>CM035621.1:15237376-16487376 GCA_020496765.1 Gossypium stocksii
TATGAGTGTTTTATTTTGCTACCTTTGCTGTGTAGGTCGTAGAGTTTGACCGAAATACTGTAGAGTTGTTGTGGAATTTGAATTGGATGGTTGAGAGATTGGATGAGAGATTTGAGGAGTGGATTAAGGATTGGTGGACGATTTGAGTGCTTTGGGGAGGAAAATTCAGGATTTTGAAAGGAATGAGGAGTCTGTGCCGAATTAGAATTCTGGCTTCTCAGAATTCAGCTTTAAGTAGTATTTTACTCTCTAATTCGGTTGCTTTAATCATTTTTGGCTCTTTTCTTTCTTGGAGGCTGATTTGTGCTACGAGTGTGGGTAGTATCTTTTTTGTTTTTGGTCATATCAAATACCTTTTGGGTTTATTTGTTCTCGACTTTGAGTTCTCCTGCAAACCTGCTGTCAAACCGATTCTTTTTCTCTCCTCTACCTCTTCACACTTTTGCCGAATATTTCTTTCTTCTCTCTCAATTGGTCCCTTCTTGACCGAATCTTCCTTCTCACCCTCACCCCAAATCAGTTTTTACTTGACTGGATATTGCTAGTTCTTTCACCCTCACTGCGTCAATTCTTCATTGCTCTCTCCTTTGGCTTTGTTCCTGTACCGTATACCTTTTTTGACTTTCCTCATTTCCCCTTCTCTTTTGCTAGAGACGAATAACCTCTGAACTTCTGTGCTAGCCAAATACTTTGTCTCAGGGTTGGTGCTCAGTTTTTATCTTTTCTCCCTTATACTGTATTAGCCTTTTATTTAACATCACTATTTTCTGCCCTTTTTTACTAGGGGTGTGACTGTTTCTTCTTGTGCCTCATTTTAAGGGTGTGTTGTGGTGGTGGTCAAATACTTCTATCTCTCAGTTTTAGTTCCACATTTTGGGTAAGTTGTAATACTCTTGGTTCAGTTATTTACGTGTATGATATTAGTTACTGAGTTGTGAATAGGATGCAGGTAGTTTTGAAGGACTTGAAGCGATCTCCTGCAACGGCTTTATTGAGATTGATTAAAGCGGGTGATAGGTAAGCCCTCGAACAGATGTTTTGGGTTAAGGCTCTTTTCAATTGATTGATAACCGATAGGTTGGTGTTATGGTGGGTTAGTCGGGCACGTTCCCAAACAGGTGTGTAATTACATTATCTTAACCGTAAATCGGCAAAAGCTGAAAAATAGGATAGTTGATGCCACATGGGCGTGCGATTACTCGTGTGGTAATCCAAACACATAGACATGGGTACTGGATAGATGCCATTATGAGCGATTTCATGGGCTAAGGGCTTGTTGGGCCGAGATGAGCTGTGTGGGCACAACAGGCTTGTGGGCTCTACACAGGTAAATCACACGATTGTGTGAAAGATTTTGGACTCGACTGTGTCATTCACACGACCAAGGTCGTTTC
Source organism: Gossypium stocksii (assembly GCA_020496765.1). NCBI lineage: Eukaryota > Viridiplantae > Streptophyta > Magnoliopsida > Malvales > Malvaceae > Gossypium > Gossypium stocksii. The sequence continues at coordinate 15,238,771 of CM035621.1, forward strand.
TGGGCTTCGTAGGCCACACGGGCATGTCGACCCACTTTGGCTGCAAAATGGGCCTTGGGCTCATTTACACTGTTTAACTGTTAAGGGTTGCACGGGTCACCCGAAACAACTGTGGACCTATTGTTTGGGCGGTAAGTATTCTTCAATCCCAAACTAATTAAAATGACTGTTATACCCCTATGAGACAAAATGACTGTTTTGCCCTTTTTTGTGTATGACTGTATTTGAACATGCAACGTTATATTTATGTTGGATCCATGTATGATATTATGATACGATACATGACATGTTGCATGGGGATGGGATTATTATTTTGGAGGAAGTGTACTATACTGAAAAGGTTGCACGAGTTGCCGAAGACGACTGTGGACCTACTGTTGGCTTAGTGCCGTTTATACTACTGGCAACTTTGCTGCAATTCTGTTTAGTGCCGTAACCGGTGCTAATTTTGGTGTGTAGGGCTGGGTGGGTCGATTTTATCCCCACATGGTGTGATGGGTTGGACAAAGCTGGTGTGCATGGTTGGTGGGCATGTTATATGTTATCTATTTCTGATATTCTGTTATTGATACTGTAATAGGCTTAGGCCCTAACTGAAACTGAACTGTTACTGTAACGGGCTCCGGCCCAGACTGTAATTACATACTGCATGTTTGACTGTTTGTTTGATAAGGGATTACACACTAAGTTTTCGTAAACTCACCCTTCTGTTTATTTACGCAGTTAATCTCCAATCTTAGGCGGATCGGTGTTGCAAGGGACTCAAAAGTGGCCACACAACTGCACATGATTTCTTATTTTCTTTTAAATTTGCACGTAATTTTAATTGGGTATTTGTTTTGTAATAAAGCCTTTTTTAATTTTTAACTTTTAAATTTGGATTTTGTTGATATGTTAGCTATATCTACTAGAACTAGGAAACTCGAGTTTTCCAAAATAAGCAAACTTTTAAACGAATGCACCAACTGTTTTAAAAAGCTTTCGTGATAAAATGTTGTTTTGAAATTAATAACGATTTAGTAAGTAAATGACGTTTGGATAATAAACCATGTTTTTAAATGAAAGACATGTCTTCAAATCAGGGATAGATTCATAAAAAGGGGTTAAATAAAATAAAGTTTTAGCATCAGTTTGTTTGATGAAAAACACTTCAATGTGACACCGCCAGATTTGGCCATAACGTCTAAGCTGGGTTTGGGGTGTTACTTGACCTCCCGTATTAATTTTTTTAAAATATAATACATCAAAAATACAAAAAATATTAAAATAAATATTTCCTTCCAAATTAAAAAACAATATGTATACTTAAATAATACTAAGATAGGTGCAACTTAACAAGCAAATGCCTTTAAAATAGTAACAAAATTAATAATAAAACAAGAGTTATACAATAATAATAAAACAAGACTAACGTAATAGTGAAATGGTAGCAAAATAGTGAAAAAAATAAGAAAATATCAACAAAACAATAAAAAAAGAAAGAAACCAATTAAAAAAAACAACATTTTTTTTTTTGCATATTCGGGTCATGCCGGGCCAAAAAAACCTTGTTCGAGGCTTGACCCATTTTTTAAACGGGCCTTTTTTTTTGCCCAAGTCTATTTTTTGATCCTATATTTTTACCTAAACCCTCTCAATTTTCGGGCGGACCACTCGACCCGGCCCATGGACAAGTCTAAGTACACATAATACAATACTAGTAATTGAGTTTAATTAAACGAAATTAATTGCTACTATTTAAGCCAGGAATAAAATTTCAAATTTTAAAAAGTAAATAAACTAAAATTTACCAATTTGAAAAGTACAAAGACTAAAGTTGATTAAATAAAAGTACATAAACTAAATCTATAACTTTTACAAACTACAAAAACTAATAACCGTTATAAATATCTTATTAAGTGGATGCCTATCATGATCAAGATAAAGTTTTAGTGTACTTTAAATTCTAATAGTTATTAAAATTAAATCTCTACTTATTTTATATTTCTTTTATCTATAAATAGAGACTCTGATGAAGCATTGTAATCATCCCTTTGATCAATAAACTACATTGATCAATAAATTACATTCTCTATTGCTTTCATATTTTCTTTATTCTTTATTCTCTCCATCTCTCTTTATCTTATAACGCTTTATCAGCACGATGATTCTCTATTTTTTCCAACATCTTTTAAAGTTGTCTCACAAATCAAATTCCTTTTCACCTTAAACTTTCACCCTTACAACTTCATCTTCAGGATGTTGAAAGAGTCATTTTTTTTATGGTTTTTATTCCTGATCTTTGATTTATAATTGTTCAAGCATAGGTAAAGTATAGATTTGTGCTCATGATAATAGTCAACATGAAGATGATGATGTTAAAGATCTCTAGGTATATTTTATTATATTTTATTTATTATATCATGTTTATTATAATTGGAGACTAATCATGAAAACATGAATAGATAGATTCTGATCTAAAATCCAAGCATGTTTGCGATGGGGATTATGAAATAAAGAATCTATTGGGATGTTTATAAGTCCTAGTAAATCTATTGCATTCCCTAAAGTGAATGCAAACATAAAGAAAATTAAAGATATAATCATTAATCATTAAAAGTGGAAACATAATAATAAATAAGAGAACAATGAGAGTTCTCAAAATAACTCTTCAAAGGGTAAAAATAACTTATGTTATCAATGTGATATGAAATATTATTGACCACATATGTGGCATATGCCTGAATATTTTCTTTCTGTTAATATTCTTTGAGGAATGATATGAGAATGTAGTAATGAATTCTATAATTATAGATAGAAAATATTTATCTTATTTGGTACTAAAACAAACAAATATTATTCCAATATTTGATAGTACAAAATTAGTTGAAAGCTCCAAAAGAGCTAATATATTAATATCTAAAAAGCACAAAATTTGCTATTCCCTGAAGCGAATATTACATATAATTATTTGGAAATTATATTTATTGACTTAGTGACATTATAGACTTCACATTGATTTAGACATTTCCAAAAATAAATGTCACAATATTGCCTATGTAACGCCCCTAACCCGAATCCAACACCAAAATATAGTTACAGAGCATTATCGGAGTTACCGGCTTATTTATCAAATATTTTATTTCATCTAACATTTATATTTGGAACCAATTAAAATTAAACATATTGTCCCTCAAACGTATTTATTTTTTTCTCGACATGTTTTACTTGGATTTATTATTCGTCTCAACATACTTAATTTCCTTGTATCAACGTATCAAAGATAATCACATATTTACATGTTATGATAAATATCATTTCTTTTCCACGTTCAAGTCTTGTATTTGAGTCATCCGGATCTTTATAAATAAATTTGGTCATCATTTTCATTTATTTCATGTTCTAATACATTCAATTAATGCTCTAAACAAAATTACCATTTTACCCCTAAACTTTTAATTAATGACGATTTCATCCTTAGGCGCAAAAAAATAAAATTCTTGCAATTTAATCCTTATTTCCAGCCGTTATTCTCATACAAATTGATAACAACCCATGAATTTTATAAAATATCAGAATTTTCCATAATTTCAACACTTTTCAATTTAATCCTTAAAACATGTTTTTCCCCAATCTTGAACTAAATTAATAATTTCATTCAATTTTGAAATTATAAATAATAAAATAATCTATTTCACGCAAATTGGTCATTTCTAACATTTTTACAAAATTACCCATAAATTTTTACTTTTATTCAATTTAGTCCCTCAGCCTAAAACATGCAAATTAGCCATGCTAGCTGAATATTCATACATATTTTCCTCCTCCTCCTCTCCATTCCACATCCTTAATTTATATAACATGCTATAAGTAACATTATCAATAATTTTACTATTTACTTATATGTATATTCAAAACTATCCATTTGCGTCATGGTCACTAAATTATTTATATCTTGAGCTACAGAACTTGATATTAAGATCCATAAATTTTTCTTGAAACTAGACTCACATATCGTCTTGCCAAAAATTTTTTAGAATTTTTGATTTAGCCAGTAAGTACAGTTTATTCTTTGAAGTCACCCCTATTCTGTTGTTTGACAGTTCCGAACCTTCCTCACTAAAAATCAATTATCTCCTCGAACGGTATTCAGATGATGTTCCCATTTATTTCTATTGAAAATAGACTGATTCAGGAATCTAACATTTAAATTATGTCTCAAAATTATTTTTATACAATTTTTAATAATTTTTCCAAGTCAGAACAGGGGATCTAGAAATCATTCTAAACCAGTCTTACAAAAATATAAATATCTTAGACTACAGAATTCTTTTACTCTCTCTGCTTCTTTTATATGAAAATAGACTCAATAAGCTTTAGTTCCATATCTCACTCAACTTCTAATTCAATTTCTACCATTTTTGGTTATTTTTCAAAGTTAGGCTACTGCTTCTGTCCAAAACTGTTTCTTATAACTTATTTCTCAATTTAATCCTTTCATCAATTCTAACTTGAAATTCATTCAATTAAGTCTCTAATTCATCTTTTAGTTTAACATAAACTATACTTCAGAACTCATAAACTTTCAATATGTCAACTTAGCTTCATCAAAACTTTATTCTAAAGCTTCTAAAATATCAAAATTAAAAGAAAAGGACTTGATTAACTTACCAAAATGAGCTCCAAGCTTCAAATCTCTAATTTCCCCATTTTTTCTTTTCTTTCCCTTTTTCTTTCCCTATTTTCGTGGCTTCTTCTCTGTAACTCTCCTCTCTTCTCTCTTTCTCCTTTATATCTTATATATATATATATAGTTAATAATAAATATCTAACTAATAACTAATACATATATTACAAATGTATACAAATATTTTTTTACACTTGTACTTAATCAAATAAATATCTTTTACATAATGATAATAAATAAATAAATATCTATTTAATAAACAATATAAATATTACACTTGTACATATACATATTATTACACATGTGTTTTATCATTACCATCCATTTGTCATATTTTAATTTATTTCACAATAACAATAATATTAATAATAACAATAATTAATATATAAATATTAAATAAAATAATAGAATAATAATAAATATCTTATTAAATAATATTTTTCTAATTAAATAATTATAAAATATTATCAACGTCATCATTACTTTCTAGATTTCTCTCTCTTCTAATTGACCATTTTACCCTTTATGATCTTTTAAAATTTCATCATTGAGTCATCACTTAATTTCGTAAAATTGCAATTTAGTCCCTCATAATTCTTCACCTATTCAATTTAGTCCTAATTCATCAATTTTCCTTAGTTTCTAGATTATTCTACTCATAAAATATTTGCACTATTGGTCCTTTAACTTTTCATATTTACTCTTTAACTCCTTAAATTTTGAGTATTTACTCTTAGGCAACAAAACTTTTCTCACTTTTACAATTTAGTCCTTTCTTGAATTAATATGTCATAATATACTTCCCAATGACATTACTCAAATTTCCTCTTCTCGTCACTTTATTTCCTTATTTTACTATATCAAGGATAATATTTCACTGTAGAAATTTTCAGGGTGTTACAGCCTATATGTTAATACAAAATAAAAAGAATGACTATAAAATTATTAATTGTCAAAATTTATATTTACATTATTAGTACAATTGAAAAACATGATTAAGTAAACCAAAGGTTTACTGATACAAATACATTTACTATTTGGCGTGACCAGTTAGACTATCCTGGATTATATATGATGCAAAAATTAATTGAAAATTCATATAAACATTTATTAAAGAACCAAAGTCTCTTTAATTTAAAGAATTCTCATGTGTTAATGATAATTGATTATTACAAACTCACTAGTTAAAGTTGAGATTTAATGTTTTGCATTTCTTAAATGAATATGGGCTCATTCATCCATCATGCGGATGATTTTGACATTATATGATTTTGGTAGATGCATCTACAAAGTAATCACATGCATTATCAACTCGCAACCTATCGTTTGCGAGATTGCTTGTTTAAATGATTACTTTCAGATTATGCAATTCATCTTGCTTATGTTGGTGAGTTTATGTCCCAAGCTTTTAATAATTGTTGTATGTCAATTGGGATAAAAATTGAATATCCTGTAGCTCATGTTCACACACAAAATGATTTAGCTGAATTGTATATCAAATGCCTCCAACTAATAGCTAAATTATTACTTATGAGAACAAAACTTTCTTATTCAGCATGAGATTTTATTGATTTACATGTTGTACGCATCAAGATAATAAATTATAAATACTCCTTCTTATAATTGATTTTTAGTCAACAGCCAAATATTTCCCATCTTACAATTTTTGGATGTGCGGTATATGTTCCAACTGCTCCACCACAACGCACAACGATGGGTCACCATAAGAAATTAGGAATTTATGTTATATGAGTCTCTTTATAATATTTTTGAGGTATTAATTCGATATTTGGTTATGACATGAGATGTCAGTTTTCCTAATATTAGGGGGAGAGAATAAAAAGTTAGATTAATAAAGCACTTGAAATGAATTATTAATGTCTAAGATCCTCGTATAAAGCAATGTGAACTAGAAGTTTAACAGATAATTCATTTCACAAATCAACTGCCAGATTCATTAAATCTCACATACCAGTTAAAAATGCTCAAATACGAATTGATGTCCTAATAGGGCAAACTATTAGTGCAAAAGAAAGTAATCCATGCCTGAAGTGTAGAAGACTGATCGGTTCTAAAGATAAAAATCCTAGTAAAAAAAAAGAGCAAACATTCAAGATAGTCATATAATGGAGGCGGGGGTTCCTTAGGAGACCCATAACATAACTAATTATAAAACTCAAGAAGAGGTTCAGGTACCTAAAAGTGAAAATGGAAAAAAAGAAAATAAAAGATCTCGATAAGTTATGTCAATTCGAGAAAACGTGGAACCAAATAATAAAAACGTTCGACAATGATTTTGCATGAAATATTATTATTGAAATAATGAAATAAAAGGAGGATCTTGAATAAATCTATTGAGAAATATAGATATGGAATAAATTGATCAAAATAGAAAGATGCAACTTAATTATAATTAAATTCGTGGAGTTTTTGGACCAGTAGTCCAAATATCTAAAGGTATAAAGTCGGTGAGTGTAATATCCTGAAAATTTCTATCATTGATATAGTAAAATAAAGAAATAAAGAAATAAAAAGAGAAATTTTGAGCTATATCAACAAAATCTATGTAGGAAGTGATTATGATGTATTAATCCAAGAAAGGACTAAATCGTAAAAGTGAGAAAAGTTTTGTGGCCCAAGAGTAAATGCTTAAAATTTAAGGGGTTAAAGTGTAAATATGGAAAATTTGAAGGACCAATAGTGCAAATATTTTAAGGGTAGAATAATCTAGAAACTAAGGAAAATTGATGAATTAGGACTAAATTGAATAGGTGAAGAATTATGAGGGACTAAATTGTAATTTTACCAAATTAAGTGATGACTCAATGATGGAATTTTAAAAGATCATAAAGGGTAAAATGGTCAATTGGAAGAGAGAGAAATCTAGAAAGTAATGATTACATTGATGATATTTTATAATTATATAATTAAATAATTATTATTTTATTAATATTTTAATAAGATATTTTATTATTTTATTATTTTATTTAGTCTATATATATGTGTATGTGTGGAAAAAAAAAGAGGAGAAAAACCACCACCCCTTTTCCATGCAATTCACGTTAGGAGAGAAGAGGGGAGAAAGAAAGTTTGGCTTTCTTTACAATTTGGTCCTTCCACCAAAAATTAACCATTTTCACCTAGAAATCAAAAGAATTTCCATAGCTACCGAAGGAGAAAAATGTTAAGGAGGCTATGAGGAGTTAGAATATCAAGTTGGATTCAAGAAATAGAAGCTGGAGGAGAGAGAAAGTGAAGTTAAAGTTTGGAAACAATAAAACAAGGTAAGAACATCAAGATTTCCATGTATTTTTAAGTTTAATATTATTGAAAAAGCATGTAAATGATGTTAATGTAGAGTTTCCTTATATATGATTCTATGTTCTTGATATGGTAGTGAAGAGAAAATAAGATAAAGTGATGGGAAATGGTGTAGAGAAAGAAAATAAGGGTGATATAAACTTAATAATTAATATCTTGCTCTAAAACAGTTTTGGACAGCAGCAGTAAGCTAAATTTGAAAAATCACCAAAAATGGTAAAAACTGATTTAGAAGTTGAGTAAGATATGGAATTAAAGCTTGTTGAGTCTATTTTCATATAAAAGAAACATAACAAGTAAATGAATTCTATATTCTGAGATATTTATATTTTGTGAGACTGGTTCAGAATGATTTTGGGATCCTCTGTTTTGACTTTGGAAAATCACCAAAAATTGTATAAAAATAATTAGGGACTTAAATTTATGTATTTGAAATCCTTAATGAGTCTATTTTCAAGAGAAATAAGTGGGAACATCATCTGAGTCCCGTACGAGGAGATAATTAAATTTTAATGAAGAAAGGTCGGAACAGTTATACAGCAAAACAGGGGTAAATTTAAAGAATAAACTGTACTTATTGGCTAAACCAAAAATTCTGAAAATTTTATGGTAAGAAGATATGTGAGTCTAGTTTTAGGGAAAATTAATGTATCTTAATTTGGATTTCTGTAGCTCAAGATATAAATAATTTAGTGACTATGACGCAGGTGGATAGCTTGAATGTTCACATATAAGTAAATAGTGAAATTATTGCTAATGTTACTTATAAGCATATTATATAAATTAAGGATGTGGAACGGAGAGGAGGAGGAGGAAAATATGTATGAATATTCAGTTAGCATGACTAATTTGTATGTTTTAAGCCCAAGGACTAAATCGAATAAAAGTAAAACTTTATGGGTAATTTTGTAAAAATGTTAAAAATGATCAAATTACATGAAACGGATTATTTTATTATTTAAAGTGAAAATTTTAAATGAAAATTGTTAATTTAGTTCAAGATCGGGGGAAAACATGTTTTAAGGATTAAATTAAAAAGTGTTGAAATTATGGAAAATTTTGATATTTTATAGAATTTATGGGCTCTCATTAATATGTATGATGACAACGGCTGGAAATAAGGATTAAATCGCAAGAATTTATTTTTCTGAGCCTAAGGGTAAAATCATCATTAATTAAAAGTTTGGGGGCTAAATGGTAATTTTGCCTAGAGCATTAATTGAATGTATTAGAATATGGAATGAATGAAAACAATGGTCAAATTTATTTATAAAGATCCCAACGACTCAAATGCGAGACTTGAACGTGAAAAAGAAAAGATATTGGATTAATGAATTTATAAACACGGACAAGCAACGAGGTAAGTTCGTGTAACTTGAATTGTATTTTTAAACACTTAAAATATGTGGTTATGTGATGAAAATATGATTTGAATGATCAATGCATAATAATTGATGAAATATTGATAATACTCGATATAAAAAGAAAGTAAATCCCGGTTGAATGGAATGGATTTCGATGGATCATTGGAAAAGGAATTGACGGTAAAAAGGATCTAGCCCGGACGGGTGATCCTATTCTGATGTAGCCCTCCCGAAGAATACAGGAAAAAGGATTAAGCCCAGAAGGGTAATCCTAATATCAGCCCTCCCGAAGAATATATGGGAAATGAGGTTCGCGGGAGTGTGCTGGTGGCTCTCCCGAAGAATATATGTGTATAGGCCCTTCCGAAGAATACATGGGAGCTGAGGTTCACGGAAGTGTGCCAAGAATTGAGGTTCGCGGGAGAGTGAGGTTCGCGGGAGTGTGCTTACTGAAATGAAATGTGTAAGACCATGGTTGAAAGATACCATGGCAATGAATAAGACCATGGTTGAAAGATACCATGGCAACAAATTGAGAAAATGAATAAGACCACGGTTGAAAGATACCATGCCAATGAATAAGACCATGGTTGAAAGATACCATGGCAACACATGCATATGAATTGACGGACCCGGAATTGTACACTAAAAGTGTACTGCTGTATGAATTGACGGTTAATGAGATTGTACACCAAGAGTGTACTATTGGATATCCATCGAAATTCCGAGAAATTCAACGGGATAAATATAGAAGATAGTAAACACATAGCTAAAAAGGGTAAATGTGAATTGATGGATTACAGATTTGCATATTTTAAGTATACTATATGATTTTAACTATCGATATTCCGATAAATTCAGTAGATAAGAATCCTGATCAGAAAAGGAAATATGTATATAAAAAAGATTTGTACATATATTCCTGAAGTACATGAAAAAAAATGACAGTGATACTGGATATATGGAAATATAAGATGATGATATTTGTACATGGAATTTATTGATGAATATATGCATCCATGATTATAGATTCGTATACTTTAATAATATTAATTATATGACGATGAAATTTCAAATGACTTAATGAATAAAGCCCTGACATGGAAATAATTTAAGCACGAAACAATAATCATGAAATTGAACTTGAAATACAAGAAAACGATATTTATTCGATATTTTAAAAAATATGACATGGAAAATACATGTATATGAAACTTACTTGATAATTATGCATGTTCAAGATTATGAATTGTCCCGGAATAAATATATACAAAATTCATGAAAACAATGATACATGAAATTTTGGTATAATAAATGATTTATGTTTTGAAGAAATGGCAAGAGAATAATATGTATCATATTATATGAATATGTGGCTATCTTTAATATGCTGATACATGAAAATTGGGTAAGCCGTAATAAGTAATAATCTCAAGTATGAGATGTTGATACAATGAGTTTATCGATTCTAAAATTATATGAAATATATTCAAGTATACTAATGACTGTTGTTGTTGACGCTTAGACAAGTGCCAAGCTATTGGTTAAATGGTAATATGTTTATTGTTTGATACGTCAAAAGGGAAGATGATCAAATGAAAATATACATGTGTTTATGGAAGAGTGGTAAAATTTAAGTTGTATAATTTCTTATAAAATGAGTTATCATTTAATAAAAAAATTAAAAAAAATAAAAAAAAAGTTCTATAAACTCCGGTAATACCTCGTGACCCTATTCCAATGATGGATACGGGTTGGGGTGTTACATTAGTGGTATCAGAGCTACGGTTTAGTCTGTTCTCGGACCAAACATAGCATATGTGAAGTTCAGAAAGACATGCCATTATATAACTGTGATAATATAGTACCTCCCGACTCTGTTGAAACTTATAAAGATGCTTTCCCAACCGAGTTAATTCTGATAATACTGAAAGCAATACTGAAGAATATGAGTAAAAAGAAAAAAAGAGAATTGAGCATGATGAATCGGAACCGATAAAAGTATGGATAAATATTTTATGATACATGACGATAATGATTGTTATATTGTTTGTGCATTAATAGAAAAATATGATTGCTACAAGAAATATTGTGCTGATGACTAAATTACTAAATATATAAAAGTGATATATGAAGTATATGATAAAGATTATTAGTGAATTACGAGTGACTGATGAATAGTAAATTTTGAAATATATTACATGTATTAAATATAGATAATAGATATAAATGATAAACTAGATAAGTATATGCAGAAAGGAACCATAGAATTATAGAGATAATGAAGTCCATAATCAAAAGAAAAAAAATGAAATTTCGAGGACGAAATTTATTTAAGGGGGAGAGAAATGTAATATCCCGAAAATTTCTATCATTGATATAGTAAAATAAAGAAATAAAGAAATAAAAAGAGAAATTTTGAGCTATATCAACAAAATCTATGTAGGAAGTGATTATGATGTATTAATCCAAGAAAGGACTAAATCGTAAAAGTGAGAAAAGTTTTGTGGCCCAAGAGTAAATACTTAAAATTTAAGGGGTTAAAGTGTAAATATGGAAAATTTAAAGGACCAATAGTGCAAATATTTTAAGGGTAGAATAATCTAGAAACTAAGGAAAATTGATGAATTAGGACTAAATTGAATAGGTGAAGAATTATGAGGGACTAAATTGTAATTTTACCAAATTAAGTGATGACTCAATGATGGAATTTTAAAAGATCATAAAGGGTAAAATGGTCAATTGGAAGAGAGAGAAATCTAGAAAGTAATGATTACATTGATGATATTTTATAATTATATAATTAAATAATTATTATTTTATTAATATTTTAATAAGATATTTTATTATTTTATTATTTTATTTAGTCTATATATATGTGTATGTGTGGAAAAAAAAGAGGAGAAAAACCACCACCCCTTTTCCATGCAATTCACGTTAGGAGAGAAGAGGGGAGAAAGAAAGTTTGGCTTTCTTTACAATTTGGTCTTTCCACCAAAAATTAACCATTTTCACCTAGAAATCAAAAGAATTTCCATAGCTACCGAAGGAGAAAAATGTTAAGGAGGCTATGAGGAGTTAGAATATCAAGTTGGATTCAAGAAATAGAAGCTGGAGGAGAGAGAAAGTGAAGTTAAAGTTTGGAAACAATAAAACAAGGTAAGAACATCAAGATTTCCATGTATTTTTAAGTTTAATATTATTGAAAAAGCATGTAAATGATGTTAATGTAGAGTTTCCTTATATATGATTCTATGTTCTTGATATGGTAGTGAAGAGAAAATAAGATAAAGTGATGGGAAATGGTGTAGAGAAAGAAAATAAGGGTGATATAAACTTAATAATTAATATCTTGCACTAAAACAGTTTTGGACAGCAGCAGTAAGCTAAATTTGAAAAATCACCAAAAATGGTAAAAACTGATTTAGAAGTTGAGTAAGATATGGAATTAAAGCTTGTTGAGTCTATTTTCATATAAAAGAAACATAACAAGTAAATGAATTCTGTATTCTGAGATATTTATATTTTGTGAGACTGGTTCAGAATGATTTCGGGATCCTCTGTTTTGACTTTGGAAAATCACTAAGGATTAAATCGCAAGAATTTATTTTTCTAAGCCTAAGGGTAAAATCGTCATTAATTAAAAGTTTGGGGGCTAAATGGTAATTTTGCCTAGAGCATTAATTGAATGTATTAGAATATGGAATGAATGAAAACAATGGTCAAATTTATTTATAAAGATCCCAACGACTCAAAGGCGAGACTTGAACGTGAAAAAGAAAAGATATTGGATTAATGAATTTATAAACACGGACAAGCAACGAGGTAAGTTCGTGTAACTTGAATTGTATTTTTAAACACTTGAAATATGTGGTTATGTGATGAAAATATGATTTGAATGATCAATGCATAATAATTGATGAAATATTAATAATACTCGATATAAAAAGAAAGTAAATCCCGGTTGAATGGAATGGATTTCGATGGATCATTGGAATAAGAATTGACGGTAAAAAGGATCTAGCCCGGACGAGTGATCCTATTCTGATGTAGCCCTCTCGAAGAATACAGGAAAAAGGATTAAGCCCAGAAGGGTAATCCTAATATCAGCCCTCCCGAAGAATATATGGGAAATGAGGTTCGCGGGAGTGTGCTGGTGGCTCTCCCGAAGAATATATGTATATAGGCCCTTCCGAAGAATACATGGGAGCTGAGGTTTGCGGAAGTGTGCCAAGAATTGAGGTTCGCGGGAGAGTGAGGTTCGCGGGAGTGTGCTTACTGAAATGAAATGTGTAAGACCATGGTTGAAAGATACCATGGCAATGAATAAGACCATGGTTGAAAGATACGATGGCAACAAATTGAGAAAATGAATAAGACCATGGTTGAAAGATACCATGGCAACATATGCATATGAATTGACGGACCCGGAATTGTACACTAAAAGTGTACTGCTGTATGAATTGACGGTTAATGAGATTGTACACCAGGAGTGTACTATTGGATATCCATCGAAATTCCGAGAAATTCAATGGGATAAATATAGAAGATAGTAAACACATAGCTAAAAAGGGTAAATGTGAATTGATGGATTACGGATTTGCATATTTTAAGTATACTATATTATTTTAACTATCGATATTCCGATAAATTCAGTAGATAAGAATCCTGACCAGAAAAGGAAATATGTATATAAAAAAGATTTGTACATATATTCCTGAAGTACATGAAAAAAAAAATGACAGTGATACTGGATATATGGAAATATAAGATGATGATATTTGTACATGGAATTTATTGATGAATATATGCATCCATGATTATAGATTCGTATACTTTAATAATATTAATTGTATGACGATGAAATTTCGAATGACTTAATGAATAAAGCCCTGACATGGAAATAATTTAAGCACGAAACAATAATCATGAAATTGAACTTGAAATACAAGAGGACGATATTTATTCGATATTTTTAAAATATGACATGGAAAATACATGTATATGAAACTTACTTGATAATTATGCATGTTCAAGATTATGAATTGTCCCGGAATAAATATATACAAAATTCATGAAAACAATGATACATGAAATTTTGGTATAATGAATGATTTATGTTTTGAAGAAATGGCAAGAGAATAATATGTATCATATTATATGAATATGTGGCTATCTTTAATATGCTGATACATGAAAATTGGGTAAGCCATAATAAGTAATAATCTCAAGTATGATATGTTGATACAATGAGTTTATCGATTCTAAAATTATATGAAATATATTCAAGTATACTAATGACTGTTGTTGTTGACGCTTAGACAAGTGCCAAGCTATCGGTTAAATGGTAATATGTTTATTATTTGATACGTCAAAAGGGAAAATGATCAAATGAAAATATACATGTGTTTATGGAAGAGTGGTAAAATTTAAGTTGTATAATTTCTTATAAAATGAGTTATCATTTGATAAAAAAATAAAAAAATAAAAAAAAATTCTATAAACTCCGGTAATACCTCGTGACCCTATTCCAATGATGGATACGGGTTGGGGTGTTACACTGAGGGTGCAAATGAAGTAGTTTTGCAAAAACGAAATAAAAATATGAAGTTTTTTTGCTAAGTACTGGTATTGATTATGAAAAGATATAATATTCTTTTGTGGTGGATGCAATAACCTTTAGACATATTATTTTCACAATTTATAAAAGATTTAACTTGCATCTAATGGTTGTTATTACAACCTTTATAAATCACTATATAGTAAAGTTTTGTAACACCCCGAACCTGGCCTAGACGTTCTGGCCGAATCTGGCGATGTCACATTAGAGTGTTTTTGGAATCGTATTGATACATTAAAAATCGTACCAGTTATTATCTTTTATTTAAATCAGGAAATCGTGAGTCAATCATTTTGTTTAAAACCATCTTTTTAACACGGAAGCTTTGAAAACAAAAACTTTTCACAATCATGTTTACTTATGAAAATTTTAGTTAATCTTAGGAGAAACCGTATTTTAGTTGTGTTGCAGTTTATAAACTATAATAAACAGTTAATATCCCAAATTAAAACCCAAAACAGTCTAAAATTACATAAAATACCCCAAAATAGCAGTTTAAGTAATTAAAACGTAAAGTCTAGAGTGTATGACAGTGGTCACCGTCGAGTCTTCCGCTGCACCAACCCAATTACTGCTGGAGATTACCTAACAGATAAAATAAATAAAGGGGTGAGTTTTCGCAAACTCAGTATGTACATCCCCACAGTTCAACATACATACAGACAGATAATAGAATACAATCATAACTCGGGCCTGAGCCCTTTATAGAAACGGTGTAGACCTTAGCATCTTCGTCCAACCCTGCACACCATCTTCGTCCAACCCTACGTACTAAGTATGGGGATAAAATCAACCCATCCAACCCTACACACCATAAGGTACCGTGAAACGACACATATAAGATATACGCAGCATAGCTGCCAGATAATAGGCTTAGAAGCCTTTCCGATACTTCCTTCACTTCATTAATAAACCCACCCCAATGCAATGCAATCATACATGAATGGCATGCTGTAATGCAGATTAACAGAACATATATCAAAATCCAAAATAGTGCAGTATACATGTTAAGTATCACATGCTCAAATCATACATCATAATATCAGATCACAGATAAGGGGTCTAAGATAACCTTACCGACCCTACAACAGGTCATAGTCGACTTGGACGACTCGTACAACCTTACAGTACTTTTCAGAAAAATGGGCTCACACGCCCATGTGGCCTGCCTGTGTGGGCCCACACAACCCAAATTGGCCTTGGCCGTGTGATGGCCCAAAATCCCACACGCCCCAATTGACCGAGCCCGTGTTTCACACACGGCCTTACACGACAGTGTCCGTCGCGCCCGTATCGCGCGCGCACGGCCCGGTTCGTCGCTCACACGGTCGTGTCTAGCTACACGGCCTCTACACGGGCAGCCCATACGCTCGTGTAGTGTCGACAGTATGCTTTTTGATTTTCACCAAATTTCGATTTATGTAAAATCAGAGTACACACCTAGTATCGTTTCGAAGCTAAGACAATCACGAGCACTCCAGAACCTATTAGTGCACAGTATGTCGCTCAATTAGTCTCTTAAACAATCGACTTACACAAACTCAAAATGGAATATCCACTAATCCGGTGAAAAACTCTTACCTTCAGCGACTAACGATTATTTCTCGTCCTTTAACACTGATTAGGCTCAAAGTTCAACCTCTTGAATAATTCCTGACACAAAACCCATCCTCAATCACTTATTCAGGAAACCCTAAGACAATCCAACAGAAAAACTTACCAAAAACATGTAATTCAACTTACACAACAAATAATGGAAACCGCAATCGAGAAGGGGTAGGAGTTAATACAATTTTCAGCAATGAAGATGGGGAAAGAGAAGGAAAAATTGGCAGCACAAGAGAGCAATTAGAAAGGGAAAATGGCAAAAAGTTTTGGGAGTTTGGAAGAGTGGAGCCGAAATAGCAACCTAGGCTAACTCAACAACTCCAAAACCTTTATTTTTCTCCTCAATTCCCTCCTAGAATCACTCTTCCACTTCCCACCTCACAACCAACACTCAGAGTCCCAACTCAACCCATCTCTTGTCAAAATTAAAGAGCAAAAATACAATCCTTGCTGTCTTAAAGATTTGAACCCATGACCTCTCTCACCCCAACACACATCTTAGCCACCAGACTAGCAATCCCATTCTAACATATTTTACTAACAATAAAATATAAGCCTAATGAACCAAATTTAGACCTTACTCATTAAAATACCAAATTTACCAAAGTTGAGGTTTGAACCTGGGACCTCACACACACACTCAAAACACTTAACTACTTAAGCAGATAGATATTTATGTCATAGAATTACAGAAACATAAACAATAATTTTGGGGCGTTACAAGTTTATATTAAAGTTTGTTGTTACAACCTTTATAAATGATCCAAAATACCTATTTGTATTTTTATAGAAGAATCATGATTAAAGTTTGTTATGATTATTGTTGAAACTCCTAAAAAGATCAAAATATATTTCCCCAAAATTTTGTCTCACTCATGATTTTGAAATGAATGGTGATATAAATGTTTAGCAATACATTCAAATAGACATTTGAGAAACTAGTATTCAAGATTGAATACGTAAAATATAAGAAAGTATGTGATGTTTTCATGAGAGGGAGTAAATACGTGTTGTACTCTTTTCTCTTAATTGAGGTTTTGTCCCATTAAGTTTTCCTGATAAGGTTTTTAATGAGACAACATATTATGCGTATTATAGATTGTGTACTCTTTTTTCCTTCATTAGGTTTTTATCCCATAAGGTTTTTCCTAATAAAGTTTTAACAAGGCACATTATCTACCAATAGACATTATCAATATCTTATTAAATGAATGTCCATCATAATCAAGATAAAATTTTAGTGTACTTTAAATTCTAATAGTTATTAGAATTAAATCTATACTTCTTTTATACTTTTTATGTTTATAAATAGAAATTCTAATCCCTTTAGGATCAAGAAAAATTAACGTAAAATTATGAGAAACTATGTAATGTTTTTATTAGAGGGAAAAAATTTAAAAGGATTGAAACCCGAAGCAATTCAAACCAAACCCAACCTAACCTAAATTTATGGTATTGAAATTACTCGAAACCTTTAAAATTGACCCAAACGCCCAATTTACGAGCGCCGGCTAAAACCCGAATGATTGGTAAAAATGTCGCATCTAATCTCGTCTGTCAAAACAATCTCCCTTTCGTTCTTTTTCTTCCACAAATGCAAATGAGATGTTTCTGAAATCTCTCTAAAACCCTTTCAAGTATAGTTTTAGAGTATAAAAACTTGTTTGCAAGCTTGACAAAATGGCTACACTTCAAGTAACAAACGTGAAGGATTTTATATCCCCAACTTCTTCTTCTTCTTCTTCTTCTTCGCTATCTTCAAAGCTATGTTTTTCTTCGAAAAAGCCTTTGAAAAGAAGCTCTTTTAGTACGTATCACCGCTTTGGAAGAATAAGCTGTTCTTTTGCTTCAATGGAAACTGCTAAGATAAAGGTGGTTGGTGTTGGTGGAGGTGGTAACAATGCCGTTAATCGAATGATTGGTAGCGGTTTACAGGTTGGTTTTCAGCTTATCTAGTTCTGGGTTTTGCTTAAAATTTGAAAAAATTGTGAATTTCTGTGGGTTTTGTACTTTTAAAACAATGTTGGTTTTTTTGAAGCGGTTTTAACTTTAAATTCGAAGAATTGGAGAATTACTAGTGTCTTTTCCCCTCAATTTTTGGATTTTGTAACCTGAATGTGTTTTTGAAGTGATTTTTATAATAGGTATTAGCTTGCAATTTCATTTAATGGGTTCTTATCGTTGCTTTGAAATCTTGGGAATGCTCTTTCAATTATGTTGTGTCCTTAAGCCAAATTCAACTTATCATTTGCATAAATTCAGAGCCATTTTGGCAATTAAAATTTGGCTCTCTTTGTCTTCTTTACTTCAGATTTTTGTGTAGACTAGGTAGATGGAGGTAAGGGAGAAAACGATTTATGTGACTTTGGTAGTAAATGAGTTATGGTAGCCGCATTGTTACACATTCGTGGAGGCTATTACTGAAGTTATTGCTGCTGTGTTTTGAAATTAGGGTGTAGATTTCTATGCCATAAACACAGATTCTCAAGCGCTATTACAGTCTTCTGCAGAGAACCCACTTCAGATTGGCGAGCTTTTGACCCGGGGACTAGGTAAGCCACTTTTACTTATCAAGAAAAAGAGTTGTGACTTCATATATGGCTGTGTTTTCGACTTTACATTTGTTAATGATGTGAATCAATTGACTGAAATGTAGGCACTGGTGGGAATCCTCTTTTGGGAGAACAAGCTGCAGAGGAATCTGCAGATGCCATTGCAAATGCTCTTAAGGGGTCGGATCTTGTCTTTATAACCGCTGGTATGGGTGGAGGCACTGGTTCAGGTGCTGCTCCAGTTGTTGCCCAGATAGCAAAAGAGGCTGGTTATTTGACTGTTGGTGTCGTAACCTATCCCTTCAGCTTTGAAGGGCGTAAAAGAACCATGCAGGCATGTGCGTTCAACCCCTCCATTTTAACGCTCCATATAGTGGGAAATATTTTAGCTTGAGATTCTACTGTAGTGCAGAACCATAGGGTTATGCAATAAAACCACGACAAATAAGTAGATATGCCACTGAATTTTCAACTATTTTAATCGTCTTATATCTCTATATTTGCAGGCACTAGAGGCTATTGAAAAGCTGCAAAAGAATGTTGATACTCTCATAGTGATTCCCAATGATCGTCTGCTTGATATTGCTGATGAGCAGACACCTTTGCAGGATGCTTTTCTTCTTGCCGATGATGTTCTGCGTCAAGGAGTACAAGGAATTTCGGATATAATTACGGTATGTGGTTTTGTCACATGCCAAGCATATTTTTGTAGTGGACGTATTTAGGTCATATAACCATTCTAGTTAACCAAGATTTTGTTATGCAATAACTATTGAATGTATGTTATGATGCGTGAACTGTTGTCATTTAGGCCATAACTGCTCAAATTATGTGAAGCCGGTTTAATGATTGTTTGTCCTGTCTAGTATTTTGTGGTTTTGAGCTTAGTCACATTGAAAATTGTTTCTTTTTTCAGATACCTGGATTGGTGAATGTGGATTTTGCAGATGTTAAAGCAGTAATGAAAGATTCTGGAACTGCAATGCTTGGTGTAGGAGTTTCCTCTAGCAAAAACCGCGCCGTGGAAGCAGCAGACCAAGCAACTTTGGCTCCTCTAATAGGGTCATCAATTCAGTCGGCGACTGGGGTGGTGTATAATATCACTGGAGGACAAGACATAACCCTGCAGGAAGTTAATCGAGTTTCAGAGGTAGTTTAGCATTAGGAGCCATTGGTTTCTTGTTTGCGTATTTAATTGCAAACTATCTTATTATCTTTATGGAAAATGAAAAACATTCAAGCTTATATTCTTCCAATTTTTGAGGCTTTATAGTTGGTAGATATCATCAGGAGAATTCTATGGTTTAATCTGTATAACATTCTGTATATTTGCAGGTCGTGACAAGCTTGGCAGATCCTTCTGCTAACATCATATTTGGTGCTGTTGTGGATGACCGCTACAACGGCGAGATCCATGTGACTATTATTGCTACAGGCTTCTCACAGTCATTTCAGAAGACATTATTGACCGACCCCAAAGCTGCAAAACAGGTTGACAAAGCTACAATGGGACAAGAAAGCAAGGGGATTCCCTTGCCTCTCGAATCAGCATCGCCTTCAAGTGTCCCCTCAAGATCATCTCCAAGAAGGCTATTCTTCTAATTTCTTCCTACTTTTTTGTGTTGAAGATCTTGAAGCTTATGAGTATTAAAGTCATTTTGTTTCATGATTGTGTGCGAAATAGATGGTGTTTCCATGGTTGAATGGCAAATTAGCATGAAGACTTAAAAGCTTCTAGCTAAGAAGCTGTGTAACTGATTATCATCACTCAAATTCGAACAACATAAGATGTAATACATAGTTAAAGGGTGCTGATAAGACTTCAATTACTTGCAAATTTATAAAGTTGTTTTGAACATCTCAGTATTTGGACACGCACCCATAAAAAACAAAAAGATATGAAGAAAAGAGGGTAAGGGCAAGTAAAAAAGTCTCAAACATATGGAAGTAATAAATGAAAATTGAAAAGCAATTCCAGACCCGACAAATTGTGTTTGCTGTTGGTGGTATTACAAATATTTAACAAGTAGGTATATGGTCACAACCAGAATCACGATTCCGAGAACAGCCAAAAGCATGCACATACAGGAACAACTGCTCTTGGCGCGCTTGTTCAAAATTGCCAGGTTTTTCTGCACTCTCTGATTTACAGAAATACATAAACCATGAAAAACATATTTCTCAGAATCCATCATGATAGTACAGCTTATTTTGGTAACAAACTAATGATGGCAAATGTTAAACAGTTTGAAGTTTAACCATTTAGGATTTCATGCATTCCTTTTAACATGTAATATTTCAAATAATTCATCTTTGCACACACCACAAATCAATCAAATGGTTAAAGGCAATATCAAGGTAAAGGAAACTGCAACATTATCAGCAGTTCCCAAATGCTTTTATTTTGCTTAATCTTCGGAGTAGCCAAAGAATACTCCCAACCAGATAGATTCCAATATAACACCAAAGACTATTGTAAATACTGCTTAAATGACCACTATTTGCAAGAATGGTTGAATCGGTGAATATATTTCCAACATAACAGCAATCACTGGAAATGTTTCATACAAAAAAAAAAGGAGGATATTTGCCTATATATTTAAAATGTCAATTAATAGCAAGTATTTACCCGGAGGCGAGAATCAGTAACATCCACATGTTGGTCCAGGTCATCCTGCACAGAGGGAGCACAAGCTAATGTCAAATTTACAGAGAATGAATTGATCTTCGCTAAGAATTTATTTTAAAGAAATTAGAGGCAAAAGATAGTAGAACAAGAAAATAAAAAACATACAATGAGTCTGGTGTGCAGATCAAGTTCTTCATTGACCGCCAATGCAATATGCTTTGTACTCATTACTGTCTCTTCCAACTTCTCAAGACCCTCATCTTGCTCTGCTTGAAAACACACCCTCATAAAGCAGAGGAAACTTGAGCAAATTTACAAGCTAGCATCATTCCATTTGAAAATGAAACAAAAACAACTTGCCTTTCATTATTTGTCGCTGAAGACCAACAAGACCAGAATTATCCAAACCAACTGTTCTACTCATGGCATCTTGCTTAGTTTCTGGCCCCAGCAAGCTCTCTCTGTTGGCAAAATTTGACATGTTGAATGCAGAAGCCATCTGATTTGCTTTAGATCTCAAATTTGCAACCATGTCTTTGCGGCGATTCATCTCCTTCTCTGTTCTGTAACAAAAATATAAAGCATTAACACGTAGTCTTAAGTCAGTTTATTGTCAGCATGAAACATATTCCAATTTGCAAGTGAACATGTAAGTGTCATATATTATAAATATACCGGTAGACATATGATCAAAATACCAATCCAACACCGGTTCACTCATATATGCACCTCTATTAAGAATTAAGATGACTTACAAGGGTTTCCCAGTAGGTCTAGACAAAAGGGACTGCAATCCATCAAGTCTGGTCCCTAAAATCGTAATCTTCCTTCTTATAGCGGATGCATGACGCTGAGTTTCTGGTCCCGATGCAGGCAAGGAAATCCTTTCAGATATCATGCCATTGATATCATCAGCAATTCTCGCTGCTTCATTATATTCTTTTATCCACGTGTCTGAAGATGCCATTGACCTTAAACAAAAACAATCAAGTCAAGAGCTAATCTAAGTAACCAAAATCCAGGACTTAATATCATGCAAAGAAAGCATAAAATTAACACACTTGAACACCATGAAAACAATGAAAGAAGAAGAGATAAGAACTAACTGATCCTACAATAAGCTTGCAAAGTTCACTAAGGTTAATTCTGAAGAGGAAAAAAAAAAAAAAAACTTTCCTGTTATCTTCTCCATGTGTTGACTTCGTTTGAAGAATTACAACTGGATATGAACTTACAATGAAAAAAGAATGATATCAAGATATTCCCAAAATTTAAGCAATAAAGATACCCAATTGTCCATCTTGTATCAGAAGCTTTATTTACAATCATCAACTAAATCCCCTATTCCTTTAACTGATGCTAAATTGAGCTGAATTATAAGAAAAACCTATTCTTCTTAAAAGCCCGTGATTAAACATCAGAACGAAAAAAGAAAATAATAAGAGCTCAGCTCAACGTATAAATAAAGCTAAAAATGAAGCTTAATATAAAAAAAATATTCCATCAATAAATTCCCACCTTTCCCCAAATTAAACAAAAACCCGTATAAAAAAGCGCAAAATTCGACTAAAAAACGAAATTCAGATGTAACTTACAACGAGGAAAAGTAAAATTGAATGAGCTCTTGATCAAACCCAAAGAAAACGGAAACCTGGAAAGGATGAAGTTTTAAAGATCGGATAGATAAAAGGTATTAGAAAAAACTGATATTACCTGTTTTTTTTTTTAATCGAAATATGGATTTGTTTGAATTGCGGAATTGTGAATGAAAATACTGTACTTAGAGCCTAAGCGACAAGTGCAATACCAATGTTTGAAACGCCACGTAGTTTTCTTATATTATATTATTAAAATTAATTTTTTTTATCCCACATTTATCTTATAATATTTAATCAGTTTTTTAAATATTATATTCTTAATTACAGTAATTAACATTAAATAATATTTTTATCTAAATTATTAAATATAATTAAAATATATTAACATATCAATTCAAATATTATAATAAAATCTTTCAATATAATTAAAGCACCGTTAACATATTCAATATATAATATATTTTTATTTTATATAATTAATATAAAATAAAATTATTCAAAACAACAATTAATTAACACAGTTAAATTTAATATTAATATATTTGTTATGAATATTTTATCATTAAGTGGATGTTCATTAAGACCAAGATAAATTTGATGTACTTTAGGACTCTAATAGTTGTTAGAAGTAGGATTTTTATATCATGTATACTTCTTATATCTATAAATATTATTTATCATGTATACCAAGGTTTTCACATTTTTACGATTTAGTCTCTACCTTAAATTAATATGTCATGTCATACTTCTTGGTCCAACTTCTTTTGGTATCCAACAACCTTCGCTTTTATCACTCTTATATATTATTTCACTAAGAATCCACTACATATTGCTTACGACCAAGGGAGTTCTTGGTATGTTACACTCACTCTCCCCTCCGATAGGTGACGAGTTGTTCCAACAGTTTAACCCTCCGTAGAAAGGGGTAATCGCATGGTTAATACTGTAGGCCCTCCTCATCACATAGGACTTGTGAGAGACAATCACCTTAACAAGTACTAGTGAGAACGCGTCTCGTATAATTGCCATCGTACGTTCCATCAACTTAATTGTTTCCCAGCTTTCATATTTGACTAGGTTGAATACTAAGGGATCTTACCAAACCATCCAGCTACGCCTTTTAACCCTCAGCGAGATGAATCACCCTTTCATTGTCGTTATTACAATGTTGGGGGTCATACTACGGACTGATGTGTCCAAATTAAAGATGCCATAGAGGATGCTATCCAAAAAAACCAGTTGCAGTAATATGTGGTCCAGGACACCTACCCCCTAAATAAGGCAAATGATCAAGAAGTGAATGTTGGATCTGGTGTCATAAGTATAGTATTTTCATCTATGTACACTTGTACTTTTTGAACAAATAGGTTTAATAATAATATTCGTTAATTACATTAATACTCTTTGTATATTTCCTCAATGTTTTTGCTTGCAAACCAAAATAGAAGCAAATATTAACTCACTAGTTATCTACCGTTTAACTAATACTAAGCGATATTACATGGTCGAATTGTACTATAGAAAGATGTGTATTAGTAGATAAACCTAAACATGTCCTTAGTCTAATCGAAAATGAGCAAATTAATTGAAAGACTAATATGTCGTCTATCAAGTCCAACTGGAGAGATATTTTTTCTTGAGCATCGGAACGGATGACTTCTAGAAGATAGAGACATAGATGTGACTGATTGGATTGACAGTACATTGGACAAGACCCAAGTAGATTAGATCTTAGATCCGTTTATGGATTTATTCACTTGTGACATTCATAGTGTGACATACTTTAATCTTGAGTGGATGATGGACTATGTATGTGTTGGATCTAGTGTCTTAAGTGTAGTATTTTTGTCTATATACACTTGTATTTTTTTCAAACATATTAGTTAATAAAATTATTCAAGAATTACATTAATATCCTTTGTATATTATCCTCAATGGTTTTTGCATGCAAAGCTAAATGAAAGTGAATATTAGCTCACTGGTTGTCTAATGTTTAACTAATACTAAATGGTATTATGTGATTAGATCGTAATACAGAAAGATAGCTTATATTAGTAGATGAACCTAAAGATATCCTTAGTCTAATAAAAAATGAGCAAACTAATTAAAAGACTAATATGACGTCTATCAAGTTCAATTGGGGAGATGCTTTGTCTTGGGTATCGGAGCAAATGACTCCCAGAAGATAGAGACATAGATATGATTGACCGGATGTTGGATCTGGTGCCTTAAGTGTAGTATTTTCATCAATATACAGTTGTAATTTTTTTGAACAGGCTGATTAATAAAATTCTTCATGAATTACATTAATACTTTGTATAATGTCCTCATGTGGTTTTTGTACGCAAAGAAAAATAGGAGCAAATGTTGCTTATTGGTTGTCTAATGTTTAAACTAATACTAAGTGATATTATATGGTCGGATTGTAATACGAAAATACATCTTATATTAGTAGATAAACCTTAATAGTCCTTAGTCTAATAAAAAATGAGTAAACCAATTGAAAGACTAATATGTTGTCTATCAAGTCCAAATGGGAAGATGTTTTGTCTTAGGCATCAAAGTGGATGACTCCTAAAAGATAGAGATATGAATGCGACTGACTGGATTGACAGTTGATAAACGCTAAATTATACATATTTTTACCCCATGTTTAGCCTATATTTTGGATGGATTCTTATCAATTTTGTGAGAATTGGTACTCTTAATCCGTCTTTTTGATATCTTATACTCAGGAGAGCATAGGGAAGAAGAAAGAACAGAAAACGGGCCAAAAACGATGAAAAATGGGCCAAAATGTGCGAACAACACGGGCAAAGAAATGTCACACGGCTGCGCCACATGGCCGTGCCACATGAAGATCACACGGTCAAGCCCCCGACAAGTACGACCAAGTCGTACGGCAGTGCCTCCACCGATAAAAGCACACGACCTCTGTCGAAGTCACACGGGCGTGGCACACGAGCGTGTTCTAGTCGTGAGGAAGGGGAATTTCACTCGAATTGGGATGCTTAGAGGCTAAGAAAGGCTCCTCATAAGCTCTCTATATAAAGACCTCATGAGGCAGAAGCAAGATATGTTTTTAGATATCTTTATTCTCGTTCTTCTGCCACACTAAGAGTAGAAGCAAGGGATTACTCCAAGGGAGAAAGCCGATTAATTCATCTCAGAAGTCGAAATTCTGCAGCAACATAGAGGATCTCCCTAAATTCCTTCAGGGGTTTTTGGTTTCTTTTATGTTTTGTTATTTTATATCTTCTGAGATGTTTTCTTTTTTTATTATGAACTAAACCCCTCAAATACTTGAGGGGGATGAAACTTAAGACAGATCTTGTTATTTATTCTTGATTTATTTGATAAATACTTGAATTGTTCTTAATTATGCGTTCTTCATTCTTGATTTAATAATCCTAGGTATTATTTCAAGAATTAGATGTGCTTAGAATAGAGGAGCAAAAATCCCTGTGATAAGAGTAGATCTACCATAATTAAGCAGAGTTGCATGCAACCCTAGACATAGGGCGACATAAATCTGCCGGATTAGGGTCAAACCTAATATAGGGAACCATAGATCGAATTAATGCAACCTAGGGAGTTAATTAATAAAGGAACTTTAATCAACAACTTAGGCCTAGTTGCTCTATGCCTCGACGGAGGGTTTAGCATAAATTAGGGATCTCTACGGATCAAGTCAAGTAAAGAAATCATATAGTTCAAGAAAATAGTAACAAGTGAAGTCTAGGTGGATTCCCCCTTGAGTATTGTCCATATAAATCAGCTTTTCCCTAAAAGTTTTCCCAATTTACTTTTATACTTCCTTAGTTAGTTTTAAATTAGTTTAAACAATCCTCTTTTATTTTTAGGCTAGATAATGGGAAAGAAGTAAGTACTAGTACTTTTGGTTCCCTTGGGTACGATAACTCGATCTTGCCACTAAGCTATACTACTGTTCGACAGGTGCGCTTGCCTCAACGTCGTGATATTAGTTGGTTTTGGTCTGAACAAGTTCTTTATAAATTTTATTACTTTATATCACGCAATATCAACAGTATATCGGACTAGACCCAAGAAGAATAAATCCTAAATTAGTTTATGGATTTATTCACTTGTGGCATTCATAGTGTGGCATATCTAAATCCTGAGTGGATGACAAACTATGTATACGTGACTCATACACTTAGATTAAGTAAAAGCTTGAGTTCGAATAAATAAAGAATGGGAAGTTAGTGAGTTGGGTGTACGACTTCTGCAGTATATAGTATAATTCACAACAATGGAACTTATAGCCCGAGACATGGATAAATGATATCCTCTCATTGGTATTACATGCTTGATGAAAAGTAAACATGGTCGTGGGTTGTTCGTCTTTGTGATGAATGACTTGATTACTATTTGATAATAATTGACTTTTCATGAAAGAAGACGTAATGGTTACCATGAGATAAAATAGGATCATATTAAGAGAATAGATATTATTTCAAAAATATTAAGACGAGCAATGATCGAGTTACTTTCGTAATAGTATGTCATTAGGGAGAGCTTAGTCACGATACCATAGTGGAATGAATTCGTGACTAAATAAGTTTATAATTAATAAGCAAAAAGCTAAAACTTAATTATAATCATTTGACCCTTAATCGTATATGTCCAATCAGTCCCTCCATTAGCTCGTTGAAATCAGAAATGAGTTGTATGTTGAATCAAATGAACATAAATGAATAGAAATTGTAAAAATAGAGAAATTAAAATTATTTGGATATTATTATGGTTTTCTCCAAAATAAAAATGAAAATGGAGAAATGGAAACATTTGAAATGATTATGGTTTTTTCCAAAATGAAAATGGAGAAATAGAATAATTTGGAAATGAATGTGGTTTTCTCCAAAATGAAAATGAAAATGAAAATGAAAATGAAAAATGAAAAATGAAAAATGAAAAATGACTTGAAAAATGAATTTATGTTTTTGAATTAAATTTAGTTCGAAAATGAAAATAAATCATTTGATCATAGTGAACCGTTAAATACATGAAAATTAAATATATTTTATCATAGATTTTTTTACGTAATCTAGGTAAATAAGGTATAAGATGTGTGAAACTGATAAATTAAATTAAATAATTGTATGGATTGAAAATTGGGCTAAATAAAAAACAATCGAGGAAGAGACAAAATTGTTAAATAGTCCTTAAAGTTTCAACTTGTTTGCTGATTTAACTAGGTAAGTTCATATGGTATGATTATATGTGAATTGTTTTATACTTGAATTATGGACTTGAGTATGTTTTATAGTAATTTGAATTATTTACAATTCAGTACAAAAAGTGAGATATGGGCTAAATCGTAAAGAAATGATAAATTGAATATGATGAATTTCAATTTGGGATATTTACTGAATTGATATTTGATTATGACTGATCGAATCGTATTGGTATGAATTTGAATAATTATTGAGATAGAAAATAACTAATAATGTCCATTATAAAAGGTGTATAAACTTGATGTTATGGTCAAAAGATTGGACAATTGGTGGTCCTCTAATATGATTATGCTCGAAAAATATCTGAAACACCCTTATATGTATTTTTTTTTTAAAAAGAGTCATATTATATTGACTATGATAAGATTCTATGAAAATAGCAAATATATTGTCATCTTTCATCAAGGGATTTGAAGCCTCTTTACAACATCTTACTTGGTGAACAAACATGAGGATAACAATAAAGTGATCATTGTGAATTGATAATCATACAAAGGATATTCTTGATAACATTCTTTTACGAAAGAATGAATAATTAAACATGGTGAGGATGTTGGTCTTGTGAATTTTCAAGACAAATAAATATAAAGTTTCACCATGTGATATAGAAAATTAACATAGCTTTGTTGGAAATTTGAAAATTTTGGGGTGAGGTACAAGTACATACTATTTGAGTCACTCATGATGGAAACTTGACTTAATGCTTGGTATAACATTAAGCTCTGAGTTTAATGAGATAAAGTACATCATCAGTATGTGATTGCTAGCATTATAAAATATTTTATAATATATCATCCCTGGGTGAAAAGTGCTAGGTACTTGTAATGATAAGAGAAATGATAAGTATTACACTGTTAATAGATCCATAACATAAATATGTTAGAGTGTTTTAATTACAAGAACACTCTTAATGGGATCTACCTATGTGAGTGGAAGTGTAGCTACTTCTAAGAACTGAAGAGTTTGGCTTTAACAACACTTATGAAAAGAGGTTACAGACATATGGTCATAATAGTGTCCATAGATATCATGCATTGACTACTGTTCAAATCATTATGTGAGATGTGTTTAGTTAATCAAATGGAATAGCAGGTTCAAAACATACTCTACCATGCAATTTCGATTAACATTAACATGTTTTCACTAAGTGAAAATTAAATCACAAGACACATTCATTTATGCAATCATTTTTCAAAATTATCTAAATCTAAAATATTTTTAAAAGGGGGAATGTTGGAACATTTTCAAAATATTTATAATGTTCCAATAGTTATAATTGAAAAGTTACAAGTAGTTCAAAAGTTATGTCACTTGGTTATTAACCAATAGTTGTCACTATTCATAATGAGAAGTTACGTCTCTTGTTACCAAGAGTTATGCCACTTAATATTAATAAAGAGTCATAATCATTCAAGTAGATATCTATTGAATAATTATGTTTATTACTAAAAGATGTGACTATCTATTTGGATAGTTATATCCCTATGAAGAAACATGAGACCTCCTATAAAATATGTAACACCCTAAAATTCTTGTTTTTGAACTATTAAATTATATCAAGTAAATTAATTCTAATTCAATGGTTAAGTGTTGTGTTTGTGTGCGTGAGGTTCTAAGTTCAATTTATTTCCCTAATTTTTTTTGTTATTCTTATCTCAACCCTTATCATAGCTCTTTTGGCTTAACTTTAATTTTTGAGAAGTTATTGATAAGAATGAGCCTGTTCGTTCAATGGTAAAGTTTTAATTTACCTAGAGATCTTGTGCTCGATTCTTGTGTAAGGAAAGTGATAAATATTTTTGCCTGCCTGTGGCACTCATGTGTTTGAAAGCGGGTTGATTTTGGGTTTTGAGAAATCTAATCGTGGTAACTAACATATTTAGTGGTTGTTTTTCTTAAATAGTAGATAATAAAATATTCTTTTTGGAGAATTTCCTTCTGTCGTTTTCTTTTTGTTTCCTTCTTTCTTTTCTATTGTTGAGCTATTCCGTACCAACGTTCTCTTTCGATATCGTTGTTGGTTGTGTCTGGTAAGGTTGTTGATTTAATATTCAGATTTAGTTAATGGAATTTTCACGTTCTTGGATTATGATTTTCTATTTTGTGTGACAATAGTTTTAATTGATTGAAATATTTAATTTAGGTGAAGATTTGGTAGTGACTAATCTTTCGGCAGATCAAAAGTGTTAGGAATTATTCTTTCGTTGGGGTAAGTGACTGAGTGTTTTAGTGTTGTGGTCATATCCTGTAATCCAGTAAGGGTTGATTTTGTTTCAGGTTTAATCTGTTTGTGCTAAACAACTTATTTGGGAGTCGTTCTAGGTTCTGCAGTCAACATATTGTGTCGACATCGGAAAACAGTCAGGTGTGTGTCAAACTCATAAAAATAGTAAACGACGCAAAGCCGAAAACCACATTGTCGATATCATACAGCTGTGTGGACCACATGTAACACCCGTTACCCGAGTCTGACGCCGGGACGAGGTATAAGGTGTTACCGTACTTAAACATGCTTGAATACATCAAAATTGAGCCTTACTTTTCACTCTAATTTAAAAATTTTTCAAATGAACCCTTAATACCTTTATTACGAGCCTACAAGGTCCAAAACATACACCGGAAGTGGTTTGGAACTAATCCGAGAACTTTAGAACTCTTTGAAAAATTCTGCTTGAAAACAGGGCCACACGCTCGTGTGAGGTAAGACACGCCCGTGTGGGCTGGCCGTGTGGTCACACATGCCCATGTCCCTCTCCCGTGTTGAATTTATTTCTTATTTCAAACCTACAGGTTTGGGCACGGTTTGGGCACACGCCCATGTCTATAGCCCGTGTCCCTCCCACGGCCTAGACATGCCCGTGTCTATAACCCGTGGAGCACTTTGACTTAAATACTATAAACATCAGGGGTTCACACGGCTAAGGCACACGCCCGTGTGCTCAACCCGTGTGCAATTCTGACTTACCTACTTAGGATACAGGGGACACATAGTCTACTAACATGCCCTTGGAGGTCGACCGTGTGTCAGAAACGGCCTAGGCACATGCCCATATACCCATCTCTGTGGACAATTATAGGCTATTTTCCAAGAGCCTTTTTGCCACCCTGAAACTCATCCAACTCATACCAGCTTCAAACTCACAAGTTAAGGTATAGCATACATTAAAAACATTCATCATTGAGGCACTCACATGTCATCATGCATATCATGAATTTCATTCTCATTGCATAAAATATAACTTAGACAATATTAGCCAATTTCAAAGGCCATTACAACTTGACTCAAGTGATAACAATAGCCAACACTTTTGACTACTCAAAATAACACATACCAAAGTAACTATACTTCCTATACATGCCATACAACAAAAAAACTATCTTTACTATACCAAAATGAATTCCTTGATAGTGTGACTTCGTGCTCCGACTTCGAGTAATCCTCGAGCTAATTCGAAAAATCTACATGGAAAGGGAAAAAAGGAGTAAGCATAAAAATGCTTAGTAAGTTGCATGAAATAAAATAGTAATAAATGCCATGGAAAGTCATTAGAACATGGCATCATGGGGTTTATATAACCTCTCACTCTTTCTCGTGCCTTACTCATTC
The DNA here is from genome assembly GCA_020496765.1 of Gossypium stocksii. Lineage (NCBI taxonomy): Eukaryota > Viridiplantae > Streptophyta > Magnoliopsida > Malvales > Malvaceae > Gossypium > Gossypium stocksii. The sequence goes on from CM035621.1 coordinate 15,270,994, forward strand.
TTATAACATATTCATTCAAGACCTACTTACTCCCGTGACTTACTCTTTCCCATGGCTTACTCATTCACATGCTTTGCTCATTCTCATGCCATACATTTTCATAATTTCTCATGACTTACTATAACACTCATCATAAAACTTTAGTCTCTCTTGTTAGCTAAACAACTTAGATACATTCTGATAAACCATAATATATACATATTTTTATCCCATGCTTAGTATATTTTTGGATGAATTATCTCTTAATTTGACGAATTTGATGCTCCTAATAATTTAATTTCATGTTTTATGCTTAGGTGAGCATAAGGAAGAGAAAAGAGCAAGAAACGGGCCAAAAAGGACAAAATGGGCCCAAATCAGCATTCAACACGGCCTAAGGCATTTTCAGACGGGTAAACCACACGCCTGCGTGAGTTCCATAGAATTGAACATAGCCTGAGCAACCTCACACGGGCGTGTCCCTGTCGAGCCTTGTTTCAATTTCACATGAAAAAATCTAATTTTTGGGTATTCTGGGCATTCCAAAGTCTATAAAAACACCCTAAAGAGAGGAACAACGGGATACGGACTAGAAAGCAAGGAACTACTTGAAGAATGCTGATTGATTCATCTCAAAAGCTAGGATCTCCATCAAGGTTGAAGATCTCCTTTTAATTTCCTTCAGGGGTTTTTTGAGTTTTCTTCATGTTTTGTTGCTTTTCCAACTTTAAGATGTTTTCTTTCACAATTATGAACTAAATCCCCTAAATACCTGAGGGGGATGAAATCTAAGATGAATCTTGTTATTAATATCTGAATTATATGATAAATATTTGACTTGTTCTTAATTGTGTGATTAATTCTTATGTTAATATTTCAGTATATTAATTCAAGTCAAATGTGCTATTCAGTAGAGCAAAAGTCCCTATTTAAGAGTAGATTCAACACAATTAAGCAGAGTTGATCGCAATCCTAGACATAGGACGATGCAATCTGTCAGATTAGAGTCAAATCTAATAGGGAAGTCCATAAATCGAGTTAATGTAACACTAAGGGTTTTAATTAGAAAGAAGTTTGAATTAATCAACCTAGGGTTAGTTGTTTTTAATCTTGAAAGAGATATTAACATAAATTAGGGATTCCTACGGATCAAGTCAAGTGAATAAATCATTTAGTTCAGAGTTAAATAACAAGTGAAGTCTAGGTGGATTCTTCCTTGGGTATTGTCTTAATCAATCGATTTTCCAAAAGTATTTTCCCTAATTCATTCTTTGACGCATTCTTAGTTAATTAATTAGTTTAATTTAATTAGTTTAAAACAAATCCCCTTTATTTTTAGGCTAGATAATAAAAATAAGGTTAATACTAGTACTTTTAGTCCCTGTGGGTTCGACATCTCGGTCTTGCCATCAGCTATACTACTGTTCGATTGGTATGCTTGCTTTTATTGTAATAATAGTTTAGTTATACAGGTTTGACCATCATAAATATCACTTATCAAGTTTTTGGCGCCGTTGCCGGGGAACTAAAATATTAGGAACACTCGGTTTTTATTACTTTAGCAATTTTTACTTTTAGTGCAATTTACTTTTTTTTATTTTCAGTTTATTTACTAAATTTTTATTTTAATTCTTCCCTGACAAGTGTTTCTAGTTTATGACTAGGAGAAATCCATCAAGACCTTTACTTTTTGATAGTGAGATAGAAGCATCAGCTCGTAGAAACTGTAGAGAAATAAGGCGGAGCCTTCAGTACATAGAAGAAGAGCAAGAGAATGTGACCAATACTACTGAAGAGATGGAGGCAAATCAGACCTCCTATGGTAGCTGCGAATCCTATGAATCAAAATCCTGCTCCTCATACTATGTATGATTATGCTAAGCCTAATTTAGCTGGTACTGAATCTAGTACTGTTAGGCCTGCTATTGCTGCAAATAATTTTGAACTGAAACCTAACACTATACAGATGATACAACAGTTTGTTCAGTTTGATAGTTCACAGGACGAGGATCTTAACACACATTTAGCTAACTTCTTGGAACTCTGCGGCACTTTTAGAATTAATGTCGTTTTTTATGATACCATCCGTCTTCGGTTATTTCCCTTTTTTCTGAGGAATAAGGCTAAATAGTGGTTCAACTCTCTACCATAAGGGTCTATCACTACTTGGGAACAAATGACTGAAAAATTTCTTTTAAAATATTTTCCACTGGCTAAAACAGCAAAGTTGAGGAGTGACATCTCTTCTTTTGTGCATATGAATTTAGAAACGCTTTATGATGCATGGGAGAGATACAATGATTTATTGAGAAGGTGCCCTCACAATGGGTTACCCTTGTGGTTATAGGTTCAAACTTTTCATAATGGTTTGAACCCCTCAACAAGGCAAATGATCAATGTAGCTACCGGTGGAACAATCAATAACAAGACACCTGAGGAGGCTTATGAGTTTATAGAGGAGATGTCACTGAATAATTATCAGTTGCAAGTCATAAGGATAAAGCCACAAAAAGCCGCTGGCGTTTTTAATGTTGACGCAGTCGTCATGCTTTCTAGCCAGGTAGAACTTTTGAATAAAAAAATTAACGGTTTAGTTGGTTCTACGCAGGTATATCCAGTTATGCAGTGCGACACGAATATAAGTGGTGTGGGCAATCCAGAGTAGTCCCCTTATGGACATGGCATGGAAAAGGAGAAAATCAACTATATGGGTAACAATTCTAGACCTCAGAATAATCCGTATAGTAACACTTACAATGCAGGTTGGAGGAACCATCCCAATTTTTCGTGGGGTGGTCAAGGAAATCAAAGACAACAACCCCTTCCAGACTTCCAACAACCACCTTACCAGCAAGAGAAAAAGCCGAACCTTGAGAAGATGCTCACAAAATTTATCTCAGTGTCAGAAATCCGTTGTCAAAATATCGAGACAGCACTTAAAAATCAGCATGCGTCGATCCAAGGGCTTGAAACTCAAATAGGACAATTTGCTAAGATAATATCCGACAGACCACAAGGTAGTTTGCCGAGTAATACTGAACCCAATCCTAGGGAGCATGTTAAAGCAGCCACATTAAAGAATGGGAAAATGCTAGCTGAACCTGAAAAAAAGTTTCCACAAGAGCCTGATAAAGAGAAAGTTGAGGAAGCCGAACCCAAAGAGAATACCCCACCAGTACTTAAAGAATATAAGCCACCTATCTCATATCCAGCAAAGTTAAAGAAAGACAGTATGGATGCACAATTCGGTAAATTTCTTGAACTTTTTAAACAATTGCATATCAACTTACCTTTTGTTAAAGGTATTTTGCAGATGCCTAGCTATGCAAAATTTTTGAAGGAACTTCTAACAAACAAAAGGAAGTTTGAAGAGCTGTCCACGGTGGAACTTAATGAGGAATGTTTAGCTATCCTCCAGAACAAATTACGAACCAAACTGAAAGATCCAGGAAGTTTTACTATTCCATGTCTAATTGGTAGTTTAAATATTGAAAATGCGTTAGCTGATTTAAGTGCTAGTATTAATTTAATGCCTTATAAAATGTTCAAGCAACTAGGTTTTGAGGAACCAAAACCCACTAGGATAAGTATACAATTAGCTGATAGATCTGTTAAATATCCTAGGGGTATCATTTAGGATGTGTTATTAAAAGTAGATAAATTTATATTCCCTATTGATTTTGTTGTGCTTGATATGGATAAGGATGTTGAAGTACCTTTAACCCTAGGATGCCCAATTTTAGCCACTACTAGAGCTATTATTGATGTGCGAGATGGTTAATAAACGCTAATTTATACATATTTTTACCTCATGTTTAGCCTATATTTTGGATGAATTATTATCAATTTAGTGAGAATTGGTGCTCTTAATCCTTATTTTTCATATCTTATACCCACGAGAGCATAGGGAAGAGAAAAGAATAGGAAACGGACTGAAAATAAGGAAAATGGGCCAAAAATGACATAACACACGGCCCAAGGAATCACCACACGGCCGTGCCACATGAAGATCACACGGTCCAACTTTCGACAAGCACGGCCAGGCTACACGGCCGTGCCAAATCATACGGCCTTTGTCGAAGTCACACGGGCGTGGCACACGGGCGTGTTCTAGTCTTGAGGAAGAGGAATTTCACTCGAATTGGGATACTTGGAGGCTAAGAAAGGCTCCCCAAAGCTCTATATAAAGACCCTAGGAGGCAACTCTTAAGGTGTGCTTATTTCCCCACAAAGGGAAGTATTCTTTGCTGCCAACACAGAGAGTGGAAGTAGGGATTACTCACAGGGAAGCTGATTGATTCATCCCAGAAGCCGAAATTCTGCAGCAATATAGAGGATCTCCCTAAATTCCTTCAGGGGTTTTCGGGTTCTTTTATGTTTTGTTATTTTATTTCTTCTGAGATGTTTTCTTTCTTTATTATGAACTAAACCCCTCAGATACTTGAGAGGGATGAAACCTAAGACAGATCTTGTTATTATTTATTCTTGAGTTATATGATAAATACTTGAGTTGTTCTTAATTATGTGTTCTTCATTCTTGATTTAATAAACCTAGGTATTACTTCAAGAATTAGATGTGCTTAGAGCAGAGGAGCAAAAGTCCCTGTGATAAGAGTAGATCTACCATAACTAAGCGGAGTTACATGCAACCCTAGACATAGGGCGACATAAATCTGCCGGATTAGGGTCAAACCTAATATGGGGAACCATTGATCGAATTAATGCAACCTAAGAAGTTAATTGATAAAGGAACTTTAATTAACAACTTAGGCCTAGTTGCTCTTCACCTCGACGGAGGGTTTAGCATAAATTAGGGATCTCTACGGATCAAGTCAAGTGAATAAATCGTCTAGCTCAAGAACCAGTACAAGTGAAGTCTAGGTGGATTCTCCCTTAAGTATTGTCCATATCAATCAGCTTTTCCCCTAAAAGTTTTCTCAATTTACTCTTTGTGCCTTCTTAGTTTAGTTTTAGAATTAGTTTAAACAAACCCCTCTTTTATTCTTAGGCTAGATAATAGAAAGAAAGTAAGTAATAGTACTTTTGGCTCCCTTGGGTACGATAACTCGGTCTTGCCACTAAGCTATACTACTGTTCGATAGGTGCGCTTGCCTTAAAGCGTCGCGATATTAGTTAGTTTTGGTGTGATCAAGTTCTTTATAAATTTTATTACTTAGTATCGCGAATGCGGATATCAAGTTTTTGGCGCCGTTGCCGGGGAACTAAAATATTACGAAAGCTCGATTTCTATTACTTTAGCCATATATTTATATTTATTTATTTTTCTTTTATTTTTATTTTCAATTTAATTTATTTTTATTTTTATTTTTATTTTCTTTTAAATTTTTGAGTTTTCTTTGCTTTTTCTTTTTAGGTATTTTTAGTTTATGACTAGAAACAATCCAACAGGACCAATACTTTTCGACGAAGATCTAGAAGCAACAGTTCGCAGAAATCGCAGAGAAATTAGACGCAGTCTACATTATCCTGAACAAGAACCTGATCTAGAGCTAGAACCTACAGAAGAGATGGAAGCAAATTAAGATGTTCTACCACCTTCCGCAATAGTAGCGCCACCAGCAATTCAAGAAGAAGCTCCGCGCACTATGTATGATTATGCTAAACCTAGTTTGGCTGGTACCCAAACTAGCATTCTTAGACCAACTATTGCTGCTAATAATTTTGAGTTAAAACCTAACACCATTCAGATGATACAGCAATTGGTACAGTTTGATGGTTTACAGGATGAAGATCCAAACTCACACATAGCCAATTTTTTAAAACTTTGTGATACCTTCAAAATAAATGGCGTTTCTGATGATGCCATTCGATTGAGGCTATTTCCATTCTCTTTGAGAAATAAAGCCAAACTGTGGTTAAATTCTCTACCACGAGGCTCAATTACCACATGGGAGCAGATGACCGAAAAATTTTTACTCAAATATTTTCCTCCAGCTAAAACAGCCAAATTACGAAACGATATTTCTTCTTTTGTGCAGATGGATTCAGAAACACTTTACGATGCATGGGAGAGATATAAAGATTTTTTAAGAAGGTGTCCTCATCATGGATTACCTTTGTGGCTACAAGTTCAAACCTTCCACAACGGTTTAAATCCGTCAACCAGACAAATGATCGATGCAGCCGCAGGCGGAACCATCAATAATAAAACACCTGACGCAGCTTACGAATTTATTGAGGAGATATCATTGAATAACTATCAATGGCAAGTCATGAGGACAAAGCCGACGAAAGCCGCAGGAGTTTATAATATTGATGCTGTTACTATGCTCACTAACCAAGTAGAACTTTTAAATAAGAAATTTGATAATTTTGTTGGTTCTACGCAGGCTCAACCAGTGATGCAATGTGATGCAGCTCCAGGAAATACGTTTAATTCAGACTATCTACACAACATAGAAGCCGAACATGCCAATTATATGGGTAATAATTCTCGACCTCAAAATAATCCTTATAGTAACACTTATAATGCAGGTTGGAGAAATCACCCAAATTTTTCATGGGGAGGACAAGGAAATCAAAGACAACAGCCTCCGATATTTCAGCAGCCACCACCACAACAGGAGAAAAAGCCGAACTTGGAAGAGATGTTCACCAAATTTACTGCCATATCAGAAACTCATTTCCAAAATACCGAAACGGCACTAAGGAACCAGCAAGCATCTATTCAATAAATTGAAACTCAAATAGGCCAGCATGCTAAGCTAATTTCGGAAAGACCACAAGGTGGATTTCCAAGTAACACTGAGACCAATCCAAAAGAACAAATTCATGCCGTGAGCATAATAGATGAGGAGGTTTTAATCAAAGACAACTCAAACAAGGAGCTTGAGGTGAATAAAGGTAAAGTAGAGGTAAGCAGGAACAAGCCAGACATCAACGAACACAAGCCTCGTATCCATACCCAAGAGCGCTTCAGAAAGACCGCACAGATGAACAATTCGGTAAGTTTCTTAAACTCTTAAAAAAATTACATATTAACTTACCATTTGTTGAAGCAATTTTGCAGATGCCAGACGCGGTTAAATCCTTAAAAGAACTCTTGACAAACAAGCGGAAGCTAGAGGAGAAATCTCATGTGGAATTAAATGCAATCTGCTCAGCTATTCTTCAAAATAAACTACCAACCAAACTGAAAGATCCAGGGAGTTTTACTATTCCTTGTTTATTTGGTAGCCTAGACACAAAAAATGCTTTAGCTGATTTAGGGGCTAGTATAAATGTCATGCCTTATACACTGTTTAAACAACTAGGTCTTGGAAAACCTAAGCAAACTAAGATGAGCATTCAACTGGCTGATAAAACTATTAGGTCTCCTAAAGGAATAGTTGAAGATGTGCTCGTCAAAATTGATAAATTTATATTCTCAGTTGACTTTGTTGTTTTAGACATTGTTGCGGATAGCAATGTACCCTTAATTCTAGGGCGACCCTTTTTAGCAACTGCAAGAACAATAATTGATTTAGGAACAGGTAAACTTACACTACGTGTGGGTGATGACCAAGTTACCTTACAAGCTCGAAACTCGATTACGATTGTTGATAATAATATAGTTACGAGTCCTTGTAAAAAGAATAATCTCACCACCCAACCTTCTGTGCAGGATACACTCTACATAAAGGCAACCCAATCACAAACAAGTCCATCCAAGGGCGATGCACCTGAAAAGCGAACGCTTCAGATCGAGGAACTAGATGAGTGGCTGAACTATCATGAAAAACCCAAAACAGGTCACACCAACCCAAAGCATCACCAAGACGACCCCCAGGTACAAACGAATCAACTCAAGGTAGGGGATAAGGTAATCTTAGGGGAAGACGATCCTCGAATCTTGAATTCAAAAGAGCATACAAGTGACACACCTTACTTCACGGTAATGAAAATCTTTCCCTATGGTACAGTCGAGATAAAACATGAGTCACTCAGCATTTTTAAGGTAAATCACACTCGACTCAAATCTTACATTGATAATGAAATTGTAAGCAGGATAGAAGAGTATCAACTCTTCAAACCACCGTGAACGTACAAGCTCGAGCAAAGTCGAGCTTAGACTATAAATAAGCGCTTCTCGGGAGGCAACCCGAGCACTAACATAGTAACTTTTCTTCTATTTTGTTTTCAGTCTTTTTATACAGCAACTAACACCTTTGATGCAGGAAATTAGGACCACACGGCCTGGAACACGGGCGTGCCTAAGGCCATGTGACATCTTAAAACAGAGACACGGTCGTGCACTCAGACCGTGTACAAACAGAGTAAATTTTTCCCAAAAGCACAGGAGGTCGACAAATCCCCACGGTCGTGCAACATGGCCGTGGCAACCATGCAGTACCAACACGGGCTCGCACAACGCCACACGCCCGTGTCCCCAAGCAGTGGCCAACACTGTCAAATCAGACACGGCCGTGTGACTACCTACACGACCGTGCGAAAAAGCGAACAAGTTCTCTACGGCCGTGCAATATGGTCAACACGGGCTAACCCCAAGCCACATGGGCGTGTGCCTCTATTCTCCCATACGGTTCTATTTTTCTCATTTTTTTCTTTTTTAGTCTCTTTTTTATTTCAAATTTTATTTTTATTATACTTAATCCTTTTAATTCATTACAGTATTAGTATTTCTAGAACTTAGTTTATTATTTTTCTGTTATTTAAATTTCGATCTTTCATATCAGCCAAGCCCTAACGAGTAATCTCTATCAATCGAAAATTCCCATGACTAATTAATATTTTCGCAGTTTCAAAAAGGAGCTCTACAGCTCATATTCAAACGGAAATGGGAACACCCTACCACAATTGCCGACTCTTCCTCATAAATTCATCCTAAATTCAGGAAGTTTCAATTCTCTCCTTATCTTATGATATTATACTTCTCTTGCTATTTATGTATCTTTGTACATTGAGGGCAATGTACATCTTAAGTGTGGGGGGGAAGCTTACTTTAAATTTCTACATTTTCTGAAAAATCCCTGAATTTTTTTCCTTATGCTTTGTTCTCAAATAATTCTCAGTCTCTTATTAGGAATTAATTCTGATTGATTTATGATATCTATTGATATGTTGAGAATTAAGATATAGGTACTTGTACTTTGATTATTCAAACTTTAAAACATTAGGGAATCAAGCATGATAAGTTGAAATTTTTGAGAACCCCCAATTTTTGCATAAGTTATTTTCCCTAATTCTAAGTATTATCTTGAGATTTGAAATTCACAGGATTGACATCAAAAGCCATAATTCTGGTGAGATTTTTGAGCCTTTTTTAGCATACATTTTCTTCGTGCTCACTTTTATTATTGCTTTGAGTGAGTCAATACTGAATTGTTATTCTAGAACTTGCTTTGATTATACATGTCGAGACCACATCATTGATTTGATATACCGAAATGATAAAGGCACTTAGGATTTAACCCACTTACTCCACAAAAAGCCTACCTCCATGAATTAACCCCTAGTAAACCCCATTGAGCCTAAACAACCTTTTCTTTGACTTACCCTCTAATTATTAACCAATAACCCATTTTTGTTTAATTTTATTCAATTATTTTGACCCCTATTTTTGTCGAGATTTGAAGTGATTTTTTATCTAGCTTTACTCTCTTCTCCATTTTTAAATTTTCAAGTTATTTAGTTAGAATTGTTCCTAAAAAAAAAAAAAGCCAAAAAAAGAAAAGAAAAGAAAATAGTACATACAGTAAAATTCGATTGTAAATTGTAAATAGTTCGATAAATTTTTGCATATTTCTATTTTAAGGCTACCAAGGCAGAAATGATAGTATCATAAGAATTAGCTGAGAAATATGTTCCATTGATAGAGATTTTTTCTAGCTAGATAATTTTTCAAGTTCAATCTCGATTCTAACCTTCTTTTTGCAGCCTGTGACAACACCCCTAACCAAGCCCCGTTACAACCATTAAAAGACCTTTTGATCAATGTATCATATCAAACTATAGTGGTAGAGATTTGATTTTCTTGTAAGCTTATGGTAATAACTTTTCATGTTGATTAAGGAGTGCTTAAATTTTGAACCCTAAACACTTCGAGTGGATAGAGTGAACCTTTAGTGAGGATGTCAACTCCTGTTAATTAAGATGGAGAGATAACTACTTAGAATGAAGGAAGAGACTTATGTTTTCAATGATAAAATTCTCAACTTAGAGTGATTGAGTCTTTAATGTTCTTCTGATTGAATTACTCATTGTATGATTACCTGTGAACTAGTTTGAAACATTATTGATAAAGATTGTAAGTTGAGAAGAATGATTCTTATTTAGGGATTGAGATTTTGCTTGAGGACAAGCAAAGGTTTAAGTGTGGGGGTATTTGATAAACGCTAATTTATACATATTTTTACCTCATGTTTAGCCTATATTTTGGATGAATTATTATCAATTTAGTGAGAATTGGTGCTCTTAATCCTTATTTTTCATATCTTATACTCACGAGAGCATAGGGAAGAGAAAAGAATAGGAAACGGACTGAAAATAAGGAAAATGGGCCAAAAATGACATAACACACGGCCCAAGGAATCACCACACGGCCGTGCCACATGAAGATCACACGGTCCAACTCTCGACAAGCACGGCCAGGCCACACGGCCATGCCAAATCATACGGCCTTTGTCGAAGTCACACGGGCGTGGCACACGGGCGTGTTCTAGTCTTGAGGAAGAGGAATTTCACTCGAATTGGGATACTTGGAGGCTAAGAAAGGCTCCCCAAAGCTCTATATAAAGACCCTAGGAGGCAACTCTTAAGGTGTGCTTATTTCCCCACAAAGGGAAGTATTCTTTGCTGCCAACACAGAGAGTGGAAGTAGGGATTACTCACAGGGAAGCTGATTGATTCATCCCAGAAGCCGAAATTCTGCAGCAATATAGAGGATCTCCCTAAATTCCTTCAGGGGTTTTCGGGTTCTTTTATGTTTTGTTATTTTATTTCTTCTGAGATGTTTTCTTTCTTTATTATGAACTAAACCCCTCAGATACTTGAGAGGGATGAAACCTAAGACAGATCTTGTTATTATTTATTCTTGAGTTATATGATAAATACTTGAGTTGTTCTTAATTATGTGTTCTTCATTCTTGATTTAATAAACAGATGTGCTTAGAGCAGAGGAGCAAAAATCCCTGTGATAAGAGTAGATCTACCATAATTAAGCGGAGTTGCATGCAACCCTAGACATAGGGCGACATAAATCTGCCGGATTAGGGTCAAACCTAATATGGGGAACCATTGATCGAATTAATGCAACCTAAGAAGTTAATTGATAAAGGAACTTTAATTAACAACTTAGGCCTAGTTGCTCTTCACCTCGACGGAGGGTTTAGCATAAATTAGGGATCTCTACGGATTAAGTCAAGTGAATAAATCGTCTAGCTCAAGAACCAGTACAAGTGAAGTCTAGGTGGATTCTCCCTTAAGTATTGTCCATATCAATCAGCTTTTCCCCTAAAAGTTTTCTCAATTTACTCCTTGTGTCTTCTTAGTTTAGTTTTAGAATTAGTTTAAACAAACCCCTCTTTTATTCTTAGGCCAGATAATAGAAAGAAAGTAAGTAATAGTACTTTTGGTTCCCTTGGGTACGATAACTCGGTCTTGCCACTAAGCTATACTACTGTTCGATAGGTGCACTTGCCTTAAAGCGTCGCGATATTAGTTAGTTTTGGTGTGATCAATTTCTTTATAAATTTTATTACTTAGTATCGCGAACGCGGATATCAATGGTAAACTTGTGCTTAGAGTGGGTGATGAGGAAATCATTTTTAAAATTTATGATGCCATACAATTCTCTAGAGAACAAGACGATTCCTATTATTTTATTGATTCTATTGATTACTCTATTCAAGATTCTTTTCAGGAAATCGCTCTTAAGGACACATTGGAACTTTGTCTCGTTTAAGGTGGGGAGGAGGACGAAGTCACCACTGAGATGGAGAAGGTAATAATTGACTTGAACTCTAACAAATCTTCTTCAAGACAAATAAATTATGAGGGTATGGAGATAAATGATGAACTGAAACAAAAACCCTCTATTGAAAAACCCCTCAAACTGGAATTGAAGCAATTACCCAATAATTTAGAATATGCATTTTTGGGAGATAACTTTACATTGCCAGTGATCATTGCTTCAGACTTGCAACCCAAGGAGAAAGAAAAATTACTCCAAGTTTTGAAAAAACATAAAAGAGCCATAGCTTGGAAAATTTCTGACATTAAAGGGATCAGCCCTTCTTTTTGCACCCACAAAATTTTGATAGAAGATGAATACAAACCATGTGTGCAAGCTCAAAACGATTGAACCCCAACATGAAGGAAGTTGTCAAGGCTGAGGTAATTAAACTTCTGGATGCTGAAGTTATTTATCCTATTTCTGATAGTGCTTGGGTAAGTCCTGTGCAGGTTGTTTCTAAGAAAGGAGGCATGACTATTATTGCTAACGAAAAGAACGAATTGATCCCTACAAGAACTATCACAAGATGAAGAGTATGCATTGATTATAGGAAGTTGAACAATGCTACCAGAAAAGACCACTTTCCTTTGCCCTTCATTGATCAAATATTGGAAAGACTGTCAGGGCATATGTACTACTATTTCTTAGATGGACTCTCTGGCTACTTCCAAATCCTGATAGCTCCTGAAGATCAAGGGAAGACGACATTTACATGTCCATATGGTACGTTTGCTTATCGTAGAATACCCTTTGGATTCTGTAATGCTCCTGCCACTTTTGAGCATTGCATGTTAGCCATATTTGACGAACTCGTAGAGGACATTATAGAGGTATTTATGGACGACTTCTCGGTATTTGGTAACTCTTTCCATCTCCGCCTTAAAAATTTAGAATGAGTTTTAATAAGATGTGAAGAAATGAACCTTGTTCTTAATTGGGAAAAATGCTTCTTTATGGTTCGTGAAGGTATTGTGTTAGGCCATAAAATTTCTAGTAAAAAGATAAAGGTTGATAAAGCAAAAATTGAAACCATTAAAAAACTACCTCCTCCAAATTCAGTTAAGGCTATTAGAAACTTTTTAAGACATGGTAGTTTTTATAGAAGATTTATTAAAGATTTTTCCAAAATAGCTAAGCCTTTAACGAAATTACTAGAAAAAGATGTGCCTTTCAATTTTGATCAGGAATGTTTAGAAGAATTTAACACTTTCAAAGAAAAATTAACTAATACGCCGATTGTAATTGCACCTGATTGGAATTTACCTTTTGAACTAATGTGTGACGCGAGTGATTTTGCAGTAGGTGCAGTCTTAGGACAGCAAAAAGACAAGCATTTTCAGCCAATTTATTATGCTAGCAAGACTTTGACAGCCGCACAAGAGAACTACACTACCACGGAAAAAGAATTGCTAGCTGTGGTTTTTGCGCTCGACAAATTTAGACCATATTTGATTTTGTCTAAAGTTATCGTTTACACTGATCATTCTGCTCTTCGTTACCTTTTAACTAAGTCTGATGCAAAACTTTGATTAATAAGATAGATTTTATTATTGCATGAATTCGACCTTGAGATACAAGATAAGAAGGAGGCTGAAAATCTGGCAGCAGATCACCTTTCTAGGCTTGAGAATCCACATCTCAAGGAACTTGATGAAGCCGAGATAAACGACTCGTTTCCTGAAGAACAACTTTTAGTCGTATCTGATTCTGAGGTACCTTGGTTTGCTGACATTGTGAATTATTTAGCTGCTAACATAACCCCAACAAGGTTGACACATCAGCAAAAGAAGCGATTCTTTGCTAATGTGAAAAACTACTTTTGGGAAGATCCTTTTCTTTTTCGTATATGTGCAGATCAAGTCATTCGAAGATACGTTACAAGGTTAGAAGCAAATAAGATCTTGGAACACTGCCATTCAAGACCAACCAGAGGACACTACAGTGGGACAAATACCACTCATAAAACGCTCGAATCAGGTTTTTATTGGCCCACACTGTTCAAGGACGCCAACAGGTATGTTACTGCTTGTGACAAGTGTCAAAGAATAGGTAATATCTCTAAACATGATGAAATGCCTCAAATATATATGCTCTCATGTGAAATATTTGATGTATGGGGTATTGATTTCATAGGTCCATTCCCTAGTTCGTTTGGAAATAAATACATCTTAGTAGAGGTTGATTACATGTTGAAGTGGGTGGAAGCCCAAGCTTTACCTACTAATGATGCTAGAATGGTAGTGAGATTCCTTAAGAAGCTCTTCTCTCGATTTGGAACACCTAGGGCAATTATTAGTGATAGGGGTACTCATTTTTGTAATGCTCAGTTTGATAGAGTTTTAAAGAACTATGGAGTGCACCACAGAGCAGTTACCCCTTACCATCCATAAACTAGTGGCCAAGTCGAAGTAGCTAATAGAGAACTTAAACATATCTTAGAAAAGACAGTCAAGTCAAATAGCAGAGATTGGGCGATGAAGGTAGATGACGCTTTATGGGCTTATAGAACTGCATTCAAAACTCCAATAGGAACATCCCCTTATAGACTTGTTTATGGAAAAAGTTACCATCTACTATTTGAACTTGAACATAAGGTATTTTGGGCTATCAAATTTCTAAACTTTGATCTAAACTTGTAGGTGAGAAAAGATTAATGCAGTTGAACGAATTGGTTGAGTGGCGCACTAATGCATACGAAAATTTACACATATACAAGGAAGCAAAAAAACGACGCCATGATGCTCGTTTAAAACAACATAAGCAATTTGAAGCCAGTGATCTTGTTTTGCTATATAACTCGAGGCTCAAATTATTTCCTGGAAAGCTGAAATCAAGGTGTCAGGCCCATTTGTAGTTAAAACTGTCTTCCCATATAGGACAGTAGAGGTAACTCATCCAAACCATGGCACTTTCAAGGTAAATGGTCATCGACTTAAACTTTATAATGGTAAGGATTTTAAGAATGATAGAGAGGAGCTTCGGCTTCACGAACCCTCGTAAAGGTACGCACAAGGTAAGTCGAGCTTAGACTTTAAATAAGCACTTCTCGGGAGGCAACCTGAGCACTAACGTTGTTGACTTTCTTAAATTTCAGTCTATAACTTCTAACAAACACTAATTGAGTCATTTTAACGCAGATTTTTCTAACCACACGGCCTGGCACACGGGCTTGCCTAAAGTCGTGTCCCATCATGGGTTAGAGCCATGAGCGTGTCCTTGACTGTGTGAAAATAGGACTCAAATTTTCCCAAACTTAGGATGCCACACAGGATGTGATAAATCACCACGGCTGTACGATATAGTCGTGGGTGAACCTGATTAAGTCACACGGGAGTGTGAATCGATGCACGGGTATGGGAGAAGTGCATAGTTCTAAACATGATCGTGTGATACAGTCGTGGATAACACCACGAGTAAGAAACATGGCCGTGGTAAAACCGTGTTGAAACTGGACCTTGAATTTTCAAAACATGCTGAGACACGAGATGCAATATCTCCCTACGGGCGTGCCTAAAGACCGTGTGCAAATCTGACAAAAGCACACTGGCATACAAACCAATCACACGCCCGTGGACATATGCCATGGTCGATACTAATAAAATCACACAGGCGTACGACACGCTTGTATCCATTACCAGTGGGCAAAACTGAGAAAATAGCATGGGCAGGAGACACGCCCGTACCCTAGGACCGTGGTTGATACTGCTAAATTAACACGGGCGTGGGAACCAACACATGGGAGTGGGAGAAAAGAACGATGCAGTGCACGGCCGTGCGGCATGGCCATGTGCACCAACACGCCCAGTGAACAGGGCGTGGGCCAAGAAACAATCGCGTCTGAACCAAAATTTCGCAAAACACACGGGCTGAAAGTAGGGCGCACGGGCGTGGGCCACGGCTGTGTGGCCTAACCCCTATTTAAACCCCTCAAATCACTATTTATCTTCCCCAAAATTCCTCACAAACCCTAGTCGCTCCACCATAGCACCCCCTTCCCCTTCCAAGCTCTGGCCGCCGTTATTCGAACCACCCTTGCACACCCTATTCCCTTTCCCATCTTCCTTCTCCTTCACCAAAACCTCCACCTACTTCCCCTCTCCTCTACGCACACCACCTCCCACAAAAACCATAATCCGGTGACTGTACTCCCCTCGCCCCGCCACCATTCAAACTCTGACTACCACCCCTTCACCATCGGTTTCCCCTTTCCTCCTTCTTTTGATTCTTACTTTTATTATTTCTCCATTTCATTATTATTGTTTTATTCTCCTTTAATTTTATTGTTGAATCTTCTTGTCATTATTATTGCTAATCTTGATAGTCTGTCATCATTTTTGATTATTTAATTTCTTCTACTGATGAAATTTTCTTGATTTAGTTAGTAAGTTGATTTGTTTGATTGATTTGGTTGATGATTACCGCTAATTTCGTTTTAGTCAATAAAATTTTTCATATAGGTTGTCAGATGTTTTCAATGTAGACTCTTTTCTTGCTAGTTTTGATGATTCATTCTATTATTGATTCTCACTAATTTCAAACTACATTTTCTTTTGTTTTAGTTTTATGCTCCAGGTTACTTTCTTCCTTCGTCCATTTGATTTACATTGTTATTAGCACATGCTTATTCGTTCACTTCTCTTGGCCGTTCTTTTTTAGGTACATTATGACACCCTCACATGGCAAATCAAAAGCTGCCATCCCCGCTTTTAAAAAGCGGAAGGGACCCAGTTCTACATCCTCGAGTGCGACTACTGAATTGCACCACTCTTTTCTACAGTTCCTCTCGGGACCCCAAAGGACCTCTTCCAGATACTTCGCGCGAGACCCCCTAGTATAGGACGATGTATCGATTGGGCCCCCTTAGAGCAGGTCTAACTCACCGATACAGTTAGGGCCCTCCTCACTACCGACCCGTAGGGGTTCTTCTTTGACATCGTCAAGTCGACATACCTGGAGCTCACCTTCGAACTCTGTTCGACATTCCATCTTCAGACGGTCATGTCGGAGTTCAAGATCCAAGGACAATTCAGTTTCATCTCGATGGCTTGGTACGTCAACTAAGCGTACCTGAGTTCAGTGTCATTTTAGAACTATATACAGAGGAGTTCATGGACGATGACGATTTCTTCGATCTCCATCGCCTCATCCACTATTCTCTTTCTTCTTATTGGAGAGCCCTGGTCCCTGCTTTAGCCACCTACGACCCTAGTAGCTCTAGGGCGTCGGCCCTCTCTCCATCATTACGATACCTATACACCATCCTCGCTCATACTCTAACGGGTCGATGAGAGAGCACCGGTGTTGTCAACACTCACGATGCTTATTTCTTATAGAGCATGGCACACGGGCACATGTTCGATTTAGCATACTTCATCGCCATCGACATTCATCACTAAACAGAGGGACATAGGAAGGGAGCAATTTGCATAGGCCCTTATGTGACGAGCCTAGTGAGACACTTCAGCCTCCTCAACACAGTGGCGCAGTCCTTATCGCTCACTCTCATCAGCTAGATATCCCCACACGGCATCTAGAGCATGCTTCACATGAGGATGATTGAGCGTCGTCGTGGGTCCGATCCTCCTCAATACCTTCTAACTCAGTCCACCGATCAGGACGACCCCAATGACACTCCTGATGATGTTCCTCTAGCTCATGAGGATCCCCCTTCACAGCCATCGCCGAGCCACCGACCAGTTCATGCTGCTGCTTTATTCACTGACATCTCTGAGCGCCTCACTCGATTCGAGCAGCAGTGCTTTCAGCTATTCGATCACATTGATGCTAATCTACAGCAGATTTGTCAGCATCTCAGCATTTCATCTCCATCGCCCCCACCTCACGAACCATCTGCCGATGAGGGCCTTTGAACCCATTTATCTTTTTTTTATTTTCCTTGTTATTTTAATTTTTATGTTCCCTTATCTTTATGTTTATCTTTATTTCTATTTAATCTTTATGTTACCCAAAACTTCTATTAGTATATTTTGAACTTTTCATTTCTGGCTGTTTCTTAATAAGTAACCATTCTAATCCCATTAATACACCTCCCTAAAATATTATTGATGACTCCGTAGTTTCAAAAGGTTCAAGGTGCTTGATGCCATAACAATCCACTAAGGAAAGATACTCAACGACTACCATGTCCTACTCAACCACGACACTGAAAACCATGAATTTCTTCATTTAGCATCGTGATTATGGAACCCCATCCTCTACCACCACCGGAGTATCCTCCCCCACCTTCACCTCTGCCTAGTTCATCACACACTTCATTAGCTTTCTCTCCAAATCAGCTTTCACTATTCCAAGGATTCATCCAAAATTTAGGAAGTTTCACTTCTCTCCCTCTCTCATGATATTATGCTTATAATCCTATTATTCATCTTTGTACATTGAAGACAATGTACATCTTAAGTGTGGGGGGTTTATTAATTTCATTATCATAAAATCTCTGAATTTTGTCTTGTTCTCAAGTCACTTTCTTATATTACTGTTAGAATGAAATTCTAATTGATTTTTTATTTTTATTGATATGTTTTAGGTTAAGACATAGGTATTTGTGCTTTGATTATTTAAACTTTAAGATATTAGAGAATCAAGCATGAAAAGTTGATTTTTGAGAATTAAAATTTTTCTAGGTTGTTTCCTCAAATTTAGGTATCACCTTAAAGTTTGAAATTCACAGAATTGATATCAAAAGCCATAATTTTTGTGAGATTTTGAGCCTTTAAAGCATATTTTCTTTCTTGCTCACTTTTATTTTTGCTATGAGTGTGTCAATATTGATCTGTTATTCTAGAACTTGTTTCGATTATACATGTCAATACCACACCATTGATTTGATATACCAAGATGATAAAAACACTTAGGTTTAACCCATTCACTCCATAAAAGCCTGCCTTCACAATTGACCCTTAGTGAACCCCATTAAGCCTAACAAACCATCCATTGATTTACCCTCAATATTAACCTATAACCCATTATTGTTGAAATCCCCTTAATTAATTTGATCCCTATTTTGTCGAGATTTGAATTGAATAATTATCTAGCTATATTCTTCTATTTAGTTAGTGAAGTTAAATATTTGTTCCAAAAAAAATAAAAAAATAAATAAATTATTATTTCAGTTGTTAATTTGTCATTTAGCATATTATTATGAAATAGTAATGCTTGAACTTAAACGATGTTATTCATGAAGAGAAGCTCAATTCTAGGATCATTTATGTAATTTCTCAATTCTAGTTATTTTTCTAGTTAGGTAATCTTTCAGTTCAATATCGATTCTAACCTTCTGTTTCAACTTGTGTCCACACCCTTAACCAAAGCCCTGTTACAACCCTCTAAAGACCTTTTGATCAATGTATCATCTCAATCTATAGTGGTGGAGATTTGATTTTCATGCAAGCCTACGGCAATAACTTTTCATGTTGACTAATGAGTGCTTAATTTCTGAACCCTAAACACTTTGAGTGAATAGAGTGAATCTTTAGTGAGGATGTCAACTCTTGTTAGTTTTGAACCAAAGGTGATTATTTAGATGAAGAGAGAAACCTATGTTTTTGTGATAAAATTCTCAACTTGGATTATTTG
Source organism: Gossypium stocksii (assembly GCA_020496765.1). NCBI lineage: Eukaryota > Viridiplantae > Streptophyta > Magnoliopsida > Malvales > Malvaceae > Gossypium > Gossypium stocksii. Next base: position 15,290,540 of record CM035621.1, read on the forward strand.
AGACTTTGATGTTCTTTTAGTTGAATTCTTAATGTATGAATTACTTGTGGATTATTTCAAAACATTATTGATAGAAATTATAAGTTGAAAAAAACGAATTTAAATTGTGAGTTGAGAATTTTGCTTGAAGACAAGTAAAGGCTTAAGTGTGGGGGTATTTGATAAACCATAATATATACATATTTTTATCCCATGCTTAGCATATTTTTTTGGATGAATTATCTCTTAATTTGATGAATTTGATGCTCCTAATCCTTTAATTTCATGTTTTATGCTTAGGTGAGCATAAGGAAGAGAAAAGAGCAAGAATCAGGCCAAAAACGGACAAAATAGGCCCAAACCAGCATTCAACACTGCCTAAGGCATTTTCACACGGGTAAACCACACGCCCGTGTGAGTTCCACAGAATTGAACACGGCTTGAGCAACCTCACATGGGCGTGCCACACGGGCGTGTCCCTGTCGAGCCCTGTTTCAATTTCACACGGAAAAAGCTAATTTTTGGGTATTCTGGGCATTCCAAAGTCTATAAAAACTCCTTAAGGGAAGGAACAATGGGACACGGAGTTTAAAGCAAGGAATTACTCATAGAACACCGATTGATTCATCTCAGAAGCAAGGATCTCCATCAAGGCTGAAGATCTCTCTTCAATATCCTTCAAGGGTTTTTTGGGTTTTCTTTATGTTTTGTTGTTTTTCCAACTTTGAGATGTTTTCTTTCACAATTATGAACTTAATCCCCTAAATACCTGAAGGGGATGAAACCTAAGATGAATCTTATTATTAATATCTTAATTATATTATAAATATTTGATTTGTTCTTAATTGTGTGATTAATTCTTGTGTTAATATTTCAGGATATTAATTCAAGTCAAATGTGCTTATTCAGTAGAGCAAAAGTCCCTATTTAATAGTAGATTCAACACAATTAAGTAGAGTTGATCACAATCCTAGACATAGGACGACGAAAATCTGCCGGATTAGAGTCAAATCTAATAGGGAAGTCCATAGATTGAGTTAATGCAACACTAGGGGTTTTAATTAGAAAGAAGTTTCAATTAATCAACCTAGGGTTAGTTGTTTTTAGTCTTGAAAGAGATATTAACATAAATTAGGGATTTTTACAGATCAAGTCAAGTGAATAGATCATTTAGTTCAGAGTCAAATAACAAGTGAAGTCTAGTTAGATTCTTCCTTGGGTATTGTCTTAATCAATCGATTTTCCAAAAGTATTTTCCCCAATTCATTCTTTGACGCATTCTTAGTTAATTAATTAGTTTACTTTGACGCATTCTTAGTTAATTAATTAGTTTAGTTTAATTAGTTTAAAACAAATCCCCTTTATTTTTAGCCTAGATAATAAAAAGAAGGTTAATACTAGTACTTTTAGTCCTTGTGGGTTCGACATCCCGGTCTTGCCATCAGCTATACTACTGTTCGATAAGTGCGCTTGCCTTTATCGTGATAATAGTTTAGTTTTACAGGTTTGACCATCATAAATATCACTATCACATTCTTTATTAACATGCTTAGAATTTCGAAGGATACCCGTAGTGTCATTCTCATGGTAAGGTGCCAAAGCCATATCCCAGACATGGTCTTACATGGGACCTCAACCTGATGCCGAAGCCATATCCCAGATATGGTCTTACACGGAATCTCATGTTGATGTCGATGCCATATCCCAGACATGGTCTTACATGAGATCGTATACTGATGCCGATGCCAAGTTCCAGACATGGTCTTACACAGGATCTCTCTTAAATGCCCATGCCATGTCCTAGACATGGTATTACAAGGGATCTATATCTCGTCTTGGGCCGACGCCATGTCCCAGACATGGTCTTATACGGGACCTCATGTGGATGTCAATGCCATGTCCTAAACATGGTCTTACATGGGATCCCTATTCGGTGCCGATGCCATGTCCTAGTCATGGTCTTACACTGGACCTACAATGCTCATGACATGATTACAGTATCCTCTGTATCTTTGATACTTACATGTAATTTTTCTTTCATGTATCCATCCATCATATCTTGGTAAAATTCATATCAATAAATTTCATGGAATTTTACATAGCTCATAAATTAGCTTAGCAATAAGTCTCATGAAACTTCATGGATTCATAGAAAAACCATTACATTTAAACATTCATAAAATATAAGGCTAGATTATTACATACAACTTACCTCGGGTCCAAAACGAGGGCAATTGCTCGATTTAGTCCACTATCTTGCTTTTTCCCCAGTTTCGGTCTGGGCCTCATGTTTCTTGATCTAAAACAAAAAATTAAGGTAATTTAATACACAAAAATTGGCTAAATAGCCCATAATTTACAATTTGGAAATATATTATAATTTTCCCCTAAACTTTTACATATTTGCAAAATAGTCCCTAGGCTCGTATAACGAAATGCACATATTTTCTAGGTTACCCAAGCCTAGCCAAAACTTTCATGTGCTCATAGAAGCTCACATTTCTCATCAATTTGTACATTTACTACACACCTTACTAACTTCGCAATTTAATCATTATTAGGGACTTTCATGAAAAATCACCTAGAGAAAGGTGTTTACTACACTTTAAACTTTCATATTCTACCACTAGACATCAAAATACTTGCACGTCATGCATGGGTATATTTTTTAGCATAAACCTTAGCTCAAATTAGTGGTAGAAATAGCTAGATTAAGCTACGATGATTTCAAAAATACTAAGAGCATGAAAAACGGGGCTTGGAGTCACTTACTTGGAGCTTGAAAATGAAGGAAACCCTAGCTATGGAATCCCTTGGACTTTCGGCACAAGCATGGAGAAGATGGACACTTTTTTCTTTCTTTTTCTCTTTTTATTTCATTAATTTACCAAATGACCAAAATGCCCTTATGGCCTTTCTTTAAAATTTTACCCTTCCATGGGCATTTTTGTCCATAGTGCCAAAAATTGGTCGAATTTCCAAATAAGGACTCCTAATAATTTTTCTAATGCCAATTCATCCTTAAAGCTTCTAGAAACTCAAATTTGCAACTTTTGCAATTTAGTCCTAAAGGGCAATTTAATCACTAATTCATAAATTTTCCTTCATGAAATTTTCTCACTATTATGTAATCATATCAATAACTCAATAATAATCATGAACTATATTTTTCTACTTCGAATTTGTGGTCTCAAAACCACTATTCTGACTAGGCCCTAATTCGGGCTGTTACACCACACAGGCATGTGGACCCATTTTCAGTGAAATTTAGTTAGGGCCGTGTTTGAAGTGCATTTCGAGGTTAACTATATCATAAGGTCTGTTATGTGATACGTATGATTCTGATATATGAAATATGTGGCATTTCTATTGCATGTATAACATCTGAAAGCATGTCTGTAATATAAATTTTGCATCTGATCTATAAGTCTGAGAATTTTGTTAGCATGGTTCTAATCTATTAAAGCATGATTCATTTGTGAGCATCTGAGTATGTGTTATATATGTTTTAACACGTGCATTAGGGTGAGGTTATTATGTGACAGAGGAAGTGCTGGCAGTTTAATGATCTATCCTATCTGGTGGTTTAACCACATATCTGTTCTGGTAACTTGACTACAATTTTGGTGACTTGACCACAATTATCTGATTTTGGCGGATTACCGCATTATTTTTGGCAGCCTTGACTACACATTTCTGTACAGTGACATACAATCACTTATTTGGTGTATGGGGTTGGATAGGTATTTATTACCTTAAATAGTGTGTAGGGATGGACGAAGATAGTGTGTAGCAGATGAGGGTAGGATTTGTATTTGATATGTGAAATACGTTGCATCGCATGATATGTCATGCCATCAGTGTTTGATTTACCTATTATGTTGCATTGCATAAAATTGTCATGCCAGCTGTGTCTGTTCAATTATGGAATTATGTTTGACTATCTGATATCTGTTATTTGCATGAGGGTTGAGTTGTATACTGAGCTTTGTTAGCTCACCTTATATTTTTATCTTCTCAAGTAATCAGCAAACTTAGGACTGACCGGTGTACGGGAGCTTGGATTGGATTCTCAGTTAATAAAATGAGTCTGTTTATGTTTTTAAATTTAACTTTGAACTTTTGGACTGTTTAAATATTTTGGACTTTATTTTCGGTTTTTATTGGGTTTTCTATTGGGTTGTACTTTTGATAAATTGCAAAATTATTCATTTTCACATTTTGAAATCGCGTTTTACAAATTATCAACTCTGAAACAAATTAACTGTTTTTCTACTAAGTAAATAAGACCTAGGCTTATTTTCTTGAAAATTGCAAGAGATTTGTCAAAATTAACATTTTTTGAAAAACACACTTTTTAGTTCAAAATCTGGAATTTAAAACAAATTTATGTAATTCCTCAAGATTCAATCAAACATGTAGGCCAAATTTAGGGTGTTACAAAATAGGAGTGGAACTTCATTTGTATGATACACTAAAAACACATCAAAATGTTTTTTTATATAGAAATTGGTATTCTTGCTATGCTCCTCAATGCTCAGTGCATTGTTACTCTCAGTGTAAAACATAGACAGCCATTTGACTTCATTGTATTTTCAATATTCATTTGCCAGTAACTATTGCACACCATAATATAGGTGGGGTAAATACACCTTAAAAAAAATGGCATAGATACACTCTTTGAAACTTTTATTAATTTCTCGTAAATTTATTTTTATTCTCACACCCCATAATTTGTATTTTACTTAAGCTTCCAAATCAAACAAACGAATACTTCATAACCAAAATTGCTAACTTATCACAATATATGTATTCAAAATTCAGGAAATTTAGACATGGGTGCATTGAAACTTAAATCACTTCTCACTTCCCTCGACTTAGACTGCTCCTCCTCCTAACTTAATTAGACCTCAAGAGAATTGATTTTGAAGCTCCTAGATAAAAATACTTCTTGAAGCAAATTCACACTTGAAGCTTGAATTTTTCCTTAGTCTTTCTCGCGGCTTGGAAGAAGAAAGACTAGTTGAATTTCTATGTTTTTCATCCCTTTTTGGCCGAGCGAATGTGGAGGAAGGTTTGAGAAGCTTCCTCCACTAACGTAATCCTATTTCCCTTGATTAATTTAATCCTTTAATCCATAATTATAACTCATCCAATGGTAATCCCATCCGAGATGAATTAGTGGAGATGAAAGGATTCCTTCCCACTAAGCTAAAACAAATCTTGGCAATATTACACCAAAGGCCTTGGCTACTCTCTATTAAAATCCATCCCACTAATCCTCTTTTAAAAATAAAACTGTGCTAAAACACTCTTTTAACACAACACTTCCTAAGCTCCCACAAATTAGCCTATACCTCGAGTACACATCTCATAATTTCACACACTTAATGATATTTTTAGATGTTGGAAACGATTGTTATAAGAAATTTAAATTAATTAAATTTTGGAACGACCCGAATTTTAATATTGAAAATTTTGAGATATTAAAAACTGATTCACGGAATGATCTTACACCTTTCTTTAGGAGGTTATGAATGATGGTGCGAGCTCTCGAAATATTATCCGATATACCACCATTTGGCTTCGACCACCATATGGAGTTTTGAAACAAAATTAGGGTGCATCGCTAGGAAATAATTGCTTAAAAAATTGACATAGGAAAGCAACTTCAACATTCACTTGACTCCACAAAATTCAGTTCCAATAAAGGACGTATACAATTATCAAATATCATCTGCTATTTTGCTATCGGTTGTTGCCAATAATTTTCCATTCTATGAAGCCAAGAAGTTCTTGCTGGGGATCACCAAAAAACAAAAAAGAAATTGTTCTCAGCACATGGAACATCACAATTTTTCCAACCTTTAGCTTGCAATAATAATTTTGAAAAGGCAAAAATAAATACCCATATTTTAATAAATCAATAAATAACCATGATTCTGGGCAAATGCTGTTAGACAAAAGTTTGTATTTGTTGCAAGGCAGATTGATAGAAAAAGTCAACAGATGTTATTGAATTAGTAAAAATCCAATATTTCATCACTCTTTCATATCTTGCATTTTCAGTCAAATTAGTCTTTTCTATTACCAAAAAGATTTCACTTTCCATAAAACCTTGGCAAAATCCAACAAGACCTTGCACTCTTCAATGGCTTTCTCGACAGCACCAGTCCTCAACACCGGCGGGAAAAACAGCCACATAGCGGTAGCCACCACGAACCCGACTGTTAATGGTGTTGACACAGCCCAATGCAGCTGATCCTTGCCGGAAAACACCCTTTTGACACCAAACTCTACAACCACACATGCCGCATGCAAAACGAAGTACCATGTTACCTCCCACGTGGGACTCACACGTGTCACGTAGTAGAACACGAGCTCATGCATTAGCCCAGAGACAATGAAAGCCGCCAGCACTGCCGCAAGTGGAGCCCACATGGAGCCTAACATTTTGTCAAAAAATGACCGAGCGGGTTTGTATATGGTGTGGCGTAGAAGATATGTTACCATGAGGTTCCATCTCCTACCCCAAAAATCTTGCAACGATGTTGAAAGATAAGGTTCATCGGACGGCGGTTCGAGATCCAACCCCGATGTGGCATGCACTAGACCATTAAATATACCAAAAATTATGTCTATCAATAAATACACCATGCAACTGTATAGAAGCAATACAATCTTTGGGTGCAGAGTTTGTTTATAATCATATGCACTCACCAATATGGCAAAAAGCAATACTTTGGTTGGCCAATTTAGAGGCAATTTGGGATGTATTTTAGATGAATTTTGATGTATGTCGGGGCTTTTGAGAAATGGGTATTTCTCATTTTCCTTGATTTTTATAGGGAGAGAAGCTATGAAGATAAAATGAATTAGGGAATTAGATGAGTGAGTTGAAAGTGGTCCTTTATCAAAGGCAAAAAGGAGGAGCTTGAAGTTACCTAACCAAGAGAATAGCAAAGCTATTAGGCCTATAGGGAAGACATATGAGAGGTATAGAGGGAGGGCAGTGAAAAGGATGAAGATTGGGAGAAGAGAAATGAGCCTAAACTTACCTTTGGGGATCTTTGAAGCTAAAAAGTAGCAATAAAAAAGAGATGCTAGAATTGAGAGCCATACCTTGACCAAGTTATTGATTTCCCCATCCATTTAGGCTTTGAATTTTTTGTGGACTCTTTGTTCATCTATCCTGTATTGTTTATTTATGTGTGGAAATGGATCTCAATCCTTGTTTGGACTACTTGAAAGGACAAAGTTTTCTAGGATTAAGAATTTTAGTCTACAACGGACATTAAAATTCCTTTCGGTGGAGATATTGAGTTGTATTGATTTGAAAATTTCATCATCAAAAGCCTTTGATTGTTATTATATATAGGACAAAGTTGAAGCAACATTTTCTTCTTCTTTTATTTGGCAAAAGAAATACAAATTGAAATAATACATTGAATTGATTCTTGTTTGTTCTCTCAATTAGACATTTTTATAGTGTGAATCAACATCTACCTTTCCACTCCAAGGGAAATAGAATAAAATAAATGAAAAGGAAGAGAAGTAGGTTCCTCTATCTCTCAAATGGAGATCTTTGAATTATTAAAATCGAATTTATAAGATAGGATATGTTGAAATATTACCTTGGATGCAAATTTGGAATATTCCCACACTTTTCAACCATTGCCCAATTCTCTGGTTTCTAGGGTCATTTCTTTAATTAGTTGCTTAATTAAAGTTGCTTAATTAAGGTATATTACACTTTAATTTTGATTTGATATAATTATATATATATATATATAATTTTAATTTTAATTTAATTGTACACATTTAAAAAAATCAATACATCATTTTATTTTTCTATTAGATAAATAAATTTATTTATGCGTACAACATGTAAACATAAAATAAGACTATATCAATAATTATATTACTAATTTGTGAAAATCTTAAAAGTAAATTAATTTTTCATTTATAAAATTACATAAAATTATAATACATATATAACATTATATATTTGAACAAAATTCATTTCTCTAATTAATACAATAAAAATAATTAATGTACATGATAGAATAAAGTCAAAGGCGTGAACTTTTGAGCTAAGGTTCTACCCAGCCTGAGCAGAAATCAGTTTTAGCCGGAAAAATTAATACATTCGATTTTTTGGATTTAATCGGTTTTAGTGATGTTATCGGTTTTGATATCAGATTTTTTTTCAGTTCTCGATTTTTGAATTTTGAAATAGAATCGATGAAAAGAAAAATCGATTTATATTATATTGTTTTTTAACTATTTAAAATATATTTATTTTTCATAATATATAATAAATATATTACCCGCTAAACTTTGCCCAATAACTTAAACCATTCACCCATTAAATCTAATAAAACACAACCTAATTAAAAAAAATAAAAGTTGAACCCACTCCTATATTTTTCGGAATTTACTAAATAACCCCTATTTTTCAATATTACAAATTTTACAAAACAGTCGCTAAAATTTCAGTTTTCCAATCTCACGATTTAGTCCCTAAAGTTCAATTTTTATTATTTTACAATTTTAGTCCCTGAAAACAAAATCTATTTCTCCTAAAAATAGCTAAGAATTTCCAAATTTTTTTAAATCAGTCCTTTTCTCCCAAGTTCCCAAATTTTAAAATTTTTACAATTTAATCTCTATTAACTCAAATCTTATCACATAATATCTCTTTTCTAAATTTTCAAATAAAAACAAAAAAAAAATTAAAAAGGTTGGTTAATGAAAAATCGACCAAACCGAATAATGTCGGTTTGGTTTTTTTTCAATTTTCTCAAAGATGGTCAATCGGTTCAATTTTGATAGATTTAAGTTAGTTAAGTCGGTTTTGGAGAAAATCAACTGAACCGACCAACAAATAGATTGCCATTCTCTCTCTCTCTCTCTCTTTCTCTCTCTCTCTCTCTTTCTTTTTTTAACTCTTGCTTCTACATGGGCTAGATTACAAATTTGAAGTCTTCGCTATCTCCAATGATCTTGACCCTCCTAATCAACAAACTCTTCTTCCTAGTTCTCAGTGCAGATCTAAGGAATCATGGTTTGGGATTAGACCTATTCATAGGTCAGGTTACCCACCTAGGTCCAAAAGATTACTCAAAATTTGGGAGGGTTTGGACAAACATATTAGATCTAAAAAATGGGTTTGGGCCAAAAAATTAGGCCCATTTAAAATATGGATTGAGTTCGTATTTGAACATTTAAGGCCGGAGCCCAACTGACCCATTTTATAAGTTTGTAATATTTTATATTATATTATTTTTATATATTATGTTATTTATAACACAAAAATTAAATCTATAATAATATATAATACTATATAATGTAAACATTAAAAATTGTTAAGATAACTATATATAAAATTTTAATAAAAAAATATATAAAACTGTTAACTATTAAATTAAAATAATATAAATATATATTTTTTTAACTTTTTAAAAAATAATACGTGCGGGTCTAAAACGTTCTTGGATTCATAACGTTCTGATCACCTCGTAATCTCATATTCTTAAATAGTGTCAAGATGCATGTCAGTTTAACATCATTATGGTGGTGTAATCTTAAATTTTAGACTAATTCATTCTTTGTTTTTATTATTTTAATATTTTTTATCAAATAAAATTTAAGTTTATTTAAAAACAAAAATATTTTTTTTAACAATAAAACAATAAATGTTATACTTTAAAATTATAATTATCATATTTACACTAATAATTTATTTATTAGTGATGCAATTATTATAATTAGACTTATATACTTAAAAACCTTTAAACTATAATAGCTTAATAAGCGGGTTTTTTACCAAAAAAATACAAAATAAAAATAAAAAAATTTCTAAAACGTTACAGCAAAATAATTATGTACCAAAATGGTACATCCAGGGTGGTCACGCCTATGCCAGAGACGGCACCACCCTGGTCTAGGTGTGTGCAAAATTCGGTTAACCGACCGAATTCGGTTAATCGATCGATTAACCGAATTTTTTCGGTCGGGGGTCGGTTAATAATTTTTTGAGTTTTCGGTTAACGGTTAATTCGGTTCGAAACCGGTCGGTTAACCGAATTTTTTCGGTTAACCGAAAAAATTAATAAATAAAATTATAATATATAAATAGCCCACTATTCATTCAAACTCAATCCAACATAAACTCAATCAAACTAAAACTAATTACCCAACCCAATTACCCAACCCAATTATCCAACCCAATTACCTAACCCAATCATAAAAATTATAAATAATTTAATAAATAAAAATAATAAAAATAATAATAATAATAATTCAATTAATTCGGTTAATTCAGGTAAATCGAGTAATTCGGTTAATTCGGGTAATTCGGTTAATTTTATACTTATTTTAATCAAAAATAAAAAATATATATAATTTTTTGTTAATTCGGTTAACCTATCGAATTAACCGAAAAAATTTCGGTTCGGTTAATTTTTTTGAAAAAATTTCGGTTCGGTTAACAGTTAAAATTTTTGAAAGGTCGGTTAATTCGGTTAATGGTGTTTCAGGTCGGTTAACCGATTGAACATCCCTACCCTGGTCTGACAGCCCATGCACTGAAAAAATAAATAAACAGTGAAAGGAAAAAAAAGAAAAAAAGCTAATAAAAACCGAAAAAAAGCTGATAGGATGTGACATGACCTTGGTGGAGGGTCTGCCACAAGCGGCACCAAGGGTGCCAGTGGGTCACGTCGGCGCAGGCATGCCACTTTGTTTTTTTTGCCATTTGGGGACCTTATAATGGTCCCCAATTTCAATTGCAGGTATACGAAGGAGAAGAAAGAAAAGGAAAGAAGAAGAAGAAGAAGAGAAGAAGAAGAAGAAGAGAAAAAGAAGAAGAAGGACGAGGAGGAGAGGGCGGCGCCGGAGAAAGAAAAGAAAAAGAGAGAAAGAGAATAGAGAAAGGAGAAATAAATAGAAGAAAAAAATAAAAAAAGTAGGTATAATTTTTTTTTTAATAATGGATGATATTGTTATTGTGTTGATTTATTGTTATTATTATTATATATTGATTTTTATTATTTGTTGTTGTTAGTTTAGTTATTATTGTTAGTTATTAGGATTAGTAAAAACCCTAATTATTATTTTAGTTAGTATATTGTTAGTAAAAAACTATTATTATTATTGTTAGTTAGTAATATTGTTAGTAAAAAATCGTAATTATTATTTAAGTTAGTATTATTATTGTTAGTAAAAAATTATTATTATTGTTAATTAGTAATATTGTTAGTAAAAAATCGTAATTATTATTTAAGTTAGTATTATTATTGTTAGTAAAAAATTATTATTATTGTTAGTTATTAATATTGTTAGTTATATAAAAAAACACTAAAATAATATATTTGAAACATTATGTACTAAAATAATATAAAATAATAAAATACGAAAATAATATATTATTTTCACTGATCCAAACTAACCACTCAAGAAGCTCTAGCCAAGGAAGATGTAGGGGAGGGGATTGCCCATATAGAGCTTCACAAAGAGATGTACCAATGGAAGAATGGTAAGAGGTGTTGTACCACCATTCAGGACGAGCCAACCATTGTATCCAATCCCCTGGCCTTTCACTAGTTCTTACACCTCTAATACCCTTCCAAACACTTGTTCAAAACATCTGTTTGTCCATCAGTTTCAGGATGGTAGGCAATAGAAAGCTTCAGCTTAGTGCCTAATCTTCTAACAATTCCTTTCAAAAAGTGCTAATAAATATCTCGTCTCTGTCAAAATTGATCGACTCAGGAACTTAGTAAAGCTTATAGACCTAGTTAAGGTACTCCTGAGCTATTATCAAGGTTGTATAAGGATGGGACAAAGTAATAAAGTGATCATACTTGGTCAACCGATCAACTACCACCATGATAGAGTGCTTACCCTTGGAAATAGGAAAGCCTTCCACAAAGTCTATGCTGACCTCAGCCCAGGCTTTATCAGGAATGACCAAAGGCTATAATAAACTTGGTTTAGCAGCATAGTCACTCTTGCATCTTTGACAGACCACACATTTCCTCACCCACTTCTTAACATCATTTGTTACACCTTTTAATAAAGGAAGTTGGGCAAACGATTCCTAGTGGCTTGGACCTCAGAATGGCCTCCCAAAGCACTATTATGAAATTAATCAATGAGCTCTTTCCTCAACTCTTCATTTGTCCCCACTGTAATTTTGCCCCTTCTTCTGAGAAATTTGACATCCCAAGAATGTTTTGGGTGCAATTAGTGACTTGGATGTCAAAATAGATCTTTTTTAGCCTTGGATCTCGTTGCCAAGATTCTTGGACCCTAGGTAGCAACTCAGACCCAATAGAGCTATCCATAGCCACTGTCCCTTTGGAAATGCAATGCCCTAAGTACTCAATTTCAAAAGCTACAAAACGACATTTACTCATCTTGGCATAGAGTTGATTCCTCCTTAGTATGAGCAACACTTCTTTCAGATGCAACAAGTGAGCATTCCAAGTATTAGAATAAATTAGAATGCCAAAAAAAAAAAACAAGCACTGACCTCCTCAACAGTGGCTTAAAACTGCATTCTTTAGAGCTTGGAAACTAAATGGTGCATTATTGAGGCCAAAAGACATCACTAGGAATTCACAGTGGCAATTATAAATGCATTCTTATGAATGTCAGACTCCCATATTCGAATTTGATGAAAGCCTAAGCTCAGGTCCATATTAGAAAAGAATGTTTCTTCCCAAATTCATCTAACAACTCTTCAATGACAGGAATGGGAAATTTATCATTAACATTAGCGTGTAAGTGGATCCCTCCTTATTGAAAATTACTTTTTAAAAATAATTAAAATAGAAAATAATAAAAAAATAAAATAAAATTAATTTTAACAAACCATAGTGTTAAATTTTTATATAAATATATAGTATTTAAAAATAACATAAATTTAATTTTTTTTCATGTTATTTGTCAACTTTAATTTCATGTCATAAAATAATGTCAAGTAATCAAAGTTAAGTGCTTCTATGAATATGTATTAAAGATGGGGGACTTATTTAAGTACAAAAATATTATAAGGGCTTATCTGAATAAACTACTTAAACTGCTTTCCTAACATATAAACCTTATAGTTATGATATATAAATTAATTTCAACATTGTATATTTATTTATTAATATATAAATCATAATAAAAAATAAAAATTATGATAATTTATCATAGTTTTATAGAAATTAAGACTAAAAAATATTAAAGGAACTAAATTTATTAAAAAATAAATTTTAGAACAAAGGTATTTAATTAGTAAAATGTATATCTAGATTGTAACACCCCGAATTTTGGGCCTAGAAGTATTGGGCCTTGGTTAAGTTTTGGATCCTAGTTTAGTATTTTTAGGAGTTTAATTTTGGCCTTCTAGAAGGTTGGAAGTGGCATGAAGATGGACTCTATGGAAAGTGATCAGAAGAGAAAATATAGGAAGAGGTTAGGAGAGCTTATCGTGGAGAAAAATTAGGAGATGAGATGTGGATGAAGTGAAGCCAATTAGGACTTTAGGGGTTCGGCTTTGGGTATTTATAGGGGGTGCTGAATTCTTTTTGAAGAGTTTCCCTTGCTTTGCCAAACTGAATGCTTCATTCTTCTCCTTCTTTCTAGTTTTTTTTCCTCTTTTGCAAAAGCTGAATACCTATATCCCCTTTGCCGATTTCTTTCATTAATCTCTTAAAAGCCGAATACTCATATCCCCTTTGACGATTTCTTTTGCTTTCCTCCATCACAAATTTGTTTTTGTTATTTACAACCTTTAATCAAAATTTTAAAAGCCGATCACACTCAGTAGATATCTAGGCCGTTAGTTTGAAGGTGAGTTTCGATAAGTGTCTCATTCTCAATTTCGGTTTCTTAAGGGGGTGGCCGAGTATATGTGTAGCATATAAGGAAGACTCGTGTGGAAGACGAGTCACCTAATGTTGATAAAAATGTGTGTTGATGCAGATCTAAGAATATTTGAGACTATTTGCTAAGGAAGGCTAGAAAAGCCGAAGGTACACAGTAACGTTACGGTAAGCTTTCGGGATTTGATAAAGTTGTAGTTTAAGGTATAGAATTGATTCGAAAGTGGTTTTGATTGTAGGTCGAGGCTGAGGATAGTGTAGTACGGGTCATCAATCAGGTGTGTACATACACTGCACACACGAAAATCGGCAAAAGCCGAAATCCCGAAGTCCCTAATGGGCCTGCCGAATTTGTGGGCCCAAAGTGGCAAAGTTGTGATATGAAATTTTATGATGGATTAGTATGTGTGATTGTATGATTGAGTTATGATCGGGCCTAATGGGCTACATAAGCATGTTGGGCTTAATGGGTTTTATGTATATGGTTGGGCCTAGTGGGCCTTATGGGATTGTAGAAATGCATGCTAGGGTTTTAATGGACTATAGGCCTAGTTCTGATCTCTCAAATTTTACATAAGACTTAATTAAATAATTAAACAAACCCGTGGACAAGTCGCTAGACTAAGGTGTGGCAATGGATATGTGCATGTCTAGGATTGGATCTAGGAAGAGCTTGGTACTTAAGCGGTCCGAGTGACCCACCTCCTCTTCTCTTGAATCCTACCTGGTGCATAGTGTCCGTTCATCTTAGCCGCGAGGACTTGTTGATGGGCCAAAATTCATAACTAAAATCTGTATCATTAGGAAATTACAAAAAATACCCTTCTAGGATAAAATTACGAAAATACCCTTCTAAGGTAGAATTATGAAAATGCCCTATAATGTAGAACTACTGAAACACCCTCGTAGGGTAGGAGTACTGGAATACCCTTGTAAGGTAGAAATTACCGAAATACCCCTGGGTAGTGAAATGACCAAGATATCCCTAAGTTCTTAATATGTGAAAATGTGTGAAAATGTGTATGTTGCATTCATAAATTGTATGTTGCACTTGGGTGGGTTTTGATGATACGGAGGAAGTGTATATGAGGGTCGCCCGGTCGCTTGACGACTGTGGATCCAACGAAGGCTTCTGAGCCACGAGCAGCTCTGCTGCAACGATAAGTAGTGCCGTAACCAGTGCTACAACGAAGGCTTTTGTGCCACGAGCAGCTCTGTTACAACGATGAGTGGTGCCGCAATCGATGTCACAACGGGTGTATAAGGATGAGTGGGTCGAGTATCTCCTCACAGGAGTGTAGGGTTGGAAGGGGGTGTACAGGGTTGGTTATGGGTAACTGCATATGGCATGAACATCTTGATATTTGAATGTGGGCTCGGGCCCAACCGAGGCTATCAGGGGCTAAGGCCCAGAGGCCACCGATATTGTTAAGGCTTAGGCCCAATGTGATTTTTGCATATTGATTTGATTGCCAATGGTTGTACACACTGAGTTTCGAAAATCACACTCTTTAATTTAATGTTTCAGGTGATCCTCAATAGAAGGCTCGACATGGGAGAGGACTCGGAGATGGCCACACTGCAAGCTACTTAGGGATTTTGAATAATTTTTAAATTACTTCACTTTACTTGTTGTTTTTGTTTAAATGGGTTGTAATAAGGCATTGTTTCTCCGATAAGACTATAATTAGGGTTTATTTTCTATTTTGACTGCCTAGTTTTATCTTTACTTAGATAACTTTCTCAAACTTAATGTGGATTTTAAATGACATTACTTTTTGGGCGTTTTTCTTTAAACATGGGCTTCCATTTTGGGCTTAACTAGAACTTGAATTTCTAAATTCCGACTTAAATTTTAACCAAGTAAAGTTTCTATCAAACATGTTCTCAATTTCATAAAATCGTTTTGGAAACAATCATTCTCTTCAATGTGATATCACCAGATTCGGCCATAACGTCTGGGTCGGGTTTGGGGTGTTACATAGATAATTTTATAGTTAGTTTACCAAAAACTTGAATTTTACATTCTAACTAAATAAACCAAATAAGATAATATAATATATCGGACATTCCATCTCATAATCGAATTAAGAAACACATTTTTACATTTCTTGAACTAAAGATCCATTTCACTTTGCATACGTATCACCAAGTCACCTCTTAATAGCGAAAAGGTTTAAGATTGATGGGAAAATGGATCAAGTTTAGAGCTATACGTTTAAGGATTTACTAATATATATAGATATAGGGTAAGGGTTTCTTTGAATGAATGTTTTTTAAGGTAAAATTATTATAGAAGTCTTTGATTATATTTAAATTGTATTTTAAATTTTTCATTATAAAAATAAGTAAATTGATCTCTATACATTATCAATAAGAGTAAAACGGTCTCTCAATTAAAATTTCTGTCTGTAAGTAGAATTTTAATATATTTTTTAGATTAAATGACATGAGGAATTAAGCTGATTAAGATTAAAAAAATATTTTATGGAATTATATTAAATTCATTTAATATAGTTACCCTTTCACCCTACACATTTATCTTCCTCTTTTAACATTTCCTCTAAATCCAGAAAACTCCTTTATCAAGCTGAAAAACACCTCACCAGTGTAAAGAAGTAAGTCTTTGTCCTTGGATTTTTTCTTTGCTTCCACAATTTTTGGAATTGCATAAACAAAGATTGATAATGCATTAGCAAAGGGTAGAAGTTGGTATTGTCTATACTCCTTCAATGAATCAATCCATATGCACACATGGTAGGAGGATTTTTAAGAGACCCTACTGTCATTTTTTTTTTTTTAAATGTTCTGCTTTGAGAGGTTTGAAGTCGGTATCTGGTGAAGACTTATTGATTTTCTGATAGGCGATATGAAACGCAAATTGTTGTTTTGTTGGGTAATTATGGCCTATATCATTTTACTGATAGGCGATATGAAACGCAAATTGTTGTTTTGTTGGGTAATTATGGCCTATATCATTTTACTTTATCTTGAACTTTGATACCATTGCCTCCTCGTTATCCATAGCTGAGAAAATGTTGGAGCTAACATCTGGTGATTCTCACCCTCAAAAATAAATTTTGATAAAATAATATTTAGGGTAAACTATATTAACACTGACTCAATTATGGTTTTTTTTATCATCTTATTATGAAAAGTTAGAAAATAATTACTCAATTATTAGTTTTTTTTTTGCCACCTAATTACGAAAAGTTACAAAATAGTCACTCAACTATTCAATTTTGTCTTTTTTATTCACCCAACTATCTTGGATTTTTAAATATTTTTATTTTTACGTTAGCCCGCTGGTGACAAAAAAAAGGACAAAGTTAAAAAGTTTGATGATCAATTTGTAACTTTTTATAGTTGGATAACTAAAAAAGAAAAAAATTATAATTAAATGATCATTTTATAACTTTTCATAATTAAGTAACTAAAAAAAATGAATATAATTAAATGACTTGTAGTTTAAAATAATATTTAAGATAAAATTTTCATATTGTTACTTTAGTTGATTACGCCTCTAACTCATTCTAGTTCATTTTAGACGTTTTGGTATAATGAAATTGATCCCACATGAGAGATCGATCACTTGAAGTAAGAGGATCGATCCCTTATACTAATAGTTATATATATATATATATATTCAAACAAAGGGATCAATCCCCTTACGTACAAAACTGTAAAATTCCACGCATTTAATGCTCCAAATGATTATTTATTACCTCCAAGAATTAGAAATCTTCAAACTAAAGGAATTTGTAACATATTCGTAGATATACCATTTTTTTTATTAGTATTGGCATGTGTTGATATCGGTTTGTTTCGATGTACTATTTTAGATTAATTCTTATTTTTTAAAAATATTTGGCATATGTATATAAAAAAATATTTATAAATATCAAATAATGAGATTAAATAAATTTTAAATATAAAATATTATTTGATAAGCTTCACTAATATCATCAATAGTTAAACAAATTCAAAATAAACAAACAAAAAATTTATTCTATAAATTAAACAACACAATTGTTATTAATTTTTTTTAAATTTTTTACGACATCCTATTAGACACTTGTCACATCTTAAATCAACTTGTGAAGTTTATTTAAAAATCTTCACAAGCCGAATAGGGATAAATTTACTTTTAACTTAATGTTTCCTTAATTGAAAAGAAAATATATATTCTCAACTAGATTTATTAAATAAAAAATTGATATGTTTAGTAAATAATTATATTTAATAAACAGAAATTTGATATGTTTAGTAAATAATTTTATTTAATTAAAAATCTCAATTCATTTATAAGAATTAACTGTCACTTAATTGGAAGTCAATATATTTAAAAATGATTTTGTTTAATTAAAAAGAGTGAATATACATTTTGATACCTAAACTTGATTTTAAGGTTTAGATTAAAATTTAATTTGGTACTTAAAGTGTGGTTGAATTTACAATAAATGATTATCTGAACCAATTTAAAATACAAAACTAAGTTCAAGTACTAATTTACATCAAAATGCCTAGTTAAAATACCTAATTGGATAAATAAAATTAAGTACCAAACTGAATTTTGGAGCCAAATTCAAGTACCTAATTTGACCAAAGGAAAACCTTAAATACTAATTTGAACCTTAAAATCAAGTTCATGTGTCAAAATACATATTTTCCCAACTAAAATTAATTCTTTTATCGATTCAAGAAAAAATTATTCTTTTACAAATAGCTAGATTTAACATTATTATGAGTTTAATTAGTAGAAATAAAATATCTAATTTACCTTAGTTTTAATTGTTTTTTTTTAATTAACAACCTAATATAAATATTAAAAAATATTAATAATAAATATTTGATAGACTTCCAATGGAGTTTTTTAAACTCCAAAATGAGTTAAAGATTTGAGAAATGTATTATAGAATGTAGTAAAAAAATTTAAAAAATTAATTATATAAACAAATATAACTCCTTCAACCTAACCCTACTAACTAAGAAAGAGGAGCAAAATATTTAAAAGATAAGTTTCAACGTTATGCAGCAGAACCCATATTACAGAATCAGTTAAGGGGTTCGAACAACCAACTTTCTAAAGATCAGGTCCTCGAGTTGATGGATGACGAGCAACTAACTATTCATTGAGTCAACCAGCCGACTTGTGATGTGAATAAGGGTGGTATGGACCAGGAGAGAAACCCAGAGTATATGGAGGTCGTGGTGCTCGAGGATCAAAAATAAAAGGTGGTCTAGGATCATAAAAAGCATTTCTATTCCCCATCAGTGGCGGCTCAGGCCCTGCACCACCCATCCTTGTGTAGTTCAACTCATCTAGACGAGGAGCATATCGCTGCATTGCAGACATATTCATCCTGTAGGAAGGATTCACTGTAGCACCGTTATGTTGTCCATAAGACGGAGTTGTTGGGCCATAAAAAGAGTTCAACCCAGCCAGATCATTTCTCCGAGGAAATAGACCAGGTTCTTGCCCATAAAGGTGAACTTGTGACCGCAAATTGAATTCCCTGTTCATTTCATCAGGGTAAGGTCTGTAACCATGACTGTGGGTACCAGCTGAATAAGGTTCGTAATTCATATTGTACCTTCTTCCCATATCATCACCAACGCTGGTCCTGGTGTCACCATATGAAGTTCGAAGTGGAGCCTGTGAACTATGCATATTGGGTATCCGATGTTGGTTAGGCGATCTGGAGGCAAATTCCACTGAGGATCTACTACTACCCATCACATTGGATGGAGAAGAGTGCGGAATTCCACTGTATGTCTCACTTCTAGGAGTCCTTCCTCCACTCTTCTTATTAGTTTTCCTTCCATGATTTTCTTCACTGTGCAATTTGGAGGAGGCACCTTCCACTGAGGATCTACTACTACCCATCACGTTGGATGGAGAAGAGTGGGGAATTCCACCGTGTGTCTCACTTCTAGGAGTCCTTCCTCCACTCATTTTATCAGTTTTCCTTCCAAGATTTTCTTCACTGTGCAATTTGGGGGAGGCACCTTTTACTGAGGATCTACTACTACCCATCACATTGGACAGCGAAAAGTGAGGAATTCCACTATGCATTTCACTTCTAGGAGTCCTTCCTCCACCCTTTATATCAGTTTTCCTTACAAGATTTTCTTCACTGTGCAATTTGGAGGAGGCACCTTCCACCGAGGATCTACTACTACCCATCACATTGGATGGAGAAGGGTGAGGAATTCCATCGTGTGTCTCGCTTCTAGGAGTCCGTCCTCCACTCTTTTTATCAGTTTTCCTTCCATTATTTTCTTCACTGTGCTTTCTCTTCTTATTACTTGAGGTTTCCTTGGATTGGTTCGTCTCGTCACTTCGCTGACGAGGAGAGCACTCTTTTGGGGTCACCTCCACAGATTTCTCTTTTTTATATTCCTCAGTTTCATGATTTTGCATATGATCTTTCAACTCAACAGCATCATCACGAAGACCATCATCCTCCAATGGCAGTTCAAAATCAGATATGCGTGTTTCATCAATATTCATTTCCTGATTTGAACTCGCTGGTTCCCTAGGTACATGACCGTGCTTTTCAGCTATGCTCTTGTTCTTTGCTGCAAAATCAGAACGACTCCAAAGATAAAGAGGTGGAGCCATGACATTCCACTGATCCATTTGTTTGTCATTTGCATCAATAGAACCAGGCAGGTAAAATGACTGGAACACGAGATAGCAAAGTTACCCACAATACCATAAGACTGCAATAAGAACATCACAAACATTCATCTACAAGGAAACTGCACAAAACATATTAGTTACCTTTCCAGATAACAAGTTATTATCCTCCCAAACTAGTTCATACGGATATTTCAAAGAATTCTTTTTGTCCAACCTGGTGAAAGCCAAGAAATGCAAGTGTTTGAGTGAGTGAGAGAATGAGTGAGTGAGTGAGTGAGTGAGTGTGTCAAAAAGCCAAGAAACGTGAGTGTTTGAGAGAGGAAAATACTACCTTTCTGTTTCGGGTGGAACAATAAGGATCAAAAGTTTTGGTTTAAATTCAAGGGCCTTGTCAATAAACTTGTTTGCCAAAGCAGCTTTAACTCCAAAAGGAGGATTTAGCCCCATTATCTACTCAAATAGTAAACAAAAATTTTGTCAATTACGACAACAGGAATAGCTGAATGTGTTAATTCTTAAAATATAAAAAAATTCCTTACCAGTTGTGAGCCTGTTGGCAACTCCTTTTGTTGCACACTCATCCAATCCCTCCTCTCAAAATTAAAATCATTCTGACAAAGGATATCAGTAACCGAAACATAAGGAAAATATATACAAGTAAAAAAAAGATTAATGAATCATCTACAAATGTATGCAAACAGTCAGGTTCCCCTTCTAATCACATGCAGCAAGAACAACGATACCATTGTCAAACTGTGATGCACCTGATACCAAGCTTGACTTCTTGGGCAGCCATAATGTACATCCATAATGCATAAACTGATTTATTAGAAATAAATCCAGGAAACTAAAGCATACCTTTGCTTGGAAAATATCATAGTTTTTGAATGAGCACTTCTTCCCGGTCTCTTCAAGCTTTCTTTTCATTATTAAACTAAAATCATTAGCACCACAACAAAAGTCGACAATCTGTCCATGGAAATAATCAACAATAAGATAACTCGGTCAAGTTCCATGCTTCCATCTAATCTTCTGTTATAGAGCTGTACTTATACAAAGGAGGAAAGAACAAATGGCATCTTTGTTGTTTTTCCATCTCCTAACAAGAATATCGACATGGCTGGCCATGAAAGGTGTCAGTATTAGGAAATTACTGTACATAGTTTCTAGGAGTTCTATTATTATGTATATCCAAACATAAGGAGAACTTAAAAACCAAAATATTTCTTTCCCTTTAATTTCATGATCTTTTTCGCTAAAATATGTGCAGGAAATATTTCATTATGAAGCAAATATCAACGTGTAATCACATAGACTTGAATTCCAAAATATAAAAGCAAAAGAAGAAAACATAAGAGGGGAGAGAGGTAAAAAAGAGGGAGAGAGAGAGAGGAGGGAGGCACAGAAACGCTTACTGTATCACCATCCTGCACATACCAATGAAGTCTATCAACAATCTGCACATTTAAAGCCAGGCATTAATGTTTTAATTTAAAGCGTCTAGGAACTTGTAATAATAAGAGAACATACATTAACAATTGCATTAGAATTCTTTAGAAGAAAAAAAACAATTGAATTAGCAGATGTAGAACTATAGGATATGAAAACCACGGAACTTACCTCTTCAAGTTTATCCACTTTAGTAAAATGACGACCAAAAGAAGAGTAGCGCATGCCATATAGAAAAGGTGCAAGATATACCCTGAGTTTGTTCTGGAAATAATAATTTTTAAAAAATTCAAGAGCAAGAAAAAGAGAGAATGAGACAAAGAATTAAATGGCACCTTGTAAAAACATGTACGTGTAACAAACTTGCAGAGCATATGATATGTCCAGGGGAACTTTGAAGAAGGAAACAGGCCACTTATAAAAATTTCATATCAACTTATTTTAAGAAATAGGACAAAGCATTGTTTTTGCAATGAAACAAAAATAAAATCATACTCCCTTGAAAACGAAACCATAGATAATGACAAAACTCTTTATTAAAGTAACTGGGGAGGGGATAATTGCAAATGATTAAGGGTAATAACCTGCCACTTAAATATCTGGTTTAAGACCTCTGGCTCACAAACAGCTTGAGCATCTTCAATACTACAGCCATCCTCTAGTTTTGCTAAAGCCATCCGAACAGCCTGCAAACAGTTGAATAGAGACTCAAAGAAAAATAATAACACAAACAGACAGCAAAATCATACCTTTGCTTAAAGCTATAACGCAAACTTTATCCAAAATTATGAAATACCTCAACTAAACCCTCTATCTTTCCAAGAGTAATTGTTCTGTCTATGACACTTCTTGAAGAATATCCATGTGTAGATAGGACTTTTGGTTTCGTTATTATATCTTCTAAAGTTACTGATGATTCAGCCTCCTTCATTAAATTGAGTAATCTACAATGTAAAGAAGTCCAACAAATCACATTTGATGCATAATCTAAAACATCAACTCAGATCAGTTTGCCCCTAAGTGATTAAGGGTTAGGAAACAAGAAAATACAACTAAGGCAGAAATAAAGCAAGTCCACCTTCTCTCAGAATCAGCATCTAATGAAGGCATGTCCGAGCTTTTATTTGTTGCAGTAGAGTTGACCACCGCAGCCTTACTAAGACCACCTTTAAGATTATCCTGTCTCCCAGGCTTAATCTGCTGCTCACTCTCCTGATTCATTAAGGCGAATAATCTTCCCCCCAAGGAGGTCTTGTTTCCATCAGCTGCAGAGGATTTGCCTGCATCCATAGGCAGAGACTTTGAATTCTGCCTCAAAGGCTTTTTGGATGGACCAGTGGCTTTGATTTTCTTTAGGGAATTGGTCCTAGGAGTAACTTTTTCACTCTTTTTGCTAGTTTGATCAGCTTTAACAACAGAAGAAGATTGCTTTGCTTTCATGGCAGTTCTCTCCTGTGAAGTGCCTTCCAATGCAAGAGTTTTCTTCTTTGAGCCAACCTTTTCATGACTTGTGAGCACATCTGATGCCTTTCTTTTCTTGCTTTCATCAAGGGGGAATTTTATATGGTCCCTTATGGGAGTTCCAAGGTCTTCGTCAATCTCATGTTTCCTATCCAAACCAACAATGTGAGCAATTTAAAAAACAATTAAAGCAAACAAAAGTCTGATAGGAACACATTTAAAACACTTACAAGCAATATATCAGTACACGATTGACAAGTAGACCATCCCAAGCCCTTGTTATAATACCTTCCTCTTCTATATCATCAAATGCGATCTCTCTGATAGTTGCAGAAGGAAACCAAGTAGAATGTTAAGAATGGAACATTCCGATAAATGCGGTTAATATATAAATGATAAATCTCATTGTACCTTGGTAAACATTTCCTGTGGTATGATGTGGGGCAACGTCTACACAAAGCAAACTGCAGCTCCTCGACTTTCTTGTTTTCTCCTTGTTGACAAACACAGCATTTATGAGTGGGGCATGTAAAGAATTCCCCTGAAGAAATTCTTTTCGCATGCTCTTCAGCAGCAACTTTATCCCCCTTATGGAGCAATTTTCCCACACAATGTGGATGATAAAAGCGACCACAGGTTGCATTACTGCAGCGAAAGACCTGGCAAAAGGAAATGAAACTTTTGGAGCCATTCAGCAGGAAGTTACAATAAAACTAGGAAGAAATCAAAATCTATTGACGATAACTAAAAAACCAACATTAGTCATAAAAGAAAATATATCTTTAAGAAAAATCAAAAACAAATAAATTTTACCTAAACAGTCAGATAGAATGCCATTAAAGCAAATAAACCAATCAGAAAACAAACAGAACAATGCGACAACAATATAAAGCTTCTAGCAATATTTACTGATTAGAATATACCTCAGCACCAGAGGACTTATCAGAAGAACCTAACTTCCCACAAGCAAAGCACTGATGTTGATTATATTCACAATTCTTGCATAAGAGCGTTTCCAACGCCTGCCATTTAGTAGGGACTTGTAATTAGAAATAAGACAGAAACAAGCTAAAAGCCAGTATATAAAATATGGGTCACTAACTTACTTTAACTTGGGTAGGAGTAAAGCCAAGAGATTCACAAGCAGATTCACGAGCAGAATCGTCATCTTCAGTAGCATGAAATGATCTCATGCACCTTCCATCACAACATATAAGACTACCCCCATTGTCGCAAAAAGCACAAACTGAATCATACAAGTCATCTTCATCATCATTATTATCATCATCATCATCATTATTGGAATCATCTAGCTCAGGGCCATCAACTGCATCATCAACTATAAATCCAGAAATTGATGTGGCTCGAGCATTCTGATTAATCAATAAGTACACTTGCTTAAAATAATGTACATTTTTGAGAAAATAAGAATTAAAAAAAAAAAGAAGTGAATAATCAGATTTGAAGAAATAGACCAAGAAACATCGAAGGGTAATATCTAACCTCATTAGCAAGTTTCCGTTTTTTGGGCTTCTCCTCCAAAAATGAGTGCAAAAACTGCTCAAAACATAAACATCCCAGTGACTTCAATTGCACAAAGAATCAGAAAGATAGAAACATGATCATAAATTGCTGCAATCCTTTAGACGAGCCTTGTTTTACAACCAAAAACTCATTGCAGACTAAGACATGCTAAACCCAACTCAACATTATCCAACGAAAAATAACAATTAAAATGCACCAAAATGAGTTTACCAAATTACACACAAACCTTGGATTTTGCTAATGAATCATCACTTTTAACAGCCTCAGCAATCCAATCCATGTGATCCACCAAGTCGTTTTGCGAAGGCTTTACCTCATACAAGCTGCAAATAACAGAAGGAATAAAAAAAAAAGAACACCCAGCAATTTCATACTTGAAAATAGGAAAAATACACCCATAAGAGTGATAACTACCTAAAAATTTTCGTTAACTGGTCCCACAACGATTTCCCTGATAAATCAGGATTCCAACTAATAAGATGCAAGCAATGAACCGATATTAAAACACTCCTAATCACAGGCTCAAAGCTCTTCCTTGGCTTCTGTAGCTTAAGCCACCCAATGTCTTTACTTAAAACGGAAATATCCGGCTTCCCAACATTAGACAGATCAAATTTCCAGGCAGTGACATGCTTGCAAATTGTTAGGAGCCCATCATCAGCTATTCCTCTCAAAAATATCTTCTTTTCAGATCCACCACTAAGGCATTCTTTCCCCCCAAATTGTAGTGGCAATTGAGAAAAGCAAACAGCCTCATCTTTTTCATCATTGAAATAATAGTTTGAGACGGAATGGATTAAAGCCTCTTCTTCTTCATCATCAGAAAACGCCATTTACCACTCTGATAGTATTGAAGACAATGAAAGAAATAACTAACTAGATTTTACTAAAAACAATGCAATTAACAATATAAGAAATTGCAACAACATTAACAAAACCACTTCCCTTTTTCATCATTAGAAAACGCGAGTACCACTACGATCATATTAAACAACAATGACGAAAATAATTAACTAAAGTTTATTAAGAATAATGCAATTAACACTAAAAGAAACTGAAACAATAATTACAATAGAAAATTTAATGCAATAGACTGATCAATTCAGGGTTTGAAATAGCGGTTGAGTAACGGTGTCGCGGCCACTATGCCCCGTCCACCACCGGTAAAAACCTCAGTAGCGGTCCGCTATTTCTGCAAAACCAATTGCTTTACAAAAAGTCCGATGAGACAGGGTAACAAACAGTACGATCGAAAACAGAAAATCAAATATAGCGGAGTGATGCAGAGGAAAAGAGCAGATAGCTCAAAATATCTCTTATGAGTCAAATAGAAATCAATTTTCGAGTTAATTTAGGGTTTAAAAAAATCAATCTTCCATTGAAGTTTAGGGTTTCAAAAATTACCTTATTTAGTTTCTCTGGTCTGTCGGAAAATTGAAAGACGAGAGGGCTGAGAAGGAGAGGGATAAAATACGAGGAAAAGGAGAGGGATATGAGAAGATAAAATATACGTTAACTGTTTGCATATAGCACGGATTAAAAAATTATATGTATTTTGTACACAAAAAAAAATATTATATGTATTTTTCAAAAATTAAGAATTTTAATTTATATTTATATTTTTAATATTTTTATTTTTCAATTTTCAAAATCTAAGTCTATTTGGTAATACTATTACTTTTTTATTAAATTCATGTTAATTATATTTTTTTAATTACATGACTATTAAGTAAATAATTTTTTTATTATTTTAAAATTATAATAATAAATTTAAAAAGAATTAACAGTATTAACAATTTAAACTAAATTTTAAAATCTGAAAAAATAAAAAAACTAAATCAAATAAATTCCTTTTTTTTTTAAAATATAGAAAGTATTGGAATATTTTAACCATTATTGCATCTATAAAATATATTAAATAAATATTTATATTTAATTTAAACTATAATAAATTAGTTAATTGAAGTATATTAAATATTTGTATTCAAATTAATAGAGAAGTTAAACATATTTTAAATAAATTTCACAATAATTAATAAATAGTACCAATGAAAAGTTATTTTATACATGGAAATTTATCTGGACAAAATCATCAATAATTAGAGTAAATTTTGTGTTTAAATTTATCTGGACAAAATCATCAATACTTAGAGTAAATTCTGTGTTTCTATTTTAATCATCTAAATGTAAATAAGTTTATTTCTATCGAGATTTAATAAATTAAAAAATTAAGAGTTTGAAATAAGTATTAAAAATGTAAATACTAAACAATTAAATGTTGTGTTGGTCAAAAAAGAATTACATGTTGAATTTAAGTTCGTAATATCTCTCTCCAATTTATATATGTGTTAGTGAAATAGACGGTTTTGACCTTCTGTTAGGTCTACTCAAAATTGCGACCGGCTTGACCTCTCGTTTTGGCTAAAGAAGCATATAGGCTTTTCGTTTAAGATATTATCTTACTGAAATGATTCTCTAACTAATCTTTTCACTCTTAGAAATAGGGCAAGCACTCGTTTTTTACTCATCAAGTGATGGGTAATCCCCATCAAAAAATAACAACCACCTTATACTATCTAGAACACTACGTCCGCACCTCACATACACCATGTCAATACATCCACTATAATGGTCTGTCACATCATACTATAGGACAAGGGACCTCTCTTATAAATACTCTTCTAGCAATAGAAAAGAGATTGACCTTTTAAGCCCTAAGCTTACTCTAAGCAACCTCACTCTCTCAATAGTCAGCTTATCATCTTGTCTATTTTTTACTCTTCGCCTTTTTAGATGAATCGGCCTTCTTAACACCACCAGATACTCATTTCTCGTTACCTTTTCTTTGTTGTCCATTATATTAACAAAGTTATAAAACATGTTTAGTATATTACTTAAAATTAAATACCGAGTATAATTAAATTATTTAATAAAGGATAATATAATCATAAAATAAATAAAATAAACAAAATTTAATTTAATTTAACCTTAATTACAAGTATATCCCTATTCTATCTAGTAATTTTCATTACAAGTTACCAAATGTAATTAAAAATTTAAGTTAAAAAATATTAATTTTTTAACGCTTTATCAAACAGAATCTTTATCATTAACATTATCATTATCATTATCGTTATTTAATATTCTGATTACTTCTCTGTTAAACCATTAAGGTAAATCATTGACATGATCATTTTCTTAAAGAACACATAATCCAAAAACCATTTATCCGCACGACTGTAAAATCAAGTCGAAAATACAACAGAAATAAAATAAAATAAAAAACCTTAAAAAATGAAACAATAATAATAGTACCCAGGAGAGTTGCCCAAACTGATTTTGGCCAACAGCAAGACACGGTGACAAATTAATTAACAACCCCACCCCCACCCCCCCAAATTAAAAAAAAAAAAAAAACAAAAAACAAAATCGCCTCATTATTTGCAATTTTTAACAGTTTCCATAGCAAGTGTGTACTGAGATTTATGCTGTACTTATTGCTAAAGAATACTACCTAGAATACAATTGACTGATAACAAACAAAAAAGAAAAGGAGGAATTTCCTCTTTTGAGGGTCTAATTGTATGAGTTTATGACCTCTTCTGCCTAACTGCAACCATATTCACTCTGCCATGTGATCATGCATGGGATTCCGCTGTTGCAATTTCAGTATCTTCATTCTCACATTGAGATGAGGAGACTGTAATGTCCGAGGCGGCATCATCCATAGTCAAGCTTGAGATTTCACCACACAGCGAGGACCTTTCGTCTTCTCCACTAATGGACGGCGCCGGAGATGTATCTGATGTGTAAGTGCTTCCATTGCCATTACCAGGGGATAGAGCCACCTCACCCTCTTCCGCTGCGTGTTGAAGGCACCAGTACATTATGCTGGCTGTTAATGTAAGGATCATTTTCTGGTTCACCTGCCAATACCGTAAGAAAATCTGAGGTGTAAACTCCAAATATTCATCTATTTGCGATGTTTAAAACAGATGAGATTCACACTGCAGCCTGCCTGCCTGCCTGCCTATGTTAGTGTGCCGACAATAATTCAAATTTTTTATAAATTTGCGAATGCCACAAAGACTGAAGACTCGATCTAACGATGCAATGAAGTAGCAAGTGACCTAGAAGAGTTGCATCCTTACCTCCATGATGTCTTCAGGCAACAAGAAAATGGAGCACCCAAGCTTTCGTGCCACGCTTATGATATATGTTGCATTCAACCTCTTCTCCTCATCTATAATCCAACAGGGATAAATAAACTTCCAACTTTAGCTCAATCCAAAATCACTTCATTCTGAGATGAAAAATGAGACCAAAATAACTTCAATTAAAAAAAAATAAATCATACCACTTTCACCCTTGGTTACAAGGTTCCAGTTGACCACTCTAGGCTCCACAGCACTTAAAAGTTCGAGGAAGAACAGTCCAGTGGAAAGGCTTTTATCCTGCAAATTTAGTATAACGTACAATTAACCGGCCTTAACTCCTAAATTGTAAGGAGGTTAATATGTATATAAGAATAATGCAGACCTTGAAGCTTTCTATTTGAGTACTTCTTCCTGTACTTTTGACTTTCCGGTTTGCCCAATTCATGATATCTGCATCAGTTATCTCCTTTCCTCGGGAGCGAGATCTCAAACTCTTTAGAAGTTGAAGCATATTGAACCTCATTAATTGCCATAGAAAAGCTGTAACACAAGTAATCCATTTTGAGCATTTGGACAACCATCCAACATTCAACAACCAAGCATATTTTTAAGAATAAATAAAAGAAAGGGGCAAATAATTCCCCACAGCATGAAGCAAGGAAATGACAACTTTTTATGAAAGCTCGGTGCCACAAAGACGAAAGAAACAAATATACACCGAAAGATAAAAAGCAATTTGTCACTCTTTGCAAGCAGGTCAAGGTACTCAACTTACATCAGATGCATATTCCCTTTTATAAATAATAATAAAAGTGAAAAACAAAGTTGAACCCTTTAATGGAGGTAAAACATATCAAGTTGATAAGGCAATTAAACAAAACATAAAATAAATAAAAAAGAGATTACCGACTATGAGTTTTTTATTTCCTTGCACTATATCATTTCCGCCAAGATTCACAACAGAAAATTTCAACTGTCTCCCGATCTTTACTACTTGATTGCAATTTTCCACTTTTCTAAATGGGAACTTAATTGGAGGTTTTGACGCATGCTTCCAGTTTACTGATCCAGGAGCAACCTTGTCAAGCACCTCTAAAAGTATCCATCTGCATCAAAATCAAGCTTTCTATGTCAATAGTCGAAATATTGAATTACAAACCTTCGGTTCATGCCTTCAAATATCATTTGAGATCTATAGGACAGAAACAAGCTGAATATGAAATTGATGAAACATATGCAAAAACTGCCTACTTGGACATGAAAAATGCATCCATGCTTTCGTCATAAGAGAAAAGCAATCAACCTGATGCTTTCATGGTCTCAATATTATCAGAAGGATTTAAAAGAAAAAACAGGACCTTAACATAACCTTTTGTAATGTTTGCTTAAAATCTACAGTAGGGATAGAGCATGGAAATTGAGCCATTCAAACACATCAGCGAAGAGGAAAACTTACCCAGTTCTGACATCCTCGAAGACATTATTAACATAACTCTCAATTCCAAGACTATTGATCCATAGTCGAAAACATCTCTCTTCCCTGGAAATTTGAACATCATCTGTCATCCTTTCTGCAAAAGAGATCTTTTTGCTATCTGTGCTCAGGCCATTCCTGCAAAAGCACACATGTTTTCTTGCTTGATTACATAAGAGCAGACTTAAGTGCTACTAACTAAACAATCTAAAATACTGACAAGATAATGGATTGAAGGCATGGGAAAAGCATTGTAAACAAACAATTAGATAACACCACAGCTTAACTGTTTAAACATCAAACCGTAGCACTTTCTCTCAATCTTTCTAACAATAGATATAGGCGGCAATACTGTTAAATGACAACAAAGGCATTCACGACCTGAAGCACATGAAAAAAATCCATGCACCTAGATTCCTAATTTCATAAGAACAGTTCTACCTCTTAGAGTGGAGTCAGCTCCAGATTTGATATCATTAAACTGAAAAGGCTTTATAAAAATAAATAAATAATAATCTGAAAACATCTATTATAACAGCAAGTTTTTGTGGTTTCTCACCTTTCATGAAAGATTTGAGCCACAAATGCAAGATTCAAGTTTGTTGAGCCCTCAGTAATGTCTTTTGGGCTCAGATACCGTTTGCAGCCCATTCTCTCTGCATGGTCAAGAACAAGTTTAGCCCTTTCGACAGGATCCTTTGTATCTAGGGTCAATGGATTGCAGAACTCTGGTGCCAGAACAT
The DNA here is from genome assembly GCA_020496765.1 of Gossypium stocksii. NCBI lineage: Eukaryota > Viridiplantae > Streptophyta > Magnoliopsida > Malvales > Malvaceae > Gossypium > Gossypium stocksii. The sequence continues at coordinate 15,321,871 of CM035621.1, forward strand.
TAAGCAGGTAAGCATAAGCTTTTCCATCCTGCATGTATGAGAAAATGAGTAAATATATCAAAATACTGATGCAAGAAAAATAGAAGAATGCATCTAATTGAAGTGTAATCATCCACCTCAACACACTTTATCAGTTTACTGTGACTCAATGTAATATTAAAAGAATCACATACCTTCACATCTGAAGAAAAATTGGCAACAGTTTTCTCATAGCCTGCTTTATTTAAATGGAAATTCATCCATTTTAGTAGAACCTTCTCAGGAGCTAACCCCATAAGTTCCTCAACATCCTGCAAGTGACAATAAGTATAAGGGAAACATGCTTATTTCATGCTTCATTATTAATTAAACATCAATCACATGATAAAGTGATATATTACTGCATTGCTATCCTCCACCAATTCCACAAGCTGAGGCGTCTTCTTAAGGTTGAGATCTGCTAACAGTTGAATCTGCAGTTATAAAAGATAGTAAGGATGAGAAAAAGTGTACCTGAACACAACTTGTTTTAAGTTAAGCATCCTACTTTTCTCAGTCTATCAAGACAGTGTAAAGGCTACACAAGAAATTGCAAATGAATGGTAAGAGAAGAAATTAGATGCCTACCTTTATAATTTGAGATATCAACCCAAGCACGAGATGGGGCTGCAATACAAATAATAAAGATGAAAACCATTTGATTATCAGAATGTTTCATTCAACACATACAGGAATCTGTAATAGCTGTACTAACCCTTCCTTCAACTAAGTCCTGAGTACCAATATTTACCACCGTGCAGCCAATAGCCTTTGCAGAGTTAAGGCAAAGGGTATGGTTCTCATTCCTCTCCCATGGGTTAAGCACCCTTTTTGTGTTGATAGCTCTTTCATCGATGGTTCCAGGCACAGCAACATTTATAAGCTTACTGCGCAAACATAAGACAGAACAGAATCAGTAACACTGCTTCATACCAGCTTTTTTTTGAAGAAAAAAAAATAAAGCAAATGCATAATGGAGCACACCCCATAAATGTACCATAAGAGTACTCCATCTTTTGCAAGATGGAAAAGATCATTTGTAGCTGGATCAAGCGGAAGAAACTGCTTTAAAAATGGATCATCCGCAAGGTAAATATTTATGTGTGTTACATAAGAGGCTTTTTCCGATTCACTGATTGTGTGGAGAAGAGTGGTCGTGGAGGCCTTTAGGAACGATGATGAATTCTTTGGACCACCCAGTTTTCCTGTAGCCTGACCTTGCATATTTAAATACACCTGCTCATTCCATGCAACCAACCATAATGTAAGCTTCCTTCAACTAATTCCAGTATCAAAAAAGGTTAAAACCTATGGTTCCCACTTCTGTGCAACTTGACAGAATGTAAACTGCCATATAAGTTAAACTGAACCAATGATTACTTTTCTTGATGCTTTTATTAACAGTAAAATAGAAAACAAGTATGCAACTGATAGCACACACAAGCTCATATATATACACACACACGACTCACCCTGAGGAATGTTTCAAAATTAATCTCACTGCTCATGTCACCATACGATTCGCCCAATATCTGCCTAATCTCATCCTCAGTAAGCAAAGCACTAAAAGCCTTCAACTTCACCATCAAGGGTGGCAAATCTCCTACTGTAACTGTACCATTTTGGTTCTTTACGGAAACAAACTAGAAATCATATAAAAAAAAAGGCCATTAAAACTCTATCAAACCATCCATCCAAGAGAGAGAAAAAAGAACTCTGTCAAATTAGATTCAGAAAAAAACAACAACAAAATTAAATAATAATTGAATAGTTGAAGCAATAAGTTGAGGAAGGAACAAAACATGCTTACCTTAGAATTAAGGCTGCGAAGCTCAACTTGTGTGAATTGGCTCTGAAGCCATTGATCAGAGACAAGAACACCCACATAACTAGACATATCTACCAAATACTCCAACAGTGCTTCTCAAAATTACACCAACTGAATCCAGAACCCAATGACCAATGCAAGACTCAAATTAGACTTCAATCTACCCAAGTAGCTAAACCTTTACAAAAATCTTCCTTAAACCCAGAATCTAAAAATCAGAAAAAACCAAATCAACGAGTCAGCTTTAGATCCAGTGAACTTATAAACAACATCAACCCTTCAAGAAACTATCCATACAAATTGCTTAGAACTTATATAAATCATCAAAATCTAATACCTTTATCATCTAACAGATGCAAACTAATAGAAAATCGAAATCCAGAACTCAAGTTTAGATCCAATGAACATAAATATTAACAAGAAGCCATCATTAAAACATCCTACAGAATACTTTTTAACTTATAACAATCACCAAAGATTCAAAACATTGAAAACCCAAGAAACTAGTACCAATAGAACTCCTTTTTCATCATTCAGTTCCAAGAAGGAACAACCAAATTAGAAGAGAAAATAAGCACCAAGAAAACTCAAAAGAACAACTAAGAAATGATAACCCAACAAAGGAAACATAAAAAACGAAGCAAACCCAAAAATACTTTCCTGTAAAAAGCTTTGATTTTCCGGGTTTTCAATAAACGGATTCATTACCTTTCAAAGTTTTTGACTTTACACCCATCAAAATTTACAAACACACACACACAAAAGAGAAAAAGTATTAACAAATGTTCATTTATAGGATTGATTATATAGAAAGATAAAGGACCGAAGGATCAAATTTTCTTCTAAGAAGAGCAAAGTGAAAAAGAAAGAAAGAAGAAGAAAACATAGCTATTACGGTATTACCTTAAAGACAGCATAGAGCAAGACAAGCTTTGAAACAGATTTGATCCTGTTAAGAATCAAGTGTTTCCGAGAGTATTGTGAACCGAATGCACTCGCCTTTATCCTTTTCGACACGTCGACAAATTTGTGTGGAACGTGTAATTGTAGGGCGTTAGGTGTAGTTTGGCATCTTGTGCAGTTACCAAATTACCAGTTCCGAAGGAAAAGATAAAATAAAATAAAAGCTGGAATTGTTACATAGCATATACTTCAACTTAAAAGAGTTGTCAAAGATGATAATTAGTCAGCAACATGAGTTACAGAATTATAAAAATAGTCACATTTGTTTGATTCAGGTTATATTTTAGTTTTTTATATTTGAAATATTACGTTTTAATTATTTATATTATTATTTTGTTACAAAAGTAGTTACTCTTCCGTTAAGTTTCATTATCTCCCTAATAGTAATTGTTTATGACAGTCTAAATAAGTTTTAAACGTTAACTTAAATGTTAAATTGTCAAGATAAAAAATAGATTTTTAATTAAATTATTTTAATATAAAATGATACATTTACCACTTTAATCTAGTAATATTTTTTTTTTAAAAAAAGAATTGTATTTCACCTAATTCTTAGTTACAAGTTATTGACCAATCAATGACAGGAAATTTATTGAAAAGGTGAAAAAGTTAGGATTGTTAAAACAATTAAATCTTTTATGGGCTGTGGACCTAAAGAAGTACGAATTGATGGCGCAGGCTCTAGGGCCGAATACATTGATATTGTCAAAAAGTTGAAATTCTATAAAAATTTTAATTAAAGATAGATGAATTAGTTAATTTGTGAAAAATAAAAGGTGCCAAAATCTGGGAATTGATTGGAAAATGAGTGAAGATGTCTCCATCTTCACCTTTCTTTCTTGGGAAGATCTTTTTAGAGCCTTACAATTAATTATTTGATCCCACTTGTCAGTGGTCCCATCTGTCCCCAAATGTATTACATTAGCACTAAATTTTGATAAACATAATATTTTACCTACAAAAAGTATATGCACTTTATTTTTTTAGAGCAATTTATTAATTTCTTTAAATTGCTGCTATGTTCAATTTTTGTACACATTGACAAAGCGCCACCGACCGAACCGACAAGGTTCATTTTGTTAATGCCAAAACCTGTCCATGTGCCGTGCATGACATCCTATTTCTGGTGCAAAGGTACAAATAAATGTTGAGAGAATAATTGGTGTGAACTGTTTATAGATAGGTTCGGCTTTGGATTTCTTTTTTCAAAATTTTATAATTACAATGATTAGTATGGTTGTTTTTCCACATTGTTTGTTTGTATTAATTTAGAGAGTAAAATATTTGAAAGATGTAAAATAAGAATTTAATCTCTATTTTTCGAATTTAAAAATTTAAATGAATTGTTATTACTCTTAAAATATTTTTATAAAATTTACAGGTGCGATATTTTAAAAATTTTCAAATGAAATATTCACTTGATAGTCATATAATAATTAAAATAATATTGAAAATATTTATAGATTTTTTTCTCTTAAAAACACTCATTCAAATTTATCATAATAAAATATTTTTTGTTGAAATAGTTTTAATAAGAAAAATTGACATCCACATTTTAATTGAAATAGTTAACAATCTTAACTATTTTATTATTTTGAGGGACAAAATATAATTTTACCTTTTACTCAATTAAAATTTTGTAAAACTTAAAAGGTCAATATTATAATTTTACATTTTAAAGGGACAAAACCTTACTAGCCTCCCAACTTTGCCCTTAATGTTCATGTGTCAATTTAAAATTGCGTGGAAGTCATATAAGCAAATATATATCTCAACTTTCATTTTGCTTTTTTGCATTAGCAATATAGAATCTCATAACTTAATATTCAACATTTTTATTTGCTTATTTAGCCTTCCAAATATGTAGTAAGGCCATATGAGTATTTTCTTTTTTTAAATACCACATAATCTAGTTTTAATAAAAGTTTTATTTTTTATAACGTTACCAATTAAATTTTAATTATTAAATTAGAAAATAAATAAATTAAATTTAAACTCGTGAAGAGCATAAAAGTTAGAAATATAATTAGATTTTTATAATTAAAATTAAATAAAATATGCATATAAATCAACTTATCTATTTATTAGGATTTCAATTTTTCTTTCTTGGGGGGAGGGGTTTAAACTTGATCTATTTCCTTGAAAGCTTCCTTTCAGTCTTTGACAACTACTAGAACTGTAAAAGTCACTTTCATCCTTTGAATGTACCGGAGAATTGGTTGTTTTGTGTAGTGCAGTTTGGTACTTTCAGTCTCAATGATATGCCTAAGAAGTTTATAAGCACTCCAGATTGTATAACTTTCACCAACACTATTCTAGTGACAATTAATTCTGCTATTTTTAAACTCTTCAAACCTCTTTCCAAATTGTTTCTCAGTTCCAACTTTCAAGCAAGAAAGCTATTCCCATAGTTTCCTCTGCATTGTTGCACATTGGGTTTATTGTGTCTGCATTCTCAATTATATTATGCATTTCCAGTTAACAAGGTAGGCAACTATTAAGGAATTTCCAATGGAAAATCACTATCTTGAAAAGAAGTTTCAAAGACCATAATCTAGACCATAGCTTCTTATTGCCAATTGTTTGATTTGAGTTCCCATGTTGTCTTGCAAGACCTCTTTGTTTACATTAAAATTATAAGTTGACTTCAATAACAAATATCCATCAAATGAGTGCTTCCATACCAATCAGTTGCTTTCTGGAGGTTTTTTTTTACTAATATTTAGTGTCGCTTTTGCTCTAGGTAGGGAGGTTTTATTTCCATCACTTTCTTTATGTTGGATTCTACTTTCTTGCAAAGCTAAGCCGTAAGACAAAAGGTTGTTGTCTAGTAATAAGCTTTTCCAAACTCAAAAGTAGTTCGGTTTAGGTATGGTATTAATGAATTGTACATCTAGACAATATTTCTTGATCAGGAATTTTTGAATAAGTCAATTTTAGTTCTTAACAATTCTTCAAGCTTGCTTTTCTAGTGGGGCCATACTCACGCTTTCTGTTTTCCTAAATTCTAAACCCTTATTAGTTGTTTTAAAGGCATATTTTTTTCAACTTGTGAAGTGTAACTTTTTTCATTCCCTTTATAGATGTAGGGAGATAACCCGTGTATGCAATGAACAAATAAATAAAGTAAAATCGAAAAGATTGAACACACAAATTTTAACGTGAAAAAACTCCTCAAAAGAAGATAAAAAATCACAAGCAAAAGGTATCGAAAACAATAGTTTCGGAATCCCGTTCTCCGATGATCGAGTCTATAAATATTAACATTTACTAATCATTGGTTCAATATAGTGTTATATGCAATTTTGGTTCTGTAATTTGATTGATTAGAAAATTGATTATAGTACATGGATTAAACCGTAATGGTAGTAAAAGTTTATTATTATGGATTTCTATTTATTAATGATAATATATTAATTGATTAGGGCCTAAAATGACAACTTAGCCATTTTATTTATAGATAGTGTCCAGTTAGGTGCTGACATTATTTAAAATAATGTTAATTTTATATAATAATTAGATTATATATATACTGTAACATAGTGGATGGTGGGGAGAATTCATTTTTTTTTATCTTCTCTATCACAGTCTTTCTTCCTTGTTGAGCTAGAGAAGTTCGGCAAAGTTTTGTCCTCTTGCATTGTAACACCCCCTAACTCTTATCTGTCGTTGGAACAGGGTTACGAAGCATTACCAGACCTTTCAAATCAATATGAACATTACATAATCAATTATTCAACCAATCCAATACACAATCAAATACATCTAAAACATGTCAAACATTCAATCTAATGACCTTATCAATGTACCTTCATAGGTACTTTACACATATTCATCCAAATCAATCTAATATTAAGCCAAAACATACCATTTGATAGCTTTAAACATGACATATATGTGTATATATATATATATATATATTCAACCAATTTCATATTATAATATCATTTACAATCATTTCCCAAAATCACCTACACAAAACAACATAGGTACATGACATTACCAAAAAGTAATATACTTCACCACGTTTTGAGTTCGAGATTCTCGGATCGATGTTGAATCGACGATCAACTTCAACACCTAACCTGTGCAGGGAAAACAAACTGTACGCTGAGTATAAACTCAATGGTATTTCTATAATCCGAACACTTTAAAGAAAATAACTTAATAATATATGCAAATTTAATCATACAAGAACATTAGTCAACCAATGAAACAATTTATGCATTTAACTTTAATATCCCATCGATAGCTATTTCAAAAAAAATTTCTCCACTTTGATTCATATATCTCACTATTTCAATAACCATTTCATGAAACCATGGTTCATACATTTCACTTACATGTCTCATTCCAATTCATATTCAAAGTCATTTAATATCATTCATATTGACAATTCATTTAATTCACCCCTATTAACAAGACTCGTTCTTTGGCGGATACACGAATTCAACCAAAACACATTAGTATGGCACCTAGTGCCTCATCGGATAATTCAAAGTAATAGATTGACACATAGTGTCTCATCGGTCATGCCGAAATAAGTTGGTACCCAGTACCTCATCGAATTTATCCAAAGTAACAATTTGACACCCGGTGTCTCATCGACCCGTGGTCGAAGTATCCCTAAACTCTTCCAATCCTATGGCATGCTAACTATATCCGACTCAGCCCGATATAGTTAATAAGGTTTTCAACTCACTTTGCAAATACAACCAATATACATTACAATTCAAATCAAATAATCATATATACTCATAATTCAATTCTATTCAATTCATTCCATTTCATCATCACCAAACCAAAACTTACCTTAATTCCACTTACCATACACATTAAATAATAAATACAACAACAATTATTATTAAATTCGAATTATAGAAATACAAACTGTAATTTTCGAATCACTCATCGTCAACTTTCTCTTTTCCTTCTTAGTCGAGGTCTTCGGCACAACATTAGCAATTAAACTTTGAACCTTAAAACCCTAGTTTTTCCTTTCTCTTTTTCTTTTCCACTTTCCTTCTCTATTTTGTTACTATTATGTTTCTTTTCTATTTCATTCTTTTGTTTTATTTATTTATTTAGTTATTATATAATATATTATAATATAGTTTAATATATATAATATTATATACTTTATCATTAAGTAATATATTAAAATATATATATATATTAACTTAAAAATCTTTGATATTTTTATAGTTAAACCACCTCAACTAAATAAAAATGGTATAATTGCCTATTTAGTCTCTTTAGTTTTTCTTTAATCTATAATTAAACTTTCACCCTTTATACAATTTAGTCCTTTTGCCTAATTACTCTTAATTCAAGCTAATTTACCTAACTAAAACCTACTTCACTACACAACTAACTTCGTAAATATTTTTAATAAATATTTACAAACCAGTTTTTCAAAAACGGAGACTTAAAAACACGTTTTTTGATACCCGTGACTATCGGGTCATTACATGCATGGTAAGCTAATTCGAGCCCGTTTTGCGTGGATTTTGTGTTTTTGATATCGTTGTACTTCAATCTAGCTAACAGTTGTGTCCGTTTCTAAAACTATTAAAGATTCATGAGATTGTCATTATTGAATGCTTGAAATTGTGTTGTTAAATGATTAGATTGGAATAAAGGTTGTAACACCCCTAACTCGTATCCGTCACCAGATTAGGGTTACGAGGTATTACCGATCAAAACACAACATTTAACTAACATTTAATAATTCAATATTCAATCATTACCGAATAACATTCATCCACATACACAATGTCCCTTATATAGGTCTACAAGACCTTTAACATACTTTAGAGAGGGTTCGGGACTAAACTGATCTCGTATAAAAATTTCTGAAACTTTAAAATTTTTCTAACATACAAAGGTCACACGCCCGTGTGAACAGGCCGTATGACTCATACGGTTTTAGACACACCCGTGTCACAGGCTGTGTGAAAACAGGGCATACATACTGACTTGTACCACACGGCCGACCGCACGCCCATGTGCCTGGCCATGTAAAAACTAGAGGGTATACTAATTTAGGTCACACGGCCAGTCACATACCCGTGTGCCCAATCCGTGTGCCTATTCGAAATGGCCTCACACGCCCGTGTCTAGACCGTGTGCTCGATCGTGCCAAACCTGTAGGGTATACTAACTTGTGCCACACGGCCAGTCACACGCCCATGTGTGAGGCCGTGTGGAGCATCCTGTCCAATTCGAATTGAACCAACATGGGACACGGCTGAGACACACACCCGTGTCTCTACCTATGTGGACAAAAATAGGCCATTTGCAATACCAATTTGCCACCCATAAGGGTCTACCTTACAAGCTCAAAACAAGGCACCAATTCATCCAAATGGTAGCCAAAACATACCCAAAATATGCATATTACATGTCTTAAATACATCAACCATTTCAATGCACAATTACTAAACCAAAACATACTAAATCCATACATATCTTAAACAACAAATTACTTTATTTCAACCATGCATTTTATCAACAATTCAACAACCAATTTCCACTTCAAAACATACCAATCCACTATTTCTATTCATTACCAAAATATGCCAATTCTCTACCATAATAAACTATTGATAATTAACCAAACATACAACCATCAAACCATCACAATTACCATAACATACTTGCCAAAACACAAGGCAAAATATATATACACATCATACCATATATGAACACATATCATTCACCAAGTTCACTTCTATAAACCACACCATTTACAAGCCAACTCACTTGACTATATTCACAACTCAAAACATACCAAATTGACACTAACCTATACATGCCATATACCATATTTACAAGCTTCAAAAGTACCAAATAGATGATTGATAGTGTAATTACAATTCCTGGTGATCCCCGAGTCCAAGCTAGCTTCAATACTCTATAAAACAGTAAAAGAACACATAAAGTAAGCTTTAAAATCTTAGTAAGCCATATACAAATAAAATGACTACATGAATCAATATCATTTTCATTAAGTAAGCAATTTATGAATGAGTACATTCAAATCACAAACCTTCCTCAATGTATACATATTCATAAACACATATAAGCTCATCAAATACTTCCATTTTTAATATTCATATGAATCTCGTACGTACCTGTATCACTTAATTCATTTACACATCTTTCTCATTTTGACTTTTCCTGTTGAACCGTTCGGAATCGTTAAAGATACTCAGAAATCACATATAGCTCGTACAATACCATATCCTAGATATGGTCTTACATGATGCTATCACATATCGATGCCAATAACCCAGCTATGGTCTTGCACGAAATCACATAATGATGCCAATGTCCCAGACATGGTCTTACACGTAAACACATCTCGGTAATCTTAATGTCATGACATTTGTATCCTATACTATTCCTAAGGTTCGTACGAGGCTTTCTAATGTCTTGTCTCTGTCGATTCTTGCTCATAATTGATCATTCGACATTCAATGCAATTCAATAACAAATAAACATATATAATTCAATTTAAAGACATTTATTTGCATATAAACTTACCTCATATACGGAATTAACATATCGAGTCGACTACTCGCTAACCTTTGATTTCCCTCGATCTAAATCCGATTTCTTCTTTTCTTGATCTAAATAGCCAAAATTGCTTACCGAAAACTCAAACCCTAACTATGGTGTTCTTTCACTCTCAAATTCGGTGGAATATGGTTTAGAAAGATGAGCATTTTTTTGTTATTTTATTAACTTATAAATTAATTACTAAATTACCATATTAACCTTAATTAAAACATTAATAAAAACGCATGATGGTTGGCTATTTATGTCAAATTCCACTAATCATAGTTTAATTATAACTTAAGGACTTCACATTTAATAAATCATGACTATTATGCACTTAAACAAATAGAATGCAACTTTTGCATTTATTACGATTTAGTCCTTTTGATAAATTAACCAACCAATCGATAAATTTAGCTCACGGAATTTTTTACACATATATAATCACATGCCATAAACACCAAAAATAATATTAAAATAATTTTACAACCTCAGATTTGTGATTCTGAAACCACTGTTCTGACTTAGCTAAAACTAGGATATTACAAAGGTTATGAAAAAGGACCATTTTGTAAAATGAAAATTTGTTAGTTTTGAATATCAGGACTAAAGTGTAAATATTTTGAAACCAGTTTGAGATTTATATAAACATTGTTATAAAATGGCTCGACTGTATAATGTATGAGGATTAAAGGAATTGTGAGTGATAGAATTGAACTGACTTATATGCATAATAAGTTGATAAATGATATATGGTTGATGAAAATTGAATTAAATTAAGTTATAGATCAAGAATTGAATCTTTCAAGAGAAGATCGAGGGAAAGGAAAAGTCATTGAGCAGAGTCTATCGTGGTGTGTTACCATTCTACTAGGTAAGTTCATATAATATTAATTTTTTTAATTTTTTTCTTTAATTTTATAATTGGAAATTTGATAGGTGGGATTCGATTTGTTTAACATAAAAAGGAGATATTAAATTATGATACAAAGAAATAAGGTTATAGAATGAAATCGTCCCGATAAACTTAGTAAAAGGCTCATGCATATGGTTATATGTTATTTCCTGATGATTCTGAAATCCAGCATTTGTTGTAAACTCAAAGATACATGTGACACAAGTTTAGCCTAGACTTGTAACCTGATGTCATTTTCAAGGTTTAGTCTAGACTAATAACCTTACATGTATATACAACCCTAGCCAAGCTATTATCGTGTCTTTAAAGGTTTAGCCCAGACGGGTAAACTGATACATCTATACATGATTAGTTCGAACGAGCCCCTAATGTGTTGCGTTCCTGTGTTTGAGCTCTTTTACGATGGTTCATCAAGTAGCATAAAACTTGCGATGTTTTAATTTTATAAGTTATGAAATGAAAGGTAACAAAAGATTTGATAGATAAATTCCAAATACACAAAATTAAAAGGAAAGTGGATTATTTGGATATGAAAGTTTAACATATCATGTTGCATATTTAGCATGTCATACATTTGATTCAGTGTACAAACTTACATTATTGGAATTATGTAGTATGATAGGTAAATTTATCGCATATTAAACTAAATATATTTATTGTTGAGGTAAGTTTTGAAATTGTATATGCTTACTAAGTATTTTAAATACTTACTCCCATATTACTACCCTTTCTATAGATTTTGATAATTCGGGTTGCATCAATCAAATCTACAAGATGTAACACCCTTAACCCGTATCTGTCGACGGAATAGGGTTACGGAGTATTACCGGACATATAATAGTATAAATCATACATTTAGCACTTATTTCTCATATTCACTTATAATCATTCAATCACAATCATAGAGTCCCTAATACGAGCCTACGAGGCCCAAATCATGCATTGGGAGTGGTTCGGGACTAAACTGATAACTTTTAAAACTTTTGAGAAAACATAATAAATTTATTAAAACAGGGGACACTCGTCCGTGTGACCATGCCGTGTATCTCACACGGCCACAAGACACGCTCATGTCATAGGTCGTGTGGACGTTCAAAATGGGATCACATAGTCGTGTCTCAGCCCGTGTCCTACCCCGTGTAACTCTCTGACTTGTGTCACACGGCTAACCACATGCCCGTGTGATCAACCCGTGTATCTCACTGACTTGTTTTCATTAAATGCTACAAGGGGACACATAGTTGTGTCATCTGACTGTGTGTCACACATGGCTGAGACACACACCCGTGTCTCTGCTCGTGTGGATGAAAATAGACTAGTTTACAAGCCACATTTTCACCCAATTTGCAATCACCTATACTAATTCAAAAGGCATATATCCAACACATAATTTGGTATCCAAATCAGCCAAAGTAAGCATTAAACATACAAATTCCATGAAGCATAAAAACTACATAACTAACCATTTAAGTTCATACCAAAATCACTTTATCAAATCATCAAATGAACATTTCCAACTATGCATCATTAACCTATAATCACAATTTCACCTAGCACATATTTCAACCATATGATGCTCAATTTTCCAATTTACAACAAGCATGTAAATAGCCAATACTAATCACCTATCAAAATGACCATTTGCACTTCATTAAATGTGCCAAAATAAACCACATCACATAGACATATACAAAACCAAACATTCTTCATTCACAAGCCAATTCATGTGGCTAACTTCATTACCCAAAATTATAAACCAAAATGACTATTACTCTTATACATGCCATATAACTAAATTCACAATTTCAAAAGTACCAAATCGTTAGTTGGATAGTGTGATGCAATCTCCGTAGACTTCCGAATCGAGTGAGCTTTCGAATCACTATAAAATATAGAAAAAGAAACAAGGTAAGCTTTAAATCTTAATAAGCCCATATAATATAGAATTAAACTTATCATTTATTCACAATTCAATAATTAAATATAATAGAAAGCCAACCAACTTGTTATGCCTAAACACAAGTACTCATTAATATGTTAGTCACATAAGTACATATAATCATCTATTCATATGGATGTATACAACCATCATTCAAGTTCCATACTTCATTACATCATATTTCATAAATTTCATATAACTCATATAACTCATGTGCATATTCATATCAACTCATATATCCCGTAACAAATTTATGCCCATAGAACCACTTAGAATATCGATAGATACACGGGTTGTAACAGCTCGATTTAGATCCAAATTGAAACGGTGGTTTCGGACCACGAATTCGAGTTAAAAAAATATTTATAAATTATTTTCTATGTTTATTATGTGTGAATTTATATCTATGAAATTTTCGTGATTTAATCTTGTAGTTTGAGTGTCTGATTAAATAAAAGGACTTAATCGCATAAAATGAAAACTTGGTGGTTAAATGTGAAAGTGCTTAATTGTTGTTGTCTTTATTTGTGGAGGCATTTATAATGCAATTAAACCATTTACATAATGGGTGGACGGCAATAGCCAAGGTTTATAATGGTTTTATATTATATTATTAAGGTTATATAAGTAATTTAGTTAATAAACATATATTAGTTAAAATAAAGCTATCATATTCATTTTTATCACTTTGTTCATCAACCAAATACTAAAGAAAATAAAAAGAAATAAAGAAACTTAGGGTTCAGCCATTTCCAAGCTTGATTCAAGGTTCGTTCTTAGTTGATTTTTGATAATTTTTACGTTTTTGAGATCGTTGCTTCGTATACAACTAAACCCATGCTTGAATTTTGATTTTGATGAATTTTTTGAGTTATGTCATTGATGAGAGCTTGTGATTTTTGTTTTTTGATGATGAAATATGAAAGATATGTTTTGGGTTAACATATTTTGTATTGGAATTGTTGATGATTTTGAGTAATTAGGACTTAATTACAAAAATAAAAAAATTGAGGGATTAAAATGTGAAATAAATGAAATTTATAGACTTGTATGGACATTAGGAGCATTCGGCCTAACATGGGTGTTGTCAAATTTTACCTATTTTGTATTTTGTACAATAGGGACTAAATTGTAAAAAGTGTAAATGTCAGGGGAAAAATGATAATTTTCTCATTTATGTGTTTTTGGACTAAATTGAATGAAAATATGTTTGAATGAGCTTAATTTGAATATGTTTATATCAAAAACCAAGGAAATCAAATTTAGATCGGGGGAAAACGAAAGTTGTCGACTAGCCGTCCTGTTCCGTTTTACATAGTCCGAGGTAAGTTTATAAGAAAATAGACGTACTTAATTTTATTTATAAGTAAGTTGTATATGCTGAAATGAAATATGAGAATTTATATTTACCATAGCCGAATGTATACAAGCTTGGTTACCTTACTTCCGAATTCGTTTCGATCGAGTTACAGCGTTCGAAAGCCCCGTATGAACCTTAGGAATAGCTAGGATACATATGTCATGAGATAGAATTCCGATTTGTGATGTGCGAGCAAGACCATGGCATCGATATGTGATTCCGATATATGTGTGCGAGTAAGAACCTGTCTGGGACAGTGGCATCGATTTGTGAGTACTTGTAAGACTACGTCTGGGATGTTAGCATTGTACGATATGTGTGATTACCCAAGTGTCCTATCCAATTCCGAATGGTTCATCGGGCAATGGTAAATCATGAACGGATGTGTAAAACGAGCTAAATGGCCAGGTATAAGTTAGTTTGTTAGCTACTAATAATAAGGTAAGTATGTACTTGATAGTTGTTACAAAAATGTGTGATGCAATGGAAGGATACATATATGAATTTGGTAAGTGTATTCGACTTTTGAATAAATGGTATGAAAATTATGGAATTGATCTAGAGTTATATATATATATGTGACCTTGTATATTCAGCCATTTAAGCCATATGTGTATGAGATGTCATATTATGATACTTGAGCTTGTGTTTACGAGTGTGTGTATATTTGTTTGTCTAAAAACATATTGGCTTGAAGGTTGAATAATAATTTATAAAATTTAACCATATAAGTATTCGGCTAAGGTGATAGTGAGTATAAAATATATTGTATATGAAATTTATAAGTTTAAGATTAATTGTGGTATTGGTAATGTAAATTGGTTTAGTTTAAATTAAATGAGTTAAGTACATTATTGGGTTGTTATTTGCTTATGACTTACTAAGCTATGATAGCTTATTGTGTGTGTATATGTTTTCCTTTGTTTTATAGATTTTGGAGTCAAGTTACGAGCTCGGGGATCATTGTCAAAGTCTAACACACTATCGACTGCATTTGGTATTTTATAAGTTGAGTTTTCAAACTTATGGCATGTATAGGCTAGATTATAGTTTGAAATGTTGGAATTTGGCTTTTTTATAATTTTAGCCATGCGAAAATGGCTTAATTTCCATGTTTGATTTTGATTATGTTTGCTTATGGTTCGTGTTTATCTTGACTATGATATTTTATACTATGGATGAATGATAAAATTGTGGTATGAGCTTGATGTACATTGAAGTTGATTAATGACTTGGATGAGGTACGATGTACTAGCCATGATACATACATATATGTTATTAGGTATGCTTGATTGTCTTAGAAATGGTCCTTACTAAGGTAAGATAAGTTTGGGATTTCGGTTGATATGCTCAACTAAAGTATTCATATGTATTTAGTAATAATGCTTTATAAGTTTATGGTTTGATAATTCGGCAATGTAATAGAGCAGAAATGGACAAAGTTCGTGAGTTACTTATGATTTGGAAATTATGTGTATTTTTATAATAGATTAGTTTGATACATTAGTTGGGATAATGTGCATATATGTGTTTTGGATTGGTAATAATAAATGTTATATGAATATGAATATTCGACTAGAGTATGTTCAATAATGTCAAAGATGCAGGTGGTTAATGATTATATGTTTGCCTTGTTAAAGCCATTAGATATAAATGATGTATAAGTCTTCTTGGATTATGATTAATGATGTGATAGAATATATGAAATTGTTAATTATTAAAGCATATGTATATTACATGTTTAAATGCGACTATTAAATTTGAAATATGACCATTTAAATGGTTAATCTAATTCATTTAGTTTATTTGCTTAAGTTAGATGAGGCCAATAATGATGATATTATTTGGATGATAGTTCGGTTAAAAAAGATAATAAATAAATGTGTATATTTGAAAGACTTAGATTTTGAGATTGATTTAAAAATATGTTATAAAGTTTATATATATGTTTTTGATAAAGCTGAATGCTTATAAATAAATTAATATACTCATTTGATTGATTTGATTATATGTTTTAAGTACATTTATAAATGCTTATAAATGTCATTTTAATAAGTGTTAGGGTTAAAGTCATTCATGTATAATTTATGAAATGAAATGATTCATGAATATTTGTATGTGTGTTTGAAAGGTATATTTTACATGACTATTAGTTTTCATTATTATTTAAATATTGATTTCAATTATTTGAATAATGTTTTCAATAGACTGTTTCTATAAAATAAAAACGTGATTATAACATATGTTCATTTTCGAATGTTCGGAAGCTATGTCTGGTTAGATAATACCTCGTAACCCCATTCCGGCGGCAAATGCGGGCTAAGGGTGTTACACGGGTGGTACACACTAAGTGTACTAATCGGTAATCCATCAATTCATGTATGTATACGCTCTTTCGAGCTAATAACAGTAAGCTCCACCTGAGTTAAGGGAACAGTAAGCTCTATCGAGCTGAGAAATAGTAAGCTCTTACGAGCTGAAGAATCGATAAGCTCATACGAGCTGTGGTGAGTCCCCAACATATGCTGGATCTGAACCAAAACAGTAACCCCAGTGACATGTCACTTGTATCCTACGAATTCATAGAGTTCTAACGAGGCTCAGTAAATTCTCGGATTTCGTCATTTAGGTATTTCAATATCTTGCAACTCAATTTCTCAATTCATATAAATATATACATTTCAATCAAGTACATAATTTAAATGCTCAATTCTAATTATACGAACTTATCTCGTATAGCTCGGATGAAAATTATCGTCTATTCGCCCATTTTTCCTTTTCCCAGATCTAATTCTGATATTTGTTTTTCTTGATCTAAATAATATAAAAATTAACTCATTCAAACTTTCATTCAATTCAATTTAGCCCAAAACACTGATTTTGGCTAAATTACACTTTTACCCCTAGACTTTTCACTATTTTGCAATTTAGTCCTTATCTCATAAAATCACAATTTCATGCAATTAAGCCCCTACCCATGCTAGCCGATTTTCATGTACATCCCTAGCAGTTCATATTTATCATTTATTCACACTTCTAACCATGGATTTTACACACTTCACAATATAATCCAAAAATGATATTTTCACTAAAAATCACTTAATAAAACTTGTAAATCTAACAACAAAGATGCATTTTCTATCATCAAGCATCAAAATACTCATATATTCATCAATGGCATCGATTCCAGAAATGTAGAAATCATTAAAAACCGAGTCAAAAATCACTTACATGCTTAATAATCCCTAGCCGAACCTTTGAAGTTCTCCCATGGCTTATTTCTATTCTAACTTTCAATGGAGAAAGATGATACAAAGTGGTATCTTTTGTTTTTATTTAATTTACATTACTTATTTATTAATTTACTAGTTTAACCTTTTAATTAACTATTAAAAACCACCTATTTAATGTCCATCTTTGTCCACTAACATTAACAATGGTCTAATTACCACTTAAGGACCTTTACTTTAAAGTTCTATAGCTATTAAACACATTTAGCTATTAGAACACAACTTTTACGCTTTACGCGATTTAGTCCTTTTTATCAAATTAAGCTTTTAAACAGTAAAATTTCTTAACGAAATTTTAACAAAAATATTCTACCGTGCTGCAGACATCAATAAAATAATAAAATAAATATTTTAACTTCAAATTTGTGGTTCCAAAACTACTGTTCTGATTTGACCAAAAACAGGCTGTTACACAATAAGCTCACATTATTCGCTTACTGATTGGTAGATTTTGTTTATGCCATTACGGTAAAGTGGCATCTATTTAGGTGGATACTTGCATATGAATATAAATGAGTCAAAGTTGTAGTTGAATGTTATGATCCCTTTTGATGTTATAAATGAAATGGATATAGATTTTGATTTTTGAACTTGTAAATAAACGATACATATTGATTTGATTGTTGTTATGAAAAGCATAGGACTGCATGCGTCATGGTTTAAATGTCCACAGGACATTTCGCAATATAGGTGTTCGTGGGACATTCCGTAATATATGTGTTTGTGGAATAGTCCGCAACTTAGCTATCTGTAGGACAGTACGCAATTGAACTGCTGGTAGAATAGTTCGCCATGTTTCTATTTGTGGAACAGTCCGCTATATATATACAGATATGTGTACTGTGTTTTGTGTGTACTGTAAGTTATGCGAGTTGTGTGTCTACAAATTGTATGAAGTGGTGTAAAAAAATTGTTTGATATTGATGATAATATCTTGTAACTTGGGACTTGCGACCGGACCAGGCTATGAGTGTTACAATATCAATCCTTCCATCAGCCTAGCCATTAGTTCGAGCGTTAGATATTAACTCAAATATGATGTTGAGCATATCAAAATACATAGATCAAATTCTAAACACATTTGAACTTATCATACGGATAACTTGGATCAAGTTTAAAAAAAGAAAAATAAATAACCATATTAAATTTTAATGGTATTATTAATTTTATTTTATTTTTCTAATACGTCATATTTAAGCTACCAATACAATAGGTACGCATGCATTTAAATTTTGATTACATGTTTAAAACATGTTAAAACATGCTCCACTTCATATTTGAGCTAGCATGTAGCACTTAAGCTAACATTAAGCTAATAGAAGGATATGATTGATATGATACATATACTTTAAGAACTTAATTAAAATTTTTTGAAACTTATAGATCAATTTAAAGTTTTGATTATCGTTTGGGATTTATGATGAATTAAACTTGAATTTATTAGCATTAAAATGAATCTCATCTTTAATGGTCAAACTTAAATGCCTACTAATATAGTTTCACGAGTCAATAGAATACCAATTCAATTAGAAAATAACTAAAAATAACAAATAATATTTTAAGAATTTTTTTATTTTTTTATATTAAATTTATAAATCCAAATAAATTCACAAATGATGAACCCAACACATCAAAATCTCAAAATTTCCATTTAAACTAAAACCTCCTTTAATTTATATGTAAATGTTTTTATAAATATATTTCAACAGAAATTTGCATATCTAGTAATTCTCTAATATTGTGTTGGTAAAATGAAGTGATAAATTAGAAGTATGATAGGTAGCATGGGCTGTTTGAGTATGCTGTGAAGCCCAGTAATGGGGTTAATAACTTGGAATCATAATTTGCTAATTCCAATCACAGCCCAAATAAATTCATTAATATGGGATCAGTCCGGCTGATTACTCTACCCCTTAAAAAGAGTCCTTCGAGTCTATTGCAAAAATCGAGAATATAATTATTAAACTGTTATAAATAAATGTTTATTATTAAGTGAATATATATTTGATGCATTAGAAATAAAATTTATTTTTTTTATATTTCTTATGAATTTTAATGAAGTATTAATAAAATTTATACTTTCCCTTTGTTATTTATTTCTTAATATAAACAAAATTCATTCATCATGAAAATTCGAAAATATTTTAGCTATGGGTGGAATTTTTTTTAACAAATATATCTCTAAACATTCACACAAATGAAATTTTAGATAAAATGATAAACCTTAATTTTAAAAATGAATGGTTTAATTTACAATTATGTCTACACGAGAGAGATAATAGGAGAATTGATTGGTAGATGAGTTTTACAAATTCAATGTCTTCAAGTATAATCTCTACAAGCTTTGGTTATGTGTATATAAAATTTGTAATTGAGAAATTATGAAATTAGACGAGGCCTTAATCGCATTATAAAGGGAGGCCTTAGTATTGATTTATTTATATGATTGATTATGAAATATATTGATTGTAATAATATAATTGTAACTTAATAAATATATACTTCATGTGAAAAGATTCCATGGATGTATAGCATAGTTTCTTAATCTTGCAAATCAAAATATTCTTCACAGAACTTTGTTGTTTATCAATCAAGCACCTCAAGGCCTTTGTATTTTCTTCCCTCTTTTAAGCTCTCTCGTGACTATCATACAGACTGGAATTTGGCTTCACATGCCATAAATCAACATATATAGAGAGAGAGATATATGTATGTATGCACACACATATGTAAAATAGAGCCTTTGTTGTGTCAAGAAGCTTCAAAACCCCTTGCTATAATAACTCTAAGAGTGTTGCTTGGCATTGGATTTAGATACAAGTTCTGAGGAAAGAAAAATGGCAATGGCTAGTGAGAAACTTTTGGTGCAATGCTTGGTTGCAACATTGTTGCTTATTGCAGCGGTGGAAGGAGCTAAAGAGACGACCATCTGTAACATTCCATTGAAAAAGTTGGAGCAGTGCAAGCCGGCAGTCACTGGGGAAAATCCTCCACCGCCAACCAAGGAATGTTGTAGTTTGATAAAACAAGCCGACTTGACTTGTCTCTGCAACTACAAGGACGTTCTTCCTGCTTTCCAGATTCAACCTTCCCGTGCATTTGCATTGCCTCAGAAATGTAAATGTAAGCATCCCGTACCACCACAATGCAAGCGTAAGTTCTCAAATGAATTATATCAGTTTTCTCTTTGTTTTCATCTTTTGGTAAGATATAATCTGGATTAAATTGCTTTCTAACTGATATATTTTGTTGTTTGCAGCCTGAATCACTTCAAGTTACAGGCACAGCTGAAGATTATGAATCATGTCTGAGATATTATTTGTATCAAAACTGTTGTTAAATTTTACCATCTTTCTTCTTGTTGCAATCACTTCAATTTTTCTTGTTATTTTTCACTGATGGCTTCCTTTCAAGGCAATCATCAATCACTAAACATAAAGAAATTAACAGCAATAATCTAAGAGAAAAAGATGAAATGGTTTGCCTATAACAATTTTCATGAAATCAGCAAGACGTTGGCTATCTAACATTCTGGCGATTAAATAAACTTCACATGAAGCACATAATTCATATCAGAAACATGTAATCAGCATTTTAAGCTTTCATTTCCTCTCAATGATTGTTGGCAGGTTTTAGTTAGTAAGTCCAACATTTGGTTAAGTTCAACACTAGACATCTTATTTATTTTTTGCTTAGCCTAATTAGAATCCTTACCATAAAATTATTGCTATCAAAATATCTATAAATGTGAAGGTAATCCTAAAACATACGTCTTCTCTGCTTCAAAAGAAATTAATATGCAAAGATTAAACCAACTGAAATATGAAATAATGTTTTAGAAAGGAAAAGATGAAGGTAGCTTTGTGTAGTCTAATCAAAACAATATGTAATTTACTTATCTGCTACCAACTACCACCATGGTTCAATCCAACTTCCTTTGTGTTCTAAAGTTTTCCATAACAGCATCGAACCATAACAATGATATTTTCTCGAGTTAAGGTTAAGCTTAGTATGGAGGACGGAAAAGAGTGGGGTTAGAAATTTCTCAATCTAATGGTTAACCTACAAAGTAAGAAAGTGGTGGTAAATCTTAACCATTTTCATCCTCACACTTTTCCATCTCTCATACTTAACAAAGCCTAACCCTATATTTGGATTGGAGTAGCGGAGGAGAAAGGAAAGGGAAATGATTATCCATTCCTTTAATTTAGATAAAGAAAGAAAGGGAAATTGAAAGCTCAATTTTTAATTTACCTTAATCCCGAAAGAAAAGCTCAAAAAAAAAAAAAAATTAAGATGTAAATATTTTTTTTGCCCTTCCCTTCTTTTTTTTTTACACAATCTTTTAAAAATATCATAATTATAAAATTTCATTATAATTAATACTTTACTTTTCACTGTTTAGCCAAACAAAATGATTAAAATTACTTCACTTTACTTGGTTTTACTAGTTTTTTCTTTCAGTGAATTACAATAGAAAGTGTGAGGTTGTTTTGATAGTATAATGTATAATGGTAAGTCGAGATATATGTGTCGTCGACACAATAACGTTAAAACAACTGATCTTAAACGGAGTTATCTCTGTTGATTTTAGAAAATCAAAAGATAACATTACAGATTTACTAACCAAAGGCTTAATTCGAGATCATATTGTTAAAATATTGAAATGAATATAACTAAAACCCATGAAAATAAAAGGCGCTATGTGAAGGAAAACCCTACCTAGTTGACTAGAGATCCCAAAATCTAGGTTCAAAGGGGCAATCTAATTGCATAAACCTTGTGAGGTTATTGTGGGTGTACTTATCTCAAGTCCGTTCCTATGATGTAAACAATGACTAAAAATGGGATAGGTTAAGCAATATTTTTAATGACCATTGTGTGTTTCAATGAGCCGAACAACATAAGTCACCTATTTGAGAGTGAAGTGGGGCCGCTTCAAGGAGACTATTAGGGCATAGTTCTCTCAAACTCTTGCAGAACCAGGAGATGTTTACATCTATATGAACATACCCATGAGAATTAAAACATTGCCAATGAGGTAATTGTGTAAGGTATATCATCGTTTACACAAAAGACAAAACAATTCAAGGACATCACGTCTACGAGTCAGCTAGTAAAGTAAATATACTTTCGCAATGGAAGGTTCAAGGGTGGATACCCACCTATCATATGCAACTAGTGATTGTAGATTCTATCACCACATCGAGTCAATATTTTTTTTTTAAAATTATCAATTTTCATTCATGTGGGGGATTGTTGGAAAATTTACTTTTATGGGAACTTTGAGACATATTCTCAATAGGTAAAGATGGAGAGTTGAATCACAACATTATGGTTTCATATTCTACTCCATGAGACATTTATAACGGTATATCATATGCTTAAAATGGTTGAGTGATGAATGAGAAATTGATGCTTAAAGTAAGCTCCTTGGAAATATTGTTGAGAAAAAGTAAAAGCTTAAATCCCACATTGGTTAAATACCAAGTGTGAGATGTGTTTATATATGTAAACTCTCCTAAAGAATAGTTGAATTTTAGTTTGTAATTTTGCCTCATGCGCAAGGGGTGTGAGAAAAAGTAAAAGCTTAAATCCTACATTAGTTAAACTAGTTTGTAATTTTGCCTCATGCGCAAGGGGTGTAGGTTTAAACTTGACAGGGGTTGAGCCCAAATATTTTAGTTCAACACGAATTTATTTTTTCTTAGCAGACATAATCTGTTTATATATGGACAGTATCTGATTTGATTTTATTTTTAAATCAAATTAATTTTTAGCTCCTTAATGACAAATTTTATAGTTATTTCTAAAATTTTCCACTATCCTAAATGTCTATAAAATGTTGTGAATTTTGTACGATTAAACCTACATTCCTATAATTTTTTATACTGAAATTCTATTGATTTCAAAATTCATCTTTTTGCCTCTCTTTATTTTTGAAATATTCCGGTGATAGAAAAATGTAAAGTTTGTTCGTTGATCATTGTAGAGGTGTTACTACTTTGATCAGTGTTGTTGTTATATCTTGGGAGACATTCGACCAATGTTTCTCTAAGTACCGTAGGAGCGGCCAAATCTATCTTAAAGAAACTGTGTTTCACAAGCCTTAATATTTCATAAAATCTCAATTCTCAATTTTCTTTTATTTCAATTATCTATTATGATTTTATTTAGTTTTAGTATTTAATAAATTAATTATAAATCATTCTATTTATATTTTATTTTATATGTTTTATTTATATTTAATTTATTTTATTCACTAGAACTGAAACTAGAACTGAAATTATTTGATTAAGCTATATCTTGAATTATTATTATTGAAAAAAGTTGCATCTTGGATATCAAGTAATAAATATATTTCTTACTATCTTCTGCTTTTGCATCCTTCTTTTTCGCTTCATTTATGCTTCTTTTATTGTAGTGTCTAATGAAAAACTTTTGTCTAATTGCTTGGTTGCAACATTGTTGCTAATTGCACAGGTGCAAGGAACTGATGAGCCAACCATGTATGTAACATTGCATTGAACAAGCTGGACCTGTACCGGCCGGTGGTCACAGGGAAATATCCTCCACCACCAACCAAACAATCTTGTAGTTTTGATAAAACATGTCAAGCTTGATTTGTCCCGGCAACATCACCACAATGCAAGGGTAAGTTGGTCTTGGTCCTTAAAGAAAACAGTTTCTGACAGATTCAAACATGAATTATCTCAGTTTTCTCATTGTTCTCATCCTTGAATTAAGATAAAAACTGGGTTAAATTGAATTGAAACTGTATTGCAACTGTTGCTATATTTTACCATCTTTCTTCTTGTTGCATTTACTTCAATTTTCATATTTTTCACTAATAGCTTCCCTTCTAAGGCAATCTATTTTAGAGTATGTTCAAGACTGTTTTTAACACAAGCATAGAAGTCCAAAAAGTCCAAACCAGACTCGTTCAATTCCTCTAGCATAGTGCTATCTCGATCTACGATTTGCTAACATTAAAACCCAACCACTCCTTCGGGAAAAGGGAAAACTTACTGCCATCAATTGATTATGTCAAGCGAGTTTCAGCCTGAACTTACCACTGCCTATAACGATGTTGGCTATCTAACATTCTGGTGGACTGCTAATAGGGCCTCCAAATATCGGTCTCATATACCTGTCATCGAACTTTCTCCAGTAGAAATGTACGGTGTACACAGGCCTTTCAATCAACATACTCAAACTATCCTTTGCTCGAAGGATATTGGTCGAGGCAGATGCCTCAAAGGATAGCAAAGGTAGGGTCATGTCCTCCTTTGGGGATTTCGATCCCTGAGCCTC
Organism: Gossypium stocksii; assembly: GCA_020496765.1. Taxonomy (NCBI): domain Eukaryota; kingdom Viridiplantae; phylum Streptophyta; class Magnoliopsida; order Malvales; family Malvaceae; genus Gossypium; species Gossypium stocksii. Next base: position 15,347,062 of record CM035621.1, read on the forward strand.
GTCACTTGTGTCAGTTACATGCTGCGGAAGCAGGCAGAGTATAAGGGGCTTTGTTAGGAAACCGAATACCTGAAACAAAATGATTTCCTAGAATGTCAAACATAGTTCGCAGCATTTCATTTAGTGCAAGTGGCCAGTCATGGAAAGCTTTGTACAACCAAGAAAAAATTTACTGTCAACTACGGAAGGCATGGCATTATAACGGCTTCTCTTCAGATTCAAAATCTTGTAAATGATTAGAAAAGTTCAGTTACATACCAGAGTAGTAAACAGAACAACGATTATAGTGTTTGTTATCATTGCTGCATTGACCGGATCCCATGTCACACCAGAAAATGTGAACTGTATTAACGAAGCAAGCAAGAAAATCAGTAGGAAATTGGAATCCCTATGAGCATGAGTTTAGTTCTATACATGCAATGCAGAAAATTATTTAACAATATCGAACAGCTAACACAATTGAAAAGTGGAAATACCTGTTTAAAAGCCAAAGCAATTGATACTGCCCCTCGCATTAGCCCAGCCCACCATATAACCACCTGCAGAAATAACACGTTCATAAACTTGTCTTCAACCAATCACGTAGGAAATATCTTACTCGAAAGTTTGCATGGAAAAACCGAAATATTAACCTGGTGTCTGAAAGTTAATGGTTTTGATCTATCGGGATGCTTGTTCAAATAATTGGAGAAAGCAGAGAGAGGGAACACAAATGCAGCACGTCCGACCAATATTAGAAAAACTAAGGTTCCAAAGCTGGCCATTAAAGTCCCAACACTGAAACCAATAACTCAAAACCGAGATCATAAGCTACAAGGTAAACAGAAGTAAACCAATTTTAAAGGAAGAAGGAATGCATAATCAGACACCTTAGTCGAGTCATCTTCCATTTCTCCATGTCAAGAGCATCCATTCCTACATAGAGAAAGATGAAGGTTTCTGCAACAAATGACATCATTGCAAATATATGCCTGAAAAAATATAGAACATGGTGGATGTTAAGCCTTGTTGAGCTCAATGAATCAATAAACATTAGTCACTAATATCGAAGTACATGCCTTGTCGTAATTCTTGAACTTTCGGTCACATTGTACCATGCATAGTGTGACATCAGAATGCCGCAGAAGAAAACAGTGAGAATCCCACTAAGGTCTAACAGCTGCACAAAAAAATAACGCTGTTAAAACGAAGAAGCAGAAATTGCAGGCTCCACTCGTTTTTGTAAGTATGAAGAAGGTTATTTCAGTGAAGGATAGTAGTATTGAAGTTTATATTAATATAACATCAAATTTCAAGGTTTTTATCAGGAGTTACCTCAGCTAACATGTAAGACAGGTATGCCATTAAAACCATAATAGCAAGTTCACGAACAGTTGAATGTCTGCAAACAGATAAGGATTCAGGTTTTACTATGATGTCTTCACGGCATTTTCCTTTTTCCTTTTAATTGTAAAAAAAAAAGTTCTAACCTTCCAAAGTATAAGGTTTTAAGAGAATACGCTGTTACAAGTCCGAACTGCAAGAGAACGAGAAATATCATGCCAAGATTAAGAAGTACCAAGAGTGGATCAAAGCCTAACACTATAATAAATGACATTTACGGTCAGAAGAAAGCTTCAAGAGTAATTAACTCACAGTAACTCCAAGAGCAGTACTTGTCGAGAACAGGTAAATGAAATCACCAATCAACTGGAGAGATGTTCGGCTGTTAATTCTCGAAACATCAATCTTTTGAATTGCGTTGAAGAGAACTACTGATGTTGCATCATTCACTACTCCTTCTCCAAACACTAGGCTGTATAATAAAGGATTTTCATCTTGATGAAGGACCTATAAGGAAGTAATCAAATCTAAAAATCTCTTTCTGTGAAATAATAAGCAAAAACAAGGGGGGGGGGGAATTTGCAAACTGACCAACCTGCAATGTACAAACTGTGTCTGTTGATGAGAAAATAGTTCCTACAGCTGAAACAGAACAGCATGAAATTCACAGACAATTCTAGTGAGAAATTAACCCTGAATACAGATATTAGTTGACAAGATAACATCATTAAGAATCTCACCGAGATATTCTCGTGCAGTCAAACCAAAAAATCCTAGCTTGGGAAACAGCCACCAACTGCCTAGGACAAGAGTACCATCCATGAACTTTAGAAGAACTTGCTGCACCAGACAAATATGAAAAATGGTATCCTAGGTGGAATCAAAATTACCGGCTGTAATGATCGAGGTAGAGATAAAAACCCCGACTACTCCAAACAGCATGATGGTTATGAAGTTCTGAAAAAACTGTTTCTTCTTCACCTGAAATCTGCAAGCAAACCAGCAAAGAATGAAGTTAGCTAGTTTCAAAATCCAGGTTAATTCAACAGGGGAAAAATGTGAAAATTTTGCATGACATTTGAAATCCATTTTACCCTGCATTGAATATAATAGGTGGGAGGAGATAAATGAAGAACAACTCTTCACTGAACCTAAGGATGTGAGAGCTTTTTCCTTTGTTCAAGAACAAGATTACTGTTCCTGCTATGCCTCCCTGAGACCAACAATATGCCAGTTAGACTTTAAATTCCAAAGACATCCGTATGTTAATTTTGAAAGGTTCGATAAGATTCTCAAGCAATTTAAAAAGATGAAACACAAACACATGAACATATATGTATATGTATATGGTAAAGAAAATGTTCCAAAGAAATGAGGGAAATTACAATTAAGATTGCAGTGATTGATTCATTGACCCATCGGTTCTCTTCAAGCAAATGTCCTATAACTAAACATAGGCAGAGAATTGCCACAAACACTGAGATTGGCACCACCTGCTCATGCTCATGAGCTAAGTTTCTTACAAACTCAAACATCTCCTCTAAGTATTGTTCCTTCTTTTTACTTACTTTTGCATTGTTTTTCTTTATTTTTTTCTTGATCAACTAATTAACATGTTATATATGTTTTAATTGCTCTATCTATGTATTGTTTTTTTTTTTTTTGGATTCAGTGTCAGGAAAAGAAGCTGGAAATTGCCAGACTAAAGGATTTGATACATGAGCTTATGAGTTTTCCCGAAAAAAGAGTGTTGCCAGTTGACAAAATGACACGTAGGGTTTCACGTTGCATGGATAACGCCAGGTGCCAGTATGAGCATGAATTATACAACCTCTTGTTGGCGAAAAAGTCCGAGACTGATAAAAAACTGGATCAAGTTTTTAGAGCTATCTGTTGAAGATTTTGGCTATTATATAATTGCAGGGTAAGGCCTTCTTTCATTGCACCGTTTCTTGAATATCCATCTCAATGATCTTGCCTTCAAAGGAATATTGCTATTTGCTAGTTGTGTGTTGAGGCACTTTCCAAGTCCATAATTTCACTTTTTAGAGTCGGGTGCAAATAATTTGAAAGTAACTGAGGTTATCTCAAAGCGATTAAAGACCACACACCCATGCATAAAAAATTATATAACAAATATATTTATTAAAATTAAATAATATTTTAATAATAGTAAAATAAAGTATTTATATGTCTGATATCATGGGTTTAAATCTTATTATAATTAATTTTAATCAATTCATAAAATGTAAAAAAGATAAAAACAAAAAATACTGGCTAATTTACCAATAAAAGCCCCTATATTTTTAAATTTACCGAAATGGGCCAGGTACAAAATTAATTACCGGAATGGGCTAATTTCTACAAAACGCGTCCACGTCAGCGCGTTGTCAGAGGAAAAAGCAGGAAAATGCTTTCTCAAGGAAGCGCTTTGCCTACGTGGACAGAAAACGCTTCCTTGAGGGCGTGCTTTCTGTCCACGTGGACAAAGCGCTTCCTTGAGGAAACGTTTTCCCTTTTTTTAGGGTTAGGGTTTTCTGCAATTAGGGTTAAGGTTTTGGGAGTTTGGGGTTTTTAAATTTGAGGGTTTTAAGGAAAAAATTAAATAAATTAGGGTTTAGGGTTTAGGATTTAGGATTTCTTAATTAAATTAATTATAAATTTTAAAAAAATAGATTATGGTTTAGTGTTTATGGTTTTTAAGGAAAAATCAAATAAATTAGGGTTTAGGGTTACTTGAGTAAATTAATTATAAATTAAAAAAATTAGATTAGGGTTTTAAGGTTTAGGTTATTAGGGCATTTAAGGAAAAAAATCAAATAAATTAGGGTTTGGGGTTTAAGGTTATGTGTTTATCATCAAGACGAATTAATTCTTCGGCCATTGCTAGCAAATCAAATTTTTTTGATTTAAAAAATAAATTCAGAAAAAATAAAATTAGAGCTTTTTTGAAAAAATTAACGAGAGCTTTGAGAGGAATTTGAGAGAAATTTGAGAGATTTGAGAGAATATTGAAAGATTGAAGATGGAAAGGATTTAAGTGTGAAAAAAATGAAAGGGGTGGGGTTTTTTATAGTTTTCTTTTTACCGTTGGGGGGTTACCAACAGTCAAAAAGTAGCCGTTCGTACTATTCATGCACGGGGAAAACGCTTCCTGAAGGAAGCACTTTGTCCATGTGGACAAAAAGTGCGCCCTCAGGGAAGCGTTTTCTGTCCACGTGGACAAAGCGCTTCCTTGAGGAAGTGTTTTCCTGCTTTATCCCCTGACAACGCGCTGACATGGACGCGTTTTGGGAGAAATGACACATTCTAGTAATTAATTCAAAACCTGGCCCATTTCGATAATTTTAAAAATAAAGGGGCTTTTATTGGTAATTTGCCCAAAAACACTCATAAAAACATAATTTACTTTGTACATAAATGAGTTTCTTTTTTCTTTTCTGTAATTTCTCGATTGAATTGGTGTTTGATTGATTTATGACATTAAATCAATTAAGGGCTTAATATTAGTATATATTCAAATAATCTTATATAAAGTTATTTCTAAGACATTTAGGTGTTGTTTGATAAACTAAAAAAAAATTAGGTGTTTGAAAAATTAAATATTAAATTTAAGTTATAAAATTTGTTCGGTATCTTTCTTAAAATTAAATATTGAAATTTTTTATAAGTTTAATTTTTAAAATTTTTAAAAGTAAAGTTTTTAAGGATAATATTAAAAAGTAAAATAAAATAAAAAGAATTAAAATTTTTATATTAAGTGGTAAGCAACTTCTTGTGTACTTATCAATCAATATGTATTTAAATTCAAACATAATAATGATATTGAGAAGAAACAAAAAATGATGATATTAGATTAAAATATGTGTATACTTAATGAAAAATTAAAGTTATTAAAATTATATTTATACTAAATAATATATTAAAAGTAAAATAATATTTGTGCTAAATAATAATTACAAATTATTGAAATTCTATTTTTATTAAATATAAATTATTAAAAATTATATTTATATTTTTTAATAAAATATGTTAAATTTATTTTATTTAAATAATAATTAAATTACATGTATATTAAAAATAATATAAAAAAGTAATAATTAAAAATATTTTTTTAAAAAGGTTGAGGGGAATTACTCCCTCCACTAGAAGCCCACCTTCTGAGCTTTAGCAGGAAAATTGAAATACGATGAGTTAGTTTCTTTAGTTAATGGTGTATTCGATAAATCATTTGAAAGCTTTTAACATTTGATAATTATTTTATTATTTTATTTTTTACTTAAACTAAAAAAATTAGTAAAAATATTAAATAAGATAAGTAGATATTGTAAAAAAATTAAATTAATTTTATTTTATTAAAAAATTTTAAAAAAATCCTTTTTATTACTAAATGAGATATTCAAATTAGTATATTTATTTTCATCTAAAACTATCTAAAATAATATAAAATATTATATAAATAAGATTCAACTTATAAATAAAAATATAAAATATTATATTAATAAGATTAAAATTAGAAATAAATAATCATTTGAAAATCAATGTTTACTTTGATCAAACAATATAATTATATTCAATACATATATTTACTAATTTATCAAACAACTTTTTAATATAAATTTAGCAATAAAAATTTAGTACTTAATTTTTCAGTTTATCAAACACATCTTCTTCACTTGTACCACTAATTATCTTTAGTGTGATAGAATTTTGAGGAATAATACTTTTTTAGGGTAAATTACACTAACTATTGATAAGTTCTTTTTGTCTCCCAATTATGAAAAGTTACAAAATGGTCACTCAACTATTCAATTTTGTCATTTTTGGTCATCAGCCGTTAAATGGCTAACAAAATGATAATATGGAAGCATTTTAAATTGCCATAATAACAACTTTAACCTTAATATTTATATGTTGTGTCAATTTAGTCTTGATTATGAAAATTTTAACCCTTAACATTTATGCATCGTGTAATTAGATTTTTTTTTTGTAGTTTTACTTTTCTTTGGGACCCTTTCCTATATAAAGTTAAAAAACAAATTTATCAACTAAATTTGATAAATATGTATACCAAAAATCCAAGATAATAATTTTCACCTTTTCTCATTCTTTTAAAATTAACCATCAATATCACAAAGAAAAACAAAACTACAAAAAAGATCAACGTACACAATTTGAGAGTTATTTTTTTTAGAATCAATATTAAATTGACACAATGTATAATGTTAAAGGTTAAAGTTGGTATTATGTCAATTTTAAAAGTTGTCAAATTATCTTTCCATTCCTAATTTAACGGCTAGTGACAAAAAAAAATTAAATAATTAAATGATCATTTTGTAACTTTTTATAGTTAACTGACAAAATAAAAATAAAAATTAGATGACTATAAATATAATTTACTCTATTTTTAATGGAATTTTGTAATGAGATAATTATTTTAATTTTTCAATAGAGCATCCATATTCAATCCACTCAAGAAAAAAAAGTAATTTTAAATTTTTTTAAATTGTATTTAAAATAGTTAATCCACACTAACCCATGGTCAAATATTTAAAAATCAATATTCAATTCTGAATTATTAAAATATATTTAATTTTTATATAAATAAGTATTATTTAATAAAATTTGAGTCTAATTTAACATTTTTTATTAAATAACAAATTATTAAAACAAAATTGATAACTCCTTAAATTTTAAAATTAATTTTGAATATGTAAGAGTTTAATTAATTTTAAAATTATTTGAGGTGAAAATTGAATTATAAATTTGTTATATCGAAATTTAATTTTATCATTTATATAAAATTTAGAAAAAAATTTAGTAAGGTAATGTTCCCCTGGTTTCAACATTAAATTTTTTTTAAAAAAATTATAATTTCACATGATTTTTTTATAATAGTAAGTATTCTCATTCATTTAAAATGATATTTAAATAAAACTATCCAAATAATAATAATTTTAAAATTTAAATTCAATTTAAATGCTTGAAGAATCACTGCATTTTTAATATATACTATTGAAATCAACTTTATTAAAGTTTAAAAATTTTTAAGGTTGGAATTAAATTATATATTTTTACGATAATAAAACTATAATTTTATTATTTTAACAACTTATATTTTTATAATTTTTAAAGGGTTAAATTAAATTTTTATCATTTTAAGAATCAAAGTATAATTTTACTATTACTAATTTAAAATTTTTTAAATTATAAAAAAACTTAAATTAAAAATTTATCATCCATGGGCCTACTGGCTCTCCACTACGGTACACCGCTGGTTGTCACGATTTGGCTTGATTCGATGTTACAGAAATTATTTCGAATTTCACTAAAATTAGCTTATTTTGTTTTGAATCATTGAAACGTGAAAACAATGGAATCTGGAAAAGGTATTTTGCCTGCAAACGTATCCTTCCGAAATTGGTGGTAGAGTCCCTTTTCTTTAGCAATTAAGACCCCTTCTCCATCTCCGTTTTACTCATACACTGCTTTCCATCTCTTTATCCACTTATATCTCAAATATAATTATTTTAATAAATTTAATCGTTAAATTATTAAAATCATATTAATTTTACATCAATATAAATAGATTTATCTCATATATATCATATATATTATTACAACCTCTTTAGAAAAATTGTGTTCCCTTTACAAATTGCTTACATTTGGCAGCATTAGAATTTTTCACATTTTAAACAAATTTTCAAAATGTTATAAAACTAAGAGAATTATGGTAAGAAAAAAAAAATAGACACAAAAGTAAAAATTTTACTTTTACTTGGATACAAAAAGTTTAGGGTAATCTATAAAAATAGTCACTTTTGTTTGCCTCAGGTTACATTTTAGTCACTTATGTTTGAAATGTTACGTTTTAGTCACTTATGTTACTATTTTGTTATGAAGTGATTACTCTACCGTTAAGTTCCATTATCTCTCTAATGGTAATCCTATGTGGCAGCCCAACTAGATTTTAAATGCCAACTTGGATTTCTAAATGGGATGAAAATATATTTTTAATTAAAAATTTTAAACCTAAACCTTAACTAAAAAAATTTTCATCTCCTTTTTTTAATTTTTCTTCAGTCTTTCTTTTTTTCAATAGTTTTTTTTCATTTGACTGGAAAAATTATTATTAAGACCAAAATAGTTGAAATCAAATTGACTGCTTCATAAAGATAGATTCAATGGAGGGCTCAGGTATGTCTTCTTTGTATTCCTCTATCTCTTTTATTCAATACTGAAAAACAAAAGATTGAATTTTTTATATTAAAATTTTTTATATGAATATTAACAACTAAAAGAATTTCAGATCAGAAAAAAAGGATACCCACAAAGGGATTGTGAACAAACAAGCCGATTCAGATTAGAAAAAATCGGATTGAGAAATCAATTATTCAAGAACGTGAAGAATTGAAAAATACAATGATTAGGAACAAAAACATTTACCATCTTCTTATTTGTCGACAACCACTTCATTTTAAGTCTTAGAACGTAAATTTGTCGGAGAAGAAAACATACCTGGACCCTCCATTGAATTCTCTTTTGTTTTTGTACGTGAATAAAAAATTTTGATGATAATAGCTTTTTTAGTCAATTGAAAAAGAAAACTAAAAAAAGGGGGGAGATGAATGGTTTTTTAACTAAGATTTAGGGTTTAAAGTTTTTAATTAATTAAATTTATTTAATAAAAAAATCTATTCTCATCTCATTAGTAAATCCAAGTTGGCACTTAAAATCTAGTTGGACTGCCACGTAGGATTACCGTTAGAGAGATAACAGAACTTAACAGAAGAGTGATCACTTCGTAACAAAATAGTAACATAAGTGACTAAAACGTAACATTTCAAACATAAGTGACTAAAATGTAACATGAGGCAAACAAAAGTGACTATTTTTGAAGTTACTCAAAAGTTTATGCATACCTTTTATTTATAGGATTTCAATTACCACATGTTACAAAAATATAATAAAGATAATAAAGATATCCTATATAATTTTAAGGGTTACAAGAATTTAAAAAAAAAATTCTTAAGGATTATGGCCTTATGGGAATTATATGGACATCCATTTATCAATAAATTTATAATACTTCCCTTCGGATGTCCATTAACGAAAATCTACCTTATTAAATTTTTATTAGGAAAAACCATGTGAGATTAAACTATAATGAAAGGAAAAAAGTATACAATTTCCTGTTACAAGTTGTTCGTTAAAAACCTCTACCATTAAAACCTAGTGAGATAAAATATTGATTAAAAGAAAAGTGTACAACATGTTTCAAACTCCCCCTAATGGAAACATCACGGTAAACATTTGAGCCGATGCATTCCAATATTGTATGCTAGTCTTTCAAACGTTGTGGTTGACAATGCATTGGTAAAAAAATCAATCAAATTATCATTAAAACGAATTTGTTTAACTTCTATATCACATTTCTTCTTAAGACTATGAGTGAAGGATAATTTTAGTGAAATACATTTCATTGTCACTTTTAATATAACCACCCTTCAATTGATTTATACATATAAATGATAGTTGACATCTTTTCTTGCAAAGGCAAATCACATATCTTTTGGATATGTTAAGTCAACAACCTTGGTCAAACACACCCTTAGTTTCCCTCATGTACTGCAATTATTTTTGCATCATTTAAAGACACAACAACTAATATTTATTTTGTTGAACACCATGGTATAACAGTACCTCCATATATAAATAAATATCTCGTTTGAGATCAACCTTTTTGTGAAATTGATAAAATTATAATATTTTAAAAAGTCAAAATTAAAATCGGTGTTGAAGGAATTTAAATTGAATTATTTATACAACTTTTTTTCATTTAATTGAGAAGATAAAAGACTTAAAATGAATTTTTAACTATTGAAAAGGGCTAGATATAAAATTATACCATTTAGCCATGGGGCCAGGCCCTTCCGTCAGTGGCTTCGTTCCCCTAAATGTTGTGTAAATTCTAATATTGTAACAGTAACAAAAAATATTATAATATTATACTAAACTCTAAATATTTATATTTTAGGTTTTTTAGCATTCTGTCATTGCAGTACAGTGGTGACTTTTTAAATTATAATGAACATGAAAGATAATTGTATAATTGGCGAATAGTATATTGATTTTTAATTTCTAAAAAATATAAACGAATTTATTTAAACAGAATTTATTAAGAAAAATTTAACAATTTTCAAAGATGGACCGATAGAAGTGTCTCCAACTTATGACAACCTTTCAAAACAAAATAAAATAATTCTAATCCCATACCAATAATTTGTAAAATATTTTTAAATAAAAAATTAAATATCCAACTTCAAATAAGTTATCTGTAAAAGTAAAATGGATCAAACTATTAATTATCCCTAAAAATAAAATAAAATAAATTAATAAATATTTGAGATTTATAGTTATTATATTTTTACGCTAAATACAGATAAATTAATTTTCTATCTAAGCTACCCTAAGCCTGTATTTATTGCCCTTAAGCTATCGAGTTCATCGTCGAAAAATCTAAAAAGAAAGAGAAGTATTTGATATTTTTATGCATTTACTAAAAACTTAAAAATCCTTCAAAGTGGTAAACGCTATTTGCCAAGCCTTTGAATTTCACCATCAAAATCGTTCGCAATGTGTTTACATGCCTACAACTCTCAAAAGTTTTGCCTTTTCCATGTGGTGGGATCCCACCTAGGAACGTGACCATTTTGCGCGTTTTGGTGGTGGTGGTGCTTGGTGCCTCAACCAATGACATCATCCCACGTGTGTTCTTGCCAGGTTGGCATCTACCCCCATGTTGTGGACCCGTATCTAGTTGTCTCCCAATAGGGGTATTCAATCGGTTAACCGACCGGTTAACCTACCCGAAACACCATTAATCGAATTAATTGACCTTTCAAAAATTTTAACCGTTAACCGAACTGAAATTTTTCAAAAAAATTAACCGAACTGAATTTTCAAAAAAATTAACCGAACCGAAATTTTTTCGGTTAATTCGGTCGGTTAACTGAATTAACCGAAAATTATATATATTTTTTATTTTTGGTTAAAATAAGTATAAAATTAACCGAATTACTTAATTTACCCGAATTAATCTAATTACCCGAATTAACCGAATTAATCAAATTAACCGAATTAATCAAATTAACTGAATTATTTTTATTTTTATTTTTATTTATTAAATTATTTGTAATTTTTAAGATTGGGTTGGGTAATTAATTTTAGTTTGATTGGGTTTATGTTGGATTGTGCTATTTATATATTATAATTTTATTTATTAATTTTTTCAATTAAACCAAAAAAATTCGATTAACCGACCGGTTTCGAACCGAATTAACCGTTAACCGAAAACTTAAAAAATTATTAACTGACCCCCGACCGAAAAAATTTGGTTAACCGATCGATTAACTGAATTTGGTCTGTTAACCAATCGATTAACCGAATTTGGTCGGTTAACCGAATTTTTTCGGTTTTACCCGAATTTTGCACACCCCTATCTCCCAATTACAAAATCCCCCTTCATATTGGCCTTTTTATTAAAATGACCCAAAAAATTAATTAAGTACCAAAATGACCCACCTCTTTAATTAAATATCAAAATAACTCAAAATCTACAGTAAAAGTTGGTGGAGCCAAATTATATGGCGCCACTAAATTGCCATGTCAGCAAGGAGCATAAAAAAATAATTTTTTGGTGGAGCCATGTAAAATAATGCCACCTGTATAAAATATAAGGAAAATACTACAAAATCTAAAAAATTAGGGGCCTTTAAAACAATTTCCCCTTTTTCTGGTGGAGCCATTTTAAATGGCTCCACCAGAAATGGCTCCACCAGAACTGCGCTGACACCCTTCGGTTGTTTTTTTACTTCTTTACTTTTTTTTTTATTATTTTTTTAAGTTTTTTCTTTTTCTTTTATTCTTTTTTTTAAGTTTTATATTTTATTCTTATTTTATTTTATTTTATTTATTTTATATTTATTTTATTTATTTTTATTCTTAATTTTAAATATATATATTTTTAAATTATTTTTTTAAAGTTTAAATATTATTTATTAAATATTAAATATATATTTTTAATAATACAAAAAATTTATAGATTTTAAAGATATGACCTTTCAAATTTATTATTAGTTTTATAATATTTTAAATGTATATTTTAAATTTTAATTTTTTATTTTATTTTTTAAATATTAAATATATTTTGTTTATTTTTATTATTAATTTTAAAAAAATTGAAATGTTTATTTGAAATATTGTATAATATAATTTTTTAATCCTTATTATTTTATTTATTCTTAATTTTAAAAAACTTTAAATGTATATTTTAAATTTTAATTTTTTTATTTTATTTTTTAAATATTTAATATATTTTATTTATTTTTCTTATTAATTTTAAAAAAGTTGAAATGTGTATTTGAAATATTGTATAATATATATTTTAATCCTTATTATTTTATTTATTCTTAATTTTAAAAACTTTAAATCTATATTTGAAATTTATTTATTTTATTTATTAATTTTAAATTTTAAATATATATTTTTGAAATTATTTTTTAAAATTTTAAATATTATTTTTTAATTATTAAATATATTTTTAATAATATAAAATATTTAAATATTTTAAAGATATGACCTTTCAAATTTATTATTAGTTTTATAATATTTTAAATATTTTTAATTTGATTTATAATATTTTAAATTATATTTTTAAATTATTTTTAAAGATATTCAAACCTTTTTTAAATTCTAATTTAAATGTTTTGTATTATTAAAAATATATATTTAATATTTAATAAATAATATTTAAACTTTAAAAAAATAATTTCAAAAATATATATTTAAAATTAAGAATAAAAAAATAAATAAAATAAATAAATAAGGATAAAGACAACATTTAAAAATTAAAATTTAAAATTAATAATAAATAAAAAAAATAAGGATAAAGATAAAATTTATATTTAAAATTTATAATTAATAATAAATAAAATAAATAAATTTCAAAATTATACATTTAAAGTTTTTTAAAATTAAGAAAAAGATAAAAGTTAAAAAAAAAGTAAAAAAGAAAAAAATAAAAAAAAAGACAAAACTTAAAAAAAAGTAAAAAGTACAAAAACAACGGAAGGGTGTCAGCGCAGTTCGTGGCGCCATTTAAAATGGCTCTACTAGAAAAAGAGAAAATTATTTTAAATACCCTCAATTTTTTAGATTTTACAATATTTTCTTTATATTTTATACAGGTGGCGCCATTCTATATGGCTTCACCAAAAAATTAATTTTTTATGCTCCTTGCTGACGTGGCAAGTTGGTGGCGCTATATAATTTGGCTCCACAAGATTTTGAATTATTTTAGTATTTAATTAAAAAGGTGGGTCATTTTAGTACTTAATTAATTTTTTGGAGTCATTTAAAAAAAAAAGCCCTTCATATTCAGTTGCTGGCTCGGATTGGAGGGTCGAGCCACGAGTCCAGTACTCCAGTTCCACTCATTCAATTGGGTGGGGCGGGCGGTCTGGCCCGCTGATGGGTATCGACCTGGTCAGGACGTTTGCAATTATTGTTATCCGGTTTTTGATTTTCATGAAACTTCAGGCCATCATGAAATTGACTCATTACAAATATATTTACCGCAATAGAAAGTGTCTGCTCCAAGCTTCTCTTTCATAATTTAAGAGAATTTTTATGGAGTACATTATGTGAATTTCAAGTTATTCCATTAATGATGTTGTAACAGGGCAATTTTGCCCGGGCCCATGGAAACAAATAGAAACCAAAAATAAACACAAAAAAAAACCAACAAATAACAGTGTCCATTTACAGCCCAAATCAAACCTAAGCTACCCAGGCCCAATATCCGGCCCAAGACCCTAAACCCATCAGACAACCTAGGGTTTCAGAAAGTCTGAAACCCTAGCCACCTAATTCCCCTTGCTACCGCCAGGCCACCCTATGAACCTCGAGCACACCGCCCTCCGCCACCTGCTCCCATCACCTCTTTGAAGGCCTGCAGAGACAAGACACGAAAGCAGAACAACACGCAAAGAAACAGTGGCAAAATAGAGTAGAAAACAGCTAATAAAGTAGGGCTCAAACAAGGGCATAAAACCGGATATAAAACCAGAAATCAAACGGGGGGGGAAAAGGGGGGTCCTTTTCGGGGGGTTTTACCTTTCCATCTCTTTCGGCCGGAAAAAGAAGCAACAATCGGCTGTAAAAAAAGAGACAGACCTCATTTTGTATACAGATTTTTCAAAAATCAAAAAAAAAAAAACAAAAAAGGTTGTTTCGATTTTCCTTTTCTTTTTTTTTTGTTTCTCTGTTGATACTTACTTTGTTTATCTGCCGACCTACTCGTAAACAATGAGTAATCGAATAAAAAAAGGAATAGAAGGGTAAGACTCACCGAGCCTTGGATCGACGGTACATCGGAGCTCCGTCTCCGTTGGAACCAGAGTCGACGGCTCTCTTTTGGGTTCGTCGCAACCGCGGGAGTTGGGTCTTTGGCCACGGGTCTGATGGGGGTTGAGAAACCCGACCTTCGCAGTCATCGACCATAGAATCTGATGGTGTTGTGACAGATGACGACGGTGCTCTTAGGCCGGAACCCATCGATCGGTCGGATGAAAGGAGAGGGAGGTGTTGGCTGCTGGAAGTTCTAAAAAAAAAAAAGAGAGGAACGGTTAAATGAAGGAAAGAAAACAGGGTTTTTAGCTTAAACCAGTAAAACGGCACCGTTTAGGTGCCAACCCATGCGACCCGACCCGTGTTCTAATCCAGGACCCGCGCTCTCCCAAGCAAATGGGATATTTGCGCTATCGGTCCTTCGTGTTTCATGCGTGTCTCCATCGGGTCCTGCTTATCATTTATTTCTTTGAAATTTGACCCTCTGATTTCGCATGTCTTGCAATATAGCCCATGAGCCCGTCGATTTGGGTGTACACCATTAAGACTTGGGATATTATCCCGTTTAGTCCCTCCACTTATTTGCGCGCGTCAAATTAATCCTTTTCCTTTTCTTTATTTCCAAATCTGGCCCAGGTTTTCAGTTTCATGTTTAAATTAACCCTTTTTTCATTATTTCGATTTCTTTGTTATTTATATTATTAGTATTATGAGTATATTATATATATACCGTATGCCGCATATATATCATATACATATTTTTCTTTCATATTATGTTTATATATTTTTTTAAATATTATAGTTATACACATATTTTTGTACATTATTTTATACATGTATTTTCAAATACTATTATATATGTTTTATATACATTACATTCACATATTTTGAAATTGTATTTTGTGTACACTACACCTATATATATATCTTTTGTATATATGCTTTCATATTATTTTACGTATTTTTTTTACTATTATATGTTGTATGATACATCTATTTTAAAGTGGTATTTTGTATATATATATGCCATATTCCATTACATATTCTATATGCATTTTTCATTCTAATAGTACATGTATTATATACTATTTCATGTATATATTTCTAATATTATACTTTGTATATTCCTAATTATTTTAATACCATCACTACCTTTATATGTACATATTTATATATTGTATTAATAATTTATTTCTTTTGTATGGCATTTTATTTCTTAATATGTATATATATATATATATATATATTATGTATACATTTTTATATCATACTACTTATTTTAATATTATTTCACGTATATTCCCGAATAATATTATGTATAAATATTTTCGTATTACATATGTATATACATATATTCAAATATTATTTTTATTTTATTCTTTATATGTATTGTGTATATTATTTTATGCTTGTCATTCTTTACGTACTTTTTGTATTAAACTACGTAAATCTTTTAAATATTATGTTATGTATGTATATACATGTTTTTATAGGTATATAATTTCTTCACTTTAAAAACCTTATCTTTTTATTATATAATATATTACATGTTTACAAATTATATTTGAATTTTTTAGTTCTAAACGTCTTTCATAATTATCCATTCTCATTTACTAAAAGCTTGTTAAATTGATTTATTTTAGTTTGTTAAGACTTCTTTTAAATTTATTTCTAAGCTCCAAATGTAGATATTATTATTTGCACGTGATGGCATATCGTAGGGTTATTATTATGCGTATCGTTTCGTATTCGTTAGTTATCGTGATTCATCGATGAAATATATACTGTGTATGAATTATTTCTTTGCTCTGTGTTTTATAATCCCATATTTGTATTTTATAGAAGTCATGCCTAATTCTCTTTTATTAAAAAGTTTCCTTCAAAAACTTTCAAAAGAATTACTCGTGTTTGGGCACTTCGAGGAAATCGAGCCTTAACTCACTAGGTTCCGATTTTCCTCATCAAACCCGAACTATCGAGTTTTACTTTCAAACCCAAAACACGTGAGTCTTCAAATAAAACCCATTCTCGAGACTTTACAATGCTACATCCTAGCTTACTGAATGTGGTGTTCAATGTCTCGAGATAGGAATTTCAAAATTAAGGCGATATTTTATATTTTGGAACTTCGATAAATCGAGCCTTAACTTACTGGGTTAAGATTTTTTCGTTCGACCCAAAATAATTAAATATTCCTTTTCGATTTAAATATATGAATCTTTTTAATAAAAAGGACGAGCTTAATTTCGAGAAGTTGATATATTGCACCCTAACTTACTGGATGCGATATTCTTATTTCATTGAGATGAGCGAGTCTCGATTTTTTATTTCGATATATTCAAAGGTTTTAATAAAAGGGATCATATTTTAAATTCTTCTAAATTTTCAAACATTCGACACCAAGACACTAATTAATCAATCAGGTACCGATTTTGGGCGTATCGAGGGTGCTAATCCTTCCTCGTGCGTAACCGACTCCCGAGCCCATTCTTTGATTTTCGTAGACCAAAATTAATTATTTTAATAACTCAAAATGTTTTATTAAAATAATTTAAGGTGATCCGATCGCACCTCGAAAAAGGTCGGTGGCGACTCCATTTCCAAATTTCAAAGTCGATCTCATTTTTCAAAACTCTTTCTAAAAAATGGTTTCGACAGATGTAATAGATGAAATTTTTAATAAAAAAATTAATTTATTTGTATTTAATATATAACGATTAATTTTTTTCGTTTTAAATAGAGATAACAAAATACAATCTAATCTTTAATATAAAAGACTATAATTTTTTATCGAATTTTTTATTATATTATATTAATTTCAATAGTGTAAAACTTTTAAAAAAGTTATAATTACAATTACAGCTTAAAATTTTAAAATTTTAAAATGTTGAAATCTCAACTATATCCTCGAATTAAAATTTCATTGACATTTTAAAAAAAATTTTAACTGTCTTTAATAATTATTTATAATAAATAAAGGAAATAAAACTTAGAAACTATATTGATAATCTCCAAAATGAGCAATTATTATAGTATTTTAATATATATTATTAAAGTTGTCGATTGAGTCTTACATTGATTGGCATAAATATTATTATCAATATAAAAAGATGTGGGTTCAAATACGCAAAAACACATTATTCTCTTATTTATGTGTTAAAAGAGAATATAAATAATTTTAACACTATTTTAAAAAGATAAAATTAATGTTATCAAAATTATTGAATTAAGGAGTAAAAAGATTAATGCCATGAGAGATTTCGAAAACAACAAAAAAAGAGATATTATTAGAAAAAATATTAAAAGACATAAAAGATAAAAGGACCTAATTTAGAACAAAGTTAAAATACATGATGGCTGTGAAAAGGGCCATTTACTTTTTTAAGAAGATTTTCAACTACTTTTTTAATTACTTCCAACTACCCAAAATATAAAAAATAAAGGAACAAAAGAAAATCACATGTAATTTTAAAGTTATTCTAGTAATATATATTTTCCCCCTAAATATAAATCACTTCTATGGCCCAGGCTCTTGATAAGGTAAAAAGGAAAAACAAATTATTCCGCATTCAATTTTACGAAAAAATTATTTAAATCCTCGATTTAATCTTTCTTTTTTTTTTTTTACTTTTTTTATTAAATCACTTTAAAATAAATGAAAAATTAATAATTTTTAATTTTATCGAAGTAACACACACGTGAATAAAATATCAACATTTAATTAATATTTTTAAAATTTATAAAAATAGAAAAAATTAACAAAAATTAAAAATAGTTAAAATTATTTAAAAATATAAAAATATTTTTAAATTTTAAAAAGTTAATTATATTCTAATATATCATTCACGAAACAATTTATATGTATATCACGTCAACAAAATTAATAAACATTAAATATAAGTTAAAGAGTAAATTAAATGGGTTAAAATAATTTTTTTTTAAAGTTGGAGGATAAAAAAGTTATTGTGCAAAAAAAAAGTTTTAGAGCTCATGGTAATCATGTGGAAGCAATCACACTCAATCACTATCCCACACCTTCGGACAAAAGCCCCCCGTCACCTTAGACCGGCTCCAGCCGAGCTTGGAACAACGCGTGATTCGGTTTGAGAAAAACTAGTTTAAATTAACTATGTAAATTATTATTAAACAATTTAATTAATTACAATCGAATAACTTAAATATGGGAAGCAACAAAAAGCCAGCCTAAAAGTTCAGCATTTTTCTTTCTCAACAATCACTTTTCTCTCTCTAAATCTTGTACGGTTTACGAAGCGAGGAAGTAACCGGCGGCGGAGATCAGTGGCGGAGCTGAGCTGAGTCGCCAGTGGAAGAGATAGTTCAGGCAATGGGAAGCTTGCGTGGCATTTCGATTGCCATTTTTGTAGTTCAAGCTCTGTTAAATTCAGTAGCTTTGGTTTCAGCTCAAGGATCTGCTACTCCTTCTCGTTGGCAGACTTTAAGCGGTGAGTATCTCTCTTTCGCTTCCTTTTCTTTTTCTAAATCCGTTAAATGATGTGAATTTTTTTTTTTAAAACTTTATCTAGTTCTGTTTGGTTGCTGAGAAAGATGAGCAAATGTTGGGAAAACAGCTTGTTGAGCTGGACCCATTTTCAAAATTTCCCGTCTTTGCTTGAATATAAGTTTGTTTCTATTTGATTTACTCAAAATTGAAGGGAAAAAAAGGAGAAAATTACTCAAACTAAGCTTACTTTGAGCTGCTTAGCCGTATCAGATTCGATGTGTTTTGTTTGAGTTTTAGCTAGTTCGAACTTGGTTTTGTTTTATTTAATAGCTTCTGTTCATCTATAAAGAAAACTGTTCATCTATAAAGAAAACGAAGTGAAGGTAAAGGGAAAAATTCACGTTCCTTCCAAAAAAAAAAATGCTTATCAAGTTTTCTCAGATTTGCCTTCAAGAAAAAAAATTTTCTAATTTCTCTTTCGTTCGTACAAAAGTGAAAGAAACGACGAGAAAAATGCATGCTTTAATGATTTCCAACTTCGAATTTTCTCCAAGTGGAACATTTTATTTTATTTTTTTAAAATGCACTCTCCTTATTGATTTATGACCCTTCATTTGAAATTTAGTTATTTTTAATTTGGTTTCTAAGGAAGTACATGCATTAGAAAAAGGATAAATTGCACGGGAAAATGGAACAAATAGATAAAAATTCAGTTTTAAGTTTCTCCTGATTTATTTCTTTGAATAATTTTGTTTTTTATTCTGACTCTTCTTCCTTCGTATATTAGAGTTAGTTTTGTTCTTCATTAGAAGTTTGGCCTTTTTTTCTGTTGATCAATATGCTTAAACTATTCAATTTCCTTTTCAGGGGAAGCACCCGTTGTCATAGCTCGTGGTGGATTTTCAGGAATATTTTCAGACTCCAGTTTTGGAGCTTATAGTTTGGCTTTAGTAACGGGTCCTTCTGATGTGATCTTGTGGTGTGATGTGCAATTAACAAAAGATGGAGCTGGAATTTGCTTTCCTGATCTTAAGCTAGATAATAATTCTAACATTGCAACTATTTTCAGTGATAAGCCGGCGACTTACCTTGTTAATGGGGCCTCTACCAAGGGATTTTTCTCTATTGATTATACTCTCAAGGATCTTGGAAGTGTTTATTGTAAGTTCAGCTCGCAGTTTATCCTGTTAGTTTTTTCTTGGTCACCATCAGTGTTCTCTACCTCTTATTTATTGCTTTTTTCGTTACATTCTCTCTCTCTTTTTTTTTATTATTTTTTTTATCATCATCTTCACAAACTTTGATTGATAGATAGTTAATGAACTTGCGAGTTTCAAGTTCATCTTACTGGTCTCAACATTATTTTGTAGTTTTGAATCATGAAACTCGTTTACTAACCACTAATGATCTAGTTCAAGCAGTTTTACAAGCAATCCAGTAATTAATTCTGAAGTTTGATATGATACCACTAGCTTTCACTTTGACATTATTACCTATACACGTTTGCATTTTTTTGATTGGTTTGTTTGACTTGACTTGCTGTGAAATGTACCAGTAGTAAATTCTTTATTGCTTTCTGCTACTGTTTGTTGTGTTACATTCTAATGTGTTATTTGTTATCTGGACAGTAAGTCAAGGTATCTACTCTCGGACGAATAAGTTTGATGGAAATAATTACCAAATTATGACCGTTCAGGATACCTATACCCAACTGAAGCCGCTTGGATTTTGGTTGAATATTCAGGTAAAGGATTTTTCAGTGCTTAATAATGCGTTCCTACTTTTCCCTCATGTCTTTTCTTATCCCTTTGTTAATTTAGTGTAACTTCATCTTTCTGTTTTTGGATTTAATTGACTGTCTCTCTATTTTGCAGCATGATGCATTTTATGCAGCACACAACTTGAGCATGAGAAGCTTTGTACTTTCTGTAACTAGAAATGCAAAAGTTACTGTTGACTATATCTCGTCACCGGAGGTAGCTTTCTTGCGAAACATTGCTCCAATTTTCCGAAGAAGTTCAACAAAGGTTGTCTTCCGATTTCTAGGACCGAAGGATGTGGAACCTTCAACCAATCAGACCTATGATTCTCTCTTAACAAATCTCAAATTTATCAAGACATTTGCCTCTGGAATCATTGTACCAAAGTCTTATATATGGCCTGTAGATGGAGCTCTTTACTTGCAACCTTCTACCTCTATTGTCTTGGATGCTCACAAAGAAGGGCTAGAAGTTTTTGCGTCAGACTTTTATAATGATGTTCCATTCAGCTTCAATTACTCATATGACCCAGTAGCTGAGTACCTTCAGTTTGTTGACAATGGTAAATTCTCTGTTGATGGGGTTTTAACTGACTTCCCAATAACTCCAGCAGCAGCTATAGGTAAGTTATATGCAGGTGTATGTATTATGAATCCTCAGAATTTATCAATTTATTTGTTGTTATTATTTTGCATCTATATGCTGATATTTACTTTCTAACTTAAATTATGGTCAAATTTCAAATTGTTCTTAAGGATCGTTACTTGTCTTAGTAACTTGTGCTGCCATTTTGCAAATTTCATCAAAATTTGTGTACTTAGGGAGAATACTAAAAGGGTGCGCCTAAGAATCTTTTGCTTTGTTGGTATTTTTCTCCTTGTTTGCCCCATGCCATGGTTTCATTATTTAAATAAGATGGTGAAGTGAGATATCTGCCTTTTGTGTCAATCTGTTGACATTCTCTACAGTCTACACAGTAACTTAGTCTGGTTATTGAAAGGACAGGTTGCCTTATTTTTGCCAGATGCCATTATCTTTTGCTGCTACTGGATAAGAACCTTGTGGTTCTTTTGGTTGAGATGCTAACTTTTGTTTCGCATTGCAGATTGTTTTGCTCACATAGGAAAAAATGCTTCAAAACAAGGTATGTATTTATGGAATGCTTCTGAGCGGAATAGCTTAATATTTTTTGCTAAGAGCTAGTGGTAATGGTCACGAGATTATGTGTTTTACGGTTCTTCATAAACTATTTCTTTTGTTGTCATGCTACAGCGGACCTGTTGGTCATATCAAATAATGGAGCAAGTGGAGACTATCCTGGTTGTACTGACATGGCATATACAAAAGCTATTCAAGATGGTGTAGATGTTCTTGACTGTCCTGTTCAAATGACAAAGGATGGAATACCTATTTGCTTGGGCTCTATAAATCTTATACAGAGCACCAACATTGTCCGAACAGGCTTTAGCAATCTTACAGAAACTGTGCCAGAGATTATGCAGAGCAGTGGAATATTTACCTACAACCTGTCATGGAGTGATATTAAAAGTTTGAAACGTAAGTTGAATTTAGTTCTTGTTTGCTTGTTCTTTATTGTATTGAATTGTTTTCTTTTTGATCTTTTTTTTTTCTTTCTTTTGGGTGGGATTAGATTCTAGAGTCTTTAATCCTTTCAAAAAATAGAAACATAACATGTTGAAAATAAAAGTTGCCTAAGCATAGATTGAAGTTTGTACATTATATTGAGTGGGTTTGTGAGATATGTCATACTTTCTGGGTGCAAATTCATGTTTCTTTCTGTGCTTGAAACATTGATAGTCATCTTGAAGGTGCATGAATGAAACTCTGTTTTGGAAGATACTCTCTTTGCCTACATTACTTATTGTCAGTTTATTTTAATTTGCCCCATCATCTAAATCTGTGTTTTAGTTGCAGAGATTCAGCTTTTTTTTTTTTTTTGTTTCTTTGATAGATATATTTGGCATTAGCTTTTTGTCAAATTCCTTATTCTAATCTATCAATACTTCTCCTGTAGCTGTAATATCAAGCCCACAGTCACAGTACAAATTGTTTCGCAATCCGAAGTTCCAAAATGCTGGGAAGTACTTAAAGTTATCTGAATTTTTAAGCATGGCAAACACCACTAGCTCTCTAAATGGTGTCTTAATCAGCATAGAGGTCAGTTCTTGCCATTCTATATTTTCCTCATTGCATTGGTGTTTATGCTGTAATTTTATTTTCTACTCACATTATTGGAACTAATGATGGGTGTTAGGACGTTAGGCACAGTAATTGTGAATGGTGGCTATTGTTTTATTTTGTGCCAGGGTGGAACTGTTAGCATGATAGCTTAATTATCGTGAGAAACATATCAGATTGAATCATAATCTTGCATGGTAGCTGTGGGTTATGCCATATGGAATATATTGACCTGAATGGTCAGAAAAACATAAAACATAATTTAACCAGTAGCTGGCACCTTTATGAACCGAAGTACTCAGTATCTTGTATCTGCTTACTATGTCATTCTTTAAGTACAATAATTCTGGAGTTTGTGAAACCTTTAATGCTCATCTTAATTAAATATCCCTTAAGATTTAAAAACCATTCTATTGTTTTACAAATTGTTGAAATACATTTCATCCATCTCTTAATTAAGTAACCTTATTTGCGAAATAATGTTGACCGAGATTGTCATGACCAGCTGACCAACAAGGTACTCTCATTATCTTGGGTCATGTCGCGTTGACATTGTGATCATAATACCAGCATTGTCTTCTTTGGGCGTCCATTGACCCCTTAAGGTTTTCTCACCCAAAGGTGTGCCGTCCTAGATTTGAACCCAAGATCTCCTACATATAGGACTCTTTTCCACAACTCTGGTATTGATTGATCTACATGACCCGTTGACTGGCAAGATACTCTAATTTCCCACAACACAATATCGATATTGTTCTCTTTGGGCATCCATTGACCTCTCAAGGTTTTGTCACTTGAAGGTCTCATCTTCCCAAGGAAGAGACTCCTATATGAAAAAGGTATTGGATTTGGAGCACATCTTCAGATAACAAAACTTGAGGGACCAATGAGCACCCAAAGAGAACAATACTGATATTGTGCTCACGACACTGGTTTGATATGACTTAAGGAACTGAGAGTACCTTGTGGTCAGCAGGTTGTGACATAAATAGCCCGCTGACCGACAAGGTAGTCTAATTTCTCTGGGTTGTGAGCAGAAAACTATTATTATCCTCTTTGGATGTCCACTAACCCCTCAAAGTCGTCACCCAAAGATGCGTCTCCCCAGGTTCGAATCCAACACTTCCTCCATATTGGAGTCTTTTCTACTACTATGCTACCCTTTGTTCTATGCACAATACTGTTGTTGTCCTTTTTGGGCATAAGGTTTGGTCATTGTGTGTCTCCCCATGTTTGAACCCAACACCACCTGTCCATACAAGTCTTTTGCACAACTTTGGTACCATTTTATGGACGCCTGTAGAGGAAAAGATCGGTTTGCTCACAATGCCATTGTGACAAGGTCCAGGAAAATGAGTGTACATTGCCAGTTGGTGGATTGAGACAGAGACAAACAGGCTATCTTCCAGCTTTGTATAGATGCTGAAGAGAGTAATCTTCATGATCTTTTCCCTTATATGGGTTGCAATTGTCTAAATATTTTCTTCGACATTTTTTAACAAAATCTCCAATCCTGTTCTCTCTTTGATGATTGAAAATTTCCCATCTTCTGAAACTCATAGCTGCTTAAAATCTTTGCTAATGATGATTGTCTGCTAGCCATGAATTCTGCATATTTGTATTTCAAACCGTTTCTTCTTTGATAACATAACACAAATATTTTCTTCTGAAGAATTTTGACAGTTTTGACTTGTTTATCCTTTCAGAATGCTGCTTACCTTGCAAAGCAGGGGTTTGGTGTTACTGATGCAGTGCTTAAGGCCTTGAATGAAGCTGGTTACGATAAACAAACAACTCAAAAAGTTATGATACAGTCCAGTAGTAGCTCTGTTTTAATGAAATTCAAGGGTAAAACCAACTATCAGCTTGTCTACAAGATTGACGAAGATATTGGTGGTGCTCAAAGTTCAACAATTGATGACATTAAGAGATTTGCTAGTGCTGTTGTCATTAGCAAGGACTCCGTGTTTTCTGAAAATTCAGCATTCCTCGCTGGTGCGACAGATGTTGTATCAAGGCTACAAGCTGCTAATCTCTCTGTACTTGTTCAAACCTTCAGTAATGAGTTTACATCTCAAGCATGGGACTTCTTCTCTGATGCAACTGTTGAGATCAATTCCTTCTATGCGGGAGCTGGTATTAATGGTGTCATTACAGACTTCCCAAAGACATCTGATAGATACCGGAGTAAGTGCTTACCTGTTGAAATGGAAACTACAAAATCTTATGATAATGAACTACCGGCCGTTTTGCTTTCTGGCTAACTGAATATGTTATGGACCAGTATTGATGTGATAATGTTTTTGTAGGAAACCGATGCTTGAAGAGAGGCAACAAGACACCCGTTTACATGAGTCCTGTGCAGCCTGGCAGCCTTTTGCAACTAGTCACAACTGAATACTTGCCACCAGCTGAAGCTCCAAAACCCTACCTGACTGAGTCAGATGTTGTCGAGCCTCCTTTGCCTCCTGTTGCCAAAGTAACCCCGATTTCTACTCCATCTGGCACTGTAGCAGCAGCCCCAGCGCCAAACGGACAGCCTAAAGTTGCTGCCTCTATCATTGTACCACTTATGGCTGTGCTTCTCGCCATTTATTACTGTTTTGAAATCTGATAAGAGTCGGCCTTGCTCTCAACTTTTTATAAATCTTATTGCTTTGGATATCGAGTAGGTTGAAGGTTTTGCTGCAGGAGTGCAGTGCCCGCGGCAAAGACCAGTTTTTCTTAATTGTCTCCCCTCTTCCAAACAGCAGTGTCAATTCCTTTTACCTTATAATTTTGTAGGTATGTTCATTCTTCTCATTGTCTTCCTTTTTCTAAAAGCACAAAATCCTTGAGACTACATGGCTTGAATGGATGCATTCCCTATTTGATTTGTGTAAGATATCTCTGCCATTATTCGTTTCTGTGAATTATTTATGGTTATATATATTATCCCCTTGAACCTCTACAGCTTCCATATCAGTGCCTGTTGCAATTATGACGATAAGAAAAAGAATTGTAGAAAGTAAACAAGAGATTTTGTAATAAAACAGTTTGCAAAAGTTTTTTATATTTCACTCTATATTGAACAATGAAACAGGCGTATTTATAACAAGAAAAGCTCCTAACTACATAGATTTTATGCTAATAAATAACAAATATATTATACTAATAATTTCTAAATCTTCTAAGAAAGGAAAACATAAACTGTAAACTTAATTTGCACTCAAGTTCTCCAAATCTAGTTGCTTTGCAGCTACATGGTTCTTCAAACAGCTTGCATCTTTTTCACGATCTTAGTTTGCATTTTTAATTCGTCAAAATAATGAACTTGTCAATCTTTAGAGGGTTCGTCAATATTGGTGAGTTTGCCAATAAAGAGTTTGCAAAACTTAAAGGATTCATCAGTCTGGATGACTGTCAATTTTGAAGGATTCGCCAAATGTGCATACTACATGAATGATCATCTCGCAACAATCTCTCTTATCTGGTTCAACTTTTGTTTCTCTTATTTGCCTCTGATCAAAGGCCCCTTATCTGCATCATCTCCACCACGTATTCTTCATTTTATCATCATAGCCATTGATCTTAATGATGGAAATCCCATGTCACCTACTTTTTTTATTAACCCTTTACTCCTTGCATGCTTACCTTTTGATACAAATTGTACTGACCCAACCGTCAGTGCAGTCCCAGCTCACTGCGAGATTGTTGGAACCTTAGGGTCTCAGATATTCTACAAGATACTGTATATATACCGTATTTCATCAGTGTAAGTTGACCCCAATTGGCGTCCTGTATATCCAGCTGTATTCGTGACTTTTGTGGCATGATGAGGTTTAATGCATGAATTTTTGTATCGTAACATAACTGGAGGAAGTCCTACGTGAGAAGTAACGTATCATTTCGACTTACAGTTAAGTTTCGTAGATATGGAGATGGTAAAATTGGTATATAAGCCACCAACTAATTTCGACTTCCCACGGCGGCAATTAATGATTTCTCTATGTAGGTATTTTGAGTGTTTTTCTTTATCCTCCTTAGATGATGAGGTTGTTTATTTATATAATATGATTACCGTTTATTGATATGATATCTTAAGTAGGTTCCATGCATGCCAACACGTACTCTACTCTAGCTTTGACACGTGTTTCTACGATTGGGGTTTGCCTATGTAGTGCCATGTGAACCCACATTGCACGGTCTCATGTGCGATCTCACGTGTGATCTCATGGGAGGGTGTAAGTGCTCCTCCTGTGAACTCTTAGGGTCAGTTTGGCAATGCTTTTGAAAAGTGTTATTGAAAAGTGCTGTAAAAAATACTTTTGAAGAGTGCTTTTGAAAAATTGGTTTGAAATTTGAGTGTTTAGCATTACTGTCAAAAAGTGCTTTTGAGAAATAAAATGTTCATTTTAGACATGTTATTATCAAGTAAAAAATATACATTTAAATAATATTTAAATTAGTTAATATTATTATATTTTAGTAAAAAAATTATTATAACTTGTTGTTAATATTTTAATGTATGAAATATAAATTTTAAATATTTTTAAGTAATAAATATTAATTATTTATAAAATTTAATTAGAATATATAAACTATATTTTAAATATTTAAATATAACCATTAAAGATTTGTAATTAGTATTTTAAAAAATATTTTTTATTTTTAATTAATGATTTTAACACATTTGTAATTAAACATCAAGAAGAAAAAAGGAAAATACTATATTATTAGAGGGATGAAAAAGTAATTAAGCACCAAAAGTGTTTTTGGGAGAGGAAAAGCTAAAAATTTTAGCTTCTCCTTCTTAAAAGCACTTTTGAAAAGCTAAAAATTTCAACTAAAAGTAGCTTGTTCTGCACAATTTTCTTCCAAAAGTACTTTTGGAGTCAAAAATACTTTTTTTTAAGTATTGAAGAACAGACCCTTAATGTCGTGCGAGCTTGATGGGCGAACTTGATGTACGAGTTCAATGTGTAAATCATGTAGAATCCAACCCGAACCCATTCGGGTTGTGCGTCGATAATAGTAAATATTATAACAAGGTATATATTTTATTCACGAGGTTGTGGTATTGATTGTCCTTAGATTACACTTGGAGTTAGTATTAGTTGAATATTGATATAAATTTGATGTACTTAGTATTAGTTGAAGATTGATATAAATTTAATGTACTTTTTACACAATCTTGAAAATGGTAAAAAGAAAAAGAAAGATCATCAAAGAAATTAAATCTGTGTGAGGGTTTTCTAAAGGGCATAGCATACAATTAGGAAGCGAGTATTACCCAAATTTAGCATATTACTAAAGCTGCTGCTGCTGTGTGAGGATGTTTAAACCAAAATAGACGAAATAAAGTTACAACGTAGAAAATCAAGTCTAGGAGCGAGGCTGGAATTCAAGTCAACTGGTGATGGGTGGCAGAGCCACTTAAAAAGTTAGGCTGTAGGCTACGAGAGGACGATCCCATTGACGTGGGAGATATAGCGGTTGATACACAGAATGGAAACATGATGTGGTTTGGGGATAAATAGATGAACTCTGTTTCTGATACTGAAAGTAATCAAGGGTTTCTGGAAGAATATGACATACATCTGATGAAGGATGTAGTTGATGCGGTTCCTTCCATAATTTTCTGGGAAAGTGTACAATCTTTGGTTGAGGACACCACGTCTAAGACTGACATCCTAAAATCTAGGGGTGAAGTTAGAAAACTAATTTTTGATGCAAAAGATAAATTATAAATTTTGAGAGGTCAAAATGTAATTTCATTATTATAATAACTTATAATTTCATAAATTTCAAAAAGATTAAATGACACTTATCATTTTTGAGGTCAAAATCACTATCTACCTCCTCTTATCTATGCTCCTACTAAAAACTATAACGGATCCTCACTTGCGAACCCAGGACATAGGGATCATAATAATCATTGGATTGCTTGTTATCATAAATTTATTGGGATCTCTTCTAATATAACAGTCGAACTATGGGGTCTTAGGATGGGCTTCAACTTGCTAAAAGTTTGCACATTTCTTGTATCGTTGTCGAACTTGATGTGATCGTTATTGTAAATTCCATAAAAAATCAGGATCATGATTTGCTTGATCCTCTTATTTATGACTATATGACTTTGTTGAGCAACTTCTAGTGTAGTAGTCTACTTCATATCTACCAAGAGGGTAATGGTTGTTTGGATGCTTTTGCTAGAAAAGGAAGCAATACCATTTCTAGTATTTTGTATGAAACTAGGAGTTCAACTTATAATTAGGCTGTTTATTTTCACCTCTCAGACTTTCTTCGTTTTCTTGTGGATGTACAGAGCTTGTTTTCTTATATATCGAACTGTTTAATTAATAAGTGTTTTTTTATTAACAAAAAAAAACATCTTAAAATTGTTGAGAAGAAAAATTAGATTTAATATCCTTTCGACTAAAATCCATGCTCTATGCAAATCAATATTTTAAGAATTTGATCAACGGTCGAATTAATTAGGCCATTAATTTTCTTTTCAACCAGTTTAAAAATATAAAAAAATGTTTAGAAAATCATAAATGTTAAAAATTAATTAGGAAGAACCCTAAAAATAAGAAAAATTAATAAATACAGATAAATGATAATAGAAATATAAATATTCATTTTATAAATTATAAAAATTAAATTATTTAACAATTTCTTTTACTGTTTCAATCGGGTTTTGACCAATTTAATTTTTTTTAGATTTTTTATACATCGAATTCACTGATTCAGTTTAATTTTACGAAATTCAAAATAAATAAATGATTTTAGAAAATGATAATTTCATGTTCAAATTTATTGTTCTCTTTAAAATACCAACTCTCGAACCTTCAACTTTATGGTAAATACCAAAGCACATAACCTTCAAGAACAAGGGAGAGGTGGTTTCATGGTCAAATTTCATGCATTGAATGATTACACGAAGTTTTTATTTAGGGGCCAACCTTGACCAACATCATTCTCCACGTCACAGCCTTATGCCTTTAACACCATTGCTTGGAGTCGATACCAGGTTTCCTTGGTGAGATGTATAAAAGAAGGCTCGTTAGGGCCATCATGATTTTATTTTATTATAACATAAAAAAAATGGAGTGAGAGGTAGGTTTGCTAGAATAGATACATGCTGATCTGAGCAAGCCACTAATTTTAAATAGTTGAGTTGAATTTATTGACTATGATTTGTTTTTGCTATGGAAAATACAATAATTCAAAGGAGATATGTTCAGCGGGTCTCATATTTGTCGTCGGAACAGGATTACAGAGCACTATCGGAGTTTATAAATTAAATTAACAGATATTTCATATCATATTACATTCACATCAGAAACCAATTGTCGAAACTATTTTTTGAAAAAAACGGATGTCGACTTAAAAATGAAAAATGGGGAGTCGCCACCAACCTTTTTGGGTGTGATTGGGTCACCTTATAAAAATGTTCTGGTCTTCGAAAAATCGAGAAAAATGTTCCGGAGTCGGTTACGCGCGGGGAAGGATTAGCACCCCCGCAACGCCCAAAATCGGTACCAAATTGAGCAATTTTCTGTCTTAAGTCGAAATTTGGAAGGATTTAGAAATAGGATTCTTTTTTGAAACAGGGATAATTCGAGTAGAAAATCGAGATTCCTTTGTCTCGGAAGAATTCGAACGTCACATCCAGCACGATTGGACACGAGGTTCTTTTAGATCCTTCGAAACTAAAGTCGTCTCGTGAGTTACAGAATGTTGCTTAAGAGGGTATTTTAGGTATTTAGACGAGCGAGAAATCGCAACCCAGCACGTTAGGGCACTATTTCCCGTATCTCTAAACACAAAAATATTGCCTCATTTTTGGAGCATTTTGAATAAAAATGGGATGATTTGGGTTGAAAAATCGAGATTCCTTCGCTTCGGAAGCATACGAACATCACATCCAGCACGATTGGACACGAAGCTCTTAAATTCCTCGAGACTAAAGTTATCTCACGAGTTGCAAATTTTAGGAGGGTATTTTAGGTATTTAGACGAACGAGAAATCCCAACCCAGCACGTTAGGGCACTATTTCCCGGATTTCTAAACACGAAAATATTGTCTCGTTTCTAAAACGTTTTCAGTTTGAATGAAATGTACACCTTTTTGAATAATGATGCAATTAATATTAAAATGTGATATTTAGAAAAGGATAATAGCAAAGATGTTTACATTAAAAGACAATAAAAATAGCATATTTTAAAAGAGTATGACATAGTTATAACATAATGTACACGTGAGATAATATGAATAATATAATAACAAAACACGTAACATGGTAAGAGTATATATAAGGTAGTAAATATTATAAAACTTATGACATTTAAAGAATATATATATATATATATATATATATATAATTGTAAAAAATGTATTGAAGATATATATACGTGATATATGAAAAGATATAGTGTTAAAAGGACATATACAAAAATATATACATAATACATAAAAATATACGATATATATATATGAAATGATAATATAAAAAGCATATGAATGATAGGATATTAAAATATATATATAATATAGTTAAAAACATATATATGAGATAGTAAAATATGTGGATAAAAAAAAATATATATAATACATATATAAAATATAATATTAAAAAAATATATAATATGTACATAATATAATACTAGGTATATCTAAGATAGTATAAAGTACATAATTAATAATATTAAAAATATATATATATAAACATAATATAATATTAAAAATACATATACATAATACAGGATTAAATATATATATATACACAAGACATATTAAAAGAATAGGTGTATAATACATAGGTTTAAATATATATATATATATATACAATACATATATTAGAAATAATAATATTAAAATATAACTAATAATGAGGATAAGTATAAACGTATATGTGAGTATATTAAAAAGATTAATTACAACTAAAACTAGTATTAATAATATCAATAACAAATATAATAAATAAATAATAATAATTATACTAGTAAATGTAGTAGTAAAAATAGGTTAGTCATAATATTTAAAATAATAATACTAAATATAATATAATAATAATATATAATAATAATAATGCTAACAAAGTATTAAAACGAAAATAATACAAACGGGACGAAATCGGGTTAAAAGCTAAATTTTCGGGCAAATTCGAAAATAAAACGAAAGGGAAGGATCTATTTGAACACGGGGGAGACATAAGGGGACCAAAAGGGCAATTTTACCGTGCCTTTGAAACGGTGTCGTGGCAGAAAGGACTAAATCGTACGACATGGTAAATTATTGGGCCAATTTAAAAACACAAGAACTCGATTGCATAGCCTTGAAAAAGCGGAAGGGCTAAATGCGCAATTAGCCCTTCCATGTTAAAAACACACGGATCCTATCGGGTATGGGTCGGATCTCGGGTCGGGTCTCCAAAACGACGTCGTTTTGGGGTTAAACGCAGCCCCAAAACGACGTCGTTTTGGAGGTCTATAAAAGGCCCCAATCCTTCAAAAAAATCATTTCTGCTGGGGGAAAGAAAAAAAAAGAGAGAGAGGGAGAGAAGGGGGAGATCGGAGCGATTTCCGGTGGTCGGTCCGACCACCGTCCGGTCACCGGCCGGTCACCGGCGCCGGTGCCATCCACCGTACACGGTGGCCGGAAAAAGGTAAAAATTTTGATTTTTTTATTTATTTTTTATTTGTTTATTATTTTTTTAAAATATTTAGGTATGTATATATTGTAAAAATTAAAAAAACAGAATCGTAAAAGAGAATTTTTACCTTCGGTATTAGGGTCTTTGATTCCGAGGTTTGATTGTTCGGGGGTATTCCCTTCGTTGTGCTATCGTTAATGTTGCTATTTTGTTTTGAATGTGCTGATTTGGGAGTTTTGTTGCTTTGATATTGTTCGGATACTGCCTTTTGGTGTGTAAGATTTTAAGATTTGTATTGATTTTTTCAAAATCCGAATCCTCTACAACACATTTTCATTCGGCTTATATAGCCAAAATTTTACAAGTTGTTTTGCTTTCCTCATTTTTTCTATTATTCTTTGCTGTCCCTTCCATTTAAATGTTTGCAGAGTTGGTGGCCACTTGAAGTCGGCAGAGATGTGACTTGGGCGGTGGGTACAGTGGCGGTCAGAGCAAGTGGGTGTGACTTGAGCAGTGGTAGCAGCTGAGTCAGGGCCAAGCGGGAATAGGGTTTCTCGATTTTGGTCTGGGGTTAGGGATTTGATATTGGTTTGGGCTTGTATGGGTTTATTAGGTAGGTTGGGGTTTGTTTTGTAATTGGGCCAAAATTGGCCTATAACAGCTGCCCCTCTTTGCTCATTGTCGTGTAACGGGAATAGAGCAAAGACTTCAAAAAAAGGCCAATTTTGGCCGATCTTGCTGTGTCTTGATTTGTTTTGTGTTTTCTTGCCCAAGTAGTCTCTTTCCAGCCCACCGCATCTTGTAGCTTTGATTTAATCCACTGTAAATTCAGAGATATGTCTTGTAGCTTTAATTTCACTCCTATCTACTAAACAATACAAAGATTGTCAAATCTGCTTTCTTTGATCTGCTCTCTGCCAAATACAGAGATCGCCAAATCTATTTTCTTCGATCTGCTCCCTGCCAAATACAGAGATTGCCAAATCTGTTTTCTTTGATTTGCTCCCTGCCAAATACAGAGATTGCCAAATCTGCTTTCTTCGATCTGCTCTCTGCCAAATACAGAGATTGCCAAATCTGTTTTCCTCGATCTGCTCTCTACCAAATATAGAGATTGCCAAATATGTTTTCTTCGATCTGCTCCCTGCCTAATACAGAGATCGCCAAATTTGTTTTCTTCGATCTGCTTCCTACCAAATACAGAGACTGCCAAATCTGTTTTCTTCGATATGCTCCCTGCCAAATACAGAGATTGCCAAATCTGTTTTCTTCGATCTGCTCCCTGCCTAATACAGAGATTGCCAAATCTATTTTCCTCGATCTGCTTTCTGCCAAATACAGAGATTGCCAAATCTATTTTCTTCGATCTGCTCCCTTCCTAATACAGAGATCGCCAAATCTGTTTTCTTCGATCTGCTCCCTGCCAAATACAGAGATCGCCAAATCTATTTTCTTCGATCTGCTCCCTGCCAAATACAGAGATTGCCAAATCTGTTTTCTTCGATCTGCTCCCTGCCTAATACAGAGATCGCCAAATCTGTTTTCTTCGATCTACTCCCTGCCAAATACAGAGATCGCCAAATCTGTTTTCTTCGATCTGCTCCCTGCCAAATACAGAGATTACCAAATCTATTTTCCTCGATCTGCTCTCTGCCAAATACAGAGATTGCCAAATCTATTTTCTTCGATCTGCTCTCTGCCAAATACAGAGATTGCCAAATCTGTTTTAAAAAATTTGATCTGTAACCCTATCGTTTTAGGAGTTAAGATCTGCTGCAATTTACGGTTTTGATCAATCCTGCTACACTGTTCACTGGGGAATCCCTCTGCAGAATCGATTCCCTTCGATGTATGCTCTATGCAAAAGGATTAGGATGCCATGATCAAAATGAGTTAGATGCTTCCTAATTGAATGTATTATGATGCATGCTATAGAAATGGTTCCTATTTCAGCTGTCATTACTCATTCGTCAAAGTTTCACTCGAAGTGTTGTTCACACTTTACCCGTTTGCTTTAAATCATCTTGGTTCCTGTTATGACTTGCCAAAGAATGATTTCCTTTTAAGATTAAATCATTTTGAGTTGCCTAAACATTGTTTAGCTCGAAAAAGAAAATTTCCCTCAAGTGTCTCCAACTTACACATGGGGATTCTTTAAACAATTGTTCTGTTTTAGTTTCTTACATTATCAGGAGATTTCCAGAGTAATATGCAGAACTTCGTTTGTAAAGGTATTTTAGTTCATCAATCATTATTTCAATGCAACATGTTTTGTGAATAATGGAGGACAAAAATCTTGAGAATAGTTAGATTTAAACAAGTCATCAAGATACAAAGAAATTAATTCGACAACATATCTTTGAGAAGATCAAAAGATAGTGAACAGGATAAAAAGTCAGACGCCCTAGATATCGCAGCTTGAGCTTCCATATACAAACTCCATGAAGACTGCTTTGGGTTTGATATGTGTTCAGAAGATCCAAAGTACTTTGTTGATGCCCCGGTATGTAGTGTACTCCACTTTTCGTCAGGTCAAGTACAGTGAGATGCGTGTCTTTTGAAATTTGAGCCGCCCTTTCGGGTTTTCGACTCAAAACCCCTTTAGTCTCAAGGCGCCATTTGCGGGTTTTCACCTTGGCTTCTCCATTTTTTATTTTTTTATATTTTTATATTTTTATTTTTTTTAGAAGTCTCAAGGCGCCCTCTAAGGGTTTTCACCTTGGATTTCCTTCTTTTAGACAAAGTACTTCTTGACTGAGTCCGAATTCACTGGATTGGGTAAACTTTTCCCATCCATTTCTGTCAAAATCAACGCACCACCAGAGAAAGCCTTTTTCACGACATACGGCCCTTCCCAATTTGGCATCCACTTTCCTCTGAAGTCCTTCTGTATGGGAAGGATCTTTTTCAGTACAAGGTCCCCCTCGTAAAATTCTCTTGGACGGACCTTTTTATCGTAAGCTCGCATCATTCGCTTCTGATACATCTGACCGTGACGAATTGCCCTTAGCCTTTTCTCTTCAATCAGGTTCAGTTGATCGTATCGCGATTGAATCCATTCTGCCTCATCCAACTTTATTTCTGACAAGATTCGAAGGGAAGGTATCTCTACTTCAATAGGTAACACTGCCTCCATCCCATAAACCAGCGAGAATAGAGTTGCCCTGGTAGAGGTTCTAATAGACGTTCGATAGACAAATAATGCAAACGGCAGCTTCTCGTGCCAATCTCTGTAAGTCTCAGTCATCTTCCCAACTATCTTTTTAATGTTTTTGTTGGCCGCTTCCACTGCCCCGTTCATTTTTGGGCGGTAAGGAGATGAATTATGATGTTTAATCTTGAACTGGCTACAGACTTCTGATATCGTGCTGTTATTCAAGTTCAGTGCATTGTCTGATATGATTCTCTCAGGCATTCCATATCGACAGATGATTTCTTTCTTCAAAAATTGACTCACTGCCGACTTGGTAACGTTAGCATACGAAGCAGCCTCTACCCATTTCGTGAAGTAATCAATAACCACGAAGATGAAACGATGCCTGTTCGAAGCTTTTGGTGAAATTGGACCAATCACGTCCATACCCCACATGGAAAAGGGCCATGGAGAAGTCATAACATGCAGAGGTGAAGGCGGTACATGAATCTTATCCCCATAGATCTGGCATTTATGACACTTCTTGGCATAGCTGATACAATCTCCCTCCATAGTAGACCAATAGTATTCAAATCTCATGATTTGTCTCACTATCGTGAAGCCATTAGCGTACATCCCACAGACACCCTCATGTACTTCCTCTAAATTTTCTTAGCTTCCACAGCGTCGACACATCTCAAAAGCACCTGATCTTTTCTTCTTTTATACAGGATATCCCCATCCAGTACATAGTCGCAAGCTAATCTTCTCAAGGTTCTTTTGTCATTCTCTGTTGCCTGTTCAGGGTACTCACGATTCTTTACATATCGTAATATACCCTGATACCAAGGGTGGTCATCTTTTTCTTCGCCTTCAATATTGCAACAGTGAGCTGGGGCTTCAAAAATGCTCATTTGAATAGGCTTCATATCCTCCTCTTTGTTTATTTTAATCATGGATGCCAGGGTTGCCAAAGCGTCTGCCATCTGGTTTTCGTCTCGCGGGAGATAAT
The DNA here is from genome assembly GCA_020496765.1 of Gossypium stocksii. Classification (NCBI taxonomy): domain Eukaryota; kingdom Viridiplantae; phylum Streptophyta; class Magnoliopsida; order Malvales; family Malvaceae; genus Gossypium; species Gossypium stocksii. The sequence goes on from CM035621.1 coordinate 15,384,002, forward strand.
TGAAAGTAATGTCATCAAACTCCTCAAGTAGTCCTAAAACTACCCTCCGATAATTGATCAATTTGGGGTCCCTTATCTCCCATTCTCCCTTAAGCTGGTAAATTACCAACGCAGAGTCTCCGTATACTTCCAATGTTCTAACCTTCTGTTCTATGGCCGCTCGAATCCCCATGATGCATGCCTCATACTCAGCCATATTGTTGGTACAGTCAAAATCCAATTTACATGTGAATGGATAATGATCTCCATCTGGTGATATTAAGACTGCTCCGATTCCATTTCCTACTGCATTGGATGCCCCATCAAAGTTCAACTTTCATGAATATTTCTCGGCCGTTGCCACATACATCAATTCTTCGTTTGGGAAATCAAAGCTCAATGGTTCGTATTCCTCTAGGGCCCTGCTAGCCAGAAATTCTGCTATCGCACTTCTTTTTATGGCCTTTTGACTCACATATACTATATCAAACTCAGAAAGCAGAATTTGCCACCTTGCCATTCTTCCATTTAGGGCTGCTGACTCCATCATGTACTTTAATGGATCCATTTTTGAAATTAGCCAAGTTGTATGATACAACATATATTGCCTCAACCTTTGGGTTGTCCAGACCAGGGCACAACACAATTTTTCAATTGGCGAATATCTCATTTCGCACTCAGTGAATTTCTTACTGAGGTAATATATCGCCTTCTCTTTTCTTCCTGATTCATCGTGTTGACCTAGTACAGATCCCATAGAGTTACTGAACACTGACAAGTACAATATCAACGGTCTATCGGGATTAGGTGGAGATAGTACTGAGGCATTTGACAAGTATTGCTTGACCTTATCAAAGGCATTCTGGCATTCCTCATTCCAAGTACCTTGGTTGTGCTTCCTCAGAAGGCGAAATATGGGATCACATTTCTCCGTTAACTGTGAAATGAACCGAGCAATATAATTCAACCTTCCGAGAAAACCCCGCACTTCTTTCTGAGTTTGCGGCGGAGGTAACTCCTGTATGGCTCTGACTTTTTCTGAGTCAACCTCTATTCCTTTTTCACTGACTACAAAGCCTAATAATTTCCCCGACCTGACTCCAAAGGTGCACTTCGCCGGGTTGAGCTTCAACTGAAACTTCCTCAATCTCAGGAACAATTTCCTTAAGGTTTCAATGTGTTCCTTTTCCGTTCGGGATTTGGCAATCATGTCGTCCACGTACACCTCAATTTCTTTGTGCATCATATCGTGGAATAAAGTCACCATAGCTCGTTGGTACTTGCACCTGCATTTTTTAACCCGAATGGCATTACCTTGTAACAAAAGGTGCCCCACAATGTTATGAAAGTAGTTTTATCCATGTCTTCAGGGTGCATCTTTATTTGATTGTACCCCGAGAAGCCATCCATAAAGGAAAACAACGAATAACCCGCCGTATTGTCCACTAGAGTGTCAATGTGAGGTAAGGGAAAGTTGTCCTTTGGGCTAGCTTTGTTCAAATCTCTATAATTGACACACATTCGTACATTCCCATCCTTCTTAGGGACAGACACAATGTTAGCTACCCATTCTGAGTACTTGACCTCTTGTAGGAACCCAGCATCGAATTGCTTTTTGACCTCATCTTTTATATTCAGCACGATATCAGGCCTCATCCTTCGTAATTTTTGTTGAACTGGCTTGTAATCTTGTTTTATTGGAAGGCGATGTACTACGATGTCAGTATCCAGCCCCGGTATGTCTTGATATGACCATGCAAATACATCTTTAAATTCTCTCAGTAGCTCAACAAGATCTTGCCTAGTTTCCTCTGAAATGTGCGTCCCTATTTTCACTTCTTTCCCTTCCTCCAAGGTTATGTTCTCTATTGTCTCTTTCTCGTATGGCAGAATTTGCTTCTCTCCTTGTTTCACCATTCTCAGCAAATCTGAAAATACATCACAATCCCTGTCATCTTCAGAATCCTGAGGTTCCTCTAAACACATGTCTTGCTCAAAGGAGACTTCAGGATTTGCAGTATCATCGCTCATGTCATTGATATCTAGGGACCTGCGGGGTATGAAAGAATGTGCGAAGAATGAATGAATTTAAGAATGGTTGTTTTCATGTTATGAATGAATTTAAAAATGAATGAAATTAGAAAGTTAAAAGAATGTTTATCGATGGAAGAATTAAAGAAGTTTGCTCAATTTGACAAAAGTGTTCTTTATTGAAACCAAAATATCCGAACATAAGTCTATTTCACAAACGAAATCTTATTACTCCTAGGCTTTAGAGCAACAAGAGTGTTCTGGAAAATTACTCTGTAAAGTTCCTAAAGGTTACAGGAAGTTCTTCAGCAGTCCAATTGTTTAAAGAGCTCTCCGGTTCGTAAGGACGGATGTCCTCCAAAATCTTTTGTTCAGCCTCTTTATCATGTATGGCGTTGATGTGATAGTTTCCTTTCTCGAGTGACCCCACCTCAGGGTGAATTATTCCTCCTGACACAAAAGTCTGGGATATGTGAGGGAACGTCATCGATTCCCACTCAACTTCACTTCCGTTCAGACGTGCCTTCCTTCTTTCTTGACGCTTTTCTATCTCCTTCTTTCTCTGTCTGTTGTCTGGCCTAAATCCTAGGCCAAAGCGATCTCTTTTCTCCCTTATCTCAGAGACTGGGGTTCCACCTTGGAGGTATTTACCTAACCCTTTTCCAGGCAAAGCTCCTTTTCTTACTGTCATTTGCAAGCTCATCTTTGTGGTTTTAGATATCTTGGGCACTGGTATCTCATTTCCTTCCAAAATAAAAGTTGCATTGACAAATTCTAAGGAGTGAAAAGAACACTCAATAGACTCTTCATTTGCCTCCACATAGGGTGCATCACTGGTAACTACTGCTATGATATCTTCTTCTGCGTGTATGGTCACCAGTCGTCCGTCTGTCACTAACTTCAATTTCTGATGTAAAGAGGAAGGCACCGCTCCTGCCAAATGTATCCAGGGCCTCCCCAATAAGCAATTATAGGAGGGCTTGATGTCCATCACTAGAAAATCCACCTCATATATGTTTGGCCCGATCATTAAAGGGATGTCAATCCTTCCCATTACCTTTCTCTCCGTGCCATCGAACGCTCTCACTATATTATGACATGCCTTCATGTGAGAACTATCTATTGGCAGTCTATTTAATGTGGATAATGGTAGGACATTCAGGGGTGACCCATTATCGATAAGCACACTTGGCATCGCATACCCTTTGCAACGAGTGGTGATGTGTAGAGCTTTAGTTGATCTCATGCCACCCGGTAGGATTTCATCATCATTGAAATAGATGAAATTGTCGGCGCTTATGTTATTGACAAGACGATCCAGCTTATTGACGGATATGTCCTTAGTAACATAGGTTTCATTAAGCACTTTCATCAATGCCTCACGGTGTACTTCTGAACTCAGGAGCAATGCTAACACTGATATTCGGGCCGGTTGTTTGCGTAACTTCTTAACTACGCTATACTCGCTGTGTTTCAGGAATTTTAGGAATTCTTTAGGCTCTTCCTCCTTTACTGGTTCATTAATAAGTGTTTCAGCCCCTTTATCTTTCTCGAACCCTAAGGTTTTTACCTTTATGGGCTCGATCTTGATGCCTCCCGCGTCATAACGCTTTCTACTACGGGTGCAAGAACCTTCGGCTTGGATTTCTTTGGAAGCATTAGCTATTCCTTCTTCTTCCGGCATCGCTACATTGCAATCATAATTCCAGGGTACCCTTTTGTTATCCTTATAAGGAAAGGAAACGGGTTTGCGAATAATGATTTTCGGTGCTGTTTGCGCTCCGGCCTCGCCATACTTGGCTAGAGAAATAATGATCCTTGGCCGGTTAGTTCCTTGATTCGTCGATTCTCCTTCCAACACGCATATATGTCTCTCATCTATGCTATCCACATAGAATTCCAGCTCCTTATTATCCATGAGGCTTTGTATCAAAGTCCTAAACTCAGCACATTCCTGAATCTCGTGCCCTTCTACTTGATGGAACTCGCAGTAGTTCCCTGCTTTTTCATTTCTTTCTTCAGAAATCAACATTCCTCTCTTTGTCATCTCTTTCCAAATTGCCTTCAACGGTGTCTTTACATTAGCAATGTTTTCTTTGACCCTTCTTATGCCCGTTTCTTTGATTGCGTTCACCTCTTGATCGCCATGGTTTGGCATCGAGTTTTTCGTGCTGGGGGTATCGTCAAAATTCACGATCCCCATCTTGATGAGTCTTTCTACCGCTTTCTTAAAGCATGTGCAATTTTCGATTGAATGCCCTGGTACTCCCCCATGGTATTCACATTTGGCGTTTGCATCATACCACTTGGGATATGGGGGTTGTAGTGGTTTCAAGTGAAAAGGAGCTATTGCGTGTGCTTTGTATAAGCTCTGATAAAGTTCCCTATACGTTACTGGAATGGGTGTGAATTGCATCTTCTCAGAGTTCTGTGTCGTACCAGATTCATGCCTTTGGGAACTCTGTTGCCCCATCGTAGCTGCTCTTGGTTGGCTAACCGTGATTACCTTTGAATTATAACTACTCATGTTGTTCACCTCGTTATCTTTCCTTCTCAGGGCAGATCTTTTAGGAGCTTCCCCTTCTATCTTACCGCCCCTTATGGCGTTTTCAATCATTTCCCCAGCCATAACTATATCAGCAAAGCTCTTAGTGGTACTTCCAATCATTTGAGTAAGGAACGGGGCTTTCAATGTATTTATGAATAGCATGGTAGTTTCCTTTTCTAAGAGCGGGGGTTGAACTTGCATGGCAACCTTCCTCCATCTCTGTGCGTACTGTCTGAAGCTTTCATTAGGCTTCTTTTCCATGTTTTGAAGGGTAATTTGATCGGGTGTCAAGTCAGCCACATGGCTATACTGCTGCATGAAGGCATGTGCTAAGTCTTTCCAGGAACCGATCCTATCGCGGCTTAATTGATTGTACCATTTAGCCGCGGCCCCGACTAAACTATCCTGGAAACAATGAATCAGAAGTTGATCATTGTTTACGTACCCTATCATTCGCCTACAGAACATAGTGAGGTGGGCTTCAGGACAGCTAGTCCCATTGTATTTTTCAAATTCTGGCATTTTGAATTTATGGGGGAGGACTAAGTCTGGGACCAAGCTAAATTCTTTGGCGTCCATCCCTTGTTGCCCATCAGCACCTTCTAAAGCTCTAAACTTTTCTTCCAACCACCTGCAGCGTTCCTCTAATTGTCTTAAGGATTCGATCCTTTCCCTCTCATTCTCAGCCAAGTCCAAATCAGGGGTGAGTGAATTGATGGGATTATCTAACGGGTTGGACCCCGAGCCGTCTTGTAAGTTCACAGGCATTCCAATATCAATTTGCCCCTGTTGTGGCCTAATGGTAACAGACGGCCTTTGTAGGGGAGCCTCCGTCTACGTTTGAGTACGGGATGGGGTGAAACCCGGAGGATAATCATCATTATCTTCCACGGCGGTAGCCATAGGGGCCTTGCCCTTATCCATTGCCCCTTTCAGCAGCTGAGCCATTTCAGCCACCATACTTCTCTGGGCTTCCATCATCTGTTCACGCATATTCTGTTGTATTTTTACCAGTCATTCTTGCAATTGCTCCTGCATTTCCTTGTGGAGCTGTTCGAATCTCTGATCCATATTCTTAGTTTTAGCACATGTACCGTAGGGATGTAGAGTTTCCAGATTCTTTTCTTCTGTAATAACTTCCACTAATCAAGGTCTTTTCAGTTTAAATGCATGTGATGTGATGCAATGCGAATGCATGAATGCAAAAGATATCGATCGCGATTCAGTTTCAATTTAGAAAACATTGTTTAAGGAACAAAAATCCTTACACAAAACGGGTTACAGACACTTTCATCGTTAGGTCCAGAGTTTCAACCTTTTTAAATAACAAGAACAAAAGTTTTTACAACAAGCTGATTACAGATATGCTTTTGCCTTTAGGCCTAGAGTCTTAATTTTCCTAAGCAACGCGGCCAATTCTCGACCTCGGTCCTATTCTAGCTCGTATTTGATACTTAACACATCGGCCTGTACTGCCAAGTCCTGCAGATGATCGGCGACTTCTCGAATCTGGACGATGGCCTCCCCCATAAGGTAATCCCTATCTCTGACTTGATTTTGGGAATAGTGAAGCTCTCCCTTCCAGTGTTCCTCTCACGCCTCAAGCTGCTCAATCCGAAGTCTGCAGTCTTGTAATGCTGCTTCTAGCCCCTCGATCTGATGTTTCATTTCCTCAATTTTGTCTTGACTTGCCTTTAACTCAGCCGCGGAGTTATGACTTCGGTGAAGATGAAGGTACCGTCCGAGTGCAGTTACCTTAGCTTTTAGTCCTTGATTCTCTTTCTGATTCTCTACTAAGTTCTTTTCCAGGGCTTGATTCGGTGTTCGTATTTCCTGGAACTTCTTCTCCCAACGGTCGGCTTTGGCTTTTTCTTCTCGGACCTCTAGTTGCCACTGTTCGGAAGTTTTTCCCAACCCAGCTCTCTTCCTCAACAGTTGCATTTTCTTATATCGTTCCTTCAAGTAGTCTCAGTTTTCCTCTATTTTCCTCTTTTCTTTCTTCACCTTTTCGACCTCAGTTTTCTGTACATCAACGTCTAGGTTCAGGTACATCTTTTCTTCCTCTAACTTCTCTATCCTCTTGGCGAGCTCCAGACTCTTCCTCTCAAATTCTAACTTTACGAGTTCTAATTCTGAAGGAACCACCCGTAAGCTTTCCTCCATTGATTGAGCAGTCTCCCAACTTGGCCTTGGGATGTTGTCATTGGTCCTCTTGCTAAACTAATCTTTGTACTCAGGGGTCGTCGTCGGGCCATCGGTCAAAGCCTTCGCGGAGCAACTCTTTTTCCAGGCGTCGGAAATCTCTCGTATCTTCTTTTTATAATGATCGCCTTTGTATGAGAAATCACTTTGGGCCAAGCCTCGTGTTGCCGGTATAAACTGTTCCGCTTTGTATTGCCTCAAAACGAGTAATGGCGCATAACCGACAACTCTCCAAATTCCAGGAAGAGGTACCCAATCAAAAGTCCCGCAACGATAAAGGATTTCTTTAGGAGCCATCCAAGGAGCTTTCCATACAACATCTTCTTCTCGGAGATTCCGAAGTATCTCTATCCATCTTTCTTCCGTGATGTCGTCCCTTCTTGACGTAGTTGCTGCTTCTTTTAAGGGAGAATAGTCCTAAAAGAATACTCGGCAAGGACCCCTATCGACCCTCCAGAAGTGACTGTGGAACCAAACTAACAACAACTGTGCGCAACCGATGAATCTACCTTCACCAGCTCTCCTACATGCACTCAAGGACCGAAATGTTTCAGCCAGGATTGCAGGCACGGGTGTGATCTGTTTGTCAAGTCGATCGAATAAATCCGTGACCGCCTCGTCTATATACCCCATAGACTTCGAAAAAACCACCAGCCCATAGATACTTAAAGCCAGGACATCCACCTTCCTCTTCGTGTCGGGGTGCGTTAATATCAGATCCCTTAGACTTACCCACGAAATACATTTGCTATCACCTTTTTGTTGGATTTGAGCTGCGGCCCACTGTTCACTCATTCCCGTGATAATTATTAATTTCTTCACGAAAGTTGGAAGATTGACAGCCCTGACATAAGCTTTGTTATCTTGAATTCTCAAACAGCAGAGCAAGATGGTATATTCTTCCACAGTGGGTGTTAAGTCTACCTCACCAAATGTAAAACAGCTATAAGCAGGGTTCCAAAACTGTACCATAGCCCGAAACAGACGCTTATCCACCTTAATGTCTAGCAGATAAGGAAGATCTCTGTAATTCTAATAGAACAGCTGTTTAGCTTCATCATCCCATTGGGCCCAAATGTCCCTCAATTCCTGAAGCTCGTTCTGTGCCGAACTGATACGAGTAAAGTCCTACAGCTCCGATGTATACCCCTCAGTGATACTATCTCCTTTTTCTAACTGGGCTTTCTCTGACCATGCACGTATGTTAGGGTTGTCTTCCACTTTATCAAGATATTCATTCCTCATTACAAAACTTTCTAACTTAGAAATAGAACCGTGAATCGATACCTTTAAATGCTGGATGACATGCAATGATGACAAAACAGAAGGGGTCAGTGTCATATATAACAGATATAATTCAAAGAAAATAAACAAGCACGTACATGGGTAGTCACTAAAGGTCATCTCCGTACTACCTAGGGCAGGCACCTAAGGCGCACTATAGGCATTTTGGTTCTAGAGAGAAGGGTACCTGAACCAGTAGATTCCTCGATCCTCACCCATTATAGGCTCATATGGACCAAGTTCAGTTTAGGGGGACACATTTCCCTATGGCCATGCGGAGATGAAAATCTCACGAAGACATAGGTACGGATGTATCCCGGAAGCGATTCACTAGCCCATGCGGAGGTGAAAACCTCACGAAAGCGTAGCTCCTCACTCCCACTTAAGGGTGTGGCCACCACGGTCATGCAAATGCAATGTGTGCGAGGAAAGATAACGAACATATTCAATAATCGCATGTAAAAGATCGTATTAAAAATTTTCCAGATTTCTAACATTAAGACAGAAAATGATCAATTTTCAGCTTGACTCACTTAGGGTCCCCAGTGGAGTCGCCAAGCTGTCGAAACTATTTTTTGAAAAAAACGGATGTCGACTTAAAAATGAAAAATAGGGAGTCGCCACCAACCTTTTTGGGTGTGATTGGGTCACCTTATAAAAATGTTCTGGTCTTCGAAAAATCGAGAAAAAGGTTCCGGAGTCGGTTACGCGCCGGGAAGGATTAGCACCCCCGCAACGCCCAAAATTGGTACCAAATTGAGCAATTTTCTGTCTTAAGTCGAAATTTGGAAGGATTTAGAAATAGGATTCTTTTTTGAAACAGGGATAATTCGAGTAGAAAATCGAGATTCCTTTGTCTTGGAAGAATTCGAACGTCACATCCAGCACGATTGGACACGAGGTTCTTTTAGATCCTTCGAAACTAAAGTCGTCTCGTGAGTTACAGAATGTTGCTTAAGAGGGTATTTTAGGTATTTAGACGAGCGAGAAATCGCAACCCAGCACGTTAGGGCACTATTTCCCGTATCTCTAAACACAAAAATATTGCCTCGTTTTTGGAGCATTTTGAATAAAAATGGGATGATTTGGGTTGAAAAATCGAGATTCCTTCGCTTCGGAAGCATACGAACATCACATCCAGCACGATTGGACACGAAGCTCTTAAATTCCTCGAGACTAAAGTTATCTCACGAGTTGCAAATTTTAGGAGGGTATTTTAGGTATTTAGACGAACGAGAAATCGCAACCCAGCACGTTAGGGCACTATTTCCCGGATTTCTAAACACGAAAATATTGTCTCGTTTCTAAAACGTTTTCAGTTTGAATGAAATGTACACCTTTTGGAATAATGATGCAATTAATATTAAAATGTGATATTTAGAAAAGGATAATAGCAAAGATGTTTACATTAAAAGACAATAAAAATAGTATATTTTAAAAGAGTATGACGTAGTTATAACATAATGTACACGTGAGATAATATGAATAATATAATAACAAAACACGTAACATGGTAAGAGTATATATAAGGTAGTAAATATTATAAAACTTATGACATTTAAAGAATATATATATATATATATATATATAATTGTAAAAAATGTAATGAAGTTATATATACGTGATATATGAAAAGATATAGTGTTAAAAGGACATATACAAAAATATATACATAATACATAAAAGTATACGATATATATATATGAAATGATAATATAAAAAGCATATGAATGATAGGGTATTAAAATATATATATAATATAGTTAAAAACATATATATGAGATAGTAAATTATGTGGATAAAAAAATATATATATATATAATACATATATAAAATATAATATTAAAAATATATATATATATATATAATATGTACATAATATAATACTAGGTATATCTAAGATAGTATAAAGTACATAATTAATAATATTAAAAAATATATATATATAAACATAATATAATATTAAAAATACATATACATAATACAGGATTAAATATATATATATACACAAGACATATTAAAAGAATAGGTGTATAATACATAGGTTTAAATATATATATATATATATACAATACATATATTAGAAATAATAATATTAAAATATAACTAATAATGAGGATAAGTATAAACGTATATGTGAGTATATTAAAAAGATTAATTACAACTAAAACTAGTATTAATAATATCAATAACAAATATAATAAATAAATAATAATAATTATACTAGTAAATGTAGTAGTAAAAATAGGTTAGTCATAATATTTAAAATAATAATACTAAATATAATATAATAATAATATATAATAATAATAATGCTAACAAAGTATTAAAACGAAAATAATACAAACAGGACGAAATCGGGTTAAAAGCTAAATTTTCGGGCAAATTCGAAAATAAAACGAAAGGGAAGGATCTATTTGAACACGGGGGAGACATAAGGGGACCAAAAGGGCAATTTTACCGTGCCTTTGAAACGGTGTCGTGGCAGAAAGGACTAAATCGTACGACATGGTAAATTATTGGGCCAATTTAAAAACACAAGAACTCGATTGCATAGCCTTGAAAAAGCGGAAGGGCTAAATGCGCAATTAGCCCTTCCATGTTAAAAACACACGGATCCTATCGGGTATGGGTCGGATCTCGGGTCGGGTCTCCAAAACGACGTCGTTTTGGGGTTAAACGCAGCCCCAAAACGACGTCGTTTTGGAGGTCTATAAAAGGCCCCAATCCTTCAAAAAAATCATTTCTGCTAGGGGAAAGAAAAAAAAAAGAAGAGAGAAGGAGAGAAGGGGGAGACCGGAGCGATTTTTGGTGGTCGGTCCGACCACCATCTGGTCACCGGCCGGTCACCAGCGCCGGTGCCGGCCACCGTACACGGTGGACGAAAAAAGGTAAAAATTTTGATTTTTTATTTATTTTTTATTTGTTTATTATTTTTTAAAAAATATTTAGGTATGTATATATTGTAAAAATTAAAAAAACAGAATCGTAAAAGAGAATTTTTACCTTCGGTATTAGGGTCCTTGATTCCGAGGTTTGATTGTTCGGGGGTATTCCCTTCGTTGTGCTATCGTTAATATTGCTATTTTGTTTTGAATGTGCTGATTTGGGAGTTTTGTTGCTTTGATATTGTTCGGATACTGCCTTTTGGTGTGTAAGATTTTGAGATTTGTATTGATTTTTTCAAAATCCGAATCCTCTACAACACATTTTCATTCGGCTTATATAGCCAAAATTTTACAAGTTGTTTTGCTTTCCTCCTTTTTTCTATTATTCTTTGCTGTCCCTTCCATTTAAATGTTTGCAGAGTTGGTGGCCACTTGAAGTCGGCAGAGATGTGACTTGGGCGGTGGGTACAATGGCGGTTAGAGCAAGTGGGTGTGACTCGAGTAGTTGTAGCAGCTGAGTCAGGGCCAAGCGGGAATAGGGTTTCTCGATTTTGGTCTGGGGTTAGGGATTTGATATTGGTTTGGGCTTGTATGGGTTTATTGGGTAGGTTGGGGTTTGTTTTGTAACTGGGTCAAAATTGGCCTATAACACCAATCAAAATCAAACATATTGTCCCTTATACGAGTCTTCGAGGCCCAAAATATGATTAGAAACAAGTCGGCACTAAATCGGGTACTTAAAGAATTTTTTGGAAAACATTGAAAATTTTCAAAGTTGCAGGGGACACATGGCTGTCTGGCCAGGCTTGTGACTCACACGGTCAGGAGACACGACTGTGTCTCAGGCCGTGTGGGCATTCAAAATAAGGACACACGGCCATGTCTAGACCATGTTTGTACCGTGTAACTCTCTGACTTGGGTCACACAGCTAAGTTACACGCTCGTGTGCTAGGCCGTGTGAGCATACTAACTTGTGCAATTTAAAAGATATAGGGGACACACGGCCATGTCACCTGGCCGTGTGTCACACACAATTGAGACACACATCCGTGTCTCTGCCCTTGTGGATGAAAATAGGCCATTTTCTAAGCCATATTTCTCACCCAAATTGTTACCAACTTAGCCTCAACAAATCACACATCAACAAGCCATATCAAGACATTCAACACAAACTAAAATCATGTCTTAAACATTCATCATCACCACAATCAACCAATATGCTCTTAGACACCTCAAATGACAACTTATAAACATGTCAACCAAATATCCAAACTTACCTATTTAATCCATCTAAAAATTCTACTAAGGTTCACCACAAAATAATTACATACAAACATATATCATTCACACCAACATCACTAATATGCCTCATTCTCAAACCAATATATATAAGTTGGTTATATGAAAAAAATGTAATTCATAACATTTACACAAGCCAAACTTTAATCTAATCCAAACAAAAGCCTATATATGCCATATAAACCGTATTGAACATTTCAAAAACTATCGAAATAAGCTGGATAGTGTGGCTTGAGTGTTGATCTGATCTTTCAACCTTCCGTAAGTCTACAAGGGCATTAAACAGCTCAAATAAGCTTAATAAAGCTTAGTAAGTTCGTTGGGGTAAATAAAAATCTTACCAAACTAACTATAATAAATCAAATAATAAAATCATTTTCGATAATTCCCTGTCAATCACATCTTCAATCGATAAATATATCCATTTACAAATTGATACAAAAATAAATAACATATCTTTCAAATCCATTTAATAAATCTCATTACCGAAATCTTTCCATTCGAAGAACGACTTACGGATAAGAGTACATCATCAACAGAAGCTCATAAGAGCTGTACTCCCGAGTGTGCCAACAGAAGCTCGAAAGTGTTGAATAGAAGCTCAAAAGCTAAACAGAAGCTCATAAGAGCTGAACAATAGCTTGAAAGCTAAACAAAAACTCATAAGAGTTGAACAGAAGCTCATAAGATCTGAACATAAAGTAAAACACGAGAGTTCACAAAAAATGCTAAACCCCGATTTACCTAGGAAAAATGCCGTTGTGTCCTTCCAATACCATCATACACCAAAATACGAATGTGCTCAAATCTCGCGTTCCATTCAAACCGAAATCCATTTCAATATTATAACTCCAACAATAATTCAATTCCAACAATAGAATAAATAGATAATTCCATTCATCAATTTATACAAAATATTAAATTTTTAACCGTACGAACTTACCTGGATTGAATTGTAATAATTGCAGAAGTTGAGAAACTATTTCGCTATTTTTCCTTTTTCACGAGTATCTATGGGATCTTGATCTAAAATATAAAATTACTCATTCATTAACATATATTTCAATTCCAATTCATTTTACAATTAATACCCTTCAAATTTTCAAATTTACACAATTACCCTAAACTTTTACAACTTTTGCAATTTAATCCCTTAACTAGTTAATCTATCAAATTAACCAATTTTTCTCAATTAATAAATTATCTAAATATTCTAGCTATCATACAGCTCTTAATAAACCAGAAATTTACTACCAAACCCTAATATTTTAAATTTTTCACAATTTGATCCTAAAATTAATATTTAACAAAATCATTTTATAAAATCATCATACAACAAAGTTAAAGCTCTAAATCCATGTTATTCATTAAAAACATCTAATATTCATCAATGGTAACTTCCAAAATTTTTAATAAAATAAAAAACTAAGGTAAGATTTAGTTGAACCTAATTGTAACAATCTCAACAATATAAAAATTATAAAAAATGGGTAAGAATTGGACTCACATAAAGCAAAAATATATAAAACCAGCTTAAACTCTCTCTCCCATGGCTGTTTGGCCGAAATTCTGAAGAAGAAAAGCCTAGAAAACCTTAATATCCAATTTTTTTAATTTTAATTTCACAAAATTTACAAATTTGCCATTAAATGGCTTATTTTATTATTTTTTTCTTACTTATGCCACCTCACCTTTTATTTTAGGCATATTTACTCCTTAAGTCATCCCTTGTTTATTAATTAGGCCATTTAATCATTTATTTCTTATAATTAACAAGTTTTGCATATTTTTTAATATAGTCCTTTTTAATTAATTAACTATTTGAAACGCTACAATTTTTTAATGAAACTTTAATATTACCTTAATGACACTCTGTAAATATTTATAAAAATATTTACAGCTTGATTTATAGAAATAAGGTTTCGATACCTCATTTTCTAAAACCACTTGACTTAGGGTTTTACCACTCGAACCTAATAATTCATTATAAAACATAAATTACCAATTTAAAAATCTTTTTAAAACCACATTTGACTTGTAAATATTAAATAATAAAATTTACAAGCTTACTCACTGAGTTTGGTGCCTCGAGCCACTATTTCCAACACCACTGAAAAATCAGGCTGTTACAACTCTCCCTGTAACATCCATAACCCTTATTTGTCACCAAAATAGGGTTACGAGATATTACCGGACTTTACGGAATAGATATGAACATTTATAATATTTAATAAACATATATGAAACCATTCACCATTCATTCATACTGTCTTTTATATGGGCCCTTGAGGCCTAAATTAGGTGTTAGAAAGAAATCGGGACTAAATTGGGACTAAATCGGATGCTTAGAAAATTTTTCGTAAAATTTCAAAATTCTTCCTAGGTATAGGGACACACGCCTATGTGACCAGGCCGTGTGGTTCACATGGCCAAATGACATGCTCATGACTCAGGCCGTGTGGCGTATGAGGTACGGCACACGCCCGTGTCCCTAACCCGTGTAACTTTCTGACTTGCAACTTAATTAAGTGCAAGGGTCACACGGCCAAGTCACATGCCTGTGTGCTAGACCGTGTGGTCTATTTAATTTTCAAAAATTAAGAGCAAGTTTTACACGGCCAAGACATACGCCCGTGTTCTAGGCCATGTGTTACACACGATCGAGACACATACCCATGTCTTTGCCCGTGTGCCCAATTTTAAGTATTCTGTTTTTAAATTTTAAGATGCAAGGGACACACGACCAAACCACATGCCCATGTGCCAGGCCGTGTGTCACAGACGGTCAAGACACACGCCTGTGTGTCTACCCGTATGGACAAAAATAGGCCACTTTAAGGCCATTTTTCTCACCTTTTTTAATGTCAACCTGCATACAACATTAATACACACCAATATATCCCAACCAAGCAACTAATACAAGCTAAAAACTAAGTCATATGCTTAATATTTCATTACATGTAACTACTATTTTAACATGCTTTACTAGTTCATTCATTACTCATACCAATACTTATACTAAACATGACAACCATACATATAAGTTAATATAAAACATAGCCAAAATAAAATTTTCATTTTTACACAATCATTTAAATACCTATACATGCTGTGTAAAACATAGTATGTTTAACAAGATATACTAGCAATTTAGATAGTATGACTCGATGCGATGATCCGATCTCTCAACTTCTCGTATATCTACAAAAAACATTTAATAATACAAGTAAGCTTAATGAAGCTTAGTAAGTTCATTGGCTTTAAACTTAAATATTACTAAACATATTATAATGATGCAATTAAATAGATCGTTCATTACACATTTCCTGCCAATCACAACTTCAATTAATGATTTCACTTATTTTGTAACATCCCAATTTTAGTGAGATCAAAATAGTGGTTTTGGGACCACAAATTCGACCCAAAAATAAAATTTATTTTATTTTATTATATGGTCTTTTTTATGTTAGAAATGTCATGTGAAAATTCTGATAAGAAAATTTTACTAATTTTGTGCTTAATTACCAGAAGGACTAAATTGCATAAAAGATAAAAGTTGAATTCTAGTAGCTATTAGGAGTAAATAGCTATGGAATTCAAAATTTGAGGTCCTTATTTGGTAATTATACCATTAAGAAAAGTATGTAGATATTTTGTTGACTTATCCATGGAAATTTAGAAAAAGGGTAAGGACTAAATTGGAAATAGAAATAATTTAATTAATTAAAAATATGATAAAATAAATCATTTTATTTTTATGTCATCTTCAACCTAAAATAAATGGAAACCCTAGGAGAGAGAGAAGAAACTTTCATGGCTTAATTAGGTAAGTTTCCTTGTCCCGTTTTTAGTAATTTTGATATTTTTGAAACCGGGATAGCTTAATCTATCTATTTGGGGGATCAATTTGAAAAGTTATCAAGGTATGAGATAGGGGTCATTGATGTATATACTGAAAATTAGAAATTTATGTTAGAAAATGAAAGGATGTTGATAGATAAACAACTTTTACAAAGTGATTTTTGATGAAAACATGATTTAGGGACTAAAATGTGAAGTTGTGAAAATTGTTGAAAATTCCAAAATTTATAGAAAATATGTGCTGTAAATTATACTTTGAAATTTTGGTTAGGCTTGAAATAAGGAGTAAATTGCACAAGTTCCATTTTCCGAGCCTAGGGACGAAATTGGAATTTATGGAAAAGTTAGGGGCAAAATGGTAATTTTGCCTAGGACATAGATTGATTCCAAATGAATATGAAATGTGTGAAATTGATGATTAAAGTTATATATATAGATTCAGACAATACAAATTCGAGGTTAGATTGAGGAAAAGAAAAGGTTTCGAATTAGTAGATC
The DNA here is from genome assembly GCA_020496765.1 of Gossypium stocksii. NCBI lineage: Eukaryota > Viridiplantae > Streptophyta > Magnoliopsida > Malvales > Malvaceae > Gossypium > Gossypium stocksii. The sequence goes on from CM035621.1 coordinate 15,400,593, forward strand.
ACTTACGCGAACAAGTGTTGAGGTAAGTTCGTGTAACTTAATGGAGCATGTAAATATGTTCATTTGAATGTTGTTTTTGTATGGAATATGAATTATATTGATGTACATTATTTGAATGCTAAAATGAAAAATTTAATACATGCTTGAAACGGTGAAAAAGGGGTTAAGTCCCGATTGAATATTGAATTCCGATGAATATACATGCTTTCCCTATATGGATGAGGTCCTGCATTTGTTGATGATTGATTTAGCTCAAACGAGTAATCCTATTGACCTCATTATAGAAAGGATTTAGTCCGGACGGGTAATCCTGATGTAATACCTCTAGAGTGTACGTTACAATTAAAGTTTAACCTGGACTTGTAATCCTAATTGAGCTCTTTTGAGCATACGATATATAAAGGATTCAGCCTGGACTGGTAATCCTATTATATATGTGGCTCGAGAGTGATTTCCTTGAATAAGTGCCGTAATGGGTACTCGTGAAAAAGATTTGACGGGTTATTGAATCGTACACCTGAGTGTACCACTTGAGCATCCATCGGAATTTTAATGATTCAACGGACATACCTCTCGACATGTTATGAGAAATATGAGATGAAATGATAATGGCATGAAAGAATATTGTATGATGAGCTCATCTATCCTTACTTGATGTATATGTAAAGTTTGTGGTTAACATGTTTGTTTGGATGCATATGTTTAGGCAATTTTGCCAAATGGATGGAAATATAATATTGTATGCTTAGATTCAATAAATAGGAGTGGTAAGTTTAGTTTCAGTTATACTAACTTACTAAGCATGTAATGCTTACTCCGTTTTATTTTTCCCCTATTTTATAGTGCTCAGAAGGTCGCGAAGGTTGGAGATCATTGGAGTATCGTCACACTATCTGTAACAACCTGTTTTTAGGGTTAATTGGAACAGTGGTTTCGGGACCACAAATTCGGGACCAAAAAATTATTTTAATATTATTTTATGTTTTTACAGCATGTTAGAATGCATGTGTGAAAGTTTCGTGAATTAATTTTACCGATTGAGTGCTTAATTTGATAAAAAGGACTTAATTGCATAAAATGTAAAAGTGGCTTTCTATTTGTTAAAGTACTTATTTACTATGGTTTATTAATTGTAAAGTCCTTAAAATGAAATTAGGCCACTATAAATGTTAGTAGACGGTAATGGACTTAATATATGTGAATATATAATGTTTTAATTAAGGTTAAAATGTTAAAATGGTTATTATGATTAATAAAATAAAACATAAAGAGATTTCATGCATGTTCATCTTTTGTTGGCCGAATATTGAGAAGAAAGAGAAGCCATGGATGCTATTTTAGGTTTGGCACTTTGAGGTCTTGATTTAGGTATGTTCTTTGTTCGGTTTTTGATAATTTTTATGTTTTTGAGATCATTGCTTCGTATTCTAGCTAGCCCATGCCCTAATTTTTGGATTGGTTGATGAATTTGTGAGTTGCCATTGATGATAGCTTGATATTTTTGTTGTTTGGTGATGAAAAATAAATATTTGTTGATAGATTATTATATATTGTTAAGTAATTTTTGATAAAAATCCAAATTAGGGATTTATTTTTGAAATTTGTAAATTGAGGGGTTGAAATGTGAAATAAATGGAATTAATGCGCTGCTAAGGACTTAAGAAAAATTTAGCTATGATTGGGTATGATGAAATTTTGTGTATTTTATGTTTTTTTTTGAAGTAAGGACTAAATCATAAAAATGTGAACGTGTAGGGGCAAATGTGTAAAATTGCATTAATGCGTAAATTGTGTTGAATTGTTGAATAAATAAGTTAATTTTGATATTATCTAGATTGAGAAAAGCAGAATTCGGGTCTAGACCGGGGGGAACCAAAGTTACCTACTAGTCGACTTAATTCGTCGTTACCGCGTATGAGACAAGTTCATATGCAAATAAATGTGTTTCATATGAATTATATATGTTTAATTGATGTTGAAATATTATGAATGCTGAATGTTCGGAAAAGTGAAAGTATCGACAGAGCTAAGATATCTGGAAGCCCTGTACGAACCATAGGAATAGTATAGGATACATATGTCCTAACATAGGATTCCGAGGTGTAATATCGTGTAAGACCATGTTTGGGACATTGGCATCGATCTGAGATTACGTGTAAGACCATGTCTGGGACATTGGCATCGTATATGATTTCGTGTAAGACCCTGTCTAGGACAGTGGCATCGATATTTGATAACATGTAAGACCATATCTGGGATATGGCATTGTATGAGCTTGATGAGTGATCCGAGTATCCTTGTCAATTCCGAATGGTTTAACGGGTAATATCGAGAAATAAATGAGTATGTGAATGAGTATCCGATTCAGGTACGTACGAAATATATATGTTACATGAGAAAGAATGATGAATATGTGCAAGTGAACTAAAAGCAAGGGATTTAGATGTGAATTATGGAACTTGAATATGTATTTTACTATGGAGTCCATGGATAAATTAGCCTATATTTGTTGATTGAGTTTATTTGTATATGGCTTACTAAGCTTTGAAAGCTTACTTTGTGTATTTTCCTATGTTTATAGAGTTGCAAAGACTTGCTCGGGTTGGAAATCCTGGGAGACCTCATCACACTATCCAGTTATCGCTTCGGTAATTAAAAGCTTTGAGTTTTGGTTATGTGGCATGTATAGGCTAGTTTTGATATGGTTAGTTTTGCATTGTATATATGTAGCCATGCGAAATAGCTTGAAAGTGATGTTAATTATGATGTATAAGCGGCCATGTATTTAACTCATTTTGGGAAGAATGTTATATGGTATATTTTGTGTGGTAGATGGTTATGTGATTTGGCTTGAGTAATGTAGTTGATGGATGTGTTTTCGAATTGTGGTATATGTTCCTATAAGCTATGTAATGACTATGCTGTATCATGTGAATTTGACTATTTGGTGTGGCTTGTTATTGACCTATGTTTTGATATATCATTTGTCTTGTGAATTGGCTTGGAAATTGTACATGATGTGCATTTATATTCGACTAATGATAGGCAAAATAAATACATATGCCTATGACATGTTTGCCTGTGGTTCGGTATTTAAAGGTCAAGTTGTTGGTTTAATGCTCGATTACGAATGTGATTTATATGTGGTTGTATATTCAGCTATAATATTTGGCTCGTTTTGATGAGTATGAGATTTTGGTATATGATATGAATATATATATGTTTTGTGATGCCGTATGCATTTGGTCAAATTATTAGGGATGTCTTGTTGATTATATGATTGATTATGCGAAGAATGAAATGGTATACTTAGTTGAGATTTAGTTGTGATATTGGTATGTCTTTTGAGGTTGAATTTGATGACCGAATGAATGACTAATTGAAGGGTTGTTTATATGAAGTTTAGACATGATATTTAGTATGCGTATTAAGTATGCTTTGATTTGTCATGTGTTAAAAAATGGTTAATGTTGTTATGGTGATATGCACATGAATTTGTAATGTACGAGAATTATATATGGCCGTATCCTGTTGAGATATTGGATTAAGTATTTGGCATAGATTTGAATGTTAAGTTGGAAATTTTTGTAATGGTATGAGTTAAGGTCCTGATCATGTTGTTTTGATACATGTGCGGGTAAATGAAATGATTGTATTGGCATGTCTTGATTTATGTATAAATTAAGATTGTATGGCTGCCAATTGTGTTTACAAATTGTACCATTTGTTTTTGTGTAGATGTTAGAGGTTTGGGTGAGAAATATGGTTTAAACCAAGCCTATTTTCGTGCCACACGATTGAGCATACGGGCGTGTGACTTGACCATGTGACCCCTGCACATCAATTAAATAAGACAGTGAGTTAAATGGCATAGACACACGGGCGTATTCATCGGCCGTGTATGACACACGGGCTGGCACACGGGTGTGTGGTCGGCCATGTGGCCAAGTCAGTATATATGCCTTGTTTTCATACGACCTGTGGCACGGGCGTGTTTGGTGGCCGTGTAAGGCACATGGCCTGGTCACACAAATGTGTGACCCTTATATGCATGAAAAATTTTTAAGTTACCCGGAAGTTTCAAATGTTATCAGTTTGGTCCTTAACCTCTTCTAAGCATGTTCTAAGGTTTCGTAGACCTTTTAAAAGGGACAACGTGATTTCGAATGATTATCAGTAAGATGTTATATGTCAATTTATGAGATATGTTTGTATGATGATGTGAAATGTTCGGTAATGCCTCTTAACCCTAATCTGGCTACGGATACGGGTTAGGGGTGTTACACTATCTACTAGCTATTTTGAGTACATATAGTAAAAATCATTTTGGTATAATGGCATGTATAGGAGAACTTGTCCTTTAGTGACTTGATAGTGGTGTTTGTAATCTAGCCATTGGTATGGCTAGTAGTGGTTGTTTTGGTATACATGTAATATGGTTGTTTTGGTATGCATGTAATATCATGCCATGGTAGATATATATAAATATATCTTATGTAGTTGATCAAATTATGTTTAACACGTGGATTGAATTAAGGTAAGATTGTAAACATGTATGCATGCAATGATATGCCATGTTGAATGATAGAAATTGTCTAATTTGAATGTTGGAAATGGTTGGAATGTGTTTGGTAAGTTTTAGTGATTGAAAATGGTAAATTTGGGTGACTAATAAGGCTAGGAAATGACTTTATTTTGTCCACAAGGTCGTATGTCTAGATCGTATGTGACACACGATCGGGTACATGGGCGTGTAGTTAGGCCGTGCGTCCCCTGCACCCTAAATTTTGAGAAACAGAAGGCTTAGAATTGGGCACACGGGCAAAGACACGGGCGTGTGCCTCAACCATGTGAGACACAAGTCCTAGAGCATGGGCATGTCTACTGGCCGTGTGAATCCTGCACCTATTTTTTCGAAAATTCGAATTAACCACATGGCCTAGCACACGGGCGTGTGTTGGCCGTGTGACATCAAATTGTTCATGAGTTGCAAGTCAGAGAGTTACACGGGTTAGGAACATGGACGTGTGATTCCACACGGCCTGACTACACGGGTGTGTCCCATACCACACGGGTGTGTGACTCTTAATAGTGAAAAATTTTGGAATTTTGCAAAAAATTCCCCGAGATCTCGATTTTGTCCCAAATTAATTCTAATACATATTTTGGGCCTCGAGAGCCATACTAAGGGACAGTATGACTAATATCGGAAAATGAGTATTGTTCGACTCGCTTTATTTGAAAGTGTCCTATAAACTCTGGTAATGTCTTGAAAATCTATTCTGGTGACGGATACGGGTTAGAGGTGTAACATATTTCATCTTAAAATCGATAATATCATTAAGTTTTCCAATAACACTTCATAGGTCACTTACCAGCCTTGGTCAAATTGAAGAACGTCTTATAGATATAAGTACATGGTAAACAGAAGCCTGAAAGCTGCATTGAAGCACATAAGTGCTATACGGAAACCCGTAAGTGTTGAACGGAAGCTCATACAAGCTGAACAGAAACCCATAAGGGTTAAACTGAAGCTCAAAAGAGCTGAACTGAAACCCAGAAGGGTTAAACTAAAACTCATATGAGTTAACTGAAGCTCATAAGAGCTAAACAGAAAGCAAACATGATAGTTCGCAACAAATGCTGAATCTTGGTTTACTTTGGTAATTAGCTGTCAATTCTTCTTTTGCACAGAACGAATATACTCAATCCGACGTTCCATTCACTTTAAGTATTTGATTTAATTTCATAACTTTTACAATAATTTTATTTTCAACAAATAGTATAAATAAATACATATTACCATTCATCAATTTAACAATTAACATTAAAAATTTAACGATATGAATTTACCTAAAGTAACTTGTAGATTTTGTAGCAATTCAGGGACTATTCTATCAATTTCCCTTTTCCACGATTATCCTCGGGCTCTTGGTCTAAAATATAAAATTATTAATTCATTAACATATGTTTCAATTCTAATTCACTTCACAATTTATACCCTAAATTTTTAAAATTACACAATTACCCCAACTTTTATAGTTTTTACAATTTAGTTCTTGTTCAATTAACCCATCAATTGAGCTAATTTTTCTCAATTAACACTTTATCTAATTATTTTAGGCTACTATACAACCTTTGATATTCGGAATTTCTACACCAAACCCTAATTCTTAACTTTTTCACTATTAGGTCCTAAAATCAATTTCTATTGAAATTACTTGATAAAATCATTATATAATAAAATTAGAGCTCTAAATCCATGTTAATTTAGCATAAACTTCTAGCACTTATCAATGGTAACTTTCAAAATCACCCATGAAATCAAAAACTAATGAACTAAATAGTCGGAACTAGTTGTAAAAGTCTCAAAAATATAAAATATTCAAGAAATAAACAAAAATTGAACTTGTAGCAAAAATATAAAAAAACCAGCTTAGAGGAACTCTTCTATGGCTGAAGGTTGATGAAGAAATTGTTAGAAACTCTTTTATTTGTTATTTTATTTGTTTAATTTACAAAATTTCCAATTTTGTCCTTAGTGAACATTATTCTCTTGTTTATTTCTATAGCTATGCCGTTCAGCCTATATAATCTAGGCTAAATTGCTCTTTAAGTCCTCCTTATTTACTTTTTTTGACTATTTAATCACTATATCCTTAATTTGCAAGTTTTACACCATTTTCAATTTAGTCGTTTTTAATTAATTAGCTATCAAAATGTTAAAATTTTTTAACGAAACTTTAATACTAGCTTATTGACACTCCGTAAATATTTATAAAAAATATTTACGGCTCAGTTTATAAAATCGAGGTCTCGATTCCTTGTTTTCAAAACCAATTAACCTAATAATTATTTCTAAAGCACAACTCACTAATTCTTAGTTTTTCCTAAATTCTCAATTAGCTCATAAACACTAACTAATAAAATTTAGGAGCTCACTTGTCGAATTTTAGTGGTCTCGAACCACTATTTCTGACACCACTAAAAATTGGGCTATTACACTCTCCCCTTAGGAAATTTCGTCCTTGAAATTGTTACTTGAAAATAGATTCGGATATTGTGATCACATTAATTCTTCTATTTTCTAGGTAGTTTCTTCTGAACCTTGACAATGCCATAATACTTTTACTAATAGAACTCATTTATTCCATAATTTTTTGACTTCTTGGGCTAAAATTCTCACTGGTTCTTCCGAATATGTCAAATTTGGTTGTAGTTCAATCTCACTATGAGTAATCATATGTAAAGGATTAGATCTATACCGTCTCAGCATCGATACGTGGTAAACATCATGGATTTTCTTGAGTTCAGGGGGAAAAGCTAATCTATAAGCTACAGGGCCAATTCTTTCAACAATTTCATATGGTCTGATAAATCTCGGACTCAGCTTTCCCTTCTTGCTGAATCGTAACACTTTCTTCCACGAAGAGACTTTTAAGAATACCCAATTACCAATAGCAAATTTTATATCTTTTCTTTTTAGATCCACATACAATTTCTGACGATCAAATGCAACTTTTAAACTATATCGAATAATCTAAACTTTATCCCCAGTTTCTTGGATCAAATCAACTCCCACCATCTTAGATTCACTTAGCTCAGACCAATACAATGGTGTTTTACTTTTTCTCCTGTAGAGAGCTTCAAATGGTGCCATTTTTATACTGGATTGATAACTGTTATTATATACAAATTCAGCTAACGGTAGATACCTTTCCCAGCTACCTTCAAACTCAAGTATACAACATTTTAGCATATCTTCTAGAATCTGAATCACTTGTTTTGATTGCCCGTCAGTTTGAGGATGAAATGCTATGTTGAAATTAAGCTTAGTACCTAGGGCTTCATGAAGTTTACTCCAAAATCTCAATGTAAATCTCAGATCTCGATTCAAAATAATAGATGTTGGAACTCCGTGTAATCTCACAATCTCAAATATATATAGTTTCGCTAATCTCTCAAGTGTAAAGTCTATTCTGACTGGAATATAATGTGTCGATTTAGTCAATCTATCAACAGTTACCCAGATCAAATCTTTCTTTCTCGGAGTTACAAGTAAACCAGATATAAAATCCATCATGACTCATTCTCACTTCTATTCAGAAATCATAATTGGTTGCAACAAACCCGTTGGTACCTGATGTTTTGCTTTCACCTGCTGACATATCAAACATTTAGCTACAAATTCACAAATTTCTCATTTCATACCTAGCCAGCAATACATCTGTTTCAAATCATAATACATCTTTGTAGTGCTCGGATGAATAGAGTAGGTGCTATTATGAGCTTCAAAAAGAATATCATTTTTCAAATCTGTAATGCCCCAAATTTCTTAGTTTTGATTTTTGTAAATTTGTGGCACAAATATCTATCTGCTTCAATGGTTAAGTGTTCTGGGTGTGTGTGAGAGGTTCCAAGTTCAAGCTTGTCTTGGGAAAATTTTGGTATTTTTTCTGAATAAAGCCTTAACCTTGTTTAGTAGGCTTAAGTTTAATTGTTTGTAAATAAGTAATAGAATGAGCCTACTGGTCTTGTGGTTAAGAGGAGTGTAGGTGTGTTGGAGGACCTGTGTTCGACCCTTTGCATGGGCAAGGGGGATTATTTTTGCTCTAGGCGTGGGGTGTGTAGATGAGTTTGATTTAAATTAGAATTCTGAGTAGTGAAAATGTAGTAGGGGATTATGGGAGTGAAAGTAGGAGGGAATGAAGGGATTGTGATCAAATTAGATTTTTATTTTCTTTTTTCAAAAAAAATTCAATTTTCGCTTTCTCCAAAATCTGACGTCACTTTTCTCTCTCTGCCAAAATTTCGTTCTTCCTTCATCTTTATTTTCTTCTTGATCCCTTTTTGGTTTAGTCTTCTCTTATTCAATGTGTGACGACGATAGGTTGGTAAGTGGTAGTGTTTTTCTTTTCACTTGAGTAGGTGATTTATCCTTAACTCATTCGAGTGATATGAAATTCTTTGTTAATGGGGAATTTATGTTTTTGTTTACAGCGAGTAGGGAAGAGTGAAGTTCTCATTATGCTTCTCCTAATCGAACTATTCGGAACTTTGAGGGTAAGTGTTAAGCGTTTGATTTGGGTTGGTAGGTTTTGAATTCTGATTTAGTAGAATCTAAGACTGATTCTGGGTATGGTTATGTCAATTATTAGGTGCTGGTTATCTCGGGAGTGTTTTCGCGATAAAAGGATACCAGGTGTGTACTCGAAAATACAGAAAACGGGATTTGGAGAAAGCTAAAATTGCAAACTGTTGATGCCACATGGGCTTGTGGTCACCCATGTGGTAGGCCGTGTGCGAATGATACGGCCGTGTAATTAATGAAGGCCAGGCCGTGCACTGGACACGACTGTGTGATGGTTAAGTAGGCCGTGTGGGCCACACGGGCGTGTGGGTCCAAATGGGCTTGTGGGATTTTTGGGCCAGGCCTTGTGATCTACATGGAACAAGGCCAGTTTGGGCGTGTGGGCCCACATGGGCAAGCCACATAGGCGTGTGAGCCTATTTAACTGAAATGTTTCCTAGGGTTGCACGGGTTACCCAAGTCGACTGTGAACCTATTGTAGGGTTGGTAAGCACTACTTAGACCCTAAATCGTGTGATCTGAATATATAATGTATGTATTGAGCATGTTAAATTTATGCATGTCTACTGATTAGTATGTATGACTTGTAACACCCCAAATTTTGGGCCTAGAAGTATTGGGCCTTGGTTAAGTTTTGGATCCTAGCTTAGCATTTTTAGGAGTTTAATTTTGGCCTTCTACAAGGTTGGAAGTGGCATGAAGATGGACTCTAAGGAGAGTGATCAGAAGAGAAAATATAGGAAGAGGTTAGGAGAGCTTATCATGGAGAAAAATTAGGAGATGGGATGTGGATGAAGTGGAGCCAATTGAGACTTTAGGGGTTCAGCTTTGGGTATTTATAGGGGGTGCTGAATTCTTTTTGAAGAGTTTCCCTTGCTTTGCCAAACCGAATGCTTCATTCTTCTCCTTCTTTCTAGTATTTTTCCTTACGGTAAGGCTTCGGGATTTGATAAAGTTTTAGTAAGGTATGGAATTGATTCGAAAATGGTTTTGGTTGTAGGTCGAGGCTGAGAATAGAGTAATGTGAGTCATCAATCAGGTGTGTACATACACTACACACATGATAAATCGGCAAAAGTCGAAATCCTAAAATCCCGAATAGGCCTGCCGAACTTATGGGCCCAAACTGACAAGTTGTGATATGGAATTATATGATGGATTGATATGCATGATTGTATGATTGGATTACGATCAGGCCTAATGGGCTACATAAGCATGCTTGGGGCTTAATGGGTTTTATGAATATGATTGGGCCTAGTGGGCCTATGGGATTGTAGAAATGCATGCTAGGGTTTTTAATGGATTATAGGCCTAGTTCTAATCTCTCAAATTTTACATAAGACTTAATTAAATAATTAAACATGTCCGTGGACAAGTCGCTAGACTAAGGTGTGGCAATAGATGTGTGCATGTCTAGGATTGGATCTAGGAAGAGCTTGGTACTTAAACGGTCCGAGTGACCCACCTTCTCTTCTCTTGAATCCTACCTGGTGCATAATATCCGTTCACTTTAGTCGCGAGGACTTGTTGATGGGCCAAAAATCCATAATTAAAATCTGTACCTTTAAGAAATTTCGAAAATACCCCTCTAGGGTAGAATTACGAAAATACCCCTCTAGGGTAGAATTATTAAAATGCCCCTGTAGAGTAGAATTATTATAACGCCTCGAAGGGTAGAGTTACCGAGACACCCTTGTAGGGTAGAAATTACCAAAATACCCCTGAGTAGTGAAATGACTAAAATACCCCTATGTGTTATGAGTGTGACTGGTGTATGTTGTAGGTGATGATGATGCATTCATGAGATATTATGTTGCATGTGGGCTGGGTTTTGATTGGAGGAAGTGTATATGAGGGTCGCATGGTCGCTTGACGACTGTGGACCCAATGAAGGCTTTTGAGCCACGAGCAGCTCGCTGCAACGTTTGAGTAGTGCCGCAACCGGTGCTACCTTTGGAGTGTAGAGGATGGGTGGGTTGATGTAGACATCCCCACAGGTGTGTTGGGCTAGTACGGGTGGTGTGTAGCGGTTAGATTTGGGATGGGAACATTTGCATACATGTAATTCTTGTATGATGTGAGGTCAATATGGGCTAAGGCTGACCACCGATATTGATTAGAGCTTAGGCCCAATGTGATATGTGCATACTGAATTGATTTGATTGCCAAGGTTCGTACACACTGAGTTTTGAAACTCACACCATTATTATTAATATTTCAGGTGATCCACAGTAAATGGCTCGACGCGGGAGAGGACTCGGAGATAGCCACACTACGAGTTACTTAGGAATTTTCAATATAGATTTAAATGAATTGTTTCCTTTTAATTACTTAGTTTTATTACTTTATTTTCAATTGATGTAATAAGGCCTTGTGTCTCCGATACGACTGTATTTAGGGTTTATTAATGTTTCGACTGCCTAGTTTTACTTTTACTTGGATAAATTTCTCAAATTAAACGTGGTTTTGAAATAACATTATTATGTGGGCGTTTTTGTTTAAATATGGGCTTTCATTTTGGACTTAACATGAACTTGAATTTCTAAATCTCAAACTTAAGTTTTTAACCAAGTAAAATTTTCTACCGAACATGTTCTTAAAAGAATAAAGTTATTTTGAAAAATAGTCCCTTCAATGTGACATCGCCGGATTCAACCATAACGTCTGAGCTGGGTTTGGGGTGTTACATGACTGATAACTGAATTTTAGCATGTAAGCATGTATTTTTGTATGTTCGCATTGAGCATGTTTAATTACATTTGCATTGGGGTGGGATGATTAGTTATTGGAGGAATTGTACTGAAAGACTTTTAAGCTTATTATTTGGTAGCTCAGCTACAATATTATTGATATGTGCTGCATTTCCGTACAGCCTGGTGTGTAGGGATGAGTGGGTGTTCCAAATCCCACATGGTGTGTAGGGATGGTTGGAGATGGTGTATAGATGCAGGGAGTAGGATCTGATTACTGATCTGATTATCTGACTGTATTTGTTTTTGGCATGGGCTAAGGCCCAAACTGTATCTGAATCTGTAATGGGCTTAGGCCCTAGACTGCTTTGACTGATAACTGTTGTTTGACTGTATGCATGTTTTCAGTGGGATTACACACTGAGTTTACGTAAACTCACCCCTTCTGTTTAATCTGTACAGGTAATCCCCAGATTAGATGGATCGGTCCGACGGAGGACTCAACTGTGACCACATATCTATTGGACTACTTTAGTTTCATTTATGGTTTTTATTTCTTATTTTTGGGGTATTTCGGATGTAATGTGGGACTATTGGACTGTTTGCCTTTATTTTGGATTTTAACTATTTTTATGGACTTTTAAACTGCAAAACTCAACGAAAATATGGTTTTATTAAGAACAACATTTTCCTAAATACGAATGGTTTTCCTAAAATAAAATGGTTACTAAAGCTTCCGCTAAAAAGACACGTTTTAACACAAATCAATTAGTAAGCGTTTTACCGAGATAAATAAAAGTTAATTGAAACGATTTTAGCCTGACAACTTTGAATTCAAATTCTATTCCATGTGACATCTCTAGATTCAGCCATAACGTCTAGGCCGGGTTTGGGGTATTACGTTTAGTGGTGTCAGAGCTAGTTGCAAAACTCGGCTGTGGATTTTAGGTTTTACAACTTGGTTTTTAAAGAACTGATATTCAAATGATTTGAAATGATTTGGCTGGGTATGTGGTACACTGAGTCTCCAATGCCGATCCTGTAAGTATTCTGATAAACTGCTATGATTTTATAGATAGACTATTCTAAAAACACTATTGTTAGTGTATATTGAAACTATAGTGAAACTGATAGAGACTGTACTTGCGAAAAACAAACTCTGAATTTATGGTGCTACTTCACATAAAACACTCGTTAATAAATACTAAAACTGTAACTGATTCATAAAATTTGTAATACAGATAAATTCAAATAGATATGAGCACACGATGTATCTGTGGACGTGGTACTAGAGGCCGAGGTAGAGGCTGTAGAGGGGCTCGAGCTGAGTCCTCATCTTTAGGCAATATGCCGAACTTAGATACGAGTGAGACACCGGTGTTACCTGCTAGTGAGGCTGGGTCTCAAGATCGCATGGTTGAGGACGACGTATTGTCCCAAGCTATGCTAAGGATACTAGAGAGGGTTACTGGGCCTAATACTGGATCTGGGGGCCAAGGGTCGGTTAAGGAATGGCTTCGGTCTAATGGAGCTGAATTATTTAGGGGTGTCACTGGAGTCACCCCTAATATGGTTGAGTACTGGATTAAGGCCATTGAGCTGATTATGGATGACTTCGACTGTACCCCTAGGTAGAAATTGAAGGGTGCAGTCTCCTTGCTTTGTGATGAGGCATACCAGTGGTGGTTCACCGTTAAGGAGGGCACTCAGCTCGATCATCTGTCTTGAGAGTTCTTTATGTCTGCCTTCCAAGGGAAGTATGTGGGAGCAAGTTACATCGATGCTCGTAGGCGTGAGTTTCTGAACCTCACTCAGGGAGACCGATCAGTGGCCGAGTATGAGGCTGAATTCCTAAGACTGAGCAGCTATGTGCGAGGCATGGTGGCAACTAAGTATGTGTAACACCCGCACGCCCAAGACCGTCACCGGAGTCGAGCTTGAGGTGTTACCGAACTTAATTTATCATTTAAACAACTTTACATCATTTATTTTGATTTTCGGAATAAGCAGTGTTTTCTGCGTCATGGTCGTTAAAAAAGATCATATCTCAAGTTACGAAACTCAAAATCAAGATCCGTAAATTTTCCCTGAATCTAGACTCACATATCTATCTACTAACGTTTTTTTAAAATTTTTGATTGGGCGAATTAGTACAGTTTATTAGTTAAAGTTACCCCTGTTTTAGGACTTGACTGCACTGACCTCTACTTACTACAAACCACTTTTCTCCCTGTAAAAAATTCATATAACTATACCATTTATTTCTCTTAAAATTAGATTCAATAAGGATTTTGAGCATATAAATTACACCTCCTAATTATTTTTTTACAATTTATAGTGAATTTTCAAAGTTGGAACAGGGGATCCAGAAATCGCTCTGGCCCTGTTTCACTAAAACTCAAATATCTTATAACATATAACTCCTTTACCTATTTTTCTTCTTCCATTTGAAAGTAGACACAATAATATTCAATTTTATAGTTAATTCTTTACCTAATTCATTTTCTACTATTTTTGGTGATTTTTCAAACTCACATCGTTGTTGCTGTAGTGTTCTGTTTTATGGCAAGTTTCATCTTTTTATGAATTCTCATGAACTATATAACATATTAAACTCACAAGACATCCAACATTATCTAGGCTAGCCATACCAATGACTAATCATTATCAAGCATTTTCTCAACCAAACCACAACGATATCACAAGATTATTTACACAAAACAAGTATATTGCTATACATGCCATACATCAAAACATACAAACCAATATACCAATTCTTCCTCGGATAGTGTGAGCGTTTCTTCAACCTTCCCGATATCCAAGTTGGCTCGCTAAAAACTACAATGAATGTAAAGGAGGGAGTAAGTTCACATACAAATAACAAGTAACATAACAAAGCAATTATATCAACAACAATAGCATGATATCACCAAGATACAAACCACATTTCTAGCTATCGTGTATCATCTTACCACCTTATTTCTGTTGTACCAAGTTTCAACCCGAGGGTTAAGTACATACCTGTCCAAATTGTCCATTTCACAACACTTACCAAAATATCATTTTCATCTTGAGTATTCTTCCACTCCGCTAGAATTTTACCCGTTGAACACATCGGAATATAACTCGGACACATGGATCATTTGCGCATAAGTGCCACATATGTAATCAACCAATCATGTAACCCGCCCATAAGCGAACTCAGACTCAACTCAACAAGCTCGGGCGTTCGCATCCATAAGTGAACTCGGAATCAACTCAACGAGCTCGGATGCCTAGTTACATCTCACGAACTCGGACTCAACTCAACGAGTTCGGACATTTGCATCCATAAGTGAACTCGGACTCAACTCAACGAGTTCGGATGCCCAACCATCCTAGTGGCATGTCACTTGTATCCTAATCTATTCCCAAGGTTCAAATGGGATTTTCCTCAATCACACATTTCCCAGTCGTTCTCCTCAGAATATCGGAACCAATACGTTGCTTGCATCTCATACTTATCAATTTAATAGCATCCTTTTCATACCAATACATAATATTTCACAAAGCATAATATTCATAATAACAAGTATCATATCATATAAATAGCATTAAATCACTTAAAATAGCAATCATGTTACATTATTTACACATGAACTTACCTCGGTACAAAATATAGCAATTTTGCAATTTAGTCCACAATCTTTTCTTTTCCTCGATCAAGGTTGATTCCACGTCTTTCTTGATCTAAAATAACACATTTAACTTATTTAATACTCACATTTATCAAAATAGTCCTAAATTCAAATTTTGGAAAAATTATAATTTTGCCCCTAAACTTTTACATATTTACACTTTTGCCCCAAAGCTCAGAAATTAAATTTTATTTCAAATTCTTATGTTTTAGGACATGCTGATCATTTATTTTCTATTAGCAAGCTTAAATTCCCACTATAACACATACTTATGAACAATATGTACTTTTACCGATTAAGCCGTTTCGTTCGTTTTTACTTAAAATCGAGTAGCACAAGTTGTCTAACATAATTTAAAACCTCATATTCTATCATAAAACATCAAAATACACAAATTTCACCTATGGATATTTTTCCAAGTATGAACCCTAACTTAAATTATTGCTAACATAAGCTTTATCGAGTTACCGGGACTACGAAAACGTAAAGAACATAAAAACGGGGCTTGGAATCACTTACTATGGAGCTTGGAAGCTTGAAACAAACCCTAGCTATGGAGAACCCTTGAAATTTCGTGGTAATGAAGAAGATGACCAATTTTGTGTTATTTTTCCCTTTTTATTTCATGTTAATATCTAAATGTCCAAAATGCCCCTCCTTACTAAACTTTCAAAAATTCCATCCATGTCCAAATTTTGTCCATGAACTTAAAATTGGCCAAATTACTATTTAAGACCTCCTAATTGATATTTCAAAGCAATTTCATACTAGAAACTTCTAGAATGCAAGTTTTGCAACTTATTCGATTTAGTCCCTAATTTTAAATTAAGCACTTTACGCATAGAATTTCTTCACGAAATTTTCACACAATCATGCAATCATATCATAAACCTAAAAATAATTATAAATTAATTATTTCTACCTCAGATTTGTGGTCACAAAACCACTATTCCGATTAGGCCCTAATTCGAGATATTACAGTGTGAGAGGTGTGTTTGGTTTGAGGATGGGCTGAGGGATAATCTGAGGGCACTGATAGCTCCGCAGAGGGAGTAAGAGTTCTCTGTACTAATGAAGAAGGCGAAGATCGTCGAAGAGGTTAAGCGTATTGAGCACCAAAATAGTGATCCCGAGAGGGGAAAGAACAACATGGATTCGAGTTCTGTGCAGAGGCCTATGAAGAATGCTAGATCTGATGGGCCAGTTAGAGCTTGGCGTTATGTTATTTCTACTGGATTGCAACTATGTGGAGATTGTGGTAGATGCCATCAGGGCGAATGTTAGAGGAGGACTGGGGCTTGTTTGAGGTGTGAGTCATTAGAGCATCGCATTTGGGAGTGTCCCTTGAGGGCTGATCAGGTGCAAGCTCTGGTACTGCATAGCATAGTGGGTAGTTCAGCAGCCACCTAGGGGCCGTGGTTAAGCTAGGGGTGGCAATGGTATGGGCTGTAGACAGAGAGCACCGGGCAGAGGTGCTAGACAGACTGAGGCGAGACAGACTGCTCTTGTATATGCTGCACGTCATCTAGAGGATAGAGATGCTCTGGACGTCATCATAGGTACGTTCTTAATTTATGATGTACGTTATCTTGCATTGATAGACATAGGTTCCACACATTCCTATGTAACTAGCCCCGTGTTTGAAAACTTGGGGATTTTGGTTGAGAGTACATCTAGTGAGGTGACTATATTGAGTCCGCTGGGGGAAACGGTTCGGGTTAGCAAATGGTATAGAGATGTTCCTTTAGAGGTTCAAGGGACGATATTTCTTGTTGACTCAATGGAGCTTCTATTTGGGGAGTTCGATCTAATATTGAGGATGAATTGGCTGGTTAAACATCGTGTCAGTCTGGACTGTGTGACTAAGAGGGTCATCTTGAGAATCGAGGAGGATAAAGAGGTGGTTGTGATTGGAGAGTGTCGAAATTATTTGGCTAACGTGATTTTTACACTGGTGGCTGAAAAACTGATTCGTAAGGGATGTGAGGCGTACTTGGCCTATGTTAGTGTTTTTACTTCTGGGACTCTACTATAAAGGACATCAGAACTGTAAGAGATTTTTTGGATGTCTTTCTTGAGGAGCTACCAGGTTTACCTCCGAATCGGGAAATGAAATTTGGGATTGAGCTTCTTCTTGGTACAGCTCCAGTGTCTATCGCTCCCTACCGAATGGCACCGAAGGAGCTTACAGAGCCTCGCTCCCTACCGAATGGCACCGAAGGAGCTTACAGAGCCTAAGGCTCAGATTCAAGATTTGTTGGATCGTGGGTTCATCCGGTCCCAGTGTGTCTCCATGGGCAGCACCTGTGCTATTTGTTAAAAAGGATAGATCTATGAGGATGTGTATTGACTACTGGCAACTAAACAAGTTGACTATTAAGAACAAGTATCCACTTTCGAGGATTGATGATCTGTTTGACCGGTTTCGAGGGGCTTTTATGTTTTCCAAGATTGATTTGCGTTCTGGGTATCATCAGTTAAGTGTTAAGGAAGGTGATGTACATAAGACGACATTTAAGACTCGTTATCATCACTACGAGTTCCTAGTGATGCCTTTTGGACTGACCAATGTACCAGTTGTGTTCATGAATATGATGAACCGAGTGTTTTAGCCCTATCTGGATCAGTTTGTTGTGGTGTTATTGATGAGATATTAGTTTATTCTAAGACAGAGGATGAGCGTGACGAGCACCTTGCAGTGGTTCTTTAGACTTTGAGGGAAAAATAGCTCTATGCTAAATTTAGCAAGTGCGAATTTTGGTTACGGGAGGTAACATTTATAGGACACGTAGTTTCTACTAAGGGGATCCGTGTCGATCCTCAAAAGATTGAGGCTGTACTGGATTGGAAGTAGCCTAAGAATGTGTCTGAGATACGCAGCTTTCTGGGTCTAATGAGTTATTATCGGTGCTTCACAGAAGGGTTCTCCTTGATCGCAGCTACGTTGACTAAGCTTCTGTGTAAGGGAGTACTTTTTGATTGGACTGATGTACAGCAAGCGAGCTTCGAGAAGCTCGAGACTGTTCTGACTGAGGCTCTTGTTCTGATACAGCCTAAACCTAGAAAGGAATTTTTTGTTTATAGTGATGCATCGCATGTGGGATTGGATTGTGTGCTGGTGCAGGATGGTAAGGTTGTGGCATATGCGTCTCCTCAACTTATGGCACACGAGGCAAACTATCCAAATCATGACCTCGAGCTGGCTGCTGTAGTCTTTGCACTGAAAATTTTAAGGCACTATCTATACGGTGAGAAGTGTATTATCTACACTGATCACAAAAGCCTCAATATCTCCTCACTCAGCAGGAGTTGAATCTTAGGCAGTGTATATAACAGCCCGATTTTAGATAAATCAAAACAGTAGTTTCGGAACCACAAATCCGAAGTCGTAAATTTTTTAATATTATTTTTGGTGTTTACATCATGTTATTTGATATGTGTGAAAATTTCGTGATTTAATTTTATCAATTGATTAGTTAATTTGATAAAAGGACTAAATCATATAAAATGAAAAAATGGCTTTCTAGTTGTTAAAGTATTTATTGATATGGTTTCTTGATTTTAAAGTCCTTAAAATGAAATTAGGCCATTGAATACATGAATGGACGGTATTGGCATGCATTATATGGTTTTATTATTAAATCATTAAGGTTATTATGGTAAATGGATAATAAAATATAATTAAAATAAAACAAAACATAAAATGCATGCATTATCATCTTTTTGGCTGAAAGTTAAGAAGAAAAAGAGACTATTTTGAAGCTTACAAGTTCGGCACTTTGTGTCTTAAATTAGGTATGTTCTTTGCTCGGTTTTTGATAAATTTTATGTTTTTGAGATCATTGCTTCGTATACTAGCTAGCCCATGCTTTAATTTTCGGATTTGATGATGAATTTATGATCTGCCATTGCTGATAGCTTGATGTTTTTGTTGTTTGATGATGAAAAATAAATATTTGTTGTTAGATTATCATAGTTTATTAAGTGATTTTTGATAAAAATGCTTATTAAGGACTAAATTATGAAATCTGCAAATTGAGGGGTCAAAAAGTGAAATAAACGGAATTAATGGGCTACTAGGGATCTAAGGAATATTTGGCCACACATGGGTTAAATGAAATTTTGTGTATTTTGAGTTGTTTTAAAATAGGGACTAAATTGTGAAAATATGAAATGTTAGGGGTTAAAGTGCAAAATACCCATTTATGTTTTTTTGGGTGAAATTGAATGAACATGAAGTTAAATAAGTTAAATTTGAATTTATTTAGATCAAGAAAGGAAAAAATCGGATTTGGATCGAGGGAAGTCGAAAGTTGTTGAATAGTCATTATGATCTGTTCGTTTCCGTATGAGGTAAGTTCTTAAGTAAATAAATGTTCTTAATTTCAAATGTATATATATATATATATATATATATATTATATAATGCCAAATTGAATTGTATATACAAATATATATGTTGCCGAATTGAACTGAGCATGGGATGACCTGTTTCGAACTTGAATTGATTGAATTACGTCTGAAAGTCCCGTACGAACCATAGGAATAGTATAGGATACGTATTTCATTACATTAGGACTTTCAAGGTGTGATTTCTTGTAATACCATGTCTAGAACATTGGCATCGATATGAGATTATGTGTAAGACCATGTTTGGGACATTGGCATCGTATATGATTTCGTGTAAGACCTTGTCTGGGACAGAGGCATCGATATGTGATAACATGTAAGATCATATCTGGGATATGGCATTGTGTGTGATATATGTGTTTTCGAGTGTCCTTAACGATTCAAAATGGTTCAACGGGCAATGTCAAAATGAGACCAAATGTGAATTTAAGCTAAATGATTCAGGTACGTATGAAGTTTATAAGTTCATTAAAAAATAAGGTTAGTGAAGTTGTTTAATGTGGTATTATGGAATATATTAGAAAAATGATTGTATTTGTGTAAGAGATTAGTTAAATTTGGCCTATTCGAATTGATTTATTAATATTTTTGTGATGATTTATTTGCTTATGGCTTACTAAGCTTTCAAAGCTTACTTTGTGCATTCTTTCTCTGTTTTATAGATATACAAAGCTAGCTCGAGCTCGGGGATAGTCATGGATAATCGTCACACTATCGATCACTACTTCGACATTTTAAAAGTTTGTACTTTTGACATATGGCATGTATAGGCTAGTTTCGATATGGTTCATTTTGATTTGTATATATGTAGCCATGTGAAAATGGCTTGATAATGATGCTAATGTTTGCGTATATTTGATCATGGTATAAGCTCATTTTGGGAAGTATGTTTCATGGTATATATGTATGGTGTATTGGTTATATGTTTTGGTTAAGTAATGATTTAGTTGATGGATGTGTTTTTTCTATAATGCATATGTTTCCATTAGCTAAGTTATGTATAAGTGATTGCTTGCATATTGGTTGTTTAGGTACGGTTCTAAATGGTAAATAATGATTATGTTTTAGGTATGTTTTGTTGGTTATATGGATAGCTATAAAGTGACATGTTGATGTTTGTATTGGATTATGAAATAGTATAATTAGCTAAATATTGAATGGTGGAATTGGTATGAATTTTTTAGGCTAATTTGATGTCCGAATTGATGGTTCATTGAATATAGGATGTTTAGACATGGTATTTAGCATGCGAATTAGGTAAACTTTGATTTGTTATTTGTGTTCAAAAATGGTCCATGTCAATGTGGAAAAATGTGCATGAATTAGTAAAGTACAAGATCATATTTATTTGTTTGGTAATGTTTGATAATGTCTCACGTAACACCCCTATCCCGTTACCATCACCGGAATAGGTAGGGGCGTTACCAGATATTCAGAACAGATTAGAACAGCATATTCATAGCTTTCCGAATACGAACAATATTATAAATCAATAACCATAACATTATAACATGCTATAAAAGATCAGATTTAAGCTTCATTCATTCATAAGGGACTAAACTAAAACATACAAAGGATATGAAGAATCATCAGAAAATTTTAGGGCTACATGGCCATGTGCCTCACACGGTCGTGCCCTAAACTTAACCCTGGCCGTGGACAACACTACCAATCGCGGCACGTTCACCAGACACGCCCATGTGTCTAGCCCGTGGGCAACACTGACCAAAATATTTCAATATGCAGGGGTTACACAGTCGAGTCACACGCTCGTGTGCTCTAACCGTGTGGCTCAATGTAGGCTTGGTTTAAGCCATACGCTACACCCAATAAGGGTCAAACCTACAAGCCAAAATCATGCCACAATAATGCCACAATTTCAACTCAATTCAATGCCTGAAAACATACATCAACATGATCAAACCATAATACATATCTATTTCATACCACATCCAAATATTACCATTTCTTCCCATTAGCATGCTTCATGACAATCAAACATACAAGATCATATAGCCATTGCAAGCTTAATCAAATTGGCATCACAAGCCACATACCAAAATGAGGCACAAACATACCATTTGCCATTTATCTTTTATAACATTACAAGTAAGCATATTCAAGCTTAACACAAGGACTCTCTAGCCTATACATACCATACTTAAACTTTTTACAATCAAAAGGTACCAAAATCAATCTTGATAGTGTGGTGATGATCCTTGACTAACCTGAGCCTTTAATAGCTACGATATCTATAAAACAATTGAAAGAATAAACAAAGTAAGCTACTAAGAGCTTAGTAAGTCAAATACAAGCATATGCAATTTATGAACATAATGTGATAACTATTTCGTATATTTAACTTACAAATCAAATATACCCATTTGTAACAGAATTCTATTTCACAGTAGTATATCTTTCCTACTCATTATTTCCGTACAGAACAAACATACTGAGTCAGACTCATATATGGTATGCATTCAATCATTCTTCAGAATTACTCTTCATAATATTCAGAAACGTTACAGAATTCAGATAAGCCTTACACAATGTCGACGTCTCTGACGTGGTCTTACATGTCAATTAATATCGATGCCACTGTTCCAGATAGGGTCTTACATGAAACATATATGATGCCAGTGTCCCAGACACGGTCTTATACGTAATTTCTCAAATTAATGCCTACGTCCCGAACGAAGTCTTACATGATATCGTTTTACCACTACTCAATCAAATGCAATTCAGAATTTCTATATCAGGCTCTCATGGCTGTCTAATACATTTTATAATTCAAGCATTTATAACGAACCTTAATATAATGGATATTTCTATATTGAGTTACCTCGTACGGATTTAAACGGTTTCGAGTCGACTATTCAACGACTTTGGACTTCCCTCAATCTAAGTCCGTTTTTCTTTGTTCTTGATCTAAATCAATTCAAATTCAACCATTCAATTATTCATTTCATTCGATTCAATCCATGAACCCAAATTTAGGGCATTTTACATTTTAGCCCTCACAGTTTCATACTTTAACAAATTAGTCCATTTTTCATAAAAATCATAATATGCCAAACTCACCAAGACTAAGGCTTGACCGAATGTACATTTAGGTCATACCAATTCATATATTTCATTTATTTTACAAATTAGTCCTCCCAAAGTGTCATTTTCACAAATTAGCCCACATAGTTCAATTTTATCAAAAATTCATGGCAAGACATGTTTATTCAACACCTATCCATCATTATTCATTCAATTTCATCACAAAGCTGCATCTATGGCATTTTTCATAAACTTTAACAAAAATAGAAATTGAGACATGGGCATGGAAGAATACGAAGCAACAATCACAGAAACATAAAAATCATCAAAAATCGAGCTTAAAACATACCTTAATCACTAAACCAAAGTGCCAAAACCTAGAAAGCTTATTCTCTTCTTCTTTTTCTTTGAATTCGGTAAGAACAAGGTGAATTAAGCCTTTATTTTATGTTATTCTATTATAACATATAATTACATATCATGGACTAAATTAACCTTTATTTAAACCATAATGAAACACATGTTTTAAGGTCATTTATGACCATTTAAATCTTCAATGGTTTAATTACCCAATAAGGGCATAATTATTAAAAGCCATTCCAAAAGCATATATGCAAATGTGACATGCAAATTTTATCACATATGCATTTTAATCCTTTTTCACAATTAAGCACAGAAACGGTCAAATTAATTCATAGAAATTTCACAGATGCAGATTCATATAATACAGACACAGAAAATAATATCAGAACATTTTTCAGACTCAGATATGTGGTTCTGAAACCACTTTTCTAACTAAGGTCCAAACCGGGCTATTACATCTCATGTATGGATATTATTTAAGCTGTATAGTGTGTCTTGTTTTGACTTAATAATTCAAATGTGCATAGGTTTATAAAATGTACATTTGACAATTTGCTAATGAAATAGATTTATAAAATTGAAGATCATAATATCTAGGTACCACATATGAAATGATACATGCTTGGTTTTAATTTAGGTGGTCGAATAACATGAATGTAATGCTCATATAGTTCAAAAATTATATTTATAAAGCACGTGTTGTATGACTTCGATTTATGTTAGTTGGTTCAAAAATTTGATTTAATGGAGGATATTGATATGATTGAATTTTGAAGTATGGTTCGTATATGTATGAGGATTAATAAAATATGTTTAATTTTGGTTGGCTATATGATTTATATATGCGAAATTTGTTTATGTAAATATGTGAATTGTGGTTATCCGAGTTTGGAAGTATAGAATTAAAGGAGTTGATATAACTTTATGCTTGAAATGTGATAAATGATTGTTCTGAGCTGTGTTTTTGGTCGGTAATGCCTCTTAACTTTAATCCGGGAATGGATACAGGTTAGGGGTGTTACATTTGATTGGTATCAGAGCTACGGTTTAGTCAGTTCTAGGACTAACGTAGTGTGTGTAAGTCTAGCTATACATGTTATATATATATAAACTGCGATAGTGTGATAACTCCTAACAATTAAAATGTGTTTTTGTATAGTAAATGGATCCTGATCGAGCTATAGCTGATGATGTGGAAAGTAGTGCTCTCGCTCCCGCTCAAGGGGCAGCGCCGACTGATTTTAGGCCAAATACGAGTAGCCACGAGGGAGAGGCGAAACAAGCCTTCTTCCAGATGATGAACGAATGGTTCACACAATACATCTAGACAAATTCGGTTGCTCAACAACCTCCACCCCCGCCGAATCCTCCCCAAATACCTGAAATACCTCAAGTTTCTAGTCCGATGAAATTAAACAAGCCTCTAGTTGATAAAATCAGAAAATATGGGGCCGAAGAGTTCGGAGCTACTGTCGATAATGATGTTGAATGAGCTGAATTTGGGTCTGATAATACTATCCGGGTGTTTGATGAATTATCTTGTACTCCTGATGAATGTATCAAATGTGCAATATCTTTGCTTAGAGACACTGCATATCACTGGTGGAATACACTAGTATCGGTGGTTCTAAAAGAACAGGTTACTTGAGAGTTTTTCCAAATTGAATTTCAAAAGAAATATATCAATCAGAGATTCGTAGATCAGAAATGCAAAGAATTCCTCGAGTTAAAATAGGGTCGCATGACTGTGTCAGAATATGAGCGGAAATTTGTGAGACTCAGCAGATATGCCCGAAAATATGTTTCAACTAAAGCTATAATGTGTAAAACATTTGAAGGCAGTTTGAATGAAGACATTAAACGGCTAGTCGAGATTTTGGAAATCAAAGAGTTTGTGGTACTCGTCGAGTGAGCATGTAAAGCTGAAGAACTTGGGAAAGAGAAAAGAAAAGCTGATATTGAAGCTAAAGAGTCACGAAAAAGATCATCGAGTAAGTCATTTCAGTTAGTATGAAAGAATTTTTTAGATGAGTTTAGCCATTCAAAGGCTACTACAGTTAATTCTAGACGAGACCGAGAGAGGCCACCTGTGAGTTCAAAAGCTACTTCAATAGCTAGTATTGGAAATGTCAGATAAAATCAACCTGGGTGCAAACATCGCGGTAAATGACATCTCGACAATTGTAGATTGAATGACCAGGCTTGTTTCAAATGTAGATCCTTAGATCATTTCATCCATGATTGCCCTGAGTTGTTGAGCAAGACACAATGCTAGAGGTGGACCACCCAGAAACACGGGTAATGTGAGCAATAGCTAGAGGGGAACTACAGACACCACTGTTAAATCTAAAGCCTGAGCACCTACCAAAGCTTATGCTATTTGCGCTCATGAAGAAGCTTCATCTCCAGATGTTATTACCTGATACTGTGATTGCATTGATAGATCCAGGATCAACTCATTCTTATGTATGTGAGAATTTAGTATCCAGTACGACTTTGCCTGTAGAGTCTACTGAATTTGTGATTAAAATGTCAAACCCCTTAGGCAAATGTGTCTTGGTTGATAAAGTATGCAAGAACTAACCATTGATGATTCAAGATTTTTGTTTTCCATCCGATCTGATATTGTTGCCTTTCAATGAATTTGATATAATTCTGGCATGGATTGGTTAACGTTGCATGATGCTATAGTGAACTGCAACGGAAGACTATTGATTTGAAATGTCAGAATAATGAGATTATCTGAATTGAGTCAGATGATTTAAATGGTTTACCGGGAGTGATTTCTTCAATGTTAGTTTGAAAATATATTAGAAAGGGTTGTGAAGCTTACTTTGCTTATGTGCTCGATTCTAAAGTGATCAAAAAGAAGATTGAATCAGTACCAGTTGTGTGTCAATATCCGGATGTGTTTCTTGAAGAGTTACGGGGTTTGCCACCGATCAGAGAAGTTGAATTTGGTATTGAGTTAGAGCCGGGAAAAACTCCAATATCTATAGCTCCGTACAGAATGGCACCGACTGAATTAAAAGAGTTGAAAGCTCAGTTGTAAGAATTGACAGATAAAGGGTTTGCATGATCGAGTTATTCTCCTTGGGGTGCATCGATTTTGTTTGTGAAAAATAAAGACAGAACTATGAGAATGTAAATCGATTATCGATAGCTCAATAAAGTGACCATTAAGAATAAATATCCTCTAACGCGAATAGACGATTTGTTTGACCAGTTGAAAGGGGCCACAGTTTTTTCAAAGATAAATCTAAGATTGGGTTATTATCAATTGCGAGTTAAAGACTCCTATGTGCCGAAAGCTACTTTTCGAACGAGGTATGAACATTTTGAGTTTTTAGTTATGCCTTTCGAATTAACGAGTACACCTGTTGTTTTTATGGATCTAATGAATCGGATCTTCAGACTGTACCTAGATCGATTTGTTGTTGTGTTTATAAATGACATCTTAATTTATTCCCGTGATGAATTTGAGCATGCTGAACATCTGAGAATAGTGCTACAGATGTTGCAAGATAAACAACTTTTTGCAAAATTCAGTAAATGTGAGTTTAGGCTACGAGAAGTTAGATTTTTGGGGCATATTGTATCAAAATCGGGTATTCGAGTAGATCCGTACAAGATTTCAGCAATAATGGATTGGAAGCCTCCGAGAAATGTATCCGAAGTCTGAAGTTTTCTAAGACTTGCCGGTTATTACAGATGATTCGTAGAAGGTTTTTGTATGATTACAACTCCGATGACAAAACTGCTTCAGAAAGATGTTATGTTCGAGTGGTCAGATAAGTGCTAGAAAAGTTTTGATCAGTTGAAAGCTTTATTAATCAAAACTCCAGTGTTAGTTCAGCCAGAGTCGGGTAAAGAATTCATAATCTATAGTGATGCATCGTTGAATGGATTGGGTTGTGTTTTGATGCAAGAAGGCAAAGTCCTAGCTTATGCCTAGAGACAACTAAAACCGCATGAAAAGAATTACCTGACGCACGATTTGTAAGTGGCAGCTATTGTGTTCGCGTTGAATATTTGGCGCCACTATCTGTTCAGTGAGAAATGTCATGTTTATTCTGATCAGAGGAGCTTAAAATATTTGATGACTCAGAAAGATCTAAATCTATGATAGCGAATATGGTTAGAATTGTTAAAAGATTACGAGCTAGTTATTATAGTTGAGTGATCGTGATCTCGAGTGGTGATGATAAAGTAATAAAATCTGATCATACCTGGAAACTAACTAATATCACGATAAAAGGCAAGTGCACCTATCGAATAGTAGTATAGTTAGTGGCAAGACCGGAATATCGAATCCAAGGAACTATGAGTACTAATAATGACTTTCTTTCTATTATGTAGCCTAAGGGGTTTTGTTTCTGAATTAACTAATCTAAGCTAAACTGAAAACAAACGGCAATGAGTAAAGAGAGAGATTGCATTTAGGAAAACTGATTGATTAAGACAATACCTAAGGAAGAATCCACCTAGACTTCACTTGTTATCTAACTCTGAACCAGATGATTTCTTCATTTGTTTTGATCCGTAGAGATCCCTAAATTATGTTA
Source organism: Gossypium stocksii (assembly GCA_020496765.1). Lineage (NCBI taxonomy): Eukaryota > Viridiplantae > Streptophyta > Magnoliopsida > Malvales > Malvaceae > Gossypium > Gossypium stocksii. The sequence continues at coordinate 15,428,434 of CM035621.1, forward strand.
ATACCTCCGTCGAGGATAAGAACAACTAATCCTAGGTTGATTAACTGAAATCTCTTTCTAGTTAAAACCCTTAGTCTTGCATTAACTCAATCTATGGCTCCCCATATTAGATTTGACTCTAATCTGGCAGATTTTCGTCGTCCTATGTCTAGGATTTCGATCAACTTTGCTTAATTGTGTTGGATCTACTCCTATACAGGGACTTTGGCTCCTCTACATAGGCATATTCGACTTACATCAATATCCCGAAAATATCAATTTAAGAGTTAAAAACACAATTAAGAACAAATCAAATATTTATCACACAGCTCAGATAACAATAACAAGATCCGTCTTAGGTTTCATCCCCCTTAGATATTTGGGGTTTTAGTTCATAATTATAAAAGAAAACATCTCAGAAGAAATAAAATAGCAAAACATAAGAAAACCCAAAACTCCTGAAAGGATTGAAGGGAGATCCTCTGTCTTGATGTAGATCCTGGCTTCTAAGATGGATCAATCGGCTTTCTTTCGAGTAATTCCCTGTCTTTAACTCCCCGTCTTGGCGGGAAAATAATGTCTCCTTGGCGGGAGAAAAGCACACCCTTCTAGTTGCCTCATAGGGTCTTTATATAGAGTTTTGGAATGCCTTTCTTGGCCCCTAAGTAGCCTTTTCCGAGTAAAATTAAACTTCATCATGACAGGGACACGCCCGTGTGCCACGCCTGTGTGGATCGATGACCAGGCCGTGCTCGAGCCTGTTAAGGTGGCACGGCAGTGTGGTACGGCCATGTGGCAAACCTCCAGGCCGTGTTGATTACTGAACTGGGCCTAATTTGCCCGTTTTTAGCCCGCTCCTTGCTCTTTTCTCTTCCTTATGCTCACCTAAGTATAAAACATGAAACAAAAGGATTAGGAGCACCAATTTCCACACATTTAATGATAATTAGTCCAGAATTTAGGCTAAGTATGAGGTAAAAGTATGTATAATTTATGGTTTATCAAATACCCCCACACTTAAGCCTTTGCTTGTCCTCAAGCAAAATCTCAACTCACAATTAAGAATCATTCTTCTCAACTTATAATCCTTATCAATAATGTTTCAAACTAATCCAAAAGTAATCATACAGTGAAAATTCAACCAGAAGAACATTAAAGTTTCAAACATTCTAAGTTTGAGAATTTTATCACAGAAACATAGGTTAGGTTTTCTCCCTTCTCGTAAGTAATTACCTCTCAATCCAAATCAATAAGAGTTGACATCCTCACTAAAGATTCACTCTATCCACTCAAAGTGTTTAGGGTTCAAAAATTAAGCACTTTTTAGTCAACCTAAAAAGTTATTGCCATAAGCTTGCAGGAAAATCAAATCTCCACCATTATAGATTAATATGACACATCGATCAAAAGGTCTTTCAACTGTTGTAATGGGGCTTTGGTTAGGGGTGTTGTCACAAGCTAAAAAAGAGGGTTAGGATCGAGATTGAATTAAAAAATCATCTAGCTAGAAAAATCTCTATCACTAGAACATATTCCTAGAGCTAAGCCTTATGATGACATCGTTCTGGATTTGGAAGCTTATAATAGAAATATGCAAAAATATTAAACTATAACTGAAATATGAATTAAAACTGAATTAACTGTATATACACTTTTTTTTTAAGAACAAATCAAATATTTAAATTGAATACTTATAAACTTTACAAACTGAAAAAGAGAACAAAGCTAGATAATAATTCAACTCAAATCTTGACAAAAATAGGGATCAAAATAATTGAATGGAATTCAAAAAACAATGGGTTATAGGTTAATATTAAAGGTAAGTCAAAGAATAGGTTGTTAGGCTCAATGGGGTTCACTAAGGGTTAACTTATAGAGGTAGGCTTTTATGGAGTAAATGGGTTAAACCTAGGTGCCTTTATCATTTCGGCATATCAAATCAATGATGTGGTCTCGACATGTATAATCGAAGCAAGTTCTAGAATAAAAATCAGTATTGACTCACTCAAAGCAACAATAAAAGTGAGCACGAAAGGGTGTATGCTCAAAAGGCTCAAAAATCTCACCAAAATTATGGCTTTTGATGTCAATCCTACGAATTTCAAATCTCAAGATAATACTTAAAATTAGGGAAAATAACCTAGAAAAAATTAAATTCTCAAAAATTTCAACTTATCATGCTTGATTCCCTAAGGTTTTAAAGTTTTAATAATCAAAGCATAAGTACCTATGTCTTAATTCTCAACATATCAATAAAAATCATAAATCAATCAAAATTAATTCCTAATAGGAGATTGAGGCTAATGCAGAGAGTGAAAGTGATAATTCGAAATTTGAGAACAATGCAAAAAGTTAGTTGCAAAAACTTTCAGGGGTTTAAAGAGAATGTAAAGAATGAAAGTGAGTTCCCCCCACACTTAAGATGTACATTGTCCTCAATGAACAAAGATACATTAGTATAAATAGAAGCATAAAATTATAAGATAGGGAGAGAAGTAAAACTCCCTAAATTTTGGATGATTTTGTAGAGACAAATATTGGAATTGTAAGAGCTGGCAGTTGTGGCAGGGTTTTCCCATTAGATATGGATATGAGCTGTAAAGCTCCTTTAAAACTGCGATAGCATAAATAAGTGTTTAGGGATTTAATTTAAGCATAATTTTTCCGTTAGTGAATAGCCCATAAAAAATAAAATTGAAATCTAAACTAAAATATTCAATAAACATAAAGATTGAAATAAAGATAAAGAAAAATTTAAAAATTCTAAAGAAACATAAAATGCGAGAGAAGGTAAAAATAAAGATCAAGAAAGCAAATAAAAAAGAAGATAAGAGGAATAGAAAGTTCTAATCCTCAGATGGTTCGCGAGGTGGGTGCGGTGGTGCAAGATGGAGTTGTTGACAAATCTGAGCTAATGTTACATCAATGTGGTTAAATCACTGAAAACATTGTTGCTGGAATTGGGCAAACTGCTCAGAAGTGACGTAGCCTAAAGTTGCCGTATGAACTGGGTGGCGAGCGGGTGGTGGCTCGGTCGATGGCTCTTCCGGTGGTGGGACATCATCAGTAATGTCCTCGGGGTCTTCCTGCTCGGCATCCCGGAATAAACGGTATTGTGGAAGACCAGTCCCAGGTCGGCGCTAAATCATCCTCATGTGTAACATAGTTTGGATACCCTATGGGGACATCTAGCCAACGAGGTGTAAAAGGATGTCTGGGTCGCGGTGTTAAGTAGGCCGAAGTGGCGGGCCAATCGCTTGATGTATGGGCCTATCGAGAACACGCCCTTACGGTGTCACTCCGTCTGGTGTTGGATGGCATAGGCAATAAAGTGGGCGAGGTCAATCATGTGTACATGCGCCATGCTCCATAAAAAGTAGGCGTCGTGGGTGTTGACGACGCCTGTACTCTCGCATCTGCCCGTCAGTATATGTGCGAGTAGGGCATGTATGTACCTCAGAGATGGGTGAGAGCTGTCGCTTTAGAACGACTGGTGTCATATGTGGGCTGGCTAGGGACTAGGGCGCGCCAACAGTTGACTGGAGAGATGTAAATGTGGCGGTAGAGTTCTGAGAGGTCTTCTTCCTCCACAAACTGCTTAGTGTAGGGCCTAGTGCTGTACCGAACTCTGGTACACTGAGTTGACAAACGAGGCCTCCTAGACGGAATTATATCGTTCCTGGATCGTCGTGTTGGGTCATCACCATCTGGAGATGGAATGTGGAGTAGAACTCGAGGGTGAGCTCGAGATAGGTGGGCTCTACGATTTTAAAGAACTATTCCCATGGATCTGTTGTCAAGAAGGCCCGAATCTCATCTGCTAGTTAGACCTGTTCTAGTGCGGCCCAATCGATGCACCTTTCGACTCCAAGGGGTCTTGCTCGTAATATCTGAAAAAGTTCTTCTTGGGAGTTTTGCGAGAATCAGAGGAAGGGGTGTCAGACTTCAGCGGTGGCTCTAGAAGAGGAACCTCCGGGCCCCTTTTGCTTCTTTGAAGTAGGGACAGCAGCTTTCTTTCCACGTGAAGACGACATTATTTCTAAAAATAAAACAAAACGGAAAAAAGTATGCATTAGTCCTAAAAAAAATTGAAAATAAAGATAGGAATATTCATAAGTTCCTATTTACAACTTTAAACTTACCAAGAGTTCTAAATAAGTCATGCAAGCATATAATCATCTCATTGAAAAAAAAATGGGTCTCAATATATAGAAAATTCAAATTTCTCAAGATAGTGATAAGTGGTAGCCAAGAGATGTTCCTAAATGGCATAATGAGTATTCTAGATTAATCATGCAAAATGTATGAGAATAATATTAAGAATAATGTAAACAACCTAAAAGAATGAAATCATGAATAGATAATTAGTTAAAAGTATTGAAAATTATGAGAAAAGTGAGAAAATGGAACCAAAAATGTGGTTATGGGACGGAGCACAGTCGTGGCGAGGGTTGCACGGACGTGGTAGCGTGGCTGAGGTCGGCGGCGGCGCTAGGTAGGGCTAGTATGAACAGTGGTGGGAGAGTTTTTTAGGGTTTTTGATGAAGAATAAGATGAATAGTGGGGGTTTATATGGAATTTTGGGTCACACAGGCATAGCACACGCCCGTGTGACTGGGGTTAGCCCGTGTGGTTCGAAATTTAGGGATTTTGGCGTGCCAGATTCGTGTCACACACTCGTGTTCCTAGGGTGTGTTGGGGCACACGGCCGTGTCGCACGGCCATGTCCTTCGATGTTTGCTTCTCCCACGGTTGTGTCGGAAGTCACACGCTCGTGTTTGAAATGGCAGGTTCGACCACGGTCTTGAGGCACGGACGTGTCGCACGCCCGTATTGAATTAACAGGTTTGGCCACAGCCATATCGCACGGCCATGGCAAGTTGTCGAAGCCCGCATATAGGGAGATCTTACCCTGCTCATACACGGCCATATTGCACGACCGTGTCTTTACTTGTGGTGTCCACACGGCCTTAGGCACGCCAGTGGGTATGGCCGTGTGACTTGAAAAACCTGCATTCAAAGGGTTAGTTGATGTATTAGAGAGCCTAAATAAAAGAATTTACTAAGTCAGTGCTCGGTTTGCCTCCTGAGAAGCGCTTGTTTATATTCTAAGCTCTACTTTTCTCAAGCCTGTTCGGTCACAGTGGCTTGAAGAGTTGATACTCTTCTATCCTGCTTTCAATTTCATTATCAACGTAAGATTTGAGTCGAGTGTGATTTACCTTAAAAGTACCGAGTGACTCATGTTTTATCTCGACTGTACCATAGGGGAAGATTTTCATTACCGTGAAGTAGGGCATGTCACTTTTATGTTCTTTTGAATTCAAGATTCGAGGATCGTCTTCCCCTAAGATTACCTTATCCCCTACCTTGATTTGATTCGTTTTTACCTGAGGGTCGTCTTGGTGATGCTCTGGGTTGGTGTGGCATATTTTGGGTTTTTCTTGATAGTTCAGCCACTCGTCTAGTTCCTCAATCTGAAGCATTCGCTTTTCGTGTACGTCTTCCTTGGATGGACTTGTTTGTGGTTGGGTTGCCTTTATGTGGAGTGTATCCTGCACAGAAAGTTGGGTGGTGCGATCAGTGTTTTTACAAGGACTCGTAACTATATTCTTATCATCAACAGTCTTAATCGAGTTTCAAGCTCGTAAAGTAACTCTGTCATCACCTACACGTAGTTTAAGCTCACCTGTTCCTACATCAATTATGGTTCTGGCAGTTGCAAAAAAGGGTCGCCCTAGAATTAAGGGTACATTGCTATCCTCATCAATGTCTAAAACAACAAAGTCAACCGGAAATATAAATTTATCAATTTTGACAAGCACATCTTCAATTATTCCCTTTGGAAATCTAATGGTCTTATCAGCCAATTGGATGAGTTTGTTTAGGTTTTTCAAGACCTAGTTGTTTAAACAGTTTATAAGGTATTACATTAATACTAGCCCTTAAATCAGCTAAAGCATTTTTGACGTCTAAGCTACCAAGTAAACAAGGAATTGTAAAACTCCCTGGATCTTTCAATTTGTTGGGAGCTTATTCTGTAGAATAGCTGAGCACACTACATTTAGTTCCACACGGGATGTCTCATCTAGCTTCCATTTATTCGCTAGTTGCTCTCTTAAAAACTTAACGGCGTTTGGCATCTACGACAGAGCTTCAATAAATGGTAAGTTAATGTGTAATTTCTTTAAAAGTTTAAGGAATTTACCGAATTGCATCTATACGATCTTTCCTTAGCGCATTTGGGTGTGGGATACGAGGCTTATACTTTTTAACAATTGCATCTTTGGAACTTACCTCATCCTTACCTTTACTTACCACAGTCTCCTTGCATGGCTCTAGGTTGGTTTTGGTTAACCCTTCCTCATCTATTGCATCCACAGCATTAAGTTGCTCCTTAGGGTTAGTCTCAATGTTGCTCGGTAACCCACATTGCAGTCTTTCAGAAATTAGCTTGGTGAGCTGGCCTATTTGAGTTTCGAGTCCTTGAATGGATGCTTGCTGGTTCTTTAGTACCGTTTCGGTGTTTTAAAAACGCGTTTCTGGCACGGCGATAAATTTTTTGAGCATCTCTTCAAGGTTTGACTTTTTCTCTTGTTGAAATGGTGGTTGTTGAAATCCCGGAGGAGGTGGTTGTCTGTGATTTCCTTGTCCTCCCCATCAAAAATTGGGGTGGTTCCACCAACCTGCATTGTAAGTGTTACTATAAGGGTTATTTTGAGGTCTAGAATTATTACCCATATAGTTGGCTTGCTCGGTTTCCATGCCATGTCCATAGGAGGAGTAATCGGGATTGTACATGTTTCCTTGAATTGAGTCACACTGCATCACTAGGTGTACCTGCATAGAACCAACAAAGTTGTCAATCTTTTTATTAAGAAGTTCTACTTGATTAGAAAGCATAGTGACTGCATCAATTTTAAAAACTCCTGCAGCTTTCTGTGGCTTTGTTCTCATGACTTGCCACTGATAGTTATTCAGTGACATCTCTTCTATAAACTCATAAATTGATTTGGGTGTTTTGTTGTTGCTTGTTCCACCGGCGACTGCGTCGATCATTTGCCTCGTTGAAGGATTCACACCGTTGTGGAAAGTTTGAACTTGTAGCCACAGAGGTAACCCATGGTGAGGGCACCTTCACAATAGATCTTTGTATCTCTCCCAAGCATCATAAAGTGTTTCTAAATCCATCTGCACAAAAGAAGAGATATCATTCCTCAATTTAGCCGTTTTAGCCGGCGAAAAATATTTGAGCAAAAACTTTTCTGCCATTTGTTCCCATGTAGTGATAGACCCTCGTGGTAGAAAATTTAACCACTGTGTAGCTTTGTTTCTCAAGGAGAACGGGAATAGCCTAAGACGAATGGCATCATCAGAAACGGTATTTATTTTGAATGTATCGCATAATTCTAAAAAGTTGGCTAGATGCGAGTTAGGATCCTCATCCTGTAAACCATCAAACTGAACAAATTGATGTATCATTTGAATAGTGTTAGGTTTCAGTTCAAAATTATTTGCAGCAATAGTAGGCCTAACAATGCTAGATTCAGTGCCTACTAAATTAGGTTTAGCATAATCATACATAGTACGCGGAGTAGGATTTTGATCAACAGGATTTGCGGCTACTACAGGAGGTAGCTGATTATCCTGATTGGCTTCCATCTCTTCGGTAGGTTCTGGCTCTTCTTCTTGTCCTTGTTCTGGGTATTGCAAGCTTCTTCTTATCTCTCGGCGATTTCTACAAACTGTAGCTTCTAAATTATCGTAAAAAAGTAGTGGTCCTCCTGGGTTTCTTCTAGTCATAAACTAGAGATACTTTGAAGGAAAGAAAATTTTAGTAAATAAAAATAAAGGAAAAAAATAGAAACTAAAAATAAATAAAAGTAATAATGGTTAAAGTAATAGAAATCGAGTGTTCCTAATATCTTAGTTCCCCGGCAGCGATGCCAAAAACTTGATCGTGATCTCGAGTGATGATGATAAAGTAATAAAATCTGATCGTACCTAGAAACTAACTAATATCACGATAAAAGGCAAGTGCACCTATCGTATAGTAGTATAGTTAGTGGCAAGACTGGAATATCGAATCCAAAGAATTATGAGTACTAGTAATGACTTTCTTTCTATTATCTAGCCTAAGAATAAAAAGGGGTTTTGTTTCTAAATTAACTAATCTAAACTAAACTTAAAAGAAACGGCAAGGAGTAAAGAGAGAGATTGCTTTTGGAAAAACTGATTGATTAAGACAATACCTAAGGAAGAATCCACCTAGACTTCACTTGTTATCTAACTCTGAACCAGATGATTTCTTCATTTGATTTGATCCTTAGATATCCCTAAATTATGTTAATACCTCCGTCGAGGATAAGAACAACTAATCCTAGGTTGATTAACTGAAATCTCTTTCTAGTTAAAACCCTTAGTCTTGCATTAACTCGATCTATGGCTCCCCATATTAGATTTGACTCTAATCTGGCAGATTTTTATCGTTCTATGTCTAGGATTGCGATCAACCCCGCTTAATTATGTTGGATCTACTCCTATGCAGGGACTTTTACTCATCCACATTGGCACATTCGACTTAAATCAATATCCCAGAAATATCAATTTAAGAGTTAAAAACACAATTCAGAACAAATCAAATATTTATCACACAGCTTAGATAACAATAACAAGATCCGTCTTAGGTTTCATCCCCCTTAGATATTTGGGTTTTAGTTCATAATTATAAAAGAAAACATCTCAGAAGAAATAAAATAACAAAACATAAGAAAACCCAAAACTCCTGAAAGGATTGAAGGGAGATCCTCTGTCTTGATGTAGATCCTGGCTTCTGAGATGGATCAATCGGCTTCCTTTCGAGTAATTCCCTGTCTTTAACTCCCCATCTTGGCAGGAAAATAATGTCTCCTTAGCGGAAGAAAAGCACACCTTTTAGTTGCCACCTAGGGTCTTTATATAGAGTTTTGGAATGTCTTTCTTAGCCCCTAAGTAGCCTTTTCTGAGTGAAATTGAACTTCCTCACGACAGGGACACGCCCGTGTGCCACGCCCATGTGGATCGACGACCAGGCCGTGCTTGAGCCTGTTAAAGTGGCACAGTCGTATGGCACAGCCGTGTGGCGAACCTCCAGTTCATGTTGATTACTGAACTGGGCCTAATTTGCCCATTTTTGGCCCATTTCTTGCTCTTTTCTCTTCCTTATGCTCACCTAAGTATAAAACATGAAATAAAAGGATTAGGAGCACCAATTTCCATAAATTCAATGATAATTCATCCAGAATTTGGGCTTAGTGTGGGTAAAAATATGTATAATTTATGGTTTATCACTGAGTTAAAAGCGAGACCATTATCTATGCAGCAGATTTACGAAGCTTAGAAAGTTGATAATGAATTGTTAGCAAAACGAGCTCAATGTGATTCGAACCCTGATTCAGAATTTCGAATTGATGCTGATGATTGTTTGAGATACAGAAACTGAATATGTGTCCTGAGAAATTTCGAGTTGATTCAGATGATTTTAAATGAAGCTCATAATAGTCGGTTATCTGTTCATCTGGGAAGTACAAAAATGAATAATGATCTGAAACAAATTTACTGGTAGGCTGGTATGAAGCGTGATATCTCTGAATTTGTTTTGAAATGTTTAATCCGTCAGCAAGTCGAAGCTGAGCGTCAGGTACCATCTGGGTTACTACAGCCGATTATGATTCCGAGTGGAAATAAGACAAAATCACGATAGATTTTGTATCGCGTTTGCCCTTGTCTCCGAGTAAAAAATATATGATATGGGTGGTTTTTGATAAACTGACTAAATCAAGTCATTTTATTTCGGAGCGCATGGATTATTCACTTGATAAACTTGCTGAGTTGTACATCTCTCATATTATCAGATTGCACGGAGTACCTATTTCTATTGTTTCGAATAGAGATCCGAGGTTCACATTGCGGTTTTGGAAGAAACTACAAGATGCACTAGGTACAAAGCTACACTTGGTACTGCCTTTCATCTGCAAACAGATGGTCAATCCAAGCAGATTATTCAGATACTCGAGGATATGTTGAGATGTTGCATTCTTGAGTTTAAAGGTTCGTGGGAACGATATTTGCCATTGATTGAATGGCACTTTATGAAGCATTGTACGGTCACAAATACTGAACACCTTTGTATCAAACTAAGCTCAGGCGAGAATAAGATTCACGAGGTCGATTTGGTTAAAGAGACTGAACAGAAAGTGAAAGTGATTCGTGAAAGTCTAAAAGCAGCATCAGATCGTCAGAAATCATACGCAGACTTGCAACGGAAAGATATTGAGTTTCAGATCGGGGATAAAGTGTTTTTGAAAGTCTCTCTGTGGAAAAAAATACTTAGATTAAGTCGTAAAGGCAAGTTGAGCTAAGATTCATCGGGTCGTATGAGATCATCGAGAGAGTAGGTCTAGTGGAATATTGGTTAGCTCTACCGAATGAGTTAGAGAAAATTCACAACGTTTTCCATGTATCGAAACTACGAAGATATCGATCCGATACCTCGCATATGATTTCCCCATCCGAGATTGAGATTCAATCCAATATGACATACGAAGAAGAACCGATCCGAGTTTTAGATTACGAGGTTAAAGAATTGAGAAATAAGAAAATTTCATTAGTGAAAGTCTTATGGCATTAACACCGGGTTGAAGAAGCTACGTGGAATCCCAAGAATGCTATGAGATAGCAATATTCGAACCTATTCACTGGTAAGATTTTCAGGGACAAAAATCACTAAGGGGGAAGAGTTGTAATAGCCCGATTTTAGATAAATTGAAACAGTAGTTTTGGAACCACAAATTCGAAGTTGTAAAATTTTTTTAATATTATTTTTGGTGTTTACAACATGTTATTTGATATGTGTGAAAATTTCGTGATTTAATTTTATCGATTGATTAGTTAATTTGATAAAAGGACCAAATCGCATAAAATGTAAAAGTGGCTTTCTAGTTGTTAAAGTACTTATTTGATATGATTTCTTGATTTTAAAGTCCTTAAAATGAAATTAGGCCATTAAATACATGAATGGGCGGTAATGGCATGCATTATATTGTTTTATTATTAAATCATTAAGGTTATTATGGTATATGGATAATAAAATGTAATTAAAATAAAACAAAACATAAAATGCATGCATTATCATCTTTTTGGCCGAAAGTTAAGAAGAAAAAGAAACCATTTTAAAGCTTGCAAGTTCGGCACTTTGATGTCTTAAATTAAGTATGTTCTTTGCTCGATTTTTGATAATTTTTATATTTTTTAGATCGTTGCTCCGCATGCTTTAATTTTCGGATTTGATGATGAATTTGTGATTTTCCATTATTGATAGCTTGATGTTTTTATTTTTTGATGATGAAAAATAAATATTTGTTGTTAGATTATCATAGTTTATTAAGTGATTTTTGATAAAAATGCTTATTAAGGACTAAATTGTGAAATTTTTAAATTGAGGTGTCAAAATGTGAAATAAATGGAATTAATGGGCTGCTAGGGACCTAAATAATATTTAGCCAAACATGGGTTAAATGAAATTTTGTGTATTTTGAGTTGTTTTGAAATATGGACTAAATTGTAAAAATAGGAAATGTTAGGGGCTAAAGTGCAAAATGCCCATTTATGTGTTTTTTTTGGGTGAAATTAAATGAACATGAAATTAAATAAGTTAAATTTGAATTTATATAGATCAAGAAAGGAAGAAATAGGATTTGGATCGGGGGAAGTCGAAAGCTGTTGAATAGTCGTTCTGATCCGTTTGTTTTCGTACGAGGTAAGTTCATAAGTAAATAAATGTTCCTAAATTCAAATGTATATATTATATAATTCCGAATTGAATTGTATATACAAATATATATGTTGCCAAATTGAACTGAGCATGGGATGACCTGTTTCGAACTTGAATTGATTGTATTACAACGTCCGAAAGTCCCGTACGAACCATAGGAAAAGTATAGGATACATAAGTCATGACATTAGGACTTCCGACGTGTGATTTCGTGTAAGACCATGTCTGGGACATTGGCATCAATATGAGATTACATGTAAGACCATTTTTGGGACATTGGCATCATATATGATTTCGTGTAAGACCCTGTCTGGGACAGAGGCATCGATATATGATAACATGTAAGACCATATCTGGGATATGGCATTGTATGTGATAAATGTGTTTTCGAGTATCCTTAACGATTCAGAATGGTTCAACGAGCAATGTCAAAATGAGACCAAATGTGAATTTGAGCTAAATGATTTAGGTACGTATGAGCTTATATGTTCATTGAAAAATAAGGTAAGTGAAGTTGCTTAATATGGTATTATGAATTATATGAGAAAAATAATTGTATTTGCATAAGAGATTAGTTAAATTTGGCCTATTCGAATTGATTTATTAATTTTCTTGTGATGATTTATTTGCTTATGGCTTACTAACCTTTCAAAGCTTACTTTGTGCATTCTTTCTCTATTTTATAGATATATAAAGCTAGCTCTAGCTCGGGGATCGTCACGGATAATCGTCACACTATCGATCGCTATTTTGGTATTTCAAAAGTTTGTACTTTTGACATATGGTATGTATAAGCTAGTTTCGATATGGTTCATTTTTATTTGTATATATGTAGCCATGTGAAAATAGCTTGATAATGATGCTAATGTTTGTGTATATTCGATCATGGTATAAACTCATTTTGGGAAGTATGTTTCATGGTATATATGTATGGTGTATTGGTTATATGTTTTGGTTGAGTAATGATTTAGGTGATGGATGTGTTTTTGCTATAATGCATATGTTCCCATAAGCTATGTTATGTATAAGTGATTGCTTGCATATTGGTTGTTTAGGTATGATTCTAAATGGTAAATAATGATTATGTTTTAGGTATGTTTTGTCGGTTATATGGATAGCTATAAATTGAAATGTTGATGTTTGTTTCGGATTATGAAATAGTATAATTAGCTTAATTTTGAATGGTGGAATTGGTATGAATTTTTTAGGCTAATTTGATGTCTGAATTGATGGTTCATTGAATATATGATGTTTAGACATGATATTTAGCATGCAAATTAGGTAAACTTTGATTTGTTATATGTATTAAAAAATGGTCCATGTCAATATGGTAAAATGCGCATGAATTAGTAAAGTACAAGATCATATTTAATCATTTGGTAATGTTTGATAATGTCTCATGTATGGATGTTATTTAAGCTGTATAGTGTGCCTTGTTTTGACTTAATAATTCGAATGTGCATAGGTTTATAAAATGTACGTTTGACAATTTGTTAATGAAATAGATTTATAAAATTGAAGATCATAATGTATACGCTAGGTACCACATATGAAATGATACATGCTTGGTTTTAATTTAGGTAGTCGAATACCATGAATGTGATGTTCATATGGTTCAAAAATTATATTTATAAAGCATGTGTTGTATGACTTCGATACATGTTAGTTGGTTTGAAAATTTGATTGAATGGAGGATATTGATATGGTTGAATTTTGAAGAATGGTTCGTATATGTATTAGGATTAATAAAGCATGTTCAATTTTGGTTGGCTATATGATTAATATATGCGAAATTGGTTTATGTAAATATATGAATTGTGGTTATCCGAGTTTGGAAGTATAGAATTAAAGGAGTTGATATAACTTTGTGCTTGAACTGTGATAAATGATTGTTCTGAGCTGTGTTTTTGGTCGGTAATGCCTCGTAACCTTAATCTGGCAACGGATATACGTTAGGGGTGTTATAGCGTAGATTGTAACACCCCAAACCCGGCCCAGACGTTATGGCCAGATCTGATGTGTCACATGGACGATGAATGACACCTCGTTCTTATATTAATAAGTTTGGCAAAATCATTTTAAGAGTTTTGAGAAAATAAACAGGTTATTTAATGGAAGTCCTATCCACTATCAGTTGGAGTTTATTTCTTTAAAAGACCTTATCTTGTCATTAGGTTATCCATTTGTTGCGTACGATATGTTTTGAAAATGTTGATTAGTTTTGGAATAAAAATCCGTGCAGCCTTAGTCTATCAAGTTTAAACAAGCAATAATTAAATAAATAAAACCAAAATAAAATAATTAATCAGCGGCCTTATTACAGATTTTAACCAAAAAATTAAAGAATACTAGAATAAGAAAACTTTAAGAAAATTTAAACCTGAATTAAAACAATTCACGTGGCCACTCCGAATCCCTCGCAGCTCCAAGTCCTCTAAGGTTGGGGCTCACCTGCATAGATGAAAAGGAAGGGGTGAGTTTGTGAAAACTCAGTGTGTAAGCTAATCCAAACAGAGTCCAGATCAGTACAAGCCTAACTGGGCCGAAGCCCTAAACAAGAAACAGTGTTAACTGGGCCTTAGCCCTATTCAAAAACAGTAGTTACTGGGCCTTAGCCCTATTCAGAAAAAAGTGTGGCCTTAGGCCCAATACAGTAACAAAACAATATTTATGCATGAATGCAAAGCCCAACCCAATCCAGCCCTACACACCACCCGTACCAGCCCTACACACCATGTGGGGAATAACTCAACCCACCCAGCCCTACACACCACAGCTGCAGCTTAGCTGCTTAATCAGATAACGTGGCCAAGCCACTAAAACAGTAAAATGAGGCAAGGCCTCTAACAGTATTCGTGGCATTGTCACTTAGCACTTCCTCCATCAAAACCCAATCCCATGCAATAGTATATATTATGACATGGCATCCATAGAACAGATGCATTTTAGCAGGCAAATCAATCAACTTAACCCTAGGGGTAAAATGGTCTTTTAGCACCTAAGGGTAAAATAGTAATTTTTCACCCTTAATGGGTATTTCAATAAATTTACCAGATTTTAGGGTTTCATGCTCATTACAGTTTTCTCATAGCCCTAACATCATCTAAGTAACTTATTTCGCCCATTTTATCAAAACAGAGTTATCGGGCCCTAAAACCCCTAATGGGCCCAACGGTGTCCACTTGCTATTACGGCCCACTAAGCCAAAATTTTACATCCGTTTTAGCAGATTTACAGTCAGACTACCAAAATATGCTTACCGCTCATTTCCACCCATATGGGCCCGTAAGCCCATTGGGCCTAAATTCAGCCCTTCAAGGCCCAAAACCACCAACGTGCACGAAAATGCACACACATCATTCTTACCATTTGCGATTACGAATTTTACCGATTCAACCGACCTACAAGCACTCGCACGCTCACAGGCCCACAAAATGCCAGAATTTCGGCATTTCGACTTTTCGACTTTTGTCGATCTAGTCTACTAGAGGGTGTCGATTACACACTTGTTTGCGTACTACGTAGAGATCCGCACCGAATTAACCTACAAATCTTGTTATTGTTATCTTAACTATATGATCAATATTTGACTTGTTTTTAATTGTGTTTTTAATTCTTGAATTAATATTTTCGAGATATTAATTTAAGTCGAATGTGCTTAGGCAGAGGAGCAAAAGTCCCTGTTTAAGAGTAGATCCAACAAAATTAAGCGGAGTTGATCGCAATCGTAGACATAGGATGACGAAAATCTACCGAATTAGAGTCAAATCTAATATAGGGATCTATAGATCGAGTTAATGCAAGACTAGAGGTTTTAATTAGAAAGAGATTTCAATTAATCAACCTAGGATTAGTTGTTCTTATTCTCGACGGAGATATTAACTTAAGTTAGGGATCTCTACGGATCAAGTCGAATGAAAAAATCATCTAGTTCAGAGTTAGATAACAAGTGAAATCTAGGTAGATTCTTCCTTAGGTATTGTCCTTATCATTCAGTTTTCCCAAAGTAATTTTCCCAACTTACTCTTTGTCGTGTCTTTAGTTTAATTTAGAATAGTCTACAACCAAACCCCCTCTTTGTTTTTAGGCTAGATAATAGAAAGAAATTCATTACTAGTACTTTTAGTCCCTTGGATTTGATATTCCAATCTTGCACTAGCTATACCACTATTCGATAGGTGCACTTGCCTTTTATCGTGATAATAGTTAGTTTTTAGGCACGATCAATCTATTACTTCATCATAATCACGAGATCAAGTTTTTGGTGCCGTTACCGGGGAATTGAAATATTAGGAACACTCGATTCCTATTACTTTAGCCATTTTTAATTTTATTACAATTTATTTTTATTTTAGGTTTTTATTTACTAAAATTTTCTTTTTATTTTTCTCTTCTAAGTGTCTCTAGTTTATGACTAGAAGAAACCCAGGAGGACCATTATTATTTGACGATGATTTAGAAGCCACAGTTCGTAGAACTCGCAGAGAGATAAGAAGAAGCTTACAATACCCAGAATAAGAACAAGAAGAAGAACCTGAACTTCTCATAGTACAGGTAGTGCTTCCAGATCATAAGGGCAAAAACTACTGCAGCCAACTCTAAGTCGTGCGTCAGATAGTTAACTTCATAAGTCTTGAGTTGTAGAGATGCATAAGCCACTACCTTACTGTCTTGCATCAAAACACAGCCCAAACCCACATGTGACGCATCACTGCATACCACGAAGTCCTTCCCAGGCTCAGGCTGTATCAAAACTAGAGCCTGTGTTAAAATCGTCTTAAGTTTCTCAAAGCTCTCCTACTGTGCATCAGTCCAAACAAAAGGAACTCCCTTACACAGCAGCTTACTCAATAGAATCGCGATCAAAGAGAATCTTTCTACGAATCCAATACAGTCTTCGGCTATTTCCAATCCAGTACAGCATTTATTTTACGAGGATCCACACGAATCCCCCTCAGCAGATACCACATGCCCCAAGAATGTAACCTCTCGAAGCCAGAACTTACATTTAGAGAATTTCGCATACAGCTGTTTCTCACGCAAAGTCTGCAAAACAACCTTGAGATGTTCATCGTGTTCATCCTTTGTCTTAGAATAAACCAGAATGTTATCGATGAACACTACCATGAACCGATCCAAATAGGGTTAGAACACTTGGTTCATCAAGTCCATAAATGTCACGGTGTATTGGTTAACCCAAATGGCATAACTAGAAACTCATAATGTCCATAATGAGTCTTAAATGTTGTCTTATGCACATCGGCCTCCTTTACCCTCAACTGGTGGTATCCTGAATGCAGATCAATCTTAGAGAACACTGAAGCCCCTCTGAACTAGACAAAAAGATCATCAATCCTCGGAAGTGGGTAATTATTCTTGATCGTCAACTTATTCAACTGACGGTAGTCTATACATATCCTTATCGTACCGTCCTTTTTCTTTACGAACAGAACTGATGCTCCTTATGGAGACACACTGGGACGAATAAACCCACGATCCAATAGCTCCTAAATCTGAGCCTTAAGTTTAGTAAGCTCCTTCAGTGCCATTCAATAAGAGGCGATAGACACCGGAGCCGTACCAAGAATCAGATCAATCCCAAATTTCACCTTTCAACTCAGAGGTAATCCTAGTAGTTCTTCTAGAAACACGTCTGAAAAATCCCTCACAGTCCGGATGTACTTCACCGAAGAGTCTACAGAATCCAAGACACTGATGTAGGCTAAGAATGCCTCACATCCCTTCCTTACCAACTTCTCTGCTACCAACACAGATATCATATTACTTAGATAATTCCATCGTTCCCCAATCACGACTATCTCATTATCCTCCTCGGTCCTCAGAACAACCCTCTTTTCAACATAATCTAGACTCACACGATACTTCACCAACCAATTCATACCCAAAATTAAATCGAACTCCCCAAACGGAAGCTCCATCAAGTCAGCCAGAAATACAGTCCATTAGACTTCCAATGGAACATCCCTAAATAATTTACTGACTCTAACAGACTGCCCCAACAGACTCACCACTGATATCTCACTAGAAGCCCTCTTATAAGGTATTCCCAAGGTCTCCGACATAGAACATGCAATATAGGAATGTGTAAAACCTATGTCTATCAGCGCAAAATAAGGTACATTAAAAATTAGGAACGTACCCGTGATGACGTCCGGAGCATCTCCATCCTCACAACGACGTACAGCATAGACCAGTGCAGGCTGCCTTGCCTCAGTCGGCCCAACACCTCTGCCCGGTGCTCTCTGACCTTGACCCATCCCATACCACATTTAGCCTGTCCTCGGCCCCTAAGTGGCTATTGTACCCCTCTCGGCAGTTGTGCAGTCTCAACAACCGGAGCTTGCATCTGATTACCCCTCAGCGAACAATCCTTACCTCGGTGCTTAGTAGACCTGCACCTCAAACACGCTCTAGTAACTCTCCAACACTCGCCTAGATGGCTCCTATTACAGTGCTGACAAATAGCCACCCTAGCACGAACAACCACAGTAGGCCCAATTCTCATGGGCCCATCAGTTCTATGCTTTTTCTTAGGCCTCATAGCAGAATTAGGAAGCTCTGGATCCCTCTTAACCTTCCCTCTATCACGATTCTGGTGTTCAGTGTGCTTCATCTCCTCGGCTATCTTAGCCTTTTCGACCAAGACTAAGAAATCATGCTCCCTCTGTGGAGCTATCAGAACACGCAAGCTGTCGCAGAGACCATCCTCAAACCACACATAATGCTCCTACTCGGTCGCTACCATGCCCCTCACATAACGACTCAGTTTCAGGAATTCAGCCACATACTCGGCCATAGAATAGTCCCTTTGAGTAAGATTTAAAAACTTACGTCGCCTCGCATCAATATGGCTAGCCCCAACATATTTACTCTACAAAGATGTCTTAAATAAGTCCCAGAACATTCGGTCAGGCTGAGTGCCCTCCTTCATAGTCAACCAACACTGATACGCTTCGTCTTGAAGCAGTGATACAGCCCCCTTGAACTTCTGCTTAGAAATGAAATCTAAATCGTCCATGATGCGTTTCGTGGCCTCCATCTAGTACTCGGCCACATTTGAAGCAACCCCAATGATGCCCCTAAATAGTTCAGCCCCATTGGACCGAAGTCATTTCGTAACCGACCCACGGCCCTCAGATCTATTTTTGGGCCCAGCGACCCTCTTCAGAATACGCAGCATGGCTCGGGACAGTGCATCATCCCCAGCTGCATGATCATAAGACCCTGACCCAGTCTCTGTAATGGGTGACACCGGTGTCTCGCTAGTGTCCAGATTAGGGATCGTGTTCGATACGAAGGACTCCGCTCGAGCCCCTCTACGGTCTCTGCCTCTGCCTCTAGTACCTCGTCCACAAGTACCGCGTGTGCTCATCGTAATATCAAAGTTATCTATATTAAAAGTTTTATGCAAATCAGTTTACAGTTCTAATATGTCATTAGCAAATGTTTTAGGCAGTATATTTATTAGAGTATTCAGTGTTGGTTATCGTGAGTAACAATCTCACTACAGTTTCAATTTACACTACCTAAAGTGTTTCAGAAAAGTACTACCTAAGTAGTCTTAGAATACAATTTCAGTAGAGTCCTACCTAAGAGGTCTCAGAGTATACAAACAGTATTTCTCAATCAAATCAAACAGTATCTATAAGTATGCTTTTAATCAATTCAATTAGAGTTCCAGAGAGACTTACTTGGATCGGCGTCGAAGGCTCGGTGTACCACTTTTTCAGTATAAAAAACATTTCAAAATCATTTTCGAATCATTTCTCAAAACCATACTTTAAAACCCAAAAACCACAATCGAGTTTTGTAACCAGGCTCTGATACCACTAAATATAACACCACAAACTGGGCCTAAACATTATGGCCGAATCTACTAGTGTCACATGATATATTTTTATAAACCGAGTCGAAAGTAATAGCTCATTTGGATTCTTATCTTTACTTAAGTTAGGAAATCGTGATCAACTTATTTGCTAAAATTTATTTCTTTAGACGCGGAAGCTCTTAGTTAATTTTTAGAAAAACACATAAGAGGTGTTTACAGTTCAAAAGTCCATAAGAACAATTTAAGTAAAAAATAATCCGAGTCCAAAATTACATCAAAAATCCCAAAATGATCAAAAACGAGAAAATGGTAAATAACCAGTAAAAACTGTAAAGTCTAATAAGTATCTAGCAGTGGTCACCGTCGAGCCCTCCACTGCACCGATCCATCTACTACTGGGGATTACTTGACAGACAAATAAAGGGGTGAGTTTTCACAAACTCAGTGTGTACACCCCCACAGTAAAGCATGCATGTAAATAGATATCAGACAGTTGGTCATAAATTAAGCCTAAGCCCTTAATAGATACAGCGTAGGCCTTAGCCCACTCAGAACAGAATCAGATATATTCAGGCCTTATCCTATACAAATATACATGCATATCAAATCAGTCCAGTACATGCCCACCAATCCTGCACACCATCTACGTCCACCCTGTACACCATGTGGGGATAAAATCGACCCACCCAGCCCTACACACCAAGTATGGAGATAAAATCAACCCATCCAACCCTACACACCATGAAGTACCGTGAAACGCCACATAGCAGTAAATACAATATAGCTGCCAAATAATCGGCTAAAAGCCTTACAGTCTTCTTTCTCTTCACAACAATAAACCCAACCCAATGCAATGCAACATACATAAATGGCATGCTTTTATACAGAACAATAGATCAGAATCAGAACAGAACAGTATTAATACACATGCTAAGTAATACATGCTAGTATACATATCAGAATCATACCACAGAATAGGGGTTTAAGTAACACTTACCGACCCTACATCAGGTTGCAGCAGACTTGGACGACCCGTGCAATCTTACAATTCAATATAGAAAAAATGGTCTCACACGCTAATGTGTCCTACCCCTGTGGGCCCACACGCCCGTGTGGCCCACACAGACCAAATTAGCCTTGCCCGTGTGGATCACACGGCCTAGCCCAAATCCCACACGCCCGTGTAGTTCACCCGTGTGGGCCTACACGCCTGTGCCTCACACATGGCCTAGCCAGCCTCACACGCCTGTGTCTGTCGTGCCCTTATGGCATGCGCATGGCCTAACTTGTCAACCATACGGTCGTGTATCACCATACGACCTCTACACGGGTAGTCTACACACTTGTGTGGTGTTGACAGCTTCGTTTACAGCTTTAGCCAAAACACGATTTTAGTGCAATCGGAGTACACACATGGTCTTTTTTCGATGCCTGAGCACTACTGAGCACTTCCAAACTTATATTCGGTAATCCTGAGTCCAAAAATCAGTCACTTATATCGAATAGTTACGAAACAATAAATCCCAAAACCAATGATAGCCTAACCTTTAAAGACGACGACACTTTCTTGTTGAAAAGAACGTCGTCTAACAGTCCTCCGAATTTAAATTGTCTCCTAAATAGTAACAATTACCCTAAAAACACCATTACTTAGCAATAAGAAACAAAAAGAAGACTTCTAAACTTACCAAAATCATACTAAGGGGGCAATGTGATATAACAAGAGGAAAAGGTAAAAAACCGAGTTTGAAAACCAAGAAAATCAAAGATAAAAAATCGGGAGCAGGCAGAGGAAATTCGACTGAAGTAAAAAAGGGAGAAAAAGAAAGTGAAGAAGGAAAATTTGCAAAGGAATTCGGCAGAGAATTTGGGGAAGAATGAATTTTCAGTAATGGGAAATAGAATCTCGATAACTACCAAATCCCCAAATTCACTCCCCCACTACTCAGTTTCCTAAACCAACTCTAACTCATTAGAGTGAATGAGCATAAAAAAGTGCCCACACCATGAATCGAACATAGGACGTCAAGGACCTATTAATTAAGGGTTAGGCTTTAGTTAATAAAAACCTAAAATTTTTGCCAAAGCCAAGGCTTGAACCCAAGACTTCTCAGACACTCTTAGAACACATAACCACTTAAGCAGTCAATTATTTGTGTCAAAACCATGCAAAAACATATTCAGAAGATTTTCATGCCACAAATTCACAAAAGCCAAAAATAAGAAATTTTGGGGCATTGCACAGCATGTTCATTATCATCTCAGGAATATACCAGGATATCATCAACAAATAACACCACAAATCTATCTAAATATGGTCTGAAAATTCTGTTCATCAGATCCATAAATACTATAGGTGCATTAGTCAAGCCAAATGGCATCACAAGAAACTCATAGTGCCCATACCTGGTTCTGAAGATTATTTTTAGAACATCTGATTCTTTTACCCTTAGCTGATAGTAACTAGAATGGAGATCAATCTTTGAGAATACAGTGGCACCTTCCAACTGATCAAACAAGTTATCAATACGAGGCAGTGGATACTTATTCTTTATTGTAACTTTGTTGAGCTGCCTATAATCAATACACAACCTCAACGATCCATCTTTCTTTTTAACAAATAAAACTGGTGCACCGCAAGGTGATGAACTGGGTCGTGCAAAACCCATGTTAGTTAGTTCTTGCAATTGTGCTTTCAACTTTTTTAATTCAACCGGAACCATTTTGTAGGATGCTATAGATATAGAAGTTGTCTTCGGAACAAGATCTATAGAAAATTTCACATCTCTAATCGGCAGTAATTCGGGTAATTCAGGTAATTCCTCTGGAAATACATCAGGACATTCACAGATAACTGGCACTGATTTAACTTTTTATTCAAACACTTTAGTATCCAACACATAAGCAAGATAGGCATCACACCCTTTTCTGATATATCTCTGTGCTGTTATAGCTGAGATCATATTAGACAACCCATCTAGTTTATCAGATTCCACACTGAGCAATTCACCATTCTGACATTTTAACACAATGTACTTATGTTTATAATTTACCACTGCATCATGTTGAGTTAACCAGTCCATACCCAGAATTACATCAAATTCATCAAATGGCAATAGTATCAAATCAATTAAGAACAATAACTCTTTACAATCACCGGATAGTTTTTACAAACTTTATCCACCATAACATACTGGCCCAGAGGGTTTGAAACTTTAACCACAAATTTAGTGAACTCAACAAGTACATTTTTAACAAACACTAAATTTGTGCATATATATGAATGTGTTGAATCAAGATCAATCAAAGTAGTTATATCAGTTTCAAGAAGAGAAAATGTACCAATAATGACGTCTAATGTAGAGGCATCTTCTCTTGCACGAATAGCGTATATCTTTGCCAGTGCTTGTGCTTCAGACTTAACTGTTATGTTAAATCTTTTATTGCACCTTAGCTACCACTAACACTTTCAGAGTGACAAGGTGGTCTACCTCTCGAGCCAAGGTTACTTGGTTTTGAAATCTGAACAATATCTTTTTCAATCCTTTTCGGACAATCTTTAAGATAATGATCAAGAGAACTACATTTATAGGAGGCTTCGCTTCTCATACGGCACTCCCCAAAATAAAATTTGTTGCAATGTTTGCATCTAAGTTTAGGGTTACCAACACTTTCAACACTTATTACAGATTGATAAACCGTAAATTATGCATATTTTTACCTCATGCTTAGCCTAAATTCTGGATGAATTATCATTGAATTGTGGAAATTGGTGCTCCTAATCCTTTTATTTCATGTTTTATACTTAGGTGAGCATAAGAAAGAGAACAGGGCAAGGAACAAGCCGAAAACGGGCAAATTAGGCCCAATTCAGTAATCAACACGGCCTGGAGGTTCGGCACACGGGCGTGTCACACAGCCCTGCCACTTTAATAGGCTCGAGCACGGCCTGGTCTTCGATCCATACGGGCGTGGCACACGGGCGTGTCCCTGTCATAAGGAAGTTCAATTTCACTCGGAAAAGGCTGCTTAGGGGCTAAGAAAGGCATTCCAAAACTCTATATAAAGACCTTAGAAGGCAACTACAAGGGTGTGCTTTTATTCCCGCCAAGGGTGCTTTATTCCCGCCAAGACAGAGAGTTAAAGGCAAGGAATTACTCGAAGGGAAGCCGATTGATCTATCTCAGAAGTCAAGATCTACATCAAGATAGAGGATCTCCCTTCAATCCTTTCAGGAGTTTTGGGTTTTCTTATGTTTTGCTATTTTATTTCTTCTGAGATGTTTTCTTTTATAATTATGAACTAAAACCCCAAATATCTAACGCAGATAAACCTAAGACAGATCTTGTTATTGTTATCTGAGCTGTATGATAAATATTTGATTCATTCTTAATTGTGTTTTTAACTCTTAACTTGATATTTCTGGGATATTGATTCAAGTCGAATGTGCTTATATAGAGGAGCAAAAGTCCCTGCATAGGAGTAGATCCAACACAATTAAGCGGAGTTGATAACAATCCTAGACATAGGACGACGAAAATCTGTCAGATTAGAGTCAAATCTAATATGGTGAGCCATTGATCGAGTTAATACAAGACTAGGGGTTTTAACTAGAAAGAGATTTCGGTTAATCAACCTAAGATTAGTTGTTCTTATCCTCGACGGAGGTATTAACATAATTTAGGGATCTCTACGGATCAAATCAAATGAAAAAATCATCTGGTTCAGAGTTAGATAACAAGTGAAGTCTAGGTGGATTCTTCCTTAGGTATTACATTAATCAATCAGTTTTCCCAAAAGCAATCTCTCTCTTTACTCCTTGCCATTTCTTTTTAGTTTAGTTTAGATTAGTTAATTTAGAAACCAAACCCCCCTTTATTTTTAGGGTAGATAGTAGGAAGAAAGTCATTACTAGTACTCATAGTTCCTTGGATTCGATATTTCAGTCTTGCCACTAACTATACTACTATTCAATAGGTGCACTTGCCTTTTTATCGTGATATTAGTTAGTTTCCAGGTACGATCAGATTTTATTACTTCATCACAATCACGAGAGATCACAGATGGAGATGGAGATCTTGTATTAAAGCGTTGAAAGCCTCATTCTTTTCCAGAATACCCCATAAATACGGTAGAACGATCATAGTATTTCTTTGATTTCTTTGAAACATATGCTTGTGGCTTCCTTATAAATCTCTTCCTAGAAATTCGGGCTTCTCTCTCTACTTGTCTCTTTTCTTTATTTAATTCCTCAGCTTTGTGTGCCCGATCAGCCAATACTACAAATTCCCTTAACTCAAGAATTCCTATCAATAATTTGATTGTAACACCCTTAACCCGTAATCGTCGTCGAAATAGGGTTAAGAAGCATTATCGGAGTTTATAGGACAAATATATTTAATTCATGTTATTTACTATTCATATTCAAAACCAATCATATCATCCCTTGATTGGACCCTCAAGGCTCAATTTCAACATTATAAACAAGTCAGGACTAAATTGGGAACTCAGGGAATTTTTCGCATAATTTCAAAATTTTTCGTATATACAAGCGTCACACACCTGTGTGGTCAGGCCGTGTGAGCCATGCTCATGTCTCAGGCCGTATGGCATATGAGGTAAGGCACACGCTCATGTTCCTAACCCGTGTTACTCTTTGACTTATAATTTAATTAAATGCATGGGTCACACAACCAAGTCACATGCCCCTATGCTAAGCCGCTGGTAAATTTAATTTTTGAAAATAAGGTACAGGTTTCACACGGTCAAGATACACGCCCGTGTTCTAGGCCTTGTGTTTAACATGGTTAAGACACACGCCCGTGTCTCTGCTCGTGTGCCCAATTCTGAGTATTTTGTTTCTAAATTTTAAGATGCAGGGGACACACGACCAAACCACATATCCATATGCCAGGCCGTGTGTTACACACGGTCAACACACACATCCGTGTGTCTACCCGTGTGGACAAAATAATGTCATTTCCTAGCCCTATTTCTCACCTAAATTTGTCACAAACTTACACTAATATTTGCAATCATATACCAACCAATTTAAGCATTATAACCAAGCCAATATTATCATCTAACATGATGTTTCATCTCATGCATTCAAGTTTATCATCTTACCTTTTGTAAACATACATGTTTAACCTAACTCAATTAATCCATGATAAACACATAAGTATTTATCATAATTTAACCTTATAAATATATACCAAAACAACATTAGTCATACCATTACTAGCCATTCGAATGCCATTAGCCTATACATGCCATTCTTCCAAAACAAGTTTGCTATTTATACCAAAATGAGCTGAAAGATAGTGTGATGTTGCTCTGACCCACGTCCAAACTTTGCGAGCTTCCGAGCACTATAAAAAAAAGAAAAATAAAACCTAGTAAGCATATAATGCTTAGTAAGTTCATATAAAAAAAATTAAACTTACCAATCATATTTATTTAAATAAGCATAACAATATCATGCTTTCCAACAAATTGACAAATTTACCTTGTCACATACACTCAATTAAACAAGTTAGTCATATATTTCACTTGTACATCAAATAATCATAGATGAGCTCATCATGCTACAACCTTTCAAGCGCTTCAGTAACATTAGAGACATAATTTTTTTAATCTCATAATTTCTCATGTCAAGAATTTATTCCGTTGAATTATTGAATTATCGATAGATACTCTGGTAGTACACAGAAGGTGTACAAAACTGTATACCATCATCTCATAATCAGGGGTACCTATTAGGGCATTTAATCAGGTAACACACTCTCGAGCCACATATCAGAATGCACAGTTGAGCCATGTAATCATGTATCAGGACGCTTATCCAGGTTAAATAGGAAACTCATAAAAGTTTTAATCAGAGAACTCATAAAACTAAACAAATAACTCCGAAGAGTTAATATCAATGAGCATCGGATAAGGTAACAAGGAGTTCAAGCAAGCCATGTCAGGAAGCCCATAAGAGCTTATATCAAGACGCTTACGTAGAGCTGTGTTTGTATCCACATTATATGCTGGATCTTAACTGATCGAAACATGTAACAGGACGCTCACACAGAGCTGTGGTAGTGTGCAACAAATGCTAAATCACTACTGATCAGGATGCTCACAAGAACTATTTAACAGGATGCTTGAGAGGGCTATATTAGGATTACTTGTCTGAGATAAATCCTATCTGCAACATATGCAGAACCATTTCAGTATGGGCAACCACCTATCTATCGAAATTTAATGTTCAAACGGAATTTAACATTTTTTGGATTTGTTTCGAGCATATAATTATTTCATGCATTTGTAAATCCTTGTAATTCATATAAATACATATCATATTCAATTTAAACATAACATTCAATTCAAACATAATATAAATCATGCCATAATATTAAAATAAATTTTCTTTCTGACTCGGATTTGTAGTCCTGAAACTAATGTTCTGATTTCACTGAAATTGGGCTGTTACATTGATGTCTTCATTTAATCCTCTTCAAAGCGTTTACACATATCAGCCTCAGTCGAAACCCATTCTCTAGCATACTTGCTTAACCGAACGAATTCCCGCTCGTATTCAGACACTGTCATATTTTCTTGTTTAAGCTCCAGAAATTCTTTCTTTTTTTGATCCAGAAATCTCTAACTAATATACTTCTTTTTGAATCCTGTTTGGAAAAATTCCCATGTACCATTTTCCCTTGACACAACAGAAATCAAAGTATTCGACCATTAATAAGCTGTGTCTTTCAACAGTGATACAACACATTTTAGCACTCAACTGGTGTGCATGATAATTCATCCAAAACCCTGATTGTATTTTCAAACCAAAATTTAACCCTTTCCAAATCATATTCGACAGTAGCCCTAAATTCTTTTGCCCCAAACTTACGGATTTTATCTACTAGAGGCTTTCCGATTCTAACAAGTTCTGTACCTTATGGCATATTGGGAACCGGTTGAGGAACAGGAGGGGGATGTTGTTGTACAGCAGGATTTGTTCTCAAGTATTCAGTGAACCACTCATTCATCATTTGAAAGAAGGCTTCTTTTGCCTCTTCACCTCGGCCCTCAGATACAGGCCTTATACTACTACTAGATGCAGCTCTTTGTACAGAAGCTTGAGTAGTACTATCAGTTTCCTCAGATTTAGCTCTAACTTGGTTGGACGACGTTACTATATGAAAAACACATTTAAAATGGTCAGGAGATATCACACTATCACAAATTATATAATGGTATGTATAACTAGACTCGTATTTTGCTACGTTAGTCCGAGAATCGACTAAATTGTGGATCTAATACCACAAATGTAACACCCCTAACCCGTTTCTGTCGCTAAAATAGGGTTTAGGAGTATTACCGAGATTTACAGACCAAAACTAGATATTTTATGTCACTTCACATTCATACCAGAAATTTATCATAATTTAATCATATCGTCCCTGATATGAGCCTTTGAGGCCCAAAACATACTTTAAAAACAAGTTTGGACTAAATAAAAAACTCATAAAATTTTTCGTGAAATCTCAGAATTTTTCCTAAGTACAGGGGTCACATGCCCATGTGGTCAGGTCGTGTGGCTTACATGGCCAAGTGACATGCCCATGTCTCAGGCCGTGTGGCATAAGAGATAGGGCACACGCCCGTATCCCTAACCCGTGTAACTCTCTGACTTGCAACTTAATTAAGTCCAAGGGTCACACGGACAATTCACACGCCCGTGCGCCAGGCCGTGTGGTTAATTTTGAGCATTCTATTTCTCAATTTTAAGATGCAATGACACACGGCTAGAATACACACTCATGTGCTAGGCCGTATGTCACACACGGTTGAAACACACGCCCTTGTCTCTGCCCGTGTAGACAGAATAAGGCTATTTCCAAGCCTTATTCCTCACCCAATTTCATCTTTCACCTACATAATCTCTTAAACACAATTACCAACTAATTCCAAATCAATTGGGTACATATAAACCCAACCAAATATAAGTATTATGTATAACTTATTAACACATATGCTTAAATGTTTAACTTACCTTAACTTCATTTATGTTTAAGTTGCAAATTTTATAAATTATACTAACTCAAAACAATTCACCATTTGGTTTATATATCATCTACCATTTAACCATTTCAAAACACCTCAAACATATTATGGCCTTATAAATATGTACCAAAACATATCATTTTAGCCATTCCAATGGCTAGATTACAAATAACCATTTACATGCCAACATTGGCCAAGTTAAACTATACATGTCATTATACTAAAAATTAACTTGTTACATATACCGAGAATCCAAGGGATAGTGTGATGTAACTCCAACCAAGGTCCAACCTTCTTGATCCTCCGAGCACTGTAAAACAAAGAAAAATAAAACAGAGTAAGCATTTAAAGCTTAGTAAGTTCGTATAACGGGAATTTAACTTACCATTTTTATTTTTTTATAATAAGCATACAAAACAAGAATCCAAATCATTTTGACCATTTGCCTAATTACATGCAGTCATCCAACAAGTTAATCATATAATTAACATATAATTTCAAGAGAAAAAAGATGAGCTCATCAGGTAATAACTTCCGTATACATAATCCTTCAAATCATATTTTCTCATAACTCATACATTTTCATATCAATTCATCTCAGTTTCAGTTTAGACATGTTGAAACTTATCGTTGAATTTATTTGAATATTGATGGATACATCGATAATACACTCAAAGTGTACAAATTATAAATTCGTCAATTCGTATCCAAGAGTACCCAATTAAGGCACATAATCAGGAAGCACTCTCCCGAGCCATGTAACAGGATGCTCATGTGAGCCATGTATCAAGAAGTTTATCCAGGCTAAACATGAAACTCATAAGAGTTTAGAACAGGAAACTCATTGAGCTTAACAGGTAACTCCGAAGAGTTATTATCAGGGAGCTCCGGATAGCATAATAGGGATTTCAAGCGAGCCATGTCAAGAAGCTCATAAGAGCCTATATCAGGATGCTCACGAAGAGCTGCGTTTGTGTCCGCAATAAATGCTGGAACACAACCGATCGAATCATGTCACAGGATGCTCACAAAGAGTTACGGTAGTACGCAACATATGCAGGATCACTACCGATCAGGATGCTCGCAAGAACCATGTAACAAGAATGCTCGAGAAGACTTTTAATAGGATGCTCGTCTGAGCTATAATGTTCGCAACATGTGCAGGACTATAATCAATATAGGAAAATATTGTATCCATCGCATTTCATTATTCAATTGGGACTTATCATTTATCGTGCAATATCGAGCATGTGATAAAATTTGTACATTAAACATTCATGCAATTCACATAAATACGACATTCAATTCAAACACATTAAAATACATAATTAAGTTACGCGAACTTACCTTGACACTTGTTCGTGTAGGTAAATCTACTAATCTGTCACATTTTCTTTTCTTTGATCTAACTCTTTATTTGATCTTTCCGGATCTATATAAATGAATTTAATCATCAATTTATTTCATTTCACATTCAAATCAACCTAATTCACATCTTAGGCAAAAATACCATTTTGCCCCTATACTTTTAATTAATGATGATATCATCCCTAGGCTCGGAAAATGAAATTCATGCAATTTATCTCTTATTCCAAGTCTACCCAATTTTCATATATAACAATAATAGTCCATAAATTTCACAAAAATAAGAATTTTTCCATGAATTTTACAACTTTACAATTTAATCTCTAAATCACAATTTCATTAAAATTCTCTTTTCAAAAGTTGTTTATCTATCAACAATTTTTCATTTTCTACCATAAATTCCAAAATTTCAGCATATTCATCCATGGAAAAAATTTTAATACTTTGATAAATTTACAATTTAATCCTCAAAATAGATAGATTAAGCTATTCCGATCTCGAAATTATAAAAATTACTAAAAACGGGACAAGATTACTTACCCAATTAAGCCAAGAAAGCTTGTTTTCTCTTTCCTAGGGTTTCCATGTATTTTTGGGGAAGAAGATGATAATATTATTATGTTATTTCTATTTGATTTATTTATCATCCATTAATTTTTCAATATTCCAATTTAGTCCTTTTCTTTTTCTAATTTTCTATGGATGATTCACCAAAAATATCTACTAACTCTATTTAATGATCTAATTGTTATATAAGGACCTCAAGTTTTTAAATTCCATAGCTAATTAATCCTTCTAGTTACTAGAATTCAACTTTTGCATTTTATGCAATTTAGTCCTTTCCATAATTAATCATGAAATCGGTAAAATTTTCATATCAAAATTTTTATCGTAATGCAGACCATGCAATAATATTAAAATAAATTTTCTTTCTAACTCGGATTTGTGGTCCCGAAACCACTGTTCCGATTTCACTGAAAACGAGCTGTTACAAATATAATATAACTTTTTAGTATAATTAAGGTTTCCTCCACGTCCATTTTACAGGTCATAAAGATTAATTCTTTCGAAGATATGTGGTTGCCCCTTCCAAAAATATCGTTTCCAAGATTCAAACTTTGCAATGTGTCTTACCACTTCATACAACATTTGTTGGTGTCAATATAATATAATAGTAAATCATAAAAGATATCTTAGTCAATTCAAATATGTATCATATAATAATAAATTTTACATACAATTAGCAATTTAATTATTTTAAATAAAAGAACTCTATTTTATATTTATATATATATATATATATATATAATTTATGTTTTTTTAAGACAAATATGAATTGAGTTGTCATCATATAAAAAATAAAATGAATTATTAAATTTAAAATTAAAATATTTATAATTTTTAGATTTGGGTCGTTTTTTTTAGATTTAAATTTTTTAAACTCGAGTCAACTTTTAAGATTCAAATTTTTTTGAGTACGAAATTTTTCAAGTTTAAATTTATTTCCAACTTAAATTATTTTATTAGTAAAATTTAAAATAGTGAGTAGAGTATAAATGAAATAATAACATCATCATCGTTTTGTAATCATAAAGCATCATAGCGAAACATGCTGTCGTTATTTAGGTGTTTAGAAAATCTATTGATAGAAAGTCTTACACGTTGTTATGTTGGCTTACAGACAATTTACTTGTTAAACTTTACAACTATATTTAACTTCTTCCTTGTATTAAGGTTCTGACCTGACTTTTCATTTCTTTTTTTAAATTTCTCTACTTATCCAATTTATAATAAACGCAAAGCAGATTTAGTGTTTTGTCATGCTTTTGTGTTAATGATGTCATTACACTTTTGAACCTATGACTAAAAAGCCAAAAAAAAAACTAAAGTATAATAATTTTCTTTGTCTTCCAACTTTTCAAAAAAAATTCATTTTAGCCCGTTATTCAATTTTTTCGTCCCTTTAAACTTGCATTTTTTTATCAAATCACCTCAAAATAGATGGAAAATTTAACGTTTGTTAATTTTATTAACGTGGCATATACGTGGATGGCTATATAGATAACATATTAACATTTAATTAATTTTTTAAATTTTAAAAAATTTAAAAAATATTTTTTATTTTTAAAATAATTGTAATAAATTTTTTTATTTTTTAAAATTAAGGTTTGTATACCATATCAACAAAATTTAAAAATATTAACTTTTTCATCTATTTTTAAGTGATTTACAATAAATAAATAAAATTAAAGATTAAAAAAATTAAATAAAAAACTAAAATTACATTTTTATAAAATTGAATAATCCAATAAATCATTATAACAAAATAAAAATCCCACCTCCCAAACTGTAAGCTCCACAAAGTACCAAAATCCTATTGGACCCTCTCCCACCAAGTGCATGGTTCACCACTATGAGAACAATTATCATTAAATATCAACTTAAATTTCATGGTTCATCATGATCATACAACTAATTTAGCATTTAATTTTCATTAATTAGATGGTTTTTGATGCAGTTTTTTGGGGGTGGGGCAGTGAACCCTAAAATAACCCAAAAAGAAATATATATATTTTTTCATTTTATCTAATAAAATCAACTAAAATCATACAATTTAATTTTGGTCCCAAAAAATTATAAATATAAAAATTATTAAAATGATGAAATTATAATTTAATTCTTATAAAATCATACAATTTAATTTCGGTCTCCAAAAAGAAATTTTTTATCTTATCATCGAGAATCAAATCCCTAACCATATAATTAAGGATGAGATAAGCAACCACCATGCAACACTTTAAAATTAAAATAAATATTTAATATATAAATTAAATTCTCATTTGAAACAAGAAGATATTAAGCATAAATTAAAATATAACAATTTAATCAAATTGTAATAGTTGATTTTTTTAAAAATATATTTTTTATAATTCCCGTTAATAATTAATTTTTATTTACAAGCCCAACAATACATCTTTTATTAACAATTCTTTCCTTCTAGAAAGTATACAATATAATTCCCATTAATTATATACCTTAAAAAAAAAAAGAAGGCACAATCAATCATTTTCTTATTTTTCCAAAATAATTAATTTTTAAAATTTATTGCATATGTTACATCTGGTCGTTATAAAAAAAGGTATGTTGATTATTAAAGATGATTCAAAGTTCTCAGAAAAAAGGAAAAAAAAACCTATTTAAAGTTTTGCCAGTTAAATTTTTCTAGAGGAAGCAGTATATCTTCAAGTTTGATTAAATTTTAACGTTATAAAAAAAGGTATAATAATACTTTTAAACCTCAATGTTTGTAATTATTTTTCAATTTGGTCTTTACTTTTTAAAAGTACATAAACAATTAAAAAATAATTTTTTTGTATTTTCAATAAAAAACTATTTAAAATAAAAATAAAATTTTTTCCAAAAATTTAAAAAATATGATATTTACTCCATAAATATTTAAGCTATAGTATAATCTCACTTAAAGATGTATTGTAAATAAAAGATGATTTGGTGCTAATTAAAATTGTTTAAAATGATGTTTTAAAATTTTAATTTTAAAGAGTTTTTAATTTTTCAGAACTTTAATTTTTAAAACATTATTTTATAATTTTTATATACTTTTAAAGAGTAATGATCAAAAATTGATAAAAAAAACTATAAATATTGAATGCTAAAAGAATTATTTTATTTTTTTTAACAACGACGTAAATAAAATTAACAGAAATATTTCATTGTATTATGATTCAATTTCACATAAAACAGAGACATAAAGTGATTGTGGTATGGACACGTGGGAGAAAATTTTCACAGTATATATATACCACAAATTAGAATCTAATTATTTTTATGCTGTGTGGGACTTAATTTCGATCATCAATTTTAGTAATAAAGAATCAAAATTTACATAAAACATATTCTTTGCTTTAGAATTTCCTTTTTCTTGGTCCAAAAAGAGTGAACAGAAAAACATTATTCGAAGTTGCCTACTTTTTCATTGAAATATAAAATTGTGATTTGCCTCATTTGAATTTTTGATGGACTTCCATGTTGAATATTGATGGGATTAGCTAGATATTTTGGCTGCCCAACATTCAAATCTATAACCAAAAATATTCAAGTTGATATAAAAAATAAATAAATAAATACAACAATTTTAAGTTTATTTAATAATAAGGTATTTGTGTTTTTCTTTTATTTTTTATATTCACTTTACTATATATATTTAAAGATCGTGATTATTTTTTTCATTACTTTCATTTTCAAAAACTCGGCATTTATTTATTGGTATTGTAATTTTGTTTGTAATAAAGCTTGAATGTTTTCTTGTAAGAATCAAAATTGGTTGTCTTTCATTACATGCAAAGATGCGATAAGGTTGTTATTTATAGTAAAATAAACTTACAACTATTCTAGGAAAAATTTCACACATAAAATTTATATTTTTTATTTATTTAATTTAAAAAAATTAAAATATATTTGAAGAAAACATTTGCCATAATTCCACCAAATTGGTGCAATTTTTAGTTTGATATAGAGGAAAAGAAATTTATGTTTGCAAGTTGGGTACATCTTCATGGTTGGCAACAACATTATCACACTAAAAGATCAAAAATGAATAAAGAAAAGGGGAATTTATAATGGGCATACATCTTTCCAAAGGTCTGTGTTTTTTTTTTTTTTTTTGGTTATAATGCAAGAAATTCCTAGCATGACAGAGTCGTATCTATGTAGAGTATTTTTTTTTTTTTTAAAAAGAAAAGAAAAAAGAACACCTTATTCTCTTCTGGATTGATGAGAAATTATGATCATAAAACCTATAATCCAATTCACATACCAAAGCTTGTTTTGGAAGTAAAAAGAACAGGAATTCATTGTACCCAAGAATACCAACTAATAAATCATTCAACTCGTTTAAGGGTTTTGAAATTTGACAAAGATATAAATTGGGTCCAACTTATTGCCTTTTTCGCAGGGGAATAAGGCAAAGAACAGCCACTCCCCTAAAATACCACCACATGTTGACTTGGGCGGTAATAGACAAAATATAATGTTTATTTCATTTAATTTAATTATAAAATATAAAAATAACAAATGAATATGGAAGAGAATATCCTCCTATCATATTTGTGGACCAATAATCATATTCATGCTTTAAAACTTCCAAATTGTCCACCAAAATCTATGCCCTCTCTCCTACCTTCTTATTATTCATACATAGTGGACCCTTTAGAGTCCACTTACGATAATCATTGGTCCAAGTCATACCATCAAATGGACCCTTATTCGACACGTGTCAATCATCTAATGGATGTGATCAAAATTGGCATCATCCCACTTCATGGCCACGCTATGCTGACGTTTTTCATTCAAAAAAAAAAAAAAACCCCAGTTCCCCTCAAGCTCAAGGAAAGTTCCATGGCCCCTGTGGGTCTTATTCGGCCTCCAACACTTCCCCTTTGACCTTCCAAATTATTTTACTATTAACAATCTTGGTTTCACTATCAAAGTTTCCCTTTATATATTCATTCGAATTCTTCACCTTTTCCTTCACAAACTTGTAACTAAGCCAAAACAAGCTTTCAAAACTCTGAGCTGAAAACAAACAGACAACAAAAAAGAAAGGAAAATGCCTGAGAAAGAGGGTTCATGTGCTGGTTTGAATGAGCCAAGATTGGTGGTGAGGAAGTTTTTGGCTAGGCCCCAACCTGAAGGAGTTGGTGCAGTAGTGAGAAGAAGCATAGGCCGGTAAGCAATGAAGGAATTTTTTTTCCATTAAAATGAATGAAAATTTGATGAATTTGAGATGTTTAGATTAAAAGGTATCTTTTGTTTTTTTGCAGGTTTGAGTTGAGATACTTTGATCCTTTCCTTGTTTTGGATGAATTCTCAGGTTAGTCTTTCTGTTTTTTCATAGAAATGTAATTTCCTCTGCTATATATATATATATGTGTGTGTATGTGCTTGTATCTGTACATATTAAAAGGTTTTGGTTTTGAATATTGCAGTGACAGCACCCGCTGGATTTCCTGATCATCCACACAGAGGTTTGATTCTTCTCCTTCTATTTGATTTTTTTTTTCTCTCAAGAATGTGGACTCTGTTTCTTATCCTTATATCCTCTGTTTCTCTGTTAACAGGATTTGAGACGGTGACCTACATGTTACAGGTACAGAATTTATATTTTCTTTTTAATCAAGAACTTGGGTATAAAGCGATTGCTTTATTTGTTTGTATATGTCAAATTTGGATAGAATTAGACATATATAATAAGGTTTACAACTTGTATAAAAACTTACCTTAAAGAGGCATTACAAATGGTTGATATATATATAATAGGGGGCAGTTAAGCATGAAGACTTTGATGGGCATAAAGGGACCATTGGAGCTGGTGATCTACAATGGATGACTGCTGGGAGAGGCATTGTGCACTCAGAGATGCCTGCAGCACAAGGAACCCAAAAGGGTCTACAGTTATGGATCAATCTCTCGTCCAAATATAAGATGTAAGTTTCAAGTTTTATTCATTCAACTTAAGGCTTTGATGTCAAAGAGGTATTGAATTCAGCATCATAGCTTTGCTAATGGTGGATATGGTCAGGCTTTTTGAAATGTTTGAGCCCCATTTTTGAAAAAAAAAAGAAAAGAATCTTTAATCATGAAAAATGGCTTAATGCTTGTTCCACTACCTTTACACATGCTGTCAAAAAGTCCTCTGGTTTAATCTTTATGTTCATTTATTTATTTATTTTATAGGATTGAGCCAAGGTATCAAGAAATATCAAGTAAGGACATTGCAGAAGCTACAAAAGATGGGATCAAAGTTAGAGTTATAGCTGGTGAGGCTTTAGGAACTAAGTCAGCAGTTTATACCAGAACCCCAACAATGTACTTGGACTTCACTCTCGAACCGGGAGCTCACCTTCGACAGCCGATACCGGAATCGTGGAACTCCTTTGTTTATGTCTTAGAAGGTGAGGGTATCTTTGGCCGGTCGAAATCGACCCCGGTGAACGCGCACCATCTGCTGCTATTAGGATCCGGGGATGGGTTAGAGGCATGGAACAAGTCCTCTAAATTGCTGAGGTTTATTTTAGTAGGAGGTGAACCATTGTGTGAACCTTTGGTGCAATTTGGACCTTTTGTGATGAACACTCAAGAAGAGATCGATCGGACGATCGACGATTTCGAGAATTACACGAACGGATTCGAGAAAGCAAGGCATTGGAGATCTGAATCTGGTCTTACCCTGGATTTCTGATTCTTGTTTTTTATTTTGTCTAAGAACCAATTGGTTCATTTTGGCAAAGAGTATGGGGGAATTAAACAAAAAAGAATCACTGATATCTTAATAATCTAAATATGTACATTATAGATTATGCTTAGTCAAGGAAGTTTCAATTATTTACTCAATTTGAAGCACTGATTATTTTATCATCCTACATCCAGTGTGGCCTTGGGATTTTCCAACATCTCTTTATCATACACTGCCATTTCCATTGCGAAATAAAAAAAAATCCAGTAGCTAATGATTCCAATTCGCCTATATCAACCTTCTTTATCCTTCAACTTTATCTTGCTTCACTTGACTTTGATTTTAAATCAAGTTTCTTAAAATTAACCCATATTTCTTTTATTTTTATTTTACAAAAAATTACTTTTTAAAATTAAGACGTAATAATTTAATATATGTTTCTTTTCCCTTTTATTACGATTTTAGATATAGACAATAATATCTTATTTTAAATGTTAGCATTATTATATTATATATTTTATTTTGGGAGGATTTAGTTACGCGGGATAAAAATTGAAGTAATTTTATACACTTCCACAATTATATATATTATTAACATTTTAAAGAATCAACTGTTATATCTGGCCTATTCATATAGATCATGCATATCAAATTTGATGTAAATATAAAACTTCTAACTATTTATTCATGTAGATCAATTCAAAAATTTATATGGATGACAAGTACAATATTAATAAATGCAACAGTTAGATCATTAAAATATTAATAATATAAATAGTTACGAAAGTGTATAAAACTACTTAAATTTACGGTGTAGGTTGATCTCTCCTTTAGATTTTTTATGTTACATAAATAGAGAACGATTTATGTTACATAAATAGAGAACGAGCCAATTGGACTTAAGTCTTGAATTTTGAAACCTAAATGTGATTTATATTTTAAATGAATTTAATTTTTTATTTAATTTCATTTATTGAGCCTAATATTTTTTTCTAAAATTTTAAAATAAAACTACCTTTTTTTTTTCTCCAAGCCATTTGTTTCTTATATTTTGTTTTGCTTAGCAACGGTACTAGTCTTTGGGTTGGCTATTACTCGCATTTTTTCTCTCCCATCAACCCTTTATTTCTTTTTTTTTTTCTCATTCACTGCACATGTCTTCTTTCTTTTCAATTTACAAATCTATTTTGTGGGTATCTTTGTTGTCTTTCACAAATTATGATGGATAGATGACGGTACTTGTCGTTCGCTAAAACTCTACTAGCCACCAATAGTTTTTCTTGAAAAGCGGGTGGCTCTTCATAAACTTCTTAATTTGTTTCTGTTTTTAGAGTATTTTAAAATAATAAATTATTTCACGTGTCGATTTGGACCCGTATTGTCTTAAGTTTTATATATTTTTTGTTTGTTTTTCCAATGTTTAATAAGTTCAGTTTTAAAAGTTTTTGTCTGCTCTTGTAGTATGTTTTTTAGTCTTGCTTGTACATGTAATCTTAGTTTTACAAGTGATTTTAGGGATGATTTTATTATCGTCCTCTCTAGTTTAGTGAATGTCTAATTTTTTTGTCGATTTTTGCTCATCGCTTTGGACCATCTGGAACTGATTTCCTTATCGTATTAAGTGCTTACAATCACTCCGGATACGTCGTGCTCGAGTTGTGACAAAGCCAATTGCCAACGCGTTATAATGTTTTATTAATGCTGAGGCTAAATCCTTTGTTGTATTGATAGAAATTATCATTCACCATCTACAATGAATATTTAGTATTTTTTTCTCTTAATTGTATGGTTATATTCATCGAATGAATTTATCTTTAAATGAAATAAAATAAAACACCCTTGTTTCCTTAGAAATTAGAATCAATAGTCGGCAGTCAAACAAGGGCAGCTTTGATTATCAGGAGCTCGGCCCATAATATAAAAAATTTAGCGACTTTTTTTTTAACACATTCAAATTTCACATTAACTATATATATATATATATTCTGCCTTTAGTTTAAAAAACAAAATAAAATGAAAACGTTTATAATGTGATAACTAATAACAGATCAAAAACGGCCCCTGCAAGAATTGCTGCCCAGCTATTCAAATAGTGAGAAATTAAATATAGCAGCTAGGTTCAAATTGCTGTTCATTAAAATTGCTAATTATCTTTAAATGCTTAGTTTATAGTTTATAAACCATAGGCACTAGCCAGACTTAGGCCAAACTATAGTTAATTTAAGGCTATTTCTCATTTCCTTTATTTTTAGTTTTCAATATTTCGACAACTCAATAAGTACGACTTTAAGAAGAATAAGCACAACCTTTTTCTTTCTTTGTGTTGAGGAAGCTGTTGTTGTTTATTACATGTACGGAATTTGTTTTTTTATTTGGATTTTTGTTTTGGGCATTCTACAGGTTTTGATTAAGAAAAGTTGGATTTATTTGAATATGGTATATTTAATAAAATTAAAAATATTGGTCGATTAAGTATTAAGAATTTTAATCGAATTGCTTGATTAGATAAACATGGAAATCTTATTATTAAAATGTTATTTTTTAGAAACAAATATCATATTTATTCAAGAAAGGTTTAGAGTAATTGGAAGATGGGTTTATGAAGACTTTTGTTCGAAGATAATTAACAAATTAATTTTAACTTTTAAATAGGAGTTTAAAGCTTATTAACATATTGTTGATTGGCCACTTGAAGAGATTTATATAAATAAGTTGTTTTGTGCCGTATATAAAGAGCAGTTTTGGAGTATCTTTGTCGACAATTTTAGTGTATTCTTGTGGCTATTTTATGACACTCTTTTACGTATTTACGAAGTATTGGGACTATAATTACTTTTTTTTACTTAAATTAATAGATGATTCATATAGTTATTGAATAAAATTGGAATGAAATAAATAAATAAATAAAGATAGATAGAAGTAAAGACCAAAACAAGTGTATCTTGTGGGGAAAATGATCCAAATATAAATAAAATTACACAACTTAATTATTTTTGTTTAAAATTTTGGTTTTCACATTAAACATTGACAATAATAACAGAAGAAACTACCGAAACATGTCAGATAAAAAACACAAAGCTCTTGCAAAGCAAAGAAATCTGTTTTGTTGTCAAACGAAAGTCATCGAAACTCAATTCCTTAATTTCTCAGACATGAACAAGAAACACGCAACTCTTTTCAAGATCCTCTTAGCTCTCTTTGCTTTAAATTCCATCACACTTTACCTTTACTTCTCCTCCAGCCACCACCACCACGACAACCGCCGTGACACCACCGCTGAGGGTTTCCCCGCTATAATCCCACACCGTGGACCTCATCTCTCAAAGCCCTGGCCGATCATCCCATCCTATCTCCCTTGGTCTTTGACATCAAACGTACCTTCGAAGTCATGTGAAGCTTATTTTGGGAATGGGTTCACAAAGTCAGCCGATGTTTTGCCGGCAAAAGCCTCCGTGAGATCCGGGTCAAGCTGGTTCAGGTGCCATTACTCGGGGACTTTAAGGAGTTCGATTTGTGAAGGTGGGAAGATAAGGATGGATCCCGGTAAGATTAAGATGTCGAGAGGAGGTGAAAAGCTGGAGGATGTTATTGGTAGAACTGAAGATGAAGAGATGCCTGAGTTTGAAGATGGAGCTTTTGAGGTCGAAGCTGAAGGAAGAGGATCCAGGTCAAAGACCAAGAAGCTTGTCGGGGAGGAGTTTTTGAACGAGTTCTTGCCTGTTGGGAATGTTATGAAACATACTATGAGGGAATTGGTGAGGTCAATTGTTGTTGTGGGTGAAACTGATTTCACTTGCCAAGAGGTTAGATTCCCTTTGATTTCTGTTCTTCGATCTTGATGAAATTAAAATTTCTGGCTGTTAATGGAGGCTCTCAAAGTAAACTAGTGTTTGGTGCACATATGGAATATGACTTAATACAAGTCTGTATGTCAAAACACATGTTTAGGCTATTCTCTTTGTGCCTGTTCCAGGGGGAAAACTAGCTTGTCTTGTCTGGTTTTAGTAGTTTTAACTATTATCTGTTTCCCTTTGTTCTAATGTCTGGG
Organism: Gossypium stocksii; assembly: GCA_020496765.1. Taxonomy (NCBI): domain Eukaryota; kingdom Viridiplantae; phylum Streptophyta; class Magnoliopsida; order Malvales; family Malvaceae; genus Gossypium; species Gossypium stocksii. The sequence goes on from CM035621.1 coordinate 15,469,796, forward strand.
CATTTTTAGATTAATTGGCAGCATTTCAATGCCACCGGTTGCGAGTTTACCAGCATATACATGAACTGAATTTTGCAACTTTGGTTTGAAATAAGTTGGTTAGGAAGTAGAACTTTGATTTAATTTGTAAGTAGATACTAGTTTGGTTTGGCAGAGTAGTTAATTTGTTCATTAGCTACTAATCCGATTGCTGGTTCTTGGTTTTGTTTCTCTTTGGATTCTGATTTGGGAAGCTTTGATTTCAGTGGGTAGAGGAGCCTACACTTCTGATAACAAGATTCGAGTATGCAAACCTTTTCCACACTGTGACGGATTGGTACAGCGCTTATGTGTCTTCTAGGGTTACCGGCTTGCCGAATCGGCCACATTTGGTCTTTGTGGATGGTCATTGTGAGGTTCGGTTTCTATTAATGTCATATTTCTTCACTTTAGAATACTATCATTCTTTTGTTACCATGTTATCGGCTTCTTTTAATGTCATATTATCCTTTCTTGTCCGAATGGAATGGAGGAGTGGTTATAGATAGGAATAGAGAGGAATGTTCGGTTAGTGAATAATGAACCATGTATAAAAACCTAACTTACAGGAGGTGAGATAGTCATAGTCCACACGAATTCCCAATAAAAGGATGAATCCCAAGATACGAATACAGTTCATATACATAAACGGTAACCTATACTCACTGTTTAATTTCTCGACACTCTACTACGAGGAATCTTCTGTTTGCTATGATTGTAGAGTTTCTATTACATGATAGCCACTGCCCTGCTTTGATACTCCTTGTGTAGAGCTTTTCCTTTTAAGTTGTCCCTCGAGGGCATAGCGTGACATCAGCAATCATCGTTTTCATTATGCTTGCAACAAGAAGTCACATTTTAGGATATTTTGAACATCTGTTTAGTTTAACTATTTGTGTCTATTAAAGGCTTTGTTATCCTACAATGTCTGATCTTTGCTTTTCTCTTTTCTTTTCTTGGCTGAATATTTGTAGACACAATTAGAAGAAACATGGAAAGCATTGTTTTCAAGCCTTAGATATGCAAAAAACTTTAGTGGTCCGGTCTGTTTCCGCCATGCTGTTTTATCACCATTAGGATACGAGACTGCATTGTTTAAAGGGCTTAGCGAAGACATAGATTGTCAAGGTGCTTCTGCACATGATCTATGGCAAAGCCCCGATGACAAAAAAACTGCTCGGTTATCTGAGTTTGGAGAAATGATCAGAGACGCTTTTGGATTTCCTGTAAACAGACATCATTCTGATAAGGCAGTCTCGGGTCATTATAACATCCTCTTTGTCCGTCGAGAAGATTATTTAGCCCATCCACGCCATCGAGGTAAAGTTGAATCAAGACTAAGCAATGAACAAGAAGTGTTTGATTCACTACAGAAATGGGCATCTGATCATCAGGAATGCAAAGTAAACCTTGTCAACGGGTTATTTGCGCACATGTCCATGAAGGAACAGGTCAGAGCCATTCAGGATGCTTCGGTTATTATCGGTGCTCACGGTGCTGGTCTAACACATATAGTGTCTGCAACACCAAACACCGTGATTCTCGAAATTATTAGCAGCTTTTTCAGACGGCCTCACTTTCAATTGATCGCCCATTGGAAAGGATTGGAATATCATGCAATTAACCTTGACGGATCGTATGCCAATCCAGGAGTTGTCATCGATCGGCTTAACAAGATAATGAGGAGTCTCGGGTGCTAAGAAATTATTCTTTTTTCCAGATTTTATTTCCAATCCGGCACTTAGGGAAGAAACATAGAAGAGATTGTTTTCCTTTCAACAGACTGTTTTCATAGCCAAGTTAACTGAAAGGAATGTTCTATAGGAACAGCAGAAAGGAGACGGTGAAACGATCCCGGTTGGTGATTGATTTCGGCATTGTTCATTTGTTGGTAGATGGAAAATTTTTGGGTCTGATAGGTCATCTTTGAAATGTAAGATTACAGGTTCAATTTTAGATTCATTTAGTTTGAGACAATTCCTGGACACATTATTTGTTTTCTATCATCTTAATCTGTGAATGAGATGGGATATTTAAGATTATTGTATTATAACACTCCTGACGTATCTGGCAATGAATTCAGGATGAAATTCTGAATTTCTTAGCTAAGATCTTATACGTAGCATTATGTTGCTCGGAATCGTATATGAGTGTTGCGAATGCGTCTCTAGATGTTCAACTCGTCAATTGAATTAAACTCCACACTCCAGATATGTCACAAAAAGATCCAAAAAGAGGAGACTTGAGAAGCCTCCCGTAAAAGTATCACAAAATCTCTTTGGATTATGTTTTAATTCGTTTATTAAAAAAAAATAAGTAAATTAACCCTTGTACCCTAGATAAATAAGCAAAACAGCTTCTTCATCAAATTTTGATGTTTATATATAAGATACGATAACGAGTTTAATCCTCAACCTTTACATATTTATTTAATTTGACTCCTATTGTTTTATTAGAAATAAATTAAATTTTTTTGAAACTAATAAATAACAAGTTTTAAAAAAAAATTAATTAAGCCATTTAAAATTTAAAAGTTATTAAAAAACCATAAAAATTATAAACAAGATTTATAAAATTATAAAAATTTTATTAAAAATAACAATATCAAACTACTAAAATATAATATTATAAGATCTTTTTCTAAAAATGATCCCTACCTTTTTATTGGGATGGTGTTGTTATTTTTTAATAATATTTTATATAAAAATTTTCTATCTTTTTTTGTTTTATAAATTGCATTTATAACTTGTATTTTTTTAATAACTTTTAAATTTTAAAAGGGTTTAATTGATTTTTTAAAATGTGTCATTAAGACTTTTTTTAAGGCAAAAATTAGGTATATATACCACTTAAAAAAAGTATTTAGGGTTTTTCGTTGTTTCATTTGAAATTTAAGTAAACAAGCCGATTTTGGGACAGGTGGCAAAAATGCTCTTTGTAAGAAGCGTTTTCAGATGGCATGGTAGGAGGAGGAGGAAACTTGGGTAATATGGCAAAAGAGAGGATGAAAGCAAGCTTAAAAAAAATTAACGACTAGATTGAATTCTGAAAAGTCGAGAATCCTAGGATAAAGTTTTCTGAAAACCCAAGAATCTTGAGATAAAATTTATGTCCCATCTTTTCCATGGCAGATGGAATACTATCTTAAAAACTTTTCAGAAAAAATGTTTCTTGTTAGAAGTGTTTTTTTTTACTTGTCATGTTCGATATTTTCTAACATTTTCAAATATGTTTCATATTTGGTGATAGAGTTTCCTATAAAATGAAGAAATATGAAGAGGTTTTTATAGTTAAATTTTGAGGAGATGATTTGAATGTCAAGGAGAAGATTGTTGATGTTAAAAATCTGAAGTTCAAAAATCGACTCAACAAAGTAAATTAATCAAGTAAGTAACTTTGGTGTCGTTGTTTGAATTTGGTTATTGAGTATTTATTTTATGTATAATGTTTTTGTTTTAATTTTATATTGAACATGTGAAACAAGTTTTTTTTGGTAAAGATGAGTAGACGAATTAGAGTTATTATTTATTACGATGATCAAATTTGTGACACTAAATTGAGGTTGTTTTTGTATTAGCCCAATCTACAGAATTGGCTTTCAAACGGAGCATCAAATTAAACGAGCTTTTGTCAAGAATTAGAATGAAAGTCTCGACTTCAAGCCGAAAGAAAATTTAGAGCTTGAAATATAGATATCTAATGTCAATGAACCCTCATAAATATGATACATTTGAGCTCAAAGGCAACATGGATGTCAAGTTAATGCTTGATACGTGTTGCTCAACTAGAAATGATATATTAGAGTTATATGCCCAATTTTTAGATTTAGAGGAAGGTGATCCAAGTTTGACAATGGTTCCAGCTAATTTGTTTCAGAAACATGAAGCAGAAAGTCCTACCACATAGTTGTGTGGTGGTTTCACAGCGTTGTTACAAACCTTGTATTAGGGAATGCCAAAATCATCGATGGGAAGACATTCCTCAGTTTCAACCATCGATTTCAAGTTTGGCATATAGTTGAGGTTAGTTGGTAACGTGAACATGGAGACCTTGACACGATGTTCTATGAGTGCTTTTGACTTCAACTTCGGAACATTGATGATCTATGCTGGAAGCACTTATGCGAGTATGCCATCAAGTTACACAAGTGGACAATTCTTAAGTAATAATGCTTTTAACGTAGGGTTGATAAGAACGGATGATGTTCTCCCTACAACTTCCACCGGCGAAGAGACATCCAATCTTGGACATGAAACTGCAACTGGGTTGATAACGAAGAGGATGTTGAAATAGATAATGATCCCATCTAGGAGTCCAAGCCAAATGGTTCGGAAATTGTATTATTTTCTAAATCAGAGACCATTGCTACTAAACTAGAAGGGAGTGGTTCTGATAGTGATGGTTCAGACAATGCTGGAGGAACCCAATCAGATTTTACGACGTATGAACCTCAACCCTACATGCTTATTGTAGACATTGATGCTAAAAATGGGTTAGGATTTCCAGAACTTCCTCATAAAAGACTGAGTCATGTGAGTTCTACAAATTTTGACAATTTACAAGTTGGAATTGAGTTTTCCTCCAAAGATGTTGCTACAATGAAACTATATAAAATGGAGCCACAGATTTTGAGATTTATTTGGCATTAGAAGACACCCGATCAACCTCAGTATGAATGTTCGAACGAATTGTTGTCTTTCAACCGCATTAGAAAAGTTGTCAAGATGTGAGAAATTATCTTCTAACCGTTTCATATCTATTCGTTTACTACTAAACTTGTCCGACGCATTACTAATAGTTGGTGGCAAATTGTGCCCCAATCAGCAACATGCACTACCTCCAAAATGATGGACACATCAACGATAGACCGAGTTGTAATGTCTCATCCTCGAGTTTAATTGTACACTCATCGCACGAAAGATGGAATATGTTTGTCTCGGGTCTCCATCTTTCCAACAAAGCATTGATAAGTGCAGGCTCCAATTTAGCCTCGCCGAGCATACGTGACACATTTAAAAGTCCCGCATCTTCCAATTACTATTCAATAACACACGTTACTCTCACAGTTAAATTGTGTATATATGTTTTGATAAACCAATGTCCGTCCTGATTATATAAACATAAAAAATGTATATATTAACAACTTAATAATGATATTAATTAAAATAAAAATATAATAATATTTTCTTACCATTTGTAATTGAACATGGGAAACGTGTTTGTAATCTAAACAAATTAAAGGCATTGACATTTTTAAAATTTTTAAGATGAAGAAAATTGAATAAAACCTAAGAAATTACAAACGATTAGGTTAGAAAATTGAGAGATTAGGATAGAAAATTAAAAATAAAAGAATTGAGAGTGAGTTGAGAAAATAGATGAATAAAGACTAAATGAAAAAAATTGAAAGTATAGAGGGTATATATAAGAATATTTTTTAATTGTTGGGAAATTTTTTTCAATAGCTATTCGTCGCAATGGTTAGAAAATCAACATCCCTGATTTTCTTAGGCGATCTAACAATTAACATATATATATTTTTTGTTTTTGATTTAAATAAATCGCGTTAAGTGCTACATGGTAAAAGCATGCCCTATAAGTTCGTGCTTTTGCCATGAGATCCGCCTATTTCACTAAATTAAAAAAAAATCTAAAACCCTAAATAATTTTTAAAACTGACATATATGCTTAATTTTCCTAATTTTTTATCTTTTCTAATGGGTCAAATTGAATAAATGTATAAAGATTAAAAATTAAATTTTTTATCATATGTTGTATATAAACACCAAATCAAACATTTAACCATACAAATTTAACAAAAAAACTATTTGCTCCCTCATCTAACATCCAAAAGCTAATTTGCTCAATTTTTCAATAGATAGACTAAATGCAAAGCAAGGTATAATAAAGCGATTTAGGTACTTATACCGAAACGCAGCTTATCCATTTCTTCATCAATTTCGTACCATCATGATTACATGTAAATATTATCCACTCCATGTCTGCAACTTTTGAGTTCCTTGTTTGAATTATGTCGAGTTAAGAGCTACTCAAGCTTTAACCATCAACTAAATTCATCCTATATGATAATACAAAATCCCAAAACAGGCTGCCATTTATATTAAGTTAAATATCAACTAAATTCCAAGTACAAAAAAAACATGCAGCTCAAGGTATATGACACTACTGTTGAATTAAGACACAACTTCACTACTTGAAAATTCATACTAAAAGTGTAACCACTATCACAATCTCCTGAAAATGGTGAAAGAAAGGTTAAAAAAAGGGACATTTGATCTGAAATATGAAATCTCAAGCAACAAAACTTTAGGCAGCTCCCTTTCCCTTCCTTCTCTGGATCTTCTTCATGTAGAACTCTAGCTCTTTGCCTTCCAAGATATACCTGTAAAACCCATTTCACACATTAGAATAAGTGGTTATTGTCACTTGTCCTGTCCTACTTATCCTCCAAGAGATTAGTGAAAGGAATTTATCAGCTGTCTATAAATGATTCCTTTAACAAAGCAATTGTGCATTACAATGGTAAAAGTCACGAGGTTACATACCCGTCAGCACGGCCGCATTGACCAGGCCGTGAAGAGATACAAGCCAGTAAACGACCACTACTGAATTGATCCTCAATATGTGGGTCGAGCTTGCGGTTCTGCTGACGCTTTTCCAACTTCCTTAAGACATGGTTGCTCTTCTTCGCCTCCTCAGCAACAGTTTCACCTTCCTATATACAAAATGAAGCAAAACATTGTAAGATTTGATGCCCTCAGATTATGGTCAAGTGAACTTTGTAACTGACACCAAAATATTAAAGACAGACACAGCAAAATAACTAACACTTACAAAAACAATTAACTCAACAACAAAGGAACTAATCCATTATTGAAGCAATAACATCCAGGTGAAAAAGAATATTTAAAAAAATTCCTACTACCTCTCCTTCTTTCTTGGTAGCTGCTGCAGGTGTTTTCTTCTTGCGACCAAGGTCGACACCATAGTGCTGGAGATACCATTGCTTGAATGGAGCAGCATCAACTTGAACAATAGCACTCTTCACCAAAGTTTGAGTACGAACAAGCTCATTGTTAGATGCATTGTAGACCACATCCAATATTCTGGTTTTACGAGTCACAGCCTCACTTCCCCACGAGTAGTTTCCAGTGTCGAGCCTCAGAGCACGCCACTTCACATTTCCACCACGAACCCTAATCCTCCTGACTGTCTTGTTGCTTGACAACTTCGTGTTTGCTGGTTGCCTTCCAAGCTCATACCTTAAAAAAAAATAAACCATCAATAAGGTAGGATAAACTAAGATTGAAAACCGAGTCAAACAACCCAATAGTATAATAGATGAAGTGGATTAGATCTCTAGCCTCCAATAGCATAGTTTACGATAATGAAATGGTGAGCAACTTAAATAATTTAACCAAAGAAAGTAAACCCCGATAAAGCTCAATAAAATTGCTCCAAAATCCTCATCTGACAATAAAATGAAGCTAAATCTAAAACGAAAGGCCTAAAATGGAATATCAGTTCAAGTAAATTTCAAGAACAAAAACTGATTTTTTTTTTCAATAATCCTAAATCAACTTTCTAAGCAACCAACCAGATCAAAAAATGATAAAGAAAAGGTCATCAAAGGATAAATAAGAAACAGGAAAAAGAAGGGTTTTCCAGATTACTTTCTCTTCTTCCTCCAAGCCTTCTTTTTGCCACCAGTGGCACGCCTCTTGTGCATCGAATCACGAGAAATACCTATCAGAAAATTTTAAATTGAACACCATTAAGCAAGAAAATCAAGCAGAAAACTAAATCATTTAGAAGATATTAATGAACAAAAATCATATGAATTTGAGAAATACCCATTTTGGCTGAAAGCTCAAGCCTTTTCGCGGGGTGAAGAGAGGGAGGGGGGTGAAGCAAATCTGTGAAAAAAAAAAGCTCGGATTCAGAAGCAGTGATAGGCGGAAGTTAGAGCCCGCATATACACAAAAACCCTAGTTTTTGTTTAATTACCATAATGTCCTAATTTGGGTTGGGTTTTTGTTAGGGTAAAAAGTAATCATGGGTAAATTAGATTAATGCTTTCTTGGCCCAATAAAATGTTTGCATTCATGATTTTATCCCTTAGAAAGCCCAACCATTATTGGATGTTATATTTGAAATTTGGTAAAATAAATCTGACGTGTTTTAAAATAAGATTTATCCTATTTTAACCATTTTAATTTATTTTTTTAAATTTAGTTACTCTAAATAAAATAAAAAATAATTGTTTAAACTAGCCACCCCATTAAATTATATATTATTCATTAACGAATTATTGATATGGCACATTAATCCATTAAATAATTACAACACAACGATTTTTTTTATTTATTTTTCCAAACTTCAACAATTCATCCCTATTCTTCTATTTTTCTTTCTCAATTTATATTTATACAAAGTGAAAAGAGGCTATCAAAGAAAGGATATATAAATAGGTCAAAACTTAATATTTGTGTAAATTAATAATGGGTTTAGATGGATAGTGGGGTATAGTGCAATATATTTAGTTTACTTTTTTGTCTCATGCTATAGTATTCAATCTCACTGTCATCGTTGTTTTTACACTAATCACAACTAAATGCACCTCCCATCCAAACTCACTCTAAAACTATTAACCAGGTGGTTAAGAGATCCAACAGAGTTAGCATATTGTTTAAAATTTCTTCCATCAGTTATAAGAATCAGTTAGAATTGTTGAAAAGGTCAAATAGTCTGCTCGGCTCAATTTTCATCTTGGCTCAATCAAACTCGAATTCAGTTTAAATAATAAAAAATATATTTTTAATATGTTACTAATTTTTTAATAGTAAAATATATTTTTAAAGGGTTGAATTATCCAAAAACGAGCCTAAACTTAAACAATTTTTAAAAAATCGGACCTCAATCCAACTCCAACCATCAACACCTAATCTGAAATAAGCAATAAAACATGTAAGGTTGGTCATCTCTGTCTATACTATTACAGCTATATATAAAACATATAATATCCCTAGAAACACAGTAATTTCTAATCTTGAAGGACGCAACCAACTAACCACTTGTGACTTGCCTTCCTTTCATGGTGATTCATACTGGTACATGAATTTGTTGCCAGACATAACACAAAGAGCAAAGTAGGAAAAAGAAGGCCAAGTAAGATAACACCATGGATATTATCATTTGATTACAAAACTTCCCCGCATGGTTACACTGATTCTTCTCTATATCTATCGATATATCCCACCGTTGTGCATCCAGATGTCACCACCACCTGCAATCAATGAAGTGATGAAATATGATTCACCTTTTACAATTTTTCCACCAAAGCCATGTTCAAAAGCAACAAATTGCTTACTAGATAGAAGTAATACTCAGATCTGATCCCGAGAAGGCGTATTGAAAGTAAAACATGTAACATATCCACAAAGAAAATAGAGATTTAACAAAATTAATGAAGGAATGAAACCCAAATGTTAGAATTAAGTAACCCGAATCCTTATTTAAATAAAATACAGTGGTAAAATAAAATAAAAGTAAAATCCATTAGAACTACACGTCTTTTATTTTAGAATAAGGTTTTTTGAACCTTATTAAACTCCATCTATTTGATATTGATTAAAATAAGGTGTTTCAATCTTACTACACTCTATTAGAATATGGTTTTACAAGCATATAAATAGACATAGTCTACTCCTCTTGTAATCATTCGAATTCAACATAGTGAATTATCTTTTCCTTTACCCGTGGTTTTTCCCCAAAAGGTTTCCACGTAAAACTTGTGTGTTCTTTATTTTTTCCTCTCTTTTTTTCTTTGTGATATATTGTCATTATCGACGTTCTATTTTTACAAATTGGTATCCGAGCTTCTGGGTTGTTCATCTCAATCACGGTAATGGCGTCTTTGAAGTGTGAAATTCTGTTGTTGGATTGCAACACCAGATTCGCGTTGTGGCAGATAAAGATGTAGGCAGTTCTTGTACAAATAGACTTAGAGGAAGCCCTGCTAGGGGTAGATAAGATGCCTTCGACATTGACGGAGGAAGAGAAAAAACACAAGGATGGAAAGACGTTAACACAATTACATCTGCATTTGTCTAATGAAATTTTACAATATATGATGAATGAGAAGACTGCCACTGGATTATGGAATAGCCTGGAACAAATATGTATGTCGAAAACTCTAACCAGCAAGCTGTATATGAAGTAGCGTCTTTATACTCATCGTTTGGAGGAAGGTTCGTCTGTGTATGAACACTTAACAATGTTTAAAGAAATTCTCTCAAACTTGGAGGCCATGTAATTTTAGTATGATAAGGAAGATCTAGGGTTGATTCTACTTTGTTCGTTGCCCTCGTCTTATTCAACCTTGAAAGACACGATTTTATATAGCTGCGAGTCTCTCACAGTTGATGAGGTTTATAATTTTTTAACCTCGTATGATAAGATGAAACATCTTGTGGTTAAAATTGACTCTCAGAGAGAGGGCCTAGTTATTCGTGGGAGACAAGATCAGAATGCTGATAATGATCGTGGAAGGACAAAAGAACGGAATACTCGCGGTAAATCTAAGGGTAGATCGAAGTCTTCAAACAGAGGTAAAACTTGTAACTTCTGTAAAAAAAAAAAGGCACATTAAATCTGAGTGCTATAAGCTACAGAACAAGATAAAAAAGGAGGTTGCAAATCAAAAGGGAAAAAGCTGATGCTGTAGAAGACTACAGCGATGATGAACTTCTAGTCGCTTCTGTCAACAATTCTAAAGTTAGCGATGAGTGAATCCTTGATTCGGGTTGCACCTTCCACATGAGTCCCAATGAGGATTGGTTTACAACTTACGAAATCATGTCTGAATGTGTTGTTTTGATGAGAAATAATGCTTCGTGTAAAATGGCAGATGTTGGAACAATTAAAGTTAATATGTTTGATGGAGTTGTTAGAACACTTAGTGACATACGAAATGTTTCAGAATTGAAAAGAAATTTAATTTCGTTGAGTATTCTTGATTCAAAAGGGTACAAATACACAGCTGAAAGTGGGGTTTTGAAGATTTTCAGGTTCCCTCGTTGGTGATGAAAGGGCAGAGAAAGACTGCCAAGTTATATGTTCCGCAGAGTTCTACTGTTACTAGTGATGCAGTTGACACTTCCTCTTCCTTATCAGATGATGATATTACTAAACTTTGGCATATGACATGGTAAAATTGAGCAAAAAAGGACTTCTTGATGGATAAGGAATTTACAAACTGAAGCTATGTGAGCATTATATTTTTGGGAAGCAAAAGAGAGTTCGATTCACCAGAGGAATCCATAATATGAAAGGAATATTGGAATATATTCATTCTGATTTGTGGGGGTCATCTAGAGTGCCTTCGAGAGGTAGAGCTAATTATATGATAACTTTTATTGATATTTTTCCAAAAAAAAATTTGGGCTTTCTTCCTGAAGCAGAAAAGCGATGTGTTTTCTGCATTTAATTCTTAGAAAACTATGATTAAAAAACAGATGGGAAAACAAATAAAATACCTCCACACAGACAATGGTTTAGAGTTCTGTTCTTATGAATTTAATAAACTGTGCAAGTCAAAAGGAATCGTGAGACACTTGACAGTTCGTCATACTCCACAGCAAAACGGCGTTGTAGAATGAATGAACAAAATGATCATAGAGAAGGTTCGATGTATGTTGTCAAATGCCAACTTACTAAAGTTGTTTTGGGCCGAAGCAAACTCTACTGCATGTTTTTTGATCAACGATCTCCATCCATTGCTATTGAGAAAATGACTCCACATGAGATATGCTCTGGTAATCTTGTTGACTATTCTAATTTAAAGATCTTTGGGTGTCCTGCTTATACTCATGTTGATAATGGAAAATTAGAATTGGGATTCATTAAATGTGTTTTTCTTGGTTATAAAGCTGGTGTAAAATGGTATAAGTTATAGTGTCTTGAAAATAAGTGATTAACAAATATCTTGTTTTTTTTATGAAACTGCTATGCTACCTGTAATAGGCCAGGGCCCAAATTACCAAATAGAACAAAAACCTAAACCAATAAATAAACAGTCCATTTACATATCAATGGCCCAAATCCAAGCCCGATTCAGACCCAAATTAACCCAAAAGTTACCAGCCCATAACCTAAACATTTTGGAAACCCTAGCCCCTTAAACTTTAGCCGCCGTACGCCTCAGCCGCTGCCCTTCCCACGTGCGCCGCACATCAGCAGAACCTCCTTGCATGCCACCTCCTCCACGCCTCTGATGCCTTCTAACACTTGCCAAAACAAAACCAACACGCAAGAGGCCAACAGACAACAAGTAAAAAACAAGTAGCAAGCAAACAAAAATTAAAAATCCAAACGGTTGTAATATGCCTATAAAAGGCTCAAAAACATTTTGTAATGGGTTCCAAAATTTTGAATAGAAAAAAAAAGGGATCTGAACTTTTTTAAAGTGATTTTTTCCGTTTTATTTTCGTTCTTAAGTTCTGTCTATTTTTATTTTTTATTTTGTTTTTTTATACATACGAATAATTAAGTAAAAAGGGGAAGAGAAAAGCTTCCAGAACCTCCTCGGTCGCGGCATCAGAAGGCTCTTATCCGTCGTCAGAGTAAAAAGAGGGCTGAAGGTCTCTTTTCTCAGTTCTTTTCGGGACAAGAAGACTAGGCGTTCGAACGTCTTTGAAACGGGGTTAAAGACCCACTTTTGCACTTCACCGGCCGTCGGATACGGTGGCGGTGCGGCGGACGGAGTAGCCTGATCATCGGAAGAAGACAGGAGAAGTTTGAGAGAAGATATAGAGTTTTGAATTTTTTTTTTTAAAACACAAATGCAGACTAAATTTAAAAAAAAAATTGCCTTTTATAGAGTGATTAAAATAATGTCGTTTAGGGCCATTTCAGTGGCTCCAAAACAGCGCTGTATCATGCTATCCGACCCGAACCCAACCCAATAAGCTAGGATCCGCGTGTTTTAATAGCTTTGGGGTTATTTATGCAAAAAGCCCTTCCACTTTTCGCCCCATTTGTAATTTAGTATTGCTCATTCTTTTGCCATTTCAAATTGGCCCATATAATTTTGTTCTCGTTGCACTTCAGTCCCCTTGGAAACGACACGTTTTGAGGGCGGGAAATAATTTTCCATTTAATCCTCGTCCCTTTGCTCATGTTTTAATCAGGCCCAACTTTCTTTTTTTCTTTGTTAATTTGGCCATTCAATTCTGTTTGTTTTCTAAATTGGTCCCTCGAACGGTGAGTCTAAAAGTTGCCCAAGGAACTTAGGGAATATTTTCCTATCTAATCCCTGCCTGTTTAAGCACGTTTCATTTGGGTCCTTACTGGCTTTTTATTATTGATGATTGATACCCCACATTTTTATTTTGATTTCAATTCAACCCTTGACCCCTTTTATTTTAAACTATTTTATATTAATACATTATTTTATTTATTATCCATTCTACATTTTATGTATATTGTTTAAGTTAAACTATTTTATATGATGTTTTAAAATTTGTTATATTATTTATTGTTAAACTGTTCTATTATTTATTTCAAGTTTTTTTGTATACTATTTATTTTAAAATGTATATATATTATCTTTTTTGTTTTGTGATTTATCGTTAAACTATTTTTAAACTTCTTTTTACACATTATATTTTAAACTTTTATAGGCCATTTTAACTTGTTTATTATCACTCAGTTTAAGTTGCTTTATATATTATTTTATTTTAAATTGTTTTATATTAATTACTTTAAATTGTTTTATTTACTTAAAATTGTTTTTTATAGTATTTACTTTAAACTTGTTTTTTATGTATTACTTATTAAATTGCTTTATTTATTTATTTTACATTGTTACATATTATTTAATTTATTTTTCTTTGATTATCAATATTGGTATTTAAATGATGAATGTTGTGTGATTATTGTCATTGTATGTACTATGATTCATTTATTTGTATTTTCATATTATTGTCATTCATAGTATTTGTATATTATTGCTTCGTGTTCCGCATAGCTTTTTTAGCTATTTCATTCAAACCACGTCGTGAATTAAGTTCCGACGTATTTATCCAATATAGATCGTCTTACTTTACTCCAATAAATAAATGAACATCATTTCGGTTTTGTAATCGCTATTATTCGAAAATTTTTCAAAATAAGGCAATATTTCGCGTTTCAGAAATTCGAGAAATCGTACCTTAACTTACAAGGTTTTGATTTTCTCGTTGATCCTAAACGACCAAATATCCTTTTAAAATTCAAAACATAATAATTTCAACAAAAAATTTTTAAAGGCAAACTTGTGTTCGAGAGTTCAAAGTATCATGTCCTAACTTACGGGATGTGATACTCCGATATCTCGAGACGAGGGAATCTTTAGCAATCGTTCTAATTTAATTCAAATATTTTTTAAAATTAATATTAATAAAAAGTATCGTATTTTAAAATCTTCTTTGAATTTTTAACATTCGACATTAAGACATTAATTAATCAATTAGGTACCAATTTTGAGCGTGACGAGGGTGCTACCCTTCCTCGCACGTAACCGACTCTCGAACCCGTTTTTCCAAATTTCGTAGACCAAAATTGTTGTTTTAATAAATCAAAACATTTTATTAAAACAATCAAATTTTACGAGGTGATCTGATCACACCTCAAAAAAAATCGGTAGCGACTCCTGTATTAATTTTCGTTTTCGAAAAAAGTCGACGCTTTTTTCAAAAAAAATAGTTTCAACACTACCTAACTTATCTCTTAAAGACTCTTCCAATAAAGAAAATCAAAAGTAGGTGGAGCATCAAATTAATCCAAAATCTACAACAGAGTCAACTCCTCAAGCCAGTACAAAAATTCAAAATAGAGTTGCTTCTTGACCAAAATACTCTATTGCCAAAAGCAGAACTAAAAGAGAAATTAAACCTCCAAAGAAGTATGCTGAGACTGATCTAGTTGCTTATGCTTTAAATGTGACTGAAGATATAGATGCAAACCAAGAGCCATTTAATTATTCTGAGGCGGTTAGCTGTGAAGACTCTGAAAAGTGGATGTTTGTTATGTAATAAGAGATGGAATCACTCCACAAAAATAAATCATGGGACCTTGTGAAACTTCCTAAAGGTTAAAAGAATGTTCGTTGTAAATGAGTGTTTAAAAAAAAAAGAAGGGACTCCAGGAGTTGAAGAACTCAGATATAAAGTAAGGCTTGTTTCAAAGGGTTACAGTCAAATTTTAAGAATGGACTTTACAGATGTGTTCTCCCCAGTTGTGAAGCATAGTTCGATTCGAGCTTTGCTTGGTATTGTGGTCATACATGATTTGGAGCTTGAGCAGTTAGATGTAAAAACTATATTTTTGTATGAAGAACTTAAGGAGGATATTTACATGCAACAACTAGAGGGTTTTACATTCTCAAAAAAAGAGTACTATGTTTGCTTGCTGAAAAAATCCCTTTACGGTTTGAAATAGTCACCAAGACAGTGGTACAAGAGGTTTGATTCCTTTATGACTTATCATGATTTCAAAAGAAATAGCTTTAACAATTGTGCTTACTTTAAGAAAAACAATGATGGTTCTTTTGTGTATCTACTCATTTATGTTGATGACATGTTGATAGCATGTTGATAGCAGCGAAAGATAAAGGAAAGATAAGAAAGGTCAAAGCCCAATTACGTGAAGAATTTGAGATTAAAGATTTGGGACCAACAAAGAAGATACTTGGTATGGAGATTCTCAGAGATAGAAAAGTGAGTAAATTGTACCTAAGTCAGAAGGGGTATATTGAGAAAGTTCTTTGCAGGTTCAATATGCAGAGTGCTAAGCCTGTTAGTACCCCTTTAGCAGCCCATTTCAAACTTTCATTGGCTTTGTCTCCACAATCAGATGACGAGATTGAGTACTTGTCACATGTTCCATACTCTAGTGCAGTGGGATCTCTCATGTATACTATGGTTTATTCACATCTTGATTTATCATATGCAGTCAGTGCAGCTAGCAAATACATGATGAATCTTGGTAAAGAGCATTGGAAAGTAGTTCAATGGATTTTAAGATACTTACGAGGTACTACTGATGTTTGCTTACAGTTTGAAAGAACTAGATATGGAGTCATTGGATATGTTGATGCTGATTTTATTGGAGACCTTGATAGAAGAAGATCTCTCATAGGTTATGTCTTTACAATCGGAGGTTGTGCAATCAGTTGGAAAGCCACTTTGCAAACTACAATTGCTTTGTCTACCACTGAAGCTGAGTACGTGGCTATTATTGAGGTTTGTAAAGAAGCCATTTGGTTAAAGGGACTATTTAGTGAACTCAATTAAGACCTGAAAATCAATACAGTATTTAGTGACAGTCAGAGTGCTATGTTCCTTACAAAAGATCAAATGTTTCATGAGAGAGCAAAACACATTGATGTTTGGTATCATTTTGTTCGTGATATTATTACTCGTGGTAATATTGTTGTGAGCAAAATTAGTACTCATGAAAATCCTGCAAGTATGATGACTAAGTCACTTCCTATAACTAAGTTTGAACATTGCTTAGACTTGGTTAGTGTTCATTGTTGAAGTTAAAACCTTAAGGGGTTTTATAGAAGATGTGGAGAACTTGTTTGTTGAGAGTTCACGATGAAGAACTTGTTCATTGAGAATTCACGATGAAGAACTTGTTCATTGAGAATTCGTGTCAATGTGGAGATTGTTAGAATTAAGTTAAAATACAATGGTACAATAAAATAAAAAATAAAATCCATATAGAACTACACTTCTTTTATTTTATTTTAGAATAAGGTTTTTTAAACCCTATTAAACTCCATCTATTTGATATTGATTAGAATAAGGTGTTTCAATCTTAGTACACTCCTATTAGAATATGGTTTTACAAGTCTATAAATAGACATATCTACTCCTCTTATAATCATTCGAATTCGACATAGTGAATTATCTTTTCTTTTGTTCGTGATTTTTTCCCAAAAGGGTTTCCACGTAAAATCTGTGTTCTTTATTTTTCTCTCTCTTTTTTTTTGCGATACATTGTCATTACCGACATTCTATTTTTACACCAAAAATAGTGAATGTTTATTTACCTCACAGCGGATTACCCCACAAACACATCAGATAGAGATAGAAGAAGAGGGAAGGATTGTCAGAGTTTGGAAAAGCCTAACAAAAAAAAAAAATTCAAGTGTCAGTCTTTCGAACGAGCTAATTAAATTAAAAATAAAATAAAAGTGACTAAAATAGGATAAATCGTATTTTACAGTGACTTGCGTGTAATTTAACCTTAAAGTTGTATAAACATTTTGTTTCTATCGGATTGGAAACAAAACAACTAATGCTCCCAACTTTGCTCAACAATGGAAGCAACAACCTAAGCAATTTGGGATAAATTATTCCTTTTCTCTCCAAAGCTTCCTTACAACTTGCAAAATTTAAGATAACAATTTGATTCCTTCCATTCCCTTTTCTGTTGTTATAACTCATAACCCACTTCCTTGAATCCATCAGTGTATGCAAAAACCTAGTCTTGGATACATTTGGAGGGTATTTTGATGGGGTTTGCGCTGTTGGGTTCATTGGGTTCTTATGTTTCTGTGAGAGATTCTCATCACTGGAATGTCAGGTTTCAGTCTTTCACTTTGAAAGAGAGGTTTGTTGTTGGCTTCAACTTGGCTAAAAATTTCAGGGCTTATAAAAAATTTGGAAGAGTTTCACTTTGCAAGAGTGAATTTGTGGACTTCGAAGAAAGAACAAGCCCCAATGAGGTAATCCTAATCTTCACCTCTGCTCAAACTTTTCAATCTCCTTTGGGATTCACTTTTATACTTTCTAAAAACTTAAATTTTGTGTTGATTTATGACTCATGTTATAGCCTGGAGAATGCTGATTATATTGGATAGCCATGGATTTTGATCCTAAGTGTTGCTTTATAGAATTAGAATTGATTTTATGTTATTAAAGTATAATCTCTGAGCAAATATCAATGTTGGTTATATTTTTGGCTTTTTTGAACATGCTCTGCTGATAATTTGAGTGTGCAATGCACCAAAGTAATGGAAATTGTCTTGGAGATACAAAGTTGAATTGCTGCCATTTTTTCATGGATATTTAATTTCAATTTAGTTTATGGACGCCATCTCCTTGTGCTGGTGCAATGTAATTTGGGGATGTTATTTTGATAGGTTTTGTGTAAAGTGAGAAGCTTATTTGCTATGTTCTTTTCTCGTTTGAAAGGTTAGGAAAGAGATAGAGCAATGCTATGAACTCATACACAGACTTGGGAGGGGAGTTGTGTACTTGGGTTCTTCAAGGATGGGACCTGGCCATCCACATTACTCACAAACACTGGAACTGGCTAGGGAGGCAAGTTAATTTATAGAGCTTTTCTCTCTTTAAATGCATTTAGCAAAAGTCTGTACACTTTGGACCGATTTCCCCTAGTGGCTTGTTTTCATTCTTTTCATGGGACTAGTTTTTACTGCATGGCAGATAGCTAACCTTTTGGACTGTACCACATGGACTGGGGCTGGTCCTGGCCTCATGGATGCTGCTATTAAGGGTGCTCAGGAAGCAGGAAAGGCGGTCGGTGGGTTTAAGATAGGTAAGGAAGCTGGAGAATGGACGACCTCAAAATTTCATCCGTACCTGCCCTCAGAAACTTATCTTACTTGCAGGTGAAAATTAGTGTTTCTAAAGGCTTACAGACACCATCCTAAATCTATGCATATGAACAATCATTGAAATAAATGCAGGTTTTTCTCTGCTAGAAAGCATGGGTTAGTTGATGCTGCGGTTAGGAGTTCGAGCTCTGATAAGACAGCAGTAGTTGCTCTCCCAGGCGGTGTTGGTACTCTTGATGAGATGTTTGAGATACTGGCATTGATTCAGCTTGAAAGGATTGGATCAGAGCTTCCGGTTCCCTTCATTGTAATGAACTATGACTCATTCTATGCGAAGCTCTTAGATTTTCTTGATGATTGTGAGGATTGGGGTACCGTCTCTAAGGGAGAGGTTTCGTCTTTGTGGAAGATCTGTAACACTAATTCTGATGCTTTAGTGTACATGGCAGAGTTTTATGATCTGCCATATTCGGATGAACAAAAGCATGTAACAAAATCGAGAAGCGCACGTAAACAAGTCCCTTAAGATGTTTTGAAGCAGATTGATATAGGTATTGTGTGCTGCCATTCATTGTGAGATTCGGAAAATTGAATTTTTTCAGAATCTGGAACAAATAGAATACTAACTTGAACGAGTTTCACGAGTAAGCAAGATACGAATTCCTTAGATATGTATGAACTAATCTTACATTGATTTGTGAATCTGTCCATGTTTTTCAGAATTCTACAATGAATTATGAGAATCAATGGAAAAATAAGAGGCTAAGCTTGTAGTTGGCTGATTTTATGCATACATGGTTCCATTTCCAATCAAGATGATCTCATGATATGATCATGATGTAAAATATTTATCAAGCTAATAAACAAAGCATCAAATATTAAAAGGGAAAAAAACAGACAAAGATCAAATGTCTAAATAACCCAACAGCTACATATGAATGTCCATTGCATAAAAAACTTGGACAAGTTATTGTTTACTAAAATCCTTAAGGTTTCCAACAAAAGAACATTAGGTCAAATAACTAATGTCTTTCACATTATGGTGCACCACTCGGGGTCACCATTACGAAAGCCGTCTGGTTGCGGTGGCGGCTGCGGGAAGTATTCAGCCTGTGGCTCATAGACTGGTCGATTCTGATTATAATGCAAGTAATGTGGGTAGTTTTCATATATGGGGTGCCAGTTTCTTTGCTGAAGAGGAGGATAGCCATAAGAATACTCTGGTTTTACATAGGGATTATATCCATAGCCACCATAGTACCGGTAATCATAACAATGTCTCGAAGGAATATTCGTCTCTCCAAATTGGGATCTCACCCGAGAGAAATCTGCGTGTAACCCTACTTCCGCGAGCGTCTTCATCAATTGTCTAGGGTTTATTTTTCCTGTTATCTGGACAATTCCCTTTTCTCCATCGATTTTATAAGTGATACCTAAAGAAAACAAACCAGAACAGAAAGTAAGCATGATAAAGTGACTTGTTCCTCAAGAAATTAACTATCTAGCAGAGAAATAGAAAATGAAGAACCATCAATGCTGTCCAAGACTCTGACAAGCATCACACGCCATCCAAGGAACCGGGTATCGACTCTTAGAACACAGTTCTGATCAGAAAAAAACAGAACCCACAAAACACCAACATTAGTGAGTATTTGAAGAGAAATGTGCAAATCTATTTAGAGAAATTATGATCACAAAGTTTTGGAGCAAACCATGTCTTCAGTTGGGTAATCCATAACTGAGAATGTTCTCCGTTTGGCTAAAAAAGCTAATGACAGAGTTCTTGACAGGCAATGCAATACAAAGATAAATGAAATGAGCCAAAAGGAGAACCAGATTTAATTTGGATAAATTTAAGAATGTGGATTAATAATGCCTAATTAACTGTAGCAAAAGATATCAAGGAGGGATTTTGGAGAAATTTACTCCATTATTTGATAAACAAGATTTTACATCAAATCAAACCGGTTATTGCTTAGTCCCATTATATAATATAATTATGTTTTTTGGCATCTAAAATCTCCAAATTATTGAAATAAATAATTGGATACCTTACCATTTAACGTATACGTGATTTTGTGGATTTTTTTTGGATAAATTTAAGAATGTGAACTAATAATGTTAACAAAATTAAGTAGCCTAATTAAATTTAGCAAAGGATATCAAGGAGGAATTTTGGAGAAATTTACTCCTTTATTTGATCAACAAGATTTTACATTAAAATTTAGTAATCAAATCAGTTAGTATTTAACCCCACGACATAATACAAATATGTTTTTTAACACCTAAAATCTCGGAACCATTGCAACAAGTAATTGGATACCTTATCATTTAACATACATGTGATTTTGTGAGTTTTTTTTTGGATAAGTAATTGGATACCTGACCATTTAACATATAAATGATTTTGTGGGTGTTTTTTTTTTGATAAATTTAAGAATGTGGATTAATAATGTTAAGAAAATTAAGTAGCGTAATTAAATGTAGCAAAGGATATAAAGGAGGGATTTTGGAGAAATTTACTCTATTATTTAATAAAAAAAAATTTTTACGTCAATCTTTTAAAAGTTAAACTAGCTACTGCTTAATTCCACGATATAATACAATTATGTTTTTTAGCATCTAAAATCTTGGAATCATTGCAACAAATAATCGGATACTTTGCCATTTAACTTTGTTGCCCTGATATCGTGGTAGTCTATGTGTACTTAATCAAAGTAAATAGAGGAGAGCAAAAATATATATATATATATATATATATATAAAATTAGAGGGGGAAATAAGTTTTTAAGGGTATAATATTTTTTTTGGTCATAGCGATTGCCACAGCCTTGTTAAAGTCGTCTTCTTTTTTTTTTTTTCCTTGTAAAGATTGTGAAAAGAACACTGTAAAGCTATGCGAGTTTTGAATAAGCATTGAAATTCAAGATTTTGCTAATGGGCTAACTTGTTTTATATATATATATATATACATATAGTAACTCAATTTGCATAGCAAATAATCATTAACACAAAGAAAACTAAACTAATTTTCTGAATGATTTATTTATTCATAAGATCAAGGGGGAAAAAAGACATTTGAAAAACATTAGATAACTGATAATTGTTTTAGCTGCTTACAAACATAAAACTATGTAAGCAGCCTTAGAACAAAACAAAACCATAAAAATGAAAATACTATGTTTTCCTCCATTAAAAATGGGAGAAAAACTTCAATACTAACTACTTAAAGAACAAACCAAAGATTATATTACATCAAACAGCAAAAATAATTTTTGGGTTTGGAGCTAAGAGCTAGATTGCTGCTGGTCTCATCCTTAGCCACATATTGTTTACATGGATCATGTTCACATCCATAATATAACCAGCAAAGTCGAGCTCCGTTTGCTTCAGCTTTTGCTAGCAACTTCAACTGTAACACAGGGCTTATTTTTCCAGAAATATAAGCCTGCCTTGTAAATGCGTTGATGGTGAATGTTACACCTGATAAAAATTACAAATACCCCAAAATTAATTCAGCATAAAAAGGAAAATAAGAAATTAAATGAAACACACACCTTGCATTGGCTTGAATAAAAGACGCATTGTTTTGTGCCAACCAGGAATATCAGTATCCACTAGCAAAACACAGGTCTGCAGGAATATACTTTCAGTGCAGCCAGAAAGGGAAATTATTAAGAAATTTATAGTTTAGTTACCATTGTGGGTTCTGATGTGTGTTTTGGAAGATTGATCCCATAGTTGATTTGATGAGTAAAAGCATGTGTTTTGGCTTTTGCTAGCAACTTTAGAAGAAGCTCTTTGTCAATTTCCCCAGAAACATATGCAAACTTTGTTTGTGTATCAATGGAGTACGATACATCTGATAAAAATAATTAACACCCCCAAATAATAAAAATCAAATCTTAACTAATTAATACAGAAAGAAGAAAAAAGAGACAAAAGAACCTTGAATAGACTTGAAAAGTTTTATCATTGCCAAGTGCCATCCTGGAATATCAGTATCCAATTGCAAAATACAAGTCTACAACAAAACTGTGAGCCCTTGTTAATTAATATGTTTAACAGGAAAAAAAATTCAATAAAGAAGTAAATGATGATTACCATGCCGATTCGTCGTTCAGCCATTGATAGAATAGAAGACGGAAAAAGGCAGATAAATTTTTATGTCAAATGAGTTTGCTAAAATTTAATTGTTTGGAGGGGTAACAATTTTTGTTTTTGTTTGTTTCTTTTACCTTTTATTCGATGATATTAATAAAAATGGATGGAGAACTTAGAAATGAAGAAGGATTTGGAAAGTTTTTTACAACTTGATTTTCGGGATTTTCCTATATTACATATTTTGATCAGAATCTGCCTTTGATTGCATATGTTTAATTGAAAGTTCAATTAGTTCTCTTGGATCTCTCTTCAACCATTCAATGGCTGTCTAATATTTACCAACATTATTTCAAAAAAATATATATATTTACCAACTTTATTTGATGAATTGAGGTATGCAAGCAGTTCGATGTTTCTTCAACTATTCAACAGCTGTTTAATACTTACAAATGATGAATCGAAGTAAGATCTCAAGTTCAAATCTTGTGAATGGACAAAAACAATGCCCAGAGAATTTTATTTCCCATTTAAAAGTCCGAACTAGCTCGATTTCAAATTTAAGCAAATTCTGAGCGGATCCCAAAGGGTATCAGACCAATAAAAATGGTTGCTTAATATTTTTGGGTATAGTTTTTCAAGCATCAAACGGTAAATAAATTTTTTAGACCTAAGAGAATCACAGTATAGTTTTGTATAATTAGATAATAGAATTATTATAAGAAAATATACATGCATATATTGTCAAGTGCTACTTTTTCATCGTGTATATATGTGTGTATAGGGGTTATTAAACATTTATTTTACAATGTTAAGCTTATAAAATTATCTGTTATATCAAAAATTTTCTTTGAAGTAGGAAAGAACCTGCTACAAACACAAAGCTTGATCTATAATCTACTTAAGCAAGTGGATCAACCCTTCACTGGAACCTAAAAGATAAGTCATCCAAGTTTTTCAGGAGTTTGGAGAGACATTGATCTTCAATCAAATATTCTTTATTTTGATCCAAAATCAGGCATTAGAAATGGAAATGCAACATAGGACAAAAAACAATTTCCCATTTCCTAGCTCTCAGATAATTTTGATTCTACATTCTTACATTGTAACTCCAACACTTGCAAAATCAACAATCTACATATAACAGACAATTAACAATGATGAATGGCCCCTTCCCATCAGTTACCAGTAGAAAACTTGCCTTCATTTGGTTTACTTAAGGACTTGCAGAAAGAAGAAAAAGCTCCTTTCAGCTCATCTGGAATAGGGAGTGAAAGAGGGAGCGCTATAGGATGAGGCCCCTCGTAGTGCCCGCTCTTGTTTCTCACAGAAAATGAATGTGCCAATGCTGGCTGCTGCTTGTTAAGCCCTTCAACGATAAATGAGAATGCCCCAAACGTGAGACAGCTCTGTATAAGTGCCTGGGGTGCACCTGCATAATCATTTCAAGTTAAAATAAGGCTCAAACTGAAAAATGTATTTTACAGCAATTAATTGAACCTTAAGATTCTTATACCTGGGAAACTTAGAGCAAGCCCAGTGCAACATCCAGCTACCCCAGCATTAATAACTGCAGAGAAGGATAACGTTACCGTATATCAACACATCAAGCACAAAAAACAGGCAGTATTTACACTTATTTTCGCAAGGTATACCATCATCTTTTCCCCGCAACCTCTTCAAGAAGCAAACAACTAAACTGTGTACACCCGACAAAACTGCAAATGTCTATAAAAGGAAAAATATATAAGAGAAGTTAGAGAATTGTGCAGTCAAATAGAGAAAAGCTACAAGTTAATCACTTAATTCTCATAACCTTGGCATAAGATCCAGCCTCCACAAAGGATCCTTTAAAACCTTTCTTTTTAATCAATCCCGAACCTGAAACAAATGCAGAGAGACAAATGAGAAACAAGAGAATGTTATTTAAGAAACCCAAAAGGTTATGGCCTAGCCTTGAAGTGCCATAGAAAGAATAAAAATCAAGGCATTGAACATACACTTTATGCAACCTAGAACCTGATAGAGAGCATGGGATCCTAATTCCCAAATATCAAAAGCACCATCTCTTAAAGGTAACATTCAAGCTTAAAGAATTCCAAGTCATCAATACCATTATCCACTCAACTATTGCTATTATTCCACAATGCACATTGTTCTACTAATTTTCAAGTTTCAACTCATATTATAATATAGCAAAGAATCCCGGTCACACCAGACTAACAATTAACACCAAGAAATTCAAATAAAAACCTCCAAAAGTTTTCTTCTTTAACGAAATTAACACAAGAAAAAACCACAAAAAAAAGAGAGAAATTTATGAAAGATAGAAAATAATACCGTAGCCGAAGATGGAGCCCATGAAGGCACCAGCGGTGGAGTCTCCTGCGAATTGGAGGAGGCATACGGTAGGTGAATTAGAATTGGAATTGAGAGGATTGGGGATTATAGCTTTTGAAGAATTAGGATCAGAGTTTGTTTCAATATCTTCAGAGGAAGAGCTTGAAGAATCCAAATCAGCCATTTTTTTTCCTGCAAAATGAAGGATTTCTTTTTTCACTTTGAATCCGTGCTTGCAGCTATCCCCGGATACTTTGTTTTGCTTATCTGCATACGACGTCGTTTACCTCCTAGAATCCTTGAATTTATGAAACTTTACAGGCAATGAGTAAATTTAGGGCATAAATCAAATTAGAACTCGACGTCATTGAGAGCAAAAAAAGAAAGAAAGAAAAATGAAATAAAATTTTTAAAAATAATTTTTAATATTTTTAACAGTAATTATTTATTAGCATAAATAAAAAAATTTAGTGTATTTTAGTTCACCAAATTTAATATTACTAGTACTAATCTTATATTTTATAATCACATTTATCATTTTTGGACTAAAAAAAATTTGCCTTATAAAAGTAATTTCAATATCATAATCGAAATAATATTGATCAAATCTTAACTCGGTTAGTATCGGTATTATTGTTAGTATAAAAGGGTGTGAGTTCAACTGCATTAAGACACATTTATCCTCCTATTTAAAAGTTGGGTAAGAATTATAAGTAGTTGTAAATATTGTATAAAAAATAATATATGGATTTGTATGAGTTAAAACTCATGTCAGTTACTAATTTGACACAAAATTTAAAAAAAATTAATTCAAATTTCCAGGATAAATATTTCATAAGTTTAGAAGATTAACATTTTGTCTATTATATTAATCTTTTTTTAAAAAATGTTATTATTTTTATTCAATTCCTATTTCTATCTATAAGACCTTCTCCAATTCTTAAAATGAAAGAAAACGTATTACTAAAATCTTCATCATTTTAATTGCTACAATAATAACAGGGCCAACTAATCGATCTTTATTACATTCTATATAAAATATTATTTTCATAACAATTTTATCCTTCCTTATTAATTTTGTCTTTTTTTTTTTCCTTAAATCATAACAACTAACATATTTTAATAAAAGAAAGACTTTTCTCTTATCTCTCAATTGAAGAACAAGATTTTACATTCTAACAAAATAAAATAATGTAATAATATGCTAAACAATCTTTCATTTGGATAATTTTATTATCAGAAATGGCATAAAACTCAACTACATATTTTAGTTCTCCTTATGTATGGTTATAATAAATATAATTATATAGATAGATAAATAAGGATTAGTGTAAAATCAAGTCTGTCATCCCAAATAGAAATCATGTTTAGCAATGAAAATGAAAATCTTTCACTAAATTAAACTTGAACTTTTAGTTGGGTCATCAGCCTAGTCCATGAAAGCTGTGCTCACAATTATAAATTAGAAGCCCATTTGAAGCATTAATATTCAATCCCACATTCAACATAGGATTCCCAATCCAAAATGTTAAAAAAGTATCCATCACCATTCACCATTACCCTCTGTTGTCTGACAACTGCCAGTCAACAAACCAATATAAAAGCTCTACTCAATATCACAATTCTACAGTCAGGGCAGGGCCTTATGAATCTGACATCACTTCTCTTGGAATCTTTCCAATTGAATGCCATCATCTATCAAAGTAAAAAAAAAAAAAAAAAAAAAACCAAAAGTTTCAGGGTGTCATAAATGTTTTGAGACCTATGGGGACCCTTTGTTACTTGAAGAGCATTTATGGACTTTCTCTTGTATGTTGGGTGTCAAGATAATTTTTAAAACTTTTGAATGTGAAAATTAAAATGACTTGAATCAGATTTTTAACTTGGGGAGTATTAAAAACGGAAAATTTTCATTAACAAAAAATCATATTAAATTATTGATATTAATTTAAATCACACAGGATTAGTCAGAACCCACAAGAATGTTTCATGTCTCTCAAATGTTAGCAATAAAGATAAGTTTTAATTCCAATCATATACCCAAATGGTCACTTTTCTCAATCTCAATGAATATAGGAGTTTCCTTCAAAGGGTTTTATAAATGAATTAAGCTTGTTGTCAGGTCATATTGCTTGCATAGCATAGCAGCCTTTTAGATATTGCCCAAAAGCTCAGCTTCCACTTGCACTGGCTTCAACAGTTTGATGGTATTTCGTATATCGAAACTTTTAGTGTCAGTGGGAAACTGATTGAAATGATTTTAGTTGTGGGACAAATGAAATTTCACATTCAAGTTTGTTGTAGTTTACAAATTTATTAAAAGTTTCCCTAAACTTGCTTCAGTTTATTCATAGGGTGATGGTTTTTTTTCCTGGTCTCCCCTTTAATTTCTTCCTTGTTGTAAGGTACAAGTTAATTCCTATTTTCAGCTTCCATATCTTTTAGGTCCCAAAGCAATTATGAACAAAATATTTTCACCCAAATTAAGAAGAAACCAAATTTCACTCTCTTATCAAGGATCAGCTAATTTGTAGGTAGGGTTGAACTCAGTTCACATGAAAATATTGAGAGACAATTAGAGAGGTTTAGGTAATTTGAAAGAGAAATGGAAGATTCTTTGATCAGTTGACAAGATGTTGGATTATAATGGTATCTTGGAGTGATCCAATTAGTAGAGAGAGTTTATATAGACTAATGTTAGTTGTGGAGCTCTATGTGAGTCCAATGCGACTTGAGAGACATTTGTTGGAGAAGGATAAACACAATGATCATGTAATGTTTGGAAAAATGTTTCTATAGGTGATGTGACTTTCTCGCTACAAATAGGATGAGTTTCTCCTTTTTATCATCTTCTCTTATCAAAATAGATCTGGCTTGAGTGTGTGTTTGCTTAGGCACTTAAACTTCTCTAGTCATTAATTAAAAAGTAAAACTGAAAATGGCACAAGACCTGAAACCCAAAATTGTCAAACTGAATGATAATGTGGTTAAGTAGTCGAGTACATATGCATATTATAATTTGAAAGCTCAACACATTTCAATTTCATTGCCTAACAATAGTTTATTGTCAGTGACAAAGGATTATAAATAATATGCAGAAAAAGCACCCAGAATGTTCTAAATTTTGTCTAATTTGTACTTTTCTTTTTGCCCTATATTTAATTGGAAAACTATGGGGTGCATGTGTGTTTGACAAGGCACAAGGTTATAAAAGTCAAAGACAAGGGCTTAATTGAACTACAGCAAGAAAAAATAAGTCATGTAACGGTAATTGAAAGGGCCAAAAGGGCGTGGGGGTAGCAATTGTCAAATTAAGCCAAGTCTTTTTTAAGTTATCTTGTGATATAGTTTCAAGAAGAGTCAAGATTTGCTGACAATCCAATAAAGAAAATTTATATTAACTTGGTGAGAATATTAAAGCAATGGCTAATGTTCAAGGCATCCCCAAGTGAAAAGTCTCAAAGATTGACAATATTTTGAGTTTTCTTTCATACCTTGAAAAAGGATCAAACAACAAAACAAAATGTTTGAGCCTTTGGGTGTAAAATATAGTTAATAGATTTTCATGATATTGGTTTTCATAAGACCTCACCACCCCACCACCAAAAAAGTTCTTCAACAACCTAAATATTGCTTATGCTAATGGGCTAATAATGGGGGTTTTATTTTATAGAATGTTATGTATTCTGTGCTAATGGGAATATATCAATAAATATATAAATGTAGCTAATTAAAAAAAGAAAAGAAAAAAGGTAAATTTTTTTAATATAAGGAAATTATACTTAAATTGTTGTCATATTATTTCTATCCCCTTAAAAAAGCGAGAAGAATAAAAAAAAGAGAGAAAGCTCCATTTCTATCATGGGAGACACTTTTTTTTCTTTTTAGGTAAATTACATTTAAAGTGACTAAATTATTAGTAAATTTACGTTTTGGTCATTCGACTTTAAAAAGTTACAAAATGATCATTAAACTATTTGAAATTTTTTTTATTTAAGTCATTGGACTATTAAAATGTTGTTATATGACATTCTTTGTTCACACTGCCTATACTAATCGAAACCTCTCATTCCCTTCTTTTCTATAGTTTAGTTTTTTTTTTTCATGAAACAACTTTGAACGTCATGAACCTATGAACCAAAATCCAAACAACTTTTTTCACTAATCTCAAACATTGATTATCAAAATGTCTTTGATCTAAGGTATATTTGTCTACTTGTCGATAGGTACTAATCCACTGTATCAATCATTGAATCATCACTTGGAGCTCACTAGCTGGGTTTAAAAAAAAACTTAACAATCCAGTGACTTAAATAAAAACTTTCAAATAGTTCAACGAATTAAATGAAAATTTTAGAATAGTTTAGTGACAATTTTATAACTTTTTGAAGTTGAGTGACAAAAATGTAAACTTACTAATAACTTAATAATTTTAGGTGTAGTTTACTCTTTTTTGGCCCATTAATGACAAAAAAGGAAAAAGAAAAAGGGGTGTGTGGTTAGAGGGTTTAATAGGACATGTTATCGAAAACCCTAATATTTTGTTTATTTAGATTTGCATTTTCTTTCAAAGGGATAGTTGAGTATCATTAAATATATTATACCTTTTTTAGTCATTTGGATTCAATTTTTTTTCAATGAAAAGAAAAGAAATTGCCCTACCATATTAAATTTTCCTTTTGATCTTTTACCATTTTAAGTTTCCAATGGGGATTTTTAGTTTCAATAATAGTAAAAGATTTATAAAATTTCATGTTAATAAGGGTCATTAATAACAATTTTTAGTTAATGCTAATGATGCGACTATTATTCTGATTCCTACGACGTAGAAGCCTTCTTCTATGAAGTACCCCAGACCAATTGTTTTATGTAATGTGGTGTATAAGTTAGTGGCAAAAGTGTTGGCAAATCGAATAAAGCTTATCTTGCCCAATCTTATTTTTCAGTCACAATCTGCTTTTGTACCGAGGCGACTTATAACGGATAATGTGATGGTTGTGTTCGAGCTTATTCATCATATGAAGAATAAAAGTCGAGGCTCTATGAGAGAAGTAGTATTGAAAATTAATATAAGCAAATCTTATGAGAGGGTGAACTGGTCTTTTTTTTAGATTTATTATGGAAAGCATGGACTTTCATCGTCGTTAGGTGAATTGGATTATGCTTTATATTTCTTTGGTCAGTTATGTTGTTTCTTTTAATGGCAGTGAGCTTGGGCATGCCATTCCTCATAAAGGTTTTCATTAAGAGGATTTGCTTTTCCCATATTTGTTTATCTTATGTACTGAAGGCCATAGTTATTTGTTACGTAAGGCTGAGTTGAGTGCGGCTTTGCATGGAGTTTCTATTTGTTGAGGTAACCCGACGATCTTCTATTTGCTTTTTATTGATGATGGTTTTCTTTTCTTTCCGGGCTAGTGTGCTTTGCTAAAGTGGTGAAGAATGTCTTAGGCATAGTTTAGCATTGCTTCTCAAAGGTACTTATGGGCTAAAAAGCTTTTGGCTAAAAAAGTACTTTTGCAAAGCATTTTTTGTCCTAAAAACACTTTTGAAAATCCCCAAAACATCTTATTTAGCCATACTTTTATCACAAAAGTGCTTTTTACCCCAACAGTGCTTCTTAGAAGCAATGTTAAACTAGCTTTTAATTTAATACGAGGAAGTTTCTGGGCAAGCCATTGATTTCACTAAATCTAGTATCATTTTTTGCTAACACTAAACAATAGGTACAACAACCATTTCCACTGCTATTGGAGTTGCTAAACCACTTAATCATGGAAGGTATTTGGGTCTTTCATCTTTAATTGGTCAAAATAAAAAGTAGTTTTTTGCTTTTATTAAGGAACGCTTGACTAAGCGTCTTCAGAGTTGGAAGAACATGTTGCTTTCTAGAGTTAGAAAGGAGGTGCTGATTAAAATTGTAGCTCAAGCTATTCTAATGTAACGACTTGGTTTTCAGTGGTATCAAAAATAGTGGTTTCGGGATTTTAATTCTGACATGTGAGTCCGTAAATATTAAATATAATATTTACGAGTCAATATTAGTGTTATATTGAATTTTGATCTGATAACTTTACTAATTGGACAGTTAGTTAAAGTACAAGTGGTTCGACCCTAAAGTTAGTGGTTTTGGAAAATGATATATCGGGTCCTCATTTTCATAATATTTATAGAGTTTTTATATAGGTGAATTGAATACTAATCTGAAAATTTTAGTGATTGGATGGTTAATTAGGGTATAAATACTAAATTGTAAAAACTACAAAGTTAATTTTTATTAATTCAATTGACTAAAAGGCTTAAATAATATTTAAACAAGGCTTAAAATGACAATTTGGCCATTCTTATGATGGTGGGAGGCTAGTGGCTTTTGGTGGTATAAAATTTTATTATAATTATTATATGTTATTATTAATAAAACAAAAAGCTTCCATCATCTTATTTCTATCTTCTCCACCGAAATTACAATAGAAAAGAACAAGGGAAGCCATTTTTAGAGCTTGTAACATTCGACCATCACTCATCCTTTCATGGATTGTCAAAAGGGAAAAGGGAATGTGAGAGTCAATGACGGATGAAGCGAGCTTTTGGTTATGATATATTCAAGATCCTGAATTTCAGTTTCAGCATTCAGAGAAAATCTCAGACTCAGCAATGTTGGTCAATTTACATTTTTGAATAGTTTGGCATGTACCTACAATCTTAGACTCAATGATCGGCTCGAGTATGGGGTGTTACATTTAGTGGTATCATAGTTATAAGTTTAGCTGATTCTTGGACTAAATCAAGCTTGAAATTTTAGCTTAGAGGTATATGCCAAAGTTGAGTCGAGTCTAAGTTGAGATTGGATGCTGATTGTTAATTATTTTGTCTTATATTTGAAAATATCTTATGAGTTGTGTTATGTTGCAGAGCAGAAATTAGCAGTAATAATCGTTTGTAAGAAGTGAATGCTGGAAGAAAATAAAAGCGTATCACTAGTACGGATTCCTAAAGCATTTAGCTCGAGTTTGCCCGAAAGATAATAAGAATGTTCTTTCTACTATTCAGAGACCTCTCCTTCAGCTAGAGGTTGAGGAATCATTATTGGTGAATAATTAGCATGAAATTCGGTACATTTTTTTATGATTTAAGACAAAATCATTTGTTTATGAATTTATGTTGTTCGCATGATTTTGGATCAAGATGAGTTATAATTAACGTATAAATTGAATTGTGATTATGAGTACTGAACATTGATAATCGAATTGAATTGAATAAAGTAGAAATTCTAAATTTGATTGGCATTAGACAGTTAGTATGAATTGACTTGAAACATATTGTGATAGATGATAATTATATATATTTGAAATACTATGAGATCTGAATACTAAGTAAAGCCATTATTGTCGGGCAACCTAGGGTAACAGGTATCATTACCGGGTAACCTGTGATGGTAAATATTAAGTAAAGTCATCATTATCGGCCAACTCGTGGTGACGAATCCATGTACCTATATCGAGTTTGAGTTTGGTTAATATGATTAAAATATATATACATAAAATGGCCAAATGATGATGAAATGAAACTAATGGAAATTTGAAATATGACATCTTGCAATTTAGGCTGAGAACGAGTCCCGGGGGCTACTTGAATACGAGTGAAGTTATAGACTTGAAATTATTTAAAATGTTGGCATGGAGTTGAACATATATGTATGTGAAATGTATACTAATTGATGAAATATTGCTTGTGATTTGAATGGTAGGATAACTACATATGTGATAAATAAAAGGTAATACGATTTAATTGATATGTGGTACTCAATGTTAAATTGAGTTGAAATATGTTTAGTATTGTATTGAAATAGTAAATTGACGAAGAATTGAGATTAATATAATGTAAATTGAACTTATAATGAAATTGAAATATGAATTGGATTGAGATTTATATAATGTAAATTGAACTTATAATGAAATTGAAATTTGAATTGGATTGATATCATGACTTGATGATCCAAATATAAATTGTGATATATGAATATCGATGGCATGTGAAAGGCATATGATACAATTAAACAAGTCTGAGGAACGATAAGGAAATATAGGAAATGAATTAATTCCATTTGAAAATGAGATCCATGCATCCCCACCTCTTTTCTGGTAAATTTCGAGGACGAAATTTCTTAAGGAGGGTGAATTGTAACGACCTAGTGTTATAGGCCCAATTTGCCCGGGTTTTACATCGAACCAAAACCAAAAATATAAAAATAAATGTTTTAATAAAGGTCCATTATTTACAGTCCAGTTTACAACAAACGGGCCTAAGTCCTAAACTACCCAATACCCCTCTTACAAACCCAAAAATAACCCATTACAGTAGCCCAAAATTAAACCCCTTAACCCAAATACCCTATTACACAGAAACCTAACCCACTAAATCCCTAACCCAACAAAGACCCGAACTTACGGGGCCCAAAAGGCCCAATCGGGTAACAGCTGCAGGAAGCCTAGGGTTTCCAGGAAACCCTCGCGCCGCAAGCACCCCAACACCGAGCCACCTTCAGCGCCCTCATCTCTGCCGGATTTTTCATCGTTACCTGCAAAACAAGGAAAGAACGTGAGCAGAGACAACAAATATGGCAAGAAATCGAAACATACCAAATTTTTGTACTGAAAACAGTGGCTATAAAAGCCAAATATTATCAATGTAAAAGGCAGCATACGGATACGAAAACAGAAATAAAAAAGCAGTTACTTTTCGAAAGGTGATTTTTTTATATATTTCGTCGATTATTTTTTTTATACATATAAATCATTCTTTTTGTTTCTACAAATATCACGAAAATAAAGAAAGAAAGGGGTTTACCTGCGATTTGCCGAAAAAAGGAAAGATTTTGACCTTCCGACCGCCGTACATGACGGCGCGTGAGGCGCGTGAGGCGGTGGCCGATTACCGCTGCCGGAGCTCAGGCCAAGGTGGGGAGAGAGCATCTCGGAGCTTTTTTTTGTTTGTAAGTGATTTTAAAAAAAAATGAAATTTTCAATTGGTTTTTGGTTTATATAATAACCTCGAAACGGCGCCGTTTTTACTTAACCTGATAAGTACAAAACGACGCCATATTAATACCAGGATCCGCGCGTTGACCCATTTACCCGGGGAGGATCCGCGCGTTTTATGAAATTGGGCAATTTATCCTATAAACCCTTCCGTATTATTCTTATATTATAATTTCGTCCAATTTCTGTTTTTCTTTATTTATTAATTAGGTCCTGATTTTTGTTCCTATTTTAATTTAATCCCTTGGGCCATTTTAGGGCACATACGGGAACGACATCATTTTGGGAATAGGGCAATTTGCCCAATGAGTCCCTCACATTTAACGCGCGTTTCAATTAGGGCCATAATGCAGTTTTATTCTTTTTAAAATTACCCCATAAATTTTATTAAAATTCAGATTTAATCTTTTTTTTATTTTACTTTTATTTTGACTTAATTTATTATTATTATTATTTTTATATAATATTATCTTAATTTTTTAAAAATGTTTATTATACATAGTTTTTATATTTTTATACTACGAATCATTTTAAAATTTATGCATATTATATTATTTTTTTAAAATCGATTTAACAATATAAAGTTTTTTATATATTATTTATTTTTTAAAATGTATATATTATTCCTTTTTAAAATAAATTTGTTGTATTATATATTTATCCCTTTCTTAAAAAAGGCCTAAGTTTTATATTATTTATTTATTATACTTAAGTTATTTTATATAATTCTTTAAATTGATTTAATAAACTTTTTGTATATATTGTTTATTTAAAAAAAAATATTATCCTGTATATTAAATTGTTATATATTATAATGTTTCCTTCTTTTTTTTTAAATCTTCAGTTTTTATATTATTTATTTAAAATACTTTAATTATTTTATATGTATATATGTCCTATTAAAAATATTATTTATCATTTTTTTCATCTTTTTTATTTTAATATCAATTTGTTGTTTAAAATACTTCATTTTTTATTATTTTTTCTTTTTTTTTATGATTTTAATTCATTTCTAAGTTTCTATATTTCTTTTTTAAATTCGTTAGGTTTACCTTATATATCTCTTATGTCTACGCATGTTATATACTCGTTTATTAGTGCTTTTATATAGTTATTTTATTCCATGAATAATTTGCTATTTTATGTTGTTCATTGAATTGTCCCTATTTACATGAAATGTTAACATATTATGTAATTTATGTATAGTTTTGGTACTTATGTTTCATAATGTGTTAATGTTACATTTTGCTCAAAAGCATTGTTCCCCTTTAATTACAACCATTTATCCAAAAGTTTTAAATAAGACAATGTTTTGGTATTTAGAAATTCGGGAAATAGTACCCTAACGTGCTGGGTTGCGATTTTCCGTTTGTCTAAATAACTAAATATCCTTTTTAATTTTGTAAATCACGAGATGATTTTAGTTACGAGGATTCAAAAACATCGTGTCCTAACGTGCTGGGTGTGATGTTTGATATTCTTTCGGAACTAAGGAATCTCGAGTTTTAACTCAAATTATTTAGGTTTTAAAAAGGGTCATAATTTCAAATCTTTTCAAACTTTCGACACTAGGACAGAAAATTAATAAATTGGTACCAATTTTGGGCTTTACGAGGGTGCTAATCCTTCGTCGTACGTAACCGACTCCCGAACCCATTTTCTTGAATTTTCGTAGGCCAAAATCAATGTTTTGAAATAAAACGTTTTATAAGGTGATCCAATCACACCTAAAAAGGATTGATGGCGACTCTCATTTTTGTTTTTTAAAATAGTCGACCCCGTTTAATCAAACTTAAAAATGGTTTCGACAGCTTGGCGACTCCACTGGGGACTTATAAAAGAGTCAAGCCGTAAAATTGATTATTTTCTGTCCTTTTGTCGAAATTTGAAAATACGATTTGAAAATTATGATCTTTTTACATGTGTTTGTTGTATATGATTGTTATTTTTCTTGCACACATTTCATTGCATGACCGTTGTGGTCACACCCTTAAGTGGGAGTGAGAAGCTACGCCTTCGTGAGGTTTTCACGTCCGCATGGGCTAGTGGATCGCTTGCAGGATACATCCGTACCTATGTCTCTGTGAGATTTTCATCTCCGTATGGCCATAGGGAAATGTGTCCCCCTGAACTGAACTCGGTCTATATGAGCCTATAATGGATGAGGATCGAGGAATCTGCTGGTTCAGGTACCCTTTTCTTTTAGAACCAAAAACACATATAGTGAACCCTAGGAGCTCGCCTTAGGTAGAACTATGTTGACACATAACAATTACCCATATAGGTGCTTGTTTATTTTCTATTTTCTTTGAATTATGTCTTATATACATGTCACTGACCAATTTTATTTTGTTGTCATTGCATATCATTTAGCATATACATGTCACTGACCAATTTTATTTTGTTGTCATTGCATATCATTTAGCATTTAAAGATGTCTGTCGATACCATTTTTGTGAAAACAAAACGGACGTCGACTTAAAAATATGAACTGGAGTCGCCACCGATCTTTTTTAGGGTGCGATCGGTCACCTCAAAAAGGGGGTTGTTTTTGATAAACTATTTAATTTATTAAAACAACGATTTTGGTCCGCATACCAGAAAAATAGGTTTGGGAGTCTGTTACGCACGGGGAAGGATTAGCACCCCTGATACGCCCAGAAACTGGTACCTTGTTGATTAATTGATGTCTTTGAAGTCGATGATTTGAAAACTTGCAGGAATTTAAAATACGATCCTTATTTGCTTTAAAGTCATTTGGTTTGATTGAAAATGCATATCAAAGGCCAGCTCGCCTTAAGGTAAAACGTCATATCCAATACATTAGGACACGACATTTCGACCTTTGAGGCTGAACTTGCCTTTTATTTGGAGTTCGGGTATTTGCTTTTGAAAGGATATTCGAGTACTAGGAGTAAACGAGAGAAATCGAAACCCAATACGTTAGGGCACAATTTCTCGAATTCTAAGTACCGAACATTACCTTGGTTTTAGAAAATCTTATCTTGAGATGACAAAATATCACATCCAATGCGTTAGGACGTAACATCTCGAACTCTCGAGAGTAAGTTCTTATGTTGAAAAATTACACATTCATTTTGAAAGGCTTTTTGGTTACTTAGACTTAAGCGGAAAATCGAGACCCAATACGTTAGGGCACGGTTTCCCGAGTGCCTAAATACGAATGTTGTCTTTTATAAAAATCATTAACGTTGGGTAAAAAGGTAATTTGTAAAACGCGTGGTGAAGTGACAATAAGAGCATATATAACAGAAAAAAATGGAGCAAAGAAGTATAAATAAGAGCAACGATAGGATGCAAAAATGATATATAAGCTTTTTGTTCAAATTTCGTGTTTTGAAAAGGATATTTGGAGTATTTAGAATTAAACGAGGAAACCGAAGCCCAATACGTTAGGGCACGGTGCTCGAACTTCTAAACATCAAAACATTGCCTTTATAAAAAGATTAATTTGGCGTAAGGTAAAAAAAATGTTGTATAATTCGTATTAAATTATTTAAAAAACAGATGATAGTGATGATGGTAATATAATGTAATAATATAATAATGGAATAATATTAAAAGTAATACTAAATAGAAATATAATAATAATAATGGTAATAATAATACCTAACATTAAGATAAATATAATAGTAGTTTTGAAAATATACATATACATAAATATAATATGTACGCAATAATATTAAGGATAATATAGATTAGAAATGATAATGGCACCAAAAAATAGTTATTAATAATACTAGGTAAGTATGTACACAATGTAATATTAAGATGTAAAAAGAAAATATAAGTGTGCTAACAAAACTATAAAGTTAAAACTATAATATGTACATGAAACAATAGTAAAAAACACGGGAATGAAATATGTACATGATACAATAATATTTAGAAGCATATATACATAAAATACATTAGTATTAAAAACACATATAATATATATTTAAAATATAACATTAGAAAAATAACATGCATAAGGTAATATTAAGATATATACGTTAAAAGAATATATAATAATATAAAAAGACTATTGGTAATATTATATA
The DNA here is from genome assembly GCA_020496765.1 of Gossypium stocksii. Taxonomy (NCBI): domain Eukaryota; kingdom Viridiplantae; phylum Streptophyta; class Magnoliopsida; order Malvales; family Malvaceae; genus Gossypium; species Gossypium stocksii. The sequence goes on from CM035621.1 coordinate 15,508,009, forward strand.
ATATATAAGTATAAGTAAGTATGATAATAACAATGAAATATTAGTGTATGAAAAATATAGTAACAATAACCTAATAGTATTAAGATATATATATAATATATATGTGTGAAAATATGTAACTAGTAGAATTACAAATACATATGCATTAAGTATAATATATGTGTATATATATATATATATATATGTATATATAAATATTAGGTAAAAAAGCTAATAAACATAACATGTTAACAAAATACATGATGATGAAGTAGTAAAAATATAATAGTAGGGTAAAATAATAATGATATGTTATTAATAATATATGAATAACAAAATAATTTTAATTAAAAAAAATAATAATAATATTAAAACTAGAAGAACATAACGAGAAAGGACGAAACTAAATTGAAAATCAGAGTTTCGGGCTAATTTGGAATAAAAGTAGGAGGAACAAGGGCCTATTTGGATACGGGTCAAACTTAGAAGGACCAAAACAGCATTTTACCCGGGTTTGTAAAACGACACCGTTGCGCGAAGGATTGAATTTCAAACGGAAACAAATTATCGGGCCAGATTGAAAATAGAAAATAACCTGATTGCAAAATAGAGGAAAAGCGGAAGGACTGCACGCGCAATTAGCCCTTCCGTGGTCGAAAACACCCGGATCCTTTAGGGTCGGGTCGGGTCGACCCGACCAAGGTCGATTAGTATAAAAGGCCTAAAATTTTGTTTTTGGCCATCCGCACGGGGCAAAAGAAAAAAAAAAGAGAAAGGGAGAGAAGGGAGAGGGTAGGAGGAGAGAGGGGAGACCGGGAAGGGTCCGGTTACCGGACCGGTCACCGGCCGGTCACCGGACCGCCGTACACCGCCGATCGCCGCCGTTCCGGCCACTGTTCCGGTGGCCGAAAAAAGGTAAAATTTTTAGATTTTTTATATTATTTTTTATATTTTTTGTTATTGTTTTTTGTTATATATATTTTTTTAAATATACACGCATATAAGATAAAAAGAAATCACCTTCGAGCTTTCGGCTTCGATTCTGATATGGTTCCAAATTGGGGGGTATCCCTTCGCTGGGTTAGTGTTAGAACTCTTGTTTACTGCTTGGAATTTGCTGTCTTTATTTTGAGAATAGAAATTTCAGCATATTGCTTCTATTTTTTTTTGAAAGAAATCCGAACCCCTTACATTGTGATTTGAATCGGCTTTTATAGCCTTATTTTTACAAGCTTTTTTCTCTTTTTACTTTCTGTCCCCTCGTTTTAATTATTTGCAGGAGCGAGGGCGGTGCTTGGGCGGTGGATTTGACAAGCAACAGTGGCTGCTGGCAGATGGCAGAGGCGGTGGGCAAGTGGGGTGACCGAAGATAGGGTTAGGGGTTACGAGTTTGTTTGTCACAGGTAGAGGTTAGGTTAATTGGGTTTGGTAAATGGGCTTCGGGTTTTAGGGTTTAATTGGGTAATGTAATGGGTATTGTAATGGGTATTGGGTCAAGGGTTGTGGGTTTAAATTTGTAAATGGTTTAAGGTTTTGGGTAATGGTAATCGGGTTTGGGGGGTTCAATCGGGTACTAATTGGGCTAATTGTAAAAGGGGTTTGGGTTAAAATTAATAAGGGCCAAAATTGGCCTATGACAGCTGCCCCTCTTTGCTCATTGTCGTGTAACGGTAATAGAGCAAAGACATAAATAAAGGCCAATTTTGCCTGGTCTCGCCAAATCTTGACTTTTTGGTGCTCTTCTTATTCAAGTAATCCTATTCTAACCCACCGCCTCTCATAACTTTAGGTTCAATCTATCGCGACTTCTGAGCTTCAACTTGTAGCCTCGATCTATTCGCATCTTCAAAGGCATGAAGTGATCTTGTTCTTCTGCAACTTCGGAGATGAAATCTTGGTATCTTTGATCTGCTCTGCTAGAACTTCAGGAAGATGAAACTTGTAACTTCAACCTGTTCCACTGCAACTTCAAGGATGCAAGATCCGTATCTTCAATCAGTTCCATTGTAACTTCAGGGGTGCAAAATATGATTCTTCGATCGGCTCCAACCTTTATTCTTTATTGAGAAACAAACATCGGAACTAGCCCATCCTGCGAACTCTCGCAACTGGGTTAATCATAAATTGAAAGCACCTCAGTGTGTAACTTGAGACTCAACTCACCTCTTGCAATATGAGTTGGTCTTTTTGAAAAACAGAAATTGAAAGCAGAATTTGAAAAAAGATCAATTCACCTCTCGCAATGTGAGTTGAACAAACAGAAATTGAAAAGCAGAAATTGAAAAGATCAACTCACCTCTCACAATATGAGTTGAATGAACAGAAATTGAAAAGCAGAAATTGAAAGAGATCAACTCACCTCTCGCAATATGAGTTGAATAAACAAAAATTAAAAAGCAGAAATTGAAAGAGATCAACTCACCTCTCGCAATATGAGTTGAATAAACAGAAATTAAAAAGCAGGAATTGAAAAAGATCAACTCACCTCTCGCAATATGAGTTGAATAAACAGAAATTAAAAGCAGAAATTGAAAAACATCAACTCACCTCTCGCAATATGAGTTGAATAAACAGAAATTGAAAAGCAGGAATTGAACAAGATCAACTCACCTCTCGCAATATAAGTTGAATAAACAGAAAAGAAATTGAAAAAGATCAACTCACCTCTCGCAATATGAGTTGATTTTTGAAAAGCAGAAAAGAAATTGAAAATAGAAATTGAAAAAGCTCAACTCACCTCTGTAATATGAGCTGGCTCTGAGAAACATAAATTAAAAACAGAAATTGAGAAAGCTCAACTCACCTCTGTAATATGAGTTGACTTTTGAAAAACAGGAATTGAAAATACCTCAGCGTGTCTTGAGGCTCAACTCACCTCTCGCAATATGAGTTAATTTTTTTGAAACATAAATTAAAAACTGAAATTGAAAATACCTCAACGTGTCTTGAGGCCCAACTCACCTCTGTAATATGAGTTGATTTTTGAAAAACAGGAATTGAAAATACCTCAGCGTGTCCTGAGGCTCAACTCACCTCTCGCAATATGAGTTGATTTTTTTGAAACATAAATTAAAAACTGAAATTGAAAATACCTCAACGTGTCTTGAGGCCCAACTCACCTCTGTAATATGAGTTGATTTTTGAAAAACAGGAATTGAAAATACCTCAGCGTGTCCTGAGGCTCAACTCACCTCTCGCAATATGAGTTGATTTTTTTGAAACATAAATTAAAAACTGAAATTGAAAATACCTCAACGTGTCTTGAGGCCCAACTCACCTCTGTAATATGAGTTGATTTTTGAAAAACAGGAATTGAAAATACCTCAGCGTGTCCTGAGGCTCAACTCACCTCTCGCAATATGAGTTGATTTTTTTGAAACATAAATTAAAAACTGAAATTGAAAATACCTCAACGTGTCTTGAGGCTCAACTCACCTCTGTAATATGAGTTGATTTTTGAAAAACAGGAATTGAAAATACCTCAACGTGTCCTGAGGCTCAACTCACCTCTGTAATATGAGTTGATTTTTGAAAACAGGAGATGAAAGACAGAATATTGAAACATCTGGTAGAATTCGGGTGTCTTTTTCTTGATCCAGTATCACTCTCATCACAACTTCTTGCTCTGCTAGAGTACCTGTATATGTCATGCATGATGTTATCATGATATGCACATGTTTGTCTCAAATGCCTATATGCCTACATGATTATGCTATGCGCCCTAGGCATGTTTGTCATAAGTTCCCTTTCGTCACGATTTTTTGAAGACTTGTGTTCGTTGTTTCGACTCCTGGTTCTCTTCAGGGCTTGTACCCGTCCTCAAGCCGTATGAGCAACTTGCGTTTTTCTGATATCACTCTTTTGCCCCTGGTTGAACGTTTGTCCCTGCTTTGAGGCTCTTGTACTTATCGAATTCTCATTCAGGTGATGCTCAACATTTCTTTTGTTTGGAGTATGTCATCTCAAAATGCTCTAAATCTTTAACGCATGAACTCTTTCTTAATCAAGAATCCTTTCGGGCATGGCTTCTTGCGTAGAAGGTTTCGAACTACTGAAAATGCTTCAAACACTGTAGTCTTGCTGTTTGACTTACTGCTCAAATCGTCTTACTCCTTGAGCCCAGATCTGTTTCATTAGGACGCCCTTTCAGGTTTTTACCCAAATCTTTTTGTTTACCAAGATGCCTTTTTCAAGTTTTCATTTTGTCTTCTTCTCTCTTTTTCAACTTGGGATGCCCTATTACTTGGCTAGTATTTCGACCCAAAATTCGAGGAAACAATTGTGTTTACTCAACCAGCTTGCCCCACTGTGGCTTCAGAATCCCTTCCATTGTAACTCAAAAGTATAAGATCTGAAACTTGTTCCATCAATTGACCCCTCTTCGGGTGACCCGATCAGACGTTTATGGGCGCATAGTATTATTTTCTCGAGAACGATTCTCTTTTATGCTTAGGTTGACATTGCTCTTTTTCATCGAGATTATCACCAACGCGATATCTTATTTTTGTTCAACTAACATCTTTAACAGAAAATTCGAAGAGATAAACTCAACTTAAGTTCAAATTTCCCAACCTTTATACTTGTGAGCTTTTAAACAACAGTCCTATTTCAGGTTCCCGTACTATTCGGAAGCTTTACAGAGTAATACGTGAAACTCCTTTTATGAAAGTATTATTAGTCCACTAATCGTTATTTCAATATGATATGCTTGAAAGAAGAATCATACCTAATGGACAATAAAGAGATTGCTTGGAAGCATAACTCGAAACAAACAGGGATCAAGAATGACACTTTTTGAAACAAATAAGATAATCAAAGGAAACAGATTCAAAATGGGTAGGATGGAAACTAGGTGCCCCAGATATCGCAGCCTGAGCTTCTCTGTTCGAACTTCTTGAGGACCATTTTGAGCTCAATATGTGTTTAGGGGATCCGGATTACTTCGTTGATGCCTCAAGATGTAGCATACTTCTTCATTGTTAATTCAAGCCTGGTAAAACTACCATATTCCTTAATTTTGATCAAAACTTGAGTCGCCCATTTCGGGTTTTCAACTCAAATCCCCTTTGGTCTCAAAGCGCCCTTTGCGGGTTTTCACCTTGGCCTCTCCTTTTCTTTTTCCTTTTTCTGATTGATTTTCTTCTTTTTGATTTTTAATTTTTGGTCTTAAGGCGCCCTTTTTCCTCTAAAGCTCCTTTTGCATATGAAGGATCATTTTCAATATCAACTCTCATAATGAAATTCTCTTAAGCGAGCCTTTTCGTGGTAAACTTGCATTATCTGATTGGGACAGATTGCTATCAGTTTTTTCTCCTTCAATTTGATTGATCATATCAGAATTGAATCGATTCCGCTTCATCAAGCTTCAACTCTGATAAAACTCAGAAGAAAGCATCTCAACTTCAATAGGCAAGACCAGTGAGAAATGTGTTGCCTCAGCGAAGGTTCTGGCCGACGTTTGGCAAGTACAGAGGGTAAAAGGTAACTTCTCCACACCAACCATTACAAGTCTCAGTCATCTTTCAAAATCCTTTTGGATAGCTTTGGGTTGCCTTTGTTACACAGATATTGTGTCTGATCTTTGAATAGACCGTAAATTACCATTTTTAGATTCGGATTTGCATTTAAATTTTGAAATTTGAATTTGGATTTCAAATTTGAACTTGGGTTTGGATTTGAATTTGGATCTGGATTTAAATTTGGATTTGGATCTGGATCTGTATTCGAATTTGAATTTGGATTTGCCTTTGAATTTGAATTTGAATTTGATGACTGTGTACCTTGTAACTTTGGCATATGAAGTGGCCTTACCCCCTTAATAACGATCTGATGTCGGCGATATTGCCCCTATAACAATCATACCTCATATAGAGAGTCCGTGAAGAAACAAAAGAGGCATATACGTCTTGCCTTATTTCTGCGGCGAGCTAGGTTCTGATCTCTTTCGCAAGCTCGCAATGTCGACTAACCCCTTGTAAGCTAGGATATGTCTTTTCATCTCGTTCTACTATCCTTAACAAATCAAAAGCTAAGTACAATTTCTGTCATCTTCAAAGTCTTGAGATCCCTCTGAACACATATCTTACTAAAAAGGGAGTTGGTAACAGCGTTGCTCGTGACATTGGTATCTAGGCACCTATTGTAGGTACGAAGAGTTTTGAAGAATAAATTATTCTAAGGAGATTATTTACATGGTATGATAGTCAATATGAAAGGATACATGAATAAAAGTCCAAGAACAAAGGAACCTACACATAAACAGAATAAAAAGAATATTTGTTTAAAAAGATGCATTTCATTGAAATAAAGATTCTGGACAGATGCCTATTTCACAAAAGGGCCCTTATTGCCCCTAGGCCTGAGGCAATAAGCAGGTTCTGAGCACTACTCTGAGTAAGTTCTAAAATATAGGTCTCTTCCACAGTCCCGTTGTTCAAAATACTCCCCAGTACGTAAGGGCAAATGTTTGGAAAATTTCATTCCTCCGTTACTGCATTCACATTCTCTTCAGTATGGTTAGGGAATGGATTCTCGGTCGCATTGCTAGCATTATCAAATCGTAGAATGCCCGTATCAATGAGTCTTTGGACCTACTTTTTAAAGGCAATGCAATTCTCTGTAGAGTGCCCTTGGTTCCCGGCGTGGTATACGCAGCTAGCATTCGAGTCGTACCATTTCGGGTACGGAGGCTTCAAGGGTGCCATATAGTGTGGAGATATCAGCTGCTTCTCTAAGAGTTTCGGGTATAATTCCCCATATGACACAGGGATAGGAGTAAAATGCGGTCTCTCAAGATTAGGCCTAACCGGTGTTGGTTCGTTCATGGGTTGGTTCTGAGTGGGCATTGTGTTTTGTGGGAGTGCGGCGTAAACGGGGTAAGAAGGGTATGGAGGTGGTGTTTGGTAGTGAGGATTTTGAGGAGGAAAGTAGACATTTGGGGATGAGTGATTTCGTGGCCGGGGTTGGTTCGGGTACGGATTGGGGGCGTAACGACTTCCCGTTCCCACCATATGGGTTTCTGGGTCCTTCTTTTTTATAGGAACTGCCTTCTTCGAATTTTATTGCCCTTCTATTCTACCGCTCCTGATGGCGTTCTCGATAAGCTCACCGGATATGACAATATCCGCGAAGTCTTTTGTAGCGCTTCCCACCAATTTGTCATAAAATGGTGCTTTCAAAGTATTAATGAAGAGGACAGTTATCTCAGTTTTAGTCAACGGAGGTTCTACTTGAGCTGAGATGTCCCTCCACCTTTGCGCGTATTGTCTAAAGGTTTCCGACGGTTTCTTCTCCATCATCTGCAGCGTCATACGATCGGGTACCATGTCAGACACGTGCTTATACTGTTCGCAAAATACCGACGCCAAGTCTTTCCATATCCGGATCTTTTCTCTGCTAAGCTGATTGTACCAGCGAAGAGCTGACCCAACAAGGCTGTCTTGGAAACAATGTATAAGTAATTTATCTTCATGTACATAGCCGGTCATTTTTCGGTAAAACATGACCAAGTGTGCCTTCGGACATCTTATCCCATCATACTTCTTAAAATCAGGCGCTTTGAATTTTGGCGGCAGAACTAGATCAGGTACTAAGCTAAGCTCCTTAGCACTTAGTGCGGGGAAGACCTCAGTGCCTTCAATCACTTTAAGTCTTTCCTCTAAGCTACTATACTTCTCCTGAGCTTCGTGATCATCTGCCCTCAACCTGGTGATTTCCACCGGGTCATTTAGATCAGGGACAGGCGGATTAGCGGGAGTGGACACGGATATTCCCTGCAGGTTGCTGTTCCAAGCCAGCAGATTCCCCTTGAACGTATACTCTTTGTGTCATATGAGGCGGAGTGAACCCCGATGGGTAAAGTGGATCTTGATCGAGGTTAACAACCTCAGGATTATGCATGGGCCCTTTTCCTTTTACCAAGGCTGACATCATCTCCATCATCTTGGCCATTTGGTCTTTTTGTTCTAGTGACTCCTCCCGCGATCTCACCATCAGATCCCTCGTCTCTTGCTGTGATTTGGCTAGTTGCTCTTGTAGTTCTTTTTGAATTCTTTCCATTCTTTCGATTCTTTCATTAAATACAGCTTCCATTGTTCTAACTTGCTGGCGCGTTCTATACGAATGAGGTAGTTCCAGCCTTTATATTGTCGTAACTGTGAATCGTGTGATTTTGACCTTAGTGAATGACTATGAAATGAATGCATGAATGCCTTATGAATGCAAAAATGCCATATGAGTGTTAGTCATAAATGCATATGCAAAAATCTGGTGTTGACTTTTATATTCAATTACATTAAGAGAACTTGTCTAGAAAACAAAATTCTTTACATAAAACGGATCACATATGCGGTCTTATCCTCATAGTCCAAGCAAAGACATCAATTTTCATTTTCATATCCAGATGCCATGGTTGACTCCAAAGATGTCTCTATTGGCTCATTTTACTCGATCTAGGTTGCAACTCATTACCCTTTTATCCTCGCGATACTCGTTGGCTGCTTTGAAAAAGTTGAGACATGACGGTTCTTTGAATAAATCATTGTCCACTTGAATCTTCTGGCAACGGAGCAAAGTTGTATATTCCCCCACAAGCTATTATCCTTTACACATTGTGTTAGCTTAGACCGTATTCGGACGACCGTATCATAACCCACTTTATCAAGAAATTTGTTTTCTTATGAGAAACTCCCCTATTTAGCAATCGAATATTAATCAACACATCTTTTCTTTTATGATGCAATGCAATGCGATCAAAACGAAAAGAAACTCGTTAGCACAGGAGAGATAAATAATAAAACACCTAATTGGGTGACCACTAGGGTTTGGCGAAGCTCTACCTAGGGTGGGCTCCTAAGGTTTGCTATATGAAGTTCGGTTCTAGCGTGAAGGGTACCTGAACCAGCGAATTCCTCGATCTTCACCCATTATAGGCTCATATGGATCGAGTTCGGTTCAGGGGAATACATTTCCCTATGGCCATGCGGAGGTGAAAACCTCACGAAGACATAGGTACGGATGTATCCCAGAAGCAGTCCACTAGCCCGTGCGGAGGTGAAAACCTCACGAAGGCATAGTTTCTCGCTCCCACTTAAAGGGTGCGACCCCGATGGTCATGCAAATGAAATGTGCAGAGATAAAAAACTTGCAGTAAAATACGAAATAAAATAATGAAGATCATGTCACACAATCGATAAAATGTACTGAAGGGATCGTATATTAAAAACAAATTTCAAATTTCGACTGAAAGACAGAAATTAATCAACTCGTGGTTCGACTCTCGTTTTAGCGTCCCCAGTGGAGTCGCCAAGCTGTCGATACCATTTTTGTGAAAACAAAACGGACGTCGACTTAAAAATATAAACTAGAGTCGCCACCGATCTTTTTTAGGGTGCGATCGGTCACCTCAAAAAAGGGGTTGTTTTTGATAAACTATTTAATTTATTAAAACAATGATTTTGGTCTGCATACCAGAAAAATAGGTTCGGGAGTCTGTTACGCACGAGGAAGGATTAGCACCCCCGATACGCCCAGAAACTGGTACCTTGTTGATTAATTGATGTCTTTGAAGTCGATGATTTGAAAACTTGCAGGAATTTAAAATACGATCCTTATTTGCTTTAAAGTCATTTGGTTTGATTGAAAATGCATATCAAAGGCCAGCTCGCCTTAAGGTAAAACGTCATATCCAATACATTAGGACACGACATTTCGACCTTTGAGGCTGAACTTGCCTTTTATTTGGAGTTCGGGTATTTGATTTTGAAAGGATATTCGAGTACTAGGAGTAAACGAGAGAAATCGAAACCCAATACGTTAGGGCACAATTTCTCGAATTTTTAAGTACCGACCATTGCCTTGGTTTTAGAAAATCTTATCTTGAGATGACAAAATATCACATCCAATGCGTTAGGACGTAACATCTCGAACTCTCGAGAGTAAGTTCTTATGTTGAAAAATTACGCATTTATTTTGAAAGGCTTTTTGGTTACTTAGACTTAAACGGAAAATCGAGACCCAATACGTTAGGGCACGGTTTCCCGAGTGCCTAAATACGAATGTTGTCTTTTATAAAAATCATTAACGTTGGGTTAAAAGGTAATTTGTAAAACGCGTGGTGAAGTGACAATAAGAGCATATATAACAGAAAGAAATGGAGCAAAGAAGTATAAATAAGAGCAACGATAGGTTGCAAAAATGATATATAAGCTTTTTGTTCAAATTTCGTGTTTTGAAAAGGATATTTGGAGTATTTAGAATTAAACGAGGAAACCGAAGCCCAATACGTTAGGGCACGGTGCTCGAACTTCTAAACATCAAAACATTGCCTTTATAAAAAGATTAATTTGGCGTAAGGTAAAAAAAATGTTGTATAATTCGTATTAAATTATTTAAAAAACAGATGATAGTGATGATGGTAATATAATGTAATAATATAATAATGGAATAATATTAAAAGTAATACTAAATAGAAATATAATAATAATAATGGTAATAATAATACCTAACATTAAGATAAATATAATAGTAGTTTTGAAAATATACATATACATAAATATAATATGTACGCGATAATATTAAGGATAATGTAGATTAGAAATGATAATGGCACCAAAAAATAGTTATTAATAATACTAGGTAAGTATGTACACAATGTAATATTAAGATGTAAAAAGAAAATATAAGTGTGCTAACAAAACTATAAAGTTAAAACTATAATATGTACATGAAACAATAGTAAAAAACACGGGAATGAAATATTTACATGATACAATAATATTTAGAAGCATATATACGTAAAATACATTAGTATTAAAAACACATATAATATATATTTAAAATATAACATTAGAAAAATAACATGCATAAGGTAATATTAAGATATATACGTTAAAAGAATATATAATAATATAAAAAGACTATTGGTAATATTATATAATATATAAGTATAAGTAAGTATGATAATAACAATGAAATATTAGTGTATGAAAAATATAGTAACAATAACCTAATAGTATTAAGATATATATATAATATATATGTGTGAAAATATGTAACTAGTAGAATTACAAATACATATGCATTAAGTATAATATATGTGTATATATATATATATATGTATATATAAATATTAGGTAAAAAAGCTAATAAACATAACATGTTAACAAAATACATGATGATGGAGTAGTAAAAATATAATAGTAGGGTATAATAATAATGATATGTTATTAATAATATATGAATAACAAAATAATTTTAATTAAAAAATAATAATAATAATAATAATAATAATATTAAAACTAGAAGAAAATAACGAGAAAGGACGAAATTAAATTGAAAATCAGAGTTTCGGGCTAATTTGGAATAAAAGTAGGAGGAACAAGGGCCTATTTGGATACGGGTCAAACTTAGAAGGACCAAAACAGCAGTTTACCCGGGTTTGTAAAACGACACCGTTGCGCGAAGGATTGAATTTCAAACGGAAACAAATTATCGGGCCAGATTGAAAATAGAAAATAACCTGATTGCAAAATAGAGGAAAAGCGGAAGGACTGCGTGCACAATTAGCCCTTCCGTGGTCGAAAACACGTGGATCCTTTAGGGTCTGGTCGGGTCGACCCGACCCAGGTCGGTTAGTATAAAAGGCCTAAAATTTTGTTTTTGGCCATCCGCACGGGGCAAAAGGAAAAAAAAAAAGAGAAAGGGAGAGAAGGGAGAGGGGAGGAGGAGAGAGGGGAGACCGGGAAGGGTCCGGTTACCGGACCGGTCACCGGCCGGTCACCGGACCGCCGTACACCGTCGATCACCGCCGTTTCGGCCACTGTTTTGGTGGCCGAAAAAAGGTAAAATTTTTAGATTTTTTTATATTATTTTTTATATTTTTTGTTATTGTTTTTTGTTATATTTTTTTTTAAATATACACGCATATAAGATAAAAAGGAATCACCTTCAAGCTTTCGGCTTCGATTCTGATATGGTTCCAAATTGGGGGGTATCCCTTCGCTGGGTTAGTGTTAGAACTCTTGTTTACTGCTTGGAATTTGCTGTCTTTATTTTGAGAATAGAAATTTCAGCATATTGCTTCTATTTTTTTTGAAAGAAATCCGAACCCCTTACACTGTGATTTGAATCGGCTTTTATAGCCTTATTTTTACAAGCTTTTTTCTCTTTTTACTTTCTGTCCCCTCGTTTTAATTATTTGCAGGAGCGAGGGCGGTGCTTGGGCGGTGGATTTGACAAGCAACAGTGGCTGCTGGCAGATGGCAGAGGCGGTGGGCAAATGGGGTGACCGAAGATAGGGTTAGGGGTTACGAGTTTGTTTGTAACGGGTAGGGGTTAGGTTAATTGGGTTTGGTAAATGGGCTTCGGGTTTTAGGGTTTAATTGGGTAATGTAATAGGTATTGTAATGGGTATTGGGTCAAGGGTTGTGGGTTTAAATTTGTAAATGGTTTAAGGATTTGGGTAATGGTAATCGGGTTTGGGGGGTTCAATCGGGTACTAATTGGGCTAATTGTAAAAGGGGTTTGGGTTAAAATTAATAAGGGCCAAAATTGGCCTATGACAGTGTCGATTCACGGTTCAATTTCTAAATTAGAAAGTTTTGTTATGGAGAATGAATATCTTGATAAAGTGGAGGACAATGCTACAATCCATGCATGGTCCAAGGATACCCAATTAGAAAAAAGAGGTAGTATCATTTAAGGATATACACCGGAATGGTGGGACTTCACTCGTATCAGTGCGGCGCAGAATGACCTCTAGGAATTGGAAGATATATGAGCCCAATGGGATGATTAGACTAATCAGCTGTTTTACCATAATTATGGTGATCTACCTTACTTACTTGATGTTAAGGTGGATAAGCATTTGTTTCGGGCTATGACTTCATTTAGGAACCCTACCTATAATTGTTTCACTTTTGGGACTGTAGATTTAGTACCTACTTTGGAGGAGTACACGACTTTGCTTCGTTATTCGAGGATCCGAGGTAATAAAGCTTACTTTAGGCCTACTAACGTCCCAACCTTCTTGAAGAAATTAATGAGTATTACAGGGATGAGTGAGCAGTGGGTCACAGCTCGAATCCAACAAAAGGGCGATGGTAAATGCATTTCTTTGGCCAGTTTGAGGGATCTGATATTAGCACACCCGGATGTGAAGAGGAAAGTTGATGTCTTGGCCCAAGTATTTACGGTTTGGTAATCTTCCTCAAGGCTTTGAGGCACATTGATGAGGCAGTGACTGATTTGTTCGACCGACTTGAAAAATATGTCACGCCTGTACCTTCGATCTTAGCCGAGACGTTCAGATCCTTGAGTGCGTGCCGGAGGGCAGGTGATGGTAGGTTCATTGGATGCGCGCAGTTATTAATGGTTTGGTTCCACAGTCACTTTTGGAAGATTGACAAAGTGCCTTGCCGAGTATTCTTTGAAAATTATTCCCCTTTGAAGGATGCAGCAGCTACGCCAATGAGAGATAATGTATTAGAGGAAAGATGGATGAAAATTCTGCAAAATCTCCGAGAGGAAGATGTTGAGTGGAAAGCCTCTTGGATGGTTCCTGATGCGGTCCTCTATCGGTGTGGGAATTTTGATTGGGTGCCTCTTCTTGGAGTTTGGGGAGATGTTGGATATGCACCGTTGCTCGTACTAAGGTAATATAAAGCGAAGCAGTTTATACCAGCAACACAAGGATTAGCTTAATGTGAATTCTCGTATAAGGGAGATAATTATAAGAAGAAGATTCGAGAGATTTCTGAGGCTTGGAAGCGGACTTGCTGTGTGAAGGTTCTGACTGAGGGTCCGATGACATCCCTAGAGTACAAGGGGTGGTTTAGCTGAAGGGTTAATGATAACATTCCTAAGCCAAGTTTGGAGAGTGCTCGATTGATAGAGGAGTGTTTACGAGTGGTTCCATCAGAAATAGAAATTATAAAGCAAGAGTTTGAAAGAAAGAGTTTGGAGCTCGGAAAGAGGATAGAGAAGCTGGAGGAAGAAAAGATGTATCTAAGTTTAGACGTGGATGTTCAGAAAAACTTAAGGTCAAAAAAATAAGGAAGGAGAAGAGAAAGATTGAGGAAGATCGTGATGACTTGAATACAGAATATAAGAAGATACAACTATCAGTAAAAAGAGTCAGATCGGGGAAGACTTCGGAACAGTGGCAACAAGAGGTTCAAGAAGAAAAAGCCAAAGCTGATCATTGGGAGAAGAAGTTTCAAGAAATGCAGGCACAGAATCAGGCCCTAGAAAGGAGTTTGGCAGAGAGTCAGAAAGAGAAGTGCGGATTAAAGGTAAAAGTGGCTAAACTCGGACAGTCTCTTCATCTCCATCGAAGTCGTAATTCTGCAGTCGAGTTAAAGTCAAGCTTAAATAAGATTGAGGAATTAAAGGGTAAGATTGAAGGGTTAGAGTCGGCGTTGCAAAATTATGAACTTCGGATCAAGCAGCTTAAGGCAAGAGAATGACATTGGAAGGGAGAGCTTCACCATTCTCAGGATCAGGTCAGAGATAGGGACTACCTCATGGGTGAAGCCATAGTCCAAATTCGGGAAGTAGTTGATTATCTACAAGTTTTGGCAGCACAGACAGATATGTTAAATGTAAAGTATGAGCTAGAGTCAGATAGAGGTCGAGAGTTAGCTTCGTTATTTAATAGGGTTAAAGCTTTGGGCCTAAGGGCGAAAGCGTATTTGTAACCCGTTTTGTGTAAAGATTTTTATTTTTTAAATAAAGTTTTCTAAATGAAACTGGATTAGAATCGATATCTTTTTGCATTCATGCATTTGCATTACATTACATCATATGCATTTAAATCCATAGAAAGACTCTAATTAGTGGAAGTTATTACAGAAGAAAAAATCTGGAAACTACAGACCATTACGGTACACGCGCTAAGACAAATAATATGGATCAAAGACTTGAACAGCTCCAGAGGGCTATACAAGATCATATGCAAGAACAGTTGGCAAAGCTCTAATAAGAGATGAGAAAACAGATGTTGGAAGCTCAACAAAATATGATGGCTCAAATGGCCTAGTTGTTGAGTGGGGCAATGGACAAAGGAAAAGGCCCCATGACTAACACTGGTGAAGATAATGATGATTATCCTCCAGGTTTTACCCCTTCTCATGCCAAGCACAACCTGAGGTGCATACCCGAAGGCCATCTGTCACAATAAAACCTTAACGAGTGCAAGTTGATAATGAAATACCCGTGAATTTCCAAGCGGGATTGGGGTCTAACCTAGGAGAAAATTCAGCTAATCCCATTCTCCCTGACTTAGACATGGCTGAGAGGGAAGGGATGCGAATGGAATCCTCAAGGCAGCTAGAGGATCGTTGCAGATGGTTAGAAGAGAAGTTTAAAGCCTTGGAAAATACTGATAATCACCATGGCATTGATGTTAAGGACTTAAGTCTGGTCCCGGATCTGGTACTTTCTTATAAGTTCAAAATGCCTGAATTTGATAAGTATAATGGAACTAGTTGCCCCGAAGCCTATATCACCATGTTTTGTAGACGGATGACTGATTATGTTAACAATGATCAACTGTTGATCCATTGTTTTCAGGATAGTTTAGTTGAGGCAGCGTCTAGGTGGTACAATCAGCTAAGCCGTGCTAGGGTTACCTCTTGGAGAGATCTCGCGCAAGCTTTCATAAAGCAATAGAACCATGTGACAGATATGACGCCTGACAGAATCACTTTACAAAACATGGAAAAGAAGTCTAATGAAAGCTTTAGGTAGTATGCGTAAAGATGGAGGGAAGTTGCTATGCAAGTTCAGCCATCGCTCCTGGAAAAGGAAACTACAATGCTCTTTGTCAATACTTTGAATGCCCCATTCATAACTCACATGATAGGGAGTGCCACTAAAAAATTTTTAGATATAGTAATGATGGGAGAAATGATTGAAAATGCCATAAGAGGTGGCAAGATTGAAGGGGAAACTACCAAGAGGTCAGCCCCGAGAAGGAAGGATAACGAGGTGAATAACGCGAGTACATACAACTCGAAGGCCATTACTATCTGCCAACCAAGAGCAACCACTACTGGGCAACAAGGTTCTCAAAGGCAAGAATCGAGCACCAGACAAAGCTCTGAGAGGGTCCAGTTCACTCTAATTTCAATGACATATAGGAACTGTATCAGAGTTTGTTTGATGCACATGTGGTAGCTCCCTTTTATTTGAAACCACTACAACCCCCATATCCCAAATGGTATGAAGCGAACGCTAAATGTGAATACCATGTAGGGATACAGGGGCATTCAATTGAAAATTGCACTGGCTTCAAGAAAATAGTGGAAAGACTTATTAAGATGGGGATCGTAAAATTTGATGATACCCCTAGTGCGGAAAACCCGTTACCTAATCACGGAGATAAATGGGTAAATGCCATTAGGGAAAATGTCATGAGAAAGATCAAGGAGGATATCGCTGAAGTGAGAACCCCGTTAAAAATAGTTTGGAAAAGATGATGGAGAGAAGAATGATAATTTCTGAGGAAGGGTGTGAAGGAGCGAGGGACTACTGTGAGTTCCACAAGGAAGAGGGGCACGAGATCCAGGAATGCGTTGAGTTTAGGGTCCTGATGCAAAGCCTTATGGATAATAAAGAACTAGAATTTTACGAAGAAGGCTTAGATGAAAGAAATGTATGTGCAACAGAAAGAGAGTTGACAAATCCAAAGGTCAGTTACCCAAGAATCATCATTTCCTGACCAAAAGTCGCTGAGGGCGAAGTACAAACAGTGCCAAAAGTCATCATTTAGAAACCTATCTCCTTTCCTTATAAGGATAACAAAATGGTGCCTTGAAGTTATGACTATCATGTGACAACACCGGGAGAGAAAAACATAGCGAGTACTTCCAAGGAGGTCCAAAGTGAGGGATCTTACATGCGTAGTAGAAAGCAATATGACTCGCTGAACATTAGAACTGAACCCATGAAAGCAAAGTCTCCGGTAGTTAAGCGGGAGAAAGTAGTCGAGGTACTTATTAACGAACCAGTAAAGGAAGAAGAGGCAAAGAAGTTTCTAAAATTCTTGAAGCACAGTGAATATAGTATGGTCGAGCAGCTGCGCAAACAACCGGCTCGCATATTAGTATTAGCTTTGCTTCTAAACTTGGAAGTACATCGAGAAGCATTGATGGAAGTGCTTAATGAAATCTACGTTACTAATGACATATCTGACAATAAGTTAGACCGTCTGGTTAGTAACATAAGCGCTGATAACTTCATCTATTTCAATGATGATGAAATTCCACCGGGGGGTATGGGATCAACCAAGGCTTTGCATATTACCACTCATTGCAAAGGATATACGCTGCCCAGCGTGTTAATTGATAATGGATCGACTCTGAATATCCTGCTATTGGCCACATTAAACAGGTTGCCAATAGATAGTTCTCACATGAAAACATGCCATAACATAGTGAGAACATTTGATGGCACGGAGAGGAAAGTGATGGGAAGGATTGACATACCATTGCTGATTGAACCGAACACATATAATGTCGATTTTCTAATGATGGACATCAAGCCCTCCTATAATTGCTTGTTGGGGAGGCCCTGGATACATTCGGCAGGAGAGGTGCCCTCATCATTGCACCAAAAATTAAAATTAGTAACAGATGGACGGCTGGTTACTATAAATATGGAGGAGGACATCATAGCGTCAGTTACCAGCAACGCGCCTTATGTAGCGGCAAATGAGGAGGCAGTGGAATGCTCTTTTTGATCCTTAGAGTTCATCAACGCAACATTCATTTTGAAAGAAAATGAAGTGCCGGTGCCCAAGATATCCAGAACCACGAGAATGAGCTTGCAAATGACAGTGGGAAAAAAGCCTTACCAGGAAAAGGATTGGGTAGATATCTTCAAGGAGGGATTCGAGTTTCAGAATTGAAGGAAAAAAGAGACTATTTTGGCTTGGGTTACAGGCTAGATCATAGACAAAGGAGGAAGGAGCTAGAGAAGAAGCGAGAGAGAAGAAGGGTGCGATTGAGTGGAAAGGAGGTCGAATGGGAATTGATGGCATTCCTTCACATATCCCAAACTTTTGTATCAGGAGGGATAATTCACCCGAAAAGGGGGTTGCTTGAAAATGAAAGTCATCATGTCAATGCCATACCCGAGGAGGAGATTGAATAAAGAAATCTGGGGGGCATTCGTCCTTACGAACCGGGAAGCTCCTTAAACAATTGGACTTTAGAAGAATTTCCTGTAGTCTTTAGAAATCATACAGAGTAACTTTCAAAACACTCTTGTTGCTCTAAAGCCTAGGAGTAATAAGATTTCATTTGTGAAATAAGCTCATGTTCGGATATTTTTATTTCAATAAAATATACCCTTGTTATCAATTCAAGCAAATATTTTTTCATTCTTTTATACCAATAAATACTCTTTTGACCTTTTAATTTTTTTCTAAATTTTTCATTCCATTCATAACATATAGCTATTCTTAAATTCATTCGTTCTTTGTATATTCTTTTGTGCCCACCACAAGTCTCTAGATATCAATGACATGAGCGATGATACTACGAACTCTGAATTTTCTTTTAAACCAGACATGTGTTTAGAGGAACCTTAGGATTTTGAGGGTGACATGGATTATGACGTGTCTCCAGATCTGTTAAGAATGGTAAAGCAAGAAAAGAAACAAATTTTGCCCCATAAGAAAAAGACAGTAGAGAATGTAACCTTGGAGGAAGGGAAAGAAGTGAAAATCAGGACGCACATTGCCAAGGAAATAAGACGAGATCTTGTTGAGTTATTGCCAGAATTCAGAGATGTCTTTGCATGGTCCTATCAAGATATGCCAGGGCTGAATACTGACATTATAGTACACTAGCTTCCCATAAGAAAAGACTACAAGCCATCCAACAAAAGCTGCGAAGGATGAGGCTTGATATTGTGTTGAAAATAAAAGATGAAGTCAAGAAGCAGTTTGATGCTGGATTTCTGTAAGAGGTTAAGTACTCAGAATGGGTAGCTAACATTGTACCTATCCCTAAGAAGGACGGAAAGGTACAAATGTGTGTTGATTATAGGGATTTGAATAAAGCTAGCCCAAAGGATAATTTTCCCTTACCGCACATTGATACTTTGATGGACAATACGACAGGTTACTCATTGTTTTCCTTTATGGATGGCTTCTCAGAGTATAATCAAATAAAGATGCATCCTGAAGACATGGATAAAACCACTTTTATAACATTGTGGGGTACCTTTTGTTATAAGGTAATGCCATTTGGGTTAAAGAATGCAGGGGTAACATATCAAAGGGCTATGGTAACATTATTCCACGATATGATGCACAAAAAAATTAAGGTGTACGTTGACGACATGATTGGCAAATCTCGAATAGAGAAGGAACACATTGAAGTCTTGAAAAATTGTTCCTGAGATTGAGGAAATTTCAGTTAAAGCTTAATCCAGCAAAGTTTACCTTTGGAGCTAAGTCGGAAAACTATTGGGTTTTGTAGTTAGCAAAAAGAGAATAGAGGTTGACTCAGAAAAGGTTAGAGCCATACAAGAATTGCCTCCGCCGTGTACTCAGAAAAAGGTTCGAGGTTTTCTTGGAAGGTTAAATTACATTACTCGGTTTATTTCACAATTAACTGAGAAATGTGATCCCATATTTCGCCTTCTTAAAAAACACAACCAAGGTACTTGGGATGAGGAATGCCAGAAAGCCTTTGATAAAGTCAAGCAATATTTGTCAAATGCTCTAGTACTATCTCCGCCCAGCCCAGATAGACCGTTAATACTGTAGTTGTCGGTGTTTAGTAACTCTATGCGATGTGTACTTGGTCAATATGATGAGTCAGAAAGGAAAGAGAGGGCGATATATTACCTCAGTAAGAAATTAACTAAGTGTGAGATGAGATATTCGCTAATTGAGAAATTGTGTTGTGCCTTGATATGGACAACTCAGAAATTGAGACAATATATGCTATATCATACAACGTGGCTAATTTCGAAACTTGACCCATTAAAGTACATGATGGAATCAACTGCTTTAAATGGAAGAATGGCAAGATGGCAGATATTGCTCTCTGAGTTTGATATAGTCTATGTAAGTCAAAATGCTATAAAAAGAAACGCAATAGCAGAATTTTTGGCTAGCAGAGCTCTAGAAAACTATGAACCATTGAGCTTTGATTTCCCCAATAAAGGGTTGATGTATGTGGCAATTACTGAAAAGTATCCGTGGAAGTTGAACTTTGATGGAGCATCAAATGCTGTAGAAAATAGAATTGAGGCAGTTTTGGTATCTCCAAATGGAGATCATTATCCATTCACGTGCAAATTGGATTTTGATTGCACAAACAATATGGCTGAGTATGAAGCATGCATCATGGGAATTCGGGCAGCCATAGAGCGCAAAATTAGAACACTAGAAGTATATGGAGACTCCGCATTAATGATTTACCAGCTCAAGGGAGAATGGAAGACAAGAGACCCCAAGTTGATTAATTATCGAAGGGTAGTTTTGGGGCTACTTGAGGAGTTTGACGACATCACTTTTAATTATCTCCCACGAAAGGAAACCAGATGACAGATGCTCTGGCAACTCTAGCTTCCATGATTAAAGTAAATAGAGAGGATGATATGAAGTCTATTCAAATGAGTATTTTTGAGGTTCTAGCTCATTGTTGTAACATCGAAGAAGAAGAAAAGAATGACCACCCGTGGTATCAGGATATATTACGATACGTAAGAAATCGTGAATACCTTGAGCAAGCAACTGAGAATGACAAAAGAACATTAAGGAGGTTAGCCTGCGACTATGTTTTGGGGATATCCTGTACAAAAGAAGGAAAGATCAGGTGCTTTTGAGATGTGTTGACATTGTGGAAGCCAGAAAAATTTTGGCAGAAGTGCATGGAGATGTTTGTGGGACACATGCAAATGGTTTCACAATGGCTAGAGAAATCATGAGGTTTGGATACTATTGGTCTACAATGGAAGGAGATTGTATCAACTATGCCAAGAGATACCATAAATGCCAGATTTATAGGGATAAGATTCATGTACCACCTTCACCTTTACATGTTATGACTTCTTCATGGCCTTTTTCCATGTGGGGCATGGATGTCATTGGGTCGATCTCACCGAAAGCTTCAAATGGGCATTATTTCATATTTGTGGTTATTGACTACTTCACGAAATGGGTGGAGGTTGCTTCGTACGAAGTGTTACTAAGTCAACAGTTAGTCGATTCTTGAAAAAGGAGATCATTTGTCGGTATGGAATACCTGAGAGGATCATATCAGATAACGTACTGAACTTGAACAACAGCATAATAGCGGAAGTCTGTAGTTAGTTCAAGATTAAACATCATAACTCATCTTCGTATCGCCTAAAAATGAATGGGGCAGTGGAAGCGGCCAATAAAAACATCAAGAAGATAATGGGAAAATGACTGAGCCTTATAAAGATTGGCATGAGAAGTTACCATTTGTGCTCTTTACCTATCGAACGTCTGTCAGAACCTCTACTGGGGCAACTCCTTTCTCGTTAGTTTATGGGATAGAGGCAGTTCTACCCATTAAAGTGGAAATACCTTCTCTTCGGATTTTGTCAGAAATAAAACTAGATGAAGCATAATGGATTCAATCGCGATATGATCAATTGAACTTGATTGAAGAAAAAAGGCTAAGGGCTATTCGTCATGGTCAAATGTATCAGAAGCGAATGATGCGAGTTTATGACAAAAAAATTGGTCCAAGAGAATTTCACGAGGGGGACCTTGTACTGAAAAAGATTCTTCCCATACAGAAGGATTTTAGAGGAAAATAGATGCCAAATTGGGAAGGACTATATGTGGTAAAGAAAGCTTTCTCTGGTGGGGCATTGATTTTGACCGAAATGGATGGGAAAAGTTTACCCAATCCAGTGAATTTGGACTCAGTTAAAAAATATTTTGCCTGAAAAGGAAAAGAAGCCAATGTGAAAACCCGTAAAGGGCGCGTTGAGACTTCTAAATAAAAAAAATGGAGAGGCCAAGGCAAAAACCCGTAAAGGGCGCATTGAGACCAAAGGGTTTTTGAGTTGAAAACTCGAAAAGGCGGCTCGAATTTTGAAAGGCATCTTGCTATACCTGATTCGATAAGAAGTAAAGTGTGTTACATACCGGGGCATCAACAAAGTACTTTGGATCTTCTAAACACATGTTAAGCTCAAAAGAAGTCTTCATGGAGCTTGTATATAGAAGCCCAAGCTGCGATATCTAGGGCACCTAGTTTTTGTCCTATCTTTGGATTCTTTTTCTTCTCAAAGATATGTTTCTGTATTAATTTCCATTGTATTTTTGACAATTTATTCGAATCTAACTATTGTCAAAGGTCAATTTATTTGTTGTCCATTGTTCACAAAGCATGATTGAAATAATGATTGATGAACTAATAATATTTTCACAAAAGAAGTTTTGCATATTACTTTGTAAATTTCTGGGTAATACAAGAAACTAAAGCAGGATAATAGTTTAAAGAGTTCCCATGAGTAAGGGTCTGGGGTATTTGAGAAAATTGAGATGATCTCTTTTGTCCAAAGGATGATTGGACAAATTAATTAGTTGAGCAATACTAGTCCTAAGAGAGGATCATTTCACAAACATCTCCAATGAGTCATAGTATTTGGGGATAGTATGACAGACCAAATTGATGGGAAAGATTCAAATATGATTGATATTTCAGGAAGATTGGGGATGAAACCCTAATGAATGAATGAGTGATAAGAATCATTCTCGTAACATTTCAGCATCATAGTATGTTAAATTAGGAGCATTTGACTCATTTCGATCATGGCATCCTAATCATTAGACATAAGCATATACTCATTCTACAAGTTATGTCCTCTAGGGGACAGTGTAGATCAACAATTGAAAATCTGGCATCCTTGAGTTTTGCAAGGAGCAGATTGAAGATAGCGATCTGGTAATCCCTGTATTGGTAGGGAGCAAATCGAAGATAATAGATTTGGCGATCCCTGTATTGGTAGGGAATAGATAGAAGATAGTAGATCCCCGTATTGGCGAGGAGCAGATCAAAGACAACAGATTTAGCGATCCCTGTATTGGCAGGGAGCAAATTGAATATAGTAGATTTGGCAATTCCTGTATTGGCAGGAAGCAGATCGAATATAGCAGATTTGGCAATCCCTGTATTGGTGGGGAGCAGATCGAAGACAATAGATTTGGCGATCCCTGTATTGGCAGGGAGCAAATTGAGGATAGCAGATTTGGCAATTCCTGTATTGGCAGGGAGCAGATCGAAGATAGCAGATTTGGCAATCCTTGTATTGGCGTGGAGCAGATTGAAGACAACAAATTTAGCGATTCTTGTATTGGCAGGGAGCAGATAAAAAAATAGCAGATTGAAGATTTCAGCATGGCATCCCTGAGGTTGCAGGGAGCAGGTTGAAGATAGCAGATATTGCCTTCCTGAAGTTGCGGTGAAGCGAACTGAAGTTGTCATATTTATGGTCCAATACCTCTGAAGTTGCAGATGGGTGGAAGCAATTTGAAGATGAGGATTAAGATCTCAAGATTTGGCCAGGTCGGGCAAAATTGGTCCTCTTATAGTCTTTGCTCTATTCCTATTGCACGACAATGAGCAAAGAAGGGCAGCTGTTATAGGCCCAATTTGCCCGGGTTTTATATCGAACCAAAAACAAAAAAATAAAAATAAATGTTTTAATAAAGGTCTATTGTTTACAGTCCAGTTTACAACAAAACGGGCCTAAGTCCTAAACTACCTAATACCCCTCTCACAAACCCAAAAATAACCCATTACAGTAACCCAAAATTAAACCCCTTAAACCAAATACCCTATTACACAGAAACCTAACCCACTAAATCCCTAACCCAACAAAGACCCGAACTTACGGGGCCCAAAAGGCCCAATCAGGTAACAGCTGCAGGAAGCCTAGGGTTTCCAGGAAACCCTCGCGCCGCAAGCACCCCAACACCGAGCCACCTTCAGTGCCCTCATCTTCGCCGGGTTTTTCGTCGTTACCTGCAAAACAAGGAAAGAACGCGAGCAGAGACAACAAATATGGCAAGAAATCGAAACATACCAAATTTTTGTACTGAAAACAGTGGCTATAAAAGCTAAATATTATCAATGTAAAAGGCACGCATACGGATACGAAAACAGAAATAAAAAAGCAGTTACTTTTCGAAAAGTGATTTTTTTTATATATTTTGTCGATTATTATTATTTTTTATACATATAAATCATTCTTTCTTTTCCTACAAACATCACGAAAATAAAGAAAAAAAAGGGGTTTACCTGCGATTTGTCGAAAAAGGAAGGATTTTGACCTTCCAACCGCCGTACATGACGGCGCGTGAGGCGTGTGAGGCGGTGGCCGATAACCGTTGCCGGAGCTCAGGCCAAGGTGGGGAGAGAGCATCTCAGAGCTTTTTTTTTTTGTTTTTAAGTGATTTTAAAAAAAATGAAATTTTCAATTGGTTTTTGGTTTATATAATAACCTCGAAACGGCATCGTTTTTGCTTAAGCTGATAAGTATAAAACAACGCCGTATTAATACCAGGATCCGCGTGTTGACCCGTTTACCCAGGGAGGATCTGCGCGTTTTATGAAATTGGGCTATTTATCCTATAAGCCCTTCCGTATTATTCCAATATTATAATTTCGTCCAATTTATGTTTTTCTTTATTTATTAATTTGGTCCTAATTTTTGTTCCTATTTTAATTTAATCCCTTGGGCCATTTTAGGGCACATACGGGAAAGACGTCATTTTGGGAATAGGGCAATTTGCCCAGTGAGTCCCTCACATTTAACGCACGTTTCAATTAGGGCCATAATTCAGTTTTATTCTTTTTAAAATTACCCCATAAATTTTATTAAAATTCAGATTTAATCTTTTTTTTATTTTACTTTTATTTTGACTTAATTTATTATTATAATTATTTTTATATATTATTATCTTATTTTTTAAAAAATGTTTATTATACATTATTTTTATATTTTTATACTACGAATCATTTCAAAATTTATGCATATTATATTTTATTTTATTTTAAAATCGATTTAACAATATAAAGTTTTTTATATATTATTTATTTTTTAAAATGCATATATTATTCCTTTTTAAAATAAATTTGTTATATTATATATTTATCCCTTTCTTAAAAAAGGCCTAAGTTTTATATTATTTATTTATTATACTTAAGTTATTTTATATAATTCTTTAAATTGATTTAATAAACTTTTTGTATATATTGTTTATTTTTTTAAATTATTATCCTGTATATTAAATTGTTATATATTATAATGTTTCTTTTTTTTAAAAAAAATCTTTTTTTTTATGATTTTAATTCATTTCTAAGTTTCTATATTTCTTTTTTAAATTCGTTAGGTTTACCTTATATATCTCTTATGTCTACGCATGTTATATACTCGTTTATTAGTGCTTTTATATAGTTATTTTATTCCATGAATAATTTGCTATTTTATGTTGTTCATTGAATTGTCCATATTTACATGAAATGTTAACATATTAT
The DNA here is from genome assembly GCA_020496765.1 of Gossypium stocksii. Classification (NCBI taxonomy): domain Eukaryota; kingdom Viridiplantae; phylum Streptophyta; class Magnoliopsida; order Malvales; family Malvaceae; genus Gossypium; species Gossypium stocksii. The sequence goes on from CM035621.1 coordinate 15,533,526, forward strand.
GTAATTTATGTATAGTTTTGGTACTTATGTTTCATAATGTGTTAATTTTACATTTTGCTCAAAAGCATTGTTTTAAAAGATTTATCTCCTTTAATTACAACCATTTATCCAAAAGTTTTAAATAAGGCAATGTTTTGGTATTTAGAAATTCGGGAAATAGTGCCCTAACATGCTGGGTTGCGATTTCCGTTTGTCTAAATAACTAAATATCCTTTTTAATTTTGTAAATCACGAGATGATTTTAGTTACGAGGATTCAAAAACATCATGTCCTAACGTGCTGGATGTGATGTTTGATATTCTTTCGGAACTAAGGAATCTCGAGTTTTAACTCAAATTATTCAGGTTTTAAAAAAGAGTCATAATTTCAAATCTTTTTAAACTTTCGACACTAGGACAGAAAATTAATCAATTGGTACCAATTTTGGGCGTTACGAGGGTGCTAATCCTTCGTCGTACGTAACCGACTCCCGAACCTGTTTTCTTGAATTTTCGTAGGCCAAAATCAATGTTTTGAAATAAAATGTTTTATAAGGTGATCCAATCACACCTAAAAAGGATTGGTGGCGACTCCCATTTTTGTTTTTTAAAATAGTCGACCCCGTTTAATCAAACTTAAAAATGGTTTCGACACCTAATTTTCAATGGTGTCGAAAACAGTGGTTTTAAGACCTCAATTTCGATGTGGCAATCCATAAATATTAAATATTAATATTATAAGTCAATATTAATGTTATATTGAATTTTGATTTGATAACTTTACTAATTGGATAGTTAGGTAAAATACAAGTATTTCGACCCTAAAGTTAGTAGTTGTAGAAAATGAGGTATCGGGACCTCGTTAAACCCTAAACCCTAAATATTTCATAAAAATATTTATAGAATTGTTATATAAGTGAATTGAATATTGATATGAAAATTTTAGTGATTAGATGGTTAATTAGTATATAAAGACTAAATCATAAAAATCGCAAAGTTATTTTTTATTAATTCTATTGACTAAAAGGCTTAAATAATATTTAAGTAAGGCTTAAAATGGTAATTTGGCCATTTGCTGTGATGGTGGGCGGCTAGTGGCTTTTGTTGGCAAAAAAATTATATTATAATTATTATATGTTACTATTAATAAAACAAAAAGCTTCCATCACCTTATTTCTACTTTCTCTACTGAAATTACCAAAGAAAAGAATAAGGGAAGCCATTTTTGGAGCTTGTAACATTTGACCATCTCTCATCCTTGAATGGATCATCAAAAGGGAAAGGGAATGTGAGAGTTGACGACGGGTGAAGCGAACTTTCTGTTAGGATATGTTCAAGATCTTGAATTTTGGTTTCAGCATCCAGAGAAAATCTCAGACTCAGCAACGTTGGTGTACTTATGTTTTTGAATAGTTTGGCATGTACCTATCTAGTTACCTATCTAGTTAAGTCACTGTTAGTATATCTTTATGTTTGTATGAACTTGAGTATCAAAATAGTATTTAGTTGAATTTAACTAATAGTGTTATTATATGCTCTTAAGTAAGTTATTTAAAAAGTGATGTGTATTCGTATTTAAATTAATTATAGTTGCACTGGCAATGAATATGGCGGACTGTAACTCGGACTGGACAATTGGGTCGAATATGGGATGTTACATCAGGTGTATAGTAAAGTGTTTTTTTGCTTCCTTCCAATTCTTACGACAATTTGTAGAAAATGATGAACTCATTTTGATGGGGTCTGGTGGAGGAGAGTTCATTGGGCGTTATGAGACAAGCTACGTGTTTTGAAGAAATTTGGTGGGATAGGATTCTGTAATCTATATTGTTTTAATTCAGCGTAGCTTGCTAAGCAAGGATGGAGATTCCTAACTATGCTTGAGTCTCTTTCCTGCAAGATTTTCAAAGATAAATATTTTAAAACAGGTGGGTTTTTTGATTCAATGGAGGGTACATTTCCTTCTTTTATTTGGAAGAGTTTTCATAAGGCTAAGGTAGTGATTCTCAAAGGTACTAGAAGGTGAATTGGAAACGATAATGTTATTAGTGTCTTTCACGATCTTTAGGTTAATGATGAATTCAAATTTTTTTGTCGACATCGCTCGTCTTGAGAGATGTGATAATATGCACATTTGTGATTTTTTTTTTGCCTATTAGGGGATTGTGGGATAATGAGATAGTGGAATGGTTGTTTGTGCCATATGACACTGAGCGGATTCTACGTATTCCTTTAAGTTGGTTCCCAACGGAGGATATTTTTATGTGGCACTTTAATTCTAATGGAAATTATTTTGTTAAATCGGGTTATCAAGTGGCTCTTCGTTTGTTTACCAACATTACAAATTTTCATGTGAATGGTCCTTTGGAATGAGGTTCTTCCGCTAAAGATTAAAGAATTTTTATAGAGATTATTACGTGGTTTTATGCATTGTATTAGTCAACTTTTAACTCATGGGGTGAATATTGACCCTATTTGCCAGGGATGTCGTCAAGCTAATGAGGATTTAGACCATATCTTTATACATTGTCCTTTTGCATTTGTTGTGTGGCATGAGCTTAGTTTAATATCAAGTGTTTTATTAATTGTTGAGCTTGTTCATATTACTTTTGTTGATCAACAAGATTGTAGCGACGTAAATTTTGCTTCGGTCGCCAATTGTGGCGGTTTTGTGAAAATTTTGAAAGTTTTGATTTTATTTTAAAAAAGGGGGAGTCGCCACCGATCCTTTTCTTTCTAGGTGTGATCGGACACCTAATAAAACCTCTTTCTAGCAGAAAAATTCATTTTTTTTTTGCGTAAAAGGAAGGCTCAACTTAGGTCTACGTTGAAATTTAGAGAAAAATTAGGGTTCGGGAGTCGGTTACGCGCGGGGAAGGTATTAGCACCCCTGCGACACCCAAAATTGGTATCCTATTAAACACAAGTTGTCATGATTTTCAAAAATACGAGTTCAATTTGAGATTTAAGGGTGATCCGTTTAAAATACGAGAAATTCAAAATTTCAGCTCTTGAGAAGGATGTTCCGTTTTTAACACGAGCCCACTAATTTCACCCAACATAGCGATGAAATTGATGACTTTATGTTGAATCGGTACATTGCCTCGTTTTGAAGATTAATCGAGAATATAAAAAAACATTTTAAAACGATAAAAGAAATGGACGGCAAGATGGTAATTAAGAGCAATTCATATACGTATTCAAATTAGAAACATGCAAACAATAAAAACGCGAATATACGAAAATATAAACATGATAATACACAACATTAACAAATACGAACAATATTTAACAATATTACAATGGGAGTATAAAAAAATGCATGCCATGGTAGGGGATATATACACATAATATGTAGTACGAAAATATACACATAACAGAGTATTAAAATATGAGATAATATAGAAAAAGATATGTAAATATTATAATAAAAGCATTCACATATATATAACAATATAATAAAGAACATATGCAAAATACATCAAAATAGTATTTGGGAATGGTATTCGAAAGCACATAGAATGACATTGAAAATATAAAGTAGAATAAAGAAATATATTCATGGTACGATAAATATTAAAACACAATTATGGTATAGATAAATAATACATGTTGAAAATATTAAAAATGTATATATATATATATAATATGACATCAGTACGTATACATGATTTTAAAAAATATATAACATTAAAAAAACATGCAATGTACAAAGATATGGGAATATATTAGGGATGTACACATAAAATAATACATGCAAAATAAATAAATAGTAAATAACATGTATTTAAAACACATACATACATATGAGTACTTAAAGGATAATATTATTAAGATAAGCAATAATAATGACTGTAATAAGATTCATGATGAAATAGTAATAATAAATGATAAAGTATGATTGTATATAATAGAAGTAAACATAATAACGAAAATAATAATAGTAACACCAGAAAAAGTAAAATAATAAATATAACAAGAACAGGATAATGAAAATAATAACAAAATTGGTAGAAAATGACTAAGTTAGAAGAAAAGTAAAACAACTGGGGTAAATTTTAAAGTGAAAACACTAAGTAGGGACCTATTAAAACACGCACATAAAAACGAGGGCTGAAAAAGAAATATCCCACTTATTCGAACGACGCCGTTCACATCCCGTTCAACCACCCGCACACAGACCAAATTGGAAAGCTAACAGAATAAGTGGGCCAAATAATGGAAAAACTTAAGGCTTCAATGAGATGCCTCACAGGACAGAGGGATTCATCGCATAAATATCCCCTCTCCGCAGGAACACGCGGATCCTAGGGGTTTCGGGTCGGGTCCTCAGATAACCGGGTACGAACGATGACGTTTCACATCCAACAAAACAAACACAAAAGGAAGCAAATCCCTAATGTGATCCTTCGGTCATTTCCAGATAGGGGAATGGAATGGCACTCCCTTTTCCAAACCCCGACAGATCCTTGGCTTCATCGGCTTCCATGCCTCCGCCTTTGCCATATTCTATGGCTCCAGTCACAGAGAAGAAAGGGAGGAGACGAGATCTGTTCGTCTCTTCCGTTCAAGATCCAAGCCGAATAGTAGCCTTCGATAATCAATGGCCGTGGGTAAGGATTCTTAGAGTTCCTTCTTTTTGTTGTAAAAAAAAGAAAATTCATAGCAAGATTATTATTGATGCTAAAAAGTTGCCTTTTTTAATCTGTATTCCCTTCTTTTTGATCATTATCTTCCACAAACGCTCAAAATCTGTCGAAAGAAAAAAACAACAGAGGACGAAGAAAGAGTCGTGTATCTACGGGCCTAATCGACGCAAGAGTAAAAGATTTCAAATTTTCATTTCATTTCTGCATGTATTTTGTGAACTCAAAGTAAGAAGGATACTACCAAAAATCAAAAAATACCTTTTCTTGTTCCCTTTTTTGTATATAAAACTTTGAAAATGTTCCCTTGTTCTTTTTTGTTTTTTTTTTCTCTTCGATTCCCCCGGAAAGGACCCCCCTTTTTACATTCTCTTCTTAGGCTTTAATAGCCAAATAGAAATATCTCTTTTTTGATTCGCTACTGTTGCTTGTGTTCTTTGCAGGTCTTGTGAGAGGTGATGGACGTGGAGTCGATGGTGGCAGAAGCTAGGAGCGGCGCCGCTGAGCTAGGACTAGGGGTTTCGAGTATCTGCTGTTAGGTTTAGGTTTTGGGTAGGTTTGGTTGATTGTTGGGTCGGGTGAGTTGTATTTGGGTTTTGATGTTGGGCCGCTGTTGGGTCGTAATGGGTTTGGGCTTTGGTTTTGTTTTGTAATTTTGAACTTTGGAATTGTAATATGGACTTTTATATATTTTTTTGTTTTTTTGGTTTTGGTTTATTTGGTTTAAAAAAGTTTAGTGGTTTGGGTTTGATTTATTGGGCCTTTGGGTCTGTTATGGTGTAACCGGTCAAAATTGGCCTATGACAGCTGCCCCTCTTTGCTCATTGTTGTGTAACGAGAATAGAGCAAAGACTTAAAAAGGGCCAATTTTGCCCGGCCCTGCCGAGTCTTGATTTCTTGACACTTCTATTCCTCAATTTAGCCTCGAACCCTTGATCTGCTTCTGCATCTCTGGAAGGTCAAATCTTGTAGTTTTGGTTCAATCCACTGCAATTTCAAAGACATGCATCGTAGCTTCAATCCAATCGCATCTTCAGCAATATGAGACTCATCGTCTTAGATCTTCAGGAAAATGAATCTTGTGTCTTCAATTTGCTACACTGTAACTCCAGGGAGGCAAAATCTGCATCTTCAATTAGCTCCATCCTTTATCCTTTATTGAAAAACAAACATCGAAAATAGCCCAACCTGCGAATTCTCGCAACATGGGTTAATTCTTTTGGAATTAAAAGTACCCCGGTGTGTGACTTGAGACTCAACTTTCGCAATATGAGTTGGTTCTTTCAAAAACAGAAATTGAAAGCAGAAATTGAAAAAGATTAACTCACCTCTCGCAATACGAGTTAAATTTTGAAAATATAAATTTAAAATTTCTCAGCGTGTGACCTGAGGCGCAACTCGTTTTTCGCAATACGAGTTGACTTTTGAAAACATAAATTGCAATTACCTCAGCGTGTGACCTGAGGCGCAACTCGTTTCTCGCAATACGAGTTGACTTTTGAAAACATAAATTGCAAATACCTCAGCGTGTGACCTGAGGCGCAACTCGTTTCTCGCAATACGAGTTGACTTTTAAAAGCATAAATTGCAAATACCTCAGCGTGTGACCTGAGGCGCAACTCGTTTCTCGCAATACGAGTTGACTTTTGAAAATATAACTTGCAAATATCTCAGCGTGTCCTGAGGCTCAACTCACTTCTCGCAATATGAGTTGATTTTTGAAAAATAGGAATTGAAAATATCTCAGCGTGAGAGCCAAGGTTCAACTCACTTCTCGCAATATGAGTTGATTTTTGAAACCGTAAAATTTGAACATGGTACCAAAACATATTATTTGGTGAAGTTCTGGTGTTTTCTCCTTGATTTGGTGCAATTGTCATCGCAACCCCTTGCTCTGCTGAAATAACTGTATATGTCATGCATGATGTTATCATGATGTGCATATGTTTATCCTAAATACCTGTATGCCTACATGATTATGCTATGCGCTTTAGGTATGTTGGCCATATATGCCCTTTTGTCACGATTTTTGAAGATCTGTGTTCAGTGTTTCGACTCTTGGTTCTCTTCAGGCTTTGTACCCATCTTCAAGCCATCTGAGCAGACTGTGTTTCTCTGATACCACTCTTTTGCTCCTGTTTGAACTTTTGTTATTGCCTTGAGGTTCTTGTGCTTATCAATTTTCATTCAGGTAATGCTTAACATTTCCTTTTGTTCAGAGTATGCCATTTGCTCTTTAACATTCAAATAAACCATACAATGGGATGCATGAAAATGGTCGGATAGGTATGAAAGGAAAACTTCACGTTTATTTTATTTCAGAAGCAACAAACAAAGAAAGCTGATCAAGAATAGTTAAAAGTGTCATGAAATGAAACGGCATTATATTCAATGGATACAAATGCTCTAAATATTCAACACATGAACTCTCCCACGTTTCTTAATCAAGAATCCTTTCGAGCCTGGCTTCTTGCGTAGAAGATTTCGAGCTTTCAGAAATGCCTCAAACACTGTAGTCTCATCGTTTGACTCCCTGTTCAGATCAACTTGCCCCTTGAATTCACTTCTATTTCATTAGGATGCCCTTTCGGGTTTTCATCCTAATTCCCTTTTTGTCTGCCAAGACGCCTTTTCGGGTTTTCATCTTGATCTTTTTTTTTTTTAGGCATAGTATTTTTTCACCGCATCTGAATTCACTGGATTAGGCAACTCTTTCCCATCCATTTCAGTGAGAATCAAGGCTCCGCCTGAGAAAGCCCTCTTTACAACATACGGTCCTTCCCAATTTGGCGCCCACTTTCCTCGAAAGTCTTTCTGTATTGGGAGGATTTTTCTCAACACAAGCTCTCATTCGTGAAATGTTCTTGGCCGTACTTTCTTGTCGTGGGCTGCAATCATTCTCTTTTGGTACATCTGTCCATGGCAGATTGCCTTCAAGCGTTTTTCTTCAATAAGGTTCAATTGGTCATATCGAGCCCGAACCCATTCTGCTTCCTCTAATTTTGACTCTATTAGAACTCGTAAGGAGGGGATCTCAACTTCAATGGGCAACACGGCCTCCATTCCATAGACCAAGGAGAAAGGAGTTGCCCCCGTAGATGTCCTCACAGATGTACGGTATGCAAACAAGGCGAATGGTAGCTTTTCATGCCAGTCTTTGTATGTTTCGGTCATCTTCCCGATAATTTTCTTGATATTCTTATTGGCGGCCTCAACAGCTCCATTCATCTTTGGGCGATAGGGTGAAGAATTATGATGCTTTATTTGAAATTGCTCACACACTTCTTTCATCATCTTATTGTTCAGGTTCATGGCATTATCCGAAATGATTCTCTCGGGCAAACCATATCGACAGATGATTTCCTTTTTCAAGAATTTGCAGACTGCCGTTTTCGTCACATTAGCAAATGAAGCTGCTTCTATCCACTTTGTGAAGTAATCTATCACCACAAAAATGAATCGATGCCCATTAGAAGCTTTCGGAGAAATTGGTCCTATAACATCCATGCCCCACATGGAGAAGGGCCATGGAGAGGTCATAACATGAAGTGGCGAAGGAGCTACATGAATCTTATCGCCGTAAATTTGACATTTGTGGCATTTTCTCGCATAACTGATACAATCACTTTCCATCGTTGACCAGTAATAGCCGAGCCTCATGATCTTCTTGGCCATAGTGAAGCCACTGGCATGTGTTGCACAAATTCCTTCATGAACTTCTTCGAGTATTTTTTTTGGCTTCAATTGCATTTACACATCTCAGAAGCACTTGGTCTTTCCCTTTTTTGTATAAGATATCGCCGTCAAGAACAAATCCCGCAGACATTCTTCTGATTGTCCTTTTGTCGTTCTCATTTGCTTGTTCGGGATATTTCTGATCCTTGAGGTATTCTAAGATATCGTGGAACCAAGGTCGTCCATCCGCCTCTTTCTCAATGCCGCAACAGTGTGCAGGGGCTTCATATATGCTCATTTTCAGGGGCATCATTTCTGCTTCTTTACTTGCTTTGAACATTGAAGCCAAAGTGGCCAGGGCATCAGCCAATTGATTTTCTTCTCGTGGGAGGTAATTAAAAGTTATTTCTTTGAACTCGTTAATTAATTCAACCACCAGATCACTGTACTTAATCAACTTCGGATCCCTCACTTCCCAATCTCCGCGGATTTGGTAGATTACTAAGGCTGAGTCACCGTACACTTCCAGGGCTTCGATGTTCCGTTCAATAGCTGCACAGAGTCCCATGATGCAGGCCTCATATTCTGCTATGTTATTGGTACAGAAGAAGTTTAATCTGGCAGTGAGCGGATAATGGTTCCCTTCTGGTGATATCAAGACTGCTCCGATCCCATGCCCCAATGCATTTGATGCACCATCAAAGTACATCTTCCATGACTTGGCTTTTGATGACTCACATTCCTCTTTTGTAACACACATCAAGTCTTCATCTGGGAAGTCAAATCTCAATGGCTCGTATTCCTCTGTTGTTCGATCTGCCAAGAAATCAGCTATTGCGCTCCCTTTTATCGATTTTTGACTTACATAGGCGATGTCGTATTCCGATAATAGGATCTGCCATCGTGCCATTCTTCCTGAGAGTGCGGGTGATTCCATCATGTATTTAATTGGATTCAGTTTCGAGATTAGCCATGTCGTATGGTACAACATATACTGCCTGAGTCTTCGAGCTGTCCACACCAAAGCGCAGCAGTATTTCTCAATGGACGAATACTTTACCTCGCATTCTGTGAACTTTTTGCTGAGGTAGTAAATCGCCTTTTCTTTCCTTCCCGACTCGTCGTGTTGCCCCAGTACGCAACCCATTGAATTTTCAAATACAGCCAAGTACAATATCAATGGTCTTCCCAGAATAGGCGGCACCAGTACTGGAGGGCTTGACAAATACTGTTTTATCTTATCAAATGCTACCTGACACTCTTCATCCCATTCTCCTGGGTTATGCTTTCGAAGAAGCCGAAAGATTGGGTCGCATTGATTGGTAAGTTGAGCGATGAATCGGGCGATATAGTTTATCCTCCCTAAAAATCCTCTGACTTCTTTTTGCGTGCGCGGAGGTGGTAACTCTTGAATAGCTTTTATTTTATCTGGGTCCACTTCGATACCTCTTTCACTGACAATGAAGCCTAGCAGTTTTCCTGAGGTAACTCCAAATGTGCACTTGGCGGGATTAAGCTTTAGCTGACATTTTCTTAGCCTTTCGAACAACTTTTTGAGGTTTACTGCATGCTCTTCTTCTCCTCGAGACTTAGCAATCATATCATCGACATAGACTTCTATCTCTTTGTGCATCATGTCATGGAACAATGTTACCATGGCCCTCTGATATGTTGCCCCAGCATTCTTTAATCCAAACGGCATTACCTTGTAGCAGAACGTCCCCCACATTGTCGTAAAGGTGGTTTTCTCCATATCTTCAGGAGCCATCTTGATCTGATTATACCCTGAGAATCCATCCATGAAGGAAAACAATGAATGTTTTGCTATATTGTCCACCAACGTATCAATGTGCGGTAAAGGAAAATTGTCTTTTGGGCTTGCCCGATTCAGGTCACGATAATCCACGCACATTCGTACTTTACCGTCATTTTTTGGTACCGGGACAATGTTGGCCACCCATTCAGGATATTTGGAAGTTTGTAAGAAGCCCGCATCGAATTGCTTTTTGACCTCTTCTTTTATCTTCAACAACATTTCAGGTCTCATCCGCCTTAGTTTCTGCTGAATAGGCTTACACTCTGGTTTCAAAGGGAGTTTGTGGACCACTATATCCTCATCCAATCCTGGCATGTCCTGATATGACCAAGCGAAAACATCTTTATACTCATGCAGCAAAGCAATCAAGTTGTGCCTGGTATCCATTAAAATGGAGGTTCCAATCTTTACTTCTTGTTTTCTTTCTTCTGTCCCCAAATTTATTGTTTCAACAGATTCTTGATGAGGTAGAATCTGTTTATCCTCTTGTTTCACCATTCTCAGCAAGTCGGGAGACGAGACATAGTCTTCAGCACTTTCTTCGGCTTTAAATTCCCCTAAACAAATAGCCCTCTCAAAATCGATTTCCAGACTCGTAACGGGTTCGTTCATGATGTTGACATCTGAGCACCTGAAAGTTAAATGGGAAGTAAACTATAGAAGGGCATTCGAGTGTTGGAACCAACAAACCAAATGTTATGTTATGGTATGAGGCAAATGTAAGAATAGGCTGTAAAATGAGAAAACAATCATGAATTTAGTGATAATGCAAAAGATCGTGACAAAATGCATCTTCATTGGTATTCATTTGAATGATAAAGAGCGAATACAAGCTCTTACAAAAGAATTATATTATCTAAGGACACAATAGAGGGTTAACGTTGAGCATTACTCTGAAGATTTAAAAACTACAAGAAGATCTTCAGCGGTCCAATTGTTCAATTTGAAACCAGGAGGGCAAGGGCGTATTCTTGAGACGTCTTTGCTTGTAGCAATATCAACTCCTTTGTCAATAACATTTATGCTGACATTTCGAAAACCCTTTTCGATTGATAGCAGCATGTTTCGCGAGCTATTTTGTCCAGGGTATATCTTTCCCGCAGACGTAAATGTTCTTGACAAAGGAGGATACTCAATGGGCTCCCATTCTGATTCTCGACCCAAGGTTCTTGCGATCCTTCTTTCTTGGTCCTTCTTCCATTGTTTCTTTAAGTGACACGCCTTCGGTTGGAATCCCAGACCAAACCTAGCCTTGTGAGGGACTGGCTTCAGGGCCCTGACTATTCCTTGTTGAAATTTCCCCAAACCTCTTCTCGCTCTGGCTCCTCTTCCTACCGTCAACTTAATCCCCATCTTTGTGTTTCTTGATAACTTGGGTACGGGGATCCTATTTCCCTCCGCGACGAATGTAGCGTTGACAAACTCTAGGGATCGGAAAGAGCACTCTAATGCATCTTGGCTAACTTCGACATAGGGAGTGTCAGCAGAGACGGATGCGACGATATCTTCTTCGCCTTCGATTGTAACCAGACAACCGTCCATGATAAGCTTCATTTTTTGGTGAAGTGAAGATGGAACAGCTCCAGCAGAATGGATCCATGGTCTTCCCAACAGGCAATTATATGATGGCGTGATGTCCATAACTTGGAATTCAACGTCATATACGTAAGGACCTACTTCCAGAGGGATCTCAATCTTTCCCATAACATCTCGCCTCGTTCCATCGAAAGCCCTTACCGTGGAATGACAGGGCCTTAAGTAGGACAAGTCTATCGGGATTCTGGAGAGCGTAGCCAAGGGCATGACATTTAGTGCCGATCCATTATCAATGAGCACATTAGGCACGATGTAACCCTTGCAGCGGGTTGTAATATGCAGCGCTTTCACCAAGCCCCTACCACCGGGCGGTATTTCATCATCACTAAAAGAGATGAAATTGACCGCATTCAAATTGTTTACCCATCGGTCAAGCTTCTCTACGGATATGTTGTTTGCTACGTAAGCTTGGTTTAATACTTTCAACAATGCGTTCCGGTGTGGCTCTGAATTTAGTAGTAGGGATAGTACCGAAATTTTTGCCGGCTGCTTGCTTAGTTGTTCCACTACGTTGTACTCGCTATGCTTAATAAACTTCAGAAATTCTTGCGCCTCCTCTTCATCCACGGCCTTCTTAATCCCTGGTTCAGGCAAAATTTCATGTTCATCTTCTATTTCGTGCATTGGCGCTTTCCCCCTTTGTTTCGAATCACTGGCCTTCTTTGTTGGCTCTATCTCTTTAGAATAGCATCTCCCACTGCGGGTAAAATGACCCGCTTCTCCGACATTTCTGGTTAGGACCTCCGCCTTCCCTCCCTCTGGCGTAACAATGTTAATATCGTATTTCCACGGCACAGCTTTATCATCCTTATAGGGAAAGGGAGATGGAATCTCGATTATCATTTTCGGTTTCACGAGCTATTTCTTGCCATCATAGTAGATTACCAATGGTCGATTAGCGCTGTATGGGCAACCTGGTGATCGATTGTCGGAGGCGCACACTTCTCCTTCATCCGACTTTTCCCCTTTTTTGAAGATCTCAATCTTTTTACTATCCATCATGTCTTGGAGTGCTTCCCTAAATTCTTCGCAAGACTGGATATCGTGCTCTTTATTACCATGGAAACTGCAAAGATCATGCCCACTTTCTTCAAATACTCCGCTAGGATAACAGAGTAACCCATTTTCGGCTAGTATCTCCCAGATTTTCTGCAGAGGTACTTTTATTTCAGAAACCCATTTCCTAACCTGCCGTTTATTTTCTTCTTCGACTACACTCACATTCCCTTCAGCGTGATTTGGGAATGGGTTCCTGGTTGCACCGCCTGAACCATCAAATCTCAAGATACCCGCATCAATGAGTCCTTGAACTCTTCTTTTGAAGGCGAGGCAGTTTTCCGTAGAATGACCCTGATTCCCAGCATGATAAGCGCAGCTGGCGTTAGGATCGTACCATTTCGGGTACGGAGGCTTCAAGGGTGCCATGTAATGTGGAGATATTAACTGTTTTTCCAAAAGTTTTTGATATAGTTCTCCGTACGGCACGGGGACAGGGGTGAATTGTTGTCTTTCCGGATTGGGTCTCGCAGGCCTTGGTTCGTTTTTAGGTTGGGTTTGAACGGGTGTTGCATTTTGTGGGAAAGTGGTGGCCGGTCTTGGGTTATTTGTGGCATAAACGGGGTAAGAAGGGTATGGAGGTGGTACTTGATAATAAGGGGTCTGAGGCGGATAGTAGAAATTTGGGGGTGGGTAGTTTCGTGGTCGAGGTTGGCTCAGATACGGGTTGGAGGCATAACGGCTTCCTACTCCTACCATGTGGGTCTCTGGGTCTTTTTTCTTTATGGGCATTGTTCTTCTGGAACTTTCTTGCCCCTCCATTCTACCACTTTTGACAGCATTCTCAATAAGTTCGCCAGATATGACAATATCTGCAAAGTCTTTTGTGGCACTTCCCACCAGTTTATCATAAAATGGTGTTTTCAAGGTATTTATGAAGAGGACAGTTATCTCGGTTTTTGTCAATGGAGGTTCTACTTGAGCCGAGATGTCTCTCCATCTTTGTGCGTATTGTCGGAACGTTTCCGACGGTTTCTTTTCCATCATCTGTAGCGTCATACGATCAGGTACCATGTCCGACACGTGCTTATACTGCTCACAAAATGCTGACGCTAGATCCTTCCATGTTCGGATCTTCTCTCTGCTAAGCTGATTATACCAGCGAAGAGTTGATCCAACAAGGCTGTCTTGGAAACAATGTATAAGCAGCTTATCTTCATTTACATATCCGGTCATCTTTCGACAATACATGACCAAGTGTGCCTTTGGACACCTTGTCCCATCATACTTCTCGAAATCAGGTGTTTTAAACTTCGGCGGTAAAACCAAACCAGGTACTAAACTAAGCTCCTTAGCACCTAGCGCAGAGAAGACCTCAGTGCCCTCTATCGCTTTTAGTCTTTCTTCTAGACTTTTGTACTTTTCTTGGACCTCATGATCTTCCACTCTCAACCTAGCAATTTCCGCTGGATCATCTAGATCTGGGACAGGCGCGTTGGTAGGAGCAGACACAAATATCCCTTGTCCTAGATGTGTGGCCGGCACAGGTCGTTGTTCTAAGCCAGCGGATTCCCCTTGAGTTTGTACTCTTTGTGTCATATGAGGTGGAGTGAATCCCGGTGGGTAAAGTGGATCTTGATCAAGGTTAACAACCTCAGGATTCTGCACGGGCCCCTTCCCTTTTACCAGGGCTGACATCATTTCCATCATTTTAGCCATCTGCTCTCTTTGTTCCAGTGACTCCTCCCGGGACCTCACCATCAAATCCCTTATTTCTTGCTGTGATTTGGCCAGTTGCTCTTGCAATTCCCGTTGAACTCTTTCCATTCTCTCGATTCTTTCATTAAACTCTGCCTCCATTACTCTAGTTTGTCGTCTCGTTCTATACGAATGTCGTGATTCCAGCCTTGTATTGTTGCAACTGCGAATTGTACGATTCTAACCTTAGTGAACGATCACGGGATATGTGTATGCAAAGAATGGATGCATGAATGCTATATGAATGTTAGTCATGAGTGCATATGCAAGAATTAGGTGTTGATTTCAAGATAGCCCCTATCTAGGCATTTCATTCATTCAAAAGAGTTCGTTACAAAATATTTTGCCATCTTATTTGGCTATTACACGAACTTTCTAGCTATATCACTATATTTCTTTACTCGCTCTAGGAATTCTGATATGCTCGATCGCTGACTCGTGGGAATCGACAACTGAGATCTTCTGCTTCATCTGATAATTGGACCATGTATATTGCCACTCCACGGATTTCATTAATCAAGAAGCCAAGTTGCATTTCCCTTTCCTGGAGGTCCGTTTTATAAGCGTGGATATCTCTATCGTATTGATCATTTTTCTCTTCCAAGGCCTTTAAGAGAGTGTCCAATTGTTGTTGGCGAGCTTGCATCGCGTCTTCCAAATCTCTTATTCTTTCTCTTAACCCCTGACATTCAGATCGGCTAGTCATCAGTTCATTAGACGCAGTCTCATATTCAGCATTTTTCTTTCTCAATTCTATCATGGCCCGAGCAGTCTTTTCCTCCTCTTTCTTCACCTTCCCTTTCCAAAATTCCATTCCGCCTTTTACGTTGCTCAATTCTTCCTTCCATTCTTCAGGTGACTTGCCTAGTCCGCTATTCTTGATAGTGGCTCTTAGCTTCTTATTTTCCAAGTGAAGGTCTCTTAAGTCGTTCCTCACGATTTCGACCTCTTTTTGTACTTTTTCAGTCCTAGATCTTTCAATTTGAACGTCCATCTTTAATTGGTAATTTTCTTCTTGAAGGACACTGAGATCCCGCAACATCTTGGATTTCTCGCGTTCAAATTCTCCTCTAGCTATTTCAAGCTCAGATGGTGCTTCCTCTATGAAAGGGTTCTGAGCAGCATGACTTGTCGACGATATTTGCTGGCTCTTTATCCGTTGCTTTCTCCACACATCATAGTCTTGGGTGAGAGTATCGGCATACAACGCCAATTCCATCAGATAAACTCTTTTCCAAGACCTAGCGGTGTCTCGAACCTTCTTCATGTAGCCCTCGCCCGCGAAAGGGAATTCGGATTGCGCCAGACCTCCGGTGGCGGGTATGAATTGTCGCGAAGAAAATTGTCTTTGGACCAATAGCGGGGCGTATCCGACTCCTCCCCACAGACCTAGCAGTGGCACCCAATCCTGACTCCCGACCTTATATAATAAGACTGACGGGCGTATCCATGGTGCCCTCCATGTCACATCCTTAGCGCGGAGATTCTGAAAAACCGAGACCCAATGTTGTTCAGTAACCTCTTTAGGCCATTCCCTCTTACAATAGGCTTCTAAAGGGGAAAACATCTTTGAAAACATGTGATACGGCGTGCATTCCTCTTTCCAAAAGTGACTCATGATCCATACGTTGAGCAATTGCGCACATCCAATAAATCGTCCTTCCCCTTTCTTCCGACAACTATTCAAGGACCTGAAGGTTTCGGCTAGGATTGTCGGGACAGGGTTGACTCCTTGTTTTAACCTCTCGAAGAAATCTACCACCGCGACTTCAATGTGCCCGAGGACTTTCGGAAAGACAACCAACCCGTAGACGGCCAAAGCAAACAGATTTACCCTCTTTAAGGTGTCAGGATGGCTCGAGACCAAATCTCGTATAGAGGACCACGGAATACAAATGGTTTCATTCTTCTTCTTTATCTGCTTCTCGGCCCATGCGTCGGTCATATCCGTCAACCTCATTATTTTCTTTTTGAAGGTCATCGGTTTAGGCTCTTTTACATAGATCTTGTAGGGTTGCACATTATTAATGCGAAGTAAGGCTGCATATTCCTCGATAGTGGGGGTCATATCTTCCCCATTGAAAATGAAACATTGATAGGCGGGATCCCAAAATTTGACCAAAGCTTGTATTAACTGCTCGTCTACCTTGACAGCGACTAGGTTAGCTATGTCACCATACCTCTCACTGAAGATTCCCCTAGTATCCGAATCCCATTGATTCCAAATCTGGACTAAATCTTCGAGATTATTTTGACGGACATTCACCATTACGTGCCCCGGTAAATCGGCGACACATCCTTCCGTTAAGCTATCCCCTCTTTCTCTTTGGGTTTTCAAGGACCAATCTCGAACCGTGACATTCCTCTCGGTTGTTTGTGTAATCGACTCCTCCATTAGAAACCCGTTTTTTTTGGCAACTGGTCTCTAGTCAACACCTTCCTAATGTGATGCCTAGAATGCATGATGACAAATAGGACAACAACAAATCATGGTTAGTAACATAAGTAAAAAAGGAAAACGGAAAATTTGACAGATTAAGCTATCCGAAAACCCGATTCCCTTGCATAGAAAGTAAAAATAGAAAAGGTAAGAGACGTTTCTCCCGTGTACTTATTTTGGTAACCTGCTAAACGGACAGAGGTTTGGCGTGGCTCTAGTTGGGTAGCTCGTACGTTTCACTATATGCGGTTTTGGTTCTAAATAGGTACTCGAATTGTCCGTACTGTCATCTACTAAGATTAGTACGAAACCTCGGTCATAGCCCGTCATAGGCTCACGAGTTCAATTCGAGGGATTACATTTACTTATGCCTATGCGGAGGGACAAGTTAACTCACGAAAGCATAAGTCATATGTAACCCGAAAGTATCCACTAGCCTGTGCGGAGGGACGAGTTAACTCACGAAGGCATAGCGTTTACTTTCACTTAAATGGACAGAGCCCGGATATGGCGCTCATGTTATGCAAAATGCACGTGAACGGTGTGTGGCGAGAAACTCACCGACCTTACATTTATTTAAAACTGAACTAGAATTGTAAAACTTAGAGCTTAAAACAAAATAATAAAACAAATTAGCACAATATTTACAAAGATGCATATGCATGATTTTTCAAAATTTCAGGATCACGACTAAATATCAATTTGAACAAGCAATTTCGAAAATTTGGGCAACATGCGTTTTTTTTCTAGACTCGACTCTCAAAAAACTGGGTCCCCAGTGGAGTCGCCAGCTGTAGCGACGTAAATTTTGCTTCGGTCGCTAATTGTGGCGGTTTTGTGAAAATTTTGAAAGTTTTAATTTTATTTTAAAAAAGGGGGAGTCGCCACCGATCCTTTTCTTTCTAGGTGTGATCGGACACCTAATAAAACCTCTTTCTAGCAGAAAAATTCATTTTTTTTTTGCGTAAAAGGAAGGCTCAACTTAGGTCTACGTTGAAATTTAGAGAAAAATTAGGGTTCGGGAGTCGGTTACGCGCGGGGAAGGTATTAGCACCCCTGCGACACCCAAAATTGGTATCCTATTAAACACAAGTTGTCATGATTTTCAAAAATACGAGTTCAATTTGAGATTTAAGGGTGATCCGTTTAAAATACGAGAAATTCGAAATTTCAGCTCTTGAGAAGGATGTTCCGTTTTTAACACGAGCCCACTAATTTCACCCAACATAGCGATGAAATTGATGACTTTATGTTGAATCGGTACATTGCCTCGTTTTGAAGATTAATCGAGAATATAAAAAAACATTTTAAAACGATAAAAGAAATGGACGGCAAGATGGTAATTAAGAGCAATTCATATACGTATTCAAATTAGAAACATGCAAACAATAAAAACGCGAATATACGAAAATATAAACATGATAATACACAACATTAACAAATACGAACAATATTTAACAATATTACAATGGGAGTATAAAAAAATGCATGCCATGGTAGGGGATATATACACATAATATGTAGTACGAAAATATACACATAACAGAGTATTAAAATATGAGATAATATAGAAAAAGATATGTAAATATTATAATAAAAGCATTCACATATATATAACAATATAATAAAGAACATATGCAAAATACATCAAAATAGTATTTGGGAATGGTATTCGAAAGCACATAGAATGACATTGAAAATATAAAGTAGAATAAAGAAATATATTCATGGTACGATAAATATTAAAACACAATTATGGTATAGATAAATAATACATGTTGAAAATATTAAAAATGTATATATATATATAATATGACATCAGTACGTATACATGATTTTAAAAAATATATAACATTAAAAAAACATGCAATGTACAAAGATATGGGAATATATTAGGGATGTACACATAAAATAATACATGCAAAATAAATAAATAGTAAATAACACGTATTTAAAACACATACATACATATGAGTACTTAAAGGATAATATTATTAAGATAAGCAATAATAATGACTGTAATAAGATTCATGATGAAATAGTAATAATAAATGATAAAGTATGATTGTATATAATAGAAGTAAACATAATAACGAAAATAATAATAGTAACACCAGAAAAAGTAAAATAATAAATATAACAAGAACAGGATAATGAAAATAATAACAAAATTGGTAGAAAATGACTAAGTTAGAAGAAAAGTAAAACAACTGGGGTAAATTTTAAAGTGAAAACACTAAGTAGGGACCTATTAAAACACGCACATAAAAACGAGGGCTGAAAAAGAAATATCCCACTTATTCGAACGACGCCGTTCACATCCCGTTCAACCACCCGCACACAGACCAAATTGGAAAGCTAACAGAATAAGTGGGCCAAATAATGGAAAAACTTAAGGCTTCAATGAGATGCCTCACAGGACAGAGGGATTCATCGCATAAATATCCCCTCTCCGCAGGAACACGCGGATCCTAGGGGTTTCGGGTCGGGTCCTCAGATAACCGGGTACGAACGATGACGTTTCGCATCCAACAAAACAAACACAAAAGGAAGCAAATCCCTAATGTGATCCTTCGGTCATTTCCAGATAGGGGGATGGAACGGCACTCCCCTTTCCAAACCCCGACAGATCCTTGGCTTCATCGGCTTCCATGCCTCCGCCTTTGCCATATTCTATGGCTCCAGTCACAGAGAAGAAAGGGAGGAGACGAGATCTGTTCGTCTCTTCCGTTCAAGATCCAAGCCGAATAGTAGCCTTCGATAATCAATGGCCGTGGGTAAGGATTCTTAGAGTTCCTTCTTTTTGTTGTAAAAAAAAGAAAATTCGTAGCAAGATTATTATTGATGCTAAAAAGTTGCCTTTTTTAATCTGTATTCCCTTCTTTTTGATCATTATCTTCCACAAACGCTCAAAATCTGTCGAAAGAAAAAAACAACAGAGGACGAAGAAAGAGTCGTGTATCTACGGGCCTAATCGACGCAAGAGTAAAAGATTTCAAATTTTCATTTCATTTCTGCATGTATTTTATGAACTCAAAGTAAGAAGGATACTACCAAAAATCAAAAAATACCTTTTCTTGTTCCCTTTTTTGTATATAAAACTTTGAAAATGTTCCCTTGTTCTTTTTTGTTTTTTTTTTCTCTTCGATTCCCCCGGAAAGGACCCCCCTTTTTACATTCTCTTCTTAGGCTTGAATAGCCAAATAGAAATATCTCTTTTTTGATTCGCTACTGTTGCTTGTGTTCTTTGCAGGTCTTGTGAGAGGTGATGGACGTGGAGTCGATGGTGGCAGAAGCTAGGAGCGGCGCCGCTGAGCTAGGACTAGGGGTTTCGAGTATCTGCTGTTAGGTTTAGGTTTTGGGTAGATTTGGTTGATTGTTGGGTCGGGTGAGTTGTATTTGGGTTTTGATGTTGGGCCGCTGTTGGGTCGTAATGGGTTTGGGCTTTGGTTTTGTTTTGTAATTTTGAACTTTGGAATTGTAATATGGACTTTTATATATTTTTTTGTTTTTTTGGTTTTGGTTTATTTGGTTTAAAAAAGTTTAGTGGTTTGGGTCTGATTTATTGGGCCTTTGGGTCTGTTATGGTGTAACCGGTCAAAATTGGCCTATGACAAAGATAATTGAAGAAGACGTGTTTTAGGAATGTTATGGGATATTTGGCATATTAGGAATATGGTGGTTTGGAAACAAAATATTATGATAAAAGACCAACTTGTCCAGCTTGTGGATGAATTTATGCAATATTAGTTTGGAGCGAGGTTGGTTCAAAACTCTTAGGCTACCATGCGTACTTCGATAGAGATGGGAAACATTCGTTGGTGAAGGTCGGATATGGGAAAGATTAAATGTAATGTTGACGCTGATAGTGAGAGTATAGGATGGACGGTAGTTGTGCAAAATGATTCAAGTGATTTTGTGCAGTGTATTTCTGGTTTCATGAAAAGCACTCTTGATCCTTTTCAGTCAAAAATTCTTGCGGTGTGGGAGGCTCTTTCCTAGCTCAAGCCTTTGCATTTAGACAACATTGTAATAGAGACTAACAATCAAAGGCTTTGGCAAGCTTTTCATCTTAATGGAATGGATGTCTTGGATTTAGGTTTGTTATTAAAGGATTGTATTTCTATTGCCTTGGATTTTGAATCTTGTTTATTGCATTAGATTCGTAGATACGCTAATAAGGTTGCTCATGTCTTGGCAAATGAAGCTTTATTGAAAGCGAACTACATTGATTATATTGTTTGTCTGTTTGTTATTGGTAATATTGTTAATGCTGAGAAATTGATTATTTTAGATGATAACATGGGGAGTTATGATTTGGGGGTATTAGGTAAGTTAGGACTTGGGTGTATTAGGTAAGTCTTATGGCTTGGATTTAGGTGCTCCATTTATTTTATCCTTACTTGATTTTTCTAGCTTTTGATTTAATAATGAACATGGTTTTTCTTTAAAAAATAAAAAAATATAAAGATAATGTTTTATCTCTCTTCTTCCCTTACCAGGGGTATATTTACTCTTAAAATAAGAATTCTCCTAAATTCTTGTATATTATTTTAACATTGATTCTATTTAGTTTTAAGCAGGTTGAAATAATTTGACAGCAAAATCAAGAATTTTGTATTAAAAAGGTTTCAGTTGAATTATTAATTTTTTAAAGAGATTAAAAATATAGATTTTCAATTTAATTAAAGTGTTACAAATTTTAAAAATTATTAATCTTAAGAGGAATAAAAAATGTATTTTTGTTCATTTGATAAAGGATGTTTGAAATTAAAATATTAGTTTTATAAAGAGACTCTAAAAGTAATTTTCTTGGTTTAACTAAAAATGCCAAAGATCTAGCCTCCTTTGGGTTCCCATGATTTGATCTTAATAATATTTATTCATTTAATAAACAAAACATTACAATTTATCTATACCTATATAGTAAAGTAATCTATACCTATATATTAAAGTAAGGTCCAAGAGATTTTCCCCATGCTGACATATGGCACACACCCACAACACTTTTTTTTATATATATTTTATAGAAGTAGTTAATTTTCAGTTTTGATCATTCTAATGTGCTTAAATTTGATATTTAACCCTTATAATTTATTTTTTAACACATAAAAGTCATTACTTTTCAATTTTGGTCCTTCTAATATGCTTAAACTTGAGATTTAATCATTATACTTTAATTTCAAAATAATTTGGTCTTTATATTTGTATAATGTTATTAATTAGTTTAATATTTTTATAATGTAATTAATTAGCTAAAATAGTTAATATTGTTAACCTTTCAATTAAAATGTTAAGTGATTATATATAATTTGAAAGCAGATTCATAAATCCAAAAAGTAGAGGGATTAAATTCTTGAAAATAAAAGTAGGAGGACTAATTTTCAAATTTACAAAGTGTAAAGACTTAGAGTCATGGTTATTTGAATTGGCTGGGGTATCAATTCAGAGAGAGACATCAAAACAGTTGACCTGCAAACCAATATAGACCAATTGAACCAAGCTAAAAAACCGATCGAATTGTTTTTTTAAAGTATTTTTTTAATGGTTTATTGAATTGAACCATACGAACTAGTGGCCTGATTGGTTGGATTACTAGTCCAGTTTTAAAATCCTTGCTTGAAGTACAATTTAATTTTCAAAATTTTACTCTATAATTTGATATAAACAAATAATCAACACGACGTGAAGCATAAATAAACTATACTAGTATAAATTAAAAGTTTTATGAATATAAATCAATTGTATCAAAATTTCATAAAAATTTCATTGAACTCACATCATGAAACCAAAATGCATAAAAAATTATGCTAAAGAATTTATTCTT
Organism: Gossypium stocksii; assembly: GCA_020496765.1. NCBI lineage: Eukaryota > Viridiplantae > Streptophyta > Magnoliopsida > Malvales > Malvaceae > Gossypium > Gossypium stocksii. The sequence goes on from CM035621.1 coordinate 15,556,258, forward strand.
TTATGTGTTTGGTGAAATAAAATTACAGTGGTTCTTAACTTTTAGGTATTAAAAACATAGAGGACCACTAATTTATTTTCTGCTTACCTATCTTTACTATTATTCTTTCCCCAAAATAGAGGCTTATATTATTACTTAGATTTATTTCTTTACTTGTTTACTTTCCTTTCATATATGTTTTAAATAAAATTTGAAAATAGTCTCATTCCACCTAATAATTGACTCCTTCAAGGCATGAATTTGATGATTATAAATTAGTTTTGATTCAATCCTTAAAGATCGATTACCCAAAAATATATCATGCATAAAATAATAAATTAGCTAGTGTGCAAGATATCAAATATGTCATAATTAAGATATATCAACAAACTTTTTAACAAACATACCAAGTCACAATTGCTAAAGATTATTAAAGTTAAATCGTGTCATTTGAAAATTATAAATGAACTAAAATATTTTAATTTTATGCTAAATATCACATTTTGATTGTTCAGTTATGGATTATTTTGGGATAATTTTCAAAATTACACATTGATCTTGGTTTGATGTGTAATTTTATACAATAACTTTGATTTTGTGTAATTTTATATATGAAATTTTGATTTGATTTTATTCTCACAAACTATTAACACAATTATCGATATAGTGTAATTTTATGTTTATATATCACATACATAAATAATTATTTTTATCCAATACAAAAAGAAATTAATGAATTTATTTCTTCAAAAATGTGTAATTGAATTTAAATTAATGTTTCATGTAGAAATTTAGGTCAAAATCAAAGTTTCATGTGTATAATTGTAACAAATCAAAGTTAATACATCAAGTTACACGTTAAAACAAAATTCACGTATAATTTTGAGATTTGCCCCTATTGATACATTGATACAACAAGAAAGAGGTACAAAAGAGAGAGTGGCGGTAGCTGTGAAGGTTGGTTCACCGAGTCGAGGCAAAGAGCCAGAGGTTATAAAAAGTGAATAGGAGAGTATGAAATCTAAGAGCTAAAGGTAAGTAGAATATAGGATTGGTGTCTTTGTAAGTCAATCCTTTCTTCATCGTTCTAGAGGTATTTATAGGCAAGGGTCTTGTGTGAGGTGATGTTAAAAATGTTAGACTTGCCATCTAGCAATTGTTAAGGAACACACGGGGTAAGTGTTTTTGATGAGACGAGTATGCTTGTGATGAGACAAATCTTGTCATTTGTTCTAGCTTCATGGTATAGGGTTGAGGCCACGTGGTGTTTGGTGGCCAACAACTTCACGTTTCCAATGAAAGCTTAAGTACTCGGATGTCGGATGGTTCACGATTATTTGGATGGCCATTTTAAGTGAGAAGCTTGATGACAACCTTTCAATTTATTGGTAACTAGCTTACTATTTGGGTGTCCTTTTGGTCTGTCATGTATCCTCATGTGGATGAAGGTATAATGATATTCCCCCTATTTGAGTCAGTAGGAAAGTTACAAAGTGGCCTTCCTCGAGGCATCTTGATCTGTTTAGTCTTTTCTTTTCAACAGCTTGTTTTGGATAGTGTCGTTGTTTTATGGTGAATCGTTGTATGAAAAACTTTAACATTCTATCAAAAATGTACTTTGAGGACTGCATTTTTGGCGTGTCATGATAATGATGAGCAACTTTTTGGAATAGGTGGTGAGTTGCTATTGGATGTCATTTTTCCTTCAAAACAAAGTGTTTTCGGAGATAGGTCCATATATTCTTTGAGTTTTCTTTGTTGAGGTTACTTTGGCTCTTTTTTTTTGGAAATTTTTGCAACTATTGTTGGTGGTTTCTTTCTTTTGATGATTTTTTACAATAATTTCTTCATTTTAAAATTTGTTTGTTTCAGTTTGTCTTATGGTTCTTCTTCTTTGCTATTTTTCGAAGTTATTTTTTATATTTTTGCTAGAAAAAATGGCTAAGGAAGATAAACAATCTACTAAGAAAAAAATAGAGATGATGGTTATACAGGTTATGCCCTACCGAAAAAGGAGACAAAGAATCAGAACACAACCATAACCAAGTTTGACAGAACTACTGCAACCAAGTTTAAGAGGAAAAGTGATGAGTCTATTGTTTAGTTTTAGCTATCAGTTCTTTAAAACCTATTAGGAGATGAAGAACCTATTAATGTGTCGCAAGCTGCTTGCAAATCATCATAAATATGAATTCAGCATCCTAGGAGAGTCACATCATCTAAGCGAAGTGTTTGGCCCAAATTCAACTAGTGGGAGGCTTGGGTTCTACCGTCCACTGTTTCTTCTAGAGGCGGGCTTTACTTTACTCTTATTGAATTTCATTTGGGATGTTCTGTAAGATTTTAATGTAATATCAATGCAACTAATAGGTCTTTCTTGGTGGCTACTTGTTGGGTTCTTTATCATGTATCGTAAGAAGGGTATATCTCCTTATGAGCGGATATTTTGATATATGCATTTCATACTGGAGTCGAATGAGGAGAAATTTCCAGGGTTGTTTGAGTTTAACCTCGGACAATGGCTTCCCAGACAGAGATATGTTCTAGAATGATGAGGTGACCATGTGTGTTGACTATAACAAATATATCCTTGTAGAGATGAAGTTCTAGAGGAGATTAGATTTTCCCATCGAGTGGATGTTCCTATTGAAAAAATGTTATTATCATCTACGTTTGCAAGATGTACTTATAGGTTCTTGTAAGAAAAAAAATGATGAATCAAAAAGGGATATTGGTAGTTATCCTTGAGATTACTTTCAGAAGTTTCTTCAAGTATTGTCTTGGAGAAGAGGTTGTTTTCAGGTTCACCTTCAAAGATATAACAGATTACTTCTGAAATAATAAGGAAATGCCCATAGTGTTACGTGATTTCTCTTTTTATGCCAAATCTGGGATTGCTAAATGCCTGCAAAGAGTGACTTTGGAACTCATTTGCTATATTACCAAATTCAGTCATCTACACGATTGCAGCTAGAAGGTACTATCGAGTACTGGCCAAACCAGTCATAGACTTTGAGATAATTGTCATTTGGAAGCTTTAGAACCTCTTTCTTCTGACAATGATAGTTTTGGTAATAAACTTTCTGATAATTTTTATCATAACTAACCTTTTTATTGGATGTGTTGTTCAGGTAACATCCATTTATCAAGTTCAAAAAGGCTTGGGGAAAGTACTGAGGGTTCTAAAAAGAAGCAACTAAATGAAGCACTATTTGAGAATGGAGCTTTTATAAGGTCTATAGGTCCCAAAAACTCCTTCTTACGTCCAGCATTGCCTACGATTTTTCTTGTTAGATGTTTAGTACGGGCTTTGGTTCAAACATCAAGATCTATTATCGTCCAAGTAGAAGGTCATACACGTGCTTCCTCAATTCACACCTTTACGGGGGTTGTGTCTTAAAATGAGAGGGAGTAATGGTAGAAAGAGAAGAGTTCATTGTACAAATCCATGAGTAAGGTAGAATGATTTGTTACTTAGAATCCAACCTTAATAATGTCGTTGGGAGGCTAGATAGGTGAACTCAATCTTTTAGAGAGGAAAAGACCTGCCAAATGGAGGAGATAGAAAAATAGATGGGGACTGAGAAAGTCGCAGATATGGTGGAAGGGGTTGTTCCTATTATTGTTGTGCAAGGGGTACTTGTTGCTATGAAAGTAGCTTTTAGGCTGTTGAATCTTATTAGGATGAACTTTCAACCCTTTTTTAAAATGCTCCGGGAGGGTTATCACTTTGATTTTGATGTATACTACCCCTACGGGCTTGAATGGGAGAAGTTCCAAAATCATTTCAAGAGGTTATACTATGGGGTATTTTAATCGTAATTCTTTTCTTCCTCTTAAAGACATTGAAACTCAAGCAAGACTATTCGAAAAAACAACTACAAATAATGCTGCTAGCAAGGATGCCTCTAGTTTTTCTAGTGATGGTAACCTCGATCCCAATACTTCTCGCGACAAAGGAAAATATCATATAAATTTAGCTACCTCTCATAATAAGAGAAAGGGTCTCGTTATTAAATAAGCTTTTATAAAAATTTTCTTTGTATAGTTGTGTAACAGCTTGTTTTTTGTCAAATCAGAACAGTAGTTTTGGGACCACAAATTTGAAGTTAAAATAGTTATTTTTTTATTATTTTAATGTCTACAGCAGGATAGTAAGATTGCATAAAAATTTCATTAAGAAATTTTACTGTTTGAGTGTTTAATTTGATAAAAAGGACTAAATCGCATAAAGTGTAAAAGTTGTGTTCTATTAGCTAAAGGTGTTTAATAGCTATATAACTTTAAATTAAAGGTCCTTATGTGCTAATTAGACCATAAATGTTGGTAGTGGATGATAATGGCTTGGTAATGTTGTAAATTGAATTATTTTTAAAGGTTAATTTTGGTATTTAGTAATTTAAGTTAAAATAAGTAAAATAAAATAAAATTTTCACCCATTATCATCTTCCTCAATCGAACCTTGACAAGCGTCGTTTTGCCAATCAAAATAAAATAAACCTCTTCAAAAATTAAAAAAAAAAGGTAGAATAGTGGAAGAGGGTCGATCTACAGGGAGTGTAATAGAATTCTTGATTTAATTTCTTGATCCCGACCCAGGAGCTGAAATAGAGAGTAAAAAAAAAGGGGTTGACGTGATTTGAAAAGTAATAAGGAAATAAAATAAACAATTAAGATTGTAAAGAAAGATGTATTAAAATAGAAGCAGTAAAACAAATAAGGTGAAAGATTAAATTGGAAAATCACGAGTATAAAAATCGCCTCGAGCTAGTTTCGTCAATTCCCACGATCATCGAAAATAGATTTTGCTCTGGGATTCATGTCGGTTATAGTCTACGAGGCTCAACCCATCGTAACTTGCTTTTCTCTCATGTAACCGATCTTCCCAAGTCTATCTTCGAAAGTCGATTCTTAAGTAAATCAGCCATGTCTATCGCCGTTAAAATACTTAGTTTTAAAACAGGAAAAACCCGACACGGAAGTTGTCTCATCGAGAATCGTTTCCGATCTCGTCTTTCCTTAGCAGACCACCGCTAAGAGTGTTCATAAGAAGTTGAAATGCCACAGGCCGATCCTTCCTACCAACTATATAATTAAACGATTCCAGACCAACGGATCATTTTGATTTGAAAAACATTTAAAAGTTTTAGTAAGGCCGATTGCCAAACTATCTGAGCGGAAAGACGAAAATATATCCCGAATGGATTTAAGCAATATTAAATTCTCACGTGTAGAATTGATTCGTACTAGCTCTTAGCTTGAGAAAAATTAGCCAAGCATGATATTAATTATCATGCTTAACATATTTTGATAATGTAAAAACATAAAATAAAATAAAGTAGAAATAAAACAAAAGAAGAAAATTTTATTGAAAATGAAAACAAAGTAACAACAAGAACTAAGACAAGAGATGATCCTTAGCCTTACCCAAATGTGGGTATTTATAGGCTTCAAATTCCTAAAACAACAAGGAAACTAATAAAAAAAAGATAAGATAATATCCTAAAATTATGAAAATGAAATCCAAAATCCCCCAAATCACGTCAATAGATTAAGATAAGTTTTTTCCAGAATATTCCCCGCATTGACTTTTGATCTGCCACGTCAGATCCGCGTCGTGCCCAAGACTCCAGTCATGACAAAATAAAAAGAAAGAAAACTGCAGATTACGTCCTTTTGTTGCCATTTCCAGTATTGGGTTCACTACACAAGAAATAAATCAAATGTAACCAATTAAGTAGTGAAAAATTCACAAGACAAAGAAATTAACAAGCAAAAAGTGTCAAATATAAGAGTACATCAAACCTAAGGCAAGAAGAAGCCATTTTTCTTCTTTAAATTCAGCTAAGACATTTTTGCTCAAATAGGTATGATTTTTGTCCCGTTTTTAATGATTTTTATGTTTTTGTGATCGTTGCAACTTAGTCTAGCTAGCCCAGGCACTAATTTGAGAAACTGTTAAAATTTTAGAGTTTTTCCAATGATGATTATGTATATATTTTGATATTGATGATGGAAAATAAGTCCTTGTTGTTAGATTTACAAGTTTTGTTAAGTGATTTTTAGTGAAAATGCAAATTAGGGATTAAATTGAGAAATGTGTAAAACCCATGGTTAAAAGTGTGAATTAATGAAAAATATGGGCTGCTATTGCACTATATAAAATTTAGCTAAGCATGGGTTAGAAAAAAATTGAATGAATTTACATTTTTATGATATAAGGACTAATTTGTAAATAAGTTAAAAGTTTAGGAATAAAAGTGTAATTTAGCCAAAATAGGTGTTTTGGGCTAAATTGAATAGAATGGAAATTGAACAAGTTGAATTTAATATTATATAGATCAAGAAAAGTAAAGATCGAAATTAGATCAGGGGAAAGGCAAGGTTGACGAATAATCGATAGTTTTTATCCCAGCTACTTTGAGGTAAGTTCATATAATTAGGATTGAATATTTGCATATGTTCTTAATTGAATTATAAGCATGTGAATGGAAATACTAATGTACATGTGTATTAAATGCCTAAATGATGAAATCCGAGTATTATCGAGTCTCGTTTGAACTGTAGGAATTCGTAGGATACAAGTGACATGTCACTAGGGTTATCGATTTGTCGAGATCCTGCATGTGTTGCGGACTCACCATAGCTCGATGAGCTTACCGATATTCAGCTCGTAAGAGCTTACTATTTCTCAGCTAATTAGAGCTTACTGTTCCCTCAGCTCAGGAGGAGCTTATTGTTTATGGCTCGAAAGAGCATATATGTTTAGGAATTGACAGATTACCGATTAGTACACCTAAAGTATACCACCCGCATATTTATTGACATTTTAGGTGGTTCAACGGGCATAAATTTATTACAGATTATATGAGTTGATATGAGTAAATATAAGTGATAAGTGAATTATATGAAATTGATGTTAAAAGATGTATTGAAATATGAAATGAATGATATGAGTATATAAAGCTTGAATGATTATTGAATGCATTCATATTAAGTTGATAAATGTATGTATGTTTCTTAACTAACCGATGGATGAGTTTATGTGATAGGCATTTGAGAAAGGGATTGGGATATACACTATGTTAGTTTATTTAATTTTGAATTAAATGGTAAGTTTAATTCTATATTATACAGGCTTACTAAGCTTTGAAGCTTACTATGTTTATTTTTCTATGTTTTATAGTGATTCAGAAGCTTGCTCGATTCGGAAGTCTTAAGAGATCTCATCACACTATCCAACTGTATTTGGTATTTTTAAACTTGTGAATTTTGGTTATATGGCATGTATAGGAGTTATGTCAATATGGCATATATGTGTTAATGATGTATTTAGCCAAATGAATTGGTTTATAAATGGTTAATGTTTTGACTTTGTATATAGCTATGTGATGTGGTTCATTTTGGTATGCTTAATTATGTATATATATGTGTGTGTGTGTGTGTCTATGTGTGCATTTGGTTGAATTGTAAGAATGAGATAGTATGTTATAAATAGGTAAATGATGCATGATTGAAAGTATCCAAATAGGTGAATTATTGAAAGTGAAATTGGCATGTGGTTGAATATTCATTGTGATGTTAGTTTACACATAAGTTAATCGTCTGATATTGCTTGATATAGGTTTGAATTTTGGTTGATTAAAGGCCTATTTGGATTGTGGTTATTTGCTCTTGAATTGTATAGGTTGACACTACAATTGGGTGAGAAATGTGGCTTGTAAACTAGCCTATTTTCATCCACACGGGCAGAGACATTAGCGTGTGTCTCAACCGTGTGTGACACACGGTCAGGTGACACGGTTGTGTCCTCTATAGCATTTAATGAAAACAAGTCAATGAGTTACACGGGTTGATCATACTGGTTGATCACAGGGGCCTGTGGTTGGCCGTGTGACCCAAGTCAGAGAGTTACACGGGGTAGGACATGGACTAGGACACGGCCATGTGATCCCATTTTGAATGTCCACACAGCTTGTGACACAGGTGTGTCTTGTGGCCGTGTGTCTCACACGGCCGGGTTACACGAGCATATGTCCCTTATTTTGTGAAAAATTTTCTAAGTTTCCTAAAAGTTTCTTGTGTTAACAATTTATCCCAAACCACTTCTAATATATGATTTGAGCCATGTAGGCTCATATTAGGGACAATATGATTGAATCTAAATGACTTTTATTTAAAAAGGAAAAATGTATGTGAAATGTATTATGAATTACGTTATAAACCCGGTAATCTTCGTAACCCATTTTGGCAATAGATACGGGTTAAGGGTGTTACAAGTTGTTTGTAATTTCGCCTTTGTACATTATTCAAACTTTAATAAAACACATATGATTTTCTTCCCTTTTGTGTCTCTTTTTTTGGCTTTTATTTCGTAATGTTTATTGGTAGCATGATATAGTATTGAGTAATCTTAATTATTACTAGAGCGGATGGTCCATACCCAAACTTCTGGCTGTTTTCATATGTTTTTAGAATAATAAACTTTTGGCATGTGGATCGTTAGAAAATTTGAAATGTGTTGCATAAGCTTCTTGAGAGGATATAAAGTATATTCAAGAGCATTTAATTCGGGACTTGACAGTGATGCTTGGGAAACAATACCAATGATGATGCTTAACCTAGAATGTCTTGTTTAACCGCATGTTGTTTAACATTGGAAAGTGCTAGGATATTATTTATTTCACTAAAATGCATCGTTTGGGCGAGAAATTTTATAAAACCCTTCTTTTTCCTCTTCAACAATTTGTTTCTTGCACTACTATTGTACTACTTTGCTTTCATTTTTTCTTTTTCTTTTGCTTGAGTTCTCTTGATCTTATGTTGGTTTTTTTTTATCTTTCCTTAAGTTTATTTTTAAGGGAAGAAATTTTTTTTCTTGGGTTTTATTTTATTGTTTACCTTTTTCACAATGTTTTTCATTGAAACTCAGTCTAGTTTATTAAAGATTTTTGAATCTTTAGTGATTAGAAATCGTGGGGGTAAAGTAGGTTCTTCCAAGGGTGTTGATGGTGGTAAGGAAAGGAACCCTTCACATACGATGTGAGAGGTTGCAAGCTAAGGCTTTCAATCAATTGAATACAATTGTGTCTGTGAAGACAATGTTCATATTGCTAGTTGTTTTACATTCACTACCATGTCGGTGGAATATACGGTGTTATTGCAAGCCCAAAGGCTCTGCCATAAGATGACTATATATGAAATATCTCAACTGGAAGAGGAATATAGCTTACATGAGACTTACAAGAACCATTCATGCTTCTTTCTTCCTTTGTATGCTTTAGAAGAGGGGTTTTACCCTTCTGTTGCATCCTTTTGTATGGGAAGATTTAAACTTCTACAAGATAGCTCCTCAGTAACTATCTAGAACTTCCTAGTTGTTATTGACTAGTTTTATCATCCTTTTTTAATAGAGGAGGATGGAACTAAAGCTCAAAGTCTTTCAAAATCTGTACCAGCTATTCGAAGGGAATAAAAAAAAGTAATTAAGGCTGCTATGGTTCTACTGTAGGCAGAAGAATCCCTCAGTCAAACATATCTTGTTTAGGAAGAAAAGCAACCTAGGGATTGACTACTGCAAATATATTACTTTACAATCAAAATTCGGGGATAACTTTGATTTTTCTACCAAGTGGTTATTGCTCTCCGAGACGTTTGTAACCTCAAGCCCTCTTTTACTGGAGATTTTGAAGTAAAAAATAATTTAAGATCATTAATCGAGAGGGTTTGCTTGTTGTTCCTCAGAATATCTCTTTTCAAAAGGTTTTCAAGTATTACCTTTTTTTACGGGGAGGTTGTGGGTATAGTGAAATAGATCTTGTGAAGGGGTTTAATTTAGAAGAGCGTTGGAAACCTCAAGGTAAATCGTACCCATTCGATTACGATTCTGCTATAGCTAAGGTGTTAGCAGTGAGGATTTTAGAGCTCTGGAACCACTTGGTGAATATAGGGGCTCACCTTAACCGAAAATGGCCTCTATCTAGATCAGTAGTAGTGCATCCCTTGCTTTTCTTACCACCGTGTGGAGGTCCTTATGGGATCATTTGAGATTGGAATAAGAAGTTTCTAAAAGAGGCAAACTTTATTTTCCCTCTTGCTCGATTGAAGAAAAGAAAATGTCATAAGAAATCTTCTCATTTTTTCGTCCTCATTAGGTTACTAACTTATTTTTGACTTTTATTGTCTGTGCAGGGTCAAATAAGAATGATGAGATTATTCAACAAAGGGTTAATTACATGCTGAAGAGTGTGTTGAAGGGAGTGTCCATATCCCTTCAAGCTCCAATAAAACAAGCTAGTAAGAAAAAGAAATGAGCTTATTTCAAGGTGCTTGTTGAGGTTGATTCTCAAGATAATGCGAGTGATAACATATTTATCCTTTCATTTACCATAATCTCTAGCTTGACTGTAAATCTTGTTATGGGTGGCTCCCCTATTCAAGTTGCTACTTTTCAAACGAGAACCCTTCTATTGAAGCGGGTTTCCCTTCGCTTCCTATTATTGTAGTTTCTTCCAATACTACTACAACTCTAGATAAATTTCTCAAGTTTAAAAGTCTTGTTTTACACTATTTTTCACTAATTAATGCTTGATACTTGTGCAAGTTTTATGGATCATATGATGACTATGAATTTGGCATGTGAATAAGTGGCCCAAGAATTGTCATCCCTTTAGGCAACTCGAAGCAAAGCGAAAGGTTCTATAAATTCCTCGAATGAGAAGAAAAAAACTTTTGGTTTCTCTAGCATGGTTGGTTGTAATGCTTATATCTAACTTTGCCTACCTTCTAGATGGGTTATTGGCTATTGATAGCCTTGAAATTTCTTAGGAGGCAATCATCGTAAGAGGTTGGTTTGGCGATATGCTAAGGTAAAGGTATGGACACAAACTTTCTCAACCTCATCCCTTTATAAAAACTTATGCACCATATCATAGATATGGGAGAGCTTGCTCAGTGTATTCCAGATGATGATGTACCTCATATACTGGTGGGTGGTTCCAACAATAAAGGCTTGAATGACTCATTCATCTATAACCCATTTTAACCATGGTGGAAGCATTAAAATGTTGCATATAGTTATGAAGGGATTCGTTTGCTCATTAATGGATGGTCATCAAATAAGTCAGGGATTGCTAGAGTGTTATATTGCCCAGAAAATGACTTATGAACTATTCGGACAGTTGCTCAAAAGAGTAAATGGACCATCAGGGCAACGACAGGTACCACCGTTGGGCTGCCTATGAAAGGGTTATGGAGAAGCCTTACACTGAACTCCATCAAATGCTCATAGTATATTAATGTGATTGTTATACCGACCCAAATGGTCTAGCAGATCTCCTAACTTGTTATACACAAATTTTGGAAACTTGAAGGATGTTGAGATGTGGTTATTTAGAACCTTAAGTGCCAAAGGCTCATTGAAGTAGTTTCAAACAGATTCGTTTATTTTTACCTCTTTTACTTATTGCATTAATTCTACTCTGAAGGTTCTAAGTTGTTTTTCCACTGAGATATTGTTATTACCTTAGGAATGTTTGGATATTATTGGAAGGTTAACACATTCCTACAGATATATTCCAAATTATTACACCCATGGTCCCATCGAAATGCGAACTAAGCTTCTTCTTCTTAACGTTCTAGGTTTTCTTGTCTTGGGATTTTTCGTGCAACGCTTAACATAATAATAAGCTAGTCATTCTAGGCATTCTTTTGCTCAAGGACAAGCTGCTATCATTTAAAACTACGCTCTTGCTGTGAGAACTACTCTTCCAAACATTATAGCTTCTTCTGAGTTTTAGAGTCATAGGGTTGAGGACCTAAGCCTTATACATGAGAACCTTGATCCAGTGGAATAGGAGTCATAATTGGTGGAGATGGTGTGGTTGTGAGGCAGGTTATAGCTTATTGAAAACATTGGGTTATCTAGTCAAAAGGTCTAGGGATGGATGCGTCACGCGATTTGTTGATGCTCAGTGATAACTAGTGGAATTAGAGTAATTTGACAAGTAACAGTTGTTGGTGTAGAGGGAGCAATTGGGTTGGAGACTTAAAGATTTTTCCAAGCTTTTACCAGTTGCTCTAGAGTAAGAATGAGGACATTCATGTACTATAAAAAGGTTCTTACAGGGCCGAGAGAAAAATGAGAAATTTGAGTAGAGTTTAAACTAATGAAAACTCCTAAAACAGGTGCAATGAGAGTGCCAGATGGAGTGGAGAAGTTGATCTAGTCAGCTGGGTCGCTAATTTGGTTGGCTGGGTGAACGAATGTGCCATTTTGGGGATTGCGGAACCATGATGTCCACACTTATCGCACCAATTGTTGATATAATGATACAATAAAAAGAATGTACAAAAGAGAGAATGGTGATAGTTATGAAGGTCGATTCACCCAGTTGGGACAGAGAGTTGAAGATTATAAATAGTAAAAATGAGGAGAGTATAAAGGCTAAGAGCTAAAGGTAAGTTCACAGAATGTAGGCTTGGTATCTTGGAGAGTCGATCATTTCTTCAACGTTCCTAGAGGTGTTTATAAGCAAAGGTCCCATATAAGATGATGTTAATGTGTTGAACTTGTCATCTAGCCATCATTATAGAACACGTGGGGTGGGTATTTTCAATGGGACAAAGATGTTGATAATGAAACATGTCTTGTCATTCGTTCTGGCTTGATGGTAGAAACAATTAAGCCTACGTAGTGTTTGATGACCAATAATTTCATGTTCTTGATGAAAGCTCAGGTACTCAGATGTAAGATGGTTCATGCTTGTCCGGATGGTCATTCTGAGTGGGAAGTTTAAAGAAGACCTTCTAATTTATTAGCGACTAGCTTATTGTTTAGGTGTCCTTTTGGTCTATCACATGTCCTCATGCGGATGTGAATATAAGAACCTCGATTATTTTTAATGATTTATCTTTCAATGCTAATGGGAATATATCAATATATATAAATGCATATGCAAATAAAAAAGAGAAGAAACAAAAAAGATAGGAGGTTTTTTTTCTCCTTTGACTAAAGGCAAAATGGGGTGTTTGGTTAGAGGGTTTAGTAAGTTATATTGTTGAAAACCCTGATATGTCCTTATTTTGGATTTAGATTTTTTTTTCCTTTTTCAAAGGGATAGTGGAGGTTCATTAATATATTATATCTTTTTAGGTTAAAATATACCTATAATCTTTCTACTTTTTAAAAAATTAGGAATTTAGTCTCTGTATTTGTATTTTTAGGAATTTAGTTCATTTATTATTTAGATTTCAAAATTTAAGTCTAACTGTTAATTTTTTTAATTAAATTTAGGTTAATTACAATATTTTTTTTAATTACATAGCTATCAAGTGAGTAGTTTTTTTTTTTTATTTTAAAATGTCATAGCAACAAATTTAACAAAAATAATTTAACAGTTGGACTTGAATTTTAAAATCTAAAAGATAAAAAGAATAAATTTTTAGAAATATAAATACATGAATTAAATTCCTAATTTTTAAAAAGTATAGATATATTTTAACCATCTTTTTAAGTCATTAGGATTTTGAAAGAAAAAAAAGAAATGACCCTACCATTTTGAATTTGTCTTTGGATTTTTAGATTTAAAATTTTAAATCTATTGATCAAATTTTTAATTTTTGGGAAAAGTTAAAAAATGTAAATTTTTTATTTAAAAGTGAGGTTAAAAAAACTATATTTAATTATTAACATTCGAAAGAGCTAAAATTATAATTGCACCATTTAACTAAAGGCCTAGTTATTTCCTTTTAGGTTTAGAACCTTAGCAAATGCTTTTTTTTTTCATAATAACAAGAAAAACTAAATCAAATCATCCTTTAAATGAAAACTAAGTCAGAAAGGGTTAATCATGTTTTGGAAAATAAAAATAAAACATTGATTCAATGATTAAAAAAAAAAAAAAACCCCACAAGATGTGACTTGAGAAAATTTCATGTCTCTCAAAGGATAGTTGTAATGGCCAATTTTGGCCCGTATAAATTAAACCAAAAATCAATGTCCATTACAAATTTTAAACCCAATTACAACTTTAGCCCAACATTTCAAACCCGTTTACAAACCCAACTACCCTAGCCCATTACCCAAATACACCCAAACCCTAACTCAGAAACCCTAGCCCGAATACCCATTTAGCCTTTGCCGCCAATGCCACTGACCCACTTGCTTTGCCCATCTGACAGCAGCTGCAGCACCGCCCAAAGGTCGTCTCAGCACCGCCCAAGGAGCCCTGCAAGCATTAAACGAGACAAGGACAGAAAGCAATAGAAAAATAATAAAAAATGACTTGTAAACGAAGTAAACAGAAGGCTATAAAAGCCTGATTCAAAACGATTGTAAGGGTCGGATTTTGAACCCCAAAAACAGCAAATACAAACGCAAGAATATTCAAAGGCAAAATAGCAGTATTCTAGCAATAACAGCGAAGGGAATACCCCGAATTTCAAAACAATACCAGGAAGCAGTGGATTAAAGTATTAGAATACCAGAGCAGATTACTATCGTGAGGTGATTTTGCTTTACAACTTCGTTTTTATGTATGGTTTTTGAATAATAATAACAGTAATATTATAAAGAATAAAAAAAAAGGAAAAATCAAAAATTTACCTTTTTCCGGCCACCGGAACGGTGGCCGAAACGACGGCGGACGGCGGCACGCACGGTGGTCCGATCATCGGCCGGTGACCGGCCGGTGACCGGACGGTGACCGGTCCGATGACCGGTCCGGCACTGGAGCCTTCCCCCCGGAGCTTCTTTCCCTCTCCTTCCCTCTTTCTCTTTCTCCCTCTTTCCCTCTCATTCCCTTTCTTCTTTCCTTCCCTTCTCCTCTCTCCCCCTTCTCCCTTTTTTTTCTTCCCCGGGTACCAAATGACCCAAAAACAAAAAAACTCATCTTTTATACTAACCGACCTGGGTCGAGTCGACCCGACCCAGGTCCGCCTAGGATCCGCGCGTTGTGACGTCACTGGGGTTATTTTCAACCCCAGTCCCTCCGCTTTTCTGGTGGTTTACAATCAAGTCTTAAATTTTTGCAATTTAGCCCTGGAAGTTGTCCCGTGTTCCGATATTGTCCCCACTGCTGCGCACCGTTTTAAAAGCACGAGAAAATTGCTGTTTTGGTCCCCTTATGTTTTACCCGTGTTCTAATAAGTCCTTTTACTTGTTTTAATTTTAAAATCTGGCCCGAACCTTTCTCCCCGTGTTTCAATTTAGCCCCTACTGCTGCGCAGCGTTTTAAGGCTCCGGGTAAATTACATTTTTGGTCCCTCCCTTGTCTTATCGCGTTTAAATCGGTCCTATTTTCTTTTATTTCTTTTTAAAATTGCCCGAATATTCGTTTCTATTTCCAATTTCGTCCTTCTGCCCTTTATATTTTATTATTTTGTTATTTTTATTACTATTATTATTATTATTATTATTATTATACCCATATTTACTATTATTTTATCTCAGTATTATATTTTATTTGATATATTTTAATATTATTTCTTATTATTATTATTATATTTATATATATTTTATCCTTATTTTCTAATATGTATTGTCAATATCACCTAAGTATTTAGTATCACCTTAATATTTTCCTAATATTTAACTATTATACTTACTATTTCTATTATTATGAGTATATATTCTTAATATTATTATATATATTCGTATACTACGTGTATATATAATTTTTTATGTGTATATATGTTTTGATACTATCATGATTATTTTGTTATATCATGTGTATATTTTAGTACTATATATTATCGTATATTATGTATACTTATATATTTATTTCTCTTTTCGTAACATTATATATGTATCGTGTATATATATATATACCATATCTTTAATATCACTTTATTCCGCATTATTATGTTTTAATATATAAACCTAACATTATTAAAATTTTAAAATATGTTTTCATTTTGTTTGTTATTATATGTCTGCATATATGCCTTTCTTATACTTAATATTATTCTCACATATCTATTATGGTTTTCATTATTAATATATTACTGTTCTCATTATATTACTAATACATCATCTTATTATTATTATTATCATGTTGGATACTATATGCATTACTCTAATTATTATAATCATGCATGCGTCGTAAGTATTTTATATGTTTTGTCTTATATGTTCTCTACCTCTTATCATCATTTGCTTCTAATTTAGCACATTAGTTAACATTTCGATTTCTTCATCAATACTTATCAAAAATTTTTCATGTTTTAATAAATAAGGCAATATACCGATTCTAACAATAGGCCGGTGATTTCATCGCTATGTTGGGTGAATCGCGAACGGCTCGTGTTAGAAGCGGGATATCTTTTTCAGAAATAAAAACTTTAAAATGCTCGTATTCTTGATCGGATCATAACTAAACTTTGAATTGAAATTGTGCTTTTGAAAATTTAGACAACTCGCTTTTGAAAAGATACCAATTTTTGGGCGTCGCGGGGGTGCTAATACCTTCCCCGCGCGTAACTGACTCCCGAACCCTATTTTTCTCTGAACTTTAACGCGGACCTAAACTTGGCCTTTTATTCGAAAATTGATGTTTTATCAGGTGTCCGATCGCACCAAGAAGAAAAGATCGGTGGCGACTCCCTTTGTTTTAATAAAATCAAAACTCGTTTTCAAGATTTAAGATCGCCCCAATTAGCGACCTAAGCTAAATTTTTCATCGCTACAGCTGGCGACTCCGCTGGGGACCAGTCTTCGAGAATCGAATCAAATCAAAAGCGTTGTCGAAATTTTCGAAATGCCCTTTTCAAATTAATGTTTAGTCGTGATCCTCAAAATTTTTGGAAAAATCATGCACTTGCATCTCGTTGTGAATATTTTCTAACTTGTTCTGTCTACCTGTTTTGAAGCTCTAAATTTCTAAGCTCCGGTTCTCTAAGTTTAGTTTTTAAAAGAAAACGAAAGGTTTGTGAGTTACTCCCCACACACCGCGCACTTGCATTTAGCATGACATGAGCGTCATACCCGGGCTCCGTCCCTCTTAAGTGAAAGTAAACGCTATGCCTTCGTGAGTTAACTCGTCCCTCCGCACAGGCTAGTGAATACTTTCGGGTTACATATGACTTATGCTTTCGTGAGATAACTCGTCCCTCCGCATAGGCATAAGTAAATGTAATCCCTCGAATTGATCTCGTAAGCCTGTGATGGGCTATGACCGAGGTTCTGTACTAATCTTAGTAGATGACAGTACAGACAATTCGGGTACCTTTCTAGAACCTAAAACCACATATAATGAACTGTACGAGCCACCCAATTAGAGCCATGTCGAACCTCTGTCCGTTTAGCAAACACCAAAATAGGCACACGGGAGAAATACCTCTTACCTTTTGTACTTTCACTTTGTATATAAGGGGAAGGGATTTATCTGTTAAATTGAATCGGGTAGTTTAAAATTGCTTTAATTTATTTTCATTTATATTTGATCACTAACCGTGTTTTGATTGTCTTTGTTTTATTCTTCATCATGCATCATAGGCATCATTATAGGACGGTGTTGACTAAAGATTAGTTGCCAAAGAACGGGTTTCAAATGGAAGAGTCGATTGTGCAAACGACCGAGATAAACATCGCGGTTCGGGATTGGTCTCTGAGGACTTAAAGAGAAAAGGGAGACAGCCTGGTAGAAGGATGCATTGTCAATCTGCCCGAGCGGGTAACTGTGAATGTCCGTCAAAATAATCTTGAGGACTTGGTTTGGATCTGGAATCAGTGGGATGCAGATACTCGGGGAATTTTCACCAAAAGGTACGAGGACATAACCCATCTGATAGCTGTCAAAGTAGACGAAAGATTGATACAAGCTATGGTCAGATTTTGGGACCCGGGTTACCAGTGTTTCATATTCAACCAAGAAGATATGACCCCTACGATAGAGGAGTATGCTGCTTTGCTGCGTGTCGAAAACATGCAAACCTACAAAATATATGTCAAAGAGCCCAAGCCGATGACATTCAAGAAAAAGTTAGTAAGGCTGACGGATATGACCGATGTATGGGCCAAAAAGTAAATAAAGAAGAAGAATGAAATCAGCTGTGTCCCGTGGTTTTCACTACGAGATTTGGTCTTAAATCATCCTGACATGTTGAAACGGATAAATTTGTTTGCTTTAGCTATCTATGGTTTGGTTGTCTTTCCGAAGATTCTCGGGCATATAGAAGTAGCTGTGGTCGATTTCTTTGAAAAGTTGAAGCAAGGTATCAATCCTGCCCCAACCATCCTAGCAGAGACCTTCAGATCTTTGAGCAGTTGTAGAAAAAGAGGAGAAGGACGGTTCATCGGATGCGCACAGCTACTTAACGTTTGGATTTTGAGTCACTTTTGGAAGGTAGAGCGCACACCATTCCACATGTTTTCAAAGACATTTTCACCATTGGAAGCTCACCTTAAGAAGGAGTGGCCGAAGGAGGTTACTGAACAGCATTGGGTCTTAGTGTTTCAGAACTTGCGTGCCGAGGACATAGTATGGAGAACGCCGTGGATACGCCCTTCGCTTCTATTGTATAAAGTCAGAAACCAAGACTGGGTACCACTACTCGGATTGTGGGGAGGGATTGGTTACGCCCCTCTTTTGGTTCAAAGACAGTTCTCTTCGCGGCAGTTTATACCCGCCACCAGTGGTCTAGCATAGTCAGAGTTTGTTTTTGCGGGCGAAGGTTATATGAAGAAAGTCCGAGACACTGCAAAGGCATGAAAAAGAGTTCATCTGATGGAGCTGGCCTTATACGCCGATACTATCACTCAAGATTATGATGCATGGAGGAAGCAACGGATGAGTAGTTTGCAAGTCTCATCGGCAAATCACGCCTTTCAGAATCCTTTCTCGAAAAAAATCCCATCCGAGCTAGAGACGGCGAGACAAGAATTCGAACGTGAAAAGACTAAGATGTTACGAGATCTCAGTGCCCTTCAGGAAGAAAATTATCAGCTGAAGATTGATGTTCAAATTGAAAGATCTAGGGCTGAGAAGGTGCAAAAGGAAGCCGAGGTCGTGAGAAATGACTTAAGAGACCTTCATCTGGAAAATAAAAAGCTGAGAGGCACTATAAAGAACAGCGGGCTAGGTAAATCCTCAGCAGAATGGAGAGCAGAATTGAGTAATGTCAAAGGCGGGATGGAATTTTGGAAAGGAAAAGCAAAGAAAGAAGAAGAAAAGGCTGCACGGGCTGCAATAGAGTTAAGAAAGAAGTCTACCGAGCACGAAGCTACGTTTGCTGAACTGATGACCGGTCGAGCTAAGTGTCAAGAATTAAAAGAAATGATACGGGATTTAGAAGACACACTACAAGCTCGACAACAACAATTAGAGGCTCTTTTGGAAGCCTTGGAAGAGAAGAAGAGTCAGTATGATAGAGATATCCATGCCTACGAAAATGCCCTCTGCGAAAAGGATGAGAATCTTAAATATTTGATCAACGAGATTCGTACGGCAGCCATGCACATAATGCAAATAGCGGATGAAGCGGAGACTCTTAGCTGCCAGTTCCCGCCTAGACAGAGATCGAGCATATCAGAATTTTTGGAACGGGTGAAGAATTACGGCAATGTAGCAAGGAAGTTTGTATGAAAGCTGAATCAAATGATGAAAAAACGTTTTGTAAATAGACTCTTTTGATTAATGAAATGCCTCGATAGGGGCTGTCTGGAATCAACACCGCTTTTTGCATATGCATTCATAACTAACATTTGACGTGCATTCATAACTAACATTTGACATTCATTCATTCATTCATTCACTGCACATCCCATAATCATTTGCTAAAAATAGAATCGTATACTACGCAGCTGTGACGCTGTAAACCTAGAATCACACCATACGTCGACAAGCTAGGGTAATGGAGGTTGAGTTTAACGAAAGAATTGAGAGAATGGAGAGAATTCAGAATGAATTACAGGAACAGTTAGCCAGGTCGCAAGAGGAGACGAGAGACTTGATGATGAGGTCTCGGGAGGAATCTATTGAACAGAAAGATCAAATGACTAAGATGATGGAAATGATGTCAGCCCTAGTCAAAGGAAAGGGACCTCTACAAAACCCTGAAGTTGCACATCTTGATCAGGATCCGTCTTATCCTCCAGGGTTTACTCCACCCCACGTGACATATAGAGGATATACACAGGGAGGACCCGCGGGCGTAGAACAACGGCCTGTAACACCCCCTCCTGCGGGACAGGGAACATTTGTGGCAAACCCAGGAACTGCTCCGATGGATCCACCTGTCCCAGATCTAGATGATCCCGCAGAAATCGCTAGGTTAAGGGTAGAGGATCATGAAGTTCAAGAAAAATATAGAAGTCTGGAGGAAAGACTTAAAGCGATAGAAGGTACTGAAGTCTTCTCGGCACTGAACGCTAAAGAACTCAGTCTGGTACCGGACTTGGTCCTACCTCTAAAATTCAAAGCCCCAGATTTTGAAAAATATGATGGCTCGAGATGCCCGAAGGCACATCTCGTTATGTTCTGCCGGAAAATGACTGGTTATGTTAATGAAGACAAACTGCTTATACACTGCTTTCAGGACAGTTTGACCGGATCAGCTCTCCGCTGGTACAACCAGCTTAGTAGAGAGAAGATCCGAACCTGGAAGGATCTACTAGCGTCATTTTGCGAGCAGTACAAACACGTCTCCGATATGGTACCCGACCGCATGACGTTACAAATGATGGAGAAAAAGCCATCAGAAATTTTCAGACAATACGCGCAGAGATGGAGGGACATCTCAGCCCAGGTAGAGCCTCCACTAACAAAAACTGAGATAGCTGTTCTTTTTATAAACACCTTGAAAACACCATTTTACGATAAATTGGTGGGAAGTGCTACAAAAGACTTTACGGATATTGTCATATCCGGCGAGCTTATTGAGAACGCTATCAAAAGTGGAAAGATGGAAGGTCTAGAAAGTCCAAAGAGGGCAGTACCCATAAGGAGGAAGGAGCTAGAAGCCCACATGGTAGGAACTGGCAGCCGTTATACCCCTAGTTCGTATCCAAACCCACCCCGGCCTCGAGATTATCCACCTCCAGATTTCTATTACCCACCTCAGACCCCTTACTACCAAATACCACATCCTTACCCTTCCTATCCCGTCTACACCACAAGTCATCAAAGACCGGTCACCACATTCCCACAGAATACCGCATCCGTCCAGGGCCAACCCCAAAATGAACAAAGGCCTGCAAGATCCAACCCCGAGAAACCATAATTCACCCTTATCCCTATGTCATATGGGGAACTGTACCCGAAACTTCTTGAGAAACAGTTGATATCTCCACACTATGTAGCACCCTTGAAACCCCCGTACCCAAAGTGGTACGACCCAAACGCTAGTTGTGCATACCATGCTGGGAATCAAGGGCATTCCACGGAAAATTGCTTTGCCTTCAAAAAAATAGGTCCAAGGACTCATTGATGCGGGCATTCTGCGATTCGATAATGCTAGCAATGCGACCGAGAATCCATTCCCTGACCATGCTAAAGGGAATGTAAATGCAGTGACGAAGGAATAAAATGTTCCAAGCATCTGCCCTTATGTACTTGGGAGTATTTTGAACAACAGGACTGTGAAAGAGACCTATATTTCTGAACTTACTCAGAGTAATGCTCAGAACCTACTTATTGTCTTAGGCCTAGAGGCAATAAGGACCTTTTGTGAAAATAGGCATCTGTCCAGAATCTTTATTTCAATGAAATGCATCTTTTGAAACAAGTATTCTTTTGTTCTGTTTACTTATAGGTCCTTTGTTTCTTCACGAACTTATGTGCATATTCTTTCTTTCTTTATTTACTATTATACCATGTAAATAATATTCTTAAAATAATTTATCCCTCAAAGTTTGCCTTCGTACCTACGATAGGTGCCCAGATGTCAATGTCATGAGCGACGCTGTTACTAACTCCCTTTTAGTAAGATATGTGTTCAGAGGGATTGCAAGACTTTGAAGATGACAGAGATTATGCTTAGCTTCCGATTTGTTAAGGATAGTAGAGCGAGATGAAAAGACACATCCTAGCCTACAAGGGGTTAGTCGACATTGTGAGCTTGCGAAAAAGATCAAAACCTAGCTCGCCGCAGAAATAAGGCAAGATGTATATGCCTCCTTTGTTTCTTCACGGACTCTCTATATGAGGCATGGTTGTTATAAGGGCAATATCACCGACATCAGATCGTTATCAAGGGGGTAAGGTCACTTCATATGCTAAAGTTACAAGGTACACAGTCATCAAATCCAAATTTAAAGACAAATCCAAATTCAAGTTCGAATACAGATCTAGATCCAAATCCAAGTTCAAATCCAAATCCAAGTTCAAATTTGAAATCCAAATTCAAATCTGAATCTAAAAAATGGCAATTTACGGTCTATTCAAAGATCAGACACAATATCAGTACCACAAAGACAACCAAAGCCATCCAAAAGGATTTTGAAGGATGACTGAGACTTGTAATGGTTGGTGTGGAGAAGTTACCATTTACCTTCTGTACTTGCCAAACGTTGGCCACAAACTTTGCTGGGGCAACACATTTCTTACTGGTCTTATTGAAGTTGAGATGCTCTCTTCCGAGTCTTACCAGAGCTAAGCTTGGTGAAGCGGAATCAATTCAATTCCGATATGATCAATCAAATTGAAGGAGAAAAGTTAATAGCAATCTGTCACGATCAGATAATGCAAGTTTACAACGAAAAGGGTTCACCTAAGAGATTTTCATTATGGGAGCTGATATTGAAGGTGATCCTTCAAATACAAAAGGAGTCTTAGAGAAAAAGGGCACCTTGAGACAAAAAAAAATCATCAAAAAAAAAAAGGGAAAATCAATCAGAAAAAGAAAAGGAAAAGGAGAGGCCAAGGCGAAAACCCGCAAAGGGCGCTTTGAGACCAAAGGGGATTTGAGTTGAAAACCCGAAAAGGGCGGCTCGAATTTTGATTGAAAGAGGGGCATACAGTAGTCTTGCTATGCTTGAATTAACAATGAAGAAGTATGCTACATCTTGGGGCATCAACGAAGTAATCCGAATCCCCTCAACACATATTGAGCTCAAAATGGTCCTCAAGAAGTTCGAACAGAGAAGCTCAGGCTACGATATCTGGGGCACCTAGTTTCCATCCTACCCATTTTGAATCTGTTTCCTTTAATTATCTTGTTTGTTTCAAAAAGTGTCATTCTTGATCCCTGTTTGTTTCGAGTTATGCTTCCAAGCAATCTCTTTATTGTCCATTAGGTATGATTCTTCTTTCAAGCATATCATATTGAAATAACGATTAGTGGACTAATAATACTTTCATAAAAGCAGTTTCACGTATTACTCTGAAAAGCTTTTGGATAGTACAGGAACCTGAAACAGGACTGTTGTTTAAAAGCTCACAAGTATAAAGATTGGGAAAACTTGAACTTAAATTGGGTTTATCTCTTCGGATTCTTTGTCAAAAATGTCGGTTGACCCAAAAACAAGATATTGCGTTGGTGATAAGCTCGGTGAAAACAAGCAATGTCTGCCTAAGCATGAAAGAAAATCATTCTCGGGAAAATGATGCTCTACACCCATAAACGTCTGATCGGGTCACCCGAAGAGGGGTCAATTGATGGAACAAGATAC
This sequence comes from Gossypium stocksii, assembly GCA_020496765.1. Taxonomy (NCBI): domain Eukaryota; kingdom Viridiplantae; phylum Streptophyta; class Magnoliopsida; order Malvales; family Malvaceae; genus Gossypium; species Gossypium stocksii. Next base: position 15,579,845 of record CM035621.1, read on the forward strand.
AAATCCTATACTTTTGAGTCACGATGGAAGGGACCCTGAAGTCGCAGTGGGAGCAATCCGGTTGAGCAAAACACAATTGTTTCCTCGAATTTTGGGTCGAAATACCAGCCAAGTAATAGAGCATCCCAAGATGAAAAGAGGAGAAGAAGATCAAGATGAAAACCTAAAAAGGGGCATCTTGGTAAACAAATCAGGGTAAAAACCCGAAAGGGCATCTTAACGAAACAGATCTGGGTTCAAGGAGTAAGACGATTTGAGCAGTGAGTCAAACAGCAAGACTACAGAGAAAAAGTTCATGTGTTGAAGATTTAAAGCATTTTGAGATGATATACTCCAAACAAAAGAAATGTTGAGTAACACCAGGATGAGAGTTGACAGGTACAAGGGCCCCAAAGCGAAGACAAAGTTCGACTGGGGGCAAAAGAATGACATCCGAGAAACACGGAGTACTCGTAAAGTTTGAAGATGGGTACAGAGCCTAAAAAGAGAAGATCAAGAATCCAAGCAATGAAGGGAGACCATCACAAAAGTCGCGGTAAAAAGGGATCGCGACAAACAAGTTCAAAGCACGTAACATGTTCATATAGGCATGAATGCATTTAAGACAAACATGTGCATATCATGATTGCATCATGCATGGCATATACAGACATTTTAGCAGAACAAAGGGTTTCGATGATAACTGTACAGAATCAAGGAAAGGATACTTGAGTTCCACCAGACGATATGTTTTGGTACTCTAAGGTACTTTTAATTCATGTTTCTAAAAAAATCAACTCATGTTACAGAGGTGAGTTGAGCCTCGGCTCACATGCGGAGGTATTTTTCAATCTCAGTTTTTTAATTTATGTTTCTTAAAGTCAACTCATGTTACAGAGGTGAGTTGAACTTTTTCATTTTCTGCTTTTCAAGAGCCAGCTCATGTTACAGAGGTGAGTTGAGCTTTTTCAATTTTAGTTTCTCAAAGTCAACTCATATTACAGAGGTGAGTTGAGCTTTTTCATTTTCTGCTTCTCAAAGTCAACTCATATTACAGAGGTGAGTTGAACTTTTTCATTTTTTACTTTTCAAGAGTCAGCTCATATTGCGAGAGGTGAGCTGAGCCTCAAGACACGTTGAGGTATTTTTTTAATTTCTGTTATTGACTCATATTGCGAGAGGTGAGTCAAATCTCAAGTCATGACAAGATGCTTCAACATCTGTCTTTAATTTATGTTTCAACAATCAGCTCATATTGCGAGAGGTGAGCTGAGCCTCGAGACACGTCGAGGTACTTTTAATTTCAGTTTTAATTTGTGTTCCAAAATCAACTCATATTGCGAGAGGTGAGTTGAGCTCTTTTTAGTTCCTTTTAATTTGTGCTTCAAAACCAACTCATATTGCGAGAGGTGAGTTGAGCTCTTTTTAGTTCTTCTTAATTTTATGTTTCAAGATCAACTCATATTGCGAGAGGTGAGTTGAGCCCTTTTAATTTCTGTTTTTAATTTCTACTGTTCAAAAATCAACTCATATTGCGAGAGGTGAGTTGAGACTTTTCAATTTCTGTCTTAATTCCTGTTTCTCAAAGGTTAACTCATATTGCGAGAAGTGAGTTAAGCCTTGGACCTCATGTCTAGATATTTTCAAATTCTATTTCTAAATGTTTGCTTTTCAAAAGTCAACTCACATCGCGAGAAGTGAGTTGAGTCTCAATTTGCACACTGAGGTACTTGCAATTTATGTTTCAAGAACTAACCCATATTACGAGAATGCGCAGGTCGAGCAATTTTTGATTTCGTTTCAATAAAGGATAAAGTTGCAAGAAAGCCAATTGAAGATGCAAAATTTGCCTTTTGAAGTCACAAGGGAGCTGATCAAAGGTGTAGACCTTGCATCCCCAGTGAAGTCGCAGAGGCACAGATTGAAGTCACAAGGGAGCTGATCAAAGCAGAGCGGATTGAAGATACAAGATCTCATCTCTAAAGTGTCAGAAGACAGATCACGATGAATTACATATCCCTGAAGAGAAGACAGATCGAGGCTACAAGGCAGATCTCAGAAGTCACGATGGATTGAACCTAAAGCTACGAGAGGCGGTGGGTTACTTAAGAAGGGAAACCCCAGAGCAAGTCAGAGGCTAGCAAGACCAGGCAAAATTGGCCTTTCTTTATGTCTTTACTCTATTACCGTTACACGACAATGAGCAAAGAGGGGCAGCTGTAATGGCCAATTTTGGCCCGTATAAATTAAACCAAAAATCAATGTCCATTACAAATTTTAAACCCAATTACAACTTTAGCCCAACATTTCAAACCCGTTTACAAACCCAACTACCCTAGCCCATTGCCCAAATACACCCAAACCCTAACTCAGAAACCCTAGCCCGAATACCCATTTAGCCTTTGCCGCCAATGCCACTGACCCACTTGCTTTGCCCATCTGACAGCAGCTGCAGCACCGCCCTAAGGTCGTCTCAGCACCGCCCAAGGAGCCCTGCAAGCATTAAACGAGACAAGGACAGAAAGCAATAGAAAAATAATAAAAAATGACTTGTAAACGAAGTAAACAGAAGGCTATAAAAGTCTGATTCAAAACGATTGTAAGGGTCGGATTTTGAACCCCAAAAACAGCAAATACAAACGCAAGAATATTCAAAGGCAAAATAGCAGTATTCTAGCAATAACAGCGAAGGGAATACCCCAAATTTCAAAACAATACTAGGAAGCAGTGGATTAAAGTATTAGAATACCAGAGCAGATTACTATCGTGAGGTGATTTTGCTTTACAACTTCGTTTTTATGTATGGTTTTTGAATAATAATAACAGTAATATTATAAAGAATAAAAAAAAAGGAAAAATCGAAAATTTACCTTTTTCCGGCCACCGGAACGGTGGCCGAAACGACGGCAGACGGCGGCACGCACGGTGGTCCGATCATCGGCCGGTGACCGGCCGGTGACCGGACGGTGACCGGACGGTGACCGGTCCGATGACCGGTCCGGCACCGGAGCCTTCCCCCCGGAGCTTCTTTCCCTCTCCTTCCCTCTTTCTCTTTCTCCCTCTTTCCCTCTCCTTCCCTTTCTTCTTTCCTTCCCTTCTCCTCTCTCCCCCTTCTCCCTTTTTTTTCTTCCCCGGGTACCAAATGACCCAAAAACAAAAAAACTCATCTTTTATACTAACCGACCTGGGTCGGGTCGACCCGACCCAGGTCCGCCTAGGATCCGCGCGTTGTGACGTCACTGGGGTTATTTTCAACCCCAGTCCCTCCGCTTTTCTGGTGGTTTACAATCAAGTCTTAAATTTTTGCAATTTAGCCCTGGAAGTTGTCCCGTGTTCCGATATGGTCCCCACTGCTGCGCACCGTTTTAAAAGCACGGGAAAATTGCTGTTTTGGTCCCCTTATGTTTTACCCGTGTTCTAATAAGTCCTTTTACTTGTTTTAATTTTAAAATCTGGCCCGAACCTTTCTCCCCGTGTTTCAATTTAGCCCCTACTGCTGCGCAGCGTTTTAAGGCTCCGGGTAAATTACATTTTTGGTCCCTCCCTTGTCTTATCGCGTTTAAATCGGTCCTATTTTCTTTTATTTCTTTTTAAAATTGCCCGAATATTCGTTTCTATTTCCAATTTCGTCCTTCTGCCCTTTATATTTTATTATTTTGTTATTTTTATTACTATTATTATTATTATTATTATTATACCCATATTTACTATTATTTTATCTCAGTATTATATTTTATTTGATATATTTTAATATTATTTCTTATTATTATTATTATATTTATATATATTTTATCCTTATTTTCTAATATGTATTGTCAATATCACCTAAGTATTTAGTATCACCTTAATATTTTCCTAATATTTAACTATTATACTTACTATTTCTATTATTATGAGTATATATTCTTAATATTATTATATATATTCGTATACTACGTGTATATATAATTTTTTATGTGTATATATGTTTTGATACTATCATGATTATTTTGTTATATCATGTGTATATTTTAGTACTATATATTATCGTATATTATGTATACTTATATATTTATTTCTCTTTTCGTAACATTATATATGTATCGTGTATATATATATATACCATATCTTTAATATCACTTTATTCCGCATTATTATGTTTTAATATATAAACCTAACATTATTAAAATTTTAAAATATGTTTTCATTTTGTTTGTTATTATATGTCTGCATATATGCCTTTCTTATACTTAATATTATTCTCACATATCTATTATGGTTTTCATTATTAATATATTACTGTTCTCATTATATTACTAATACATCATCTTATTATTATTATTATCATGTTGGATACTATATGCATTACTCTAATTATTATAATCATGCATGCGTCGTAAGTATTTTATATGTTTTGTCTTATATGTTCTCTACCTCTTATCATCATTTGCTTCTAATTTAGCACATTAGTTAACATTTCGATTTCTTCATCAATACTTATCAAAAATTTTTCATGTTTTAATAAATAAGGCAATATACCGATTCTAACATTAGGCCGGTGATTTCATCGCTATGTTGGGTGAATCGCGAACGGCTCGTGTTAGAAGCGGGATATCTTTTTCAGAAATAAAAACTTTAAAATGCTCGTATTCTTGATCGGATCACAACAAAACTTTGAATTGAAATTGTGCTTTTGAAAATTTAGACAACTCGCTTTTGAAAAGATACCAATTTTTGGGCGTCGCGGGGGTGCTAATACCTTCCCCGCGCGTAACTGACTCCCGAACCCTATTTTTCTCTGAACTTTAACGCGGACCTAAACTTGGCCTTTTATTCGAAAATTGATGTTTTATCAGGTGTCCGATCGCACCAAGAAGAAAAGATCGGTGGCGACTCCCTTTGTTTTAATAAAATCAAAACTCGTTTTCAAGATTTAAGATCGCCCCAATTAGCGACCTAAGCTAAATTTTTCGTCGCTACAATAGTAATGTAGATAATGTTTTAATTTCAATCAATACCCAAATGGTCACCTTCCTCAATATCAATGGATATAGTAAGTTTCCCTCAAAGGATATTATAAATGAAATAAGCCTTTCGTGAGGTCATATTGCTTGCATAGCGACATTGCCCAAAGGCTCAGCTTCCTCTTGCACTGGTTTTGATGGTATTTCATATATCAAACCTTTTAGTGTCCGTGGGAAACTGATTGAAATGATTTTAGTTGTGGGACAAATGAACTTTCACATTCAAGTTTGTTGTAGTTTACAAATTTATTAAAAGTTTCCTTAAACTTGCTTCAGTTTATTCATAGGGTGATGGTTGGCTTTTTTCTTTGGTCTCCCCTTTAAGTTCTTCCTTGTTGTAAGGTACAAGTTAATTCCTGTTTTCAGCTTCCATATCTTTTAGGTCTCAAAGCAATTATGAACAAAATATTTGCATCCAAATTTAGAAGAAACCAACTTTCACCCTCTTATCAAAGATCACTTAAATTTAGGGAACAAAATTTTTTATACAAGATTTGTTGATGGGGTTGAAAACAGCTCACACAGAAATCAAGTGATTTGTAAGAGAAATGGAAAATTCTTTGATCAATTTTGCGGAATGTTGGATGTAAAATGGTGCATTGGAGTGATCTGATGAATGGAAAGACTTGTTATAATGTGAGTTTCTTGAGTATCTCATGGAGAAGAATATATAATTGAGTCATAGTAAGTTTTTTGCACATGTATTTGAATGTAATCCGATAACTTTCTATTTTGTTATGAAGCCATACGTCCAACAAAACTTGAGAGCAGTGTTGACAAGGTGTTTCTATTAGTGATGTGGTTTCCTCGCCACAAGATGAACTCTTTTTCATCTGTGTTTCTATTAGTGATGTGGTTTCCTCGCCACAAGATGAACTCTTTTTCATCTTTTTGGGATCGAAATTAAATTTATATTTTTATGATAGTAAAAATATAATTTCATCATTTTAGTAGTCTATATCTTTATAATTTTTTAAATGTTAAATCAAATTTTTATCATTTTTGAGGACAAATTGTAATTTTATTATTACTAATTTAAAATTTTATAAATTGTAAAAAGTCTAAATTAAAAATCTACTATTTTAAGGAAACATGGTCTCCTAGGTCTCTTAGTAGCTCCGCCACTGAACATAAACAATGTAATCATATATAATAAAAAGGAAATTGAATCTAAAAATTAAATTTTATAAATTTATATTTAAACTCGACATAATTTAATTCACAAAAAATATTCGATAAATTCAAATTTAAAATTTCGAAACTCTTTAAATCCGAAATGTGTGTTTACTTATTGGTTAGGCAATTAAACTCCTCCGGTCATTGATAAAAAATAAAACTGAAAATGACACAAGACTTGAAACCCAGAATTGTCAAACTGAATAAGATTGGATGATAATGAATAATGTGGTTAAGTAGTTGAGTGCATTTGTATATTATAATTTGAAAGCTTGAAACATATCACTGCCTAACCATAGTTTATTGTCAGTGACAAAGGCTAGCTTATATATACCATGCAGAAAAAGCGCACAGAATGTTCTAAATTTTGTCTTATTTTTACTTTTTTTTTCCCTATAAATTTATTTGGAAACCATGGGATGCATGTGCACTTGACAAGGCTCAAGGTTATAAAAAGTCAAAGACATGTAGAAAAAAAAAAAGCATCCAACAGTAATTGAAAGGGCCAAAAGGGTTGTGTGTAGCAATTGTCAAACCAAACCAAGTCTTTTTTAAGTTATCTTGTGATATGGTTTCAAGAAAGAGTCAAGACTTGCTGACATTTCAATAAAGAAGATATATATACATATACATACATATATGTGTATATTAAGCAACGACTAATTTGCTAACTGTTATGGCATCCCCAGGTAAAATATATATACATTTCAATAAAGATTGATAATATTTTGAGTTCTTTTGATACCTTGAAAGAGGATCAAAGAACAAAACATAATGTTTGAGCTTTTTTTTTTCTAACCCTTTGGGTATTGGTTTGCATAATACCTCACCACCCCACAATCAAAAAGTTCTTCAACCACCTATGCTAATGGGGTATTAAGGGCTAATGAAAGGTGTTTGTTTTATATAATGGTTTGTGCCTATGCTAATGGGAATATATCAATAAATATAGAGATGTATATGCAAATAAAAAGAGAGAGAGAAGATATTATACTCAAATTGGTGTCATCCATCTCTATCACCCTTAAAAAGAGAGAAAGAAAACAAAAAAGGAAGAGAAAGAAAACAAAAAAGAAAGAGAGAAAGCCCCATTTCTATCCCTATCATGGAGACCTTTTTTTTTCCTTTTACCCCTTTGATGACAAAAAGGCAAAAAGGGGTGTTTGGTTAGAGGGTTTAGTAAGCAAACCCTAATCTTTGCTTATTTGGATTTAGATTTTTCCTACTCCAAAAGGATAGTCGAGGACCATTGAATATATCATACCTTTTTAAGTCATTAAGATTTAAAAAAGAAATGGCCCCACCATATTGATTTTGCCTTTTGGTTTTCTACCATTTTGGGTTTGCAAGAGGGATCTTTAGTTTGAATAATACAGCACAAGACTTTGGAAAGTGCATGGTACTGGGGACCCATTTAAAATGATAATAAATAAAATAGTTTGTACCAAAAAATTAAAAATAAAAGGATAGTGGTTTTCCTATCTCTCTCTTCTTCCTTTAGTGGGGTATTTTTTTTTTTTTATATCTTAAAATAAGAATTCCCCTAAATTCTTATCCATTATTTTCACCTTTGATTTCTTTAGTTTTATGCAGATTCAAACAATTTGACTGAAATTAAAGAAGTTTGTGTTAAAAGATTTTTAATTGAATTATTGTTTTTAGAGATATCAAAAATGTATTTCCTTATATTTAAGTATAATCTCTAATTAAATTATATCAAAATTTCATAAAAACATCCTACTAAACACCTAATTGATAACATATAGAGGACCACTAATTTATTTGTTGTTTAGCTATCATTGCTATTATTCTTTCCCTCCAAATACAACCTTCTATTATTAGTTATTTATTTTTCTTTCATATATGTTTTAAAGAAATTCTAACTTCAATTTTATACCTAATATGCTTCAAGTTGAGTTATGAGCTATTTATGATGGATTCTAATTAGTTTAAGAGGTTAAATGAGTAAATGTTATTATTGAGACATATTGTGCTCTAGTTATCAAAGGCATTTATGGAGATTTTTGAGGACATTCAAACAGAGATTTAATTTTGCAATCGTGAGTGGAGAGTACTCATTAAACAAGTGTCTAGAGAGGTGCATTCTGCTGTGAACACTTTAGTTGATCTGATGCAAGGTTTTCCCATTGACGTGAGAAGTTTTCATGTTGCCCCTCCTTTATATTACCCATACTTTATTTAATAATTAAATATTAATTAACTTTAATAGTATTAAATCACTTGTAATTTGGACTAACATTTTATGATAATAAATACTATGTGATTATTCTCATTTTACTAAAATGGTATATGTATGTGAGTTCATATACTCATCAAAATCCAAAAAATCAAGGGATTGAAAATACTATCACATGCAAGTATTTCAAATTTCCTTTTCGAGATATGACCTAATATTTTGTGTCACGATGAAGCTAAATCTTTTGTAGTTAATTTGCATTTCTTATCTATTACAATAATATGCAATGATTCATTAAATAAAACAATGTTATAAAAAATCAATAAATTATTATAATATCATAAAGAATTGAAACCCACAAAATTTGAATTGTGAAAACAAAAACTAATTTCATTTTCAAATGAACAAAAATAATCGTATTTGTCAAATGCTAAAATAAAATATCTTTCATCATAAACTGAATTACTGTCACGTAGACATATCTTTCATCATAATTGAATTATTATTAATAAAAAATATTTAAACCTTATGAGTTACGAAAAATCCACTAATGCCCTAAGGTTTATTTATTAAATAAATTTTAAATAAAATTATATCTTTTCCTTTAATTAATTATTACCTTATTTATTTTTTGCTATCTATAATCTTTATAGTCAATATATTTTAATAGAAAACAATAAAAATATAATTGGTTATAAAAATATTTTAGCTATTATTAAAATAATTTATAAATTACATTATTTTATAATAATATATATTATATTAAAATGTTATTAAGTTTCTAATATGTGACATTTGCCAAGGAAAGAAAGAAAGCATTTGTGGAGGAAAAATTACAACATAAACCCCTCTGCTTTTTATAAAATTTTAATGGTGTTTTGCAAGTTACATTCTTATATAATAAACCATTGTAAATTGTAAAACCCTTTAAAAAATTTATTTCTATTTTTACAAATTAAATACACTATTAAAATTGAAATATATATTTAAAAATATAGATAATGCTACAACAAGTTATTTAGTGGTCACAATATTTAAATTTAATTAACAATCCATATTAAAAAATTAATAATTAAATTAGAAACTATATATAAAAATAGAATTTCACACAATCTACTATTATAATATATATTTTATAAATAATTTTGAAATATTTTTTATTCAAATTTAGTTTAATATCAAATATCATATTTTTAAAATTTATTTCGTAACCACATTATTAATCAAACGATGCAAAATTTATGATGAAATTTAAAAAAATTAAATGTAATTTAATTAATAAATGCATGGGTAAAGAAAATTAGTTCAACAATATGTTAAACATAATATATATATTTTTAATTTTAAGTTACAAGTATAATTATAATTGTGATTATAAAGATAGGAGAAAAGCCAAAATTGTTAATAAGGGGGTGAGATATTTTTATAAAACATACATGTTCAAAGTAAGGGCCACACAAGGTATTTTAAATTTTGGGATAATTTTGATTACCAAAATCTAAGAAAAACAAAATAAGTTAAATGCTCAATTTATTTTAGATATTATAATTATTTAAGTTTATTTTTACTTAATTAATATTTAGATACAATTTATACTTAGATGTTGCAATTATTAAATTTTATTTTTACTAGATTAATTTTTAGATACTACTTTGTATTAACTTACCAAATGAAACTAAAAATGTTACTAAATTTATCATAAAAAATTATAAAATTTATCAAAAAAATCAAATTTAGAAAAAAAAAAAGTTTGGGGGCGAAACATAAGTTTCTATTTTTTTAAATAATAATTATAATATCAAAATAATTTTTTTAAAAAACTTAAAGGGGCTTAAAAAAATTTACCAAATTTAAGGGGTGGAGACTGTCAGTTCCCTTAAATTCGCCTCTGTGAATAACTATAACTAGAACACATTCATACTAATAACCAAAATATCTCTAAACCTAAACTTAAATAAAAATATAGAGAGTCCACACATGGTAGGACAAAAAACAAAATAAATAGAAATAGAAATAGAAAATGCACACATGATTTACCCATAGTAAAATTCAAATATGAAATTTTAAAAGCCTGGTTATATTAACCTTGCCATTAACTTTGAGATGAATTCAATTTTTCTTTGTCACTTTCTTCTTTTATTGTTTTTACATTTACATTTTATTTAAATTCTCTTTTATTGAAATCTTTTAAATGGTAGAAATTAATTAATTTTACATAAATATAATTTAATATATTCATCTTGAAATTAATATGTAACTAAATACAAATATAAAATATTTAATTTTAATTAATGTTAAATATAAATTTTATGAAAGAAGTTAAATACATAGATAAATAATAAGGGGTATAAAAGAATTGATGGTTTTAGATGTTTATAGAGAAGGGAGTAAGGTTGCTCGTTTTCTCTAGACCTTTGGGTATGCATAAGTTTGAGAGGGTTTTGGTACGTATAGACGGATTGTGGTTTAAGTTTATTTTAATTTAAAATTTACCCAGTAAATAGATTTGAAGGAGAGAATAAGTGTCTGCTCCCTAGACTTAAAACAAATTTGGTATGATGAATATATGCCCAAATTCAAATACCAATAATTAACTGAGTTTTGAATTGTTAGAATAAAAATTGAAGAAGAATAATGAAAAGTTGGTAGGATTTGAGTTTTCAAGAATTGCCAAAAGCAAATAACATTTAACAAACCTCTTCTTTTGCAAGATGAATGAGAAAGTAAAATGTTTGATGGCTGTAGATATGCCCAAATAGTAAAGCAAAGATATAACATAATGTATCAAGAAAAACTGAAAAAGTTAAAAAGATACAATGAATTATACAGAACCTGCCAAGATAATGGGCTGCTTTCATATTTATTTGGCCACCAACTTTGACAAATAGTTATCAATTTGCCATTTCAATTTCATATTGCATGCAGAATTATTATTTGAAATACCCATGGTGATTTTTTTAAAAAAAATTTCTTGTGTATAAGATCTCAAATCTTAAGCTAATGTGAAAAAATAAATTAAGTTACTGTATTCAATTCGTATCCAATTAAATTTTTGTACTTAGTTAAAATAATTAATTGAGCCCTTTCGTCTATTGTTTTCATCATTAATTATGTTGATCGTAAAAATAAATTGATAAATTAATCAAATGGTGATATTGTAATAGGGCAATTTTGCCCGGGCCTAATGAAACCAAATAAATACAAAAACAAATAAAACCAAAAATGTCCAAATGTCCATTTACAAATTATAATGAGCCCCAAAACCCCTCAAACCCAATTAACCCATCAGCCCACCTAGATCCACTACCCAAACCAAATGACTAAGGACTCACTACCCGGTAGTGCAACTCAAGCCCAATCCCGGTAGCCCAATTGGCCCAAACGCTAATAGCCCCTAGGGTCAAACTAGGGTTTCAGAAATTGAAACCCTAGCAGCCTTCTCCACCGCCGCAAGCTAGCTGGCCTCCTACGCACATCACCTCCTCTACCTACTCCATCATGCTGTGACCACCTGCAAACTAAAGAAAACACGCGACAGAGACAGACAACAGCAAATAGTAGCAACAACAGTACCAAACAGTGATAAACCCGGTGTAATCGGGGCTATAAAACCACGACTAAATTGATGTAATAGAAGGGAGGTTTTTTTTTTTTTTTTCATTCGGCTTAACAGAGATCGAAAAACCACTGTAAAAAGAGGATCCGATCCTCATCCTTAAGATACAAAGAAATCAAAAGAACAAAAAAGAAGGTCTTTTATTTAAAAAAAAAAAAAAGAAAGTTCACGAGCAAATACTATCTTCAAATAGCAGAATACACAGCAACAGATAATAAAAAGGTTGCACCCCTTTATTTTCGAGTCTTTGCTTGATTTAGATTTCATTATTTTAAGTTTCAAAAAATAAAAAAAAATAAAAGAAAAAGAAGCAGTTACCTCTATAAACCGAACCATCGGGGTCCTACTTGCTTCGTCAAGATTGAAGTACAGAGGTCTCCAAGGTTGAAAGTGTTGGGACCGGTACGCACCCGTGGCCGTTTGTCGAATTTCATGGCAATACGGAGAACGGTGGAGGGCTTTGTCGATTTGGCAGAGAGGAACAGAGGGATTAGGGATTTTGTAAAAAGTGTAAAGGAGGGCCGATTGACATGGTTTTCGGTACTTCGAATGGGGTTGAAAATCGCCCTTTTCGTGCGACCGCGACCATTACGCGCGATGGCCGCGATGGGTTTCAGACCCAAGCCGAGCAAGGAGGAGAGGGAGAGTTTGAAGAAGGCTGCTGCCTTCATTCTATTCTTCTGAAAATGTTAGGGTTAGAATAAAAAATCTGGTTTTAAGTGTTGAACCAAACGGCGCCGTTTGGTGCTCTGCCCGTGCATCCGACCCGATCCATACTCGGATCCGCGCTTTCTACCATGGATGGGTTAATTTCGCATCGAGTCCCTCCCCTATCTAGCGCCCTGTGATTTAGTCCTGCTTCGACTATTTCCTTTTTTTAATTTGGCCTTTTAATTCACGTTTGTTTTTAATTTAGTCCTTTATGATGCTGCGCCGTTTCGAAGAATGGGTATATTCCCTATTTCGGTCCCTCCTGGTTTCGTGCGTGTTCAGCCTGGTCCTATACTTCCTGTTTTCATTTGATTTTGCTCCGTTATTTTAATTTTAGTTCAATTTAATCCTTTTAAACTGTTATTGTTATTTTATCAATGAAATTGGTTAATTTATTATTATTATTATTATCACTCTCACTAATATATCATTTTTTGTCATTACTAATACGTATATGTATCATTTTTTTATTTCATTACTATCATGTTTTGCTATCATTTTTAATATATATTATTAGTATATTATGTTTAACTTTATTCTTCCACGTTTTACTATATATATACATATTATTATTATTCCAAAAATATATGCACTACATATGTATCCCTATGGTATATTTTTAATGTCTTTATTATTTATATGTATATATGTACGTATCTATGTATTGCATTAATAATTTTTTATTATTATTGTTGTTTCTAATATATTATGTACATATACTTTTGTGATATATTATTATGTTTTTTTTATGTGTAAACGTATATATATATTTATGTAATATTATCAATATTTGTGTGTATTATATGTTTTTATGTATATACTATGTATTACCTTTTTGCCTACATATTATGTATATATTTTTAGCATTACTTTTTCATCTATATTAGGTACATATTTTCAACATCATTTTATTTATACATTTTTATATATATCATGTACATATCTTTTTTAGTATTACATCTTTTTTACACATTATATACATATATTCTATATGCTATGTACATAAATTTTTAACATTATATTCTATATATATTATGTATATATTTTAGTACCATATGGTTCATGTATTTTTATACTATTTCATGTATATACTTTGATATTATTTATGTATAAATGTTTTAATGTATATATATTTTAACCTCTTTTTTAATATATGTTATGTATATTGTTGATATATAAATATTTTTATGTATTACATATGTATATAGTTTAACATTTTTTATATATTATGCATGTCATTGATGTATAAATATTTTCGTGTGTCACGTATATATATGCTTTAACATTTTATATTATGGGTATTATACTATTAATATTATGTATTTGCCATTCTTTCACATACTTTCTATATTGTACTATGTATGTATCATTTAATATTTATTGGTTATTATGATTCATCGAGGCAATATATGTTGTTTCTTTGCTTTGTATGTCATTATTTCATGCTTGTATTTTCATAAAAAGTCGTATTTAATATCACTTTAGTAAAAATTTCTATTCAAAAGTTTTCGATAACCTAACTCGTTTTTGGGAAATTTCGAGGAAATCGAGCCTTAACTTACTAGGTTCCGGTTTCCTCGTTAAACCCGAGCTATCGAGTATCGCTTTCAAAATTAAAACGTGCGAGTTTTTAAATAAAACCTATTCTCGAAATCTCGAAATGCTACATCCTAACTTACTGAATGTGGCGTTCAGTGTCTCGAGATAGGAATTTCAAAATTAAGGTAATATTTTATAGTTTGGAACTTCGATAAATCGAGCCCTAACTTACTGGGTTTAGATTTTTCGTTCGACCCAAAATAATCAAATGTTCCTTTTCGATTTAAATATATGAATCTTCTTAATAAAAAGGACGAGCTTAATTTCGAGAAATTGATATATTGCACCCTAACTTACCAGATGCGACATTCTTATTTCATTGAGATGAGCGAGTCTTGATTTTTATTTCGACATATTCAAATGTTTTTAATAAAAGGGATCGTATTTTAAATTCTTTCGAATTTTCAAAACATTCGACACTAAGACATTAATTAATCAACAAGGTACCAATTTTTGGGCGCATCGAGGGTGCTAATCCTTCCTCGTGCGTAACCGACTCCCGAACCCTTTTCTGATTTCGTAGGCCAAAATCGTTGTTTTGATAAATCAAAATATTTATTAAAAGCAACCACTTTTCGAGGTGATCCGATCACACCTCAATAAAAAGGATCGGTGGCGACTCCTGTTCATTTTCAAAATCCAAAGTCGATTCCCCCTATTTTTATAAATAAAAAAAAAAGGTTTCGACAGATATGTAATAACTTCTCATTTGATTTAATATTTTCTCATAAAATATTAAAAAATTATTAATTATAAAAATATATTTTTTTAAAAAAATTGATATAAACTTAAAAATTATAAAAAAAATTTCTAATAAAATTATCAAATTAATAAAAACATATTTTAAAATATTAAAATATTATAAATGTTATAAAATAAAGAGAAATGAAGAAAATAAAGAACAAAGAAAATATGAAAGCATCAAAGCAATAGAGGATGTACTTTATTGATCAAAAGGGATGGTTACAATGTTTCATCAAAATCTCTTTTTATAGGCATAAGAAATATAAAAGAAGTAGAGATCTAATTCTAATAACTATTAGAATTTAAAGTATACCAAAACTTTATCTTAATCATGATGGACATCCACTTAATAAGATATTCATAACACTCCCCATTGGATGTTCATTGGTAGATAGTGTGCCTCGTTAAAACCTTATTAGGAAAAACTCCGTGGGATAAAAACCTAATGAAGGAAAAAGAGTACACGATCTATAATACGCATAATATGTTGCCTCATTAAAAACCTTACTAGGAAAACCCAATGGGACAAAACATCGATTAAGGGAAAAAGAGTACAATGCGTATTTACTCCCCCTCATGAAAACATCACATATTTTCTCATATTCTACGTATTCAATCTTGAATACTAGTTTTTCAAATGACTATTTGAATGTATTTGATAAGCATTTATATTACTATTCTTTTAAAAGTCATGAGTGAGGGAAATTTAAGGGAAATATATTTTGATCTCTTCAGGAGATTCAACAATAATCATAACAAACTTTAATCATGATTCTTTTATAAAAACACAAATAGGTATTTTGGATCATTTTATAATCCTCCTTCAACTACTGTTCACTAAGTCAAATTTACCACATATGTTCAAATTATTTCAATTCACATAAATGAACAATTTCTAGAGAATTTCAAGATGCTTCTAGCATCCTAAATCCTTCAAGGATTTTAATATAATCTTTACTATATAGTGATTCATAAAAGGTTGTAACAATAACCATTAAACTCAAGTTAAATCTTGTATGAATTGTCAATTTAATAATATATCTAAAGGTTATTGCATCCACCACAAAAAAAATATTATATCTTTTCATAATCAATGCCAGGACTTAGCGGAAAACTTTATATTTTTATTCTACTTTTGCAAAACTACTTCAATTGCACCCTCATTGGCTTTATACCTTTAGATATTTTGACTACTGGTCCAAAAACTCCACGAATTTAATTGTACTTGAGTTGCGTCTTTCTATTTTGATCAATTTATTTTGTATTTATATTTCTCAATAAATTTATTCAATCCTCCTTTTATTTCGTTATTTCAATAATAATATTACATGTAAAATCATTGTCGACCACTTTTATTATTCGATTCCACATTTTTTTGAATTGACATAACTTATTGAGATATTTTATTTTCATTATTTTAAAATTTAATTTCAGGTACCTGAATCTTTTCTGGAGTTTTATTTATTAGTTGTGTCTTAGGTCTCTTTTGGAGCACTCACCTCCACTATATGACCATCTATAAGAATTTTCATCTTTGGAGCTTATTAATCTATTATTTATTCTAACTGATTGTCCTACTGGGGCTTTGATTCAAATTAAAATTTTAGATGGTATAAAACACCTGGTTATTCTCATTAAGCTTATAAATATATCTAACAGTTAACTTATAATGAGTTATCCTTATTGAACTTCTGGTTCAAATTACTCTCACCCTAATTCATTACAAGTTATTATTTCTCTCCCCCGAATGTCGGAAAAACTATTGAATCAAAATTGTAATCACAAATCATATTATAATTGAATCTCCAATGCATTTAAAACATCTAATAATATAAAAAAAACTCGTAATTAATATATATTCCCAACTTTCTTTGAGGATTCACTCATCTTTGTGCATTGTGGTGGAGTAATTGGAACATATATGCACATACAAAAATTCGAAGATGAGAAATATTTGGCTCTTGATAAAAAACCAATTGTAATGGGGAGTATTTATAACTTATTGGCTTGATGCGTACAATACATAAATCAACATAACTCATGTTGAAATAGGAAGCTTAGTTCTCATAAGTAATGGTTTAGACATTAATCAAAGGTGTTCAATCAATAATTTCTCTAAACCATTATGCGCAAACTTTTACAAAAGTTTTTTAAACTCAATTAATAAAAGATTGAGATATAAACTCATTAGTATTAGCAAGATGAAATGTCTTAATTGCATAATCTAAAATTAATTATTTAAACAAGCAATCTTGCAAACGATAGGTTACAAATTGATAACACATATGTGATTATTTTATAGATGTATCTACCAAAATCATATAATATCAAAACCATCCACGTGATGGATGAATGTGCCCATATTCGTTTTAGAAATGCAAGACACTAAATCTCAACTTCAGCTAGTAAGTTTCTAATAATAAATTTTCACTGAGAATAAGCAACATATAAGAATTCTTTTAAATTAAATAATGTGTTGGTTCTTTAATGAATGTTCATATGAGTTCTTAATTAATTTTTGCATAATATATGATCCAAGATGGTCTAACTGGTCACGCCAAGTAGTAAATGTTTTTGTATTAGTAAACTTCTGGTTTACTTTAACATGTGTTTCAGTGGTACTAAATCGTAACAAATTAATAATTTTACTATCATTCCTTTTACTTTGTATCCACATATAAGTGTTATTGTGACATTTACTATTAGAAATGTCTAAATCAATGTTAATATTATAATGTCACTAAGTCAACAAAATAAATATAGTTTCCAAACAATTATATGCAATATTCGCTTTAGGGAATATGCCAAAATCTTCAAATATCTAAAAAAATGTGTAACTTTAGGTGCATCCAACCATAACGAGCTTTAGATAGAATTATCGTATAGATCTTTCACAGTTAAATATTTTGCTTTCAACCCCTTAATGGGGATGATGGCAAAAGAAGATCACAAATATTATAATATAAATTAATAACACAATCCTCTTTTTTTCATCTTTTCAAAATAGATATTTATAGCAATAGTGATTCATATGAAATATAATATTTTCCTCATTCACAATCTCAATATAAGATACATTATAAATATCTTTTAAAACTAGTTGATTACCCATCACAAGATATTAATATATTAGTTCTTCTGGAGCTTTTGACTAGTTTTATACTATCAAATATTGGAATGGTATTTGTTTGTTTTAGTACCAAATAAGATAAATACTTTCTATCTATAATGATAGAATTTATTACTACATTCTCATATAATTCCTCAAAGAATATTAATAGAAACAAAATATTTAGGCATATGCCACATATGTGGCCAATAACCTTTCATATCACATTTATAACATAAGTTATATTTACCCTATGAAGAGTTATCTTGAGAACTCTCATTATCCTCTTATTTATTACTATGTTCCCACTTTTAGTGGCCCATGATTATATCTTTTAATTTCCCAATAAATCTAGTAGGATATACTTCTAAACGCCTCCATTAATTCTTTATTTCATAATCACCATCGTAAAACATGTTGGATTTTAAATCAAAATTTATCTATTCATGTTGTCATGATTAGTCTCCAATCACATCCTCAATTACAACAACAATCATGATCTCTATATTTTCATTTTTCATAATTGTAATGTATTGCTACATTCACTTCAGGGAATGAAGCAAAACTAGTGGGAAGAATTTCATAGTTTTTCATTTGGTAACTTATTATTTTACTTAGCCATTAGAAGGTATGAGAGCATTCGGAAATACTGTTGAAGTCATTTTCACAATATTGCTACTGCAGGAGCACATTAGATATTTCAATCATATAGTGTAATATATTCCTCCGAGGAATATATATATGGTTTTAATGTAAAACACATGAATGTCTTATTCAACATATATCTTCTTGATTTGAAAAATGACATTATTTTTTATAAAATTTTGCATCACAAGGAGCTAAATATAAGCTCTTAAGAGCTTTTTACAGTTTGATGCGATATTAGCTTTTCAGGAGCATATAATTATTTTATTGTATAACCTTAATGAATGCTTAATTTAAATAAAATTTTATTTATTCATATAAAAATAAAATGAATAGGTATAAATAAAACATATATTAAACGTAACAACTAATAAATTCATGCTACTAATAAACCATTGTGGTTAGATAATATATCATACCACAACAAAATACAAAATATTATAATGTCAAATTAAAATAACTTTATAGCTATAAAAGTTTAAACATAAACATTTTCTAACATCCACCTCGTATGACATAATTTCATCTCAAATTTTACAATAATATGAAATTATTACAAACAATGTGAATATCCCAAAGTTCATAACAAGTAAGTATTTTTACTCACATTCCGCAATAATCATATATCTTAATCAAAATCAAAATTAAACCAATCAATTCTATTTAAAATGAAAAAATATTTATCTCCACATAAAAATCTCAATAACTAAATGTGTCAAGGGTTTTATAAATTTATAGAGATACGGATAGTGAATTATATAAATTGAACTTTTTAATAGAAATCAAATCAAATTTCAAAAGAAGTTGATTAGATTGACTTACGTTACCATGGATGAGAAGTGGTGATTATAAATATCCTTTATAATGAAGAAAAAGAGATCATCTCAAAGCAAATATCAAAAAACAAACTTTGAGAGTGAATTTTACTTATCGATTTCATATAGATAACGATATCAAATCTTTCACCAACCTTAATAACAAAAAGTAAATTAACTTAATCAAAATAATGATAACGTATAATGAGAGAAGAATAAAAAATAATAATCAGATATGAAACATTTAATAAAAAAAACTTCCTGTAAAAACTTTGCATATTGCTGTCAAAGATATTGAAAATCATGAAGGATAAATTTGATCAACGAACTATCACTTTGAGTAAGATCATGCTGATAACGTGTTATAAAACAGAGAGAAATTGAGAGAATAAATAACAAAGAAAATATGATAGCAATAGAGAATGTACTTTATTGATCAAAAGAGATAGTTATAATACTTATGAGAGTCTCTATTTATAGGCATAAGAAGTATAAAAAAAGTAGAGATCTAATTCTAATAACTATTAAATTTTAAATTATACCAAAACTTTATCTTGATTATGATGGACATCCACTTAATAAGATATTCATAACAAAAAAAAAAAATCTTAAAAACTTATAAAAATCATAAAAAAATTATTAAAAATAATAAAATTGATATAAACTTATAAAAATTATAAATAAAAATAAAAACTTGAATTGGACAGGAATAGTGCGCCGGGCCGATTAGATCGAAATCATCAAGGGTATTGGTCTGGAGAAACCCATCAGACCAGTTAACTTGGGAATTGAGTGGTTGAACCAATTTTTTTTAATTTTTTTATCAAACCAAAATTTCATTATCCAACCGTTAGCATATGTCATAATGAAATATTCTGACCATGATTTTCAGAACTGGATCGATGGTTGAATCGATCAGTACATCGATTTGCCAGTTCGACTAGTCTATCCAATTCAATTAAATAAAACATTAAAAAATTTAAAAAAATCGGTTTAGCTACTTTGTTCCCAGGTCAATCGGTCTAATGGCTTTCTTCAAACAACCCTTGTCGATTTTGGTCTAACTAGTCCGACCAATTAATCTGGTCCAGTTTAAGTTTTTATGATTTTTTTTTTATAATTTTTACAAGTTTATATCAATTTTATTTTTTTAAAGTTTTTAAGAATTTTAATACATTTTTATAAAATTTGAAATATGCTTTACTAATTTTATAAAATTTATAAGTTTTTATCATTTATTATATTTTAATAAGTTTATTATTTTTAAATATTTTTAATTTTTAATAAATTTTTTATTTTTTTATTTTTTATAATTTTTATGAAAAAATATTAGATTAAATCAAAAGTTGCTACATATTATCATCTGATTGATCCATCAATTTATTTTAATAATCAACGTGATCAATGCCGAAAACCATTAATGAAAGGGCTTAATTGATTATTTTAGTTAACAATAGGGATTTAATTAAGTGCGAATTTAATGTAAAGGCTTAGTTTATCTTTTTGCATTTTTAAGGTTTTTATTTTTTTTTACGTATATGTCATATAAAAAACTTACATCTCAATCAAAATAATTCTAGATGTAACGGACTCTAGATTTAAGATCTGTTTGCACAACACAAAATAATTAAATGAAAGTATAATTACCATGGTAGTAATTACACTCTCTTGTAATTACAAAGAATTGTAATTCCTTAAATGTGTTTGACTAACACCGTATAATTAAATCATAATTCTCAATGTCATGTTTGGTAGTACAAATTGTAATTACACATAGTTATATTTTTTAAAATATTAATTACTAAAAAAATTATTAGTATGATAAAATAATCATATGTATTATGTTAGTCTAAAAATCAATTAGTAATACAGTTTTTAATAAAAAGAACAAGAAAAATAAACATTGTATCTCCTTCCACGTAGACTTCAATGTACGGATCATCTCAATTCCACAAGCTATGAAATATTCAATATGCTAGAATGATCCTAACTTGTTTTCTATGTTATACTAAGGTCGTGTTGTTAATATGAGAATTAGTTTTTTAGAACAATAAATGTCTTTTCAATCACATTTTAAACCTTGAATGTCTCAAATTAAAAAGTTCGTGAGCTGTCTATGACATCTCTGTCTGGCACCATTTTCTCAAATGGTATCATACCTCACGATACGGTTCAAGAAAATCTCTTGTATTTGCATAATTAACATTAACATTATATTTGGGTTCACAGTACAAATAGTCTGTAACTTTAATTATAAAAAAAATTATATAAACTTAATTTGAAAAAAAAATTATACGAACTTAAATCTATTTTTATAATATGTAAATAAAGTAAAATATAATATAAATTTTATAATATATAACCTTGTCTAACAACTTTCACATCACTTCTTATAAATAATATAATATTTTATCATAAAAAATATTTTTTTGTAAATAAGTTATTAATTTTTTATGAGTAAATATATTATTTTTATAACATATAACATTGACCATTATTTTTTATAAATAAATATATTAAAACATTTAAAATTTTTCTCGTAACTTTAGAATTTTTTTAAGATTTAAATAATATAAAATTTTTATTATAACTTTATAAAATACACAAATTATTTTTATAATATAATTTTGCATGATTTATAATATAATATTTTTTTCATAACGATCCCAAACATTAGCATGTGTTCATACTTATAATATAATTTTTATAATTTATGTAAAAATAATTTTTTAAAATTAAATTTACATGTAATTACTTTAATTTTCATGTTATTTTAAAAATTAAAAAATGTAATCGAAATACTCTAATTATGTCTAATTCTACCCATTATAGTTACTCAAGTTATATAATTATAAATAATTAGAGGGTTTTAATTTAAAATCCAAAGGAGAAATGACGAAGTTTTGAAGCGTTAAACTAAAGGAGAAAAAGAGAAAGAAAAGACAAAGTAAAAAAAGTGAAGAGTAATGATGTCCCTACAAATACCATAAACGCATATAGAAGGGTTGTGATTGGTGAGTACATGGGCATGGCATTGTCGTGGGCCGGTGCTTGTCCCACTCCAAACCCTTCTCTACTACTTTTTTCTTTTACTGTCGGTTTGATACAAAATACAACTTTGGTGCTATTTTAACTCATTATTTATAATTACTCAAATTTTAACTATAATTTATTTCATGAAATTGTTTTTGTTTGATTATGATCGGGTAATGCATGGAGGGGAACCCATAATACTCAAGATTTCACCACCTTAAATCTGCAATTTTTTTAATCAGTAAATTTTAATAATAAATGCGACTAACGCGATTTAAATTCAGGTCACCTAAAATAATCAACAACCTTAACCATTAAATTATCACAAAAACTTTAAAATCTGTATTTTTAAATATAAAAAATTATTGTGCAAAACAAATATGAAATGATGGCTTCTTTTAATGATCACAAAATGAGTTTATTTATAATGAAAGGAAAAGTTTTAAAAGGGGAAAAATTGATTCCGTAATTATTTCATAATCAAAAACATGAAAACCACTTTTGATTTTATTTAATTTTTCTGATAAATATACAGTTGAAGTTGAGATAATAATTAACAACAGTAACAAGAAATAATAATGTAACAATAAAATTTCCCATGCTTTTGTGATCGTTAAAGATAGGTATAAAGCAAATAAAAGATAAAAAAGGCCACGACTTTTAAACTGTAACACACACACGCACAATCTCTGTTTGTCAACAAGTTTGACGCCCCTGTGTTCTTTCTCTGTAGTTTTGCTTTTCATTACAACCACAGTTTCCACTTCTTGTTGTTGGACAAAATCAGGAAAAAAAAGCGCTCAGTTCTTAGCAAATAATAAAAAATAAAACACCTCTATTTTGGGAATTGGGTTGTGTCCAAATCTTGAATTAGAGCCGTAGATTCCAACGAAAATATCATATTTTCTGCTTTTATTTCTTGATTTTGGAGTAAAAAAAAGCCAGAGCCGAAGGTGAATGTAATTTATGTTTTTTTCCCTTTTTTCTTTTTGCTTTGAATTGTTGAAATTAATACTTTAAAGAGCAAAGTTGGGAATTTTCATTTGGATTTTCTTTTTCCTGTTTTTACTCTTCCTTGGATTCCGGTGTTTTCTGAAGAAAAAGTTGGTTGCTTTCTTGGAATCTGAGCTTAAACTGTTGATGGGTCTTCGGTTAATATTAAATCTCGGGGGAGGGGGTTGGAATTGGAACTAGCTCACTTAAGATTCTCAACTTTTCAGGTGTTCTTGGTTTCTGGGTATTGAAGGAATTCTTTGTTTTTCTTTTTAAAGCTAAAGAGTTCAGCTTTTGCGGTTCATGTCTTGTTGGTTTCTTGGCTTATATTGAAGAATTTTTGTGTTAGAAGTAAGGTCTAGTGAGGCTTTGAATTGGGGATTTATCTTTCAACTTCTGTTTTAGCTTCATTCTTGGGATGTTGTGGGTGATTTTAAGTTGCCAGCTTAAAAAAGAAAATCACATTTTTGAGCCTTGGGGTACCGGATGTTGGGAAGTTTTTGGTTTCTTAATTGTAGGTTGTGTTACCTGTGTGAAAGTTCTTCCTTTTACTGTCTTTTTTCTTGCAAAATCATGCATGTATATGCTTAGGGAAGGATTTAGTAATATAGAGGTTAATGATTTGGCTTTAACTTAAAATTTTCATACACTAGGGGCTTGAAGACTTGGGGTTTTAGGTTCTAATCAGGTTTCTGATCTGGAGATTGTTTCTTATTTTGGTTTGTACTTCTGAATTTTTGGGTGACTTGATATTCTAAAAGGTGTTTTTTTTTTGCTTTGCCAGGTTCATTTCCTTGGTGCTTTATCATGGATTCCCCACAGTCAGTTGTTTCACCATTCAAGAACTCTGTTGTAGCTGAGCCTGAGAAGCAGAAAACCGAGTTTTTCAGTAGGAACTCGGGTGGTTTGTTGTCAAACGAGGTTAACAAAAAGGAAGAGAATTCCATTGGTGTTCTTGAGGTTTATGTTCATCAGGCAAGAGATATCCATAACATCTGCATTTACCACAAGCAGGATGTGTATGCTAAGCTTTGTCTCACCTCTGACCCCGAAAGCACGGTTTCCACCAAGATCATCAATGGTGGTGGGAGGAACCCGGTGTTCAATGATAATCTACGCCTTAATGTTCGAACTGTTGATTCCTCCCTCAAAATCGAGATATTCATGATGAGTAGAGTGAGGAATTATCTTGAAGACCAGTTGTTGGGATTTGCATTGGTGCCACTGTCTGAAGTGCTCCTCAAGAATGGGAAGTTGGAGAAAGAATTCTCTCTTTCTTCAACTGATCTGTTCCATTCACCTGCTGGTTTTGTCCAGTTGTCTCTTGCATATGCTGGATTATCTCCTGAAGTAATGGCTATTCCTGCTATGCCTAGAGATGTGGCTGCTGATGAAACTGTGAAGGATTTGGAAACAAGTGAGTGTGAGTTGGAAAAGATTGAGTTCCCGGATCCCATAATCGCAAATGAGAACCAGATGATGGTTTCCGAGTATATCGGGATCCAATGTTCTAATTTGGACTCTGAAAGTTCCGAAAGTTTGGGCACCTCTGATGCTGAGAGTCAAATTAGTTCAGACATGGGTGCTCGTTTAATGGAGAGCTCCTCTACTGCTACAGTCAATTCCATCCAAGCCGCCAAGCTCGATTCTCCTCCGAGCAGCGTGTCAACCAACGGGGCTTCATCTCCTTCGGCTGGTGCAAGCTCTGAGTCCTTCGATGGTCTGGCTGCTTCGAAAACTTCTACTCAGGAACACATTTCAGCCCCGAAAGAAAAAGCTGTGGATGTTGGAGATGTTGACAGCCATTCCTCAGGGGCACCAAGCGATTCCATCGTGAAACCTGTTGTTTCTGTTAACATTGAGCCCGAGCAAAAGCTGGTGCAGCAAGACATAGTAGACATGTACATGAAAAGCATGCAGCAATTTACCGAGTCATTGGCTAAGATGAAACTGCCTCTGGACATTGACAGTGGACCGACCAAATCGGAGAATTCAAGTACCACTGATCAGAAAATACAGGCATCGAAAAACACCGGCTCCCGAGTGTTCTACGGAAGCAGGGCTTTTTTCTAAGCTTCCTGATCCTCTATTCAAAGGAAGACACACAGGTGACTTTAGAATTTTAGGGTGGAGACTAATACTACTAATAGTGAAATGTAATAATAATGTATCATGTAATGTGGTCTTTTCCTTTGTATGTCAACATGCTTTAGATGAGAGGAGGCAAAAATCATGACTTTGTACTGTTATTAGCTTTGTTCCATTGCAGTTCCTGTTAGTATATATGAACCTTTCCGTTTTTTTCTATAACATCGTCTTCTTGCTGATTTCAACTTTCAAAATAATTGCAAAAAATCACATTCCAATCTTAACCACAGTGTAATTTATGCATGTAATCATATTCTGTGATAATTTGGTCCCACTTTCACATGGTGAACCATGCAAAATTTTGCTTTCTGCTGTTTGTAATACTAAGATTCAAGATATCATTGGACCTATATTCATATTTACTTTACATATCCATCATAGAAAAGGCAATTGGCTAATATGTCTTTTTACAGTGTCATAATCTTTTACCAATATTTGAAATTCAAAGCGAGAGCAAACCAGTGTTTATTTCAAAAGAATATAATTAAAGGATAACAAGATAGAAAATAAGAGTTGATCTTATTGCATGTAAAGGAGCAAAATCTAAATAGGTACTTCAATGATTTCATTTGCTCTGATGGTCATATGCCTTCTGCAGATCCATGCAATCTGGCCATCATCCCTGTATCTCACCCTCCATAACCCGAATTTATCTGCAATATCCTTTCCTGTTGAGCACCTCCTGTCCCTTAAGAAGTCCACCACCCACTGTTGTGCTGATCTTAGGTCTTGTTGAATATCTCCTCTTCTGTTCTGGTTTCGGATTCCATTTATTCGTCCCATTGCCGCAGATCCAGCAGCTCCAGCAGCGACTGCTCCTGCTGCTCCATACATTACGGAAGAGTCAGCAAGATGGGCAACTTCCCTGCTCAAATCCGGTATCAGGTTTCCCATACCGGCTGCTAAATGTGCTCCGATTTTGAGAGCAAATGTGACCAGTTTCATGAACTTGGTCATGTATGGAGCTAAGCATTTTACAACAGTGTTATCAACGTGCATTACTTCACAACCAACTTGATCTTCAACAACATGCATTTCTCTCCTGAATTCACATAACATGTGCAACCGAAGAGCAGTCATGCCGGAAATAACGGTGGTTACCAATCTCCTCGAGTAGTTTTCAGTTTGAACAAAATAGAACATGTTGGGAACTTTCCGTCCTTCGACGTGAACATTAAAGTTCACAAGGTAGTTCACTTTGCGGTGAAGCTCGATTAGAAGTCTGTGCTCATAATACCTCATTCCCTGTATCTCCTGTTTCAAATCTCTTATTTCTTGTTCGATGATCTTTAATCTCTGTAGTACTGTTTCTACTCCCTTGGCTATCCCACTAAAAGAAGGATCAACTTTGCCACTTTCAACAGCATTGGATAATGAATTCTCTTCTTCATCAGGATTGTTTTCTGGTGGAACTTGCAGTTCCACAGCAAGGTTGTACAGGTCATGATATCTTCGGTGCAGTACTTCCCGGAAATCATCATCAGATAGGAGGTCTCGAGCTAAATCAAACCCAGCTCTAAGTACTAGTTTGCCTGAATCCGACACCGAATCCCAAGTGTGCTGATAATCATACATGGTTTCAGCTGGGACCGAGAGTAGTGCTTGTTTAAGTTGTTGAAGAGGCACATATTGGGATTTCCGGTACCTGGGAGGAACTAGGTTTTGCACACATTCTGGCCTCATAATATTTTCAATCAAAGTTACACCATGGCAAAGGCTTTGAATTGCTGGAACTATGAGCTGGTGGATAAGCCTGAGTGTTTCTGTAAGGTTCTTGGTGGAACAGGCAAGGATGTCAATGTAGTAACCCAACTGTCCTCCGAGCTCTACTCGGACATGGATACCATTGATGTTAATAGAAATGAGGTACTTCTCAAGGCTATAAGTAGCTCCATGCTGATTCTTCATTGCCATGATTCTGTTATGAAGGTGCACCTGTATTTGCAAGTATTAAAACTGAGTGAAAAATTAAGACTAGGACATGGTCATTAAAAAAAACCTTCCTTGATGATATATGTTCTCATGGTGTAAGCTATTTGAATATATTCACACTTGCAGGAAAACAAATCAGCATCTCTCTCTATATATATCTATATATTCAAATTCTGAAAAGCAACATGAAGCGATATGTGAAAGAGTAGAAAAAATCTTGCCTGTAAACGTGGAAAGAAGCCGGGTGTAAGGAACATATGGCTTGAATCATCACACTGAAGATGCCTTCCTGCATAAAGGCAATCAGCACCTCCTAATTGCCACTTCTGCGGTTTCCCTCGGCCTTCTTCAAGAATGGAAGGAATCAACAGCAAAGAATTTGGATCAGATGGGTCTTGTTCATAGCATAGTTCAAGTTTCATCATCATTTTAATAAGGTCATTGGCCTCTAAGTTCTCAAACACCTTTGAACCCATTCCTGGAATCTGACTCTGCAAACTTGCTCTTAGAATCTTCTCCAGTTCTTTCCTGCTGATGAATCCATTCTCTGCTGAGCTTTGCCTTCTAACCTCCAATTTTACCAGTTGACTCAGTACTTCACCACAAAACCACTCACAATCCAATATCAGGAAGCCTAATTCATCGAAATAGATCACCTCGCCGATATGATGGAGACAAGTAGCAACCACCCTCCTTCGAGTTTCAATTTTCTCCTTATTATCACGTCGAGATCGAATCCTCAGAGGTGGAACTTTAACTTGGCATAGCTCAGCAAACTCTTTCCACTTCATAGCTGGCTTGTTATAGTTTTCTGATCTCCAATCTGATAAAATTTGTATAAGATCATTGCAAAGCTGATAAACCCGAGGAACTCTCTGGAGGACAGTTTTGCTTGTTTTTCGAATGTGATGAGTGAGTTTACTGACTGATGCAGACGATCTTGCATCGACAGTAAACACAGTTGGATAGAAATCAACATAGCCATTAAACTTGTCTCTCAATTTTTGTATTGAATTCACTGTGGCCTCCAAGTTCTGGGATGTTTGATTGACTTTGTCATAGTGTGTGAGGACAACTGCTACATTGGGTAGCATGCACTGCTGGACCGCCCTTTTTGAATTGGAAACGATGAACCTGAGCCAATATTGGAGGTCCTCTTCAATCTCCATTGGAGTCTTTGGTTCTCGGTTGCTTGGTTTCCTGAATAAACTGGATATGATGAGGAAAAATGATGCACTCCCGTGCCCCGGGAACATGAGATCATGAAGAGAGTAAAACTCATGCTGACCAGCAAGATTCCAGATCGATATCTTTGTGTCTTCATCTTTGAAAGTCTTTATCTTCATACCAACTGTTCTAACCGCTTGTTCAACTGGATTCACTAGGGTCCTCACTTGTTCAATGTAGGGAAGTTTAGGAGAAGAGAAATTCTGTGATATTGAATTGCAAAGTGTTGCCTTACCTGAAAATAGCAATTAAAAGGAAATGGTTACTTTTGATCTCAACGTTAGTAAGTGGAAATGTTGTAGTTAATAAAACTTACCAGCATACTCTTGGCCACAAAAGAATACCCTACAGCACTTGGGCTCAGTAAGTGGCATATCCTTGAGCAAATCATTTTCAGGTTCAGTTTCAGGCTTCCCATTCTGACCCAATCTATGATAAATGGCATCTGCCTTCCCCGTATTATGCAATGGAGTTCGAGCGAGATCAATATCTTCGATCCAAGGATTTATTTGCAGTGTCTCCATTATTGCCTGCAACAACCTCTCCCCTCTAACTCCTTTGCAGCCTTGTAAAGACAAACACCTCAAACTGGCATTCTTCTCTAAGCTCTTGAAGATTCTAAAAAAGTCATCTGGTCTCATACTTTGATCATCCACGATGGCTAGCCGAGTCAAAGTTTCATTGGTGGTTAACATATGCAAAATGGCTGCAAAACCAGATCTTCCTATTTTTGTTCTACTGCCTCCAAATGTCACCGACCTTAGTGTAATGTTGGCTTGGCATTGCAAAGCAGAGAACCTACTCAAAGGGCACAGCAGATGCTCGAGTCCCACACCGCTGAACCAGTTTCCATCGAGGTGCAAGCGTTCCAAATGCCTGTTCTTGAATAGTCCAGCTGCTACATACACTATTCCCTTGTCTTTAAGGCAGGTTTTTGACAAGGTTACCTCTTTAAGGCTTCGGTTCTGCTCCAGAACCCATCTAAATTCCTTTGCCCACCGTGATTTTAGGCGTACTCCTGTCATATCGAACGATGAGACGGTCGAATTCATCCCAAGAGCACAAGCAACCCTGCAGGCACCCGAAACATCGATCTTGTAGATCCTAAGAGTGGTGTTTTGAGGTGTAAACTCAACCACCTTGGAACTTTTATCTCCACTTTCTCCACTCCATACATGGACTTCCATACCTCTATTCCTTGCTAAAACAGCAGATATAAGGGGAGTTGCTGTGATCGAGCTCGAGTCGAAAATCGTCAAAAGCTTCAGCATTGAGTTAGCTTCAATCATCTTTGAAAGCTCCTCAGCACCTCTTGATCCAATTGAGTCTTCCCATATCTGTAACTCTTCCAAGCTTTCATTCACCTTAAGAGCTGAGGCAAGAAATATGGCACCAACAGTCCCAATATGTGATTCACAAAACATCACCTCTTTGATAGCTCCATTTCTCTTCAAAATATCAGAAAACTCTGATAAGCAATCTTCACTGAATCTGTTCCTCGTGAACACCAGTTGTTTGATGTTCAAGTTACTATCTAACAACTCCCCAAGGTTCTGCACTTGTTCTAACTCCCATTCAACACAATGAAACTCCAAATTCCGAAGAGACAACAAGCTGGTCTTGGCTGGTCCTAGCACTATAAGAATGAGGGAGAAGTATTCAAGGCAATCTGAGGAGATATTAATGGCCATGGAGTTTTCTGTTTCTTGATAACAGCCTGAAACAGGTTGAGAAAGGTAGAAGGAAATGTTGTGTAGGTTAAGGCTTTCAGTTTCAAATGCTTGAAGAAGCCATTCAAGATCTCTCAACTTCTGGTTTGATGCCATTGCCATTGTAAAACTGTCCCCCACCAACAAAGATACCAAAACTAAAAGAAAATCATGAAACCCCCATTATATTGAAGCTGGTTGCATGATATTGATATTCATGGTAATATGCTACAGTGCATTTTGAATTTTGATGCAAATTTTCTGTCATATTCTCTCCTTCATTTCAAAGTTATTCCTTACTGCAATGCAGTTTAAAACTAAAGATAATATGATATATTTTTTACCCAAAAAGACATCTTTGTATCTTTTTTTTTTTTTTTCTAAATTCTAATCCATGTCTCCACTTCATTATGGTTCATTTATCGAGTAATTTACTTGGTTAAATAAGATTAAAAGGTGGTACTTCTTATAGGTGTAAAACTGTAAATGGAGGCCTACACCTTTTTGACTTTTTTCTTTTTCCTAGAGCTTTCTTCTAACTTTGTTTTCTCATTGAAGAAAATGAAAGAATCCTATAAAGCAATGACAAAAAGAAAGAAAATTAGAAGAAAAAAGCAGTTAAGTGATGGACAAATTAACCTCTTTTTAAGGGAAGTAATTATCCCCAACGGGACAAGAGACAAGCTTGTTTAATGTATGATGAAGACATGTTTGGACATCCTATTAAGATTAACCATGGTTTTTAATTTTTTTTTATCCATCCACCAAACATACCTCAATTTGGCTAGTGAATCATATGCTCTTTCTGGGTTTAAAATCTTATCTTGAAAAACCATAAGTGAAATATATAAAGTAGATTGCCTCGAGAGATGTGCAAATTGGCCAACATAGTCGTGAATTTGCGGTGCAACCAGGGCCGTAGGAAATTTTCAGCCAAGTTTGGACCCCATATATGTATGTCATTTTCATGTGGGAAATACTTAAACCGCATATATATATATATATATATATATATTCCCGTGAAGGACTAAGATTGAACCAATCATGGTGAATGGTAAACTTAATATCAATTAACATATAGCAAATGAAGAATATTTTTCAAGCTCTGGTAAGTTTTGGAGTTAGAATGGTGGGAGTCACCATATAAGGTTCATCATTTCATGTGGGGGGGTTATTCATGGGGGACCTCAATCTTTTCTTTTTCTGACAAACATTCAGTAAGTAAATGGACCAAGAAAAGAATACTCAATTTGGGAAAAATAATTCTTTGATCCTTAAATTATACATATTTTTTCACTTTAGTATTTAAAATTTCTTTTTTTTTTATAGATTTTAATCTAAATATTTCAAGGCGTTAAAAAACCTTTGTCCAATGAAATCATGTCATCTGCCTTAAGTTTTTCATGTTAGTAAATTATTTTGTGTAAAAAACTTTTTATAATTGACTAAAATATATTAAAAACCTCGATATAAATGAAATTCTTCCTGCAAATCTTTCACCCCAAACACACCCTAAAAGATTAATAGCATTTTGGTTACTAAGTTGAGATAATAATAGTAGTTTTTTTTTTCTATGGATTCTGATATTTGATGTTTTAATGAAAAATGATTATTTAAAAAAATTAAAATAATATGTTTTTCATTTAATCATAAAAAAAAAGACAGATGGGTTGATATTATTGGATAGTTTTTTTTAACACGGATAAATATTTGGAGTAATGAAAAAATAGTTTAGATATTATGATGAGATAAAAAATTTAGATATCAAAATTAAAAAAAATATATAGTTTAAGGGCTGAATCGAGAATAAAACAGACTCTTTTTGCATCATGAAAACAACAAAAAGGCTCATATTTTTTGCTTAGTCCCATATCAGTTTGGGCCTTTGTCCACTGATACTTTTGAAAAGCTGATATTAACATTCTAATATTTTTCTGGTAAAGTTTAAGATGGAAAATGGAAACCCACAAAAATAAAGGTGAAATGGGAAGTGGCAGTGGCAGCCTCCATCAACAGCAGGCAGCCTCCATACTTACTTTCAGACGTAAAAGAAAGAAGCAATAAAAAATTTGACACCAGAATAGAGAGAGGACCACAAACTTACTAACATCAAACATCCTCCAATGCTACGTGTGACATCCATTTTTATTGAGTAATTTTGAAGAAATTAAAATTTCAACTTTCTGATATCTGAATGGACAGTTTTCAGCAATCAATTTCAATATACCACAAATCTATATTCGTTTATTTCAAAATTTTGATGTTTCTTCAAGATTTAGTAGGGTTATCTTGGTTACACGAATACCGGATTAAAAGATATAAGACTTCAAACTAGATTAGTCGAAACTGTTAACTTAAAAAGTTTGGATAGATTGGAATGATTTTTTATGTTTTGACTCTCAAAACTTAAGTTAATCAATTTTAAGGAAACAAGTCTCTAAATTTTAGTATTATATCCATCTTTAAATTCATGTTTTTAAATTACTGAAATGCGAAGTAAATTTTGCGTTTGAATAGCTTCAAATAAGTTAAACCATCATGAAATTTAGAATTTCCGAATTTTAAAATTTCAATTTTTAATTGTTTATAAAAATATTTTCGGTGTGAATACATATTATTTGATTGGAAACCATACTAAATTGAGTTTTGTTAATTTATTGAAGTTTCATATATATATATATATATATATATATATAATTTAATTTAATTTATTTATTTGAGTTCAAAAGATAATTTTTTTTTTAAATTGTACAATTGTGTTTTACGCACAGATATGTACTTTGCTCTAGTTAAAAGAAAGCATTTGTAGTGGGAAATATTTTTCCAATTTAACCTTATAGTGCTATTATAAAAAGGAAAATTATTTGATGCATTGTCATCGGAGGTTTTAGACTCCAATATTACAGTAAATGGGTTGACAAGTGTCTATAGGGATATAGTAAAATATTAAAAAATGTATATTTAAAAAATAAACGCATGTCAATTTTCAAATGCTGCTTGAGGAATAAAAAAAAACACTATCAGTGTACCAAATACTAACCCTTATAAAATTACATATATTATATAATAAATATAAAAATAAACATATTATAAATTTTACTTTTATACAAGCAATCTAATAAATAAATTTTAAATAATATATAAAAATATTAAAATGATTTATGATTTTTATTATATAAAATCTATAATTTTGAGTTTTATAATAATTTAATAAAATTTATATGAATTAATCATAAAAAAGTATTATATAAATAATAAAAAACAAAAAAAATTAATGAAACATTACTTGTTTATCAATAAATTTATTATTTAAGATAAATACAAAATTAATGTAACGACCCGGATTTTTCGGTTATCGGAAAAGTTTATTTTCGGGTCTTCTTTTATGAAAAATGGGTGCATAAATAATTATTAAAAATAATTATGAAGTTAGATGAGTGGTTAATTAAAGTTTAGTTAAGTAAATTTAGCTTAATTAAGGATAATTTGATAAAAGGATTAAATTGAATGAATAGTAAAAATGACAATGTGATATGAAATATGAAACGAAATTGTGCTATGAGGATGATTATTTGAATTATGCAATTTGAAATGTGTGATTTGAAATGTGAGTTGAACAATTGTATGTGATTGAAGGAATTGAATCAAATGTTCTTATATTGTTTGAAATCTCAGGAATGATTCATTGAATTAATTATTTGAATTATATTAGTTTGGTATAATCGTATTTATATAATGAGAAAATCAAGAATAATAAATTTACTATGATATAAATGAAGTTGACTGTTATTGAAATAGAATAAAATGGAAATGATTCATAAGTGTATAGCTGAATATAGTTTATTAATATTGAATTGTGAATAAATTAATGAAAGCGAATACCGATTGGCAAGTGAAAGAAGGGAATGAATAATAATGAATTTAGGTAAGAATTGAACAATTATGTTATTGTGTTTATTAAATAATTTGTACAGAATTTATATGGAAAGTAGTTGAAATTTGTCTATGAAATAAATAAGTAAATAATTGTAATTGATATTATAATCTTGAGAATTTGTTATATTTTTAAATGTTCGGATTATAGAAATACCACTGAGTATACCCATACTCAGCGTACGGTTTGTTTCCGTGCGCAGGTTAAATAAAGGTAGAACGTTAAATCAGCATCCCAGGCCGATCCCGAATTCAACAAGGTAAAGTGTGTTAATTGTTAATAGTGGCATGTACCTAGGGTGTCTTATATGTATGTTATTTTGAAATTGCAGATGTAATGAATAGCATTTGATTAAGTGTTTTATACAAATGAGTTAGGTGGTATAATTGTGTATTTGTGTTTTAGGGAGGCCAAGGCTTGGTAGATAGCCGCACACGGCCTGGTTAACAGGACACACGGGCGTGTGTCCAGACCGTGTTAGTTTTAACAGAATCAACCACGGGGTAGAGGCACGGGCGTGCCTAGGCCGTGGGCGAGCCACGGGCCAACTCCATGGGCGTGTACTTAGACTGTGCATGCCCTGCACTTTGAATTTAATTTTTATGAATCACACGGGCAATGGACACGGGCGTGTCCCAAACCACCACGGCTGTGTCGAGTTACTCGATTCAACAACACGGGCATGTCATAGGGTCACACGGACGTGTCCCTAATTCACACGGGCGTGTAAGCCCTGCACTTGAGAATAACTCTAAAAATGTTCGAAAAATTTTATAAGTACCAAAATTAGTCCAGAATTACTCTTGACTTGTATTTTGGACCTCGAGGGTCCATATAAGGGACTATATGATTATTTCACATTATAGTTAATATTTATTTACGCATAATTTGTACATTGTTCGATAGTTTCGGTAATGCTCCGTAACCCTGTTCTGATGACGGTTTGGGGTTAGGGGGTGTTACATTTAGTGGTATCAGAGCTATTCAGGTTTAACCGATTCTCGGACTAAATCGAGCTCGAAATTGAGTCTAGAGGTACATGCCAAAGTTAAGCTGAAATTGAATCGGGATCGGATGCTGATATATTTGTTTGCTTTTGTTTTATAGTGAAAATGTTTGAAGAATATATTGATAGAATTGATTATAAGATATATACTGAGAATGAAGAGTTTTGTGAATAAAATAGAAACTGAATCGATAACACTGAGTATTACCGAAGTGAGTAATTAACCAGTGAATATGAAATGATGAAATGATAGAGAAAGAAATGATTTATAATGTTATAATTATAAATGATGTTTTTTTTTAGTGAATATAAGAAATTATATCTGTTATGATAATTACCTCTCCTGTTTCTCAATCGGTTCCCCAAGTGCTTCAAGATACAGAGTTTATCTGAAGGTATCTGTTGTTGGATATTCCATAAATATAGTGTGGAGGAATTGGAAATTACAACTACAAATGATTTTGAAAGAATTACAGTGTGGTAAGAGAATATTATCAGGGCTGTAAATGAATTGCTTCATTCGCAGAATAAATAATAGAAACGTATGATATTCTGCTAAAAGATCTAGCGTGCCAATAATGGAAATATTGATTTATGTTGTGACCATGAAATGGCTATTTAGAATTTTCTGAAATGAGTTCTGAAAGAAGTATATGTTAGTGAGAAATTTCTTGATTTGAGATGTGAAGAATTTCTGAAGTTAAACAGGGTTATAGGACTGTAATTGCATATGAAGGGAATTTGTCCGATTGAATAAATATACCAGAGGGTGTATTCCGATAGGAATTATAATGTGCAAGTGGTTTGAAAATGGTTTAAATGAAAATATAAAGTCGAAGAATGCAGAATAAAGAGCGGAATATGAGTTAGATATGATTCTCCTGATCATTATCTTAGTGATTGATTAAAGACAGTTGAAGAAGATATTTTTCTACCGGATGTCATTCTAGGTACTTTCTTCTTTATCGAATTGATGTGGTTATTCTAAACTGCTTTTGGTTTGATTATTCTCATGATTATATGAAAGTATCTGAGTTAAAGTTTAAATCAGTGGCAATTCTGATATGTTTCAAAAAGAGTTATCCGATTTACTGATTAGAGAAGCTGAATTTGCTATAAATCTTGTGTCTAAAATAAAATTAAAAAAAAAAATTCCAAACAAGTCTCATGTGTAAATTGAATGGTACGGGATCACTGATGATTATGTATATTAGTAGATTAGTGGTGAAGTTGCAAACATATCTAGATGCAGCTGCTATAGTCTGGTATCTTACAGCGATATCTTTTGGGTATATTATATAGGTATTCTATAAGTTCTTTTGTCTTCAGAGGTATATGCAACTGTTCATTTTCAGATATGGTTCTTATTATATAAGGAGTTTGGTTAGTCATAACATTAGATAGAAGTATTATTGATTGGGTTAATTCATATTCGATATTCCTCTACTTTCTTCGGATTTCTGATCTGCTCTGTTAGACAGAAGATTTGATGGTTAGACTCATATGAAGAAATTTTCTACTTTTACTAGTGGGTATTCTGAATTATATTATGCAATTTACATCATCTCTATAACCATTGTTTCTAGTGGGTATGAATGATATTCTTCTCCTGGTTTTTCTCTGGAGTATTATGGATTTCTTTATCGTTCAATGTGGTTTTCTATTCTCGAGGATTCAATATAACTTCGTAATTGGGATTTCATTATTTTGGTTTTCTTATTATTTTATGGGCTAATCCTATCTATTAAATATGATTCGTCTATGAAGGGGTATTCTTTGATCGAAGATAAATATATTACTGCTATAAATTATGGTTCGGTTATGAAAGCTCAGTGGTATGGATCTTAGATTATAGAAGTTGTGCTACTATACCGGTGGTTAATAGAGCTATTTCCGGTATTCATTTTCTATCTTAGAGTGCACTATTGATATTGAAGTACTGCTCCATCTACATAATTGAAGCATCGGTTTTGGTTCAGTCTGAATTTGGGTAAGGAACTTATCATTGCAGTGGTATATTATTAAGTGAATTAGATTGCTATTATCTGATAAAGGATTAATTTCAACTGAATATCCGGTACTGGTACTTACAGAATTATTACAGCTAGTGAAGATACTGGAACGAAAATGAGATATAAGTTATGAAATCGACTAGCTATATGAAGTGTCAGTTTCCGATATGTTTGATAAAGATCTATAGTTTATGGTTCACTTCTTGATTTTGGGATGTTATTTATCATTGGCTGAGTTATGTATAATAATAGTTTCTGATCAAGTATTCAAATGGCTCTGTATGAAGCACTATATGGTCAAAGTTGTTGGACATCTAAGAGTTAGATAGAGTGAATGAAAGTGATTCGAGATAGATTGAAACAGTTTGTCAGATAGAAATCATATGTAAAGTTGAAATGTCGGGATGTTGAGTATTTATTTTATTGGGCTACGTGAATTTGTGGATAGATTGGACTGGTAATGTATTGGATGGTTTAGCCTCTGAAGTTACGGAAATTTATGGGAAATTATCAAGACTTGGTGTTCAAATGACATAGAACAGATCTCTTACA
The DNA here is from genome assembly GCA_020496765.1 of Gossypium stocksii. Lineage (NCBI taxonomy): Eukaryota > Viridiplantae > Streptophyta > Magnoliopsida > Malvales > Malvaceae > Gossypium > Gossypium stocksii. Next base: position 15,617,985 of record CM035621.1, read on the forward strand.
TGTTATCTCGAACAAAGGATATTGAGATTTGATATGATCTATAGTATGAAAAAGGAGCCGGTTGAAATTCTAGTCTGTGCAATAATGTCATAATATTGAGAAAGCAATACGGGAACCGAGAGAAACAGCGAGATCTTTGTACTTATGCCCCCACCTCTCTCCGGTAAATTTCGAGGACGAAATTTATAAAAAGGGGGGGAGAAATGTAACGACCCGGATTTTTCGGTTATCGGAAAAGTTTATTTTCGGGTCTTCTTTTATGAAAAATGGGTGCATAAATAATTATTAAAAATAATTATGAAGTTAGATGAGTGGTTAATTAAAGTTTAGTTAAGTAAATTTAGCTTAATTAAGGATAATTTGATAAAAGGATTAAATTGAATGAATAGTAAAAATGACAATGTGATATGAAATATGAAACGAAATTGTGCTATGAGGATGATTATTTGAATTATGCAATTTGAAATGTGTGATTTGAAATGTGAGTTGAACAATTGTATGTGATTGAAGGAATTGAATCAAATGTTCTTATATTGTTTGAAATCTCAGGAATGATTCATTGAATTAATTATTTGAATTATATTAGTTTGGTATAATCGTATTTATATAATGAGAAAATCAAGAATAATAAATTTACTATGATATAAATGAAGTTGACTGTTATTGAAATAGAATAAAATGGAAATGATTCATAAGTGTATAGCTGAATATAGTTTATTAATATTGAATTGTGAATAAATTAATGAAAGCGAATACCGATTGGCAAGTGAAAGAAGGGAATGAATAATAATGAATTTAGGTAAGAATTGAACAATTATGTTATTGTGTTTATTAAATAATTTGTACAGAATTTATATGGAAAGTAGTTGAAATTTGTCTATGAAATAAATAAGTAAATAATTGTAATTGATATTATAATCTTGAGAATTTGTTATATTTTTAAATGTTCGGATTATAGAAATACCACTGAGTATACCCATACTCAGCGTACGGTTTGTTTCCGTGCGCAGGTTAAATAAAGGTAGAACGTTAAATCAGCATCCCAGGCCGATCCCGAATTCAACAAGGTAAAGTGTGTTAATTGTTAATAGTGGCATGTACCTAGGGTGTCTTATATGTATGTTATTTTGAAATTGCAGATGTAATGAATAGCATTTGATTAAGTGTTTTATACAAATGAGTTAGGTGGTATAATTGTGTATTTGTGTTTTAGGGAGGCCAAGGCTTGGTAGATAGCCGCACACGCCCTGGTTAACAGGACACACGGGCGTGTGTCCAGACCGTGTTAGTTTTAACAGAATCAACCACGGGGTAGAGGCACGGGCGTGCCTAGGCCGTGGGCGAGCCACGGGCCAACTCCATGGGCGTGTACTTAGACTGTGCATGCCCTGCACTTTGAATTTAATTTTTATGAATCACACGGGCAATGGACACGGGCGTGTCCCAAACCACCACGGCTGTGTCGAGTTACTCGATTCAACAACACGGGCATGTCATAGGGTCACACGGACGTGTCCCTAATTCACACGGGCGTGTAAGCCCTGCACTTGAGAATAACTCTAAAAATGTTCGAAAAATTTTATAAGTACCAAAATTAGTCCAGAATTACTCTTGACTTGTATTTTGGACCTCGAGGGTCCATATAAGGGACTATATGATTATTTCACATTATAGTTAATATTTATTTACGCATAATTTGTACATTGTTCGATAGTTTCGGTAATGCTCCGTAACCCTGTTCTGATGACGGTTTGGGGTTAGGGGGTGTTACAATTAATATATATTTTTTATATTTTAATATGAAAAATAATTATTCATTTTACATCTATATTTAAATCTAATGTCTTTAATGGTCATTTTATATTTTCACTACACTGTCACGGTTGTAATTGAACCCAAACATATATCCTATCATTGATTTTAATGTCACCATTATAGTAATTAATTTCACTATCACCATTGCTTTTAATCTCATCGGAACCAATCACATAGGTGATCCAAAGAAAGCCTCAATTGTTAATAAGATTGCCACACAATTGAAATGTTTTAGAATTATCATAGAAAGTCTGATTGAATTCTAATCTTAGAGTTCCATTATTGAATTATAGGCTATTTGATGATTTGTGTAAGTCGTTCCTCAAGTGTCGTCGATTCAGTAAATTGAAAAATATTTTATGCTACTTACGCAAATATGTTTTTTTTTCCTGAAAATTTGGGTTAAACATGGTTTAATTTTACAATGTACAACTTTAAATTACTTAAGTGCTATACTTTTCTATACTTAAATTAAATTATGAGGTATTCAATTATATTGTAGTATATTGTCTTGAAAAAATATTCCCATTTATATTTTTATTTGGTTATGGGTATTAAATGTGCAACGTGTTTAGAATAGTGGCTCTCAATCCATTGCCACTAGGGGAAATTATGATATTTGTTTCAACCCACTAACATCGGGGTTGATTGTGATTTTTGACCTTTTGGACAGAACATTATTACATTTCTTTAAATCTTTCAAGTTTCGATACACCGCGTAGACCATAGTTGCGATAAACACAATGTAACGGAGAATGCAGAAGATTGAGGAAAAGAAGCAGCAAAAGCATATAGTGTGGGTAGTAAAGCTGTGTTGATGTATTGAATCAGAAAGTTTGGTTACTTATTTTATATGGATGATGATTGGATATGTATCTGATGTTTCACACTAGTAGTAGTAAATTGGAACTGAAACAACTCCTTACAATCTGAGACCAAAACAATCCCAGATGATAGGCAACAATTATCAGGACAAAGAACCAGCATCCCAAAATAAAAATGGAAAAAGAAAAAATTTAGTACCCTATTGTTTGATGTACCACTACTGGCGCGCCTTTGCCGCAGACGCCTTCCGGAGTATATGTCCCGCAATCTGATTGTACACCTCACTCACCAACCTACATTTTCACTATTACCATAAACAAAACAAACAAACAAACAAACAAATCGAATCTCAAACCTTACACAAAACATCCCCTTGTAACTGCTCACTCTCAAATCAATATCCCTCATTAGTGTTATAACATCAATTTCCTTGTAAGCTGACATTGTAATAAGGCAGTTGTATATCGAATTCACAATTCCTTCACCTGTTTATTCACCCTACTTCATGACTTCTGATATCCAAATCACAGTCCCCCCCCCCCCCCCCCTAGGCAGCAATTCCTGGATAAGAAACCAAAGAGACTAATTAAACACATGCAGCAAGCTGGCATTCGAGTCTCGAGTCTCAGGACTGCTTAAACAGAATATTACCTCTACTCGACTGTCTACTAGCAACACCATAGCCCCCAACATAATCCTCGGAGGATCCTGCAGTACCATCTACGGACACATTCCCAAGCCCATAACTGAATGAGCTAGAACCATCCAAGTCAGCAGTTGTGGACTGCCAAGTTGAATCACCATAAACTGAACCACTACGGTAAAGATCCCCATAGGACCCCTTAAAATTACTGGTTGGCCCAGCAAAAGAAGTGCCACCGTTTCTTCCATATCCACCCCCACCCAAACCATAGTTGTCATCGGCACTCCCAAAACCAGCAGTCCCACCAGTATAGCCAGGGGCATTTCCTCCACCTTGAATGGGAGGAGAAGGGCTCCAATTAACCCCACTATTTCCTAAAGGACCAAAACTCCCCCTTCCAGTCCCCAAGAACCCACCAGGGCTGGCGGCATTTGTGGCATTGCTAAGGCTGACATTTCCCCAGATATCCCGAGTACCAGAGCTTAAATTAGAATCATTTCTTCCACTTCCAACACCATAGCCAATAGGAGTATTATACCTGTTTGAAATCCCACCATAATAGGGGCTAATTAACCGTCCATATCCAAGATTGTTGCCAAAGTTAGAACTCCCGCCAAAGTTTGGGCTCATTCCCGGTTCCATATCCATACCTATTCCGTAGCCAGGGTTATTAAATGGAGGAAACCCAGTTCGACCAGAAGCAAGAGGATTAAACCTACCATCCATCCTAACTCCTAAGTCGGCTAGTGGGCTAAGATTATATCCCTGAGCATAACTATTGAGAAAGTTGGCAGTCCTACTCAAACCATAATTATATCCAATCACAGGGCTGCGGGCAGGGCCTGGAGATAGTTCTTTAGGAACTGCCCTCTTGACCTCAACCAATTTCCCTTTGAGTTCATGGAATGTTTTATGTAGAACTCTATCTACCGCATCCTCTGAATCATAAGTGATGAAACCAAACCCTCTTGGCCTTTGCGTGTTATGATCATACATCACCACAACATCTGTAATTGTACCAAACTGATCAAAGTAGTTCTTAAAGTCAGTCTCGGTGACCGAAGAGGCTAAACCTCCAACAAAAATCTTTTTAGTGCGTCCAGGACCTGGAGACGCAGTGATGCTACTCATGTTCCTGTTTAAAATGTTTTGATCATCCCTAGGAACAGCCTTCTTCGCCTCAACCTGAAATTTGATCAAACAATTGCATCACAGTTTCTATCCCAACCTAACCATTGGACACAAATTCACTCGAATAAATATATATTCGGTCAATGCTATAGAGGAAAGATAAAATTTTAGCAAATTTAACTCATTCTGATTATCACAAATCTCAAACTAATTGGTAAGGTATAAAGAGGCTCTTACCGTGCGGCCATCAATCATATGCTTATCCATAATTACCCTCTCAGCAACAGCAGGATCAGCAAAGACAATGAAACCGAATCCACGGGCACGACCAGTAAACCGATCTCTCATGATCATTGCTTCCACCACTTCTCCATATTTCCTGAAATACTCCTTGAGACGTTCCTCACCAGTGTCCCAAGATATCCCACCAATGAAGAGTTTACCAAGATCTGATTCCATCTTATCTACAATCACCATCATCAACCACCAATTTCAATCCCAAAAGCAAAAATCTAAACTTTTCTTAAAACAAAAGCACCACAATTTGATTCAAAGATCAAATTTTCTAATTCAATCAGAATACCAACACCAATTCAATGAATGAAACTCGTGAAAAAAGCCAACACCAAATTATCCAATTACCATCGGCAGCTAAAAAGGATCTATCCTTGTTCACAAAAAAACCGAAGCAAAACAGATCAAAATGTGAAAAATAACAACAATCAAACAGGAATATTAGAAAAGGAAATTTACCTTTTGATATGAATTACAGACAGAATCTGATCGGAGACAGAGTTGGTAATTGTCAAATCCAATCTAGGATCATCTGAAAACTTCATGCACCAATCAGAAAACAACCCAAAATTCCTGACAATAAAAAAAAATCGACAATCGAAGCATGAGGATCAAGACAAAAGAAAAGTCTAGATAAAAGACCAGGAAACAGATAAAAACAGAGATGAAGAATATGATGAACAAGAGAGAGAGAGAGAGAATCTACCATCTCGGAAATGACCCAGATGAGAAAATGGGAGGAAAATTAAGATCTGAGATGAGAAACGATGACAGTGGAAACAGAAGAGGAGGTTTTGCTCTTCATATTTTTTATATATCTTTAAAAAAAAAAAAAAGCTGTCTCTCCCCTCTCTCTCTCTCTCCTCCTCTGTTTCTTTTCTATATCTTTCTTGGTTATTCCACTCCTCTTAATTAAATCAAAAGAAATGGAATTTGAGGAGAGAGGTAGAGGGAGAAAGAGAGAATATATATATATATATATATGGAGAGAAATTGAGAGCAATCCTCTGGTGTAAGAATATTTGGAGTAGCTTGAAGAGTGATGATAGCAGATGGTGATGTTTTATTTTATTTTCTAATTTTCTATTTTAAGAAAAAAAATTACAAACATATTATTGCAACTTAATAACCTTAAAACACAACTATTCTTTGCTTGGATGGAATGCTAGAACCAAATCATGCTTCAACTTTTGCATTTATTTTTAATCAAATTGCAAATTTTTTATATGTATAGACAGGTTTGATCAAAATTTTGGCATGCTGTTGTTGTCCAAAGTTCATGTTACAATACAACTTTATGGTACATATTGAGTCTGGTTGGCTTCAGTTGAGACCACACATCTAATTAGTGGAGTTTTATAACTTACACCTTTCTTGATATTTTATTTATTAATTTTTTCTTTGCCCTTCTTTTGTTCCTAAAAGAACACCAAAAAGGATTTATACAACATCATCACAATCATCATGTCTTGTTCTGGTCCTTCTTGACTGTTATAAGTCTCCAAAAGTTGAAACCTTTTCAAACACCATTTCAGAATGGAGTTGTAAATTTGCAAGTACAATTCATCCTACGTTTGGTTTTGTATAGGACACTCAAATCCAATGTAATTTTGCAAGTTAAGCATTGAGTCTCGTTTTGAAGAGTAATATTTTGGTAGCATAAATTATTTTTCTAATTTCCTAATTTTGGTTCAACAACTTTTTTGCAGTTAAAGAAGGGTGTAAATTTTACTTAGCGTAAAGCAGAAAGCAAAGGCCCAATATCTAATTCAAGATTTATAAAAGATATTGGTTTATAGTTAAATATATTTGGGGATATAATTTAATGATTTGGCCTGCAACTTTCTAACATAGTATAACGCAACAAGCAATGTAAGAAACTATGCAAGATAAACAATGTCTTTTTTTTTTTTCTTTTTTCTACAGGGTCCAAATTAATTAGGTTTGTTAGAAATAAAATATAAATATAGGTCATAACTTCCAAAACCAAGTTGAACTGTTACAACAGATTGATGGTCCCAAATTGCCAAATACCATAATTAAAAACATGCACACTATTGACTGCTGTTTGTGCTTATTTCCTTTGTTGTTTATCAAATTAGAGTAGAGAAATGGTAAGTATGGACACGGATCATGTCTTATCGTTCATGTTCGGATATACATCGGGCACGAGTGTCAAACTTAGATATTTCAAGAAAATCGAAGAGCCGGGGTGCTTACCGGCTTTTAATAGAATTTGGTTTGCTTAGCATTACTAAGGGTTAGCAGGTAACTTTCAGACAAAAAAAAAGAAAAGAGACAAGCAAACAAAAGACAAGTAAATATAAAGCTTATTATGATAATAACATGACTTATAACTATATTCATTCTCCATTATGTACATTGGCCTAATGGCTCCTTCATTTCCTCTAAAAGGCTTATATAAATATATATATATATATATATGTTATGTTTTATTTAGCTTAACATGGAAGTTCTTCAATGGTACTTTCCTTTTCTGGTGCTGAATTGTCCACTAATAATTTGATCCTGGAGTGTCCCAAGTCTCAGGTATGACACTATGCAGCATACAACAATCACGGGGACCAGATTCCCATGAAGACATAGAGGAGACCGTACGATCTTCGTGCGCAAACAAAGCCTCATCTATCTTCTGCAAAACCTCAGCTGTTGTTAGTCTATCTTTTGGTGAATGTGAGACACACTTAAGAGCAATATTTAGCAAAGGAAATGCCCACTGCATTGCATCTTTGGTGACATCCTTGCCAAACACCTCTCCTGTCCATTCTTCCCTCACCATTGACCCCACCCACTTAGGAAGGTCTACCCCGGTTTTTTCCACGGTTTTTCCGGTTAGTAACTCCAGTAGGATAATCCCGAAGCTGAAGACATCGCCTTGTTCCGATAAACTCTTCTCGGGTGCCATGTAACCGTTGGAGGAGACGAGGCAATTCTTTTTGGGGTCTAAAAGCCTTGAGATCCCGTATTCACTTATTAATGGTTCCATGTTTTCACCCAACAATATATTTGATAGCTTTAGATTTCCATGAGGAATGCTGTCCTGGTCATTGGAACTCTGGTATATGAATGCCAATCCCCTTGCAATTCCAGTTGCTATTGTCAGCCTAAGTCTCCATGGAAATTCTTTTTTACCCTCAATGTAACCTGCAAGATCAAGCAGCTGTAAGAATTTAGGCATGCAATGCTGTTATGTTTAAGGGTGCTGTGCCCAAAAATCATTTACCTTGTAGCAAGCTTAGTAGGCTTCCATTGCTCTGGTACTTGTAGAAAAGAAGTTTCTCTGTGTCGGTACAACTATATCCAACAAGAGGGAGAATGTTTCGATGCTTCAAGTTCCCTATCCGCCTCATTGTTTGCTCGAACTCTTTAAAAGAAACCTGCAATTTCTTCAATCTTTTGACAGCATAAGTAGCATTGTTCTTAAGTATTACCTTGTAAAGGCTGGTATAAAGGCTTTGGCTTCTTAAATTAGCTGAGGCATCTAGTAGATCATCTAGTTTAAACCTTTCATGGTCTTCAACAAAGAACACAAGCTCTTGATGTCTACCCTCAGGCTTCAGTTCTTGTATAGCATTGACTGGAACATGTTTGACAGGAGATTCTTTGATAGCCCTTGGAATCTCATTAGCTTTCCTTCTTTTACCTAGCATCTTACCCATACAGTATAAGAACATAATTAAGAACCCAAGGCCAACAAATAAAGGTACCAAAGTCCACAATAGTGTGTTTGACTTGTTATTATTAGACTCTCTTGGTGTTCCTGCAACATTCTCATTCTGAACTGTTGCATTTAACTGACTATATTTATAAACGTGCTCGAATTCTCGGTTAGTGAAATTATTGTTGGAGATATCCAAGCTCTTGAGATATTTCAACTTGGTTAGAGTACTCCATGAAACTCTCCCACTTAAAGAATTGCTGCTTAAGTTTAGATACCTCAACCTTTTGCAGTACGATATCGACCGAGGTATCGTCCCATGTATTTGGTTCCTCGCTAAGCTAAGAACTTCAAGGCTTTGGAGCTTACAAAGGGCATCTGCATTGATTACCCCACTGAGATTCAAGCTTTCAAGCCTTATTTCTATTATGGAGGTCCCCTGCAGATTGCACTTCACAACTTCAGATTTAACCAAGCAGGGACTTGTTGAAAACTCATTCCATTGGTAAGCTCCTAGTTTCATTTGTGGATCAACTGATCTAATGAAGCTAAGCAAAGATTGGGATTCACTTAACTCACCTCCCATACACACTGTGGCTAACAAAGGGACAACTGCAATGCATATTAGCCCCTTGACAAACATGTTAAAGCCTTCTCTTCTCTGCATCTTTCGACTACTTTCACCGCTCATCATTAAGGCACCTTTATGGAGTCAGAGAACATTGTTGTTCCTCCTTGGTTTGATACATCAGATAAGGACATGTTCTTGGATTCCAAAGCTTCCTGTCAGCAATTTTGATCAACTTTACTTAATTTAATATCTTCAATGGACTAGATTGGTACCAGCATATTACCGAGATGCCTTTCCATATCTGGCTCGCTGTTTGTAAAAATATCCGCGGACAAAAACAATGTTTGTTTTTGGAACATCCTATGAAACTAGAACCTTGTGCTGTTCAGCCACCAAGCAGCAAACATACAATATTTTACCTTTTCTTTGTCTTAAATCAACCTGAATATGCATAAACAAAATTCGTTTTCCTAATTAGTTCATTATTTCAGGGAATATCAACCTGCAGGCTTGAAGTGGAAACAGAAACAATTGCATAAAAATTTTATTTGATGAATGCAACCCTTTCAGACATCCAAAAAAATTAGCAATTTTTTCATTAATTTAAACTAAATACTAAGTTTAAGTAAGGGCTTGAAGTTGACTTTGTAAAACTTTTATTTTAATCACATCAACACTCCAAAATTTGTTTAGTTTGACATATTAACAAAAACCAAAAGTGAAAATTATTATTATTATATATCATTATACTTTATTTCTCATCCCTTCAAATATTATAAATTACTCCACCTTATAGGCAAATGTAAATTACAAGCTTCTACTAAAGTAATTGAAAAACCCCTTTTTTTTTGGGGGGGGGGGGAATATGCCATTTGCTCTTTATATAAATTAAATACATAAGATAAAGTTATCAAAGAAGGGCACTAACAAAGTATATGATATATCATCAAATTCTACATTTTTTGTTTTGAAAATGGAAAATCAGTGCAGGCCAGCCAGATCAGTGCCATGCTGTAGCAATCATTTCCCAACAATTTTGAGTGTGACAGCAAATACAAGACAAATGCCCTCTTTATCAACCAACTTTATATGATAATAATATATGCCGAGAGCCACTTTAGGTTGGCTGCCTGTTCAAAACATAACATGTTCTTTACAACAAATTCAACCCTTTGAATGGATCTTTCTGTTTAGTTACATATTGTTTTGACTTTACTTCAAATACAACCAAAATCCCATTTAATCTTTATCTTTAGTTTTAAAAAAATATATAAAATATTGAGGAATTCATGTGCAAGAAACCTAAAGTTCACACACAATATTCTTTTCTCCCATTCAAACTTTTAATCTATATGTTTTTCTGTGGAAACCACTATCTATGTACACATTTAAACGTAAACCAAACTCTAATCAGTCAAGATAATCAAAGTTTACAATACAATCATAAACACTAATTAAGATTTTTAAAAAAATGTAACAATACAATAACAAAAATATATGCGCCTAAGTACTATAATCAAACGTTTTCGTCATAATCATCAACTTCGTCGTAAAACGGATCCTTAAGCAGTTCCGCCGCGGACGGTCTTTCCCCGGGCTGAGCAATGCATCTCTCAATGAATGCCCTCACATCTGCATCTCTAACCTTGTCCAAGGCTTGAGGCTTCACCCCACTTGACACTTTCTTGTAAATTTTGGCCACATTATCACACTCGCTATAGGGAATTTCCAAGGTCACCATCTCAAGCACACACATGCCAAATGAGTATATGTCAATGAGTTCGGTGTAATGCTCGTCGTACAACTCTGGCGCCATGAATTCCGGCGTTCCGAGGATCGAATGCGCCGAGTGGTTCTTCCCCACGATCGCCGCCAACCCCAAATCACCAATCTTAACCTGTTGATGATCCAGATTTGCTTATCAAAACCCAAAGTACGTACTAAGCTTTACTTTTTTAGTTTTTTTCTTAGTGACCAAACATGTAAGAAAAGCAACATAAAAAAAAAAAAAAAAAGAAGTAACTTTATTACCTGACCAGTGTTTCCATTAACAAAAACATTGCTGCAATTGAGATCTCTATGAATGATACAAGGCTCATGTGAATGTAAATAATTCAAGCCTTTCAAAATCTGCTTTGACCACTTCTTCAACGCCTTCATTGAGACTTGCCTATGTTTCTTCCTATATTCCCTCAAATTCCCCGAAGTACATACTTCGGTTATGAAATTGAGTGTGTTATGTTCCTCGTCACGCCAAAAACTGTACAACGAGATTATGCTGTTGTTGGTTAATGACCTTAACAACCGGACCTCCGAATAAAGCCGATCGATCATCGCCGGATCGTCGGAGAAATTCCTTAGCTTGACTTGGTTCCATGCAACTTCAATTCCTTCTTCTTGATCGAATGCCCGGTAAACTTTTTTGACGGCTCCGGATCCTAGAAGTTCGGTGTACCGACCGTAACGACCAGTCGGATCGACCTCCACAAAGGGCTCGGAATCCTTGTCGGATTGGTCTGGGTTGACGCTAGGCATCTGCTCACGATAATGATCACGCAAATAACGTAAGTTATAAAAGAGCCATATAGAAAACCAGTTAAATTTATATAGATAAACACTTTTTGTTTGGTTTTGGATCAAAGTTTTAAGAACTAAAACAAGGACAGAAATATAAAATACTTGCAGAAGATCTTAGTATGAAGAGAAACTTCTTAAAACTCCATGAAAACCCATCAAACAAAAGGAAATTTTATCATCAAAAGCTTATGGTTTTAAGGCAAAACAAAACAAAAAGAAGGGAAAATAGTAAAAAGAAAGAAAAAAGGATTCTAGAGAGCTCACCATAAAAAATATATATAGGAGAAGCAGAAGCTCTTTCTGCAAAAAGAAGGGTATAGCGGAGCACGGAACATGGCAAAGCCAAAGTGCCGCTTTTACGAGTAGTATTTATAGGAAGCCTCTTCTTAGGTTAAAATAAATTAGGTTAATTTAACTATCTTTAATTTATATTTACATTTATATATTTTTATACACGGTGATTGAGGAGAGGTCATGTGAAGATTAATTTTTTTTATTTTTTTTATCTCAAGAATTTAATTTTCCTTTTTTTTATTCAGAAGTTCAGTTAATAATAATATTAAAACATTTCAATAAAATTGAATTATGTGATATTTTTAAAAGTAAAAAAATGCTCACGTGGTTAATATTATGCACGTGAATGGAAGGTCAAGTAAATAAATATCTTGAGTTTGAGGTTGTGTGATTTGTTTTTCTTACTTGATTTTTACTCAATTTTAAATTGTTTATACGAGTAATTTTTTTTATTTTAAAAATATCAAATAATCTAATTTAATGGAAAGATTTCAATAATTTAATGAAATGAGTAGAGAGATTAAATTTGAAAAATAGAAAGATTGAATTTTAAATAGGGACGGAAATCATAAATAAACTGTGAGGAAATGGCTTTAAGCTGAACCAGGATCTAATAATATTCTGTTTTATTTTTTTATAAAGATTTAATTACGGTCTTATATAAGCTTAAATATAAACTAATAGATAGAGACATGAGATCATAAGATTTTTTTAATGGTAAGCTTATATTTAATATTTTAAAATTAAGATTTTAATTTGTTTTTTATTTTTTTAATATTTTGAAATCAAATTTTGTTATGTTGATGGGATTTATTTTTCATCCTCTACTATAAGTATTTGTTATTATTTTTTAAAATTTTATGTTTACATTCACCGCTTTTTGAATTTCTTTTGGCCGCTGTCCTTTTAGATTTTACCACATTGCAGCGTGTGTTTGGGGAATTTTTTTATTGCCTTTTTAAGGCTCTGTTTCCTTGTATTTTGAAAAAATTAAAAGAGGTCAACTTTGGCACATTTTTTAATACTGAATCCTGGCCGTCCATGTTGTTTTGGATGATTTGGACGCCTTAGATGACACTAGAGAGGTTTTAGATATACATTGACTGAAGGGAAGAAGAATGAATGTAATTCTAATGCAAGTCTATGACTTTGAATTTTTCTCATTTTGTGTTCTGCTTTTTGTGTCATGGAGTCATAAATTTGGAGCGTGTTTGGATTCCAAGAAAGTTGTTTAACTTTGGTAATTTTCTTTTCTTGATTCATGTGATAAATGTTATTGTTGTGCTAAATTTTAAACTTTGATAGTGAAATGTTGTATTTATAAATTTTTTAAAATTTAATATTTGAATTAAAAATACATGTTTAAATTATAAATAAGATATTAGTAATACTCGATTTGAATGAATCTATCATATCTCGAATTTTTTTAATTTTTAAAATTAAAAAATGTATTTTACAGTAATGTGTACACACATAAAACAGCTAAAGAAATATTCTTAACTTGGTCAAGCTGCCAACCTTGTAACCCAAGAAATAAAAATGTACGTGAGACATTAATATCGAGTATACAAATACATAATGTTTGTATTTCATTAGTGGACGTCCATTTAATTTTTTAAACCAATACCTTAATAACGTGCATTCACGTCATTAATCATAATTAAAATAATTACATAATATTAAAAAAATTACATTTGTAAACTTTTTAAAAGATGTCCAATGTTTATCGGATATTATCTTATCTTATTTTTAAAGTTTTATTTTTTAGTTTAAACGTTGTTTTCATTATTCGTTTTTATCAAATACATTGTAAAAACAATTAACATAAATTTATATTTAAACAAATTTAAAACGTTAAGTTTTTAAGAAAATTTAAAATAAGAATTTTTTAAAAAATACTAATAATATTATAAAAATATTTAAATATTCTCAAACTTGATCTTCATCTTTAACCTATCATCTTCATCCTAACCTTCAATCAACCTAGATTCTCATCAGTAAACTATAATAATAGGGTTAACTACAAAAATAATCACTTTTGTTTGTCTCAGAATATATTTTAGTTACTTATGTTTGAAATATTACATTTTAGTCACTTATATTATCGTTTTGTTACGAAGTGGTCAATCTACCATTAAATTTCGTTACCTCCCTAACTGTAGTCCTACGTGGCACTCCGAATGGATTTTAAATGCCAACTTGGATGTCCAGTTGTTGAGATGAAAATAGGTTTTTAATTAAATAAATTTAATTTGAACTGCCACATTGAACATCCAAGTTGGCATTTAAAACCCATTTAGACTGTCACGAAGGACCACCGTTAGGGAGGTAACGGAGCTTAACAGTAGAGTGACCACTTCGTAATAAAACAATAACGTAAGTGACTAAAACGTAACATTTCAAACATAAGTAACTAAAACGTAATTTGAGGCAAACAAAAGTGACTATTTTATAGTTTACCTATAACACCCCTTAACCCTAGACCGTCGCCGGAACAGGGTTATAGAGCATCACCGGAGATATTGGACAACTTACAAATAATTCATATATAAATAATATACATAGCATAATTTAAATTTTAAGGCTTTATAATGGACCCTCGAGGCCCTAAATACATATTAGGAGTGGAACGGAATTTATTAAAATACACAATTTTAAATTAATTTTTATAAAAATTTCGGCAGCATTTCTGCTTGTTTTATTTAAAACCCCCTGCAAATTCAAACAAAAAACAACCAATACCAATACATTTCAACCACTGCAATTTCATATGTAATTGCATTAAAACCATAGCTATGACATTAAAATGATAATTTACCCTAAGGACATTCATATTACCATTGAAATTTAATTTATAGTTTTATTCATTTAATTCTAAATTTAGCACTAATTATACCAGGTATACTATATAAATTTTTATACCATTTCATTAGTTTAAACACCAAAATACTAAATATCATTCTTTACAGCAAAAGTCATGTAACATTTTAAAGTGACCAAAATAACACCTATGTACATGCCACTTTTATCAAAGAAAAATACATCACCGAGTTTCAAGCTGGAGTCGGGATTGCCTTGGATACTCAACAGGGACTCTGAACACCTATTAACCTGCGCACGGAAACAACCGTACATATACTCAGTGGTATTACTATAATTCAAATTATAATAATAAATATTGAAATATAAATATCAAACATATAACAATTTAAATTTTTAAATACTAATTCTTTCTTTAGCTCTCATTCCTTAGTAATAGTAATTCAATATAACTATTCGTAACTTATTATCTCATATCATCAATTTGAATTTCAATTACTTCATGAACATTTAGTTCATGCTTTTCGTTCTCGATTTCAATTTCATTCCACATTTCAATTCACAATTCAACTTGTTCATTTTTTTCCAATAGCTCAATTAATCAAATTTATTTTATTTATAATTTCATTTATTTACCCCTATTAACAAGACTCAGACTTTGGCGGATACACGGATTCAGCCAAACACACCATATTGGCACCCAGTGCCTCATCGGATAGTTCGAAGCTATATAGTGACACACAGTGTCTCATCGGCCTAGCCGAAGTAAAGTGGTACCCAGTACCTCATCGAATCTATCCGAAGCAATATGACACTCCAAGTGTCTCATCGACTCGAGGTCGAAGTAACTCTAAATTTTTCCAATCCTATGGCATGCCAACTATATCCGACTCAGCCTGACTAGTTAATAGGGATTTTCTATTCATCATTCAATCACTTTCAATTTCAATTTTACTATCAATTCAATCACTTACTCAATTTACAAATACACTTTCCATTTTCAAATCATCATGCAATTCAATTTTACATATAAATTCACCATGTACATGCAATTTAAATTCTATTTCATGCACATATTATATTTCAATTTTTATTCATCTCAACATCATCACTTACCTTATAATTTACTTGCCTTACATATAAAGTTGAATATAACATTCAATTAATAATAATTTGAATTATAATAATACACACCGTGATTCTCGTGTCTATTCCTCGTCCACTTTTTCTTTCCTTTCTTCGTGGATGCCTTGGGTGCGATATTAGCTACGAAAAATTAAGATAAATTTCATAGTCATTAATACCATATTAATTTTCATCTAATATTTGAATTTCCATTCTAATTTCATATCAATTTCAATTTTGTAATGGCCAATTTTGGCCTGGGGCATACTTAACCCAAATTAAACCCCCAAACCCGTTTAACATTTACCCAAATTACAAGCCCAAACCAACCAAAACCCAACCAAACCCAAATACACCCTTACCCAAAATTAAAAAACCAAACCTACCCGATTACCCACTATCCTACCCGGTTACCCACTAAACTACCCATTTGGTTACCCGAACCAGACCCTAACAAAGCCCTAGCCCCTGTTGCCCACTTGCTCTGACAGCAGCTGCTACCACCGCCCCTTTGCCACTGTAGCCACCGCCCAAAGTCCCTGCAAAACATTTAAATCGAAAAGACAGAAAATAGAAAACAAAAGCAACTTGTAAAAATTTTAGGCTATATAAGCCGGTTTAGTTGTTTGTGAAAGGAATCGGATTTTTCATCAATACACTAGCCTTTTAACACAAAAACAGTACCAAAAGATTCAAAATATAGAAGCAAAGATAGGAGCACGAGCAAAATCGGAGAAACAAGCAAAGCAAATAAGGTCTCTATTTCCACCTTCATACTCGAATCAGTACCGATTTCATTTTTTTATTTTTATTTTTTTGTATTTTCATGCAAAACCCGTAATATATTTACACATGTATATTAAAAATATAAAATAAATTAAATTAAAAAAAGAAAAAAATCAAATTTTTACGGTGGCCGGAGCCGACGCCGACGGTGGACCGGCGACCGGTCCGGTGACCGGCCGATGACCTGCCGGTGGTCGGACCGACCACCGAAAATCGCCCCCGGATCCCCTGCTATCCCCTCTCTCCTTTATTTTTCTTCTCACCCGTTAAAATGAAATTTTTTTTTGACCGACTAAGCCTATTTATAGCACCCCAAAACGACGTCGTTTTGGGGGCTGAGTTTTAATCCCAAAACGGCGTCGTTTCGATTTAACCCGCGCACGGACCCGACGCGCTCCAAGGATCCGCGTGTTTTTTATTCAACGGGATAATTTCACATGCGGTCCTTCCGGTTTTCCTATGCTTTGTAATCAGGTTTCTCTTAAATCACGATTTGGCCCAAAAATTTAAGCCCGATTCTAGTCTGGTCCAGTATTAAACGCTGCGTCTTGAGAGGATGGGATACTTTCGCTTTCAACCCCTCCTATATTCCAGCGTGTTCAGATTGGTCCCCTTTTTCCTGTTTATTCTTAAATTCGCCCCGGAAACCTCGTTTGTAATTCAATTTCGTCCCTTTCTTTAATTCTTCTCATTATTTCACTTTTATTCTTAATATTATTTATGCTACTGTGTTTT
Organism: Gossypium stocksii; assembly: GCA_020496765.1. Taxonomy (NCBI): domain Eukaryota; kingdom Viridiplantae; phylum Streptophyta; class Magnoliopsida; order Malvales; family Malvaceae; genus Gossypium; species Gossypium stocksii. Next base: position 15,635,280 of record CM035621.1, read on the forward strand.
ATATTATTATTATTATTATTTATTGACACTCTATATTTTGCTTAGTATTTAATATTTTTATATTACGTATATATTTTATTTTAACCATTTATTTTCTATCATACTATGAAAATACTTTGATCCTATCATGCATGTATTATAATATTATGTATATATATTTTCTATAGTGTTAAATACTTATTCTCAATACTATCTTAATATTATATTCCATGTTATATTACCATTACTCTATAATACTACTATACTATGTTTAGTTTTTTATTATTATGTCACGTTTTCTTATTTTACATATTATTATTATAAAGTATATTTTCATTACTGTCTCATATTTACCTAATCATTGTCTTTATCCTTATTATATTTGTTATCATTAATAGTATTTTTATATATCATTATTATTAACATACCATATTTATACTGCTTGTTATTTTTGTCATAATATTATTGACCTATGTATGTATAAATATTTTTATCATGTATATATATCCAATATTTTTACATATATATATTATATTTATATATTTATATATTGTTTAATGTTTTAGTCTTATATCTTTCATACTATCTTACGTATATATATATTCGTGATATTATTATATACTTATATTTTTTGTATATTATATATATATGTGTTTTCAATATTAAATCTTTATACACCGCATATTATTTTATATATATATATATATATATATATATAGTATACACGTATTTTTCATTTTTCACATACCTTTTATCATATAAATATTATAATATTATGTTATGTGTACCTTTTTATATGCCATCATGCATATCTTTTTCATACTCTTATTATCTCGTGTATATGCTCCGCCCTAACATACATGCACTCTATTATATATGTATACAGCTTATTACGCATGCACTCTTTTAAATACACTCTTTTATATTATCCTTTTTTATAAATGTCATTGCTATTATCATCACAATAATCCAATATTACGTTCAATCATTTTGCATCATTTTTTTCAAAGTATATATGTTAAAAAACGAGGCAATGTTTCAAGTGTTTAGAGAATCGGGGAATGGTGCCCTAACGTGCTGGGTTGCGATTTCTCGTTCGTCTAAATACCTAAGATACCCTCTTAAATTTTGCCACTCGCGAGGTAACTTTAGCCTCGAGGAATATAAGAACTTCGTGTCCAATCGAGCTGGATGTGATGTTCGCGTTCTTCCGAAGCGAAGGAACCTCAAATTTTCAACCTAAGTCATCTCAATTCAATTCAAAAGCGTTTTAAAATGAGACAATGTCTTTGTATTTAGAGATTCGGGGAATAGTGTCCTAACCTGCTGGGTTGCAATTTCTCGTTCGCCTAAATACTTAAAATACCCTTCTAAACAAGTTTTGCAATTCGCGAGATATCTCCAGTTTTGAGGGATTCACGAACCTCGCGTCCAATCGTGCTGGATGTGATGTTCGTATTCTTCCGAAGCAAAGGAATCTCGACTTCTTCAACTCAAATTACCCTAATTTCAAAAAGGGATTTATATTTTTTAATCTTTCCAAATTTCGACTTAAGACAGAAAATTGCTCAATTTGGTACTAATTTTGGGTGTCGCAGGGGTGCTAATCCTTCCCCGCGCGTAACCGACTCCCGAACTCATTTTCTCTAATTCTTCGTAGACCAAAGCGTTTTACAAGGTGACCCAATCACACCTAAAAAGGTTGGTGGCGACTCCCCATTTTCATTTTTTAAGTCGACTTCCGTTTTTTCTAAAAAAAAAATGGTTTCGACAGCTTGGCGACTCTATTGGGGACGTTAAGTGAGTCAAGCCGAAAATTGAACCTTTTCTGCCTTAATGTTAGAAATTTCAAATTTTTTAAAATACGATCTTTTACATGCATTTGTTATATATGTTTGTTATCTTTCCTCGCACACATTGCATTTGCATGACCGTTGTGGTCACACCTTTAAGTGGGAGTGAGGAGCTACGCTTTCGTGAGGTTTTCACCTCCGCATGGGCTAGTGAATCGCTTCCGGGATACATCCGTACCTATGTCTTCGTGAGATTTTCATCTCCGCATGGCCATAGGGAAATGTGTCCCCCTGAACCGAACTTGGTCCATATGAGCCTATAATGGGTGAGGATCGAGGAATCTGCTGGTTCAGGTACCCTTTTCTCTAGAACCAAAACGCATATAGTGAGCCTTAAGTGCTGCTCTAGGTAGTACGGAAGTGACCTTTAGTGACCACCCATGTAGGTGTTTGTTTATTTTCTTTGAATTATATTTGTTATATGTGACACTAACCCATTCTATTTTGTCATCATTGCATGTCATCCAGCATTTAAAGGTATCGATTCACGGTTCTATTTCTAAGTTAGAAAGTTTTGTAATGGGGAATGAATATCTTGATAAAGTGGAAGACAACACTAACATACGTGCGTGGTCAGAGAAAGCCCAGTTAGAAAAAGGAGATAGTGTCGCCGAAGGGTATACGTCGGAGCTGTGGGACTTTACTCGTATCAGTTCGGCACAAAACGAGCTTCAGGAATTGAGGGACATTTGGACTCAATGGGATGATGAAGCTAAACAGTTGTTCTATCAGAATTACGGAGATCTTCCCTATTTGCTAGACATTAAGGTGGATAAGCATCTGTTTCGGGCTATGGTACAGTTTTGGAACCCTACTTATAGCTGTTTTACATTTGGTGAGGTAGACTTAACACCCACTGTGGAAGAATATACCATCTTGCTCCGCTGTTCGAGAATTCAAGATAACAAAGCTTATGTCAAGGCTGTCAACCTTCCAACTTTCGTGAAGAAATTAATGATTATCACGGGAATGAGCGAACAGTGGGCCGCAGCTCGAATCCAACAAAAAGGTGATAGCAAATGTATTTCGTGGGCAAGTCTAAGGGATCTGACATTGACGCACCCCGACACGAAGAGGAAGGTGGATGTCTTGGCCTTAAGTATCTATGGGTTGGTGATTTTCCCGAAGGCTATGGGGCATATAGACGAGGCGGTCACGGATTTATTCGATCGACTCGACAAACAGATCACACCCGTGCCTGCAATCCTGGCTGAAACATTTCGGTCCTTGAGTGCATGTAGGAGAGCTGGTGAAGGTAGATTCATCGGTTGCGCACAGTTGTTGTTAGTTTGGTTCCACAGTCACTTCTGGAGGGTCGATAGGGGTCCTTGCCGAGTGTTCTTTCAGGACTATTCTCCCTTAAAAGAAGCAGTAACTACGTCAAGAAGAGACGACATCACGGAAGAAAGATGGATAGAAATACTTCGGAATCTCCGAGAAGAAGATGTTGTATGGAAAGCTCCTTGGATGGTTCCTAAAGAAATCCTTTATCGTTGCGGAACTTTTGATTGGGTACCTCTTCCTGGAATTTGGGGAGTCATCGGTTATGCGCCGTTGCTCATTTTGAGGCAATACAAAGCGGAACAGTTTATATCGGCAACACGAGGCTTGGCCCAAAGTGATTTCTCATACAAAGGCGATCATTATAAAAAGAAAATACGAGAGATTTCTGACACCTGGAAGAAGAGTTGCTCCATGAAGGCTTTGACCGATGGCCCGACGACGACCCCTGAGTACAAAGAATGGTTTAGCAAGAGGACCAATGACAACATCCCAAGACCAAGTTAGGAGACTGCTCGATCGATGGAGGAAAGCTTACGGGTGGTTCCTTCAGAATTAGAACTCATAAAGTTAGAGTTTGAGAAGAAGAGTCTAGAGTTCGCCAAAAGGATAGAGAAGTTAGAAGAAGAAAAGATGTACCTGAGCCTAGACGTTGATATACAGAAAACTGAGGTCGAAAAGGTAAAGAAAGAAAAAAGAAAAATAGAGGAAGATCGAGACGACCTGAAGGAACGATATAAAAGAATGCAACTGTCAAGGAAGAGAGCCGGATTGGGAAAGACTTCTGAACAATGGCAACTAGAGGTTCGGGAAGAAAAAGCCAAAGCTGACCATTGGGAGAAGAAGTTCCAAGAAATGCAGACACATAATCAAGCCTTAAAAAGGAACTTGGTAGAGAATCAGAAGGAAAATCAAGGATTAAAGGCTAAGGTGAATGAACTCGGACGGTCCCTTCATCTTCACCGAAGTTGTAACTCCGCGGCTGAGTTGAAGGCAAGTCAAGACAATATTGAGGAGATGAAACATCAGATTGAAGGGCTAGAAGCAGCATTACAAGACTGCGGACTCCAGATTGAGCAGCTCGAAGTGCGAGAGGAACACCGGAAGGGAGAGCTTCACCATTTCCAAAATCAAGTCAGAGATAGGGATTACCTTATGGGGGAGGCCATCGTCCAGATTCGAGAAGTCGCCGATCATCTGTAGGACTTGGCAATACAGGCTGATGTGTTAAGTATCAAATACGAGCTAGAATCAGACCGAGGTCGAGAATTGGCCGCGTTGCTTAGGAAAATTAAGACTCTAGGCCTAAAAGTAAAGGCATATCTGTAATCAGCTTGTTGTAAAAACTTTTTTCCTGTTATTTAAAGGGTTGAAACTCTAGACCTAACGATGAAAGTGTCTGTAATCCGTTTTGTGTAAGGATTTTTGTTCCTTAAACAACGTTTTCTAAATTAAAACTGAATCGGGATCGATATCTTTTACATTCATGCATTCGCATTGCATCACATCACATGCATTTAAACCGAAAAGACCCTGATTAGTAGAAGTTATTACAGTCGAAGAAAAAAAGAATCTGGAAACTCTACATCCCTACGGTACACGTGCTAAAACCAAGAATATGGATCAGAGATTCGAACAGCTCCAAAAGGAAATGCAGGAGCAATTGCAAGAACAACTGGCAAAGATGCAACAGAATATGCGTGAGCAAATGATGGAAGCTCAGAGAAGCATGGTGGCTGAAATGGCCCAGCTGCTAAAAGGGGCAATGGATAAAGGGAATGCCCCTATGGCTACCACCGGGGAAGACAATGATTATCCTCCGGGTTTCACCCCACCCCGTACTCAAACACAGACGGAAGCTCCCCTACGAAGGCCGTCTGTTACCATTAGGCCTCAACAGGGGAAAATTGATATTAGAATGCCAGTAAACTTACAAGACGGTTCGGGGTCTAACCCGTTAGATAATCCTATCAATTCACTCACTCCTGATCTGGATTTGGTTGAAAAGGAGAGGGAAAGGACCGAATCCTCAAGACAATTAGAAGAGCGCTGTCGGTGGTTGGAGGAAAAGTTTAGAGCTTTAGAAGGCGCTGATGGTCGACAAGGGATGGACGCCAAAAAATTTAGCTTGGTCCCAGATTTGGTCCTCCCCCATAAATTTAAAATGCCAGAATTTGAAAAATACAATGGGACTAGCTGTCCTGAAGCCCACCTCACTATGTTCTGTAGGCGAATGACAGGGTACGTAAACAATGATCAACTTCTGATTCATTGTTTCCAAGATAGTTTAGTCGGAGCCGCGGTTAAATGGTACAATCAATTAAGCCGCGATAAGATTGGCTCCTGGAGAGACTTAGCACATGCCTTCATGCAACAGTATAGCCATGTGACCGATTTGACGCCCGATCGAATCACTCTACAGAACATGGAAAAGAAGCATAATGAAAGCTTCCGACAATACGCGCAGAGGTGGAGAGAGGTTGCCATGCAAGTTCAACCACCACTACTAGAGAAGGAAACTACCATGCTATTCATAAATACCTTGAAAGCCCCATTCCTTACTCACATGATTGGAAGTACCACTAAAAGCTTTGCGGACATGGTTATAGAGGGGGAAATTATTGAAAACGCCATCAGAGGTGGTAAGATAGAGGGGGAAACCGCTAAAAGGCCAGCACCAAGAAAGAAGGACAACGAAGTAAACAACACGAGTAGTTACAACTCGAAGGCAATTACGGTTAGCCAGCCGAGAGCGGCTACAGGTGGGCAACAGGGGTCCCAAAAGCGGGAATCTAGTTCAAGACAGAACACTGAAAAGATCCAGTTCACACCCATCCTGGTGACGTATGGGGAACTTTATCAGAGCTTATATAATGCACACGCAATAGCTCCCTATCACCTGAAACCCTTGCAGCCCCCATATCCCAAGTGGTATGATGCTAATGCCAAGTGTGAATACCATGCCGGAGTACAGGGACATTCAATTGAAAATTGCGTCAGCTTCAAAAAAGCCGTGGAAAGACTTATCAAAATGGGGGTCGTGAAATTTGACGATACCCCTAGTACGTACAACCCGCTGCCGAACCACGGCGACCAAGGGGTGAACGCAATCGGGGAAACCGATACAAGAAGGGTTAAAAAAGACATTGATGAAGTAAGGACACCGTTAAGGGTCATTTGGAGAGAAATGATAAAAAGAGGAATGTTGATCTCCAAAGAAAAAGATGAAAAAGCGAGGGACTATTGTGAGTTCCACCAAGAAGAAGGCCACGAGATTCAGGGATGTGGCGAGTTTAAGGCTCTGGTACAAAGCCTCATCGATAACAAGGAGCTAGAATTTTACGAAGGTAGCTTGAATGAGGGGCACGTATACGTATTAGAAGGAACTCCGACAAGTCAAGGGACCAACCGGCCGAGAATCATCATCTCTCTACCGAAAAATAATGAGGTTGAGACACCAGTAACACGAAAGGTCATTATCCGCAAGCCTATTTCTTTTCCATATACAGACAGTAAAAGGGTACCCTGGAATTATGGCTGCAACATAACGATGCCAAAAGAAGAGGAAATAGCTAGCGCTTCCAAGGAGACACAAGCTGAGGGTTCTTACACACGCAATGGAAAGCATTATGACGCGGGAGGCATCAGGATTGCACCCATGAAAGCAAAAGCCCTAGACCCGGAGAAAGAGCAAGATGCCGAAGCACTCATTAAGGAATCAGTGAAGGAGGAAGAAGCTAAAGAGTTTCTGAAATTCTTAAAACACAGTGAGTATAGCGTGGTTGAACAGTTGCGCAAACAACCGGCCCGAATATCAGTGTTAGCATTGCTCCTGAGTTCAGAAGTACACCGTGAGGCATTGATGAAAGTGCTAAATGAAACCTATGTTACTAAGGACATATCCGTCAATAAGCTGGATCGTCTTGTCAGTAACATAAGTGCCAAAAATTTCATCTATTTCAATGATGAAGAAATCCCACCGGGTGGCATGGGATCAACTAAAGCTCTACACATCACCACTCGTTGCAAAGGGTATACGCTGCCAAGTGTGCTTATCGATAATGGGTCAGCCCTGAATGTCCTACCATTATCAACATTAAATAGACTGCCAATAGATAGTTCTCACATGAAGGCATGCCATAACATAGTGAGAGCATTTGATGGCACGGAGAGAAAGGTAATGGGAAGAATTGACATCCCTTTAATGATCGGGCCAAACACGTATGAGGTGGATTTTCTAGTAATGGACATCAAGCCCTCTTACAATTGTCTGCTGGGGAGGCCCTGGATACACTCAGCAGGAGCGGTGCCTTCATCTTTACATCAAAAACTGAAGTTGGTGACGGACGGAAGACTCGTGACCATAAACGCGGAAGAATACATCATAGCAGCAGTTACCAGTAACGCACCCTATGTGGAGGCAGATGAAGAGTCAATTGAATGTTCTTTCCGCTCCTTAGAATTTGTCAATGCAACCTTCATTTCGGAAGGAAATGAATTACCAGTGCCCAAGATATCCAAAACCACAGAGATGAGCTTGCAAATGACAGTAGGAAAAGGAGCTTTGCCTGGAAAAGGGTTAGGCAAATACCTCCAAGGGGGAACCGAGTCCCCGAGATAAGGGAGAAAAGAGATCACTTTGGCCTAGGATTTAGGCCAGATAACAGACAGAGGAAGAAGGAGATAGAAAAGCGTCAAGAAAGAAGGAAGGCGCGTCTGAGCGGAAGAGAAGTTGAGTGGGAATCGATGACGTTCCCTCACATATCCCAGACTTTTGTGTCAGGAGGGATAATTCACCCTGAGGTGGGGTCACTTGAGAAAGGAAGCTATCTCATCAACGCCATACATGATAGAGAAACTGAACAGAGGGGTCTAGAGGGCATCTGTCCTTACGAGCCGGGGAGCTCTTTAAACAATTGGACTGCTGAAGAACTTCCTATAACCTTTAGGAATTTTACAGAGTAATTTTCCAGAACACTCTTGTTGCTCTAAAGCCTAGGAGTAATGGGATTTCGTTTGTGAAATAGGCTTATGTTCGGATATTTTGTTCCAATAAAAGAACACTTTTGTCAAAACAAACAAACGCTCTCTCTATTGATAAATACTCTTTGGACCTTCTAATCTCATTCTAATTTTCAATTCACTCATAACATGAAAACAATCATTATTAAATTCATTCATTCTTTGCATATTCTTTCATACTCCGCAGGTCCCTAGATATCAACGATTTGAGCAATGATACTGCAAGTCCTGAATTCTCCTTTGAGCAAGACTTGTGTTCAGAGGAACCTTAGGATTTTGAAGATGATAGGGATTGTGATGTATCTCCAAATTTATTGAGAATGGTGAAGCAAGAAAAAAAGCAAATTCTGCCCCACGAGAGAGAGGCAATGGAGAACATAACATTGGAAGAAGGGAATGAGGTGAAAATAGGAACGCACATTACCAAAGAAACAAGGCAAGATCTTGTCGAGCTACTGAGTGAATTCAAAGATATCTTTGCGTGGTCATATCAAGACATGCCGGGGCTAAATACTAATATAGTGGTGCATCGCCTTCCTATAAAACAAGATTGCAAACCGGTCCAGCAAAAATTGCGAAGGATGAGGCCTGACGTCGTGCTGAAGATAAAAGAGGAAGTCAAAAAGCAGTTTGATGCTGGATTCCTGCAAGAGGTCAAGTACTCAGAATGGGTAGCTAACATTGTGCTTGTCCCTAAGAAAGATGGGAAGGTACGGATGTACGTCGATTACAGAGATTTGAACAAAGCTAGCCCAAAAGACAACTTTCCCTTTCCACACATTGACACCCTAGTGGATAACACAGCGGGTTATTCATTGTTTTCCTTCATGGACGGCTTCTCGGGGTACAATCAAATAAAGATGCATCCTGAGGATATGGATAAGACCACTTTCATAACATTGTGGGGTACCTTCTGCTACAAGGTAATGCCATTCGGCCTAAAGAACGCAGGTGCAACATATCAAAGGGCTATGGTGACTTTATTCCACGATATGATGCACAAGGAAATTGAGGTATACGTGGACGACATGATTGCCAAATCTCGAACTGAAGAGGAACACATCGAAGCCTTGAGGAAATTGTTCTTGAGATTGAGGAGGTTTCAGTTGAAACTCAATCCGGTGAAGTGCACCTTTAGAGTCAGGTCGGGGAAATTATTGGGCTTTGTAGTCAGTGAAAAAGGAATAGAAGTTGACTCAGACAAAGTCAGAGCCATACAGGAGCTGCCGCCACCACATACTCAGAAAGAAGTTCGAGGGTTTCTTGGGAGGTTGAATTACATTGCTCGGTTTATTTCACAATTGACAGAGAAATGTGATCCCATATTTCGCCTTCTTAGGAAACACAACCAGGGTACTTGAGATGAGAAATGTCAGAATGCCTTTGATAAGGTCAAGCAATATTTGTCAAACGCTCCAGTACTATCTCCGCCTAGTCCAGATAGACCATTGATACTGTACTTGTCAGTGTTTAGCAACTCTATGGGATGTGTGCTAGGTCAACACGATGAGTCAGGAAGGAAAGAGAAGGCAATATATTACCTCAGTAAGAAATTTACTGATTGTGAAATGAGATATCCACCGATTGAGAAGCTGTGTTGTGCCTTGATTTGGACAACCTGAAGGTTGAGGCAATATATGTTGTATCATACAACGTGGCTAATTTCGAAAATGGATCCATTGAAGTACATGAGAGAGTCAGCAGCCCTAAATGGAAGAATGGCGAGGTGGCAGATACTACTTTCTGAGTTTGATATAGTTTTTGTGAGTCAAAAGGCCATAAAAGGAAGCGTAGTAGCAGAATTTCTGGCTAGCAGGGCCCTGGAGGAATATGAACCATTGAGCTTTGATTTTCCTAATGAGGAGTTAATGTACGTGGCAACTGCCGAACGGTGTCCATGGAAATTGAACTTTGACGGAGCATCCAATGCAGTAGGAAATGGAATTGGGGCAGTCTTAATATCCCCGGAGGGAGACCATTATCCGTTCACATGCAATTAGATTTCGACTGTACAAACAATATGGCAGAATATGAGGCCTGCATCATGGGGATTCGAGCGGCCATAGAGCGAAAGGTTAGAACATTGGAAGTGTACGGAGACTCTGCGTTGGTGATTTACCAGCTAAAGGGGGAGTGGGAGACAAGAAACCACAAATTGATCAATTACCGAAGAATAGTTTTGGGACTACTCAAGGAGTTTGACGACATCACTTTCAGTTATCTGCCACGAGATGAAAACCAGATGGCAGATGCTTTGGCAACCCTAGCATCCATGATTAAAGTGAACAGGGAAGAGGACATGAAGCCTATCCAAATGAGCATTTTTGAAGTACCGGCTCACTGTTTTAACATCGAAAGAGAAGAAAAGGATGACCACCCTTGGTACCGGGATATATTACGATATGTGAAGAATCGTGAATACCTTGAGAAGGCAACGGAGAATGAGAAAAGAACCTTGAGAAGGTTAGCTTGCGACTACGTATTGGATGGGGATATCCTTTATAAAAGAAGAAAAGATCAGGTGCTTTTGAGATGTGTCGACGCCGTGGAAGCTAAGAAAATCCTGGAAGAAGTACATGAAGGTGTCTGTGAGACACACGCTAATGGCTTCACAATGGCAAGACAAATCATGAGATTTGGATACTATTGGTCTACTATGGAGGGAGATTGTATCAGCTATGCCAAGAAGTGTCATAAATGCCAGATCTATGGAGACAAGATTCATGTTCCACCTTCGCCTTTGCATGTTATGACTTCTCCATGGCCCTTTTACATGTGGGGCATGGACGTGATTGGTCTAATTTCACCAAAAGCTTCGAACGGGCATCGTTTCATCTTTGTGGTTATCGATTATTTCACGAAATGGGTAGAGGCCGCTTCGTATGCTAACGTCACCAAGTCGGCAGTGAGTCGGTTTTTGAAGAAAGAAATCATCTGTCGATATGGAATGCCTGAGAGAATCATATCAGACAATGCACTGAACTTGAATAAGAGCACAATAGCAGAAGTCTGCAGTCAGTTCAAGATTAAACATCATAATTCATCTCCTTACCGCCCAAAGATGAATGGGGCAGTGGAAGCGGCCAACAAAAACATTAAAAAGATTGTTGGGAAGATGATTGAGACTTACAGAGATTGGCACGAAAAGCTGCCATTTGCACTATTTGCCTATAGAACGTCTATTAGAACCTCTACTGGGACAACTCCATTCTCGTTGGTTTATGGGATGGAGGCAGTGTTACCTATTGAAGTAGAGATACCTTCCCTTCGAATCTTGTCAGAAATAAAGTTGGATGAGGCAGAATGGATTCAATCGCGGTACGATCAACTGAACCTGATTGAAGAGAAAAGGCTAAGGGCAATTCGTCACGGTCAGATGTATCAGAAGCGAATGATGCGAGCTTACGATAAAAAGGTCCGTCCAAGGGAATTTTACGAGGGGGACCTTGTACTGAAAGAGATCCTTCCCATACAGAAAGACTTCAGAGGAAAGTGGATGCCAAATTGGGAAGGGCCGTATGTTGTGAAGAAGGCTTTCTATGGTGGTGCGTTGATTTTGGCGGAAATGGATGGGGAAAAGTTTGCCCAATCCAGTGAATTCAGACTCAGTCAAGAAGTACTTTGTCTAAAAGAAGAGAAGCCAAGGTGAAAACCCGCAAAAGGCGCTTTGAGACTTCTATACCGAAAAAAAAAAGAGTGGAGAAGCTAAGGTGAAAACCCGCAAAGGGCGCTTTGAGACTAAAGGGGTTTTGAGTCGAAAACCTGAAAGGGTTGCTCAAATTTCGGACGACACGTATCTCACTATACTTGACCTGACGAGAACTGGAGTACATTGCATACCGGGGCATCAACAAAGTACTGTGGATCTTCTGAACACATGTCAAACCCAAAGTAGTCTTCATGGAGTTTGTATATAGAAACTCAAGCTGCGATATCTAGGGCATCTGACTTTTTGTCCTGTTCACTATCTTTTGATTTTCTCAAAGATATGTTATCAAATTAATTTCCTTTGTATCTTTGATGACTTTATTCGAATCTAATTATCTTTCCTTTCACTATTCATAAAATGTGTTACATTGAAATAACGATTGATGAACTGAAAATATCTTTACGAACGAAGTTCTGCATGTTACTCTGTGAAATCTCCTGATAATGCAAGGAACTAAAAACAGAATGATTGTTTAAAGAACCCCTACGTGTAAAAGTTGGGAATACCCAAAGAAAACTCTTTTTTTTAGTGATGATCAGAAAATTCAAATAATTCGATCCTAGGAAAAGATCATTTTCGGCAGGTCATGATAGAACCAACTTGATCTGGGGCATACAAGCAGAGTGTGAATGACACCTCGAGTGAAACTTGGATGAATGAGTAGTGATAGCCGAAATAGGGATCATTCTCATAACATTTTTGCATCATAGTATGCGCAATTAGGAAACATTTAACTCATTTTGATCATGGCATCCTAATCATTTACATAAGCATAAACGTCAGAGGAAATCAATTCTACAGATAGACTCCCCAGTGGACGATGTAGCAAGATTGATGAAAAGCAGCAAATTCTAACAGATCTTAACTTCCTAAGCAGTAGGGTAACAGATCGAATTTTGGCGGATCTCATCTCCATATAGCAGTATTGGAGCAGATTTCAGTCACTCGCCTTAACCCCCTAAGCAGTAGGGTAACAGGCAAAACATAGCAGATCTTATCTTCGCTGAGCAGGAGCGGAGCAGATCAAGTTCCATCAGATCTTAACTCCCTAAGCAGTAGGGTAACAGATCAAATTTTGGCGAATCTTAACTCCACACAGTAGAGTCGGAGCAGATTCCAGCCATTCGCCTTAACCCCCTAAGCAGTAGGGTAAGCGGGCAAAACATAGCAGATCTCATCTTCGCTGAGCAGGAGCGAAGCAGATCACATCCCAGTAGATCTTAACTCCCTAAGCAGTAGGGTAACGGATCGAATTTTGGCGAATCTTATCTCCATACAGCAGTGTTGGAGCAGATTTTAGCCGCTCGCCTTAACTCCCTAAGCAGTAGGGTAATAGGCAAAATTCCAGCAGATCTTATCTTCGCTGAGCAGGAGCGAAGCAGATCACATTCCAGTAGATCTTAACTCCCTAAGCAGTAGGGTAACAGATCGAATTTTCTCATCATACATCAGCATTAGAGCAGATTCTAGTCACTTGTCTTAACTCCCTAAGCAGTAGGGTAACAGATCAAGTCTTGGCAGATCTTATCTCCCTGTACTGGCAGATAGCAGATCAGGAAGGCAGAGTTGACAATCTTTGTTCAGCAGAAAAGATTGAAGTTACAGATCTCCTCTCTCTGAATTATTATATTTATGAAGATGTGAGCAGATTAAAGCTACAAGACATATCTCTGAAGTTGCAGCGGATTGAACCAAAGCTACAAAGGGTGGTGGACTGTAAAGAGACTACCCGAGCAAGAAGAGCACCAAAGAAGTCAAGACTCGGCAAGACCGGGCAAAATTGGCCCTTTTGAGGTCTTTGCTCTATTTCCGTTACACGACAATGAGCAAAGAGGGGCAGCTGTAATGGCCAATTTTGGCCCGGGGCATACTTAACCCAAATTAAACCCCCAAACCCGTTTAACATTTACCCAAATTACAAGCCCAAACCAACCAAAACCCAACCAAACCCAAATACACCCTTACCCAAAATTAAAAAACCAAACCTACCCGATTACCCACTATCCTACCCGGTTACCCACTAAACTACCCATTTGGTTACCCGAACCAGACCCTAACGAAGCCCTAGCCCCTGTTGCCCACTTGCTCTGACAGTAGCTGCTACCACCGCCCCTTTGCCACTGTAGCCACCGCCCAAAGTCCCTGCAAAACATTTAAATCGAAAAGACAGAAAATAGAAAACAAAAGCAACTTGTAAAAATTTTAGGCTATATAAGCCGATTTAGTTGTTTGTGAAAGGATTCGGATTTTTCATCAATACACTAGCCTTTTAACACAAAAACAGTACCAAAAGATTCAAAATATAGAAGCAAAGATAGGAGCACGAGCAAAATCGGAGAAACAAGCAAAGCAAATAAGGTCTCTATTTCCACCTTCATACTCGAATCAGTACCGATTTCATTTTTTTATTTTTATTTTTTTGTATTTTCATGCAAAACCCGTAATATATTTACACATGTATATTAAAAATATAAAATAAAATAAATTAAAAAAAGAAAAAAATCAAATTTTTACGGTGGCCGGAGCCGACGCTGACGGTGGACCGGCGACCGGTCCGGTGACCGGCCGGTGGTCGGACCGACCACCGGAAATCGCCCCCGGATCCCCTGCTCTCCCCTCTCTCCTTTATTTTTCTTCTCACCCATTAAAATGAAATTTTTTTTTGACCGACTAAGCCTATTTATAGCACCCCAAAACGACGTCGTTTTGGGGGCTGAGTTTTAATCCCAAAACGGCGTCGTTTCGATTTAACCCGCGCACGGACCCGACGCGCTCCAAGGATCCGCGTGTTTTTGATTCAACGGGATAATTTCACATGCGGTCCTTCCGCTTTTCCTATGCTTTGTAATCAGGTTTCTCTTAAATCACGATTTGGCCCTAAAATTTAAGCCCGATTCTAGTCTGGTCCAGTATTAAACGCTGCGTCTTGAGAGGATGGGATACTTTCGCTTTCAACCCCTCCTATATTCCAGCGTGTTCAAATTGGTCCCCTTTTTCCTGTTTATTCTTAAATTCGCCCCGAAAACCTCGTTTGTAATTCAATTTCGTCCCTTTCTTTAATTCTTCTCATTATTTCACTTTTATTCTTAATATTATTTATGCTACTGTGTTTTATATTATTATTATTATTTATTGACACTCTATATTTTGCTTAGTATTTAATATTTTTATATTACGTATATATTTTATTTTAACCATTTATTTTCTATCATACTATGAAAATACTTTGATCCTATCATGCATGTATTATAATATTATGTATATATATTTTCTATAGTGTTAAATACTTATTCTCAATACTATCTTAATATTATATTCCATGTTATATTACCATTACTCTATAATACTACTATACTATGTTTAGTTTTTTATTATTATGTCACGTTTTCTTATTTTACATATTATTATTATAAAGTATATTTTCATTACTGTCTCATATTTGCCTAATCATTGTCTTTATCCTTATTATATTTGTTATCATTAATAGTATTTCTATATATCATTATTATTAACATACCATATTTATACTGCTTGTTATTTTTGTCATGATATTATTGACCTATGTATGTATAAATATTTTTATCATGTATATATATCCAATATTTTTACATATATATATTATATTTATATATTTATACATTGTTTAATGTTTTAGTCTTATATCTTTCATACTATCTTACGTATATATATATATTCGTGATATTATTATGTACTTATATTTTTTGTATATTATATGTATGTGTTTTCAATATTAAATCTTTATACACCGCATATTATTTTATATATATATATATATATATATATAGTATACACGTATTTTTCATTTTTCACATACCTTTTATCATATAAATATTATAATATTATGTTATGTGTACCTTTTTATATGCCATCATGCATATCTTTAAAACCATAGTATTCATACTCTTATTATCTCGTGAATATGCTCCGCCCTAACAATATCATACATGCACTCTATTATATATGTATACAGCTTATTACGCATGCACTCTTTTAAATACACTCTTCTATATTATCCTTTTTTATAAATGTCATTGCTATTATCATCACAATAATCCAATATTACGTTCAATCATTTTGCATCATTTTTTTCAAAGTATATATGTTAAAAAATGAGGCAATGTTTCAAGTGTTTAGAGAATCAGGGAATGGTGCCCTAACGTGCTGGGTTGCGATTTCTCGTTCGTCTAAATACCTAAGATACCCTCTTAAATTTTGCCACTCGCGAGGTAACTTTAGCCTCGAGGAATATAAGAACTTCGTGTCCAATCGAGCTGGATATGATGTTCGCGTTCTTCCGAAGCGAAGGAACCTCAAATTTTCAACCTAAGTCATCTCAATTCAATTCAAAAGCGTTTTAAAAAGAGACAATGTCTTTGTATTTAGAGATTCGGGGAATAGTGCCCTAACGTGCTGGGTTGCGATTTCTCGTTCGCCTAAATACTTAAAATACCCTTCTAAACAAGTTTTGCAATTCGCGAGATATCTCCAGTTTTGGGGGATTCACGAACCTCGCGTCCAATCGTGCTGGATGTGATGTTCGTATTCTTCCGAAGCAAAGGAATCTCGACTTCTTCAACTCAAATTACCCTAATTTCAAAAAGGGATTTATATTTTTTAATCTTTCCAAATTTCGACTTAAGACAGAAAATTGCTCAATTTGGTACCAATTTTGGGCGTCGCGGGGGTGCTAATCCTTCCCCGCGCGTAACCGACTCCCGAACTCATTTTCTCTAATTCTTTGTAGACCAAAGCGTTTTACAAGGTGACCCAATCACACCTAAAAAGGTTGGTGGCGACTCCCCATTTTCATTTTTTAAGTCGACTTCCGTTTTTTCTCAAAAAAAAATGGTTTCGACAAATTTAATCCCTAACCAAAATCATCTATTTTTCCATCTCAATTCATACCTCATTTCTACTCAATTTCTAACTAAACTTAAACTTAACAATCAAATTTTCATCAAAAATACCTAATTTCAAAATTCTTGCAATTTAATCCCTATTATATGAAATTTATAACTTATTTTACAATTTAATACATTTTCCCAATTCTAATTAGAAATTCTATCAATTCAATCTCTAATTCACACTTTTGCCTAACAAAATTAATATCTAAAAACCTAACAATTTCCAAAAATTTCAGCATATACCAAACAATATTTTACTCTAGATTCATAAAAACTCAAGAATTACAAGAAAAAGACTTAATTTGACTTACCAATTTAAGATAAAACCTAAAAAACCCTAAATTTTCCTTTTATTTTTCTTTCTCCTTTCTCCCCTGTTTTCTTCTCTGTTTCGAAATATGTATTCTGTTTCTTTTATGTTTTATTTCTTTAGTTTATATAATATAATATAATATAACATAATATAATATAATATAATATAATATAATTAAAACATAAAATATCTTTATTATATAATAATATAATAATACATTAAACATAAAAATCATAGATTTTCTCACTATAAACCGCCTCAATTTATGCATTTGGCATAATTGCCCTTTTAGTCCTTTTTGTTTTCTTTTAATCTATAATTCAACCTTTACCCTTTATTCAATTTAGTCATTTTTCCTAATTACTCTTAATTAAGCTAAATTCACTTAATTAAAACCTAATCACAAATATTCCTAATAATTATTTACAAACCCAGTTTATTAAGACAGAGGCCCGATATTACACTTTTTCGATGCCCGTGAATTTTGGGTCATTACATTACCCATAATAATAAATTACTTACTTTCTTCAACTCATCCGCTTTTAATATATTTAGATTAATTTGTAAAATGGTTGTTGAACTACTTTAGTGTTAAAAATTAAATAAATAATTATAAAACTATAATAATAAATGGGAATGGATCAATTTATACGGCTGTAAAACTTGAGTGGTTTTACACATTTCATAATTTTTATATGATTAATATTTTAATAATTCAATCATTGAATTTATCAAAATATTTTTACTTGTTATGCTTATAAATTTTTTAATCGATTTAATATCTTTGTTATATTGATCTAAAATATTGTTTGCATTAAGATATATTTAACCATTAAAAGTTTTTTTTAAAAATAGAATGAATAGTTAGGTATGCCAAACTTGGCATGCAAGATCTACATGAATGGAGAAGGAAATATAACGATTGAATCTCGTAAAACGATTTAAGTTTTACACTAATGTAAGTGGATCCCTTCTGATATTAAATAACTAGTTTCTTTCCTGTGCATGCACAGATTGATTGTATTTATTAATTAAAATACAACTTATTTTTAATTTAATACTAAAGAATTTAAAAGAATTGGTAACACATAGAGAGAAAAAATTGAGAGTGAGAACATAGAAAAATACATATTAAAAATGAAGAAATTAAAATACTATTGTAACACCCCTTACCAGACCTGATTATCGGGTTCTAGCAATAGGATGCCACATTCATTGTCGAAGCAACTATTAACAATTTCACATCATCAATCATGAAATCTACAATAATACAACTTTGAATAACATGAACATTCTTTCTCGGATCTTATACGAGCATACGAATGCTTTAAAGTCAACTCGAGATCAAATAGGGACCTTTTTGTAACATTTTAAAATGTTAGAACAAGCACACCATAAATAAATCATTCAAGTATTCAATCTTGTCATAAACATCTAGACATTATGATATTCAATCAAATCTGAACCTTAGTCAAGCTTACGAGGGCTCTTTTAATGACCCGAGAACGAATTAGGACCAAATTGTAAGGTTTTGAAAGTTTGGGCTCGATATCGTGGCTTCAGTATCTCCACGTCATGATGTCACCAAACAGTTTGTCACGTCACGACGTCAAACCACACGATGTTATGACATTACAAACTGTAACAGCCTGATTTTAGTGAAATCAAAACAGTGGTTTCGGGACCACAAATTCGAGGTTAAAAAATTATTTTAATATTATTTTGTGATCTAAAACATGATAGTATTATAGTATAAAAATTTTGTTAAGAAATTTTAGCGTTTACACTTTCAATTTGATGAAAAGGACTAAATCGCGTAAAGTGCGAAAGTTGTGTTCTAATAGCTAAGGGTATTAAATAGCTATAGAAATTTACAGTGGAGGTCCTTATGTGGTAATTATACCATTAAAGGTGATATTGGATGTGCATGGCCTGACAATTTTGTTATTTTTAAAGTGAGGTAAAGGTAATTTGGTAATTACGTAATTAAAGATAAAAATAAACAAAACCAACAAAGCTTTCATCTTTGTTAGCTTTCCTCCAACTGAAATTTATAGCAAGAAACACCATTGGAGAGCTTGAAAATTTTGCAAAGAAAATCCCTTGCATGTAAGTGATATCTTGTCTCGTTTTTGTTGATATTTATGTTTTCGAGATCGTTGTAGCTTAACTTAGCTAACTAGGGGACTAATTTGCAAAACTATTGTAACATCCCTAACTGTATCCGCCGCCGGAATGGGGTTACGAGGTATTACTGGACAAAACACAACTTCCATACAATTATAAACATCACATGTTCAATCTCTTAAACAAATCAAATTTAAACTTTCTAAGAATCATTTCATGACATTTTTCAAACATATAACTAGTTACGTAATTCATAAGCAAACGATGTCAAATATATCATTTTTATTACACAAGCATGTGCGCACATCAAGGATAATATATTATTTCATTCTATCATTTCATACATGAGTCATATAAAATAAATATATCCAAACAAATATCATTAGTGGCATTATACATTCGGCACAACTAATATAAATATATATACCAAGTTTAACCAAATCAATCATGACATAATGTGCATTACTATACACGGTTTTAACTAGCTAAAACATGAACAAGCATACTTACTAATTCATTTAAATACTCATGCGCATGACTAATGGATCAAATCATTTTAACCATGTTTTAAGGGAAAGCCTAAATGCTTATTCATCAAAGTACAAATAACAACTAAATTTACCTATTACACATAATCATTATGTTTTCTTATAACATGAAATACTATTCATATAGTCAAATGCAATTACATTAGCCGAAATCATATATTTATACTAAATTCATAAACTTTTATAAAGTGTCTACTTTCATTTTACCCAATCACATCATCAATAAATAATATGCTTTAGTCGAATAACCAAATTGCATACAACATTTGCCATTTTCAAGCCAACACGTATATATGCACATTTCATTACAAAACCATTACAAAACAATAAGTCTAGTATCCAATTACTCATAAGTTAACAAATCAAAGCATAGTTATTACAACCAAGTACTATAAACTTTTAACTAAAGAGTTAACCACATGTTTTCACCATCATCGTTGTAACCTCCAACTTATTTCCTTTAATTAAATTCTATCACATAACCGAATATATATATATATATATATATATATATATAACAACCACATTCATTTATAAGATTTTCACCATTATATACATCAACTAAATTAACTAAAACCAATCTCAAAGGTCATCAAAACACAGCAACACCTATCCTATATATGTTATGACCGAATCAATATGTCATTCACATAGATCATAAATAACACCAAAACATTTCATATTCATCACATCTAAACATACTAAGCCTCAAACCTTAGTAAACCATTTTAACTTCACTTCAACTTTATGACATACCTGAATATACTTAAGTACCAAATCACATAACAACACCATAACAAAGCATATCGACAAATTTCACATATACTTATCTATGTATAAACCATAGTCGAATCACCAAAACCACAACCAAACATAACCATAACTTGATCAAACCTTGAAACTGAACTTAACAAAATAAACAAGCCATTTTTGCATGGCTTATATATATAGATATACCAAGATCAAACATATCCAAATATAATCTAGCCTATACATGCCATAAGTTCAAAATTCAGCTTATAAAAATACCGAAAGCAGTTGATAGTGTGATAGACTTTGCTGACGATCCCCGAGCTTGTAACTAGTCTCCAAAATCTATAAAGCAGAGGCAAACATACACATAGAGTAAGCTAGCATAGCTTAGTAAGTCATAAGCAAATAAATTACTAAGTTATACATATCTATTACGTAATTTCGCATTTCAGTAAAATATCATTTGCATTTAATTATCACATAATCGAATGCATAATTAACCTTTAATATAAACATATATTTTACACTTTTACTATTTCATACATATATTATTAGGCCAAAACAACTTATACTCAATCAAATACACATAATCAAGCTTGTATATCATGAATCATCTCATGTATATTTATAATTTGTAGTCATAAGGCTGAATATAACCATTCATATATGTTTGCACATAGATCACAAATATGATATCACTTATACATGACATTTTCTCGAATATACTTTTCATATACACATATACTTTCATATGCATCATATATAATTTGTATCACATATCAAATAATCAACTTACCTTATTATCATATAGCATTAAACTATCACATACCTACATTATCATGTACTTATATATCACATTTACCACTTTAAAACTCGATATATTAACTCGTTCGATTACCTTTTATCACTCAATGGATTCGCACTCTTAGTGTTAAATAATTAGTCGAAGCTATAATGAAATCGCACACTTAGTGCCTTGGCATTAAACCAAATTGGTATCACTATCGCACACTTAGTGCCCTCACGTTAAACCAAATTGGTCTTAGTATCGCACACTTATTGCCCATTTTTCAATCACCATTGTTTTAGTTTTGCACATTTAGTGCCATTCGTATAGCCATAGCTATTTTATATTCGCACACTCAATGCTAAATATCAACAAATCACATTCGGCTACCATATATATATTATTACATATTTCCTTTCAGCATATATAACTCGTATCTATTTAAAATTAACAACTTCTATTTGCTTATAAACTTACCTCGGACAACGATATCGGAATGGGACGATTATTCGACAACTTTGGTTTTTCCCCGATCCAAATCTGATTTCTTTGGTTCTTGATCTAAACATATTCAAATTAAACTCATTCAAACATAATTTTATTTAATTTAATCCAAAAACACATAAATGGGTAAATTACCATTTTGCCACTGACATTTTACACTTTTCTCAATTTAGTCCTTATGGCATAAAACACAAAATATACAAAATTTCCATACACCATGCTTAGGCCGAATCTTACCCATGTTCATACAAGTCCATATATTTCATTTATTACACATTTTAGTCACTCAATTTATTATTTTTGCGATTTAGCCCTAATTACTCAAATTCATCAAAAAATCCAATACAAAAAATATTAATCCAAAACATATCTTTCATAATTCATCAACTAATATCACAAAGCTCAATCATTCATCAATGGAAAAACACAAAATATTCATCAAAATAAAAAATTAAAGCATGGGCTCTGTACATTTCACTGCAACGATCTCAAAAACGTAAAAATTATAAAAAATCGAGCTAGTTTCATACCTTAATCAAGTTAATCTTTGCCCGAACCTTTAAAAGCTTTATTTCTTTTCTTTATTTTATTTTTCGGTCATGAGAACATAAAAAATGAATGCATGTTTGTTTATTTTATGTTTTATAATAACACATTATTATTTTACAAATTTAACCTTTATAAAAAATGTAAAATCATTATAAAACAAGGCCATAGCCGTCCATCATCAATAATTATGGCCTAATTGAATTATAAAAACTTCACATTAGAAAGACACATTCAATTAAGCACTTACACAATTAACTACCAACTTTTAATTTTACGTGATTAAGCCCTTTTATTTAATCGGATGCCCAAACGATAAAATTTTTGAATAAAAATTTTCACACATAAATTCACACAAAATAAACACAGAAAATAATTTTTAAATATTTTTCTGACTCGGATTCATGGTCCCGAAACCACCATTCCGAATAAGGTCTAAATAGGACTGTTACAACTATTGGATGGTTTGAGATTTTCCATTGATGAATATGTTAGAGTTTTGAAGTTTAATGGAAGAAAATGAATCTTTTTTTGGAATTAAACAACTTTTATTAAGTGATTTTTAATGAAATTGTCAATTAGGGGTTAAATTGAGAAATGTGAAAATTGTGTGGTAAATGTGTGAAATTGTGAAATTTATGGGTTTTTATATACATGTATAGAATTAAGCTAGGCTTGGGTATGGATGAAATTGCATGAATTTCATTTTACGAGCCTAGGGACTAAATTGTAAAGAAGTCAAAAGTATAGGGCAAAATAGTAATTTTTTCATAACATAATTTTTGGATTGAATTGAATAGAATGAGGATTAAATTAGTTAAATTTGATTATATAGATCAAGAAAAGTAATATACGAAATTAGATTGGGGGAAAGATAAAGTATTGGATTGAACGGTCATTTTTCTTCGTACGAGTTCGAGGTAAGTTTGTGTAATTAAATTGTGTATTTATATGTTTTAATTGAAATATATATATATATATATATATAGAGAGAGAGAGAGAGAGAGAATGTGTAATTAATATGTATAATTATCGAGTGCATAACTGACAATATATGAAAAATATCGAGCCCCGTTTGAACCTTAGGAATTCGTAGGATATAAATGACATGTCATTAGGGTTACTGATTCCAGCTCTTACGGGCTTACCGATACTCAGCTTTTATGAGCTTACAGTTATTCAGCTCAGAGGAGCTTACCGTTACTTAGCTTAGAGGAGTTTACCGTTTATAGCTCGTATGAGCATACATATACAGGAATTGATAGATTACAGTTTAGTACACCTCGTGTGTACTACCCGCGTATCTAACGATATTCTAAGTGGTTCAACGGGTAAAATTCTATTACGAGTTTATATGAGTTCGATACGAACTAGTACAGGTATTTACATGAATTACATGGAAATGGTTTATATGGTGATATACGGATGCAAGGTATAAATGTTACATGTACATGGAATTTAAATAGCTATTGAACCCATACATGATTTTTGGTTTTATATTAATACATGGCTAACTTGGTTGATGAATATATGTGTTAGGCTTTGGCCAAATTTGTAACAACCCATTTTTGGTAAAAATCGGAACAGTGGTTTCAGGACCACAAGTTTGATTTCGAAAAAAAATTATTTTATTAATATTTTATGGTCTATGGTATGATAGAAATGTTATGTGAAAACTTCGTAAAGAAATTTTATCGATTACATGTTTAATTGATGAAAGGACCAAATTGCATGCAAAAAGTTGAGTTCTAGTAGCTATAAGTACCAAATAGCTATAGCATTCAAAACTTGAGGTCCTTATATGGTAAATAGACCATTAAATAAAAGTTAGTAGATATTTTTGATAAATCATCCATGGAAAATTAGAAAAAAGAAAAGGATGAAATTGAAAAGTGGTAAAAAATTAATGGATGACAATAAATTAAATAGAAATAACATCATTTTATATCATCTTCATCCCCAAAAACTCCATGGAAACCCTAGGAAAGAGAAAGCAAGTTTTCTTGGCTCAATTGGGTAAGTAATCAAGTCCCATTTTAGTAATTTTTATATTTTTGAGATCTAAATAGTGTAATCTATCGATTTTGGGATTAATTTGAAAAGTTATCAAAGTATAGAAATTGTTCCATGGATGAATATGCTGAAAATTTGAAATTTATGGTAGAAAATGAAAGGTTGTTGATAGATAAACAACTTTTACAAAGTGAATTTTGATGAAAACGCGATTTAGGGACTAAATTGAAAAGATGTAAAATTCATGGAAAATTTCTGATTTTTTTGATTTAAGGACCATATGGGCGTGTGTGCCCTGTACTTAGGAAAATTTTGAAATTTCACGAAAAATTTCCTGAGTTTCTGATTTAGTCCTGACTAGATTCTAATTCCTACTTTGAGCCTCGAGGGCTCTCATAAGGGACTATTTAATTGAATTTAATATGAATATTGTATGAGCATTGTATTTTGATGTGAAATGTCTGTAATCTATTCTGAAATTTCTGGTAATGCTTTGTAACCCTATTCCAGTGACGGATTTGGGTTAGAGGTGTTACATGTATTGCATGGGGTGGCACAATATAAACAAAGGAAGAGTCGACAGTTTATCTATAACGACCAGTGGTTCATCCATAACGTATTTCAGTTGGCAGTTTATCTGCAACGACTAGTGGTTCATCTACAACATATTATAATGGTTCATCCACAACTTACTAGCAACTGTTATAGCAGTTCATTTGCAACGATCTGTGGTTCATCCACAACGTGGTTTAAGGGTAGAAGAGTTTTGGGAAACTCCTACTGTGGTGTGTAGCGAAGTTGGATAGGGTCTATTCTGATCAATTGAAATTGCACCTTCATTTATGAGCATGTGCATACATAAAATGTGAATTCTAAAATATTATAATATTGATGTGTCGGTCTAAAGAATTGATACTCTAAATCGCTATATTAGTGTGATTGTTATGAAAATTATTATTTTGTATGAGTCATCTATTGTTTGCATTGATTTACTTGTGATAGGACTCACAATGAACTTTTTAAGCTCACCCCCCATCTATTTCTATCTTTACAGATAATCCAATAGGTTAGGGCGCGAACTCAGCATCTAGAGGGTCTCCGCTTGGAATCATTTTTTATATTAAAGTATTGTAGATTTATTATTTGAAAGTTATGTTATTTAGAGACTGTATTGTTTTATTTTTGAATTGTGGCATGGGACTTAGGTTTTGGGTTATACAATTAATTTGACTTTGGGATGTTGAATTATAAATTTTAATTAATTATGCATAAAATTTGGTTTTCATTAAAACTATGTTAGATGTCACTTTTTCGCTACATGACCATGTAAATGAGGTTTGAAAAATACATACATATATATATATATATATATATATATATATAATCCAACCTTTACAATCATTAAAGATCAATTCGTTTCCAAAATTAAAGCAAATGTGTTAAACAACTATTTTTAAACTCTGATAATTCTGTTAGGTCATTTTGGTGGTCAATGTAATATTTCGAATTCGAATTTAACGTTTAGGCTGGGTTGGGGAAGTTACAAGAATAATTTGAATTTGCTCACATAAGCTGTTATATTTGGGCTATTCACACAAGCTGTAGGTCAAGGTTACTTTTACAAATTTTATTCGATGTTGCTCATTCAAGCTGTCGAGAATCCACAACAAATGCTAGATCTCTGTCATCAATAAAGAAATCCCTAACCAACACCGATATCTTTTTGAAGCTTAATAGTATGTTATTCGTATTCTAATCATTTACTAAATTCACATGGGCTCCATTACCATTTTTAGATCATTTCGAACCTTGAAATTGTATACTCACTTTTCATATTTCAAATAACATTTCATATACACTTTTAATCCTGTAACCTCATCATCTACATACTACTCAATCATATATCAATTTTGCATTTAATCATTATTATGTATCTATTCATATTAGTCATTTATTTCGTGTTTACGATATAGTCCTTTTGATGTCAAAAAACGTTATTTATCTAACAATTCGAACTAAAAAATAAAACAATATAATACAAACATAACATGAATTAATAAAATAAGTCCCCTATGAATTTACCTTAAAATACAAGAAGCAAACAAGGTGTAAGGAATAATCTAAAATTTCTTCTTTTTCTCCGTCAAATTGAGAGACCGATTATACGGAAGCTTTGAAACCGATTTTTCCTCTTTAAAATTCGGTGAAGAAGATGGACAAGGAAGATGACAATTTGTTTCTTTTAATTTGTTTTTATACTTATGGTTAAAACTAATTAAATATAATGTATTTAATTAAACTTAATTAACAAATGCTAATGATCATTAACTAAATTGGTGGATGAAAGTTGTCATCCACCACCGTGGTCCAATTACCTAACTGGTCCTCCAATTAATTAAAATCTTATAGTGATTAATTTTCACTACTTTTACAATTTAGTTATTATACATTAATTAGTCACTAATTCGAAAAAATTTCTTAATCTAAAATTTAATTTAACTATAAAATAATTCCATAAGTATTTAATAAAAATATTTACGAGCTCGATTTATAAACACGAGGTCCTAATGCCTCATTTTCTAACACTATTGACTTTAGGATCATTACACTTGTACATTAATTAATTATTTAATTAACAAAATCATTAGACCAAAGTTCAATATAACACTAAATTAGATTTGTAAATATTAAATAATAATATTTACAAACTCAAACATAAAAAATGGGATTCCAAAATCCTCATTTTTTATGCCACTAAGAAACATGCTGTTACTACTATTCTTTAAAATAAATTAATATAATAGTTGTGGACATTTGTATAGATTTTTTTATTATATATTTAATTATCTTAAATTTAAATTTAAATTAAATAATACATATTTTATTATAATTTTTAAATTTGATAAAATAATTAATAATATAGTTTACATTTTAAATTTAAATTAAATTATAATGATAATTTTTTTAAAAATTATAATGATAAAAAAATTAAATATATTTATCTTAATGATAATTAACATAATATCCATGTGTCAATTAAATAAGTTGTACACCTCAACTGTGAGTCTTAGACCTTATAATATATAGTACACATGATTTTACTTATTTAAAATTGTTAAAATAATAATAATTATTATTGACATGTCAATTAAATAAGTTGTCTACATCAACTTTAAATTGTAAACCTTCTAAACATATAATATACTATATGCACGGATTTTATTATATGTATCAATTAAAACATATAATTTTTTAGATTAAACATAGATGAATGGTATAAAATATATGAATGTATTAAACAAAAATTAAAGTTATGCTAATAAGATATAAAATTATAATTAAAATAATTTTATTCAAATCTATTACATTGATTGAATAATAAACGGGTTTTATTGTATGTGTGTTTTAACTTTATAGTTCCAAATATTTTTTATACAATAATTTCAAGTGTTTTAAGCAAGAAATAATTTTTAGTAAATATTTAAAATGGCTTTAAATAATTTTTAAAAAATTATACTATTATAACGTTTATTTAATTTAATATATGATTTTAAAAAAATATATAAAATATATTTTTAACTAATATAATAGGAATTTTGTTTTTAAAAAAAGATTTTTTTGAGAACTGTTTTATTAGAAAACAGTATTCAATATTTTTAGTTAATTCAATTTTATTTATTTTAATATTTCATTATCTTATAAAAGTTTTATGTTTAAATTTTATTTTTGTTTACAATAAAGTGAAATGTTTAAAAAATAAGGATAAAAATAGAATATAATTATTTTGTAATTTAAAATTTATATTTATCAAATAATTTAATTATATTCCATAATTAATTTTAAGTAATATACCAAACAATTTTATAATTTAAATTCAATTTATTTTTTCAACACTTAAATTTTTTTAATTTATCAAACATCACCAAAGCAAAACTTATCTAAGTGACAATTAATTAAAAAATATGTTTATTTTAATATAAATATAAAGCCTAGTTCAGTATAGATATAATTTTATTAATCCCAGTTTATTAATAATAAACAATACGTCTGAGGATATCAAATTTTTGAATTTATTATTAATTATTTAATTTTATTCAATTTATTAATATTGCCATGAAAGATCTTTTCTTTCATATGATTAAGATTGACTTATCAAATATTATTATCTAATGAATGTGACGATAAAAAAAATTTAATCATCATAGTATTTATTAATTTAAAATAATAAATGTAAATTAATATGAATACAAAATCTAAATTTTATATTATTTTATCTAAAAATTATTTTAATATAAATTTTGTAATATAATGCACATGGATTTAAGAGTTTCTCCAAATTTATTAAATTATAGATAGATATATATTAAAGATCAAAATTTTAAAAAAATAATTTAGAGAAATATATATTAAACATTAAACTATAAAATTGAAATAAAAATATTTTAGCAAGAGCTTTATCTTGTCCCTGGCCCAAAGGTTCGCTTGAAAAATGAGAGGGTTTGGGCAAAAATATAAGTTCAAAAAATCGGCTTAAACAAAAAATTAAGACCCATCTTTTAAATGAGTCAAGCCTCAGATAAGCTTTTTTTGGTTCAGGCCCGACTTGAATTTGCAAGAAAAAATACTGTTATTGTTCCTTACTCTTTTTATTATTATTTTCATTGTTTTGCTATCATTTTACTATTATATTGCTACTATTTTGTTGTTATTATTTGGATATTGTAGAACTCTTATTTTATTATAAATATTGCTACTATTTTAGAGGTATTTGCTTACTAAGTTACATTTATGTTAGTGTTATTTAAGTATATATTTCTTTTATTTTTTCCCATTTGTTGATAAATATTTATTTTAATGTTTTTAGTGTATTTAATATATTATATTTTTTAAATTTATTTTTATATAAAAATAATAATATAAAAAATTTAATACAAAAGGATTAGACTCGAATTTTAAGATATTTTATTCGAATTGAATTTGAGTAAAATTTTATGTCCATTTTCTAAGTTGGGTCTGACTTTTTTACTTAGCCGGGACAGCTCTAACATTACTTAAGAACTTGATGATAATTTATCCATAGATTTTTAACAATTAAGGCTCAAAATTTAATTATGATTGATTGTAGTTATATTTTGTAATTCAACGTAG
Source organism: Gossypium stocksii (assembly GCA_020496765.1). Classification (NCBI taxonomy): domain Eukaryota; kingdom Viridiplantae; phylum Streptophyta; class Magnoliopsida; order Malvales; family Malvaceae; genus Gossypium; species Gossypium stocksii. Next base: position 15,664,788 of record CM035621.1, read on the forward strand.
GGTTTGGATCAAAACTGTTGCTCACATGGGAAACCTTTAATCCCGGAATAAATAAAGATGTAGGTATAAGATTAAATGAATTGAAAGAGAAAGAATAATAAAAGCTAAGGTACCTAGTTTTGGGGGTCGGCATTTTCTTGTGACAACATTAAGGAACATGTGATTTTTGGCCACTATTTAGCACATGTGAGACCCATCAATGCCATGCTTCAACTTCCAATCTCTTTTTGTACAGTTGTGGAATACCAGTCATGCTTCTCTGGACTCACCAACCTAATTCGCTTGTGGTTATCGTAAACAGACACAAGACAGCAAAGGCATGATAAGGAACTAATGTAGTCTAAGCAGCAACCCTAACTTGCAATTGCAAGTGTCTATAAAAATGACAGTTGTAGGGGACAAAAACCTGAAAAAGGCAACAATACTCCATAGAGGATTTAAATTGTGATTCCATATTTCATTACAAGGTACTTCTTATCTGGTTCAGACTCTGTAAATGGTTGACTTTAATGTAAGAAATTGCATAAGATCGTAAATTTGTTAAGAATCACATGATGGGTGTATTTTTAAATTTTATTTATCAATAAAATAAAAAAAACAAGTATATCTTATATAAGCACAGAAAACAAAATGAGATATGATCAAAATATTATCCATTCCTTTAGTCAGAAGCATGTATGTATGTTTGCTTGTCATGATTATCCACTTTTCTTTTGTTTTTCTGTAATACGGTGGCAATGTCCATCATGGAACTAATCGCCCCCACCCCACGGCTATGAGTTATGCAAGCATGTCGTGGGGCAATCATAAGCAATTATTTAGCATTTCCAATTAACTTTAAAAGCCTTTTATATGCACATTCTTTTATGTAAAACATTAAGATATAAATTTTAAATTAAAAAATATTTCGCGTTTCCTCCTAAGATCTGTTTAAGGATAAGGTTTGAGCGAGGATTTTTGTATTTCGATTTCACTGAGTTGGAATTTAATTTAAATAATAAAAAATATTTTTATTTAAAATTAATTATAAAAATATAGTTTAATATTTTATTAATTTTTAAATATTGAAATAAGTTTTTTAAGCAAACCAATTTCAACTTGAATTTTTTTAAATCGAACATCCAAAATGTTATAATTATTGTTTACATAAAATTATCTCCTTGTTAATAAATTAGAAAAAAAAAAAGGAAATATATATTAAAAAATCAAAATCCCTTTTGGTAAATGGAAACGCATCATGCATGTTTTAGAAGTTGTTATCGACCTAGGGTTCATTTTGCATTTTCCTTTTTCTTAATCATAACTCAAAGCGCTTATTTGTTTTTTTTTTCCTTTCATTTTTAATTTTCTAAATTACACATATAAATTATTTAATTTTTAATTTTTAACTTATTATTTTAATAATAAAATTTAACAATGTTACTCAACTCACAATGAAATTAACTTCTTAATTTTTGTAAAGTATGATGACCAAAATTTTGATAAATTAAAATAGAAAATTTATCATCTTAATCTACAATCAATAATCTATATAAACATGAGTTTGAAGAAATTTTTAAATGACGAGAATAACATTTAATGGACAATAAACTATATCATTTTTTTTCATCTTGATACTTAAACTTTATATTTACCACAAGTGGTCCCTAAATTAGTATCTTAGTTAGTCCAATCGTTAGTGAAGCCATTAAGTCTATTTAAAAAAAAAAGAAGCTTAATCCACAAATTAGTACCTAAGTTATATAATTTTTTTCAAGTTGGTACCTAGACTTTCTTTTTCCAACAGTGATACTTAAACTATTCTTTTGTTACTTATTTTACACCAAAATGTTATATCTGTTAATACTACGCCATATAAACTTTTTTTCTAAAATACTTTTTTAATTCTTTTATTTTAATTTTTTTCTTTTTCATTATTTCTCTCTCTTTATCTCTCTCTTTTTTTTTTCTTATTATATAATGTCTGGCAATGCTGGCAATGCTAGCAATGCTCGAAATTTGCCTTCTTGAAGTTAAGATGCTGGCGATTAATTTTGTTTTTGAATTTCACTGCCTACTTGCTCAACTTGATGAGATCGTTAAAGTTCTTTCATCGAGTAAAACCAATGTTTTTTTAGAACCAGGTCAAATTGCCCGATCGAACCAATTAAATTGGGAACCAACCGGGATATTGATCAAGGGCTAAATCTATTGAAAAACAAACCAATATAGACTAGCTGAACCGAGCTAAAATACAACTGAACTAATTTTCTTTATATTTTTAAGTTATTCATATGAATATTTTTATAATTCATTTGATCAAACCGAGAACTAGTGGCCTACTTTCGACCATTAGTCCAATTCTGAAAACCTTAATCAAAACCATAAACTCAAAATACTTACTTGTAGAAGAACAAAAAATGAGAGGAAGAATAAATAAAAAAATTTATTAAGTAAAATAAATATATACTATATATATAAAGAGAAGATAATTTTTTTTTATCTTTTTTACAATATAGAAAATTTTAATTGGTTAATTTTTTTTCAAATAGACTTAACGGTCTAGTTAACAAGTGAACTAATAGATGTATCAACTTGAGAAAAAATGTAGTTTAGGTATCACTTATAATAAAAAAAATGATATTGAGGTACTAAGATGAGAAAAGGGCATAGTTTAAATACCAATTAGTAGATTAAGCTCCCTTTTTTTAAAATAAATTTAATGGTTAGACTAATAAAAATATCAACTTAAAAAAAATAAAATAATTTAGATACCATTTATAACCTAAAAAAATTTAAGACAGACAGTGATGAGGGTTGAAAACCTTGAAAGCCACGATATCCATACTAGCTTATTAAATTGATTTGCCGATTTGAATGTACAACAATTCTATGGGCAATGTGGCAAAGTTGAAATGCTAAGATTTTCTTTGCAACTGGCTCTAATCCCACCCGACCGGTTATCCTTGCGACCCACTATACTCAAACTATATTCCATGTATTCCGAAAATAAGATCATCGAGAACGACCCATTTTATCCAATCAATAGGAACCCAGATGTTAGACAACACATCAGATTCTAATATTTGGATTTTAGTGATAGAAATTCACCATTACCGGTGGAGCAACTATTTCACTAGATGACTATGGCAATTATATAATAATTTGGCTGGGAATACAAACTTACATTGCCCATTTTTCCTTGTTCGTGCAATTTTTTTACGATTGGTGTGGTTGCATTTGCCAAAGCACGGATAAGATATGGTAGGCTATCTTACATAATAAAGTGACAGTGAGTTAGAAGCTTGGGCTTTACTAACAGATGTTGTAGGCCAATTTTGGCCCATTTAAATTGCCCACATCCCATTGCAATTTTAACCCAACAACCACCCTAACCTGTTACATCATTAATCCACTAAGCCAAACCCATTCAACCCATTTTACAACCAAAGCCCAATTACCCTAACAGCCCAAAATAAACCCCAACCCACTAACAGCCTGGAGCCCTAATGACCCAACTAGCCAAATTTAGGGTTTCAGAAAAACTGAAACCCTAAATCACCCCACTTGCGCCGCTACTATCCCGTAGCCTCTGCCAAAGCCTGCAACCACCGCCCCACCAAGTCTACCACTTGCCACCGCCTCTGCACCTGCGAACATTAAAAAGGAAGTGACAGAAATAATAGAAAAACAGTATGTAAGAGGCTATAAAAGCCGAATCAAAATATTTGTAATGGGTCGGCAGTTTTGAAAGTAATACAAATAAGATTTCTAAATATTGACAAAATAGTGATTCCAATAATACAATAGCAACAGAATACTCCCAAATCAGAGAACCAACACCAAAGCAAACAGAAACCCAAATCAGAAGAAAGAAGGTGATTTCGACATCTTTCTTCCTTACTCTTTTTCATTCCAAACCCGTCCTAAATCTATACATGCATATTTTTATATAAAATAAAATAAAAAATAGAAAAAAATGAAAAATTTTACCTTTCCGGCCACCGTGTACGGTGGCTGGCGCCGGTGATGACAACAACGGACGGTGGCCGGAGGCTGGTCGAACCGACCACCGGAAATCGCCCCAGCCCCTTCTCTCCCCTTTTTTTTCTTTCCCTGGTCTCAATTGAATTTTTAAAATTTTTTTTTAACTTTTATAGGGACCAAAACGGTGCGTTTTGGTCCCTTCCCGTTTTAACATAAAACGACGTCGTTTCATGCCGGTCCGACCCGATCCGACCGACCCGCTCCAAGGATCAGCGTCTTTTTAATTCAATGGGCTATTTACGCGTTTAGCCCTTCCGGTTCTTCAAAGTTTTACAATCAAGTTTCATATTATTTGTAATTGAGCCCTATAATTTCTCGTGCTTTTCGATTTAATTCCTCCTGATGCGCTGCGTTTTAAAGGCATGAAAAAATTACTCTTTTGGTCCCCCTATGTTTCACGGGCGTTCGCATAAGCCCTTCCCTTCTGTTTTTATTTCGAATTCGCCCCAAAATTTCATTTTTAATTTCAATTTCGTCCTTTTTCACCTTTTTATTATTTTTATTTTTATTTTACTTTAATATTATTTATGCTCTTACATCTTTATTATTATTATTATTGTATTATCATTATTATTATTTATTAATCATTAGTATTAGTATTTATATATGTATATATTTAGGTAATACTATTTAATAGTTATTTTTAGTATAATTAATATCATGTATAAATATATATATATATATATATATATTATGTAAATACTTTCAAGACTATAGTATGCATATTTTTTATTTACAATATGTATATTTTTACATATATTATGTATATACTTCTAACACTATTATTATGAATATATTTTAGTATATGTATGGGTACGTTTGTATAGTATTAGTAATAGCTATCTTTGATACTATTATCATTTCTAATATATATATATATATATATATATATATATATATTGTATACGTTTTAATATATTATGTATATTTTCAAACCCATATTATGCATATATATATTTTTTGATATTATATTATTTATATAAACATTATGTATATATTTTTAATACTATTATTTATATATTTTTATGTACTATCTTATATACACTTTTTTACCATATTACGTATATATTTTAATATCATATTATTCATATACTTTTTATATTATCTCATGTATATATTTTAATACTATATTACGTATATGTTCTATATATATATATATATATATATATATATATATATTATGTATATATCATTTTAATATTATATCCTTTTACATATTATGTATATATCTGGAATACTACGTACATACCTTTTAAATGCATTCTTTCTATTTTCTTTTACTGTAAATATTATTGCTATTATCATTCTAGTATTCTAACATCATGTTTTAATATTCTTATTAATTGCATCATTGTTTTAAAAAATATATATTTCATTTAATCCAAAAATATTCTTTAAACGAGGCAATGTTTTCGTATTTAGGGATTCGGGAAATAGTACCTTAACGTGCTGGGCTGCGATTTCCCGTTTGTCTAAATACCTAAAATACTCTTCTAAATAAATTTTGCAACTCGCGAGATAACTTTAGTTTCGAAGAGTTTAGGAACCTCGTGTCCAATCGTGCTGGATATGATGTTCGAATTCTTTCGGAGCAAAGGAATTTCGGTTTTTAACTCAAATTATTCCAGTTTTAAAAAAGGGATTCTATTCTTAAAATCTTTCCAAATTTTTTACCTAAGACAGAAAACTACTCAATTTGGTACCAATTTTAGGCGTTGCGGGGGTGCTAATCCTTCCCCGTGCGTAACCGACTCCTGAACCTATTTTCTCGATTCTTCGTAGACAAAATGTTTTATAAGGTGACCCAATCACACCTAAAAAGGTTGGTGGCGACTCCCACATTTTCGTTTTTAAAATAAGTCGACATCCATTTTAAAAAATGGTTTCGACAACAGACATTTGGCAGCTACCACAATAATTATGTATTCAATATATTCACAATCCGTCTTCGTTACAATACCAAGTCAACTCAATTGCACAAGGCTAAGAATTTAAAAATATTGTTGAGTTTAGGATCAGCGTTTGATTGAATCGAGTAAAAAAACTGAGTTAATTAAGTTGGTGAGTTTTATTTTATCATCTTAACTCGATTTAAATTTTTTTTTTGAATCAAGTCGAGTGAAATGAAATTCAAGTCGAGTTAAGTCGAATCGAGTGAAATTGTTCAAGTTAAATTGAAAAATTAAACATGCCAAATTAAAATCTTGTTACAATATAACTAATTTCATGTTAGAACACATAAATTTGAAATCATATATTTTTAAAAACTTTTCAAAGTAAAATAAAAAAATACTTTAGTATGATAAACTTGATAATTAATTAACTTATTTAGGTCCCTGAAATTATTATTTTAGAAAAATTTTAATTTTTTAACTTTCTTTATATACTTTTTAGAATTTTTTTAAATTTTTTATAATATTTTAAAAATATATAATTTTTTAATTTTTATAAATATTTTAAATTTTAAAAAATATTTTTAATTTTTGAAAAATATTTTTAATTTTTATAATTTTTGTTGAGAAAGAGATCAACTTGACTTGACAAGAATCAAAGGGGTTTTACACCAATCTGTTATTCGAATTATAAAATTCAACTCGATTCAAACTTGAAATTCGAATAATTCAAACAACTCAGTTCGATTAACTCGAAATTCGAATTTTTTTCCGAATTAAATCAAGTTTTGCTCACTCCTAATTGAGCCGATAAAGCAATTGTATATATGATGCAAAATGGTTTATGTTCGAAAAAGTCGGTGAATGTATTTATGAAATTATTTTATGATAGAGATTAGATCAAATTAATTTTTTTACTATTAAATAAATTAATTTAATCCATGTAATATTAAAAAAATTAATTTTCATTTATAATTTAACTTTAAACAAATTATTTCATTTATAAAATCATAAAATTTTTTAAAATATAATTTTGTTAAATAATAATTGGTATATTTTAAACAATAAATATTATATTCATTGAATTATTTTATTAATATAATGAATAAATTTGATTTATTTAATAATAGTGTGGGATGCGTAGATGGGAATTGTAATTTGGCCCAATGAATTGAGATTCCCTATTGGGCTGAATGATAGACTTCTATTTATGAAATTAAATTTTTGGGTTAAAATATGTCAGGTCCTTATATTCTTTTTAAATTTAAAATTTAGTCTCTATATTCTTTTAGCTTTTAAAATTTATGTTCAATTGTTAATATTGTTAAGATTATTTTGTTAAATTTAGGTTCATTACAATATTATGCTTTTAGTTACATTACTACCAAATGAGTTGTTTTTTATTTTAAAATGTTAGACCAATAAATTTAACAAAAATAAATAAATAATGTTAACAATTGAACTTGAAATTTGAAATCTGAAAAGTAGAAGGACTAAATTCTTGAAAATAAAAATACAAAGATTAAATTCCTAATTTGAAAAGAGTATATGGACTTATGGCATATTTATAGTATTTTTTTAAAAAGTTTCACTAATACATGACCAATTACAATGTAGAATGAACCAATACAATACATAATAAACGAAGCATTAAACGAAACTAATATATAATAAACTAAGAATTGGACAAAATTCATATAAGGCATGCGCATATGATGAGCAAAGAGGCCCACATAATGCAATTGAAGATGGTAGGACTCGAATTTGAGACTTTAAGGTCCAAGATCTTAGCCTTTGCTAATAGTACCAAAACCTCATTGAATTGATATTATTCATTAAATAGATTTCTATTCATTTATAAAATTATTAAAAATTATGTATTTAATAAAAATATTATATTATTACAAGAATATTTTTACCAGTTTCATATTTTATATAAAATCAATAGAATTTTAAGCCTAACATCATAAAATTTAAACCTTCAACTCTATCCATTTCTTTTTTACCAAAAAATTGATCATTTAATAAATAAAATTTTGACATACAGATATAATTTAGTTAAATATTATTTATTGGGGGTAAACTATCACTCAACTACATAAAATCAAAAATCAAAGAAATCTAAATTCTGTAAAACCCAAAAATTTATAAAAGTTGAGTATTTAAATCTGATACACATGAGTTTTCCAGAGTTGATCATGAAAAAACCAGATTACATAAAACTATAAAGTTTTAGAATCCTTTATCAAGAGAAAAAATGGTCTTGAAAAGGTGAAGGTTTAAATGAAAAAGACTTGAAGGATGATGCCTATGCGTGCTGGAGTTGATCGAATCCCCCACTATATGGCCGGAGGTAGGTGGTGGAAGTTGTGGCTGGTTGGGTTTTATTTTAGGAGAAGAGGAGAGAAGAAGAGAAGGAAAAAAAAAATGAATCTTAAATTTCTAAAATTTTATATTTATTTATATTTATTATATATTTATTTGAATTTTAAGTTTTATTTTTTAAAATTTTTAACATCATATTTAAATTTTAGGCCGAAAATGATTTTTTATATATAAATGTATTTTTAGAGTTTATAATTAGATCAAATTGAGATAATTTGTAAATATTAAGGGTTAATTTTTTGTATAATCATAATCAAACTGATAAAATATAAAAATTTTAAGAGTTAATTATGTTATAATATCAATTTTAAAATTGGAAAAACAAAATAGACCCGGTTAATTAAGTGATTATTTCAAAACTTTTGACTGACAAAAAATTCAATATAATTTACCCTAATTTTTTTTTTATAGAAAAAGGTTAGGGAATTTCGCAAGACGAAACTATTGAAAAACAAATATGCGAACCAATTTGACTGAACCCCATGCAAAATTTGTCACCTAGCATAAACACTAGATCTGCTCTGAGTCGGGACATTCAACCCGTTGTAAAAAACCAATCAAAAAGTAAAAAGATTTGTATAAAAATATAAGATTGAAAAATAGATTTAAACAAAAAAAAATAAAGCTCATTTAAAAAATGGACTAGGCCATGGATAATGTAATTTTTGGCTTGGGCCCAAATCCACAAAAATAACAAAAAATTCTGTTATTTTTTTGTTGTTTTCTTTCTATTTTATTACCATTTCACTATTATGTTACTACTATTTTGTTATTATTGTTTGGATATTGTATAACACTTATTTTATTATTAATTTTAATATTATTTTAGAGACATTTGTTTGTTAAATTGAATTTATTGGGAAATATTTATTTTAATATTTTTAGTATTATATATTTTTTAAAATTATATTAAAAATTTAATACGAGTGGTTTAACCCGGCCCGAGTTTTAACATTTTTATTTGGGTTGAGCTTATACAAAATTTTAAGCCCATTTTTAGGCCAAACCTAACAAATAGATTTAAAAATTTTTATTGAGCTTGACTTAAACCCAACCTGACTCATGAGCATTTCTTATTCCAACTAACTCTGTGATTTCTTTTTTTTCTTACCAAAAAAGGGAAAAAGCCCTTTTAACAATCCAGTTAAAACTTGAAAGAATGTGATTGGAAAATCTTTGGAGGACAATAGAATGGGCGAAAAGGCAATGGAAATTGGTTTAAGTTGTAGCGAAGAAGTGAGGGTTGAGGAGCAAAGCTAACACTGTGGAGCCATTAGCGTTTTTGCTTTTAGTGGCAACTTATAGTTTGGGAGCTTGTTGGAATACTTTTTGCTTGCTGCAAGCTAGAACGTTGTGTAGATGAATTGCTTTAGGGGAGAAAGTTGATGGTGAGGTTCATGATCTCTTGATCAAAATCCACTTCTTACAATGTTTATTTGTTGCTCGTGGCTGCCGGAATTTCTAGCTAGGAGTTCTATGATCAGTTGTGATGCTCATGTTAGATGCCTTTGAAAGGAAGATACTTATATGTACACATTATATTTGAACAAGAAAGTTTAGATAGGAGACTCACCTTGACTAAAAGCTCTATGGTTTGGGGTTGTCACCGGTAACAATCAACTGAAACACGTAAGAAATGTGGCTTCCTAAAAGACCAAAAGAAATAAAATATCATGGATTAAAAGGGAAACAAGAAAGCATTTTGTTTTCGGAGGAAGGGGGTGGAGTTCTTTTTGTTGCATCAAATCAATGTGTGACATGCAATTTTGTAGCATATTGTTTTCTAATTTAAAATGATCAACTCAAGTTATAATTGGTGCCTTGAGTTCTGTTATCCCTATGGACCTCATTTGGTGTAGCTGGTTCTAGTTCAGTGGTTCAACCTTTCCGGTAATCTCATCTTCAGCCAGTAGGTTTATTGCCAGATCAGTCAGCTACATATTTGATTGGCAGGCCCTTCTCCTGCTGTTAATCCATATTTAGGCCCATCAGCTGTCCCACTTACATTCTTATGACAAGCTGCCTACGCATGGTGCATATGCGCCAAGATATTTATTGATCTAGAGCTGGTATTTATTGAGTTGCCTTTATATAAAATATGTCTGGTAACTGGTTATTTGCTTAGGCTCCATTTATAGGTCTAAACTGATTAATGTCGACGCCAACCCGAATCTGAGTTAAATGAGGGAAGGGTTTGGGCATTAAATTTGTAACCTACATTGTCCCTTTCGTTGGTACCATTATTTATTTATTTCTATCCGTTGTTGCTCAACAGTCAACACCAATCTCCAAGATGAAGACACAGTTACATGATTGTTGTTCATTTATGAAACTTGGTGTACATATAAGTTCAATGATAGGGAACACTAGCAGCTCTACAGGCCTTGCTTCTTTCACTTTCTCATTTATGTCAAACACATTGCTCAATGCTAGTTAGATTGCTGTAGTTTTTAGTTGAACTTTTATAACTCGGTAAATATACAAATAGTACAAATATTAAATACAAAAAAAAAAAAAAAAAAAAAACAGAAAAATTGAAACCAATCTGTCTGTGTTTGCTGCAGTACCCATTTTTAGCCTAGGTAAGATATTGCTTGTGAAAGTACCCAATGCTTAAATTTCATTTAACTTTTAGTGGCAAATTGGCTTCAACTTCAGCCCTACCTTTACCTCTATTTGCATATATAGCCTACTTATTTCACTCAAAATTCCTTTGTCTGGTTTCAAGCTAAAACCATGAATGTTGAAATCCAAAACCTTTTCCTCAAATAAAGTTTGTTTGTTAGTACTTATTTACAATTGTTCATTTTTAAACCTTTTTCTGGATAATGTCAGCAAATTCCTGCTTTGGTCCCATAATCATATGATCATCTGTCTTTTATAATGTTTATAGCAATGTCTTTAACTATTGTATAAAAAACAACAAAATTGTATTATCTTTTGCTTGTGGATGATTTTAAGTGCCCTAAATCAAGTAAATTAAAACTCATCTGTTCAAAGCTAAAGGTGGTTTTCCAAGCACAAATTTGTTTACTTTAATTAATAAAGAGAAGAGTGGTGTCATCTCCTCTAGTTTTAGAAGGCCTTTTTTTTCACATTAGGATCTGTTTCATTCACTTGATTTTTACTTGTGTATTTGTGAAGTAAAGGGTTTTTCTTTTAATTAATAAAAACAAAAATAGAGGTGAAGAAAAGAAAAAGTATGATCCTCTGTAGATAACAACAATGATTGCCTATGACAAAATGGGTCACCTTTTGAAGTTTTAACCACCTTTCACATATTTTCTTTAAAAAAGAAAAAAGAAAAACATTGTTAAAAGTCAGTGAATTCGGTCGTTTTTTTTTTAATTTTTTATAAATAATTTTTAATTTTTTTTTTGCAAAATGGGTTATTTTAATTATAATTATTTAAAAATAAATAAATTAAATTAAAGGTTAAAAATAAAAATAAAATTGCAAAGTGGAGGGAATGAGAGAAGCCCCAGAGCCAGATCCAATGAAAGAAGTCAAACTCTGTCCATCTCCTCTGACAGCCTTCTCCAACACACTCAAACAGTAAAACTCACCCTTGAAGTTTTAATTTTTTATATATAATTTATGTTTTGTTAATTAAGATATATGTAACACTTTTAATTTGCGATGTATGATATAATTATTTTATTATTTATCCTTGATTTACTAATCTAACCCTCCTTTCTTTTTCCTTACAGACATAAAAGATAAATCAACTCCATTTTGACTCTCTTCACTGTCTTGTCTTTTTTTTTTCTTTTTAATTTTCTTTTCTTTGCTGTGTTGTAAATTGTAAATGGAGGAGCAAATATTAGCATCTTCTTCTTCTTCTTCATCATCATCTTCTTGTTCGGCTGTTGCTGCGGCTACTATGCAGCACGATCTATCGGGTTCGGCTGGTTCTGGTGGAGCTCGGTACAAGCTAGTGGCTCCAGCCAAGCTACCCATCTCAAGGTCGGCTTGTATTACGATTCCACCTGGGCTTAGTCCTTCTTCTTTCTTGGAGTCTCCAGTTCTTCTTTCTGACGTTAAGGTTTGACCTGCTTTTTTTTTTTTAAATTTGAGTTGTATTGATTTTTGGTTTTGTTTGTTTCGTGAGAAAATAGTGGAAAGTTGCATGCTTTCTAAAAATTCACTGGTGAAATTGAATTCTTCCTTTTTTTAAGAAAAAACCCAAGATTTTTTCTAGTTGACTGAGGAATTCAGTAGTGTGAGATTCAGAGTTTAATTTTATTAATTTTTTACAGTAGCTTTTAGTGGAGAATTTTTCTTTCTATTTTTCCCCCTTTGGTTTGGGAATGATGTGATTGGATTTAATTTTCAGCTCAAGATGTGCTTAAGGTGGGAAAATAATTTGGTTACTATGTTTGTTTGCTTTCACTTTTGTGTTCTTAAATGCTTGATTTTATATTTGAAGTGGTTCATGATGGTGAGGACTTTAAGGAAAAAAAAAATTCTGATGCTTTAATATTGCAACTATTAGATAAATTATGAGATATGGCTTCTCAGTGTCCATGGATTTGTATATTGTGGGAGGAATAAAGTTTTTCCATTTTGTTAGTATAAAAAATCTAGATTGGACCTTCTTTTTCTATATTCTATGTGTTTTTTAATGCCAATGTTGTTTTTTCACACAATGAATCTCTCCCTTTTGATTATGGGAATTGTGGCTTCTTTATATGTACACACACACTTAAATATTTATGTGATTTTCCTTGTCTTAACTAGAGGACATACTAGAGAACTTTTCCATTTTGTGCAATGTAGAATATGGAATAGATGCTAAGGGTGAGGTGGAGTGGAGTGCATTAATGGATGGATGCTTCATTAAAGGTGATCCTTTGATTTTAGATCAAAGGATGGGGATTTGTCTAATGTGTGGTGCAAGAAGGCAATGAAATGAATGAGTGAAAAGTAGGAAGTTGGTGGGTCAAGGTTAGGAGGAGGCATGACTGCCTGTGATTTAATGGAGGATATGACATCACATAGAGTAGAATTTGCAGAAGGCAAATGGGTATTGCAGCTTACAAGTTGAGCTTGAGGTTTTACAGACTTGCTTTTCACATAAAGTGTAGGGTTTACTTGAAGTATATGAATGATTTTGCTTTTACTCGCCTTTAGTTGGTTTGGTCTGGAATCTTTCCCTGCTGTCCCTCTCATTTTGTTTATATGAAGCTGTTTTTTGCACTAAATAAACATGATGGAATTAGTTTGTTTAATCTTTGGTCACTGCTTGGTTTGAGCTTTATATGCTTGCTCTTGCTGACAATAGCTGTGCCAAATAACTTGTTTTGTTTATTGTTGTTCAAGGCGGAGCCTTCACCGACTACTGGTTCTCTTATCAAGCCTCAAGCAGTACATGCCTCTGTTGCTTGTAGTACATATTCAGCAACCACTGCGTGTTCTAATGCTTTTGACGAAAGAAATCCAAGCACCTTTGAGTTTAGACCTCATCCTAGATCAAATATGGTAATTTCCTGATAAATGTTGATGCATACTTTGAGATTGAAATTTAAATAATAATTTCCATTGTTTCTAATATTCAGTTGTTCTATATTTCACGATAGCCATAGGCATAGGCATATAATTAGTTTAGTGTCTAGAATCCTGGTTTTATGCGGAGACTCTTTTGCATCAATTTAAACACTGCCATAAACCCAGCAATAGGAAACTAATTTATTAGTTAACCTATAGTGGCATCATGCCAGAGGATGTCATAGGCACACCTAAACTAGTATCCTGTTCTTCTATCTTAACTATTCATTATCGACATTCTTTGTCTAAATTCATTATGTTCTGCTGGTTGGAAGGTATACTCATCTAAAGGTCTTCTTTTTCCCCCTTATTCAAGGCTCTTGCAGATTTAGACCCGCAGAGAAGTGAGCAATCTCGGCAGATCCAAATTCAATATCAGACCGTATCATTCAATTCATCAGCTTCAGTTAAGAGTGAGATGGCAGGCTCCTCGAATGTATTGAGTCTTTCCGTACCTGTTCATACAGCTACTTCTATGGCTAGCGCTCATGCTGAAGTCGATGGAGAGGAATTAAACCAGATAGGTAACCCAAATGGTGGGATGCCATCTGGGCAGTCTGATCATAGAGGAGTTGGGCCTGTGTCATCTGAAGATGGATACAACTGGAGAAAGTATGGACAGAAACATGTGAAAGGATGTGAATTTCCACGCAGTTATTACAAATGTACACATCCTAATTGTGAAGTGAAAAAGCTGTTTGAGCGATCTCATGATGGACAGATTACTGAGATAATATACAAAGGTACACATGATCATCCTAAACCTCAGCCTAGCCGCCGATATTCTTCTGGTAATATCATGTCTGGCCAAGAAGAAAGATCTGACAAGGTCTCATCTTTAAATGGTAGAGATGGTAAGGGTCAACAAACATTATACATTCAGTTTTATCTGTGGAGTCCTCTTTCCTTTTGACTTACAAATTAATGCTTTCTTTTTCACCATTTTAGACAAGTCATATTGCGGTTATGGCCAGATGGCTCATAGTATTGAGCCAAATAGTACTGCAGATATATCTCCTGTCACAGCTAATGATGATAATTTAGATGACGTTGAAGATGATGATCCATTCTCGAAACGGAGGTATGTTAATTTGTTATTTGTCAATAGAGGCATTACGTTTTTATTTTGTGGATTTGTCTGCTTGCTAAGGATACTAGCAAACAATGAACAGGAAGATGGATGGTGGGATTGATATCACTCCTGTGGTGAAGCCAATCCGGGAACCACGTGTTGTTGTTCAGACTGTGAGTGAAGTTGATATACTGGATGATGGGTATCGTTGGCGCAAATATGGGCAAAAAGTAGTGAGAGGAAATCCTAATCCTCGGTATGTACCATTAAAAATCAATGATGATAGATTTAGAATATCACACTTACAAGTCATCTTTTAATACGCTCATATGTTTCAACATATACCTTCTTGAAACACTATGTTGGTGGCTTACTGGCATGTTGAATTTTGTGCTTTGTCATAAGTTAGATATGAGAATTGAGTGTTTTAGGATCTTCTATTCAGTTTATCTTGAGTATTATTTGTATTTTGTTGTCTCGCTATGGCTTTATTGCATGCCGATTTCGAGGCTCATATTTGAGTCGTATGCGTGACTACTCTTGACCATAGGTTTTTGTTACTTTATTTTATTATTGTTTCTTACATCAGTTATTTATGACGTTATTTTTTCTGCTTACTTTTTATGTAGGAGTTATTATAAGTGCACAAATGCCGGTTGTCCTGTTAGAAAACACGTTGAGAGGGCATCTCATGATCCGAAAGCTGTTATAACCACATACGAGGGAAAACACAATCACGATGTGCCAACTGCAAAAACTGGTAGTCATGATACAGCAGGACTAGTAGCAATGTGTGGGCCATCAAGGATTAGATCAGAAGAAAATGATGCCATTAGCCTTGATCTTGGTGTTGGGATTAGTTCCGTTCCCGAACATGCTTCAAATGAGCATCAACAATTGCATTCTGAACTGGTCCAAAGCCGCCCACAGACTGGTGGTTCAAGTTTCAAATTTGTTCAACCAACTATGATGGCATATTACGGTGCTCTAAATGGCAGCATGAATCAGTATGTTTCTAGAGAAAATCCAAGCGAAGGCCGTGGTGTTGAAATTACACCCCTAAATCATTCTTATGCATTTCCACAGAGCATGGGAAGAATACTAACCGGTCCGTAAAAATCTATTAACAACGAAGGTGACGATGAATAAAAATATGGACTGGATTTCATTTCTCCATCTTTTTCACTGGTAAAAGAGAAGGTTAAAATTGTATTCTGAAAATTCGGATTTTTTCTACATATGTATGTATGTATGTATGTATGTATGTATGTAATGTATGTATTAGTTTACTATCTCAGCTTATCTCAATCATGTTGCCAATCACTGTTTGTATTGACTTGGGAGTTTGTACAAAAGTGGAACGGATACAGGTATTATTTTCTCACAGGAAAATGTTGTAAAACAAGTTCTTGAAATGATATTTGTAAGAATATAATATATATGTATTTTCCATCTTGTGGTTAAGAATTTGTGAGTGGTAGAGTATTTTTCTTTAACACTGTCTCTTAGATAATGCCACACAAAACCAATCTTTGCTTACACATCAATCTTTGCTTACACATTTTGATGGAAAATTCTCACATTATCTACCAGTTATTGCTAGGGGCTATGAAATTTTGGGATCAGACCAAAGGATTGATCAGACATCTTAAGAATCCGAAGTTATGAATTTTGATCCTTTTGATGTTCTGATTGTTGATTCAGGGCTGAGATTCAATTGCAGACAACTTGTTCCAGGTCCTGTTGAATGCCTAATCTAACTTCAGTTTTTAATTTTCTTCGACACTTGGATTGGATTATATTTTTCTAGCAGAAAAGGATAAAAGAAATGGTGAAAATACACCAAAATCAACAATCAGGAAAAGTTTTCTAGAACAAATTTGACCGTTGATATAATCCAAAACCCATTATGACCAATCTGTCATTGTTTTGGCAGGGATTGTAGAAGAGCACATGTATCCATGCTGTGGCCCATATCTCCACTTGGAACTGACGAAGTCTACCATCTCAAAAACTAATACGAAGCTGAAAGCCATAGTTTTGGCCATCAACTTGGAGAAATCCCTTTGGCCAGGCCAAAATGGTCAGTCTTTGCCTCTCATTTCATCCAACATGTTTCACATATCAACCTTCAGTCTTAAGTCTTCATCAGAAAGGTCCAAAAGCTTAGAAGAAACGGTTGTTTGAAACTTGTAACTGTTAAAAAGAAGAGTTTAGACTCCTAGACCTTGACTTTCATGACAATGTAACCCACTTTAAAGCTAAAATACGGGACTCTAAATGCTTGCAGCTACCATTAACCAAATGTGACAAATGTAGACCATGTATAACAACAGTTGTATATATTACTAGACCACACTGCGAAGATAGAAAAAAAAAATGCGATGAAATTTGTTTGCCAGTTGTTTAAGCGAGGTCCCAAAACCAAAGGCAAAATGGACCTGAGCTTATATTAGGAATAATTTCAAGGGAAGGCATGAAAAAGGGGTAAAACTTGATTACATAAAACAATTCTTCAGTCACGATCATATATGTGTAGGAATGATTTCAAGGGAAGGCATGAAAAAGGTGTAAAAATGGTCCTAACTTTGCTCTCAACGTGGTCCACTGTTGAGAGATTGTTTGTTCCATGCTATGTGATTTTGCATGCAACCTTCCCTCCTATTCTCAAAGCCACCATGCAAGATCATAAGGGTTCTAGAAGTGAATAACTCAACAGTTCTCAAAAGGTTCAAGCATGGTAGATGGAAATGAGCTGTTACTTTTCTATGGCACTAGCCTGCTGCAGCTGAAAGCTGAAGCAAGTGTCCAAGTTGTCGAGTCTGCCGCATAATCCATCAAGATTCGAGACGGAACTTACCAGAAAAATGGGATTAAATCAAGAACAAGTAGTGAGTTACAGTATGGTTCCATCAAGTTGAATTTGAAGAAGGATGTAATAGTTTGCAGGGTGATTGCTGGCAATGTTGGGAGGCTACCCAACACAATTGACTCGACCGGGACCACAGACCACGGAATGGAATATCCCTGTGCTATTCTTCCTTGTTTGTCATAGTTTTCAACTGAAATGTGAACGTTTTCAGGCAAATGAACCAGCTACCACCATTTTATTTCCATGAAATGAAAAGAAAACAAGTTTGTTTTGCTGAAAGTCCAACAATGTGAACATTTCAGTGTAAAAAGCGTATGCAAGACAAGCTGCAACAGTTAAGCACTAGAATTTATGACCAACATTTAGTTGTACCAAGGTCTTGTTTTCATTACATCCCTGAAAAGGATTCTCATCAAATTAAGTGCTAATCCTGAGTATACCAAAGATGAAATGTAAATAACAGCTATCCTTCGGTTAACATCTCCATGCACAAGAAGCAATTATAGCTCGATCCATCCAGCCGAGATAAAGAACGCCATCTCTCTCTTCAAGAGTATACTTATCGCAATAGCTTTGCAGCAGAGTTTTGATGGTAGCATTTACAAATGGACTTAATGGAGAGGGTGTAAAGCCAGCCATAATAAACCTTGATCTCCATTTCCCAAAAGGTTCATAACGTTCCACTCTCTCTTGCCCTTCACATGCTATAATGTTGACAATCTCCCGGGCAAGACAGTGCTGTTCAACGTTGATTCGCTCCTTGTGTTCTCTTGGCAGGCTAACATCAATCGATTCAAAGATAGACGAAAAATAACCCATTGTCTCTAGGAAACGGGGAATGAAGGGGGCGGTATTTGTATTTGCTTCTTGCTCAACGAGCGTCACCACCTTTGGGGACAAACTCTTGGCCAACCTCAACAGTCTATCCCGATGGTTCTGAGTGTCCACACTTTCATCTGGCATGTGATGCAGCATCATGGCAAAATTTACAGCAATGGCTTCACCAGGTTGAATACCAAGGTTTTCAAGTTGAACCTCAGTACCGGAAATAGCAGCAGCATGGAACTCAAAGCGTACTTTACATGACTCAGCAAGTTTGCGTAGTCTCTGCCCCACTATTTCAAGTCCTCCTCCTCTGGCAAAAGCTGATGTAGGGTCATCAATGCCTGTTATACGGATGCTTGGAGGTCCTCCGGGTCGACCAGCAAGAGCATTGATTAGGGTCAACCATTGGCTTCCTTGGGCAATCTGAAAATCAATTATATGGATTCTACTTTCTTCTTTCATGGCTTCAGCAATTGCCCCGTTTGCTGACATATAGCCAAACTTGAAATACGGGCAGATTTCATAGAGGATGTGCATGTATGAAAGCAGTTCAGGACTGGCAGGCTCTTTGCATCTTAGGGCTTTGTAAATAGAACTTCCTGAAGAAGCCAACCGTGCAACAAGCCCTTCCAACATGTAGGCTCCTAGTCGTTGCATTGGCTCACCCGAAACTGACACCATTTGACGTAATTGCACAATCAAACAGTCAGCCATATACATATCATTACTTTCTATAGCTTTGGCACAAGCACAAAGCAGTTCTTTCAGGTCCCCTCTGGTGATCATCTCTTTCATGTATTTCCACCTCTCCGCTTCTACAGAAACTTCAGTGGCTCTGCCAGAAGCTGCTATTGCATGAAGGTCAAGATCACCTGAATCGATGCCTAGCATAGCAGTTTCCAGTTGTCTTATCATGAGCCCCAAGTCATTTTCGTTGTCTATTACACAAGAACCACTTATTGGTGAAGCACACGAATTTTCCGGGGAATGATAAAGGTCCAATGGGTAAGTGTAGTTTTGCTGCGAAACAGGACTGCCATCGGGTGAAAAACTGGCTGTCGAAGAAGAATTCTGCATACTGGACGATGAATCAAGGGTGCAGTATCGCTCCAGGTTAGGAACTGAATGTTGCACACTATTGCTGCCATCATCAGAACCTGACTGGTATGGCTCTAAGCTCTGGTTGGGACGCCAACAATAGGACTCCAGCTCTTGCACGGGCAAGTCAATGCACTTGCCTGTAATTTTATCTTTCTGAGACGTTTGCATTGCAGAAGTTTCTTTTATTTAATCCTACGAGTCAACAGACAACAACGGAGCACTGCAAAACCTTTCTGATAAAGTACCTCCGTATAACCGATAGCACTGTTATTATGAATAAGTTAAATCACCCAACCATTTCCAACAACTGCTGCTTGGCACAAATAACACATCAAAGAGAAGAACCGGATGAATTCTGCATAGAAGGTCAACAAAAGGCATTAGCTGTATTTTTATGATGGAAAAATCAAGTAACACCAGCTTTTCTTTTATATCAGAAGAAATCAAACAAGAAAAAAGATGCATCAAATGGAAAGGAAAAGGAGTTCAAGTCTTCTTAAACCGACTAATGATGATGACAACCAAACGATACATAGCATAAAACAGGAAATATCCTACATGTGTTAATAACCTAACACGTCTGCCATGCATAAAATGGACACCAGTATAAGTTTTCAGCCCCTAGAGTAAAAATATAGATTGGTTTCATGCGTAACATAGCCGGGAAAGAAGATTGTATGAATGAAATAGTAGGCAAGCAGGATGATGCAAGATAAATAAAAAATCTTTATTTCAATCTTCAGGTAAAATATGTTTCATAAACAAATATCAGCAAGGAATTAACATGAAAAAGGTTTATATAGGAACTTGAAAGGGAAATAAAAAGCAGCTCATTCATTAAAATGACAGAAAGCATATAATAGATTCATGCAGCTAAAGCTTTTTCAGTAAATCAAAGAAAAAAAAAATTGCAGAATCAAACCAGCGCTATGCTGCTAACATAGAACTAAAAGTTGTAAGTGAAATTAAAAGAACATGAAGTTTTTCTGCAATGAAACAAAACAAACATTCATTATTTAATATGAAACTATGAAATTGTTTTATATTTCCCCAAGAGAGTGAAGATTTCAAGGATAAGAACACAAAAAAGGCAGGGTTTAAAGAAGAAAAGACAATTAATTTCAAACATGCATGAACATAAAGATTATACCTTTTACAACAACATAAATGTTAGCTCAAAGAAAACTTGGTACTAAAAATTCATCTAAAAAACAAACTCATTTCAGACCTCAAATGCATTCATTTGCATCATATATAAGAAGAAAAATAAATACCGAGAAACAAAGCAACAAACCATGAAACTCGGTGACTTGGGAAAACAAAATCACCCACCAAAACCAGAAAAAAAGCTTTAACAGAGACCCCAGCTAATTTTAAGTAATAAAATAAATGGATTGAATACTGATATCCCATACCTTATTTTGATTCCACTTCTAAACTAAAAGTTTTGGTGCTAAGTTTGGGGTTTCAAAGAACAAAAGGAGAATCTCAAACTACAAAGTGGCAAGAACAAAAAATCAATCCGCAACCTCCTAAGGTGCATTAGCCTTCAGTTTATAAGAAAGCTTCATTATAAAAATGACATTCTTAATTATGGGAAATTACATAAATGACACTGACAAAATGACAGATTTTCTTACATAAGACATGAGTCACAAATTTCTTTACATCCAAGTTCCAACCCATCCTCAGATTCAACCTCGTGTCTCCTTCCTTACGCTCTATTTGAAATGACCAAAAACACCCTCTCTCAGCCAACAGAGTCTCCACTAAACTTTAAATTGTTATCATATTTGATCCCTATTAGCCTTATCTCTTTGTTTGATCAAAGAAAAACTGGTCTATCGAAAGACTTTAGCTTGCAGTCTTCAAATTATAGTCAAATAATATAATCCCAATGCCAATATCTGAAAATGTCAAAGTCTTCTGTTGAGAAATAGCAGTTGATCTTTGTCTCTTTTATTTAATCTATGTGGGATCACTTAATCAATAATTTACTCAAATTATAAGAAAAATCAATTAATAAACATATGTAGTTAGATGAAACGTAAGCATCCATGATTAGAAGAACAAATAAAAAATCATTTTTTGTAGATAGAAGTTGCAAAAGTTTGAACTTTCTTGTTTATTGGTTAAGTAGTAGCTATAGAAAAGTTTCTGAAATCATAACAATTTCCATTACCAATGGGGAAACAGAGGCATTAGATAAGTAAGTAAAATGAATGGTGCAAGTAAATGTGTGAAGCAAGAAGAAACCTTTTGTTTAGATGGAATGGGGGGAAAGGGCGTTTTGGTCTGAGTAAGGAGACACCTTTTGAAAGTTGACTCTGGAAAAAGGAGGAAAGAAACAGAGTTGGTTAAGTTCAGGGCTAGGGGAGTGTCAAAAGGATAAGTCCCCGTCCAACATGCAAATCACTATAAAAATGGACCCACACGGTTTAAGCCCCCGTTGTAACATTCACAATAAAAACTCGGTTCTTTCTCTCTCCATTACCCCTCTTGAAGGTCGGAATATTTTCCAGAGTTTGAATAAAATTTAAAATTAATATGGATACCTTAAAATAGGTATGAATTAGTGATTTACACATATAAGTAGGTTTAGAAAAAAATTTAAATTCGTATTTTTAGTTAAGTCGATTCTGGTAAATATAAAATGTGTTAAAATTATACTTAAACTCGGCCCAACCTGTAAATTTCTACTCTCCGTCAATTTCTCCTACGTCAAATTCTGCTATTAATATTTTAACTTTAAAATTTATATATATATATTTTTTAATTTTAAAATTTCAATCCTAATTTATACGTTAGCAAGTAAATTGGTTTGATTAAGTTCTACTATTATTCTTGTACGATGCATAAAGTTTTAAATTTAGCTCATGTTCTACAATTACATTATTCTTAATCTTTATACTTTTTCATATTTTAAAATTTTAATTTTGATGCAAAAAATAATTGTTATTTGTTAAATTCATTTACTGTCATTTTCTAAGTAATATATAAAAATAACAAATTGAAATAAAATTATAAATGTAGTAATATGTTTGTCGCATCATATTTTGAATGTAATATAACTTAATAAATTAACAATTATCATTTGGTCAAGATTAAAACTTTAAAATTTAAAAAAAATATAAAGATTAAAAATTTCAAATCAAATTATAAGAATCAAATTCGTAAAATATGAAAATTAATATTAGAATTTAACTTTTCTCATACTTTTTAGACCTCATTGAATAATAATAATAATAATAAATATTCATGTGAGGTCGAAAAAGTATAAAACAAAATCTTTGACTACAGAAGATGCATAAGGATTGGAAGAGCAAAAGGAAGTTGGAAATTGGGAGTATGGGGATAAATAATTAATTTAAAATTAAAATCCTTTTGGAATCTTATGTATGAACACCACCCCTAACAGCTATCCCAAAATGAAGATGGCAACATATCGCAGCATCTTGGGTTACTAACTTTTTCTTTTTCAAATAAATTATCTCAACCATTTAGTGTTTCTGTGTTAGAAGATCAGAGAAAATAGTTTGAGAGAATCTACTCATATTCCAACCTATTAACATTTGGATTTTTAATTTCCTATTTCAATCAAAATTATATTTAATTGTTATAATATATTTTTTTAAATTGTTTCACGTATTTTTCACTCATATAGTGAGCATGTCATAATTTTATATTTTATAAGAATAAAAAATATTCTAAATCCGCGTATTCTTCATACATTTAGAATTTAATTCTCAACTTTTATTTCAAGCAATTTAATTCTTTTACTTTGTAGATTTAAAAATTTAACTTTAATTATTAATACCATTAACATTTTTTATTAAATCCAACTTCATTACAATATTATTTTATTTGATACATAGTTATCAAATAAATATTTTTTAAAATGTTACATCAACGATTTTAATGAAGAATTTTAATGATATTAACAATTGAACCGAAAATTTAAAATTTAAAAAATAAACAGACTAAATTCTTGAGAATAAAAGTAAAAAAATTAAATTTTAAATATACGAAGAATATAGCTATTTAAAGCACATTTTAACCTTATATATATATATATATATATATATATTATTTTTTAAAATTTAACCAATTATGCATTTATATTCATTTTTTTCTCCATGTTAAATTCTATTAATTTCGAAAGTAATCAGAAATAAATTACCTCCTTATAGTTGATTGACAGAACAGTTAATATTTCGCATTATTTCTATTAGTACAAGACAAGATTAAAAGTATACTTGATTATAAATCAGTTCTAAATATTAATCTGAAAAGTGAGAAGTTTTATATAAAAATATAAATTTAAAAATAAATTTAGATAAAAAAATAAGATTTTTTTTAAATAGGTCGAGTTTCAGACAAAAAAATTTTTCTGGACCTGACTGCAATAAGTTTAAATATTTTTTTTACTATTATTTTATTGTTATTATTTGAATTTTGTATAATTCTTTGTTCTGCTGTTATTTTTGCTAATAAAGATTTTTTTTAAATGTATGTACAGTTTGTTTGGAAAGTGTATTTAATTTATTATATTTTTAAAATTTATTTTTTAATGAAATTTCAAAATTTATTTTTATATAAAAAGAATTAATACAGGCAGACTGAATTAAACTTAAATTCAAAATTTTTAATTTAGGTTGAATTTAAACAAAATTTAAAACCTATATTTTAGGGGACTAAAAATTTTCAGGGTGTATAACTACAATTTCATACATATCCGGTGACCTAACGGTATTTGTGTTTGAAATTATAGTTCCCAAATAGAGGCATCACGTAGCAGCATGAACCATGACTGATTCATCCTTATACTTTTTAAAGTCAATGGTGCAATCTTTATCCTTTAATTATGAAAATGGGATTTTCAACTCCAAATCAATACATATTTAGGGAAGTAATTTTCTTCATTTCCTTGTGATAATGACTATCAAAATCTCAAACGACAAATATATATTTAGCCATTTGTCAAACCTTTCTGCACTGTCTACACCTATACCCTCCCCCAACTTTAACATCAACCCTTTGATTCAATTCAAATCAATCATTTCCAGTGACTTTTTTTGTATCACTCGCTATATGCATGCACAAAGATGATCAAACCCAAACTAAATTCCTTTGATTTTATTTTTTCCCTTTTTGTTTTGGGATATAAAGTCAAGTATTTAAGCATACGGGGAAGTTGACTACTTAATGCTACCAAACAAATCATAACCTTGTTGTCATTGATGCTGATGACCATTTTACATAAGGGATGACGCGTTTGAAGACCATAAGAGTCTTCCAGTATGGTTCTCCAACATGGTGACACTATGGTTTGATTTGCTTACTTAGTTTTATGGTCAATTAAAACATATGATAAGCAGCAGTTAAATATTTAGGTATAACAAACATCAAAATCTTACCAAAACGGTTCAGATTTCATATTCCAACACAGCACAACATTAACATAACATAACCATAGAGTTTGTAAGAGTTCCCCACCAGACAGATAGGAAAACATAAGTCTTAAACAACAATATGGTGGTGAAACACCTCCCACCTATGCATACTTCTAATATAAGACACTTAAACTAACAGCACTTGATTTATTTAGTATTTCCTTTCCAGGGATATAAGAGTGCTGCCTGCAGCTTCCTTCCAACAGAAGCTTGTCTCCAGGACACCTGAGTTAAAAGAATAGAACCGATACAAGTTAACAATAAATATGGTATTCAACTGATATAATGTAAGTCACTGCAAATGGAATGATTAATAAATAGTCGGTTGGTTGCATCTTCTCGGATTTGATATGGCTCAAACTTCTGTAACAAGACAGATCACTCATTTAGGTATGTTAGGCCAGGAAAACAGACATAGATAGACATAAATCTTTAACATGATGCTGTGGTATGGAGACACTACTTGTTTCTAAAACAAAGATGTAAGAAGGAAATGCATTGAAAGTATTATAGTATATGTATGATGTTATGCTTTCAATGTGATTAAAGATATTTAGCATGGCGAAGAACTCAGTGCAACAAGTCATATTAGTAAAAACTTCAAAGATTTAAAGCTAAACAAACTCTGGTTATAACTATTATTACAATTAGCAGAACACAAAACTGAATTTTAAGTACTTTGATCAACTCCAAATGGTAAGTCATTCAAATTATTCGATTTTGAACTTGTACAGATGCAGCAACTAATGATCTAAGTGTTGGAAGATTAATAGTACTAGTGCAAGCATAATCTCAACTACCAATAATACTTGTCAAAAAGGTATCATATCAGAGCATCTTATGCTATAAGCTGCGCTGATTGGTTACTGAGGGATTAGCCATACGTGGCACATAATCTTTTCAGCTCAACTATGGTATCTATCTATTATAATGGAACCTGCAAATCTGTTTGTTTCCAATGATGGCAATAGAAGATACTCGGGGAAAGTGTGTCACCTGTTAAAACGGGAAGCAAGTGATATAACCTAGGACTGTGGCATTGCAGTTCAAAAGAATTATGATTAATGAGTAGACTTAATACCTACAACCTAATGTTCTTTGACCTATGGTCTAGCCATGACTCTTTAGTAATGACATATCCATTTGAATCTCTATCGACTAGGACATTAACATATGGTTAACTTGTAAATCAGGAAAGGCACATTACTTTAGGTCCAATTGTCAACTTGGTTACTAAATAAGCACAAATTCAGTTTACTTCCATAATAACAGGATGTTCCTATCTCAGTTACCTTAACTAGTACAAGAATCCTCGATTTAACGTATGACACGCGTAAAAAGACTCTAACAAGTGATCACCCTATGCTTTTTCTTGTCGGATTATGTCCTAGATAGGATAGATTATGACTTGATATAAATTCAGCCCAAAACACAATAATTGGTGATTACGTTATTGTCGTGTAGCTGTCGGGCGGCTCTAAAGGTGATACAGAACAACTAATGCAAGCACCGGGCATGTGTTAAAGCATGACAGAACCGACAACCTAACTAACGCAGCAAATCAATGAAAGTTGGATCGATGAGAGAATCTTTAATAATCATTCTTCTATGCACATATTCATGCAAAATTTCATAGTGCGCGGTGGTATAGAAAATCAACATAGGTTACTGATAAAAACGCCTAATCATTGTGCTAGTTAGCAGACATAGCACTCACAGACATGAAAAGTCATTACTGTCAAACATGAAGCAAGATAACTTCACAACAATGAATAACGCATACAACATTATCACATCAAGCATATCATCTGTCAACATAAAGTTAAGCTAGCAGTTACAATTCTCGGTTTCTACTAAAATGGAACTAATATAAGCACTTTGAACTTACAGTATTCAGGCATTAGAAGGGCCCTGATCCCACTTCAGCCATGTTGGAGGAGGCCAGAACATATCCAGGTAGTGTGGGAATAATGCAAGAGGTGCACTGGATTGATCCGCTAAATTGTACAATCTGACCTTTCCATTCTTCAATTGCTTAAGACCCTCCTTGTCGTTGTCTGCTTCGATAGGTTCAAATTTCCTAAGACGCTCCACATTGTCTATTTCATCAACATAGATGATGCAGTTCCCACCACACCCTGTGTAATCTTGAGTCGAAAAGGAAAAGGAACAATCAGTGCTGACGAAGAACGCACGATCACCCAAATCATTCACCTCCACCCAACAAAACCTACTCCGCTGGTCACCACTAGGGATCCGTTTGTAAACTTTGAATTTAACCGGCACATTAGCATCTTTGGCTTCGGTCATGAAAGCATCAAGTGTATAATTATATTGAACTAGAGTAGGGCAAATGAGGAAGTCTCTAACAACCAAGTAAAGATGGCCACATGATTCCACGAAATACCTTTCGCATTCCCAGTCCTTTTGTTCCAGAGATGTGTGAACCTCGTCCAGGGTGTAAAAGCTCTCATCCATCCCCAAAATAACGCCATAAATATTAACCATGAAGAATTTTCCATCGAAGTTGGTGATGTCACGATAATGAACTTCAGTATCAAGCGAACACCAGTGGATGTCAGTCGTGTAAGTATCAAGCCTCGCACGTCTTAATTGCCCTGATGAGATAGAAATAGCCTTGTAGCTCGAATCAAAATCCGAAGCAAGCTTGAGCTTACGAGTCCAGAGATTGTTGTCGTGGAGATCAGAACTACCATCATCCTTTAGCAGTCGAATACTGAAACCCCTGGTCATTTCTTCCACCCTGAAGTTGAGATGGTTTATCTCCTTGGGAAAGTTGGCAGGCATGTGCTTGATCAGACGCTCAGAAAACGCGTTCAACAGGCGGAACTTGTTCTCTTGCTCCGTTTCTTCCACCCTGATGAAACAGCTTTTGCGGTTGGGATGAGCATGAAAGCCTGCTTGAGCAATGCGGTAAACCACCGTTTGTGAAACGACGGCAGAAACAATAGGTTTCCTAGGATCATTAACAGGCAAGCTGAAATGCATTGGC
Organism: Gossypium stocksii; assembly: GCA_020496765.1. Taxonomy (NCBI): domain Eukaryota; kingdom Viridiplantae; phylum Streptophyta; class Magnoliopsida; order Malvales; family Malvaceae; genus Gossypium; species Gossypium stocksii. The sequence continues at coordinate 15,692,974 of CM035621.1, forward strand.
AGTTTAGGAGATTTTGGTGGCAAAGGAACTGAAGCTCTCCAGGAGCAGCACACAGCTCGGAAACGAAGAACATCAGTGCAAGTGTCGAGGCACTTAGCAATGTAAGAGATGAGCTCTCTTGGAAGCTCAGACCAAGATCGACAAGGAGCCATTTCTTCTTCTTAAAATGGGGAGAGGGTGGAAATCAGATATGGATGAACAAGAAAAGAGAACGGATGTTTCTATGCAGCTCTCTTCAGCATTGCAAGTCCTGATATATAGTTGAAATGAGAGGAGGAATCTGCCCCAAGTGTTGCTTACCTTGCTTTTTCTTTTGCCAGGTTATTGCTTATGTGTCAACCAGTGTTAGGGTCAGTTTTGGTTGTAAGCAGAGTAATTTCAGGGGAAAAAAAGGAAAGAATCTGAGTCATTAAATGCTAATAATGACACCATTCAAAAGCAACTGGACTCAGCAATTTCATGTTCTTAGTTTCGACAGTTTTTTTGTCTGCTTTTCCTTTTCAGTTACAAGCATTTGCATTTGTGAAGGAAACTCAACTTCAAACTAGCGTTTGCAGTTTAACGAGTACTTGAACAGAAAAAAAAAAAAACAATAAATATATATATATATTTCTCTGTTTAATTAAACTAAACAGCAAAAAAAGGAAAAAAAATTGTGTTTAGTGTATAGAGTTATGACAATAATATGTGATTTATCATAGTAGAAAAAACCGTTGCTAACATCCGGAGTAAGTGTCGGATAAGGTTACGTGTCTAAGATATGTACATTCAGGTCTTTTTCTTATACTCGGAATCGTAAAGTCGAAATATACTATGCTGTTCGTGTCTAAGATAGTGTCGGATTCGTTTCGAGCATGCACGAAAAATACAATCAAATCTAAATTATAGTTCTTTGAAACTGTGGGAATCTGATTCATTATACTTCCCTTTGCAATGTTCAGCAAGCATCAGATACAACAAATGTCAAAATGAAGCACATTGTCCAGAAAATCACATACTAATACTGTATATGTATACATATGTGTACATTTTACAGAGTTAATCATACATATATGCAGGAAAGCTTTTACAGCTTTTCTCGTCGAACCAGTTCAATTACTTGGCTCCCAAGTTTCAACTTGTTTTACAATGTAAAGTGTTATGGGGAAATCTTATAACATTGAAAAGTAATAAATTGTTTTTAACCAGTGAAGAACCTTTTCCATGACTGCCATGGAAGAAATCCACCTGCCAGCAAGCATTGATTATAGAGTGAGGAACAAAACTGATTATATAACCCCTAAAATAATTAATGTAAATTAACAAAGGCATATACCACATTCAGGGCATTTAAAATAATCATTGCCCCTGAAAACAAGTCCGGAGCCCCTACATTCACCACATCTTCTTTGTGCAATCTACAATCAATAATGCATAAACAAACACACAAATCATCATCCATAAATACATCATTGCATACATATTCAAAAACCCATTACTAATCCATTCCCAAATAATCAATTAATGCTTTGAATTATTTGGCTTACAATTCTTTTGCTGAATTCAATCCCTGCAACAATAAAAGGGGTAACCCCAGCTGCAGAAAAAAAAATTTATATTAAACACTGTCTTAAATATAAATACCAAGTAAGATAATCAACATTAGTAGACATAATCTTATGTTAATTGTAGACCTAGAGCTCCAACAACAATTTGCCAAGTGATATCGACTCGAGCAGGATCAGCTACGACGGAAACATCATGAATATTGGCGGCAACCTTGGTTGTAAGCCGTTGATAGTTTCGTATCAAAGATTTGCATCTTTGGATGGAAGTGACTTTCACCGTTGGATTTGAATACCTTGTGAATGTGGGTTTTGATTGGGGGAGTGAGACTGGGGGTGCAAGTGAAGGAGAAATACAAAGAGAAACTTCCATGGCGGCGTAACTGAAATTTTAATAAATTAATTTAATTTTGCTGATGAGGTTATAATAAAGAAGAAGGAATCGTAACGACTAGTTTTTGTTATGCCACGTCGAACCCCTTGTTGGAGTAGTGCCACCACATAAAAAGTAAAACGGCACACTTTTATTTCTTTTTAATGATTTAAATTTAAAAAAAGACATTTTATTCATTTTTATTATCAATTTTTTTTTGGGTGAATTCCTTAATATGTCGGTTTTTAGGGAAAATTTTAGGTTAGGATTTTTTTAAAAAAAATTTTACTAGATCGATTTTGAGAAGAGCGCATTTATAGTAAAATGTTTCCAATTAAATATGTTTTTTTTTAACTTTGGTTAAATAGTAAAATGTTTCTAATTAAATATGTCGCTTCAAAATTTTTAAATTTTAATTAATTTTTTAAACATTAGATGGTTAGATAGTTATAATTATATTCTTGAGTCTAGAGTATTTCTCTCCTACAAAAATTTATAATTTTTAATTCATGGTACAATTACAAATGTGTGTAGAAAATAAATTAAATTCAAGACTTAAAATAAAAACACATCCGTTGAAAACATTCCAACTTTTATATACTCTCTCTAAAATTAATTTATTCCGACAAATTAAAAAAAAAAGCCTAAATCTCAAACTTTTTCCTATAAACCGACGTATTAAAAAAATTCACACAATATTTTATCATTAAGTAAGTTTCCAATCAAGATATTATTTTTGGATGATTTCCTTCTAAAGTTTCTGGGGATTCAAACCCAAGCATAAGCGTTACCATCTTCTTCCACAATGAGTCGGTTACGAAAGCGTTATTACTGGTTTTTGTCAAAAACAGTTACAAAACTAGTTGAGAAAAAGAAAAACAACCTAAAGACAGAGTCAAAGTCGCACACTGGGGTAAGACTATAAATTTTTACCGCAAGCAATCAAAGATTTTAGGTTTCATATGCCAAGAATTTTATATAACCAGTTTTTGGTATGTTTTTCCATTTTTTTTAAAAAAACTTACTCTTTATGAAAAATTTTATCATTTTAAAATATCTACATTATCGTTTTTTTTATTATTATACATGATATTCGAATGATTAAAAATTTAATAATTAAATTATTGTTAGCAAACTTATTTTAGTACTTGTAATAATGCCTCTAATAATAACTAGGAAAATGGCGATGATGTTAACGATCTCCAAGTATATTTTACTAATTTATTTTATTATATATTATAATTTGAGACTAATCATTGTAACAACATAAATAGATAGATTTTGAATTAAATTTCAAGCATGATTGTGATGGTGGTTATAAAATAATCAATGAAGACATTTAGAAGTCCGTTCTACTAGATCTATTGCAATTTACAAAGTGAATGTAAGCATAAAAAAAAATAAGGGACATAATCATGGGCAATTAAAAGTGCAAATATAGTAATAAATAAAAAAAACAATGAGAGTTAACTCTTCAAATGGTAGAATTAACTTATGTTATTAATGTGATATGAATATCATTGGCCACATATATGACATATGTCCAAATATTTTATTTATGTTAATATTATTTGATGAAGGATATGAGAATATAGTAATGAATATTATCCTTACATATGGAAAATATTTATCTTATTTAGTACTGAAACAAACCAATATTATTGCAATAAAATTGGCCAAAATGAAAAGAAACAATTCAAGTAGAATTAAATTTGTAAAGTTTCTGAACTAGTAGTCCAAATATCTAAATGTATAAAACCAACGATGATACAATGAAGTAGTTTTACGAAAAAGAAATAAGAAAAATGAAGTTTTTCGCTAAGTCTTAGCATTAATTATGAAAGATACTCTTTTGTGATAAAAGAAAATAACCTTTAGATATCTTATTAGTTTCACAATCTATTAAAGATTTGACAAACGTCTTATGATTACTGTTACAACTTCTTATATAAATCACAATATAGTGAAGTTTATATTAAAATCCTTAAAAGATTTAGAATGTTGAAATCGTATAAAAATTCTCTAGGAATTGTTCAATATATGAATTGAAATTATTTGAACATATGTGGTAAATTTAACTCAGTGAATAATAGTTGAATGAAGATTATACAATGATCCAAAATACTTATATGTATTTTATAACATCCCTAATTCGTACCTGTCGCCGGAATAGGGTTACTGAGCATTACCGGAGATTTCAATTCAAAATAATAAAAAATTTAAAGCATTTAATTCACATATTCAATCATAGAAAAATCAATCAAAGATATACATATTATCCCTTATTCGAGCCCTCGAGGCCTTAATAACACATTAAAAACAAATCGGGACTAAATCGGAAACATATAGAATTTTTCGAAAAAAGTTGAAACTTTTCAAACTGCAGGGGTCACACAGCCATGTGGCCAGACTGTGTGACTCACATGGATGAGACTCACGCCTGTGTCTTAAGCCATGTGGACATTCGAAGCAGGGACACACGGTCGTATCCTAGCTCGTGCCTGTGCCCATGTAACTGATAATACTCTAGAATGACATATTTTTATGTATTAATTATGTGTTTATTCTAAGTATGATCCTACTAATTTGAGCTATTTATTGTTTTTTATCTTTAAGGACTAAATTGAAGGAAAAAGTAAATTTAAGGGCAAAAAGCGTGAATTTAGAGATAAAGTGTGCAACATAGAAAAAAATGTGCTGCCAAAAATGCAAGTATGGATGACATAAGGGCTAAAGTGCAAAAGAAGAGATTTTATATCACAAGACTCTATTTTAATTCCAATTATATTAAGATTATTATTAAAGATTATTATTTAGATTTAATTTGAAGATTTATTTTTATTTATCTTTATTTATCTTTAATTATTTGTATTTTTCTTTTGGAATTTAAGTAGGATTAGACTATCTTTCCTACCACTATAAATAGGGAATGGAGTAACACAATTTTCATATCATATTTTTCTATAAACACTCCCTCTTCTAAAAGTTTAGTCTTTTGTTCTTTTCATATCTTTTTCAATAAAAATTCCATTTCTATTATATTTATTTCTTTTTCCACAACAACCATGAGCCATTAAATTTATTTAGCCAAAGGTTGTCAAAAATCCCTAAAAAAGGTTCTTCAGGCTTAGAATCCGTACTGAGCCTTCTCGACAAATATTCATCGTTTCTCCACATTACGGGGCTAGCGCTTCCGTCCAAGTCCCTTAAAAGGTGATCTTTTCAACTTGTGCAAAGGCGGCCGCTTTGTATGTTTTGGGAAGGTTGCACAGTCGGTTCGTTAGCTTACTGTATCAGAGATTGGCGAGCCTAAGAGATAAAATGGCGTGGTATTCGCCATTGGGAAGTAATGATCTAGCATAAGATAGTCCCACAAAAGCGACTGTTGGCTAGAGTCAGGTTTCGCCAAGTCGTAAGTATAAAATCTTGGAGTTGGTGGTCGTAAGCGTCCTCTTCCACTATAACTGGCTTATTCTGCTTGAGAAGGATCACCTAGAATCCGAGGATTGAACCCAAGGTGAATCGAGACAACCGGAGGCTGGAATCTCTCCATAAGAATTTTTTTTCTCTCAAACTTGTTTTATTTTTATTTTAATTTTCGTAATTTATTCAATTTCACAATTTCAATCCACTTTAAATTTTTTTTCTTTTAATTCTATTTTTTTATTTTTCCTAGGTACGCAGGATTTCTTAGCCAAGATTTTGTCCAGGATTTCGAGGAACAAGCATTGTGCAAACACAGTCTCTGAGGATTTGACCCTACTTCCCTTATACTATTCTTTTTCATTATTTATTAGGGATAGGATATCTTTGGTGCTCTCAACGACCGCATCAAATTTTGACGCCGTTGCCGGGGACTGATAACGTACTAATCTTATTTTTAGTTTCTTATGATCAGATCTGCTCTAGGTACTCTTGCGTTTGATTCAAAGATTGAAAAGACTGCGAGAGCTAATTGCAAGGAAACAAAGCTAAGGAAAAAGTAGTTAGCGGTGGTTGGGACTCAAAGTAATCCACCGCCAGAAATCGGAATTGACGACGAAGTAGAGTCTAGGGTTAACAAAAACCCTAATCAAATATTTGAAAGCGAAAAAGTAGAAGTCGATTCACCAGAAGAAGTACTTAACGCTAGGGTTAACGAAAATCCAAATCTGGCACATCAACCAATGGCTCAAACAATTCGACAACTGGTCAAAGCTTCGACAGAACAACCGCCATTGTGCATTGCGTATCCTACTGTAACGCCCCAAAAATCCCGAAACTTTTTATTCTTGTGATGAAGCTTTGTTTGTATGGCTAGAGCTAGTAGGGTGTAGATTTTGAGTATTATAAGGTTTGTATGAAATCTCGAGTTCAGGGTAGACCATAGAAAAATTTTAATTTTGGCCTTAGTAGAACCCTGACTGCAGGAGCTAGGGTTCTTAATTAAATAAAGAAGAAATAATACACAAATGGGCCTGTGGCCTAGTGGCAAGGTGGCGCTACTTGGGGTATATGGGAGTGACGCCACAATGAAAGCAAGGAGGTCCAAGGTTCGAGAGGGGCTTAACGCATGGAGGGGTGATTATTTTTACACTGGTGCCGTGGTTGGTAGTGGAGTTAGATTTAAACTCTGGTATGAAGAGGTTTGGATGAGTGTTAAGGTGTGGATTAAGTCATGATAAGGGGAGAGTTTTTCGGAAGGGATCAAGTTGGGGTGAATGGAGGCTAGTGCTGTAACAACCCAATTTTCAGTAGCGTCAGAAATAGTGATTTAAGATCATTAAATCCGACAATCAAGTTTGAAAAATTTATTAATTAGAATTTATGAGTTAAGTATGAATTTAGAAATATTTTTAAATTAGTGAATTTTGTGTTTTAGAAGAATTATTAGAATAATTAGTTTTGAAAACGGAGTATTGATACCTCGAAATTATAAAAATATTTATGAAGTGTTAATAAGTTAGTATTAAAGTTTCGTTAAGAAATTTTAAGGTTTCAGTAGTCAATTGGGTAAAAAGGACAAAATTGAATTAAGTGCAAAATTGTGAAATGTTATTAAATAGCTTAATTAATAAATAAAAGGGACTTAAATTGGACCCAAAATAAAATATTTAATTATCATTAGTAAAGGGATTTTTACAAAAGGCTATTGAAAGAAAGTTTACAAAAGCTAAGAAAACTATACTATGAATTGGTGTAGGAATCGATGCCTTCTTTAGGCTACAACAATGCCTATTTATAATGTAAAAATTGAACTCTAATTCATTTACAATTCAAATCCGAAAATATCCTAAGAAGGACGTAATAATTGCTGACTTCATGGTTGCTTCCACGTAGTCATTTTTATTTGTCGCTTTCATGGTGGTTGCTTCCACATATCCATACATTAATGGTTGCTTCCATCATCTCTGCATCATGGCTTGCATCAACTTTCATCAACATCTTTTTAATGAGATAGTTGCAAGACGCCATCAATAATTAAATGCTCCTTTTTTGGATGATACGTGTCTGGTCTCGTAAAGGTATTTATAATAAAAGTTGATGAAAGTTGATGCAAGCCATGATGCAGAGATGATGGAAGCAACCATTAATGCATGGATATGTGGAAGCAACCACCATGAAAGCGACAAATAAAAATGACTACGTGGAAGCAACCATGAAGTCAGCAATTATTACGTCCTTCTCAGGATATTTTCGGATTTGAATTGTAAATGAATTAGAGTTCAATTTTTACATTATAAATAGGCATTGTTGTAGCCTAAAGAAGGCATCGATTCCTACACCAATTCATAGTATAGTTTTCTTAGCTTTTGTAAACTTTCTTTCAATAGCCTTTTGTAAAAATCCCTTTACTAATAATAAAACTCTCTTTGTAAATCTTATTCCGCTGTATTAGCGTGTATTAATAATTGGTATCAGAGGGCCGGAGTAACGATACTTGGAAGCAAATATATCATAGTAATATTGTAAGTTTTTATCTTTTGTTCTCAATTCTGTTTATTTCATAGTTATTTATCTTGAAACCCATATATCTGTTGTTGTGTCTTTGTTTGCCTGTTTAAGTCCAGGGAGGACGTGTTTAGGCCTTTGTTAAAGACATATTAAGATAACGGACGGTTTTAGGTACCAAAGATAAATAATATGGAAGAGATAGATTGTTTATATAAAGATAAAACTTGTAATCATACTATGCATATAGAACCAAAAAATGAAAACAATATTTCGGCTCTTAATAAAGGTATCAATAGTCTTGTGGATATAACTTCTGTCTATTTTAATAAGTTATATAATAAGGTTAATAATATTGAAAATAAAATTGATAATATAAGTAAAGTAACTGAGTTAAATATTTTATTTATAATAGGACTGTTTATCCCATTATCAATAAAATATTGAAATATATCAAGAAAATTATTTATTTCCTTAATATCCATATATTCAATATAGCATTCATCCCAATCTCTATATAAAATAGATTTTAATAAAAGATCATGGGCTTTATTATCTTTAGTTGTTTTTTCAACTAAAAATTGAGAGAAATTAGTAAGAGCCCTTCGAAAATTTGCTCTTTGTTCTAAAACATGGGTTTTCCATATTTTGTTAATATAATTATAATATTCCAGTGGTAATCCTGGATTATAAAAATCATTTATTTCAGAGAGCGATTGTTGTGATAAAAAGTTTTCTGCTCCCTTAATAATTTCAGCATAACTGGTTTGAAATGCCGAATTAGGGTCTTGTGACCATTGAGATTGACATACCGGGTTTGGCGTCAATGAAAATTGAGATCCAATTGGTGGTCTTACCATTGGATATGGTACATAATATCCTTGGTTAGGATAAAATGGTACTTGTGGAGGCATAGGAACAATTCCTTGGTTGGATTTTGTTATTTTCCCTTTGTTGGGTTTATGGACAGTATTCCATTCTCCCATTAGAGGTTTTTTACCTCTATCTATAAAGCCTGCTAAGAAAATTAGCAAATAAAATTAGGATTTCTAACAATAGGTATTTCTATAGAATTCTTTTCTATAGATAGTATAACTGATTTTTGATAAATAGAAAATGGTAAATATTGTTTTATAAAGTCATTACCTAATAATATATCTCCCTTCATTTCGGGAAATCCTAATATTTTTGGAATTACAAATCTTACATTATTTATGTAAATTGGTATATTCCTAGCTTTATAATATACTAAAGTCTTATTACTATCTATACCACTAACCTTTATTGGTCTTTTTACAGGTTTCCAATATTTTGTAGGAATAGCATTCATCTTACAGCTACTTGTTGTAGCACCTATATCTATTAAAGCATGTAAAAGAATTTTTTCTTTTAATTTTATTTCAATATAAATACAATTTTTTGTATTTTTTACCAAAGTTTGTATATCTTCTATTCTAGTATTTCTAGAATTTCTACTAAGTTCAGTAGGAAAGATAGGGATATGAACTGTTTTCATACCTATCGGTGTAGAGGATGTTGTACTTTTATTATCTTCTTCTTCTTCTATTTGAGAATTCGAAGGTAGGACTAGATTATCATCTGTATTTGTTAACAGATTATTTTTAAAATATAACTTATCACCTGAGGCCATATATTCAATAGTACTTACAGGTTTTGAAGTGCTAGCATTATTTATATCTCCTATTATCCAGTCTTTTGGAATAGAAAGATCTTTTAAATGTAATAGTTTAGGTTGTATTTCTGTAGTAATTTTATTTGGTTCAAAAAGTTCAATAATTTTATTATTGACTTCTTTTATTTCTACCTCTGCAGTATTAGTATACTCATTAATAGCAGTCCAGCTTATTGCAAGATCTTCTGCTAAATCCTTAATATCAGAGTTTTTTGTCTGAATTCTTAAACAAAGACACTCTTCTATTAGAGGGTCTGTAATGGATATAAAGTAATTTGGTTTTACCTTAAATCCTATTACTCCATTATATAAATTTGATTGAATTCCTCCAATAAGTGCTTTTATTGGATTTTCAAATCTTTTATCTAACAAAACTGCTATTATAGGTACATCATGACCCCTTCTAAATATAGCTCTAATCGTGATCATAATTATACCTAAATGTATATATCTTACCTGAGGATATTTCTTTCTAATCCTCTTAATTTTTTCTTTAGTAAATAAAGGGATTTCAGTTAATCCACCTTTTGTATCTTTAGCGACTGTATTACCGCTAATTTTTTCAATATGTCTTTGTGACCATATTTTAAACTTAGATATTTTATATATTTCTTCTTTAGAAATATGATTTTTAGTTATCTTTTCTATCATTTCTTCTGAGAAGTCTTTTTCTTCTCCTATTAAATTTCCTAATTTTATATCCTGTTGTTCAGTTTTAGGAATTTCTTCTAATTGATTATTATGTCCTAACATAAAGATATATTCTTCATTATCAGTATCAGATTCAGTTTCTGATATTAGTTCATATAATATTTCAGTAGGATTTATTTCCTCACTAAAACATATTTCTAAATCTTGTTCTTCAAGACTTTTAATCATTTTTCTAGCATTTTTTTCCCTTATTAGGACAATTCGTTGCTATATGACCTTCTTCATCACATATAAAACATTTACAAATTTGTTTTATAGGTTTTTTAGAAGTTTTTCTTCTTACAAATTTTTTCTTTTTGTTATTATCATTTTTATTACCAGTATATTTTTTATTACCTGGTTTCCACCTTACCATCCTATATTTTTTATTTTTATAATTTTTATAAGGTTTAGGTTGTATAGGTTTACAACCAAACTCCCATTCTCCTTCTAATAATTTTGTACAATATTTATGACTTAATTTATTCTTAACTTGTTTAGCTGCTTTACTCTGTAAACAATGTAAAGTAATTCTTTCTTTAGCAAAATTAATCCTATTTCCTATACTATCTATATTTTCTTTATCTATACCAGTTGCTTTACTGTGTTTTTCTAGATAAGAAGCATATTTATTTATACAAATTTCATCCCAAGGTGGGGGTAATTTATGGAAATATTGGTTTTTCCAAAATTCTATATTACTATTTTTTAACTTTTGATATTCATGAAGAAATTTTTTAGAAAATTCTTCTAAATATCTAATATCACATAATTTTATTTTTGATAATATATAACTAGATTGACCATCCTGATCCTTTTTATCAGTATAGCCACAAAATTCTGTTTTTAGAATTAAAGTTAAACCTTTTAATAGTTCCTTAGGAGTACCTATTTGATTAATAAGTTGTTCCTTTTGTTGTTTCCCTTTTTCAGATTCTTCCCAACGACGGAGAAATTGCAAAACATAGCCTTGGAAAGTTCCTACAAAATAATTTAAAAAATTTTCTTTTGTCCAACTACTGCTATTATTATTAACAACAATAGTCATAGTTATTTATAATAAAATGGCAGAAAGATAGTGTGAACTGATGGCAATTTGGTAATTTAGTTGAAATTGAATAGTTAAAAGTTGGACTAAATTAAATCTCTAGATATTTCTTCATTTTTCTTCACTTTTCTTCAGCAAAAACGCCATAGCAGACCTCCAAAGCTGGTTTTTCACATTTTTGCGCCATGTGAGTTCAATTTTTGCTTTTTCTTTGTAATTTTTATGTTTTTGTGACTTTTACAATTAGGTCCACTTATTGAATTCATTAGTTTTTGATTTTGTGGGTGATATTGGAAGTTTCCATGGAAGAGTGCTGTATGTTTATGATAAATTATTATAGATTTGAAGCTTCAAATTCATTATATGATGAAATTATTAAGTGATTTTTAATAGAAATTGATTTTATGACCTAATTGTGAAAAAGGGTTAGAATTAAGCTTGATGCTGAAATTATGACTACTAAAGAGTATATAGTAGCTTAGAATGATAGAATAATGTGTTAATTGAGAAAAATAAGTTCAATTGATGGGTTAATTGATTAGAGACTAAATTGTAAAACCGTAAAACTTGGGGTAAAAGTGTAATTTCAAAAAATTGAAGGGCATGAATTGTTAATTAAATCAAAAGCTAATGAATGGAATTTTATATTATAGATTAAGTGCTTAAGGAAGCCATGGAAAAGAGAAAATAGCTAATTAATTCCCGAATTTCCTACAACTTCTGTAAATTGACCAGGTAAGTTTATATGTAAATAAAGCACTACTGTGTTTAAATAAATTTATGTATTGTTAAATTGTTATTTATGTGAAATTATATTTTTACTACGAATTTTAATAATTGCAAAAATGTTAGTATGTGAAATGTGTATTGAATTGGAAATAAGAAAGTATATTTGGTTCTGAATCGAAATTGTGATAGAAAGATTGAATTGGTAATGAAATTTTGGTAAGTAATGATATATGAATTGAATGTGATTGGGATTTAATTGTTGAATATATTTATATTTATATTTATATGTGTGTGAAATTGAAGTATATATATATACATTGATTGGTAGTGAATTTGAGTTGAGAATGTGTAATTGAGTTATGATTGCATTGAGGAATATGTGAGAAATTGTGATCAAAGAGTAATTGATGTGAATTTGATTGAGATGTGAAAGTGTATTTGAAGTTGAAAAAGTGATTTGGAAACCTTATTAACTAGTCGGGCTAGGGTGGATATAGTTGGCATGCCATAGGATTGGAAGAGTTCAGGGATTCTTCGACCTCGAGTCGATGAAACCCCTGTTCCGAATTTGGAAAATCACTAAAAATTGTATAAAAATGATTATGGAGTGTAATTTATATGTATGAACTTCTTAGTGAATCTAGCTTCAAAAGAAACAAACATAAACCTTATCGAAGTTCTGTATAATGAGATATTTGATTTTTAGTAGAGAAAGGTCAGAACTGTCGAGTGGAGTAACAGGGAAATATTTAATGAATAAACTGTACTAATTGGCTAGACCAAAAATTCTGGAAATTTTATGGTAATAAGATATATGAGTCTAGTTTCAGGAAAAATTTACGGAACTTAATTCGGAGCTCTGTAGTTCAAGAAATAAATAATTTAGTTACAGTGACTCCAAAGGACAGCTCAATGGGAACATGGATGAAAAGTGTATTTAAGCAAAATGGTGATTATACCACTTTGAAAACAAATTTTTAAGAATTAATTCAAATGAGTTATTACTTGCTTATTATTATTTGCATATAAACTTACTAAGCTTTGAAGCTTACTTCCCTTCCTTTCCATCTCTTTAGGGTTGTATGTTAGCTCGGGTTGGAGATCGTTGGAGATGTCATCACACTATCATGTTATCATGGTGAAGTAAAAGGTAACAATAAATCTCATAAGTCTATGGCATGTATAGTAACTTGGTATTTTGTGTATTTATCATTTGATTTGGCTATAAGATATGGCTCAAAATGATTAATAGGTTACGATACTTATATGTTGAATTGGTTGAGTATTAGTAATAGTTTAAAATTGGTTTGAAATGTGCAAGGAAGGTTAGGTTAGTATTCTAGACTCATATAGAGTCCACATAGTTTGGCACATGGGCGTGTGTCCAGACCGTGTGAGGTACACGGCTAGCACATGGGCGTGCCTTGTAGCCGTGTGCACAAGTCAGTGTAGTCCACGGGTAAGAGGCACGGCGTGTCTCAAACCACCACGGCCGTGTTAAGCCACACAGTTCAACAACACGGGTATGATTTGGGGTCACACGGGCGTGTCCCCAACCCATATGGGTGTGTAAGCCCTGTACCTAGAAAGAATTTTTAAAGGTTACCGAAAATTGTTTCGAATTCTTAAATTAGTCCCAAACATCTTTTAACTCGTATTTTTGGACCTCAAAGATCCATTTAAGGGACTATAAGGTTATTTTATATTATGTTTGATAATAAATTGTGTATTAATTGTAAATGGTCCGATGGCTCTGTTAATGCTCCGTAACCCTGTTCCGGCGACGGTTTGGGGTTAGGGGGTGTTACAAGTGCCGAATTTTTTAGACTATTCAGCTATAGTAGTTAAAGTCGAACTTCTTCCTCTCTTTTTTTACTTTCTTTCATTTGTGCTGATTTCTCCTTGTTCTATCTTAACTCAAATCGGTTATTTCGTCCCTAAATTGATCAGATCTACACTCCTTCAATCGAAACCCGATCTATTCTTTGCCCCAATAGCTGAATGCACTTTCTTTTGTCACCCTAAACAGATCTCGTCATTCTTAGTTAGAGTTGGCTAAATACTCTTCCTTTTGAGAGGAGAAACCAATTTATACTCATTGGAGATTCAAGTTTTGTGGGCAAGTGGTCTCTTGGGTGGTAAGTGAATGAGATCTTCGTCGATTCTTGTCTATTATTTCCACGTTTTTTTCTTTTAAAAGCCGAAGGCTAATCTAGTCTTTTATCTATATGATATTTAGTGCCGAATCTGTTCTCTTCTAGAGGAGTGGTGGTTTTCAACTAGGTTGCTAGCCTATTATCGAAGGTAAGTACTTGTTGGTTTCAAGAGTGGCCGAACAGGGGGTTCTTAGTTGATGGTGCGTTATCTAGAGTAGTACTTGTTTAGCTTTGTTGATTAATAGAGTTTTGGCGCAGTTAAGTCACAAGAAGGAATGATCGACTCGTAACCAATCGATTTGGATACTAAGCTGTCTCAATCAGGGTTTTGCGCTCAATAGCAGCTACGTCTCTCCCTAGTAAGGTGTGTAAATACATTGCACACACGACAAATCGGCAAAAGTCGAAATCCCGAAAAGTCGGAATGTCGAAAAGCCAAAAAGTTGAAAGGCTGGCACCGACAACCATATGAACGTGCGAACACTCTTGTAGAGATACCGATATGACAATCGGGGCCAAGGGAGCGATCTCACGATCTCGGGCCACTTTTTAGCCAGTCGGGCCAGAATGGGCTAAATGGGCCTGACGGGCTCGTGGGCCCAAATCGGTAAAAATTGATAAGTGATATTAAGTGACGAGCTGGTAAAGTTGGTTGGATGGTTTGAATGTGATTGAGCCTGATGGGCCGTATATTTGTGATTGGGCCTAATGGGCCAAATAGATATGATTGGGCCTGGTGGGCTATATGAATTTAGGAAAGTATGTGGACTTGTTAGGGCTTTATAATGGATTTTTAGGACTAGATTCTAATGAATCCTTAAGCGCATAAAACTTAATTAATTCATCAAACACGTCTGTGGACAAGTCGTAAGGTTAGAGTGTGGCAATGGGCATATGCATGTCTAGGATTGAATCTAGGGAGAGCTTGGTACTTAAGCGGTCTTAATGACCCACCTCCTCTTCTCTGGAATCCTACCTGGTGTGTAACACCCCTAGCCCGAATCTGTCACCGGAAGGGTTATAAGGTATTACCACTCAAAGCCTAACTTTATCAATAGAAACATACTTGTATTTATAACTAAAATTATTAAGTCTCATTTTCGAAAATGTCTACCACTTAAGTTCAAACATACTATTCAATTGGTATATTTATAAAGCCAAGAACTATATGTGCATTAGTCTAAAACATGTGTACATTCAAAATTTTTAGTCGAAAACCATATGAACCCTTTTTATACATTCGGTCATGAATAAAGATCACACATCTACAATTATAATATAACATATATAAAATCACATGCTAAGTATAAATTTCACTTATAATCAAGACTTATACTAACTCAATAACCGAATTTAGTTTCGAACAAATACGTGGGTTGACCACTCTATGACCTTTATTTATGCAAACATATGCGAGTGTAAATGCATCTTCATGGACAACTAAAACTTAAGCCATTCATCAAATCAAACTTCAATGGTTATTCACATAGCAATCAACCACACAATTCCGTCAAACCATACATTCATACTTAGTAAATGAGTAAGCCATTTTCGCATGGCTTGAATATATATACATATTCAAAATATAACTTGTTTTCAAAAGAGAGTTAAGCCTATACATGCCATCTTTCAAAATATAGACTATTAAAAGTACCAAAACAGTGACGATAGTGTAGATGACTTTGAACTTGAATCCTCGAGCTTGTAACTTTCGAACTAGATCTATAGTATGGAACAAAACACAAATATTCACAGTAAGCAATTTAGCTTAGTAAGTCTTAAGTAATTTAAACAACTAAACTCACTTATGCACCTTATTCACATATGTATTCAATTCATTATACCAATTCACAATTCAAGAGTTCACTTTACAAATAATTTCTACCTATAAACCGAATATACAAAATCACATATAACATTATCTAAGTATACCACTATTTAGCCGAATATGCATAGTCACCTATATGCACATATAACATGTTATTTCATTTAAATTTGAGTCTCTATAGTCATAAGCATTTAAACACTTCAATCCCAACTTTAATTCAATCGAATCCAACTAGTCTTCAATATCATATCAACATATCATTCCAATGTTCATGATCACATATATATAAGACATATACTTTTATATATAATATTTGCAAAGACCGAATGTACATATATAGGTATATGTATATATATACAACCGCTTCACATACACTTCTCATTTCACATTGATCATTCAATTCACTTTATTCTCATATGTAAAAATAGATTATACATACCTGGATAACTTAATTTATTGAACAAATCCAATTGTCGTATTAACACAAAGCCTTATAGTCTTAAACTTTTATTAGTTCACCGGCAATTAGTCTGCTAGGTAATAACCTGAATCGGATCCACTGGCACATAGCCTGCTAGGTTTTAAAACCTGAATCGAATCCACTGGCATAGCCTGCTAGGCTTTTAGCCTGAGTAAATTCACTGGCACTAGGCCTGCTAGGTTCAAAGCTTGAATAAATATGATGTATAACTTATATCATCGATCACTAACCTTTATCCCATCGAAATTCACATTAAATCACTTTAATATTAGGCCACATTCGGCTACCACATATGACTAATAATAATATCATACACATCATGATTACCTTTGGATTTCCAATAATCACAAATCGTGATATCTCTCCCAACACACACATACGACATAGTTCATTCATTGTAACACTTATTTAGTACATCATATTCTCATATCCAATTCAACTTGAGCATACTAGTCACATTCGGCTTATGGTATTAGATCTATACACATTCGGCACATTGACTAGATAAAGACAATGTCTTCTTTAAATTAGTCATTAAACCTTTAAACATACAAAAGAAATTAAGTTTAAACACTTAAGAACTTACCTCGATTGTTATCGTACGTCAATTTCGACTACCCGACCAATTTCTCTTTCCTTCAATCCGAATTTGTTCCCTTGAGTTCTTGAGCTTAATTGAATAAATTAACTTATTTAGTCACTTAATCAATTTACTTCATTCGAATATCACTAAGAAAATATCCTCCATTACAAAAATACACTTGAGCCTAATTTTCTATATTTATTCATATAGATAATTAAATCCCAATTTCATAAAATATTTAACAACAAGGACTTATGCAAGACATACTTAGGCCGAATTTGCTTTATTCACCAATATGCTTATTTATACTCACCAATAAACACATTCAGCAAATCTTCATTTCAATCCATTTTAAAGTACAAACAAACTAAATCATTCCTTGACAATTTACCACATTCGGTCATTGATAAGCTAATTTAACAATCAACATTTACTTCTATTAACTAGCATGAGGTTTTACAAATTAACCTCCATAGCCGAATAACCACATAATTATCAAAATCTAACAAGTCTAGAACTCATTTAACAACTAGTTCCATTTCAAAACATCAAAACGCCATCAAAATTGTACCTATCTTAAATGACCGAATGTCATATAGTTCTTGAATTCATCTTTAACACAATTACCAAGCTTCAAACTCAAATTATAACTATATATATCATTTAAAACATCCAACACCAAATCTTCATGCATACATACCATAGTCGAATGCTCTCCTAAGCAATTGAGCCACACAAAGCACCAATTTCACAATTTAAGCTTACAAACTTATAATCACATGGATTTTAACATCATAAAACATTCATTCATCAATTTCTATCATTAAATTCCAAATTTATAACTTTTTACCCAAGACCGAACTTGTAATTAACTCCAAATTCAAGAAATAAATTCATGGGTCTAGGATAGAATTTAACAAACAACTTAAATTCACAAATTTGAAAGAAATAACATTAAATCATACCTTAATTATGCAATACAATGGCCGAATGCCCTTGTTCTTTTCTATTTCTTTTTTTTTCTTGATGATTTCGGCAAAAACAAGATAAACTAAGCAACCATCTCATGTTTTACTATTACATGCATGTTATAATTATTAGTTTACCAAATTAGCCCTATTAATAACATTACTCCTCCACTAAGTGATGGCCGAATGTGTCCATGCATAGTTTCTTTGGTTTATTTGTTTCTTAAACCCTCCAAACTTAAAGAACAACCACAATTCGACACTCACACATATTCTATCTAATTTTTACTTTTATGCAATTAAGCCCCTAATTAATAATTCAACATCCAAACAATAAAATCAAGACATCAAATTTTCACTTATGATAATTCACATAATATAAACACAGAAAATAATATTTTAAAACTTTTCTAACTCAGTTTCGTGGTCCCAAAACCACTTTTCCGATTAGGGCCAAAATAGGGTTGTCACATGGTGTATAGTGTCTATTCACTTTAGCCAACGAGGACTTGTTGACAGGCTAAAGTTCGTAATTAAAACCCTCACTGTTAAGAAATTACTAAAATACCCTATAGGATAGAATTACTAAAATACACCTGTAGGGTAGAAACACCGAACAAAATGACTAGAACGCCCTCATAGTATAAAGGACTAAAATACCCCTAGGTGCTAAATATGTGGAAATGTGTATGCTACATTCATGTGATGTATGTTGCACTTGGGTGGGTTTGATGATGCGAAGGAAGATATGTAAGGATCGCAGAGTCGCTTGACAACCATGGATCCACTGGTGGCTTTTAAGCCCATTATATGTTTAGCAGTCTTGCTGCAACGATTAAGTAGTGTCGCAATCGGTGCTACCATTGGAATGTAAGATGGATGGGTTGATATTTATATCCCCACAAGAGTGTAGGGTTGGAAGGGAAAATGGAGTGCAGGGTTGGATTGGGATGGGAGCATTGCATACATGTGATATTGATGTGATATGGGCTAAGGCCCAACTGAGGCCACTAAAGGCTTAGGCTCGAAGGCCACTGTATACTGTGTTATGGGCTCGGGCCCAACTGAGGCCATTATGGGCTAAAGCCTAAAGGCCACCGCTATTGATAGGGCTTAGGCCCAATGTGTTAATTGCATGTTGGTATGATTATCGAGGGTTGTTCACACTGAGTTTTCGAAAACTCATACCCTCTTTTATTTATTTCAGGTGACACTCAGTAAGCGGCTCGACGAGGAAAGGACTCGGAGGTGGCCACACTGCAAGTTAATTAGAAAATTTTATAGTTTCAAATTACTTTATCTTTAATTATTTTTTTCATTGGGATGTAATAAGGCCTATCATCTCCGGTATGAATTTACATTGGGATTACTTTATTATTATGATTACTGTTGAATTTTTAGTTTTTCTTAAAAATTTAAACATGTTTTCAGAATCAATATAATTAATTTATTATTTTTCTTAAACAAGGGCATTTTCTCCTAAAATTAAAGCTTTTATCTAACTCACCTAAACTTTTAAAACAATCAAAGGTTCAAATGGATTTTATCTTTAAATGTTTTTCTAGTGAAACCAATTTGAGAATAACCATTGATTTGAACCACAAACGAACGATAGCTTAAGACTTCCAACGTATCGGATTTGTGCGAGTTACCTTGCAATGTGACATCACCTGATTCGGCCGTAACGTTTGGGCCTGGTTTGGGGTGTTACACCTACTATGGATACTGATTTTGAACTAAAGTCATGTTTAATCCAGCTACTACCAACTTTTCATGGGTTGCAAAATGAAAATCCCCACAAACATCTGAAAGAGTTCCATATGGTTTGTCTTAGTATGAAACCTCAGAGGGTAATCGAGGATCAAATTAAATTACGTGCTTTCCCTTTTTCCCTAGCAGATTCAGCTAGGGAATGGCTATTTTGTTTACCTCCTAGATCTATTACAACTTGGGTTGATCTTTCTCGCTTATTTCTCAATAGGTTTTTTCCAGCATCGCGAGCAACTAAGCTAAGAAGAGAGATCGTAGGAATAAGGCAGAAAGAAGCAGAGTCTTTTTACGACTATTAGAAGTGGTTTAAGAAGTTGTGTACAAGTTGCCCACAACATGGTATAACGGAACAATCTCTTCTCCAGTACTTTTATAAAGGCCTGAAACCCATGGACATGAATATGGTGGACGCCGCTAGTGGAGAAGCGTTCGTCAACATAACTCCCTAATAAGTAAGAGACTTGATATCCACGATGGCTGCAAATACTCAACAATTCTGAGAAAATTCTGAGCCTACTAGGAGGGTTCACCAGCTAAGTAATTTGACTTTAGAAGATAAAGTTGATAGAATTGCTAATATTTTGAATTATCTTGTTGCAAAAAAAGCAAAACCAGCCCGGCTATGTGGAATATGTGCTAAACCTGAACATACGACTGATGCATGCCCTAGTCTGTATGATGATACTATGGCTCATTTGGATGCTGTGAGAAATTTTCCTAAGCCACCATAGAGGCGATATGACCCCTACGCTAATACTTACAATCTAGGATGGAAAGACCATCCTAACTTGAGTTATGGGGCCAACCCACGATATAACCAGCCATACCAAAATCAATTTCCACAACAGCATCGAGATTCAGGTAATTCTCTAGAAACTATGGTCAATAAATTAACAACTAACATGCTTGATTTTCAACAGAAGACCAAGGCATCTATGAAGCTGTCGTCACAAACAGAACCTAATCCAAGACAAAAGTCAAATGCAGTGACGTTGTGAAATGGAAAGGTACTGGAACCAATTCCTGGCAGAAATCTTGGCCAAGATTCCTCCCAAAAAAAGCACGAGAATGATAAACAGGTCCGAACGAAAACTCCATTGCCCATAATTCAACCTTCATTTCTAATAAGGTTTTACCAATGTTGAAAAGGTAAAGAGGACAAGGAGATCCTCGAAACATTTAGAAATGTTGAGATCAACGTACCACTGTTGGATACCATCAAATAAATTCCGCGATATGCCAAGTTTCTTAAAAAGCTTTACACCAACAAGCGAAAGTTAACAGGTAATGAAAAGGTAAATGTTGATGAGAATGTATCCACAGTGTTACAGCGGAAGATGCCAACAAAATGCAAAGATAGGGGCATGTTCGCAATACCATGCAAAAATGGGCCACTGGGGAATAAAAAAAGCTATGTGTAATTTAGGGGCCTCCATAAATGTAATGCCTTTTTTTGTTTATGAATCACTTAACGCATTTTTTTTACGAAAATAGGTGTTATCATACAGTTGGTAAATAGATCTGTTGTGCATCCCGTAGGAGTCCTCGAAATCGTATTAATGAAAGTTAACGAATTTATTTTCCTGCAGATTTTTATGTGATAAATATGGAAGATGATAAAGTTCATGGTTCTTCAGACATCTTATTGGGGCGACCTTTCCTTAGTACTGCAAATACTAAGATTAACGTGCGTACCGGAACCCTCACGATGGAGTTTGACGGGGAGATCGCGAAGATTAATGTTTACAATGCTATTAGTCATCCAAGTGAAATCTTGAATGTAAACCGTGTCGACATAATGGACTCATTAGTAGAAAAAACGTTTATGTCATTTTATGGAGATAAATTTAAAATGATGTTTGATGATTTTTCTATTAATAAATTATTGGCTCCTATTGATACTAAATTTCTACCTTCTGTTGTGTAGGCACCAGTTCTAGAATTAAAACCACTTCCCGAGCATTTCAAATGCACATTTTTGTAAAATAATGAGACTATAACTGACTTAAAAGGGATTAACCCCTTGATGAGCACAAATAAGATTTTCTTAGAGAAAAAACTAAACCAAAAAAAGAGGCACAAGGACGATTAAACCCAAATATGGTGGATGTGGTAGAAAAGGAGAATTTCCAAGCCCATACGAATGAAAAAATTCAGTTGAAACAGCTCCGATAATAGTTGAGGCGTCAAGTTAGCGATGTTAAACAAACGCTTGTTGGGAGGCAACTCAAATTTTAATTTTAATTTTTATTATTTATTTTTACTTTACTTTATTTTACTTTATTTTATTATTTATTATTTTATTTTATTTTGATAAATTTCTCTTCTTTTGCCTAGGTAAAATAAAGCAAAAATAAGAAGAAAAAAGAGAAAAAAAACTAGAAAGATGGTACCAAACAGCCCTATCCAATCCCTATTCCAGCCAAACAGTGTAACACCCCAAACCCGGCCCAAACGTTATGGCCAGATCTGATGTGTACATGAAAAACCTCTCTTTGAAAAACCATGTTTTCGATTTCAAACTTTTCTCCTTAAAGATTTTTTTTTTTTTTTAAGTTAATTTCAAAAGCTTGCTTCTAAAGTGAATGGAAGCTGTGCACCAGGTAGGTATCCGAAACAGAGGAGGTGAGCCATGAAGGCTGCTTAAGTACCAAGCTCTTGATTGGATCCAATCCTCGACATGCCCACAACCATTGCCACACTTTAGGTTGTTGAAAACGATTTGTGTTGGTGCTCGTTAAGTGATAATTTAGAAAAACATTTTTGTTTCATCAAGTTATACTTAAATCAAGAGTTAATTTCTTAATTCGGAAACGTAGCCTAGGTCTAACCCAGTTTTAGATCATAATTAGCAGCACAAAATATAAAGTTTAAAAACCAAGCAATCCCAAAAGAAATTAGTTAAATGGCCTTATTACAACCCAATCAAAATTATAAATAAAAACCTATTTAAATGCAGTAGATTTTAAAAGAAAACTGAATAAACACCATGGCCACTCTGAATTCCCCTCGGCTCCAAGTCTCCATATCAAGGCTCACCTGCAAGGTTTAGAAAGAGGGGGGTGAGTTTGGAAAACTCAGTGTATAACAAGCCCTTTCAGAGCCCAAATCCATACATGCACAGATTCATTTTTAACGTATCATTAACGATTACTGGGCCGAAGCCTTTCATAACACATACCACTGGGCCGAAGCCTTTTTCTGTAAACGGTAAGGCCCCTTAGGCCCATTTCATTATCACATATATCAAATCAATCATGTATGCAGAAACCCGTTTGGGGAGACTACTCAACCCACCAACCGCTACTCTCCACCCGTACCATCCAACACACCATGTGGGGAATAACTCAACCCACCCAGCCAACACACCACTGGCAGCATAGCTACTTTATCATATAACTGGAGGCCTAGCCTCTTTTATAACTGGGGCAAAAGCCCTTTTCGGTAAACTGGGGCAAAAGCCCTTTTCGGTAAACTGGGGCAAAAGCCCTTTAACACTTCCTCCATCAAACAAACCCAACCCATGTATGTAATGAGTAGAACATAGCATATGTGTCATAGCATATCATGTCATGGCATGTAAATTAACAATATTACAACCATCTTTTTCAGAATGAAACTTTAAGGGTATAATAGACATTTTCCTATAAGGGCAAAATAGTCATTTTCATGCTTAGGGGTAATTTCGTAATTTTACCAACTATTATGGTTTTCTATGTTTATTCATCGAATCTAAGTACTTATACAACCGTTTTTAGCCCATTAAAACGCATCCAAGTTATTGGGCCCAAAACCCCTATTGGGCCCTACGTAGCCGATTTAGTCATTAGGCCCTTTTTAGCCCAAGTTACGCAACGGTAATAATGCAATCCAATCAGATTCCATTTTTGCCAATTTTTTTTCCCAAATGGGCCCAAAAGCCCATTGAGCCCTATTTTAGCCCAACAAGGCCCACTTACCAACTTTGCTAGAAACCGGGTTCTTATCTGTTCCATCAACTTCGTTATTTGCGTCCATCGTAATCATACTAATCCACGTACCATCACGTCTTTACACATTACAAAGGTACCGAAATTTGATATTTCGGCTTTTTAACAAGTATGAATCTAAGCTATTACGGGGTATGTTACACACCTGCTTAAAGATGATCAATTTCTCAAAGTCTACCACGCGCTTGCCCTACATACATTTATTCGACACATCAGGTTTCGAAATCCAAGTGAGCATTAATACACTCCTATTGATACCATTCGGCTACTATCCCTAATGCCTTAAACCGCTTACCTTTGCCGGATTCGCCGATTTGAACTTAATCTACTCAGCACCGATTCTCCAAACCTTGATGCTCCTCCAAAGTTGTCCCCCTTTTCTACACGAGATCATAAATCTGAATGAAAAGAGACCATTAAGGCTCTAAGCCCAAAACGACAACCTCTCCAGGGAACTAGAGGTTTTCGGCTTTTACAATCCATAAGATATGAATGGAACTACGAACACTTACCGAATGGTCTATTATTGCGAACGTTCTCAGGAAACTCCTTGCTTAGAACCGCCCCCTAACACGAGCTACAAATGAACCCAAAAATCTAATGATATTCGGCTATCAACTACTTATTAAGGGTGATTTTCGGCCTTTAATGAAAGTAGAAGGAATGTAGGACTTTGTGAGAAGAGAATGAAGGATTCGGCTATGACAAGAGAAGAAGATGGAAGGAGGTTTTCGTTTAGATGAGAATGGCAAAAGTAGTTTCAGGGACTTGGCTTGTTTGGTGTATTCGGCCACAAGAGAGGTAAGGAGGGAATATAGTTCGGTTGCTAAGGATTTGAGTGGTGAGAAAAATAAAGAGAATGAGAGTTCGGTTTTGGCAATTGAAGGGAAAGAGATGGAGAAGAAAAGTGGTGATTTCGGCTAGAGAAAAGAAGAGGAAAAACTTTAATCCTAGGGTGTTCTGAAAAAAGAAATCGGCACCAATAAAGTCCCTAATGCCGAATTACTAACACAACCACCCTTAGCCGATTTGACCTCCTACACTCCCCCACTCAGCCAACTTCTTAGCTCTCATTCAAATCCCAAATATCTCTCCCCTTATCACTCCTAAGATTTAGCTTATGACCAATTCAAATCTTAACCCAATAGAGTTCCATTCAACTTCAAACTCTTGCGTACACAAGCCATAAAAATAAACGCCACAGATTCCTGCTCTATGACTCGAACCTTGGCCTTCTCCCCTCACTGACACGCCACATTTGTAGGAGACTAGTGGCGTCAATTAGCCACTCTGCCAAGGCTCCTTTTGTGCCACATTTTCCCCACATATTTTCATAAATCCTCCTAACCAGAGCCCCTAATTCTTAAGTCCAAAATTCAAAAATTCAACCGGGTTTTGACTAACTCATGGGCCTTCCATAGGCCCATTTATACACTCTAAACATGAATTCCACAACCACATCTCAACATTTTAAAATTTTACAAAACATCACACAAAATTACTAAGCCCCAAAAATTAGGATGTTACAAACAGCCTTTATTCCATTCCTATTCTAGCCAAGAATAGCGCATACTAGCCCTCAGACTACCCTAATCTTGCATCTAAACGCCCACCTTTTAGCCAAAATGACTCCCTAAACACTAAAATAATTTTAATTTTTTCCCTTCTCTTACCAGCCGCTGAAACCCCTTTTCCATCACCCCCAACTGCCGACTTCTCAACCACCATGGTACGGACCCGTAGCCGTGCTGCCTCTGAGCCCTCATTCACTATCAGCCCATGTCGGTGCCATTTTTTAGCGCCTCAAAATGTTGACTTAGCCGCCGCATCTTTCTCCTCTCCATTACTGCCGCACGACGCATCCTCCCCCTCTTCTTCTTCTTCCTCTTCGACTACGCCACGCCGTCGAACCCGCGCAGCCCTCTCCTTCACGCGACACCATCGAACTGCAACCTTCTCCATCGAATGCGCTTCACGCCCCATCACCATCTCTACTGCACGGCTCTACTTCTCCACTAAGCGCCGAAGCCGAACCCACCTCCCTATCCGCCTCCTCTTCACTATAACGCGTGACACCCGCGCATTCTTCGCCCCCACCAAGTGCCGAAGGTTTCCCTTTTCAACCAAACGACGACGATGCACCCTCCTCTCCTCTACATGCTAAACCTATTCCACTCCTTCCACCATCATTGCTGCTTGCTTCACACGCCCAAATGCCACCACGACATTCGGCACCCGATCCATCGCGTCGACGGTCTCGTCGTCGACCACCACGCCCTTTGGCCCAACCAACATCATTGATTGTCGGCTCCTTCATTGACTCTGATTCTAGCAGCACCAAATAGTCCACACATACTGACTCCTCCGCAAGTTGCGACGATCAGCAGCCCTTACCTAACTGCGGTCGAACCTACTATTCTCGCATCAATATTCTGCCACCGAAGGGCCATTTACACGGTAACCTTACCTTTACTTCCGCTACTAATAGAAAAAGGTATGATATTCTTCGACACAAACCGATAATACCTTGCAAGTGTTTGTCGATCTCTGTTTTGGCTACCTTGAATATTGAAACTACTGTTGCAAAGTATTTTCGAAATATTGGTTAGGTTGATAAATTCGATATTACTCACTCTGCTTATTATGAACTAGTTTTGGAGTTTTATTCGACCTTTCATTGTCAATGGCACGGTCACATTTCATTGGACACACTGGATATTATAAAATTTCGGTTGCTTGGTACCATGCATAGCTTATCTCTTACTAATTTTAACATTGCATTATCCTTTGTGACTGAAGAATATGCTATGACTATTGCTTATGAAAATAGTTTGTGTACATTTCCTACCGATTTTAGGGCCATCGAGGCCTTTGCTTTGTTAACCGATAATGTTGAATCCTTGTCTAGCCCAAAAACATCAAAGAATTTATGGTTTCGTAACCCTGCCTTGTGTTACAAACACTGTTATCTGGCTTACAAATTTTTAGGCCGTTGAGATGCTCCGGCCACCGTCTCGAAGACCGAATTATTCTTCTTATAGTGTATGTATAATGGTCGTCCGGTTAATTTGGGCTATTGGTATGCACTTCAATTTGAACATGTTATCAAAGTAAAGCGTCCTCTAATATTAGGCTCTCTTATTACACAACTATTATTTTCTCTACATAGTTCTAACGCTCCCATTTCAGATTTACTTGTTACTTGTCAGGTAGATCCTTTAGATGCTCGATGCCCCGACTCGATGGGACTACTTCTTGGCACTCCGTCATCTTTCTGTTTTGTCCCTCCAGACGTTCGCTCATCACCGCTGAATGAGTCTTTTGACAAAAAAATCAAAATGCAGCACCCAATCAAGCCCAACCTCTGATGACCGTCGAGCAATGCTTGGAGTGCATTGAGGCCCGATTTGACACTTTTGGCCAGCAACTAACTAAACTTATTGCTCTTATGCGCGAACGACAGTAATTACACAGGGAGTTCTTCTACACTTTTCCACTTATTTATTTATTTTCTTCCACATCGAGGACAATGTGCTTTAAGTAAGGGGGAGGCATTTCGCGTTATTACTGTCATTTTATCTACTATTTTTGCTGTCATATTGTTGTTACTGTTGTTTTGTGCTCGTTTTTGCTGATTTATTTTAAGGCATTCCGCATTATTACTGTCATTTTATTTGCTATTTTTGCTGTTATATTGTTGTTGCTTCTGTTTTATGCTCGTTTCTGCCCATTTATTTTATTTTTTTAATGAAAAATATTCTGCCTCTTTTCATGCCTAAGAATTTGACCACGACTTGCCCACTATTTGACTTACATGCATGATTCTTGTCTACTAAGTTTGTTATGATTTTTCTTGTTTGATTTCATCTTCACTATTTTATTTCTATTAGGATAAAATAATTATGATTAATAAAATTAACTCTATCTTGCTTTTCATAAAATCGATCAAGTTTAATGCAAAACGAACACTACAATTGCATGCTTAAATTATGTTCATGACTATTAGGTGGTTACTGAAACTTATTTTTGACACTTAATTATTTTTCCTAAGTTTTCCAAAATTAAAATTTCATTTAAATTTCGTTTAATAATAAATGTTTCCATGCTTATGAGTGCAACTTAAAACGTGACTGACTGAGTAACCGGGGTAGGGTGCTTGGGTTGTCATTTTACTTCGCGTCAAAAGGTTGTGTGACATGATAGATAAAACTCCGCTAACCTGAGGTTATGAGTACAGCTCAGAATGTGACTGACTGAGTAACCGGGATAGGGTGCTTGGATTGTCATTCAACTTCGCGTCAAAAGGTTGTGTGACATGATGGGTAAAACTCTGCTAACCAGAAATAAACAATTTTTAGGAGTATGTTGGGCTGAGTAACTGGGGTGGGGTGCTTGGCTGTCATCTCTCTTCACATCAAAATGTTCAATATATTCCTAAGTAAATAAATAATAATAAGAAATAAATAAATAAATAAAAGAAAAAAATAGTTACTAATAAAATTGCAGTTAGGGACTAAAGGAGGAAACAAACAGGGTGTCTTGGTAGGTTTGGTAATTTACCTAATTGGCATGAAATAATTCAAGTCGATTTTAATTTTTTTGTGTGTGTATTAATTGGAATACTTTTTCAGTTTTACTTAAAGCAATTTCTCTTTATTTTTCATATGCATTTTTGACTAATTTTTATAAAATTTTGGAGTGATATTTCTTTCATTAAAATTCTAAATTTCACAGTGGATAAGAACCATACTTGAGGGCAAGCATGGGCTAAGTAGAGGGAATTTGATAATACTCTAGAATGACATATTTTATATATTAATTATGTGTTTATTCTGAGTATGATCCTACTAATTTGAGCTATTTATGGTTTTTTATCTTTTAGGGACTAAATTGAAGGCAAAAGAAAATTTAAGAGCAAGAAGCATGAATTTGAAGATAAAGTTGGCCAACATGCAACATAGGAAAAAAAGGTGGTGCCAAAAATACAAGCATGGACGACACAAGGGCTAAAGTGTAAAAGAAGAGATTTTATATCACAAGACTCTATTTTAATTCCAATTATATTAGGATAATTATTAAGGATTATTTTTTAGATTTAATTTTAGGATTTATTTTTATTTATCTTTATTTATCTTTAATTATTTGTATTTATCTTTTTGAATTTAAGTAGGACTAGAATATATTTCCTAACACTATAAATAGGGGATGGAGTAACACAATTTTCATATAATCTTTTTTCGTAAACATTTCCTCTTCCAAAAGTTTAGCCTTTCGTTCTTTTCATATCTTTTTCAATAAAAAATCCATTTCCATTATATTTATTTCTTTTTCCACAACAACCATGAGCCACTAAATTTATCTAGCCAAATGTTGTCAAAAATCCCCAAAAAAGGTTCTTAAGGCTTAGAATCCGTACTTAGCCTTCTCGACGAATATTCATCGTTTCTCTACATTACGGGGCTGATGCTTCCGTCCATGTCCCTTAAAAGGTGATCTTTTCCATGTGTGCAAAGGCAGCCGCTTTTTATGTTTTGGGAATGTTGCACAGTCGGTTCATTAGCTTACTGCATCAGAGGTTGGCGAGCCCAAGAGACAATGCGTGGTTTTCGCCATTAGGAAGTGATGATCTAGCATAAGATAATCCCACAAAAGCGACTGTTGGCTAGAGTCAGGTTTCGCCAAATCATAAGTCTAAAATCTGGGAGCTGGTGGTTGTAAGCGTCATATTCCACTATAACTGGCTTATTCTGCTAGAAAAGGATCACCTAAAAGTCGAGGATTGAACCCAAGGCGGATCGAGACAACCGAAGGCTGGAATCTCTCCATAAGAATTTCTTTTCTCTCAAACTCTTTTTATTTTTATTTTTATTTTCATAATTTATTCAATTCCACAATTTCAATCCCCTTTAAATTTTGTTTTCTTTTAACTGTCTTTTTATTTTTCCTAGGTACGCAGGATTTCTTGGGCACGATTTTGTC
The DNA here is from genome assembly GCA_020496765.1 of Gossypium stocksii. Taxonomy (NCBI): domain Eukaryota; kingdom Viridiplantae; phylum Streptophyta; class Magnoliopsida; order Malvales; family Malvaceae; genus Gossypium; species Gossypium stocksii. The sequence continues at coordinate 15,722,736 of CM035621.1, forward strand.
CAGGATTTCGATGAACAAGCATTGTGCAAACCCAGCCCCTAAGGATTTGATCCTACTTCCCTTATACTATTCTTTTTCATTATTTATTAGGGATAGGATATTTTTGGTGCTCTCAACGACCGCATCAGTAACTCTCTGACTTGGGTCACACGGCCAAGCCACTCCTGTGTACCAGGCGGTGTACCCTTCAAAATGGCCTCACACACTCGTGTGCCAAATCGTGTGTTGAGCCATGTAACAGCCTAACTTGCAACCCTATATAAGCTACAAAGGACACACAGCTGTGTCGCCTGGCTATGTGTTACACATGGCTGAAACACACGCTCGTGTGGATGAAAAATAGGCTATTTCCAAGCCATTTTTCTCACCCAACCAAATTTCCTCATATAAACAAGCCTTCAAATTGCACTAAAAGCTTACATAATCAAGCTATCCCAATAAGGTACATAAGCATTCAACCAATATGTCCAAAGGCACCTCAATCACAACATTAAAACATGTATAAACATATGCATAATTTAACCAAAACTTACCACTTTGTTCACATATCCAATTCATATTCACAAGTACCAAATTTACCATTTTATATTTAGCATCATAAGTCATATATACCAACTACATTTTTCATACCAAAATGACCATTTACTATCCATCAACTAAGTCATTAGCACAATTAGCCACATATGTCATTTATAAACAACATACCAAATTACCACATTCAAACTTGTCAAAGGACAACTTATAACATACATTTTTAACTACCATTTTAACCTCTATCATCTAATTACCACAAACACAAAATAGTAGTCAATACAAGGCCAAATATATACATGCCAACTTAACACCATACCATCATTCAAAATGCCATAAACACAAGCCAAAAATAAATGGCTAATTCATCAAACAAAAACACATATACATGCCATTATAACCAAAACTAGAAACATCAAAATCTACAGATTTAGCCAATGGATAGTGTGATATAATTTCGACAATCTTCCAACCTGAACGAGCTTTCAATTCACTATAAAACACAAAAAATAACACATAGTAAGCATAAATGCTTACTAAGTTCGTATAATGTAAAACTCAACTTACCATTTCATCACATAATAAGTAAGTTAAACATGGCATAATCCAACCACAACTTGGCCAAAGCCTAAGCATTTACAATAAACATGTTAGCCATACAAGCATATAACATAAGCAATTTAATCATGTATCATAATCATATACTGTCCATCTCAACTTTCATTATACTATGTATCACCAATTCAATGCAAATCACATGTGTTCATGTCTTAGTTCGTATCAAAATCTTACCACTTTCTTTTATATCATGCCCGTTGAACCATTTAGAATACCGTTGGATGCTCGGGATAGCTCACACATAGTTTGCTAACTTATATAACTATAATCCGTCAATTCCTATACATGTATGCTCACATGAGTTGTGAATCAAAATACTCACACGAGCTGTGAAAATGGGCTTGCTCACACGAGCTGTAGGTCAGAACATAGCTACATGTGCTACTCACATGAGCTATGGAGTATCCGCAACACATGTCAGACCTCAACCATCGGTAGGACGTTCAAGACCAGCACTCGAATTATGTAAACCCTAATGACATATCATTTGTATCCTACGAATTCCTAAGATTCAAACGGGACTCGGTAGTTGTCGAAACATCATTGGATATACGACAGATATGTATACATTTAAATATGGAATTCCACATTACATGTATAATTCAATTAAAAGCACATAAATACAATATAATTACACGAACTTACCTCGATGATTAAACGTAGATACGGACGCGATTATTCTGAAACTTTATCTTTGCCCCAATCTAAAGCCATATGAGGTTTGTCTTGATCTAAATGAATAAATTCAGCTCAATTCAATACTTATTTTATTCAATTTAACCCAAACTCATCATTTAGAAAAATTATATTTTTGCCCCTATAATTTGATTTCATTTCAATTTAGTCCCTATCTCATAAAATAAAAATTCATGAAATTTTCCATTAACCCACCATAGCCGAATTTCATGTAGGTCCCTGGCAAGCCCTATATTTTATTTATTTCACAATTTCACCATGAATATTTTCTATTTTTCGATTTAATCACTATTTGACAATTTCATAAAAAATCACTTAACAAAAGTTATTTATCTAACAACAACTATCCATTTTCTTCCATCAAACATCAAAAGCAACTTATGTTCATTCATGGAAAAACTCTAATCTTTTAACAGTTTTACAAAGTCCTCGGGATAGCTAGATTAAGTTACAGGAATCCCAAAAACATAGAAATCATTAAAACGAGATGAAAAATGACTTACATGCACACACCAAGGTTCTGAATGCTTTAAGCCCTAGCTATGGCTTTCTATCCTTCAATTTAGGTGGTGTTTCACATTAAGGAAGATGACACCATTATTTTATTTTGTTTTTAATTTACTTATTAACTTATTTACTAATTTAACCTTACTTATAACCTTTAAAATTTCATAACTAATGTCCATATTTGTCCACTCAAAATAAAAATGGTTTATTTACCACATAAACCCCTTTACTAATTAATTTCATAGTCATTTGATACCTTTAATTTATAGAACTCAAGTTTTACACTTTATTTGATTTAGTCCTTTTTTATCGAATTAAGCATTCAATCGGTAAAATTTCTTAACAAAATTTTTTTACGGTAATACTAACATGCTGTAGAAATTAAAATAATAATAAAATAAATATTTTTACGTAAATTTTTTTGTCCCAAAACCACTGTTCTAATTTCACTAAAAATGGGCTGTTACATATTTTTATGGAAGGTGTTGGATCCAGTGTCCTTTGTGTAGTACTTTTGTCTATGTATACTTATATTTTTCAAATAAATTTATTTAATATTAATATTCATTAATTGCATTAGTACCCTTTGTATATTATCCTCAATGTTTTTGCATGCAAAGCAATAAGGAAACAAATATTAGTTCGCTGGTTATCTAATGTTAGCTAATATTAAGCAATATTATGTGGTTAAATCATAATACGAAAAGATAACTTGTATTAGTAAATGAACCTAAATATGTCCTTAATCTAATTGAAAATGAGAAAATTGATTGAAAGACTAATATGTTGTCTATCATGTCCAATTGGGGAGATGCTTTGTCTTGAGCATTGGAGCGGATAACTCCTAAAAGATAGAGCCATAGATGTGACTAACTGAACATCAGACATGACGCAAGTAAAATAGATCCTAGATCCGTTTATGTATTTATTCACTTGTAACATCATAATGTAACATACATTAATCTTGAGTGGATGATGGACTATGTATGCGTGACTCGTATATTTTGATGTAAGTAAAAGTCTGAGTTTAAATAGATAAGGAATCAAAAGATGGTGCATTGTGTATACAACTTTTGTAGTATATAGCATCATTCACAATAGTAGAATTCATAACCCAACTAATGAGTAAATGATACTTTCCCATCAACATTACGTGATAAATGAAAGTAAATATGATCACGGGTCGTTTGTCTTTGTGATAAATGACTTAATTAGTATTTGATAGTAATTGACTTTTTATAAAGGAAAATATATTGGTTATCATGAAATAAAATAGGATCATATTGAAAGAAAAGATTTATTCCAAAGAGATTAAGGATATCCTATGAAGGTAACACACTCATCATAAGGTTATTGACAAGCATTGATTAAGTAGCTTTCGTAGTGGTACATAATTAGGAAAAGCTCAATCACGATAATATAGTGAAATGACTTCGTGACTAAATAAGTTTATAATTAATAAACGAAAAGATGGAACTTAATTATAAATTATTTGAGTCCTAATTACATATGTGTAAATGGCCCCTCCACTAGCTCGTTGAAACAAAAAATGATTGCATGTAGAACCAAATAAATAGAAATGTATGAAAATAATGAAGTTAGAGAAATGAATCGCATTCACAAATAAACGCGTTTTCTCACTAAATATAGAAATGGCTTGGAAACTAATTTAAGGTTTTTAAATTATTATTTAATTAAACAATTGAAGTTCAAAAATAAAATTAAATTAATTAGTTATTAAGAATTTGTTGAATATAAAAATTAAATATATTTTCTCATACTTTTTTTTTACGATAAAGTCGTCATAATTTTAATGAAATTAGAATTGGGTTGAAAATTTATTTAATTGAGAAATTAATTTAGTTCAATTAATTAAGTAAATAATATTTATTTTAGAAATAAAAAATAAATATTGGATTAGATTAAATCATAAAGTGTTGGGTCAAAAGCACATATAATTAACTCAACACTATCCCGAATATGAAGGGGCGACAATCCTAGTAATATTTACTAGGTGTGCCGCCCACTCCTCTTTCAATTTGTTTGGGAGAGTATTTTCTATTAAATAAATATTATTTGTGTTATACTTATTCAACTAAGATCCTCCTTATCTCTCCTTATAAATAGATTTGATACAAAAGTTTCATATTATTCCATCAAAAAGTACAAATTTATTTTCTTAGAATGAATTCTATTTTTGGGGAATAATAATTTCTAACGGTTTCTATTAAGGAATTACTTTCTTACTTAAAGTAATAAATTGTTTTTGGGTCTATGTTTAGTTCTTGTCGTTCGAACCCACACTCGACGTAATTCGGGATAGGAGAATAACGGAGAAGGTCGGTCAGTAGGAAGTTGGGAATGATACAGATCCATCTCGTACAAAACACAAATATTTTTTAGGAAAAAAATTATTATAAATATCACAAACTGACTCGATTTTCAAAACTTTTAATTTTCCATTGTGATTGAAAATTGTTTTCTAAACTGGATTTTCCAACTTAAAGATCATTATCAAAGACTCCTAAAGAGTTATACTAGGAATTTTTTTTCATGGAGTTTTTATTTTAGTAAGGTTTTAATGAGGCACATCGTCTACCAATTGTCATCCAATAGGGGTTATGAATATCTTATCATTGAGAGGATGTCTATCAAGATCAAGATAAGTTTGATATACATTAGGATTCTAATATTCATTAGAAATAGAGTTTTATTTCACTTATACTTCTTATATCTATAAATATAAACTTTGGAGAAACATTATAAACATTCTCCTTAATCAATAAAATACATTTTCTTTTTGCTCCCCTATTTTATTGTTCTTTATTCTTTGTTTCAGATCAAATTTTAAAACTTTTTAATATTAAAAAATAGAGATAAATATTAAAATTATACATGAATTTTGATATAATGTGTACTGTTATACATTAATTTTAATTTAGTGCATTTGTATACATTAAACTTTAATTTTGATTTAATTTTCACATTTCACCTAATTCTATTATCTACGTGGCACAATTTTTCATCAAATTATGTGTAAATTATTTATAAATACTTATTAATTAATATATATAAATTAAACTTAATAATTATGACATTTTATTAAATTAAAAACAAACAATTAAATTAAAATCGTTTCCATCTAGAATAAAAAAAATAAGCACGTTTGGGAAATGGGTTTCTTATTTCCCCTATTTCTTTAATCTAGGTAGAAATAATTTAAATTTATTTATTTATTTTTTAACTTGATAAAATGTCATATAAGCAATTTATATAAGACTTAACGAAAATTGCACCACAAAGATAATAGGATTAGTAAAATGTGAAAATTGAACCAAAATTGAAGTTTGATGTATACAAATGCACCAAATTGAAATTGATGTATAACATTGAATAAGTATACTATTTTATGTGTGCAATATGTAAATGTAAAATTGTGTTATATTGATCATGGTTCTGGTTATTTGTGAAAATTGAATTAAATCAAAAAGTTATATATAAAACTGCACAAAATCAAAATTCATATATAACATTACACATTGAACAAAAATTCATATATAGTTTTTGAGATTTATCTTATTAATAAAATAAAAAAATAATGTTTTTAACAAAAAATAAAATAGATACAGTTCAATAAATTAAAATTAATAAAATATTTAATATAGTATATATTTTTTTATCTAGGGAATGTTATCAAATCTTTTCATCATTTCTATAAATTAAAAATTATATATTAACATAGGTAAGAGAAAATATTGAATATAATGACATTGGGGACTTATATGTATATATAGAAATTTAATTTTTATCCAATTAATTCTTTAACAATTTAGTTTTAAAATTTAAGAAACTAAAAAATTATTTATAAATTATTATGCACAACTTAATTAATTAATAGGATAAATAAAAAAGTGATACAATATATATGTATTTGTTTACTCACTTGTAGACTATTACGTTGGTTATCACATCAATGTCATTAAAATTATTTATATAAATAAATGTAATACTTGTTACAATTTCAACTCACTTGTAATTAACAGTATATCAAATAATTACTCAAATAATAATGTATAAAATTAAATTAAATTACAGTAAAAATGAAGAAAAATAAATATTAAAGGAAAATATAGTTAAATATGTTATTTTCTAGAAAAGTAGATAAATACATGGACTATATATGGCAATCAACTTAATATACCATATTAGCATGTCATTACCTTATTTGCTTGTTCTTATCCCCTTTTATATTCATGCTGCTACAAAACCAGACACATATGTTATTTAATTATGTATTTTTATCATTTTTTCGATTTAATTATTTAATTTTTTGAAATTAAATATTTTAATCAATCTCTATTAGTTATTTTTGTATCAGAAATTTAATGTGGATTTTTTTCTTGATTTAAGATTAAATTTCGCCCTCTAATATTTACACATTTTACTAAATTAATTCTAAAATTTAAAAAAAAATCAATAAATTTAGCTCTTAATATTTATAAAGTTTATCATTTTAATTTTAATTCTAAAGAATTGAAAACATTTACAAAATATGTTAATTAGGGCTAGAATTTTCAAATGCCACAACCATGATACAAGGAAAAGTAAAAGGTCTGAGTATATATCCAACTGGTTACTTCAGCTTCATAAACCTTAATGCAGCATAAAGGTAGGGAAAACACTTTGAGTTTGCAACCGCACAAGGCATCAACCATTTGAAGATGTTGTGAAGAAAAAATTACAAATTTTGGACATTTATCTAATGTCTTTTATTTGTCCATGTTGGGGGGGGGGGGGGGCAGAAGAAGCCAGAAATGTATTAATCAGTCATCGCTTGAGCAGTGCACGATTGAAAACACAAACATATAAATATCCAAACTATTCATCATATTTCTTAACCAAGTTAAAATGTCATGGAACCTACAAGCAACTTGTCTGTGAGTTTTTATGAGACGCAAGGTGGTTAGGCGTAAGGCCACTATTATCAGTGACCGTCAAGTCCTCCATCTTCCCACCTTGTGCAAGCCTCAACATTACCCCTAATAGGGGCCCAATGGAAAGGAGTGCAACCTGATGTAAAGATGAAACATGGTTAACAACACAAAACACTAGGTTATCTGGATGAAGGTACTTAGGAATAGCATTTTAAAACCAAGAATCAGAAATTTACAGGTACTGAGTTAATAATAACTAACGATATAGTAAACAAAAGTTGAATGATTAAATTAAAAAAAATTATTAATTGAGATTGAGTGATTAATGCATTTTATTCTCTTACTTCATTCTTATATATATACATGGTGGAACAGAACAGACCCCTTGCATGTGATGTAAAAGAAGGGTTAGTTTAGTTATGGGTGTATTGGAGGCAAATTGATACATCTGTTGATGATCGCGTCAAACTTTACTTACATTAATGTCTGTTATTTCTACCTCAACCCCTTATATGTACTGTTGGATTTTTATTTTTTTTAACTTTTGTAAATAAAGGAATTAAGTTGAAAAAAAACTCGTTACAATGTGGCTGTTAAAAGACTTATAGTATGTTGACACTTTATGTAAATTATTTTCAAAGACAATCGAGCATGAGTAAATATAACTTCAAACATCAAATAATCTGTTAAGCTTACTACTAGTAGCTTTAGCTATATAATCTACTAATATATTATAGTCACATGAAACATGTTGAAACTTAAGTTGTCAACCCTTTTTACATAAATTATATATTAACTATAATTATAAAATGTTACTATCAGCCGCTTAATTATTTTCTATTAAATCAACTTGGATTATTTAGATTATATATATACACACACTTAACATCAAGGAAAGTTAAAAAATTTATTAAATGTTACATTTTACTTTTAAATAGCATTTTTAGTTTGAAAACTTTGTTTTGATTTCCCTTCTTTTAAATGTAGTTACCTTTAATGCTGTTGGTGTGAAATTTTTGAATTGTAGGTGAGTAAAATTTTGAAAATATATTTGAATAGAAAAGTTAATTAATAGGATAATACTTCAAGACATGTATTATTTTTAAAGTTGTATTAGCGTCATTTATATTTTGTACGTTAATAGTTTTAAACAAATGAATCTCAAAGATATAATGAAACTCAATGATTATTTGTATTTTACATCAACGAAAATAGTCCACTAAATACTGAGCGAAATATAACAAGAAAAAAATTATTTCTATATAAAATAATCTAAGAATAGTAGAAAATAAATGAAGAATAGAAAGAACTTTTTTTTCAAAATCTTTTGGTATATGATCCAAATGGGATGTCACTCTTATTCCTAAGAATCCTCCGTCTTTTCATAGAGACAAAACTTTTCAAAATATGTCTTTTTTAAATAATCATATCTCATTATTATTAATAGACATAATTCTTGATTAATAACAAAAAAAATAACTTTTAATTACTTGCACGTTTTCAAGAATACTTTATATATTTAGAAAATATTTTATTAAATTTCGTTTTTATCTACTATAAATAGTAATTCATTTTCACTGTGTGTACTCTAAAGAGAAAGGGACATAATTTTGGATTTTGTTGATTTACTATGTGATGATTTTATTAAAAAAAGATCGAAGTTGTGGCAGTTATTTCACTCAAGATTGAGTTTCTATGACAGGTGTTATGCACGTAGTTTTGGGGTACTCACATTTGGCATATGCTTGCTTTGACCAAGATCTTTGAAGATAGTTCTGTACTACAATTTGCTGGAGGAACTTTAGGACACCCTTGGAGAAATGCATTGGGTGTCGTAGCTAATCGAGTAACTTTAGAAGCATGTATACAAACTCATAACGGGGGAGGTGCATTGATTGTAATGGTAAGGCTTACAAGTTTTCTATATTTGGTGTTCTTGTTTTAAATGTCATTGTTGATAATTTTTTATTAATTTATAAAATAGATAAAAGAACAAAAACACCCTTACAAGAAATGATATTTGATAATTTTCTAAGTAAGTTGAGATTTGGTTAATGGGTGTGGATTTATACGGATTTCAAAGGTTTTGTTTAACTGAAGTAAAAAGTAAAGAATGATTAATTTGGGAGAGATATTTGAGGTCTAGATCATGTTAGGAGAGAAGAGGTATAAATAATGTGACTCTATATTCAAATGATTGCTTCACATATTCCTAATATTTTCAAACAATTAAACCACCAAAAGTAACATAACTTTCCAGCTTTGGTTTCCACTTTTGCGTGAATGGCGGAGTTATATTCTACTCCCTCCACCTGAGATTATCATACAAGATACAGGTAGGTCCAATTTAGAGTCGAAAATATTATGGACCCACCGCGTGGTTGTAGTGTCAACTTCCAAAGATGAAACCTTAAGAATGATATAATGTAATCCATCTTTTTCGATGCTTAAATTTGGACTTTGCATTAATATACCAAAAACAGTAAAAAAGAATGGAAATAGGGAGTGTAAAGTGCTGACAAGTTGCTACCGTTGTCTGTTGAAGTTATTTGAAATCTATTGCTAGTGTTACAGTGATTCCAAGCATAATTGAAACTCTCTGCACACTCTTCTCTGTTTCATTTTTTGTTGATTTACCTAAAAAAAGAAAAAGGACCTATATTACATCCTCTTCTAAAGATCCATACCTCTCTTGCCTTGTCCCTGTGATTTTTAACATAAAAAACTGTAGATCCTTCTTTATATATACTTGTATGTATCATATTCGTCTTTATTTTCGGCTGCTTCACAGAGGGGGAGATCCTTCCTTCGGGCTTTTGTTCCGGATGATATGTACTTGCAGATGACTTTGAAAAGCAAATGTTAAGGAGGGGGGGAATGTAAAACGGCTTGTTTATGTATAAATTAGCAGATTGTCACCATTGGAACTGGTACTCTAACTATCTCTCTATTATGTGTGTTGCTTGGGGGAGAAGGGGCCTAGATGACAGCGGAAATGCCGCTAGCTATGGCGGAAGTGAAGGGACTATCTGGCAGATTGAGTCCATCACTGCAGGTGAACCAACGTTGGAAACAATTGTTATAACCAACGATGGATAAGATGAAGAATTCGTGTAGTTTTGGGTTTCAAGAATACCTCTCCTGGTCGTTGTTGTCAGCTTCTACATGCTTGATTTTTTCATCTGATGCAGTGCTGGTGTTGAGAGCTTCCAAGAGATAATTGAATTCAGCCGACGGGAAATTGAGTTGATCTGCTCGATGGAAAAGAAAGCATTTTATGGGATAGAATTAGTGATGAGGTCAAATTGTTGAGTATGAAAAGTTCGATACCGTCTACGACTTTCAACTCATTCATGGAGTAGGCAAAGAAGGACTGATTGGCCAGCGGCTTTTGTGCCAAATGCATATCCGAAAGGCGCCTCCTCAGAGGTTGAAAGATTTGCTCTGGATCTTCCATAAACTGCTTCTTGAACAACCTAGATGTTGCATATCCTCTTGGAACTGAGAAATCATATATAAGATGAGCAACAAGTTATTTTAAGCAGAAGCTGGCACTCAACGATGAAACTAAATCATTGTTGAAATATGAAAGGACATTAATATGCCTATCATTCAGAATGAATCATCATGTTCAACTGACACGAATTAATTTACAATGCTTGCGATAAGTTTGTAAACTTACTCGACTGAAGCTCAGACTCCATGTCAATATAATGCGGAGAATAAAACATTGGAGACTCAATTCTTTCCGGGTACTTCCTGCATGAAAATTGAATCTTACCATTAGATATATTGTGTGAACTTTGTATATAGAAATGAAGAAGAGGAACAATTATATTTACCTGTCAACCAGCTTTGATTTTTCCCTGTAAGGCTTCACAAGAACACGAGCCCCACAGACATAATGTGGATTTCCTTTTGCCAAGATCATCTTCACAGTATCCGCACTGACAAAGGTTACAAACCCGAACATCCGTTTCTGTTGGCAGGGAATCCGGACATCTTCAACTTGTCCATAGTTGCTGCAATTAGAAACCAGGAAAAGTAAGAAAACTTCGGAAAACCATATATGATAGCAAAATAAGCCTGCAAAGGACTTGGTTATCATGTTACCTGAAATAGTTAGAGACATCATCTTCACTAAAAGTGCTCTCAGCAGGGAATGTAAGATATATCTGTCTCGATCCACTTACAATCGGACCTGGATCATTTCTATCGTTTCGGTTTTCCATGTACTTGGGAGCATCTTCAGCCAAAATGACGGAATGCTGTCCATGAGGCCTGCGACACAATCACAAAAGAACAATTCAAATAAATCCTCAAAACTAACTTATTCCACAGCAAATGTAGATCATAATTACCTGTCAATTACTCGGATTGTGTTTTTCAACCTCGCGAGAAGCTTTGTCAAACTGTAACCTGCTTTGCCATGTCTCTGGCTCTCAGTGAGATAACCATCTGCCTGCAGAACTTTACCATACTTCTCGTAATACAACAAAGGCAGTGATGCGATGGAAACCGGATCCCCTCTCTTTGTTTTCAGAAGCTCAACTAACTCGACCTCCAACTTCTCAAGTGACATAACATGATCTTCACTAACAGCATCCATCGAATTATGGACAAACATTTGAGGGAAGTTATCTGAAACTTGACCATGAAAGTACCTACAGTTACTTCCATGCTTACAGTACCCTTTGTTGAAATAATGACAAGTCTTAACAGGAAAGCTAGGCAGATTTTGATACCGACGTCCTACTTTAATGTCATGATTAGCCATCGAAAATCCTCCATTTTCAACAAACTCTATTGGATCTTCCAAACTCAATAACTGAGTATGAGCCTGCAAATCAGACATGGAATCCAAGTAACCGGATGTCGTAAAATCCGGGCTATGTTTAGCTACAAGCTGTTGGTCCCAGTAAGGGGATGTAACCTGGACACTTCTAGGAGACAAAAAAAGCTTAGAGGAAACAGATGGGGAAACAGGTGGTGAAAAGGAAGAGAACTGTGAAGGCAATTCAAGAGTAGGGACCGAGTTCATCGAAGGCGATATGGGGGGTGAAGCCGATTTAAATGGTAGTTGTTGCAGTTCAAGCTTTGATTTATAAATAACTTCCTGCATAACTATATCAGGACAAGTAGCTAATTGAACAATCTCTTGATCACCATAGTCTTGCAACAGTAGATACCCTATGATCTTTGAAACATTTTCAGGATCAATTTTCTTGATTCTATTGAATAAGATCTGTGTGTAGTCGGAAAATTCCATCTGTTTAATCACTGCGAAAATTAAAAAATACATATTAATTATAAAAAAAATAAAAATGATTAAAAAGAAGTAGATACAAATTTCAGCTATGGTATCTAACTAAACTGTTAGGTTAAAGGCAGAGAATCTATGTCTTCAAAAAAAAAATTGCAGATCCAGTTAAATGGCAGGAAAAAAAACACACAAAAAATTGCAAAATTACTCTGCAGTTCAGTCTTTTTTTCTTTAAAAAAATCTCTGTAAATTGCAGAGGAAATATATTAAAAGAAATGAAATCTGAGTAACATTATAAGAAGAAGAAATTCAAATATTCAGTATATATGGAAATAAAAAAAAATCAAAAGAATTCACACTGAAATATATTTTAATTTGCAAACAAACAAACATGGGAAAGAAATAAAATCATTAAACACAAAATATATTCTTCCATAAATAGAATATATTTTACATTATAGAAGAAAAAACATAAACACCAAGAAGTTGAAGTCAATTGTAAGCCTAAAAAACACATTTTTCAGAGTCCAAAGTTTTCAGAACTCAAAACCCAGAACTTTCTCAGGGTTTTAAATAATCTGGAAAAAACAAAAATTGAAAAAACTTACCAAACAAAAACACAAATGGAAGGGATGAAGAAATGATTAAACTTACCAACCAAAACTATAAAATTGAGGGTTGGAGTGTTTAAATTGTGAAGCTGCTTAGTGGTAGCTGAAAACCAAACATGCTTAAACTTTTCCTGGTGAAAACTTGTCTTTCAACTTCATTTCTAACTAACACAACTTGATAAGTTTATATAAAGGAAAAGTCCCTTTAAATGATTTTTAAAAAAAAATAATTTTTAGTAAAACTTAAAAAAGAATGTTAAATCTTTACAGATAGATTTCATAAATGATATACAGAGAATTAAGGCAATATAATTTGCTTGATTTTCGACTTTCATTCTAACAGTTTTGACTATTTAAATTTACATCATCATTAACAAATATCAAAACTCCTGCTTTTTTTTTTTTGAAAATTCCAATGTGCTAAATTTAGATTTTCCAGCACACATGTTGCCTCAAACTTGGATTTTATTTTGTCTTTTAATAACATAATTCTCCTTAACTAGTTACCGTTGGATCGTCAATTATTATAGTAAATCAATGGTCCAGATTTTTCAGGACCACTTGCACTCTACTATAGTTTGTAAATTAATGTATTTGCCATTTGGCCTTGTAAATTTTAGTGTCACAATGGGGGGAGACAGTAAAATCACCTGAAAATTTTACACATACAAATTAAATTTTTTTATTATATAATATATATTATGGATTGCATTTTATTTTAGTTAGTGCATCATGATTACAATAATGAAGAACATAGTCGATTGAGTTTTAACTCGATTGGTATGAGTATTGTTGTCAATGTAGGAAGACGTAGGTTCGAGTGTATTAAAATATATTATCCTATTATTTATGAGTTGAGGAAGGGCTTTACGTAGTTTTAAATATTGTGTCAAAAAGAGGAAATATTATCAAAACTTATAATTAGATTATTAAAAAATAAATAAATAAATAATGAAAAAGTTAATTATTTATTTTATATATGAATCAATTTGATAACAAAAATATTTTTATTTTGAAATTTGAATTTCTCATTAATTTTAAATTCTATATTATCCATAATTAAATTTCTCTTATATTAAAACTAACTCTACAATCTATATATTTATTGGGTGTAATTTACCTATTAAACCCACTTTACAATTTAATATAATTTTCTAAGCACCATCTTTAATAATCTATATAAAAAGTAAATAGTAAAAATTTTCAATGAAAAAATTAGAAAATAATAAATAGATAATGAATTACTTATCACTTAATGTAAATTTATCGTTCTTTTTATTTTGTTTTATTTTATTTCTTTTAACCTTATATTTTACATACTTTATCTTTAAACTTCTAAAAATTATATTTATCAAAAATTTAATCATATTTCATAATTATTTTTAATAAATATATTAAATATATTTTATAATATAAATTTAGTATTTAAATTTTTTATAGTTAACTTTTCATCATTTTATCAAATAGTATCAATTCTTTTTCACATAAATCTATTCTATAAGTAAAATATAATACCCAAACTTGTGCCCCTAGAAAAAAATGTTAATAGTGATTTACTGTTTTTTTATATAAAATTTAAAAAATTATTAGAGAAAAATATTAATAGTGAGAACTGAAAATTGATTAGTAATTAAAAAAATGGTGGGCTATAGGAAAAATTGAAAGAGCTTATTCATGAAGGTGGTGACCAAGACTGGAAAAGTGGGTAAATTAAAGAAATGCCTTTTTTTTTTTATTGTATAAAATTTAAGAAATCATGTCATTTTCTTTTAAATTTATTAGTATAGATATTTTTAGAAAAAGAAAATAAAAACACATTTTATAAAACGCGCTTTCAGCTATATTAGCTGAAAATTGACAACTTAACTTCACGTTTATAATTAATAAATATATTTTTAATTTTTTAATTTTTAATTTATTTTTAATTAAAAACCTTTATTATTTATAAAAAATTACTATATTAAAAATATTAATTAAAAAAGCTTGAAACAAAATGAAATAAAAAAATACAAATGTAAGTATAAAAAGAATTGAACCTGAGACTCAAAGAAAAAATTAGTAACATTTAATCATCTAACTAAAGAAGTTAAATTATTAATTTTTAGTTAAAATACGTCTTATAAGGCGCGCTTTCATCTGACGTGGTTAAAAGCGCACCCTGCTGGATGCATTTTCACTTTCTCTCTTTCTATACTAATATTTAAAAAAAACCTAATTTCTTAAATTTTATAAAAAAATCATATTTCTTTAATTTACCCTGGGCAAGTGGGATTTTGTATTTTGATAAATAATTAAATAATTGGTTAATAATTAGTGTAATGATTATTTAAATAAGAAACTTTTTTTAATCCAAATAAAAAAACTAAAATATGATTAGTGAGAAGCGGGCTTTTCTGTTGTGATTAGCATTATTCTCTGCCTATATTTGATTGTGGTTTTTGACTACATCATTTACCTTTTATTATTATTATTAAAATCACACACATATATATATATATATATATATATATATCAAAATCATAGGATATTATTAGTAAAATACATGGTTATTATCATAGGATATTATTAGTAAAATACATTGCTATTATAAAAATATTTTCATTATTTATTAAAGTTAATTCTACTATACATCTTTAAATTATAGGTTTGATTTTAAATTGATCCCAAATAGGAGTGAAGTCAACTTTTTTTTGGGCGAAATTAAATTGTATATTTTTACTATAGTAAAATATAATTTCACCATTTTAATAGTTTATATTTTTATAATTTTTAAACGATTAAATCAAAATTTTATCATTTTTGGGGCACGTGCAATTTTATAATTACTAATTTAAAATTTTATAAATTATAAAAGAGTCTGAATGGAAAGTTTTCCATTTAAGAGGGGACCGAGGCCCCTCCCAATCTCCCTGGCTTCTAATCCCAAACTTTAAAACATTCTAATTATATTTTTAAACTATGAATGTAATATCAATAAGGTTATTCCATTACTAAAATATTTAATTTAATTGTTAAATGAGATGTTAAATCTTATATGGCATAGTTTAAAATAAATTTTTTTAAATGAAGATTGTAAAAAGAGGATGTTGTAAAAATTTTGATTTTGAGATTTTCGAAACTTTTACAAAAGCTACACTCTTTTTTCGATTTTACTTTATTTTTAGTTTTAAAAGTTGAGCAGTAACTTTTTACTTTTCTTTTGAATTTTTTATTTTAAATTATATCACATAATATTTGACATATCATTTAACGATTAAATCAATAATTTTAATAATTGAATGACCTGATTTATATAAGTTCGATAATTTAAATATGTTTGGTTCATTTAACCCTTTTTATTAATATTAAAAACTTTAATAGCAAATAATATTTAATTATTTAAATAGAAAAATATTTGTCATGTTTTTTTTATAAATAAAAGTAATTTAGTACTCAAACATCCTTAACAAAGCATGTAGTAATATATATTAAACCTTGCTTATCAAATAACAAAAAATTGCAAACACTTTAAATTGGATTCCCCAGGGCTATAATGCCCCAAAAAATATGTCGCTTTGGTTGTTAATATTTTTGGGCATTAGGTAAAACAATAAAAGGAAGTTTTAGGTTAAAAGTTGGAGAAAAAAATTTTTAGGTCTAAAAAAAACATTGAACCCTTAAAAGTTAAAAAAATATTTTAGGGCCCTTTAAAAGTTGATAATTTTCTTTTACCTTTAAAAGTTAAAAAATTTTAGACCCTTAAAAATTAAAAAATAATATTTTAGATTCCTTTTAACATTAGGCCCTAGGCAGGCTAGGCCTGGCTTCTTCAAGCTGATAACTTCAAGAGATTCATCATGTTGAACACACACAAAAAAAAAATCTAGGACAAAACCTATTATATTTTTTCATTTAGTGTAAATTATATAAATAGTCACTTAACTTTTGAAGTGTTTTTGCTTTGATCACCTAAGTTTAAAATTTTTTATTTTAGTTATTACCATTATCGATATTTAATATTTTTGTCACTTCTCCATTAAATCACTAATGGATGTTGGCGTGGTCTTTTTTTATTAGTATAATAACAAATTTAGCCTTCATTATTTATAGATTATATTAATTTGGTCTTAATTCAACAAATGTAGCTCTCAAATTTTAAAATTAAAATATTTTAAAAAATTATTTAAAATTTTATTTTTAATAAAAATACATACAAAATTATAAAATATCTTTATATAAATGAGTATCTATTTTTCTCATTTTCTAACACGATATTTATTTATTAATATAATAATTTTATAAAAAATTAAGGGAAAAAAAAAAAGCATGAAGAAGACTAAGCAGATTTAGCCATTCCTTATTTTAAACATCAACAACCACTATGTTTAAGTTGGGTAAAAAATTATAGCATGACGGCAACATGGATAAAAATTGATATCTTTAGGTTGTTACCTAGAACGAGTTCGTTGTGTTTGAAGTTGTGTTTAAAGGTGAGCATGATTGGGGATATTAGAAAATGATGAGGTCTTGGAGACCCAATAGGTGGAATGCCATGTCGATGACTCCACAACAAATTCATAGTTTGATGGCATGACGACAGAAGATGTGAAAATCAATGAGTTCGAAGTAAAAGTTATTGGTGTCGGTGGTTGTGAAAATCTAGGACTATTTCTATGTATCTTGAAGGGAATATCATATTGGTAACAATAAGAGTAAATTTAAAGTGTTTCTTTTAAGGTTTTTCTATTTTCTTTAGCCAAAAATTTATCAATCAAAGGGTTACTAAGTATTATATTTAGAAGAAAAATAATGAAAGAATAAAAAGGAAATAAAATTTCAAGATAAACTCAATGGTATCAATAATTGACTTGAAAAACAACTTGTTAGTTGAAAGAAATTGTTTTTGAGGGGAGGTTTATAAATTTATAGATGGGTATTACCTTTGCTTTAAAAGTTGAAAGTTTTGATTAGGAAGTTTGAGGATTAAATTAATAAAATATGTTAGAAGTTATGTGATCAAAATTCTTGTTAAAATAAATACAAGTGGCAAGATAGGGGATCTATAAGGTACGGTACAGGTTGCACAAGTGAAATCCGTATAGAAGTCTACTTCTGCTATTTGATGTTGATTAGAATAAGATGTTTTAACCTTGTTGCATTACTTATATTTGATTTTGATTAAAATAAGATTTTAAACCTATAAATAATCTTAATCGTTTTTCCTCTTGTATCATTTGAATTCGACATAATAAATTTTCTTCTCTTTTACCCGTGATTTTTTCCCTAAATGATTTCCACGTAAAATTTTGTGTGTTCTATTTTTCTCTCTTTCTTTGTGATCTATTGCCATTATTGACATTCTATTTTCACAGAATATATAAGTATTGAAGGCTAAATATGTTATTATATCAGTTAGACAAAAACTTTTCATTAGCAATTTAACATGTGAACTAAATATGAACGAATTCAAATGAAAATGTAAACATAATTAAGTGACTATTTGTATAATTTACCTTAGAGAATTTTATAGAATTAAATGTTATGAAAAATATTTACAAAAATAAAATCTTGTAAGTCAAATAAAACTATATCGTATTAATATTACTTTAAAAATGTTTAATTATTTCTTAAACGAAGGTTTGATGTGACGGAGCAGATTAAAAAAGAAATTGTAGATATAAAATGTTTGGTTGTCTACTTAGTTGTTGCGTCATTATCTCTATCATTTAAAGTTAATTAAGGGTAGATTTGTTTATACGGAAAAAGTTTTATGTAAAATGTTTTTTTTATATTTTTTGTATTTATTTTACAAAAAAATTTATAGATTAATGTAAAATAATGATTTATTTTTTTGAAAAACATAAGTCATTTTTTGGAAAAAAATTCCTCTATAAATAATTTTATTTTTATATAAAAATTAACTTAAATGAAACTTAATATTATTATATTAAAACTATTTTTTTAAAAAATATTTAAATTATTAATATAAAATATTATATTTTTCAATATTATTAAATATACATATTTAATTATTTATATTTATTCATATAATAAATTATTAATATAATTAATATAGTTATTTAATATTTTAATTTTATTTTAACAATAAATTTTAAAAATAATAATTTTAAATAATATTCTTCATATATTATTAAAAATGTTTAATATTAATATTTTAGTAATAAATATTTATTATAATTATAAATATATTGATAATAATTTCTTTAGTATAAAATTTAAATTTATGTGATAAGTCTATAAACTCTTCAAAAATTTTCAATTTAGTATCTGTACTTTTATTTTCAATAATTTAGTCCCTTTACTTTTTAGATTTGAAAATCAAGTCCAATTATTGATATTGTTAAATTTTTTGGTCAATTTTGTTGTGCCACATTTTCAAATAAAAAATACTTAGTAGTCATGAAACTAAAAAATGATGTCGTAATAAACTTGAATATAACAAAATATTCCTAATATATGTAAAACAATATAAAATATAAATTTATAGATATAAAATAGACTCAATTAAACAATGAAAATATAATAGAATCTTTCAAATGTATGTTTGTTTTATTAAAAACAATTTTTATAAAATATTTTTAAGAAATCTATCAAACAACAGAAAATATTTTATATAAATTTGTCTAAACATAAAAAATTATTAACTTTTAAAAAGAAAACATTTTCTGAAAAATATTTTTAGTGAAAGAAGCGGTCACTAAAAGATTCAACAAATATTAATTTTATCTTACAAACTCAATTGATGTTCAATTAATTCAATTAAAATATTTACTTTTTTTTTTAACGTCATTGGTACTTTATTTTTTACCATGATGCTACTTATTTTTCGTGTTTTTCAAATACGTATGTAGCATGTTTTAAATATTTATTAAATTTTAATAGGTGAAAGAAAATATTTTATATTAAAATTATACTTATAAAAATATATAGCAGATGATTATTAGTGAGGTGGCATGGGTTTTTTTATATGAATTTAATGGTGGTCTTATATTCGTTTAAATAACAATTTCATTATAGATTCTGATCATATCTGCTCTTTTTGACACAATGCCTAGAATTACCCATAACCCCTTCTCAACTCATAAATAAGAGGATAATGTGCTTCAACGTACTCAAACCCACATCCTTTTGTATTAGCAATAATGCATATGCCAATTGAGCTAAGGCTTTATCGACTTTATTTGAAAATTATATAAAAGTATAAAAAAATGAAAATACTTTTATAATAATATTAATTACCCTTTAAAGTAAGGGTATTTTAACAATTTTATGATTGAGTTGGTGTTGAGTTGACTCGTGACACCAACTCGGTCAACCACTTTATATATATAGTATAAAGACTTTATCCGAGTTGATGTCAGTTATAGTTGAATCTCAACTTAATTATTAAATTATAAAAAAATATTTACTTTAACAAAGTAATAAATATTAATTCAAGAATATTTTATCTTTTCATATAAAATAAAAAACTACATGAAATACTAAACGTACACTCTTCTAATTTTATCATTTTGTGTAAAGTAATATTTAAATTTCATGAGTATACTATAATTTAATTAATTTTAAACCCGTGATTGGTGCAATGTATAGGTGATATTGTGATTTAAAGATTTGGTTATTTTTGGTAAACCATTTGACATGATATAAGATTTTAATATAATATTTAAATTAAAGTACGTATACAATGCGTTCTCTAATATTAATTTTAAACTCCTGATTGGTGCAATGTATAGGTTTCATCTAGGTGTTTGAGTGTGATCAATTCTACACTTTAAACATTAGATAATTTTTTAAATTTAATTAAGAATGGAAATTGAGGAATGTAGGATGATTGAGTCTTAATTTAATTGGTATGTGTATTGTTGTCAATGCAAGAGGACATAGGTTTAAGTGCGCTGAAACATATTATCCTCCTATTTACGAGTTGAGAAGGGGCTATGGATAATTTTGAACATTGTGTCAAAAAAATGGAGTAAGGTACATATAAATTTTTTTTAAAAATTAATAAATTTTTAAACAGGGACGAAGCCAGAAAATTCTTTTAAGGAGGGCTACAATTAAATTGTAATTTTTAAAGGATGAAATCAAAATATTATCATTTTTAGGGAGTTAAAATGCATTTTTATCTTTATTAATTTAAATTTTTAAAAATTTTAAAAGTCCAAAATAAATGGAATTAATTATTACAAAGTATAAATAAAATATAATATTAAATAAAATCCAAAATAAATTTGGTAGAAAAATTCAAAGCTAGGAACTTAAACTACTAAGAATTCAAGCTTTGTCATGTAAGCCAAAATCTAGCAAAATCTTTATATGTAAAGGAAGAAAGGTAGTGACTAGTGAGCAACTGTAAAGTTGTAAGGCGGGATGTGAGATATATTTCAAAGTTGGGGGAGAATCATTTAAAACCCAATTGTAGCTTAGCTAGTCAAAACCATAACATGGCCAATGCCCCCTTTTGCATGCTACTGAGTAAGTAAGGTCTCTTTCCTTTTTATTATTATTTCTTTTTTGCTGAGTTGCTTCACATGTTTTCACCTAATCATTGCTAGCCTTTTCCAGGCAATATATGGTTTCATATGTTTGAAAAACAAGGCCAATTTGGAAAGGAAAGGAAAGGAGGGGAACCCATTCTTTTTTCCCACCAAATGCATCAAGTCTCTGTTTCTTCTGTTTTGCTTAATTAGAGCAATTTGATACCCCCCAAAGTCAGGGTTTGTTGACCTCAAGAGAAGGTGACTCCATTGCCCATGTTACTTAAATTACTTCCCACACCACACTAGGGTAGGTAGACAACAAGGGGGGCCACATTTAATACAAGCTTTGTCTTTCTTTTTCTTCATCTTGTTTGGTTTGGCCCCAATTGTAAAAGCTTATGCAATCAATGGGTTGCCTCTACCTCTACTTTTTATCAACTCATTTGTTTTATGGTATTACTATTTATTTCCATTTCTACTGGCTTAAATGTGGGTAAATTCTATAGTTCAGAATGCCTTTTCCCCCCTCAGTAAGTCCCTCTCAGTAAATAAATTTACTAATAATGAGTTTCGTTATATACATTGAGTTAAATAACTAACTCAACAACTAATTAATTAAAAAATTATAATTAAGATAAATTCGAACTTGAATACGAGATCTTAAAGTTTTCAGCTTTGTCCGTGAAACAATACTTTCCTTACATTGATATCATATTTTAAAGATAATTGCATAAATCAAATACATTAAACTCCAAATTACAATTTACCCCCACAAAAATTTATAATGTAATCTAAAGCGGAATATTTAAATTCTTCTACTTTAAAGTCGAAAGCTTACATGTTTAGTGGATTAACATTTAAATTTGAATTCTAATGAAATCAATAATTGAGACAAGGAAAAAAAAAATTCGAGAGAAAGGGTTCTATGGTAAATTCTTAATAAATATTTACATTGTTATAAATAAAATAAATGTTACAACCCAACATTGAATTGATTCAATGCCATAAATATTCATCCACATAAAGTCTAAACTAATGGATCTAATTTATTCAAACCATAACATTTGTCTACAAAACCAACAAAATTCTAATACAAGAATCAATCTAGCTAGTCTCTACAATATTGGACCAACCCCCAAATTTATTTTAAAATATTCCAATGTCTCATGAACACAAAACGACTAATTTCTAAATATAAAGATATTTTTAGGTGTGACTTTGAATCTCTAATACGACATGTTGTAATTATGATGGGCAAGCAAGTCCATATCATCAAGTTACATCAACATCTTGATCACTTAAAAAAGAAACCGTATACTAAATTTGGGTAAATTATACAATCCCTATCTCTCGTCTAATAAATTTCACTTCGAACTGAAAAGTGAAATGTGAATATTCACAAGAGGAAGGGACTAATATTGTAAATTATCCAAAAATTGTCTTAACCAGAGTTAATCTTATCCTATTATGACAAGTTTATGTTCATGGATTGAGTTGAGAGGATAATATCTTACAAGCTATTGGTGGGGTTTGTAGTCACATGAAATGTAGCCAATAATATTCAAACATAGATGAATATGTGAGGTCTTTATCAAAGGCTTGTTTTCCCCCATATTATCTGATGATCTATTCTTATTGTTCAACACAAATTGGGGGGTCCACTATAAATGGTCGGCAGATCTTTCATCTATTGCTATTGTCTGTCTGATGGTGATATATATAATACACATACACATACACATACATATACATAATGTTCATTTTGATGTTGACAACTTTTGGTCCTCTACTTTTAGTGGTTGTTATCCTTCAGTCCAACTTATGATTGATCGAAACAATTTCTTTCTTTAATTAGGTTCCCTTTTTTTTCTTTTCTTTTCTTTTCAATTTGCAGGCATTTAAGAAGCAAATATAGTTGACCCCTTCGCCTTGTACTAAAATATGATAGAAATATATTATGTTTAGTAAGGCATGAAAGTAATGACAGATATATTATGTTTAACAAGCAAAATAATAATTTAATCAACATGGATTTGTTTATCATTAAATGTTGGTATCACATTTCTAAACAAATAACATAGATTTTAATTTTGGAGACAATATTATTAAGAGCGGCAGTCACAAATTTAAAAAAAAAATTGTAAAAGAGATGTGAAAGATAAAAAAAAAAAAAAAAAACTTGATTTGTTTATGATCATATGACCAAAATAGCTTCAAGAGGATTGGGTAATGTACAACTATTTGGAGACCCTCCAAATTCAATATGTTATCAAAAATTAAATTGTAAATTTCAAGTATGTTGGTACCAAGGTTTGAATATTGTACGTGAAAACTTTTCTCTTTTTTTTTTAGTGAATTATAAGAAGAGTACAAAATCTTAATAACAATGCGACTAGAACTCAAGCCACACCTAGAGTGATAAACACTTTAATTATCATGCAAACACATGAAGTTTTAATTAATGTCCAATTTTGATAATTGTGGAATTTTTTATGCTTGTTTTAGTTAATGTCCAATTTTGAGAATCTTATGGACCAATCAATCCCATAAACTTTAAGGCACCTTAATATTTGGGCTAATCATAGAAGGATTTTGACCCAATCCCAGTTAGACTCTAATACCAGCCATCTGACCCAAATTTATTTCTTCTGGTTAAGTCTGAAATTCCCGCCCAAATCAATTCAATTCATTTATATAAATTAGTTTCTAATATTATATGTGCTAAATATAAATTTATGCGTTTAATTTTTAATTAATCATTATTTTTAAATATTGTTATGTTAAAAAAATACTTTTACATATAATTAATAATGATAATTTCTCTTAATTTTTAAATAATATACAAATTTAGAGTTAGATAAGAAAATAAACTATACTGTTAATTATTATTATTTTTAAAACAATTATTTTTCTTATTTATCATGAATTATTATTATAATTAGGATTTGTATTTGGGTGATAACTATAGTGAAAACTTTTAAAATGAGAATTATAAGAATCAAAATGTTTTTCAAGCCTTAGATTCAAATTTAATATACCTCGTTAAAATAAATAAAATATTTTATTTCTTACTTTTAGATTTATGTTTTTTTTTTTTTAAATTGAAAACAAATTTACAATGAGACGGAAAGTAAGAGATCAGGGTATTCAATATTTGTACCCAAATTTTTTAGAGTGAAATGATCTGAAATTTTTTTTAAGAAAAAAAAATAAAAGCACAAAATATCCAAATTACTTAATCTTAGTAACCTTAATATCTTATTTTCAATTATAAATCCCTTTCAATATTTTTGCTTCAAAAAAAATTAAATGTGGAACTAAAAGCTTATCCAATTTTTTTAGTCTAAAACTTGTATTAAGCGTTAAAAAAGAAGAAGAAAAGATCAGGTGTTGTGCTGTTCATTTAAATAGATTAAATATTAAATCTAAGACTTAGATTTATCCATTTTGATCTAAGAGTTAAAACTAATTTAGTTCTTATGGTTCTTATTTTAAGAATTTTCACTATAAGTTGCCACCTAATATTTGATACATTGATAGTGTGCTCGTTTTTATTTTATATCTCATGCACTATTTATGAAGTTTAAAAACTTTTATAATCGATGATAAATAAGAAAGACATTTAAACTAAATAAAAACCATATTTAATAATAATGATTGATGGGCGTCAAATCCACCAAAATTAATTCTTACTAAATAACTCTAAATAGTAGGAAGAGTGGTAGTAAGGTCAAATCCACAGGGATTGGATCTGTAATCAATTTCTTTGTTCACTTATGAACAGAATGTCGTTCCAAGCGTCGTGGCTAGAGTCGTGCCCACGACTCTAAACATACCTACGAAAAATAAATAAATACGTAAAGCTAGGGATTTAAAAATATTTAAGGCAATAAATAATATAAAATTAACAATTGATTAATGTAAAAAAATTGAAAATAAATTTAGAATTTTATAAACAGAATTGGTAGGCCTTAGCCTTAGTCTCGGTAAATTCTGTGTTAAGAATCAATCCTCGAAAATTGATCTTCTCCTTCAAATGATAAGTTGGTTATAGCGATTAAGAACGCCCTAATCACCAATTCTTCCTCTTGTAGTTGGTCCCGGTATGTCTTGCAAACCAACCCTTACTGATTATCTAATCGAGATACACGTGTTCCCGATTGAAGATCCTGGTAGCCTTGCGTTCTAAAGAATCCAACTCGAATTAACGACCTCAACCGCGTGGGTCGTTTAAACCCGATCACTTCTTCCTTGATTTGTTCTCGAAGAATCGAATACAGCACGGCCGACTCGTTTCTCCAACTGTCGGCAAACACGGCTCCAACCCAACGTGCACTTTAACTTGAAGACGAGTTTAACCTTAAGGGATGATTGGGCTATCCCGATACTTAGGTAAGAAATGAATACCGCTTGGAAAGATTATTTAGCACGAATGCATATCTCACAATTCCCGATCGGAAGGAATACCGGCCTAAGACTAAGATAAAATTTAGTTAAGCATGAATTTATTGATGCTTGAAGGTTATGGGAGATAAAAATTGTATGAAAAGGTGATGGAAATGAATAGAGAAAAATATTTGAAAAGAGAATTAGACAAATTTTGTAAAAAGAAGATAAAATAACCCAATTCTCAATTGAATTAGGAAAAAGAAGACAAAGAGGATAATGGATTTCCAAAGAGAAGTAGGAAAACTCAATTAATGGATGATTTTCAAAGAGGCAAATACCCCTATTTATATACATGGATTTACTAAAAATAGCCTAACTAAATTAATAAATAAAATAAAATAAAAATAAAAATAGAAATAATATAATAAAATATCTCCCTATTTTTAGCCTTTTACAAAGTCAAAATTTATGTTGAGTCCTTGGTTTGCTCCATCTTTTTGCTTTGGCCCCATTTCAATAATTTGTCTTTCGATTTGGCCCCTTTTTTGCTTGTTTCCATCCAATTACATCCCTGAGAAATATTAAATCATAAAAGCACTTAATTAGCAGGGTCCAGTTCAACAATAAGCCAAATTAAATACAAAAAATATGCAATTTAACACGTTTATCAGATTAAAAAATAATTATTAAAATTTCAATTTATTTTCGAAACAAATCCACGAGACATTTTTCACATGCACCAAAATAAATAATAGATAAATAAATAAAAAGAATCGATTTTAAGAGTATTGTGTTGGCTTCACACAATATAAATTTATAGAAAAATTTGAAAAATTAATATTATAATATTATATTACAAATAATTAATAAAGTGATAATTAAGATCATTAGAATTCCATTCAAATAATTTATTTTATTTTACATTAATAAAATTAGTACAATTATTTAAAAAATAAAATTAGCACAACTTTTTTACATTAAAATTTTAATTAATAATTATAAATTAAATTATAATAATCATATTTTTATATTTTATATTTAGAGTTGTATTTAAGTAATAAATCTATTTTAAATCCTATAATTATAAATTAAATTATAATATTTTAAAATTAATTTAATAATATGATAGAGAATATTCTCAATTTTTTTAAAAAAATATTTATGATAGATATAAATATAAATAGATTATAAAAGAGAAAAGAAAAAAAATGAGAGAAATTCAAGTAATGTTATGAACCGTCTTTTGCAGCAGAGGGGGTAGGCAAAGGCTTGAAAATTAAAATAAGAAACGCGGATTTCCAAAACGACTTAATTAGAAGGAGAAAAATGAAAGAAAACGAGGTCAGGATTTTGTTCTACATTGTTTTAAACGTCCTTCTCTCGATCTGTAATTTCTAACAGAATCATCTTCTTGCTTTAGATCTCACTTTCGGAAAATATTCGTCTACAACGTCGTCATTTTATTTGACCCGCGGTTTCTTGAAATATCCTTTCCAGTATGTTTTTCATGGCCTGTCGCTGAATCTCTACGCTGCTGTATACGACACCAGTTAGTCCTTTTTTTTTTTGCAAGCATAACTTTTAGTCAAAGTTGAGGCTAATAAGCTACTGCAAGTGAATTGAATTTTGGATTAGTTGATTGAAATTCAGTTAGTGGATGATTGGCAATTTGAATGTGAATTGTTTTAGTTGGAATTTTGGTTAGTTTTGAATTAAAGGATCTGAATTTTATTGAGATTAGTTGGAATTGAATCGAATATTGATTGAAGCTTCTTTTGATTGTTTAACTTATTATTAGTTAAATTGTAGATTCATGGAGGAGGTTGTACTTTTTTCTCCCCCTAGCCTTAGCCTTTGAGTTGCAAGGGTGCATGGAACTAATGAGCATTATAAAGATGAAGATAAAGTGAAAATTTGATATATTTTATTTTCTCTTTATTGGTGAATTTGCTGGGGTTTGATTCCTGATAAGAATCATTGATAATGTCTATAGAATTCTCTCTTTTTGTAGGGATTGATTTGATTAAAATGTACTGCTGTTCATTTCTTTTATGAATGCTTACTACTGCGATATTACTTCTCCTAGCAGGCTTAGTTTTTAGAGATCACATACTAGGTAGCAGACGTAGTTGTATTGCTGAAAACCATGGGGACTGAGAACCCCGGTCGCCCAAATTTTCCCATGAGACTTTCCTCTACCCCTTTTGCTTCTACTCCTCCAACTATGAGACTTTTTTTCATTGTCAGGTCCTGTGGTGGGATCAGAAGCCAGCAATTTCAGACATACTCCACCAGTTGCTTCACCAACTATGATACATTCTTCATCAGCCGAGCCGAGCTTGCCTCCTCGTTTTGGTGATCCATCAGTTCTATCTTCTCCGATAACATCTGTCCCACCATCTAGGGGTCTTCACTAGCGATTTCTAACACCACCATTTCCTTCAACATCTCAAACTCCCCCTACTTATGCACCACCTGTTGGGCAATCGCCTTTTCAACCTCCTACAAGTCAAGTATCAGCACTGCCAGTTTCTTTTCAACCACAAACACAAGTACTGCCAGAGCCAATGAGATATCTGCCACAAACTGCAAAATTTCCTCCATCCAGTGGGAATGTTCCTCAACCCTCATCAGATTCATCATTTTTAGGCCTCAGACCCAATTTTTAGCAGACTTTTCCCCGTCCAAATTCATCTTATACTACTACAAACTCCAATTTCCAGCCACCTTTTGGTGGATATCCAAGCAAGCAGCCTGCAGGTTCACAAGCATCACCTTTTCCATCTCAACAAGGAAGTTATATGTCTCTTCCACAGGCATTATCATCTCTCTTTCCTAGTCAATAAGGAAGTTATGGTCCTTCTCCACCAGTAGCAGCTCCATTGGGCTACCAATTAAGAGACCAAATGCAACATCCAGGCTGTACACCTCCTATTGGTGACGTCTAAAGCTTAGTAGAAGATTTTAGTTCACTCTCTCTTGTATCTACACCTGGATCAATTGAGCCAGGGCTTGATTATAGAACACTTCCTAGGCCATTGGATGATGATGTGGAGCCAAGTTCTTTTGTTGAGATGTATCCTATGAATTGCAATCCTAGATACCTACGGCTTACTACAAGTGCTATACCAAATTCGTAGTCCTTGGCTTCAAGATGGCATTTGCCTCTAGGAGCAGTTGTTTGCCCTCTTGTAGAGGCTCCTGAAGGGGTAAGTGTCTTGAGAATCAATAATATTTTATGTTTAGGTCTACAAAACAATAACTGTATTTTGTTGAAGTCTCATATGCTTTCCTGCCAATTACAGTTTTTTCCTATTCAGGAGGAAGTGCCAGTAATTAATTTCACTTCAGCTGGTACTATTCGTTGTAGAAGATGTCGCACTTACGTGAATCCCTATGTCACATTTATAGATGTTGGAAGGAAGTGGCGTTGCAACATCTGTTCTTTACCAAAGGATGGTAAACTCATCTCACTTAGAAAACAATGATATAATTCAATGGTTAAATGTTCAGTAAGTTTCATCAAGTGTTTTTTGTTGTAACTAATGTGTTTGGGGTGCTTTTTTTTTTATGTTGTACATACTTTTATCTGCCATATCTTTCGTCTTTGGAATATCAAATACCATTTGAAGGCCATGAGCTAATTGCTCACTTATAGAGACTTGCATCAACATATGTATCAGCTTTTTGTAAGCTTGCTTGTCATGTGAATCTTCCCTTTACTTTTTGCTATCACTAGTCATTGGTAAATGCGAAGTGCAATTTTTTATATATTATTTTTTTTTTTGAAATTGAGTTAATGATGGGTGGCGGTATGACATTTCACAGTCTCTTCATTATTGGCATTATAATTTTTGTTTATTTTTCAGTTGTATCCTATTGGTTATATTTTGTGGCAAATAGGTTTTCTTTTCCCTGGTAAATCACTTTAATAGTTAGAATTAGAAAGCATATATATTAATCTGATTCAAATCTCATATTCAGTTCCAGGTGAGTATTTTGCAAACTTGGATGCCACAGGCAGAAGAATTGATTTAGACCAGCGACCTGAGCTTATAAAAGGCAGTGTGGAATTTGTTGCACCAATTGAATACATGGTGCGACCTCTGATATTGCCACTGTACTTCTTTCTTATTGATGTATCAATATCTACAGTAAGAAGCGATATGATTGAGGTAAGCACTTCCTCTAAA
Source organism: Gossypium stocksii (assembly GCA_020496765.1). Lineage (NCBI taxonomy): Eukaryota > Viridiplantae > Streptophyta > Magnoliopsida > Malvales > Malvaceae > Gossypium > Gossypium stocksii. Next base: position 15,752,958 of record CM035621.1, read on the forward strand.
GCATTTGATTGTCTATAAATCCTTGTGTTATTTTAATAAGGGTCATAATGGCAAAGTCGTCTAATAGTAATGTAAATCAAGAAAATCTGAATTACACTTGAGCTGGTTTCTCTTTTACTATTCACCTATTAGTCCTCAAAGCTCAATATTAGAGCTCTTCAGATTTTCTGTTGAAATGCTTTGCCTTGGTCTAAAACGTGTCTATAAAGTATGTCCTGCAAGATTGTTGCCTTACTATGGAATTGATAGGTAGGAAAGAAATATACGTTAGCCCTACTTTTATTACTAATGGCTTTTTGGATGCTAGAAAACTTGTTTAGCTGATTGTTTATCCAGGTTGTTGTATGCATTGTTTGATCATAGTTTGAATACATAAGTGTTAGGTCTGCATGCTTTTGCTCTGGCATTTTGGTCATAACACTAACAATTACCTCTAGAAGCTATGCTGCTTGTTTCTCTTTCCTTTATTTCTCCATATTGTATAAGCATGTGATGGTTTCCGCTGACTTGTAACATATTTGTTAGGTTGTTGCTCAAACTATACGTTCATGTTTGGATGAGCTGACTGGCTTCCCTAGAACTCAAATTGGTTTCATTACTTTTGATAGCACAATTCATTTTTACAATATGAAGGCAAGTGACATATGAGATCAGTGGAAAAGTCTTTTTAGGATGCCTCAATTTTTTGCCATTCCGCTAAAGTATATATGAAATAATTTTTTGGCTTCTGTCTTTGCAGTCATCTTTTACGCAGCCTCAAATGATGGTTGTTTCAGATCTGGATGATATTTTTGTTCCATTGGGAGAGAAATGTAATACCCCGAAAATTTCTATCCTTGATATAGTAAAGTAAGAAAATAAAGAAATAAAAAGGGAAATTTTGAGTTATGCTAACAAGATCTATTTAGGAAGTATATTATGATGTATTAATTCAAGAAACGACTAAATTGTAAAAGTGAGAAAAGTTTTGTGGCCAAGTGTAAATACTCAAAATTTGAGGGGTTAGAGTGTAAATATGAAAAAGTTAAACGACTAATAATGCAAATATTTTAAGGGTGGAATTATCTAGAAACTAAGGAAAATGGATGAATTAGGACCAAATTGAATAGGTGAAGAATTATGAGGGATTAAATCGCAATTTTACCAAATTAAGTGATGACTCAATGACGGAATTTTAAAAGATCACAAAGGGAAAAATGGTCAATTGGAAGAGAGAGAAATTTAGAAAGTAATGGTGATGTTAATGATATTTTATAATTATTTAATTAGATAAATATTATTTTATTAATATTTTAATAAGATATTTTATTTAGTGTATATATATATGTGTGTGGAAAAAAAAAGGAACAACACACACCATCCACCACCTTCCGTTTTCCATGCACCCAACGTATGAGAGAAAAAGAAAGAAAGAAATTTTCCTTTCTTTACAATTTGGTCCTTCCACCAAAAATTTACCATTTTCACCTAGAAATTAAAAGAATTTCCATAACTACCGAGAGAGAAAAATGTTAAGGAGACTACGGGGAGTTAGAATATCAAGTTGGATTCAAGAAATAAAAGCTGGAGGAGAGAGAAAATCAAGTTAAAGATTGAAATCAATGAGACAAGGTAAATACATCAAGATTTCAATATATTTTTAAGTTTGATATTATTGAAAAAGCATGGAAATGATGTTAATGTAGAGTTTTCTTATGTATAGTACTATGTTCTTGACATGTTAATGAAGGGAAATAAGAGAAAGTGATGAGAAATATTGTAGAAAAAGGAAATAAGGGTGTTATAAACTTGGTAATTAATATATTGCACTAAAACAATTTTGGATAATAGCAGTAAGCTAATTTTGAAAAATCACCATAAATTGTATAAATCGAATTAGAGGATGAAAAAAATATGGAATTAAAGCTTATTGAGCGTAGTTTCTCATAGAAGAAACGGTGTAAGCAATGGATTGTAAATTGGAGAAAAATAATTATGGGTTTAAATTTATATGTTTGAAATTATGAATGATTATATTTTCAAGGGAAACAAATAAAAACATCATCTGAATCTCGTACGAGGAGATAATTAATTTTTAGTGAAAAAGGGTCGGAGCTGTCAGGCAGCAGAACATGGGTGATTTTAAAGAATAAAATGTTCTTATTGGATAAACCAAAAATTATGAAATTTTAATGGTAAGAAGATAAGTGAGTCTATTTTCAGGGAAAATTAGCAGATCTTAATTTGGAGTTCTGTAGCTCAAGATATAAATAATTTAGTAACTATGACACAAGTAGACAGTTTTGAATATACATATAAGTAAATAGTGAAATTATTGATAATTTTATTTATAAGCATAAATTAAGAATGTGGAATGGAGAGGAGGAGGAGGAGGAAAATATGTATGAATAATTAGCTAGCATGATTAATTTGCATGTTTTAGGCCTAGTGACTAAGTTGAATAAAAGTAAAACTTTATGGGTAATTTTGTAAAAATATCAGAGACGACCAAATTGCTTGAAATGGATTATTTTATTATTTAAATTACAAAATTGAATGAAATTATTAATTTAGTTCAAGATCAGGGGAAAACATGTTTTAGGGATTAAATCGAAAAGTGTTGAAATTATGGAAAATTTTGATAATTCATAGAATTCATGGGCTGTTATCAATAATTATGAGAATAATGGCTGGAAACAAGGATTAAATTGCAATAATTTTATTTTTCTGAGCCTAAGGATGAAATCGTCATTAATTAAAAGTTTAGGGATAAAATGTTAAATTTTGCCTAGAGCATTAATTGAATGTATTAGAATATGAAATGAATGAAAATGATGATCAGATTTATTTATAAAAATCCGGATGACCCAAATACGAGGCTTGAACGTGGAAAACAAAAGGTAATGGATTAATGACATTATAAACACGAATAAGTAACAAGGTAAGTTCGGGTAACTTGAATTGTATTTTTAAATGCTTGATGTAATAGCCCAATTTAGCCCGGGCCCATACAAACCAAAATAAAATCAAAATAAAACAAAATAAAAAACTAATAAAAAGTCCAATGTCCAGTTTACATAATCCAAACAGCAAACCCATTACATTACAGCCCAAAATAATAAACTTAAACCTAAATTAAACTCCTAAGACCCAAATTGAACTCAAACCCAGACCCAAAATTTTAACCCGATAGCCTAAATTAAATAAACTAAGCCTGAAATAATATGGGGCCTAAGTGGCCCAAAATCAATCAATTTCCAGGAAACGCTAGTGGTTTCCAGAATATTCTAGCGCCGCAACCATCGGTCAGGCTTCTACCTTCCCCCGAACCCTGGCTCCCATGAACGGCTGCTGCCATCGGACGGTCTCTCCATACACTGCCCCATTCCAGATGGCTTTCATACGTGCCAGCAAAAGCAAATAATAGCACAGCTAAGCAGTAACAGAATACCCAAATAGCCATAATGTATAATAGAATGGGGGTTTTCTTTTTTGTTATTTTATTTCCTTTTTATGCATTCTCCAAATTGGCTATAAAAGAAGCTCATGTAATCTGTAAAAAAAACTTTTACGCACACTAGAGATTAATAGCAAAAAGAGAGAAATCAAGATATTCGAAAGTGATTTTCAGTCTCGGTTTTCCTAATTTTTTCCCGATTATTTTCCTTTTCTTCGTTTGTTTACTGATTACATGCATAAAGAAATAAAAAGAGATAAGGGACTTATCTGTTGAGCAGTGCCTTTGAATCCCTATTTGCTTTGTAATCGTCGAAGCTAAATGGGGATCGGGAGGTTTGAAGCCTTCACATGCTTTCAAGATGAGATCCGATGGGCGTGCGACACCATCCGCCGTTCATAGTGGCGAAATGGTGGTCGGCTTCATCCATGTGGCCGAATATGGAGAGAGGCGTTTAGGTCTTTTTCCTATTTTGTTTTAAAATGATAAAACGTTTTGATTAGGGTTTTTTTAGTTGATATAAAGGGCAAGAAATGGCACCGTTTAGGGCTTGTTTCAATGGCTACAAAATGGTGCCGTATAGGGTGACCCGATGACCCGATCTGAACATTGTAAGATCCGCGCGTTTCGGTATGTGAGGGAATAATTGCACAATTGATCCCTTTATTTCGTGCTGCCATTCGATCAAGCTTTTTTTTATTTCTTTATTATTTTAAATTTTGCCTTGGAATTTGTGTGCTATTTTAAATTAGTCCAGTTTAAAACGCCGCGTTTTAAGGGCGGATCATTTGCTTTTTTAGTCCTCATGCGTTTGCACTCATTTTATTTTGGTCCTTAATTGTGTTTTAATAACTTTGTTTGTTTGTAAATCACTCGTTTGATTTTGTTTTTACTTCAATTGAGTCATTTTTGTAAATTTCAGTTTATGTATTTTTATTCCTTATAATTTAATCATTACTTATTTAATTTTTAAATAAAAATTGATTTAATCTATTAATTTAAACTATTTATTTGATCTCATATTGATTTAGTTGTTTTAGTGTAATATTTTGAATTAGTTCATTATTTTTTGCATTGTGTTGAATTGTTGTATTATTTTTGTTGTATCTATTTTTTCAAATTATGTAGGTTTTTTTTTTTTTACTTTAAAATTCATTTTCTATCATTTTGTTAAAGAGATTTGTGTAATATATAATTAAAATTCTCCTACATATCATTATTTTACACATGCACGTATAATTTACGTAAAGAATTTATTTTCATTTTATATTATTGATTCCAAATAAATTTATTTATATATTTTCATATATGTATAACACTATTTAATATATTTTTTTATGTTAAACTCTCATACTTAGCTTTTTAATTGTTTTTATGTAATTTATTAATTGTATATGAACGATTTCGAATCCATTTCCTATTCATTTGTTTTAAAATTTGTTACTTCTTATTTGCGGAAGTTTGTTTGGTATTTCTTTGAAGTTAGCTGTTGATTTGTTATTTTGCAATTATTGATGTTAATATTCATGAAGTATAATATGCTAATTTAGATTTCTTATAGCTCTATGTGGTTGTTATTCATTCTTTATAGAAGTGATGTCGTCATGTATCTTTATCCCCTGTTTATTGCTATACCTTTATTTTGTATTGTTGCATCATGATTCCAAATTCACTTTTCACCCCATTTTAATTATTCTTTAGATCAAACCAAATAAGCATATTTTGATCTAGTTTTAAAAAAATTGTCTATTTGAAAACCTTAAAAATAAGGCAATGCATAGTGTTTGGAAATTCAGGAAATTGTGCCCTAACGTGCTGGGTTACATTTTTCCTTTTAACCAAGCCACTAAGTATCCTTTTAATTGCATATTTTGCGAATTAAAAGATGACCTCAGTATTAAAGGTTTAAGATAGCATCTCCTAACGTGCTGGATGTGGTATCTTGTTCCTTTAAAATGAGGGAATCTTAAAGCTCAATTTAAACTAAATGTTCTTTAAAAAATCACATTTCAAGTTTTTTTTCAAAATTTCAACATTAGGACAATTATTGATCGAAATGGTACCAGTTTTGGGCATGCGAGGGTACTAATCCTTCCTCGTACGTAATTAACTCCCGAACCTAGCTCTTCTATTTCGTAGACCAAAATTATTTTTCAAGAAAAGTGATCTAATCACACCTAAACAAAAAAGGGTTGGTGGCGACTCCATGTTTTTTAAAGTTGATCACCATTTTTCCAAAATTTAAAAATGGTTTCGACACTTGAAATATGTGGTTATATGATGAAAATATGATCCAAATGTTCAATACATAATTAATGAAATATTGATAATACTTGATATAAAAAGAAAATAAATCTCGATTGAATTGAATGAAATTTGATGGATCATTGGAAAAGGAATTGATGGTAAAAAAGGATCTAGCCCGGACGGGTGATCCTATCCTAATATAAGCCCTCCCGAAGAATATGTGTGGAAAGGGATCTAACCCGGCAGGGTGATCCTGATATAAGCCCTCCCGAAGAATATGTGAAAATGGATTTAGCCCAGACGAGTAATCCAAATTAGGGTCTGAATTTAGCCTGGACTGGTAATTCAGATCTAAGCTTATTAGAGTAATTGTCGTTGCAGGGGATTTAGCCTAGACTAGTAATCCCGACAATACTCTATAAGTTTATATTACAGGGATTTAGCCTGGACTAATAATCCCACTGTAAGAAATAAGGTTCGCGGGAGTGTGCTCTCTTACAGGGGATTTAGCCTAGATTGGTAATCCCGCTGTAAGAAATGAGGTTCGCGGAAGTGTGCTCTCTGAAATGGAAATGTGCGCACATATATATAAAATGACGGACCCGAAATTGTACACTAAAAGTGTACTCCTGTATGAATTAAGGGTTAATGAGATTGTACACCAAGAGTGTACTACTGGAATCCATCGAAATTCCAAGAAATTCAATGGGATAAATACAGAAGATGGTAAACATATAGCTAGAAAGGGTAAATATGAATTAATGGATTATGGAATTGTATACTCTAAGTGTACTATATGATTTCAACTATAGATATTCTGATAAATTCAGCAGGTAAAAATCCTGATCAAAGAAGGAATACATGTATAAAAAGATTCGCTACATAAATATGCCTGAGGTACATGGTAAATGATAATGATACTGGATATATATAAATATAAGATGATGATATTTGTGCATGAAATTTATTGATGGATATATGCATCCATGACTATAAATTTGTATACTTTAAAAATATTATTTATATAACGACGATATTTCGAATGATTTAATGAATAAAGTCCCGACATGGAATAATTCAAGCACAAAACAAATAATTATGAAATTGAACTTGAAATACATGAAAATGATATTTATTCGATATTTTAAAATATGACATGAAAAATATATGTACGTAAAACTTACCTAATAATCATGCATATTTAGGATTATGAACTGTCCTAGAATAAATATATGCGAAATTCATGAAAACAATAATACATGAAATTTTAGTATAATGAATGATATATGTTTTTGAAGAAATAGCAAGAGAATAATATTTATCATGATATATAAATATGTGGCTATCTTTAAAATGCTGATACATGGAAATTATATAAGCCGTGATGAGTAATAATCTCAAGTGTGATATAGACATAAAATGAATTTATCAATAATTTATATGAAATATGTTAAAGTATGATAAGAAGTGTTGTTGTTGACACTTAGACAAGTGTCAAGTTATTGGTTAAATGGTAATATGTTTATTATACGATATGTTGAAAGGGTAAGTGATCAAATGAAAATATACTTGTGCTTATGGAAGAGTGGTAAATTTTAAGGTTTTCTTATAAAATGAGTTATCATGTAATTAATTGAAAAAAAAATTTCTGTAAACTCCGATAATACCTCGTGACCCTGTTCCGATGATGGATACGGGTTGGGGGTGTTACATGATCTCCTTGTCAACTTGTCTGAATCTAGAAATATGGTTGAAACGTTCCTAGATAGCTTGCCCTCTATGTTTCAGGACAATGTGAATGTGGAATCTGCGTTTGGTTCTGCACTTAAGGCAGCATTCATGGTTATGGTATGTTGTTTTCTCTACCATAGCTATTACTAACGATAAAATTCCTTTTAGTTTCTTATTGATGATAATATTTTCTATTGGTTGTTTGACAACCTATTTACTGCAGAGTAAACTTGGGGGGAAGTTGCTAATTTTCCAAAATACATTACCTTCTATGGGAGTTGGTTGCTTGAAGTTGCGTGGACATGATCTTCATGTGTATGGAACTGATAAGGAACATACATTGAGATTACCAGAAGATACCTTCTACAAGCAAATGGCTGCTGATCTTACAAACTTTTAGATAGGGGTTAATATTTATGCCTTCAGTGACAAATACACCAATATAGCTTCCTTAGGTACAAAAATCACTATCCTTTTTTACTATCAGTTTAAAATTGATATCGAAGTTAAGAAGAGCTTTAATGACACTTGATGTCATGCATTTCAATGTAGGAACCCTGGCAAAATATACTGGTGGTCAAGTATATTATTATCCAAGCCTTTAGTCAGGCATTCATAGGGAGAAGTTGAGGCATGAATTAGCCAGGGATCTGACTAAGGAAACAACTTGGGAAGCAGTTATGCGCATAAGATGTGGAAAATGTCAGTTGATTCTTTTTATTCATTGTTGCTCTTATAACTTATTACTATGAAGCCATAATCCCAAAGTAGTTGGGTTAGCAACATGAATTTTTTTCCTTCAATCTGGATGCTGATGTGGGCTAATGCTTATGGAAAATGCTATTATTGTTTATTTTTTGGTTTCCTTATGATTTTGTGATAACAAAGTCGTTGATTCATGCCATTTGGTACTTGCTCTAGGGATTCGGTTTACATCTTATCATGGAAACTTTATGCTAAGGTCCACAAATTTATTAGCACTTCCAGACGTAGATTGTGACAAGGCATATGCAATGCAGTTATCCTTTGAGGAGACACTACTGAAAAATCAGACAATATTTTTCCAAGTTGCTTTACTGTATCCTTCAAGTAGCTTACTGTATAAATTTTAATTTCTTGGGTTATTCCCTTATTTGCTGAAACTGCCTGGGTTACTTTAATAAGTGGAAAATGAGATGGGTCACTGATGTCTCTTTAACAATTTAAAGATACATTGCATCTTGTGGAGAGAGGTGTATCAGAGTACATACGGCAGCTGCCCCTGTTGTTGCAGATCTGGGGGCGATGTATCGCCTGGATGACACGTTTGCCATTGTTTCTTTACTTTGTAGACTAGGTAAAGTTAAATAAAACCTCTTGTGCAAGATTTTCTATTTGTTTTGCTGGATCTTAGTTTCAGAGGGTCCTTATTTACATTGACCAATAAACTTGAAGATGCCAGAAATTCTTTGCAACTAAAGATTGTAAAAACACTCAGAGAATATCGCAATCTTTATGCTGTGCGGCATCAGTTTGGAGCTAGGATGATTTATCTCGAGTCTCTAAAGTTCTTGTATTTGTATAGATTAGCAGTCTCTAAATCTGTACCTCTAAAAGGGGGATATGCAGATGCTCAACTTGATGAACGCTGCACAGCAGGTTTCTTCATGATGGCATTACCTGTTAAAAAGTTGTTGAAGCTTTTATATCCTAACTTGATTCGAATTGATGAGTTTCTTCTAAAGGTAAAGGCTTTGGCCCTTTAAATATATTTTGATAAAGATGTAGAGTTTGCAAACATAACATCCCTGTTTCATATTTGCAGCCATCTGCTCAAACTGATGATTTTAAAAACACTATGAATAGACTGCCATTGGTTGCAGAAAGCTTAGATTTAAGGGGCCTTTATATATACGATGATGGTTTCTATTTTGTCATATGGTTCGGTAGGATGCTTTCACCTGATATAGCTGGGAATTTACTTAGGCCAGACTTTGCAGCAGAATTATCAAGGGTATGGATATTCTTATGGTGATAAGATTTTTGAATATTACATGCTTACGATCTCTTGTTGATGAACGTATTCTAATGATGATAAGATTGTGGAGTATTTATGTTTCATCTGTTTTTATTACCATTTTATGCATAAGGAAACTAATATTGTAATTCATTTGCTATATATAAGATTTGCTTCAAATGCTAGTCTTTATTGTCATATCAACTCTGACTTGAGTAGGCCGTCTGATATGATTATTAGGTAAAATTTTGGATTGGTCTTATCGTATGGTTTCTAAGTATTTAGAAATGAATGTCAATGGTTCTTTGTTTGTTTTGTGTCTTGGAACCTTCCCTTGTATACTTACTTTTTTCCACAATAATGTTACTTTGCTCACGTTACTCACCTGATTCTTCATTGATTTCTCTTATACTTCAGGTTATGCTTAGCAGGCACGATAATGAAATGTCAAGAATGCTGATGGGGATATTGAAGAAACTAAGAGAGAGTAATCCTTCATATTATCAACTTTCTTATCTTGTAAGATAATGTGAGCAGCCCAGGGAAGGTTTGCTGCTTGTAAATCTTCATGAGGATCAGATGGGTAGTTCCGATGGTTATATCGATTCGATGATGTAAATACATAAACAAGTCCAGCAAAATGCATGATGAATTGTTCTGGAGTTTTCTAGATTTCTTCAAGTCTTACTATGCTTTAATTACAATTATTACTTCTTTCAATTTGGGGGCATTTTCAATATAATTTTTTGTAAGAGATTAGCAGTAGAAGACGATAGGTTTCTTCATTCACAACACTTTTTTAATTTTGGTCCCATACATGATGTAAAGGCCAAATATGGCTGGGCCAAACATAAACAAAAACCAAAAATAAAAAATAATAATAACATTACAAAGTCCACTTTTTAAACCCTAAGCCCAAAATTACAAGGCTCGACAGGCCCAAAAACTTAAAATTTTTAAAAATGAAAAGGAAGACCTAAACCTTAATGCACCGCACTTCCCTCGGTCACCCGGCCTGCGCCTCGTCCTGAGGCCTGGCACCCTTGGCCGTTTTGCACCAAAATGGTAAAAACCCACCTCCGTTGACCTTGCCAGGAGCTGCAAAGAGAACGAAGAAAGAAGACAGAGCAGAAAAAGGCAAAAACAAAAGCAGAAACAATAGAAATAATAGTAAAAATGATACACAGTGTTGTAAATGGCTATAAAAGCCAGATCCGTCAATGTAATATTACTATACACGAATATCAATCAAAAAATAGAAGCAAAAATTCTAAAGGTGATTCTTTTAGTCTTATTATTCTAAAAATATGTTTTTTTAAATAAAAATAACTAATAGAACTTACCCGTCGATTTCCCCTCTCCTTCGAGTACTGCCAGTGTCCGAACACCCAAGAACCCTAGTTCTGATGAGGGTTCAAAAGGCAGCAGGGAAGGAGGCTGTTATACGCATCATTTTCTTTTTAAAAAATAGAAGTCGGTTTTAAGTTTTTTTTTTTAAAAAGAGGAAAGGAACAAGGGTTGAAGAGGGCTGAAAAAGCCCAGTTTTGTGTAGCTCCAGCCACCGCCTACGGGGGAGCAATGACGGAGCCACGGTGGAGGCTCGCCGAAGACTCGATCGGAGCTAGGGGCTGGCTAAATGGGATTTCAGAGAAAAAATTGAAGGCTTTTTTGGTTTTTTTTTTTTTAAAACTCGTTTCAAATGAATTTTTTTTTTGCGTTTTGTTGCTTATATAGGGTTCAAATGCGACGTCGTTTTGGATTTGGTATTCAAAAGCCTAAAACGATGCCGTTTAGGCCATGAACCCGAAACCCAACCCGCTTCGGATTGAAGATCTGCGTGTTTTTTAAAGCGGAAGGGATATTTCTCATTCGGCCCTTCCGCTTTTTCGGCCTGTTTTAATTAGATCCTTTTGTTCTTTTTTTTCTTTTTAATTTTGCCCTAAATTTCACTTTTATTACATTTTAATTCCGTGTAAAGTGCAGCATTTTGGAGGACGGGGATATTTTCCCTTTTGGTCCCTCTATTTCATTTGCATATTACAATATGGTCCCCTGTTTCACTTAATTCCTTTTTTTTTCCTTTAAATTCTATTTAAGTTATTATTTATTTATTCATTATTCCTTTATTTCATTCATCTTCTTGTTCATTTACTTATTTATTTTCATATTGTTCATTCGTTTATTCATTTTTATTTTAATCCTTGTATTTATTTATTTATTTATTATGCTTTCCATTTTTCTTAATTTTTATTTTCTTTCATCGAGTATTTATTTTATTTACGCTTCCATTATTATTACTACTTTATTGTCTATTATTATTATTATCATCATTATTATTATTATCACTATTATCTTTTTGTTATCGTACTACTATGTATATTATTGTTATTTTTATTATTATCATAAGTTTTTATGCTTTATTCGTTTATTATAAACTCATGTTGCATCATCGTTTATTAAATACAAGCTTATGTTTTAGTCATACTCAAACAAATTAAGTACATATCATTTTAAATGTTACATTAATTTTTACCCAAATTTGTAAAAAAGGAAAAATTTTGAAAATAAAGGTAATATTCCGTATTTGGGAATTCGAGAAGTCGTGCCCTAACTTACTGGGTTTCGATTTTTCTCGTTTAACCTAAATAACCAAATATCCTTTTAAAATTAAAATACATAAGTTTTTATATAAAAAATCTTTTTCTCAAGGATTCGAGGTGTTGTGTCCTAACTTACTAGATGTGACATCTTGTTGCCTCGAGATGAGAAAATCTTAGAAAATAAAGGAAATATTTCGTGTGTGAAAATTCGAGAAGTCGTGCCCTAACTTACTGGGTTTTGATTTTTCTCATTTAACCTAAATAAACGAATATCTTTTTAAAATTAAAATACACGAGTTTTAAAAATAAAAGGCAAGCTTATTCTCAAGGAATCGAGGTGTTGTGTCCTAATTTACTGGATGTGATATTTTGTTACCTCGAGATGAGAGGGTCGTTAACATACATCTCGATTTACTCAAGCATTTTTAGTAGAGAAAGGAATTGTATTTTACACTTTTCCTAAGTTTTCAACTTTCGACACTAAGACATTTATTAATCAACTAGGTACCAATTCTGGGCGTATCGAGGGTGCTAATTCGAACCCATTTTCTGGATTTTGTAGACAAAATATATTATTGTTTTAGTAAATTTAAACTTTTATTAAAATGATTAAATTACGAGGTGACCTGATCACACCTTATAAAAAAGATCGATGACGACCCCTATTTTCATTTCGTTTTTAAAATAAAAGCGACACATAATTTCACATTCAATCTCTGAGTTAATGATGTCTTACTTAGGTGCTGCTTTTCTCAGAAAACATTACACGAAATGCTTCATGGTTTTACTTTTGTTTCTGTTTACTTCAATTCCGTAGGAGTTTATCATCGCATGGGTGTATTAATTTCCATGAAATGAATTTTTCAGATGACATTCAAATTTTACTTTTGTTCTTTATTTTTTCTCCCTCTAAGTTTTGTTTAGAAAAAGGTATATAACCAATTGCTAAAACGTTGGCCATATTCAATGTACTTTGGGATTTTAAATGTTATATTTATTAAGGAAATTTATTGTGAATAGAATTTATGGAGCTTCTTAAATTTCAGAAGCGGGTTAAAGATATAAGATATAATAATAAGTTAGTATTTGATAATTTATTGTATATTCTTTTTTATTTTATAAGTAACATTAAAAAATTGTCATGTGATTTTTCTAAAAAATATTTATTATTTTTAATATTTTATTATATCTTTATATGACATTTGTTAATTTCTAACTTTGTTTGTTGAGTTTAAAAATTGAATCGGATATGTAACAAATATTTTTCTTATATCAATATATAAAAAATTAGAACTGCAAGTTGCTAATATTTATAGCAAAGACAAAAGGATGTCCATGAGAAAAAAGAAATACATGTTACGAACACCTTTGATAGTCATGTCTGCGTTGCTTAAATCCATGATCTCAGATGACTTTAAGCTTTTTAATGGCATTTGCCTTGAGCTAGTCTCAGAAGCCATTTTGCTCTACCTGTTTTGACAGCAACATATCCAATAACAACTCCAACTAGCAATCCACATCCGTACCCGATCAACGCATCTTTCAGGACAAAACTTGTTACGGTCTGCAGCTCATCATGTGCCTCTTTGAAGATTCATGATGGAGGTGGTGGTTGTCCCCCATCTGCGTTGCAACCTCTGGATAATGGAAACCCGCATAGACCTATGTTTCCATGGTATGAAGCATTTTCAAATGTATTGAACTGTCTGCCTTGAGGAATCGGTCCTGTGAGTCGGTTATCCGAAAGGTTTAAGAAGGCAAGAAATGTTAGATCAGCGAGTTTGTGAGGAATCTGGCCATTGAGCTTGTTTGAAGAGAGGTCTAACCATTCAAGTTGGGTCAGATTTCCAATGGATTCAGGGATTTGACCACTGAAGCTATTATGAGACAGGTTGAGCCCTCTGAGTGAATTATGCTGTCCAACAAAACTTGAAATCTCTCCGACAAACATATTGTTTGAGAGATCAATACTTGCGAATATTGTCAAGATTTTCTCAAGTTTAATCTCAAATCCTTTGATGGTCGAACTCACAGAATAATGGTAAGAGAAGTTTCTTGTTCCCATATATGAAGAAGTTCCTTGTTCATCGAGATTCCACATGCCCTTCATGTTCTTAACGTGCCCTTTTGGTAAAGGCCCGGCCAAGTCATTGTTAGCAAGGTCTAAAATTCTTAACTCGGGAAAAGAATGATTTACCATGGGACTTGGTAAGAAACTGTGCAATTTGTTGGACCGCAAAACAAGAACTTGCAATTCAGGCAGTGTTTCGGGCCAGCGAGGGAATGTATCTACACTTGCATGTTTCTACAATGAACCAGAGATGGTGGTATTTACCCTTCCAATTCATTGCCATTGAAGTTAATATTGTTCAACCCACATTTCTTATCAAATGTGTCAGGGATGGTTCCTTGAAACCGATTCATTCGTAAATCCAACACTGACAAACGTTTGCTGAAGTTCCCCAAACATGGTGGAATTGTTCCATTCAAGTTGTTATCAGACAAGTCGAGAATTTCAAGGGAAGTTCGATTACAAATCAAAGAAGAAAGCTCTCCAACCAGACTGTTGTTGGAAATGGAAAAGAATGAGACAGTTAAGGGTGGAAGTGGGAGAGCACCTTGAATGAAGTTTGAATGAAGATCAAGTGTTTTCATACTTTCCCACGAAAGTCGCTCTATGTGTGTTAGGAAATTGTGAGAAAGATTCAAATAGCTCAAAGTATCCAGCCCTTTGTTCAGCATCCACTTGGGAATCTGTCCATGGATCTTGTTGTCAGAAAGGTCTAAACTCATTAAATGTTTTGAGCCTCTTAGGAATCTGGGGAATTCCTTCAGGCTACAAGAAGCCAAGGACAAATACTGAAGATTAGGCCGAGTATAGCTGGAATTGATGCTACTGCTCACTGATACACCATTATATGAAAGATCAAGGAATCTAAGATTTGGAAGGTTTGAAAACATGTCCAATTCTACAATTCCTTCATCGTTTCCTAAACGGTTCTGCCTAAGGTGAATATCCTCTAAACTCTTCCAAGTATTTAGACTCCTCGGTATTTGTCCTTGAAGAGAATTTGAGAAACGACCCAGTGTAACTAGATGGCCTGAATGGCAAATTTCATCGGGTATTTTTCCACTCAGGTTGTTCATTGAAAGGTCTAAAATCATGAGATCACTTTGTGTTCCAAGATAATTTGGGATTTCACCAGATAGTTGGTTGGACCAAAGTTGAAGGACTTGAAGACGAGGCAAAGATGCTACAGCGTTTGGAATTTTACCAGTGAAGCTGTTGAGCATAAGCTGAAGAAGCTTCAAGTTCTGCAACTCAATTATGAGTTGTGGGATCTCCCCAGATAGATGATTTTCGCTAAGATCAAGTTCAGTCAGCATTTTGAGGCGAAACAGGTGTGTAGGAAGCCAACCTGTAAGCTTGTTTCCCCACAGGTAGAGGTAATGAAGGTCGCTGAGGTTCCCAAGTGAGGATGGGATTTGACCACTGAGATTGTTCCACGCAAGATCAAGGTGATTAAGAGAAACTAAGTTTCCTATTTCTTCTGGGATTTTTCCGGAAAAATGATTACGGTCAATGTAAATCCAACTCAAGCTCTTCAATCGGCCTATTTCACTTGGAATTTGACCACTTAAGTCGTTTGAAGCCAGAGTCAAGAACTGCAAACTGCTGAAATTTGATATAGAGGTTGGGATTTTCCCAACCACATAATTGCCACCAAGATCAAGTGTTTTCAGACTCCAACAGAGTCCAATTTCTGCTGAAATTTCCCCCGAAATCATATTGTTTGAAAGATCCAATGATTCAAGTGAAACTGAACAGTTTGGAATTGGACCAAAGAAATTGTTGTTGCTAAGATTGAGATATCGAAGTGAAGGTGAAGAAGCCATGTCGTTGGGAATTTCGCCAGATAACCAATTGATGGAAAGATTTATAATCTCAATACTTGGGAGATGAAAGATTGATGAGGAGATGGTCCCAGTAATGTTTTTGTGAGCGAGTTCAATTGCTTTTACGTGAGAAAAACTGTTGCAAGTGATTCCCTGCCACATACAGAAAGGGACGAAGGAGTTCCAGTTGGAGAGGAAGCCCAATGGATCATTGACTGAAGATTTGAATGATAAGAGCAGCCCAAGTTCATGATCACCTTGAGACAGGCTAAAAGGTCGTAGTAATAAAGATAAGGCGAGCATAAACAAAACTGGGTTTGATTTACTCCTTTCTTCTTCTCCATGTGTGGAAACAAGTTGTGTGAGCTGTATATGGAGTTGGAATTGCTTGATTTGGAAACTCCATTAAGACTACCTTTGCCTTAAGATACCCATCAGTTTCAGAGAAAAAGAAGAAAAAGACATTTTGACTGGTCCTCGATTTCACTTTCATCGAAGCTTCTCGTCTATGGAAAATTCTCTTCTTTCACACGTAAGAAATTCTCAGAAGGCTAGTTTCCAAGACTTCTTTACTCAAGCACATTGTTACCTGCGCGACACAAACACTACTTTGCGAATGAGTTGCAATCAATTGACATCAATATATGTGTAGATATCTTTATAGAGCAAATTCAACAATCCAAAGTAGGTTACATCTAAATGAAACCATGTTTTACTTCTAAACAACATTTTTTCTGGTAAAACAAGGATATAATTGCATGTCTAAATAGTATATCTTTTTTTTCTTTAAGGAGGCTTTATTTTGATTCCCTTTAGAAATAATGGTAAACAATTACATTTTCTTCTTTGAAAATTGACATATGATTATATATTTTCCCTGGTTAGTTGAGTCTTTGCAAATCATTATCAACAGTATGAAAACCATATCTAAAGGGAAACCAAAAACAAAGGAATGGGTTAGCTCTTATTGCTGGGAAGCCCAAACATATGACCTTAAATTTGACTCAAGTGCTTTATACTAACAGGCCTTCTTTTCCAATAGCAAATGGAGGAAAACTTTTGGCCCTACTATAACCTTTTTGTCCTAGATTTCTAGCTAAAACTTAAAGTCAAATTTTGCTATTGGACCCATGCTATGTATAAGTTGAGGATTAGTCCATGCTTTCCCATTTCATCCTTTTTAGTTTTTATACTCCTCAAAATTTAAAAAGTTAATCCCAAAGTAAACTATAATTGTTAAATTCATTAACTAAAATGACATGTCTTTTTTGAGTATCATATGAAAATACCAAATAAATATGACATTACACTTGATAATATATTTGCCACCAATATTTTGAAAATAACATAATTTAACATAACGAATATAATGATTATCATTTGGTGAGGGCTAAATATTTCAAAAGTTGGGCTGCTCATGACTAAAAAATGACCAAATTAAAACTCATGAACTGAATCAGCAACTTACATATTGTATAGGGACTAATAGCAAAAATTTTCCAAACTTAAAACTCCAATGTAGAAGTCAAGTCATTCATTTTTATTCCCTAAATGAGAACTTGAGGACATAGACCAATTCCTAAACCACTTCGAGACTATCAACAGAAAAATAGCCTGGTTTAATTGTAAGCTTGTAACAAAGCAGCCACCTATGTTTTATCACCACCCAATTTGAAGCCCTTGCCTGTTTCTGCGTTATACCTTTGCATCAACCATGAATTGTTATTAGGATGGAAGGAATTGAATTTCTATATTCAACCAATATAGTGTATATTGTTAGCCAACATCACTATCATCATTGATAAGTTGAGGTCTCAAACAAGAATGCTTTTAAAAAAGGTTGCATCACTCAATTTCCCAATTTTAACTGGTAACGCTTGGCTAAAGTCAGATAGTTGTAAGTTGGCAAAGTTTGATATGAGATTTGTAGGATTGGGTAGGCTGCTTTTAAGCTTTTTCACCATCTTCCAACAATTAAAGTTTCAAAGGCAAATATATATTCCAACCAGAAGAGCCACAAAACGAATCCCATACCTTATGCCTCTATAGCTTTTCTCTCATTTCATTTCCATCCAACAGCTTACTGACAAAACAGAACATGCAATTTGAGAGAGTGAGGCTTTATTTTCTCCATTTTTTTAAAAAGAAAGTGGGGAGGGGGTTCCATCGAGAAAAACATCAACCCCAAAGTCCAAAATATATTCCCTGTTCCAACTTTTGTCTCCACTTCTTTCCTTTTTTCTTTTTTGGTCTCTAAACAAAAGTGAAAAGAGAATGTTGAAAGGTGAGAATAATATAAGATCCCCACCAAATCCCCCACCAAAAAGGGGCATCATCTTCTCCAGAGGCCAATAGCTCTTGGCAACAAGCCGACAGAGCATCATCAACCATCCTTTTATTCTGCAAACCAATACCTTCCAAATGCTAAACTCCATCTCAGTTTGGTTTTTTCATTCTCACCCTTTTCTTCCTATTATGTACTTTTACCTCAACACATTGCCACATAACTCTGCCTTCTTGGACTTTGCGTCTTATCGGCCGATTCTACGTACCTTTATCTTTTACATCATTGGGTATCAATTAAAGAGGTTACATTGAATAGATTAATGATTTCAAAGCTTTACTACTGTCCTGTATATAAGAATATAGCAATACAAGATCACCTTATAGAGCATTTTCCTCAGTACCTTCAACAGGCTCCACTTCATTTCGCAGATGGGAAGGCAGAGTGACCTGGCCGTTCATTCATCCATTGCCCTCTTGCAAGAGAGGTTTAGACAGCTGCAGAGAGCCAAGGAAATGAGGCAGGAGAGAGAGGTTTTGCGGCTGCTCTCTGAAGCAGAGCGGATCAATCCAGCTGCACCTCATGAGGCATCCCAATTGTTTTTCCATTCTGAATTGATCCTTCAGCCGAGACCGCCTCTCCAAGAATCTATCTACACTGAACCTAGCATGCATACTCAGCATCATGTTATTCAGACTTCAAGTTTGTCAAATTTACTGCAGAGAGATAATGTCATGGACACATCCACCTTTAATGATTCAGATGTTGACACTTCACTTCATCTGTGAAAAATTGTACAATGTTAGTTCGTTTTTTTTCCTGTCCCGTTTTTCAAGTCTTTACCTCTTCTTGTGGGGCTGTAAGATATTGGAAGGGGAAGAGAGGGGTGTTCAGGGGGAAGTAAGTGACAAATAGTGTAATATTAACTACTGTTCATTGGGACTATCCTTATCCTCTTTGTAATCAGCAATTACATAGCGATCTGAGATGTCTTCCTCTTGCCTCTTTTCAAATGTATCTTCATTGTAGTCGCCATTATTTGAGTCTTCATCGCTGCTCCATTTCCTCTTTATGATTTTTGAAATCATTGGAGTTACTGCTGTGTCATCTAATAGTGCTTCCCCATTTATCCGTTCAAATCTAACGGCACTAACTTTTCGGGCATTTCCTGCTAATATCTGCACCAAAGACAAGTTGCCGAGTATAACAACATGTTAGTCATATATATGATCATATGGCCTATGAGTTTGTCAGGTTAATGAAATATTTGCAGAAATAATTAATAAATTTGGGATCAAAGAAAGCTGCATTGGTGTAACAAACTTATGTTAGCCTTTGAAAAAGAAAACAGCATGCAAGGAACTATTGCACTGGTAAAGCCATCAACAGGCTGTCACATGCAACAGCAATTTCAAAAGGCTGCATGAAGTGTATCCTTCACAACGTGTTTCCTGAATTTCATCAAGTGTTTACTCCTCTATGTAACAATGTGTTAATGACCATTTTCTTGGAGGTCTAGCATTCTTGTTGAGTTTCGTTTAGACTTATAAATACAATTGGTTTCACAATATTCAGTTAGAATATTATATTTTAGTAATTTGGCAGACAAAAGTGAGATGGGTCATGTCAAGACCTGATCCAAGTCATAGGGCATGAGTCATGCCACAAGAACATAAGCTGGAATTATGAATTATCCTTTTTGAACCGCACAGGTCCCACAAGGTTTTGCCAACCTCAGGTTTGCCTCTAGAGATTTGAACCCACATCACAACACATATGAGTGCACTCTTATTAGAACGGATACCAATTGATCTAGTAGTGTAATTGGTATCTGTTCTGATAAGAATGCACTCATACATGTGTTGCAACGTGGGTTCAAATCTCTGAAAGCACACTTAAGGTGGCAAAACCTCGTGGGGCCTGTGGGTTCTCAAAGAGGACAATTCTGGATTATATTCTCATGACACAGCTCATACCCCGCCGGCTAGGTAGGGTCGTGACAGGTCACTTTGCTTTCACCAGTAAGGTAGAAGGCTTGGATTTACAAGGATATATCATAGTAGTAACTTAGTTCATTCTAATTCCAATAACTAAATGATTGACAATTTAACTGTTCTATACTTGGTTCAGAGATTCTGATTCATTTCCAGATGTCACAAATTCTAACTGCATTCATTCTGTACGCATCAAACTAACACTCCAGTGAGGAATATTTATAAGCAATGACATTAGTAAGTACTCAAGACAATTTTAATCATTCCAAAAAAGGAGAGAAAAGAAATGCTATGCATTATAAACACATACGGAACAAAGGTTCAAACCATACCTCAAGTTTATAAATTTGATGCCTTTCCTTCATATCTTGCTGATCAGATCCAGCTTCAGCATTCTCATCATCTTCTTCTTCATTTCCCTTTTCAAGTACTACCTTAATACTCTCACCTGTCCTTGGTATATATCCAAATGCTTCACAGACAAAACCTGACACTGTCTCATATTGATGTTCCTATAAAACAGAAGAAAGAAAGAAAGAAATATGTAAGTTCATAGAGTGAGGGGAGGTCCAATTCAAAGCTCCTTTTCATCTAGAGCACATCCATGAACATTTCAACTATACTAGAGGAAACTTGCAAGTAGAATGAGAACTCATGTGGGAGGATTTATATCAATAAATCAGTACTATGAGTAACATACCTCGGGCATTTTGATATTCAGATCTTCAGAAAGTTGATCAATAGATGTATTGGCATCAACATCAAAAATTCCCTCTGCTCGCATTACAATGTAGCCGGTTTTCTTCTGGATCTCCTCCTGTCATAGCAGGAAAAAAAATTCAGGTCAAAGGGATTTGAAAATTAAATTCACAAGCTATTACGGTACACATAAGTACTGATAGCATAATCATGAATTAGTATTACTAGATCCTCATTAAGTTTCCAAATCTTGAGAAAGTGAAGATATGCAATGTCAACATGCTTAATAACCAGAAAAAGCCCACCATTGAGCAAAAAATGACGTGAATCAATCATATTAAGTCGTTTTGGACTACTTTGACAAGTTTCACAAGCATCCCCTTATGGTGGAATAATGAAAAGCAGCATTTTGAACAAATATAAATGATAAGGAATTAAAGTGTGTAGCAGAAGAACTAAGTCATTGATAAAGTCATCAAAGATGTATTAAGACTTACATTTGAATCATTTTCATCGAAAATTTCACCAACAATCTCCTCTACCACATCTTCTAGGGTGACTAGCTGTTTCAGCATAAAAACATGAGATAAAAGAATACAAGGAGAAATAGAAAAGAGAGCGAGGGTAGGCATAAATGCAGATTAGTAGTTGGGTGATGGATTTGCTAACATTTGAGCATATACGGACTCTGCCTCAATGAATTTTTCACACGAGTTAAAAGGGATTCATAAATACTTGACAGCTTATTCAACTTTTCAACTATAGGAAAACTTTTCCATGTTTAATCCCATGTTATTGTTGAATAGATAATCGTTTAAAGTTAAGCCATACAAATCAATGATGCTACTTTGAATGGGAATAAAACATGCTATTAGCTAAGTTATTCAAGTACTTCCACGTAATACCTTAATCCATGTAAGTGCATTTTTACAAATGCCATCTTACTTTGAGGTACTTCAACAGGTAAGAATCATTAAAGAATAAAAATTTCAATTCAAAATAAATTCAGAAATTCATTGCACTTACTCCAACTGTTCCACCATATTCATTAAGAACAACAGCCATGTGAACCTTCCTAATGCGGAACTCTCTAAGAAGATTCCAGACTAACATTGAATCTGTAAAAGAAATTGATGATTCTATTTGAAATAGCTTCTCATAAAATAATCCATCATGAAATGTTCACAATGTAAAAAAAAAATGGAGTAAAAGATAACATTTGGCTAAATGGATACAGAGATAGAAAGGCAAAATTCATCTGCACATTAGTTCAAAGCATGAAACAAACAGAAGATATAAGCTTCAAAATTACCAGGCACAAAATATGCAGGTTTGTGAGCCATATCTCCCACAGTGGTACTTTCTAGCACTTCACCCTTCAAAATCAAACAGATTATAATTCTGCACACTAGGGTATTGTTGCTTACATTAATAGGTAGTGTCATATATGATAAGAAAAAAGATTAAGACCAGAAATTGTGAGACCTTTGTAACATAATCGAGTAGATCCATAGCATATGCAATACCCACGATATTGTCAACACGCTGCTCAAAAACAGGCACCCTGCGAAAGTGTCAATAAATGTCTTAGCATGTTATTTTAAGTTAAAAAGAACCTAAGAGCGAATTACTATGATCATTACCTCGAGTATTGATGAGTCAACCACAAATTGTGGAATTCAACAAGAGTTGAGCTCGCATCAATGGCAACGACATCAACAAGAGGTGTCATCACCTCTCTAACATGAGTATCTTTTATCTCTAACACATTTTCAATCATATCCTGCAAGGGGATTTCAACAATAAGAGCACACCAGAACCATAAACAAAGAGAGCAGTTTGGATTTGTGTATAACCATGGAACATTGAGAGCAATGATTGCAACATGACTGTAATTGGCATTCTACCAGATACCATTGGAGGGAACATTGTAATCATTGTGAGCTTCAGTTCAATGGAGAAACCAAGAAAGGCTAAAAAAATCCATTTTCGGCGTGGAAGTACTGGCTTACTATATGCAGTAGACTGGCTACTAATGAAGCCAGGAGGGACCAATGGTTATTGAACCATTTCATATTTATGCACTTCAACAAATTCAAGAATTTGTTTTCTGAAACCAGTATAAAACAGAAAAGTTCTTAAGGTGGATACACACAACACACGTATAAAACAGAAAAGTTATTTGTAGATGTTACTTATTTTTTCTTTAGCATCTCCTCCTTAAACCACCCAAAAACTTGGGGGGGGGGGGGTCCATCCATGTAGGTAAGCTACATCCAACATACACACATGTACAAACAGATAAAAGAATCCTAAATTAGACAATAACTTAGTATCAATCAACATAGTTTGAGAAGTCCACTGAGGAAATAATTCTCCACACAGACTACTCTAACAACACATAAGATCACAAACCGAGGGTAGTAGAAAATTATCCACTGCAGATAAATTATCATGTGTTAAAAAAGCTCAATCAGAGTTATATTATACATGCGATATATGAGAATACCTGCTCCTCCTCCTCTATTGCTCCACTCAATTCTGCTCCTCGCAACATTAGCTTCAATTCATCTTCAGTAACATAAGGTTCACTGAAAATAAAGATACAAGGCATAAGGCATTTGAAAAGTAAATAACAGAACGAAAGAATGTTGAAATTTGACAAAACCACTGGTATGAAACAACAATGAAGATGCATGATGAGTTAAAAGCTGCAGATAGATTAAATGTAGGTAATTATTTTCTTCACCTTTTTCCTTTTAGGCCAAAAATTTTAAGCATTCCCATTGATAGAAATGTGACAACTCTTCCCACTGGATATAGTATTACAGAAAGCCAAGCCACTGGCCTGACCTAGAAATATTGCAAAGACAATTAGTAAGTTTAGTTTTAACTTGGAAATTATAACTTCAGCAAAGTACCAAGAGAGCCAAGAAGCATATAGAAAGAGAAAAATAAAAGAAAATAAGAGGAAGAAAATGCTATGCTACTTTAAGATAGTGAAATTTAAAGACCCAAAAGATTAAGGGAGAAAAGAAAAAGCTTACCACAAATCTGGCAACTTCTGTGGGATTGTGAACAGCTATACTCTTTGGAGTGATCTCAGTGAGAAGCAATATGGCAACCTAGCATCATCAAAGGAAAGTTAACTGGTTTCTATATTTATTTCACCAATTATATGTCATGTTACTTGTCTATATTCATGCAGGCCAACCACAAGTTAATTGATTAATTATTTAACTGGTTTAGGATAAATACATGATATGAGAGAGACTCAAAGATGTGCATGTCCGCACCCACCCCCCCACCCCCCGAAAGAAAAAAAAAACGAAGAAGAAAGAATCAAAGAACAGGATCTTGATACTCACAGTCATTACTCCGGTTGCTGCACTAACGCCAGCTTCCCCAAATATTGCTGTTGCAGCATCCGTGACTAAAGCAGTAGCTCCAATATTCACCACACTGAGTACAGAAATAAACCCTACAGTAAGAATTACTTTGAAGCTTAAGCTGAAAAGATGGGAACAGAACATAGCAAGATGATGGCAAGAAAAGAGAAGTACGTGGTGCCAATAAGAATAGTTGTAAGAAACCGAGTTACATCACTACGAAGCATCTTGAATACACCATCTTCAGACTCTTTTTCGGCCAGCTCACGTATCTGACAAGATTAACACCAAATGACCAATGGATAACAGATTCCTTGAAGGCTTGATGGCATGCCAAACTAAAAATAACCAGTACACAATGAAGAAAGTTTGCATATGATATTTTGACTTCAACCTTCTCAAAATTAAAAAATAAATTGAAATCTGTACTCCAAAAGACTTGTCTTAAGCATTTACCACAATGCAATACTAAATAACATAAGTAGGCGATTGGGTTTCACAGTTGAATGATACACACTTTATGTTGTTCTCTAGGCTTATTCTATAAGTTGCTTGCCTCTTTCTAGTCTCTCTTCTCCTCTATCTTATCCCTCTAGTGTGTTGCTATACTGTTATTTTTTCTCCTCCATATTATTTCTCCTCTTCTGTGCACCATTAACAACGTGATTATTTTCTAAAGTACTAAAGTTGAGCTCATATCTATAGGAGATGGATGAAATCACTAGAACTTAATCCACACACTAATAACACAGAATGGAATTCATACCCAGAATTAAATAGCAAATCAAAATTTAATCTCATATATTATTAGCTTAGGCCGAATATATCAAGTCACCAAGGAAATTTGCACCACAATCAAGAAAATTAACATATTCCTAAGACAAGCATATGCATTCTTTTAAACTTACAACAACATTCTTGCACTCTAATTTCCATCATTGAACGACCAAAAATATGCATTCAACGAATATAAAACCAAGCAAAGAAATCCACACCTTCCAAGGCCATAATGTAGTTATAGCCGTCTCTGCCATTGAGAAGAATGCAGAGAGACCCAAAAGAGCTGTCAAGACCAAACCTTGCTCCTTGAACACTTTTATAAGCATAGATAGCTTTGGCCAAGCATTCTTCAACAATAATATGGACTGCCCAATCACTCCATATCCAGCATTAACCACTCCCTCTACAGCAAACACTCTTTTACAACCAAAGGCCAATACACCACAAACCATTGCCACTAAAATTCCTCTTTTCAAAAAAATCAAATTCTGATAACTTCCCAGTTCTTCATTTTCTTCGATTAACGACCCTAAACGTGCTTGACTTGCAAAAGTACCAGTTTTTGGCACCCCAAAGGCTTTAACAACACGGGTGTTGGGAAAGCTTGAGATAATGGGAGCTGGGTAGTGATTAGTTTTGGATAAAAATTTTGGTGGGTACTTGAAATTTCGATTAAAAAGCAGGAAAGCTGAGGATTTTGTTGAAGAAAAGAAATTTGGTTTGCTGAGAATTGAGGATTCAAGTGCCATTTCCATCAATAAAAATAAACCAATAATCTAAAAAAACATCAAAACTTGTTTAAACAAATATGGATTAGGATGAAGGGAAACCCCAACAGAAGAGTGGTCTCTTCATTGAGTCCAAGAGGGGCTTTTTGGAAAAAGGCTTGTGTCCGATGAAGGGAAGTTTTTGCTTGCTGCAAGTTGGAAGTTAAAGGTGAAATGACAAAAATTGGCCTCCATATATTTTAGAATTACAATTCTCTCCCTAAATATATATTTTTTTGATTGAAATGACAAAATCCCGAATCAAACTGAATTCAATTATAGGCTTAAGACACATTGGAAACCGAATTATACAGCTTGATTTTGATAAATAAAACAATTTTATATAAATATATATATATATATATAAATTAGAATATATTTATGAAATTTTTATTTTTACAATATATTAATTATATAAAATTTTAAAAATATATGAAAAAAAGTTAAAAGATATATATAAATTAAAAAATTAAAAAAAGCAAACATTCATAAGCTACTAATGTGAGGAAAAAAATAGTAGTCTAGATATAATCTCTAACTAAAAAGGAAAATTAGCTGCTAAAATAAGAAAGCAAGTATAATTTAAGTAGGAATTGTAATTTAAGCATCTTAAAAATGCTGAAGATAGTTGTGTATGGGGAGGGGATTTACCATAGCCTATTGTATAGCTAGTGCCACTAAGCCATTTTTTTCTTCCTGATGGCTGTTGATTCCACCAATATAACCTACGCCTAATTCCGCAAATTAAAGCAGTATAGGGAGTAGGGTCGATCCCACAGAGACTGGAATTACTGGAAATTGTTTGTTTCTTGACCAGATTAGTGTCTGGGCAATTGTCGTGCCCGCGACGTGAGGAGGGAATAAAATATTAAGCCTGAAATAAACACAGAAAAAAAACGTAAAAAGTAAAAGATAAAATAAAATCAACAACGAAATAATCTAAAAAAATCAATGAAGCTTAGCTCAGCCTTAGGCACGGGCTTTTCCGTCTTTAACTCGATCCTTGAAATTAGGTGAACTCCTCTTTTTCAATAAGCTAGTTATAGCTACCAAGGACGCCTCGGACACCAACTCTTCCTCATGTAAATTAGTTATGGAACGTCCTATAACTAACCCTTGCCGATCGAACAACCTACGAAACGTTCGTGATTTAGAACTCCGGCAGCTTTGCGTTCTAGAAGAGCCTAGCTCGAACCAATGTCCTCAAATGCTCGGGACATTTAAATCCGGTTACTACTTCCCTTGACGGAACCAAACAGCAATCCCCACTTGGCACGCCAATGTGTTCTCGGAAAACCAATTAGACAATCGATCCTCTCGGAGTTCCAACGGTAAGTCTAGCCACGCTAACTCAAACGACGTCTTTTTTGACTTAGTATCGGCTTGACTTTGTGAGTTGACGAAGTCATACTCTTAATCCGGAGAAATAATAAGTATCGAAAACTGGGAGTTAACAGCTCGGGTTCGTATCTCACGGGTTTTTGACGGGTTAATACCGGCTTAAAGCTGAAATGGGTTTAGTGTTGTATGAATTTAATCATGCTTGAAGGTTATGGGAAATTATATGAAAAATATTGTGGAAATGGTTAGGAAAAATAATTGAAAAGAGAATTAGACAAATTTTGCAAAAAAGAAGACAAAATAATCTAATGCTCAATTGAATTAGGAAAAAGAAAAAGACAAAGTGGATAATAGAATTCCAAAATGAAATAAGAATGAAAAGACAATTGATTAATGGATGATTTTCTAAGAACTAAAACCCCCTATTTATATAGATAGGGTTTATTAAAAATAGCCTAATTAAAAAAATAAAATAAAAATAATTAAAAATAAAAATAATATAACAAAATATCTTCCTATTTTTAGTATTTTTACAAAGTCAAATTTATGACTAGTCCTTGGCTTGCTCCATCTTTTCGCTTTGGCCCATTCCAATAATTTTCTTCTAATTTGGCCCCTTTTCAGCTTACTTTTGGTCAATTGCATCCCTGACAAGAATTAAACCATAAAAACACTTAATTAGCAGGGTTCAGTTCATCAATAAACCAAATTAAGCACAAAAAAATATGCAATTTGACATATTTATCAAATCCCCCTACTTAGCTCATGCTTGCCCTCAAGCATGTTGTTCTTTCAAACATTAGAATTAGTCCTACAATTTATCAAAAATCGAGTCCCTTTTCCAAATCCTCAATCAACGCAAACAATATAGGCAAAAAAATAAATAAATGTTCAAAGTATATGTCTTAATCAACAAGTGTCATAAAATTGAAATCTGTTAACCAAACAATTTCGCTAAATTGAGTTTGAATCAAATAATTTGCATGGCATTCTTAATTAACTACGCATCAGAAAATTAATAGACGAGACCGAACCTTTTTACGCTAACTAGGATGACAACCCAAGCACCCTATCCCGGTTACTCAGTTCAAACAGTCTTTATTTATTTATTTATTATTTTTCTTCCTTTTTTTTAATTTTTTTTGAAAGGTTCAGCTAGCAGAATGTTTGTAAGTTATCGACTTGTCACTCGAATCTTTTTACGCGAGACAAGATGACAATCCAAGTACCTTGCCCCGGTTACTCAATTCGGTCACGTTTTCGAACTTCATTCATAGCTTGAACATTTATTTATTTAATTTGTTTATGCATAAGCAAACATATTTATTCAACCAATCAATTCATACGAAAAAAATTCTAGCTACATATATCAATTTTAAATCCTAAATGTCGACCAATTTATATACTTGAACATTTAATTCAAAATTTGCCTAATTGCTCTAATTGACTAAGTACGAGATTTTAAGGCTCAATGTTTAATAAATTGTCGAAAGAATTTAATGTAAGATTGAACATATGCAAAAGAAAAAAGACATGCAGCAAAAATTAACATATTAATCCAACCCCCCACTTAAACTATGCTTGTCCTCAAGCATGTAAAAGAAAGTTAGCAGCTCAAATTAATCAAAAATGAAAAAGTTTAGATCACTCCCCTTGTATTTTAATGACATCATTGGTGTTGAGAGTTGCGACTTTGCAGGATAGTGAGGATGGTGGCGACTTGTGTTTCCATTGTTTCAAGTCTAGCTTCGATTCGACTTAAACGGGCCTCCACAGTCAACGGTTGTTCCTCTTGCTCTCTCGTATCGATGTGTGGATGTTTGCAAAAAACTCTATTTTCCCGAGCAGTCCGTGTACCTGGAGGAACAAAATAACACGAAGTAGGGGTGCCGGCAAGCAATCCCATAGAATCTAAACAGTGTTTATCGAAGTGGTCCATACGATATGCATATGTGAAGGTTGAGAAATCAATTTCAGATTCAAAAATTCGAGAGGCTAAATTTGAAATAAATGATCCAAGTATAAGTGGACGGTTGTAACTTAAAACGGCATGAAAATTTCGTGCAAACCAATATCCTAAATTAACTTTAAAACCCAAATGCATGCACCACAAAAAGAACAGTTCAGTTTTAGTCAAAGCAGCGGATGCGTCATTTCTACCTGAAAAACAAAATGCTAAAAATCGGTGTATGTATCTCAAAGCAGGCTCATGCACCCATAAATCTTTTGTGGTCTTTGGATTATAAAGTTGGTCAAAATTAGTTAAAACACGATAAACATACTGAGCATTGAAGTCATTGGGAACATCTAAAAGAGCAGAATGATAGGCATCAGATTAAATGTCATTAGGGTCGATGAAACCCATGACAACATTAAATTCAGAAATGGACATCCGAAAGTCTTTTCCAAGCAAACGAAAGCACACTATATTTTGTGTTTCAACAGTTTGCAATGCATTTATGTCGAAGCTAAATGTGGTATAAAACTCATATACTAATTCATAATATGCATCACAAGTAATATTAGCAAATAAAGTCCAACCAATAGCATCGAAATAATGGAGCACAGCATCATGGATATCTAAAAATTCAAGAGTGGGGAAATCGATTTGCTTACAGACCGGAAGCGGGTGTTGTCGGATGGCGTCGTATCGTGTCTATTGTTCCGATGTCGAAAAGTCTAGAAATCCTCGCAAACGACTATCGGTAGGAATGGTATTTGCTCGACTATGTCTGTTGCGTTGATTTGCTCGGGGTGGTCAAACACGCTCGTTAGGCGAGTCGGGTGGGGGATGTCGTTCAGCAGCTTCAGTACTGCTGTACGGTGGTGTCGATGGCTCACGTGCCGACCGTCGATGACTTCGGGTTTGGCATTGAGGGACTTGTTCAACAACGGTGGGTGTACGCTCGACATGGATGTTAGAAGCTTCGACTTCCTCTGGGCTGCCCGAAGTACTTGTGTCGGCCGGGGTCAGACTTCGTCGTCGGCGGGCTCTTGGTTGCGCGGCCGTAGGTCTCGGAGGAGGTGGAGGAGAGTCGTCGTCGGCTAACTCGACGAGGGAAGGCGCGGAGAACCGGTGTCGATTTCTGTTAAGGGAAACCGGGATGTTATCGGCCGTTTGGTTTCGAGTGCGAACCATTTTACTGTTTCAGCGTCACAAAAGAGCGGCTTAGGACGTGTTCGTCGGTGGCGGTTACGGCGGCGCACGGTGACGGTGATGGCGTACGACGGCGGTGGAGGCGGTGTGGGCTAAGGTACGATTTTTTTGGGCCGATTTTTTCAATGGTGAAGGTGGGTGTCGGTTTAGGTGATAGGAAAGGGTGGTTTTTGAGTGTTTGGGGGTATAGAAAAGAAAATAAAAAGAAAATGGGTGTTGAAGAGTGGACGGCGTACGGTGGTTAGACGGAGGGTGGTTGCGAGAAAGGTGGTCCTCGGTGGTGGTGGAAGGTGTTCGGCACAAGGGTGGTAAGGAGGGCCGACGAATGGTGGTAGTAACGGTGGAGAAAGAAGATAAAAGAAAATAAAGAAAAAGAAGAAAATAGCTATGGTGGTGGAGGGCGTTTGGCACAAGGGTGGTAAGAAGGGCCGACAAATGGCGGTGGTAACGGTAGAGGAGGGCGTGCGGCGTGAAGGTGACCGGCGATAGAGGTGTCGGCGTCGGCGGCGGCAGCTTGGGGGGTTTGGTTTGAGTTTTTTTTGTTTTGAAGAAGATGGAGAAGATGAAGAAGATGAAGATTGGGAATTTGGGGATTTAGGTGTTTTAATTAATTATTTTTTTGGGTTTATTATTTGTTTTTTGGTTGGGTTGTTTAGGTATTAGGGGGAATGGGTTATTGGGTTTGTGTAGTTGGGTTTATGGGTATTGGGTTATTTGTGTTTGGGTTAGTTTAATGGGTAATTGGGTTGATTTGGTGGGTATTTGGGTTTATGGTAAAATGGGTGAAAGTGTTGGGTAATTTTTATTGGGTTGGTATTTGGGTAATTTTTATTTTGATAGGTATGGGTTTGTAAATGGTTATTGGGTTTTTTTTTGAGGTTTTTATTTGACTCATGTCGTGCCCACACCACCAGCACTACTCGTATTCACAAAAATTTATGACCTTATTGCCCCTGAAAACATAAAATTGACTAAGTAAAAATAGGAATTTATTTATTTACAACCTAAATTCTAAAAATAAAAATAATAGACGGAAATAAATTTGGGATGCCTCCCAAAGGCGCTTTTGTTTAACGTCGTTAGCTCGACGACCTGTTATTCAAATGTTGGGTGCATCGAGCACAATCTCCTCAACTGTGTGGGTTTGAAAATTCTCAAAAAAGGGTTTTAATCGTTGACCATTCACCTTAAAGCGCTTTCGTGTCTCTGCACTTTGAATTTCCACTGCACCATTCGTAAATAAATTAGTAATAATAAACGGTCCTATCCATTTGGATCGAAGCTTACCAGCAAAGATTTTTAAGGTAGAGTCGTATAGGAGAACTTTTTGTCCAATTGAAAATTGCTTTCTTGCAATGAACTTGTCATGAAATGCCTTCGTCTTTTCTTTATAAACTCGAGCATTTTCATATGCATGATTTCTGATTTCCTCGAGTTCCTGGATGTCTAATTTTCGAGATTTTCCTGCAGACTCCATTTCCATATTACATTGCTTAACTGCCCAAAAAGCCTTATGCTCTAATTCGACCAGAAGATGGCACGGTTTACCGAAAATAAGTCGGTAAGGTGACATGCCTATTGGTCCTTTGTAAGCTGTCCTATAAGCCCAAAGTGCGTCATTCAGTCTCAAACTCCAATCCTTCCTGTTCGGTTTAACTGTTTTTTCCAGAATAGATTTGATCTCTCAATTTGACACTTCAGCTTGCCCGTTTGTTTGTGGATGGTAGGCAGTGGCAATTCGTTGAGTCACTCCATATTTCTCCATAAGTGCACTTACGAGCTTATTACAAAAGTGTGTTCCTCTGTCACTGATTAATGCTCGTGGAGTGCCATACCTGGAAAAAATAGAATTTTTAAGAAAGTCAACTACGGTCTTAGCATTATCATTGCGAGTGGCTTTCGTCTCTATCCACTTAGAGACATAATCAATAGCTAAGAGTATATAAAAATTACCAAAAGAAGAGATGAAGGGACCCATAAAGTCGATGCCCCACACATCGAAAATTTCACAAATATGAATAGGAGTAAGAGGCATCTCATTTCGACGACTAAGGTTGCCAACTCTTTGGGACTTTTCACAAGTTTTACAAAATAAAAAGGCATCACGAAATATGTGTGGCCAAAATAACCCACATTCGAGAATTTTGTGTGTGGTGCGTTTAGGTCCAAAGTGCCCTCCGCATGCATAAGTATGACAAAAAGTTAAGATAGATTGTACCTTTGTTTCTGCTACACACCGTCGTATTACCTGATCCGAGCAATGCTTCCAAAGGTAAGGATCGTCCCAAATGTAATATCGCGCATCTTTTTTTATCTTATCTTTTTTTAGACCTCGGTAATTCTGAAGGAATAGTACCTGTGACGAGATAATTTACTATGTCTGCATACCAAGGATGAACTGCATTTGCTGAAAATAGGTTTTCATCGGAAAAGTTGTCCTTCAATGGTGTGTCGTCTACTGGAATCGGCAATCGACTCAGATGGTCAGCTACTAGGTTTTCGCATCCTTTTTTATCCCGAATTTCAAAGTCGAACTCTTATAGGAGTAAGATCCACCTGATCAGTCGGGGTTTTGCCTCCTTTTTCCCTATCAAATATTTCAAAACTACATGGTCAGAAAAGATAATTACCTTAGTTCCCAATAGGTAAGATCTAAACTTATCTAAAGCAAACACAACAGCT
Source organism: Gossypium stocksii (assembly GCA_020496765.1). Taxonomy (NCBI): domain Eukaryota; kingdom Viridiplantae; phylum Streptophyta; class Magnoliopsida; order Malvales; family Malvaceae; genus Gossypium; species Gossypium stocksii. The sequence goes on from CM035621.1 coordinate 15,785,958, forward strand.
AATAGTTCTTTCTCGGTGGTTGTGTAATTACTTTGGGCAGCATCCAAAGTCTTCGAGGCATAGTAGATAACATAAGGCTCTTTCCCTATTCTTTGGCCAAGAACAGCTCCCACACTTTGGTCGCTCGCATCACACATGATTTCGAACGGGAAGTTCCAATTTGTTGGCTGCACTATGGGAGCGGAGACCAATTTTTGCTTCAGCACATCAAATGCGTCTTTACAAGTCTGGTCAAATTCGAATTCTTTATCCTTTTGTAGCAGACTGCAAAGTGGTCGCGCGATTTTCGAGAAGTCTTTCATGAATCGTCTGTAAAATCCTGCATGACCAAGAAACGAACGAACTTCCCTCACTGATGAGGGGTAAGGTAACGAGTTAATAATGTCTGTTTTTGCCTTATCGACCTCGATTCCATTCGAGGAAACTATATGACCCAAAATTAATCCTTTGTCAACCATGAAATGATATTTCTCATAATTTAAAACAAGATTAAATTCTAGGCATCTTTGTAATATCTTAGCAAGATTATTAAGACATTCGTTAAAAGAGTTACCGTAAACCGTAAAGTCATCCATAAAGACTTCGATGATTTTCTCGACGTAACCGGAGAATATGCTCACTATGCATCTTTGGAAGGTGGCCGGAGCATTGCAGAGTCCAAACGGCATTCGTTGATATGCAAACGTTCCAAAGGGACACGTGAAAGTCGTTTTGTCTTGATCCTCCGGAGCCACTGGAATCTGAAAAAATCCTGAATATCCATCGAGACAACAATAATGAGTCTTACCGGCTAACCGCTCTAGCATTTGGTCGATGAAAGGGAGCGAAAAATAGTATTTCCGGATAGCTGCATTCAATTTTCGGTAATTGATGCAAACCCTCCATCCGTTCTGGACTCGTGTAGGAACCAGCTCTCCTAATGGGTTTTTCACCACTGTCACGCCAGTTTTCTTAGGCACGATATGAACCGGGCTAACCCAATTGCTGTCAGAAATCGGGTATATCATTCCAGCATCTAACAGTTTCTGGATCTTCTTCTTTACTACCTCCATCATGGGTGGATTGAGACGCCTTTGAGCATCTCTCTTTGGTTTCACGTTGTCTTCGATAGAAATTCTGTGCATACAAGTAGATGGACTTAGCCCTTTTATGTCGACTATCGTCCAACCAATAACTTCCTTATAATTTCTCAACACTCGAACTAGACTTTCCTCCTCGTCTTTGGTTAACTTGTTCGACACTATCACCGGTAAAGTGTCTTTCTCTCCCAAAAAGACGTACTTGAGATGGTCTGGTAACGCTTTAAGTTCTAAAGTCGGTGGCCGCAAAATCGAAGGCAACATTTTGGTTTGGGAAGGTAAAAATTCAAATTGGTTACCTCGATTTGTCAACGAAGGTTGCATTTCCAAGTGATTGACAACTTCTTGCAACGAATCTTCAATGACTGCGAATTCCTCGAGATGATGTAAAACATCCATCTCAATGCTTCTGCAAAGGACAGTTTCTAATTCATCAAAGTCATGATATTCAGAATAAGATCGAGTTAAACAATCTAAAATATCGATGCTAGAAATATTTAATAGTGAGTTAGGATGACTCATGGCCTCGTAGACGTTGAACTTTATGATTTCGCCATCAAATTCCATGGTCAGCATCCCGCTTCGAACATCGATTTTTGCGCTTGCAGTACTTAGGAACGGCCTTCCAAGCAAAATGTCAAACGAATTAGTTGAATTATCATCTTCCATATTAATAATGTAAAAATCTGCAGGAAATACTAATTCGTTAACTTTAACAAGGACGTCTTCAAGAAGCCATTCGGGATGGATAACTGACCTGTCCGCCAACTGGATTATTACTCCTGTCTCTTTTAAAGGACCCGTGTTAATCAACTTATAAATAGAATAAGGCATAACATTAATGGAAGCCCCTAAATCACACATGGCTTTCTTAATACCTACATTACCTATCTCACAAGAAATAGCAAACATACCTTGGTCCTTGTATTTGGGCGGAACTTTCTTTTGTAGTACTGCGGAGACATTTTCTCTTACGTTTACTCTTTCATTACCGACTAACCTCCTTTTGCTAGTACACAACTCCTTGAGGAATTTTGCATAACGAGGTATTTGTTTGATAGCGTCAAGTAAAATGATATTTACCTCCACCTTTCTGAATGTCTCGAGGATTTCTTTTTCCTCCTTCTCTTTCTTATCCTTTGCAAGCCTCCCTAGAAAAGGAGGTGGCATCACAACTGGCCTTGGAATTTCTGATTCTGGCTTGGTTGTTGGATCGGAGTTTTACTTTTCGCGTTCCTTGTCTTGCCCATGAATTTTGGCTAGAACTGTTTCCAGAACCTTTCCGCTACAAAGAGTCATCGCACTAGCATTTTGTCGAGGATTCGGCTCTGTCTGGGAAGGTAATTTACCTTGAGACTCCAAGCGATTAACTGCCATTGAAAGTTTACTAACCTGATTAGTTAACTCTTGTATTGATGCGTCTGTCCTCTGTTGATATTTTGCAGCATCGGCGGCAAGTCTTTCCACAATAGCTTCTAAAGATGTGCTCGGCTTGTGTTGCTGTTGTGGTGGTTGCAGAGGTCTCGGTTGGTATGGTGGATTATATCGGGGTCCGTAATTTAGGTTGGGATGATCCTTCCACCCGAGATTGTAAGTGTTGGAGAAAAGATCATAGTGTCTTTGCGGTGGTCCCGGAAAACCTCCGATAGCATCCATATGTGCCGTTGAATTATCGTTAAGGATTGGGCACAAATCCGTCGGGTGTTCAGTCGTAGTACAAATTCCACATAGTGGGGTCAAATTCTTCTTTTCTGTAAGCAAAGATTGAACAACATTCGTAAGCTTATCCAATTTATCTTCTAAAGTTGAAACGTTTACCCCATTAACTCGTCTTATCGGCTCAGAATTTGGCCGATATTGTTGAGAATTTGCTGCTATAGTGGATATTAATTCTTTTGCCCTTTGAGGGGTCATATTGACAAGCGCCCCTCCGCTAGCAGCGTCGATCATCTTCATTTCCATAGAGAGCAAAACCTCGTAGAAATATTGAAGGAGTGATTGTTCGGTCAACCTATGTTAGGGACAACTTGCACACAGTTTCTTGTACCGCTCTCAGTAGTCGTAGAGCGATTCACTCTCCAATTAGCGAATTCCCACTATGTCCCTTCTAAGCTCGGCTGCTCGTGACGCTGGGAAGAACCTGTCAAGAAATACACGAGATAAGTCATCCCACGTTATGATAGAACCGAGAGGTAGGTAAAATAACTATTCTTTTGCAGTATCAACTAAAGAAAAAAGAAAAGCCCGAAGTTTGATTTCATCTTCGGGTACTCCCTGGGGTTTCATGTTTGAGCAGACCATGTGGAATTCTCTCAAGTGAGTATGTGGATTCTCATTCTTCAAGCCTCGAAAAGTTGGCAAAAGGTGAATTAAGCCCGACTTTAATTCGAAAGGAGTTCCTCCGGTTGGATAGTTGATGCATAACGTGTTTGCTCGTTGGGAGCAGCGGCTAGTTGACGAATGGTTCGGTTCGCCATCCTTTCTAGTTCACCGAGGTTGCCTTTTGTTTCAAAGAGTGGTTCGATCTCAGGTTCAACCTCTTCGACTTGTTTCTAATGTCGAATTGCTTCTGCACGAATTACTTCGCTCAACTTTTCAACGTCGGACTCTAGGATCCCTTGTCCTAGCTCAATTCCTGATTTGCTTGCACGTTTAAGAGCTTCGGTCTCTTTTCGTCGTGCTCGCGCTGATTTCTCGATCTCTGGGTCGTATTCGAGATCTCCGGATGAAGACTTGGTCATAAAGACAATTTAAACAATTGTAAGTGTTGCCAGTCCCCGGCAACGGCGCCAAAACTGATGGCTGTCATTCCACCAATATAACCTACGCCTAATTCCGCAAATTAAAGTAGTATAGGGAGTAAGGTTGATCCCACAGAGACTGGAATCACTAGAAATTGTTTGTTTCTTGACCAGATTAGTGTCTGGGCAGTTGTCGTGCCCGCGACGTGAGGGGGGAATAAAATATTAAGCCTGAAATAAACACAGAAAAAAACGTAAAAAGTAAAAGATAAAATAAAATCAACAACGAAATAATCTAAAAAAAATCAATGAAGCTTAGCTCAGCCTTAAGCACGGGCTTTTCCGTCTTTGACTCGATCCTCGAAATTAGGTGAACTCCTCTTTTTCAATAAGCTAGTTATAGCTACCAAGGACGCCTTGAACACCAACTCTTCCTCATGTAAATTAGTTATGGAACGTCCTATAACTAACCCTTGCCGATCGAACAACCTACGAAACGTTCGTGATTTAGAACTCCGGCAGCTTTGCGTTCTAGAAGAGCCTAGCTCGAACCAATGTCCTCAAATGCTCGGGACATTTAAATCCGGTTACTACTTCCCTTGACGGAACTAAACAGTAATCCCCACTTGGCACGCCAATGTGTTCTCGGAAAACCAATTAGACAATCGATCCTCTCGGAGTTCCAACGGTACGTCTAGCCACGCTAACTCAAACGACGTCTTTTTTGACTTAGTATCGGCTTGACTTTGTGAGTTGACGAAGTCATACTCTTAATCCGGAGAAATAATAAGTATCGAAAATTAGGAGTTAACAGCTCGGGTTCGTACGGGTTTTTGACGGGTTAATATCGGCTTAAAGCTGAAATGGGTTTAGTGTTGCATGAATTTAATCATGCTTGAAGGTTATGGGAAATTATATGAAAAATATTGTGGAAATGGTTAGGAAAAATAATTGAAAAGAGAATTAGACAAATTTTGCAAAAAAGAAGACAAAATAATCTAATGCTCAATTGAATTAGGAAAAAGAAAAAGACAAAGTGGATAATAGAATTCCAAAATGAAATAGGAATGAAAAGACAATTGATTAATGGATGATTTTCTGAGAACTAAAACCCCCTATTTATATAGATAGGGTTTACTAAAAATAGCCTAATTAACAAAATAAAATAAAGATAAAAATAAAATAAAAATAATTAAAAATAAAAATAATATAACAAAATATCTTCCTATTTTTAGTATTTTTACAAAGTCAAATTTATGACTAGTCCTTGGCTTGCTCCATCTTTTCGCTTTGGCCCATTCCAATAATTTTCTTCTAATTTGGCCCCTTTTCAGCTTATTTTTGGTCAATTGCATCCCTGACAAGAATTAAACCATAAAAACACTTAATTAGCAGGGTTCAGTTCATCAATAAATCAAATTAAGCACAAAAAAATATGCAATTTGACATGTTTATCACTTCCACCAAGGAAATTGCATAAGTAGTGGGCAATGAGGGCATCTGACCAGCCAGTATCTATGCCTTCCATTACTTAGATTCTTCTCTGTATAAGCAAATAACATAATATGCTTTTGGGAAGTAGGATAATCATACAACTTCAAATTACCTGCATGATGATGGACCAACAACACTCGGTAGTTTTAGCATTAAAGTAATGGACCAACTTAAGAAACCCAAAGCCTGTAGAAGCTGCAGCAGGTGCTTGGGCTCGGCTGGGTTGGCTTTGTATGCTTACTTGCAGTAGAATTATCACGTAAAAGGGTCATTTATTAATATGGTTATTTTTTTGTAAGTATCTTCCGTATCCGTTTTATGGTTTATGTTGAGATTCGTGTATATTTTTTTCAATAATATTATCTTTAAAATTCGAACATATATTTTTTTTTAAGAATGTAATGTGTTTTGCCTTTACACTTATCACTTGTTAGTATTACTTAATATAGTTATATATTTTCAATATCTTTGTTCATCACAATCCCTGTACATAGTATAAATCTCTTACAACCAAGTTCAAATCTGAAATGAACCTCAACATTGGATTTATTGACTAAGGGTGTTCACCCATCCTCAACTGCAAAATAGCTTATGTGGTAGTTTAGTAATGTGCATGTGAAAATGTGTGAGTCGAACTTGAATGATATAAAAAAAAAAAGAAAAAGAAAAAAGTCAAACGTGAAATCACTAGAAATGGCTATCATAATGATGAATTTCCAGAATAAGGCAAACGAAAGAATCGTCCACATGACCCATGTCAATGTTATCATGTGAATTATTTCAGTTTAAGCCAAACAATACAGTTTATTATAACCATAGTTTAACAAATTAAAGTATGGCTAATTTCTGATGCACGCTTTTATTGAAGAGGTGAAGGATGATAAGGAACTGGAATTACAAACAGGTCGTGTTTCCTTCTTATCGTTAAACCTGGTCCAGATGTCATATCCAAATCTTCACACTTCATTCCATTGGGGAGCTTCCAATCAAAGTGGTACACCAATTGTGCTAGTTGCTGTTCAACATTAGCAAGACCAAATGTTATGCCTGGACATATCCTCCTTCCGGCCCCGAACGGAATATATTGGAAATCTGTTCCTTTATAGTCTAATGAGCTATCAAGGAACCTTTCAGGATTAAAACTCTCAGGTTCACTCCAGTACCTAGAATCTCTTGCAATTGCCCATGAATTGATAAGAACTTTAGTATTAGCAGGAATATCATATCCACCAAGCTTACAGTTCTCACGGCATTCCCTTGGTATTAAAGGCACTGGATTGTGTAACCTCAGTGTTTCTTTTATGACTAATTTTAGGAACTTTAGTTCACCAAACTGTGCTTCATCTACATACCCTTTGCCATTAAACACCTGTCTCACCTCAGCTGTAGCCTTTTCCATTAAGCTTGGATTTTTCAGCAGTTGTGACATTGCCCATTCAACAGAAATTGATGATGTTTCACTCCCTGCAGCAAACATGTCCTGAAAATGGATTTGAAGTCAGCAGATTACTTGTATTGTATTCCAAGGATGAAAAATTTAAAGCAAACATACCAAGATGACTGATTTGATGTTGTTGGAAGATAAAGTAAAGTCAAGGTTGCCATGTTGTTGAAGGTCCAAAAGCATATCAACTATATCTTTCTCATCTTCACCACTTCCATTTCCTTCAACCCTCCTCTCTTTATGCTCAGAAATGATATTTTCAATTATTCTATCAGCTTCTCCATGTAGCTTCTCAAGTTTTGGCCTGATTCCACTAATCACCTCAACCGCTTTAATTGAAGGGAAGAAATCTGCAAGGGTAAGGCCAGTTGACAGCTCTGTAACTTTCGTGATGATAGATTTGAACTTTTCCTCTTCACTGCATTTCGAACCAAAGGCCATCGCTGCCGTTATCCGATATGTTAATGAGAAAATTTGGTCACTCAGGTTGATTGGTGAACCCTGGCTTGAAGATATTGTCTTGATGAGATTGGAAACCATCTCTTCTCTAACTCTTCTGAATGATCTCACACGCTGCGCGGATAAAAGCTCAGTTACGCAGATTTTTCGAAGATGCCTCCAATAACTACCATAAGGGGAGAATACAATGTTAGTACAGTCATAAGATATGACGCTGGGAGCTAACTGATAGGGCCTGGAAGCAAAAATGATATCATTTTTTCTCATAGCTTCTTCGGCGAATTCAGGGGAAGATATAACAACTGTGGAGACTTCCCCAAGTTGCAGATGCATTAAGGGGCCATGGTTTAGAGCCAAGTTCCTTAATGTGAAATGAGGTACTGAGACAGCAACAAGCTGGTGAATGTTGCCTATGAGAGGTAGTTTCCAAGGCCCTGGAGGCAGCCTTGGGGATGGTTTCTTAGCTTTCAATGTTTTCACTAGTCTGGTAATTATGAAAGAGAACAAGAGGATGGTAAGGAGGATGTTGAATGGAGGAAACATGGAGATTATATTATCTGCCATAGATAAAGCTACTGCTTGATCGTGGCTTCTGTCATTCTATAAGATATATATAAGCATTAATGGATGGAACTAAACTATTAGTCAATATTTTCACCCCAACGTGTTTACAGAAGTAGAGTGAGTCTTCCAAAACATAAATTGGAATTTTCTTACGAACGTGTTTACTGATGTATAATCTTATAAACGAGCAATTGGAGTTTTTTAAATCTTGAGTATAAGATTTTCTTAATCAAGATATCGAGCTTAAATTTTGGGATAAAAAAATAACATGTGTTGCGTGAGACGAGTAAAGTCGCGAATTCTATAGTCAAATCATTAAGACGATGACTTCGCACCAAAGTATTATGTCTGATTCTTGACAACATGTTGAATGTTGCAGCTGGCCTACTTTTAAAAAACTTATTTGAGAAAGTAGGCCGGAGGGAAGCCGTCTTGCAGTGAAAATGCTTAAGTTCTAGTGTTTTTAGCCTTGAGTTTGGGTTTTTCCATTAAGTTTGATTTTTTTTAAGTATTTTAATATGTTTTTAAAAAAATAAATATTTATTATATATAGGTGAAAAAAAATGAATATTTGATATATAAATATTATATAGTAAAGAAAAATTTATCTAATGAATTAATTGATTTTTTAAATAATTACATATTAATTATTTGATTTTATAAATAAAAGAGTTATTAATTAAAAATAAAAAACTTGAAAACAATATATTTATTAATTATAAACATTAATTAAAAATAAAAAAGTTTGAAACAATATAAAATAAAAAATACATATTAAAATGCTTTTAAGAGGAATCAAATTTAGGAGTTAAGAATAAAATAACAATTATCTAGCCATCTAACGAAAAGAACTAACGCATTAAAAATTAAAAAAGAAAAAAACTTAAAGCAACATGAAATAAAAAAATACAAATGTGAGTTGGAGAAGAATTGAACCTGGAATTTAAAGATAAAAACACTAACATTTAACCACTTGACCAAACAAATTAAATTATCATTTTGAGTAAAAACGCGTCTTGTAGAGAGCATTTTAAGCTAATGTAGCTGATTTTCATTGTACGATAGTAAAAACACTCTTTATAAAACGCGTTTTTCTTTTTCTCTCCAAAAACATCATAAATTAATAAATTAAAAAAACCAACCTACTTTCTCAAATAATTTTTGTTATAGGCCAATTTTGGCCTGATTACAAAAGACCCTAAACCCAATACAAGATTAAAACCCAAAACCCATACAGCCCAACATTAGACCCAAACAAACCAAGCCCAAATGGCCCATTTAGCCATTGCCCAAATCAGAAAACAAGAATACAAAAAAACCCTAATACCTAGCCCTAGGTTCAGCGCCGCAAGCCCTAACTACCCTCTGCCAAGCCTCTAATCGGTCACCAACTGCTCTCTACCGACAGCAACCTACTCCACCGGTCATTCAAACGTAACCCATGCCCTGCAAATGAAGAAGACACGCAAAACAGAGAGAAGACATAGCATAGATAGTAATAAATCATGTAAAAATGGCTATATAAGCCGAACTAAAAAAAAATCAGTGTAAAGGGGGGAGCATTTTTGAATGCAAACACCAAACATTTCAAGCAATAATATCAATTTTAGTAGTACAATAGCAAGAGGTATTTCGAATCAGACAAACAAAGACATTAAACACCCCAAATCGGGAAGCTAAGGTAAAAACCCTTTTTTTCGAATCTATTTTGCTTTTCTTTCCCCGTGTTTCTTCCCTTTTCCTTCGAAACAACAATACAAAATACATATATTTTAAATAAATAAAAAAATAAAAAAACAGAAACTTTTTACCCACACGGTGGCCAGCGCCGGCGCCGACGACGGACCGGTGACCGGTTCGATGATCGGACCCTCACCGGAGACCCTCCTCTCTCTCCTTTCCCTCTTCTTCCTTTTCCTTTCTTTTCTCTCTTTTTTTTTTTCTTTCCCTGGGTAGCAAATGAATAAAAAACAAAAAAAAAAACCCCTTTTATACTAACCAACCTGGGTCGGGTCGACCCGACCCGACCCTAAAGGATCCGCGTGTTTTTAAACCCAAATGGGTTTATTTCTGAATCAACCCTTCCGCTTTTGTAATGTTTCGCAATTAAGTTTCCAGATTTTTTAATTGGCCCCGGGATTTATCGCGCGTTGCGATCTGGTCCTCCTTTCAACGACAGCGTTTTAAGAACCCGGGTAATTTTCTGTTTCAGTCCTTCTAAGTTTAACCCGTGTTCAAATAGGCCCTTGATTCCTTCTACTTTTATTCCAGATTTGCCCGAAACTCTGACTTTCAATTCGATTTCGTCTTTTCTTATTATTTTCTTTTGGTTTCAATATTATTGTTACTATTATTATTATTATAATTACTACCATAATTATTATTATTAATTAGATTTATTTTTAATGCTATTCATGTATTATTATTAATAACATACCATTATTATCTTACCTTACTATTTTTATTATTACTCCATCATCATATATTATTTATATTATTTTTATCATTATTATTATTATATTTATTTCCACTATTTTATATAATTATCATTCATCATCGATTTTTACCATAGTATATTTTCTGTTATTATATATCACTATATATACTTTTGCTGCTTATTAAGATTATTATTACTAACATTATTATTATTTCTTACTTTATTATTATTATATCTAACATTATGTGAATATTACCTTCTTTTACTATACATTATTATTATGTACTATGTATTTTATGTTAGCTAATATGTATATGTTTTAATACTATATTATGTATATTTTTTATATTACGTATATATATTCTCAATATTCTATTTCACATATCTTTTTTATATATTATAGTATTCATATATTTTTTATTATCCCATGTGTATATTTTTCACTATATTTTATATATTTTAATATCTTATTATTCATATACTTTTTATATTATCATTTTAAATATATATATCGTATATTTTTCTTTATATATTATGTATATATTTTTGTATATGTCTTTTTAATATTATATCTTTTTCTATTATGTATATATATATATATATATATATATTTTTTTTTTTTTAATGCTAGTATTAGATGTTATATATATAAAGTATGATTTGTTTTTCATATATTATTTTCCGTCACCTTACTTATTACTATACGTTTATATATATTCATTGTCATATTTCGTGTTTACTATTATTATCGTGTTAAATATCATATGCATTGTTTGTATTTTATAAATTGCGTAGTTTAGTATTGATATCTTGTAATCTGCTAATATTGTATTTTGATCGCATCATTGTTCTTAAAAACATACGTTTCCTTTAATCCAAAAATGTTAAAAAAAAAAAAAGCGATGCAATGTTTTAGTGTTTAGAGATAGGGGAAAAAGTGCCCTAACGTGCTGGGTTGCGATTTCTCGTTCGCCTAAATACCCAAAATACCCTCCTAAATAAATTTTCCAACCCGCGAGATAACTTTAGTTTCGAAGAATTCAAAGAACCTTGTGTCCAATCGTGCTGGATGTGATGTTCGTATTCTACCGAAGCAAAGAAATCTCTATTACCGTTCTAATTTACGAATAATACATTTTAATAAATTATCGATCGCATTATCGTTTTTAAAAATTTCATATTTCACATGATCCAAAATGTTTAAAAACGAGGTTATATTTTTGTGTTTAGAAATTCGGGAAATAGTGCCCTAACGTGCTGGGTTGCGATTTCTCACTCATCTAAATACTTAAAATACCCTCTTAAGCAACATTGTTTAACTCACGAGACGACTTTAGTTTCGAAGGATTTAAAAGAACCTCGTGTCCAATCGCGCTGGATGTGACGTTCGAATTCTTCCGAGGCAAAGGAATCTCGATTTTTCTATTCAAATTATCCCTGTTACAAAAAAGGAATCCTATTTTTAAATCTTTCCAAATTTCGACTTAAGACAGAAAATTGCTCAATTTGGTACCAATTTTGGGCGTCCCGGGGGTGCTAATCCTTCCCCGCGCGTAACCGACTCCCGAATCCATTTTTCTCTAATTCTTCGTAGACCAAAGCGTTTTATAAGGTGACCCAATCACTTTTAAAAAGGTTGGTGGCGACTCCCCATTTTCATTTTTTAAGTCGACCTCCGTTTTTTTCAAAAAAATGGTTTCGACAATTTTTTTTCAACATATTTATAAAAATTAACCAATACTTGTCCCATCTAAAAAATGATAAAAAAAAATGTAGTATTTATTTTATGAATAAAATATATGTAGTTGGTTTTCAATTTTTTATTTACAAGTAGTGGGAGAAACTCATTACAATTTTCTAATATACATGCTCTTTCTCTTTTATATGTACCATGTAAGTATTTATAATTTATAAAATATATTTAGGAAAAACTTCTTGATTATTATTGAAAGTCGTATACACAACTTCATAAACAAAAAAACAAAATTATATATCTCTATGTACTCAAATTACCTTTATTTTGATGAAATAACAACACTTTAAAAATATTTCAATTTTTTTTATAAATATTTTTTTACAATAATTGACAATACTCTAAAAATTATTATCATCAATGTTCAACTTCAAATTTGAAAGAGAACTCTCTAAAAAAAATTTGTGTTATGTGGAATTGAAATTTTCAACCACATAAAATTTTTTTTATTTATAAATCTAAAAATCAGAATTAATATACTTACTTAACTTATTAGTTTAATTACTTTATAATTTTATTATAAATATATTAAGACAAATGAAGAATTGCGTCAAGCAATCCCCTAATTTTGCTAGTTGTCTAAGGGTGAGTTTGGATGAGCAATTGAGTGTGGTATAGTGCGTTTAGCTTATTTTTTGTCTCACACTATAATATCGCTACAGTATTTAATCTTATCGTCACCACTGTTTTTACACTAACTGCAAGTAAATGCACCATCCATCCAAACCCATCTTAAGACTTGATTTTTAGTTTTTCTTTTTAATTCCATTAATATATATGCTAACGATGCCTATTTATTTATTTATTTATTTTTAAAAGCGAGTACAACATGTTACGCCTAAACTTTTTAAAAGTCAATATTATAAGCTGTATAAAAGTACAATGATGTTCTCACTCTTTTAGACAGACAAGTACTATAATAGACTTTTTTTGGAAAGATAGTGGTATGTTACATGTTTTTAGAAGAAAAGTGATGATTTATTATTCTCAAAATTTTAGAGAAAAGTTATCACATGCTTTTCTTAATTTTTTGAAAACTTATTCATATCGTTAAAAATTTATGGATGATTTTTTTCATAAAAAAATTTCATGCAAATACATTTTTTTAAAAAGAAATTCTTTTATATATATAATTTTTTTCATTATGTCATTACACTCTTCTTGCAGGAGAACTTATACTAAAAATTCTCATTGATGTTTCTTTTATTTAATATAAAATCTGTAAGTAAGTAAGTTACCAAAACTTTTTGTGTTGTAGACGGCGAAGAGTCAATAGAAATAGAATAGGAATCCCTAGAGAAGAGAGTTCCCGAAAGGAGAAGGGGAATTGACCAGTTCTGGAATTCACCACTACAAAAATCACATCCGATTTTAGCGGCAACCAAAGCGACTTTTGAACCTTTCTTAAGCTCAGAGCAGAGTAGCTGGAAGTAAAGTAGAAGAATGAGTCTAGCGACCAGGAAGCATAGATAGCAAAGGCTGAGATGGTACTTTAATTTAACAGTAAAAGGGGGATCATATGCTTATAACATGCAATTTGAAATCACGTACTTACCCCGGGGTTGCCTCGAATCCACTAATAAAATAGGTAATGTTGGCGAATCTTCTTATTATCGTATCGAGTTTCAATTCGACAAGTACCAACAGGCCGAAAAAGACCGTAACATATATGGGTCGTACGCCTGAAACAAAAAGGTTCGTCGTACAATTTCGGCGATTACAAAAAGAAAGGAGTATATCCCTCTCCCTTAGTGTCTTTCCACTTCCGTCGTTCAGGAACAAACACTTCGCCTAATTTTTTAGAATTTGGGCCCGGTTTTTCCCCACTAACCAATTACGGGACAAAATGCAGATACTCAATTTCGACTACTAATATTTTATCTCATCTTTGAGATAAATAATATTTATATTTTAGGAAATTGAGCTACCAAGCATGGAACAAGTAGCATCATCTCACTTGATATCTCTTTCGAAAAACAACTATTGTTTAAAATGATTGTTGTTCACAACAATTGTTGTTTGAGAATAGCTATGCGCAAAACAATGTTTTAGTTTAGAACAAATACCATCAAATGTAACTATCATTTAAGAATATTTTTTGTTGAGAATAACTAAAGTTTAGAATATTGTGTTCCAGGAATAACTATAATAAGAAGAGCTGTTGTTTGGAATAACGGCAACCCCCTATAATAAAAATTCCAATTTTGACCCTCCAAAATGATACTTTTTTATTGAGTCATTTAAAAATTATAAAATTATAAGCTATTCAAATTGTAAAAATTATATTTTAACTCTCATAAAAATATACAACGTAATTTCGCCCCTATAAAATTTTTCTAGCTTTGCACTTGGTTTGGAAAAACTTTTATTTAGAATACCTATGTTTTTAAGAAGAGTCATTATTCAGAATAAATTCTTTCAAAAAAAGCATCACCATTAAGCAATTCATATTTTGAACAAGTCAGAATATTCCTTTTTCCAAGAACAACCTTATCTTGCATTTCAAAAGATGTTTTGCGAAAGATGTTTTACATGGTGCTATTTCACCAAAGTAAAAGAAATGGAAGTAACCTTGAAATATGGTAGGGTTCTTGGGTTATCTTCATTCTTGGGATGATTTGGAGAGTTTGACTTGATGATCAGATATGAAGGTAGTTATATGTTTCCTCTTAACTGTAACACCCCCTAACCCTAAATCGTCGCTAGAACAAGGTTACAGAGCATTACCGGTCAATTCTGATCAAATACGAATACTATATAGACAATTACTAAATAAATTGCAAATCAACCACAATGTCCCTTAGATGGACCCTCGATGCCCAAAATACTAGTTAGAAGTGATTCGGGACTAGTTCGGGTGCTTGGGAAATTTTTTGTGAAATTTTAAAATTTTTCTTAGTTATAACCATTTAAGGCCAACTATACATCATTTACAATCCACTACCAAAATAACCCAATACATATCCTAGGTACATGCCATTTACCGAAAGAGTTATACATTACCACTTTGATTGAGTTCGGAATTAACTTGGATGCTGCACCAAACTTTTGACTTTACCTCTACTCAACCTACGCATGGAAATAAACCGTACATTGAGTATGGTAATACTCAGTGGTATTACTATAATTCAAATTCATATCATTATACAGTAAAATATGTATTCTTATAATCTTTCAATAACTATTTCATATTAAATCAATATATATATATATATATATATTTCAATAATAATAATAACTATCTCAAAACTTGTATTCAATTAATTTTTTTTGCACTATTTCACTACCTCAATTTTATTTGATTTCCAAATCTCATTCCCGTAACTTATTCCATTTCTTATACAAAATCATTCAATTTAATATTTATTTCATATCAATAGCTATTTAACTAATTTTTTTTTCTCTTTTGGAATTCACATATCATTTACCAATAACAATACTCTTTTCATAAACCTTTGGTTCAAGCATTTTAATTCATTATATCATTATCCATTTTATGGATAAATTATATGCATTCAAATTATGCCTACAATTATTCATAAATTTTTTCATACTTTAAAACCGACTTGTTCAGTAGTAACAATAAGCAATATTTCAAATCTTGTATTAAATTGAATTCATACCTTATTTCACTATCTCAATTTCATTGGAATTTTTCAATCTCATTTTAATAGCTCTTTTCAATTCATATACAATTCATACAATTTATCACTTATTCAATATCAATTCTATTGCAATTTGTATCTACTAATATCATATGTCAAAAATTTAATCTTAATCAAATTATGAACCTTACGTTCATACCTTCAAATCTCATATCTCAATTTCCAATTCACATATCAAATTCACACTTTCACTTTCTCATTTCTTTCCATAGCTCAATCAATCACATTTATTCAAATTTTCTCAATTTACTTATTAAATAAATCATTCAATTTCTTTCAATTTTTTTTCAATTAATTTATTTACCCCTATTAACAGGACTAGGACCTTGGCGAATACACAGATTCCAACCCAAACACACTAGTACCACACATTGTGCCTAAAACGATACATAGTACCTGATCAGTATACGACACACGAGGTGCCTGATATGACACATGAGGTGCTTGATACGACACATGAGGTGCCTGATACGACACATGAGGTGCTTGATACGACACACGAGGTGCATGAAATACGACACATAAAGTGCCTGATCGACAAAGCAGATAAATCCCGTACTCTTCCAAATCCTATGGCATGCTAACTGTATCCGGCTCATCTCGACTAGTTAATAGGGTATTCAATACACTTTCTCAATTCAATTTCAATCACTTTCAAATCACTTTCCACTTTTCAATCCATTTACATTTCAAATAATCACATTCAATTCAATTTGATTCCATCTGATTCAATTTCAATCACTTTTCACATTTCAATTTCATTCATTCCAGTATCATCAATTCAAATCCATTCCAATCATAATTTCTCATATATTCTATTCGATTCACTTTTCCAATCAATTTGCATTTCAAATGCTCACATATATTCATAATATAATACCATAATAATTCAAAATTCCATTCAAACAACTTCAATTCCTAATCTATAATCACATTCAATTTCTTACCTTATTTTACTTAACATTTATATTAATCAAATGCAATAATTAATAATAATTAAATTCAAATTATAGTAATACAAACTCGGATTTCGTAATTACTCCTCGATAATTTTCTCCTTTCCTTTTTGTGCCGATGCCTCGAGTTCCTTGCTAGCTACGAAAATAATAGTAATTTACACTATTAATTACAGCACTAATTAATAATAATTGAATTTCTATCCAATTTATACCCTAATTCCATGCCTCGGATTCCTTGCTAGCTACGAAAATAATAGTAATTTACACTATTAATTACAGCACTAATTAATAATAATTGAATTTCTATCCAATTTATACCCTAATTCCAATTTAATCCTAATTAACTCATTTACTTTTCTAACTCAATTCATACTTTATTTTTATTCAATTTCCTTCCATATTCTACTTAACTATCTAATGTCCATAATAAAACCCCAATTTAAAATTTCTTTTAATTTAGTCCCTACAACACAAAACTTATAACCTAGTTTACAATTTAATCCTTTAATCAATTCTAATTAATAATTCTATCAATTAAACCCCTAATTCAAACATTTGTTCAACATGAACTATACTTAAAAACCTATAAACTTCCAAAACCTCAACTTAATTTCATCAAAACTTTGTTCTAAATCTTCTAAAACATCAAAATTAAGTAAAAAAAGGCTTAATTGACTTACCTTTTAAAGCTTTAAGCTCTCAAATCCTAGTTTCTCTTTTTCATTTTCTTTCCCCTTTTCTTTCTTCTATTTTCGTTCACTCTTTGTTTCTCTTTTATGTTTTGTTTCTTTTTATTCCTTTTATATTTTATTTCTTTTATTCTTTATTTTATTATAATAATGTTATAATAATAAAAAAAATATATAAATAATTTACAAGTGTATAAACATATATATTACACATGTACCATTAATAATTATACAATTGTCTTCATTCTACTTTATTTTAATAATAATAATAATCATAATTTAATAATTTAATATAACACTATAATAGTAATTATAATAAATATCTATTTAATAACAAATACATATATTACAATTGTACACATAGTCATTTTACATTTGTATATTATCATCACCATCCACTTGTCATCATTTAATTCATTTATCCTATAAAAATCTCATATTATAATTATTTTATTAATAAATATCTTTTAACTTAAATTTTAAGTAAATAAATAATTATAATACAAGTGTGTGTATACACATTATTACACATGTACCATTTATCACCCTACATTTGTCATATTTTAATTTATTTCATAATATAATAATATTTAATATAATTTATAATTCAATAAAATAATAATAAAATTAACTAATTAATTAATTAAGTAAATATCTAAGAAAAATCTTAGATTTTTCATATGTTTGCCACCACAACTATTAGGAATGGCTTATTTGTCATTTTGGTCTTCCCTTCTTTTTATTAATCTATAATTAAACTTTTATCCCCTATACAATTTATTCTTTTTTACTATTTACTCTAAGTTAGGCTAAATTCACCTAATCAAAGCCTAATTAAACACATAACTATTTTCATAAATATTTTTAATAAATATTTAAGGACTAGATTTACTAAGACGGAGTCCCTACAACTCATCTTTTTGATGCACGTAAGTTTTAAGTCGTTACATTAACCTTTTCTTATAACATTAAGTTCTTTTTCCTTCTTTCAGAAATATAGTGATCTCTTTTTCACTATTCATGTAACACCCCTTAACCCCGAACCATCGTCGGAACAGGGTTACAGAGCATTACCAAAACTACCGGACAATTTACAATTAATACACAATTATTAACAAACATAATATAAAATAACCTTATAGTCCCATATATGGATCTTCGAGATCCAAAAATACGAGTTAAAAGTAGTTCGGGACTAATTCGAATACTCAGAAAATTTTTCGAACATTTTAAAATTTTTCTCAAATACTGGGCTCACACATCCGTGTGACCCCATGGCCATGTCTCAGGCCACACAGGTGTGTGCCCAGGCCACACGGGTGTGTGCCCAGGTCACACAGGTGTGTCCCAAGCCACACGGGTGTGTGCCCCTGTTTTCCAAGAAAATTTTTTAAAGTTCCCGGTTTAATCCCAAATCATTTTCTAAACCTATTTTGGGCCCCGTAGGCCTATATTAAGAACTATTTGATGAAAATTAGATGGTTTTAGATTGAAACTCAAATTTATGTCTTGTTTTTATTCGTATGTTAGTGTATAAGTTTGGTAATGCCTTGTAACCCTGTTCCGGCGACGGTTTGGGGTTAGAGGGTGTTACAATTCACCATCATCATCACCAACAAAACCTTTCACCATCCCCTTTTAACCATTAAAATCATTGTAACTGAAAATTAATTTCATCACTCGTATTAATCGTTTAGCTTTGTAACTCTTATTTTTGAGACACTACATGTAACATCCTAAAACTTAGCCTAGAAGTTTAGACCGAATCTTGGAGGTTACACTGATCACCGAAGTAATTTGAAAATAATTTTACAAAATGACTTGTTAAAATTCATTACGGACACAATTTGCTTGATTCAAATTTAATCGTTTAATATTTTAGGTTCTAAAACAAAAAATTTCAAGACACGTTGAAACTGTTCAGAAATATAAATTCACAGATTCAAAAGTTCCTTCAGAAACAAAACTTAATTTAAGGAATTCCAAAAATAAACTTATACTATAGTCCCTTTTTAACATGTACAATCCAAAACATTTGAAGACTAAAAAGAAAAGACTTATTAGTTAGTTTTAAAACGTGTCACTCTGAGACCTTTAAGATGCCGAGTCCAACTCCAGAACATATGAGTACCTAAAAAGGGAAAACTAAGGGGGTGAGCTATGCAAACTCAGTGTGAGTTTGAAACGGAAGCGAAAACCAAAAGATGAAGTATCGAAAATAATTATTTCAAAAGTATGGTACATAGTCTGTGTATATTAAAAGAAATTTGCACCAAAAGTTAAACATACAAACCATTTCCCTAGACATTCAAAGAAGTAAAAACCAATTCCATACACACGGAAGTACTAAAACACGTCATCTTGCCATTAGCTTCGCAACAATTCAAAAACGAAATAACCACACGTTTTAATTAAAACACACACTAACAAACTGGCATATCTTCCAATGCAAAATGGATGCAACAAGTTAAAAATAACCCACCCTACCAACCGAACACCACTTCGATCGCCCTGCACACCACATATGAGCTATAGCAAGCCCAACCAAC
Source organism: Gossypium stocksii (assembly GCA_020496765.1). Lineage (NCBI taxonomy): Eukaryota > Viridiplantae > Streptophyta > Magnoliopsida > Malvales > Malvaceae > Gossypium > Gossypium stocksii. The sequence continues at coordinate 15,805,791 of CM035621.1, forward strand.
CTTGCACACCACATAGGACCTTGAAAGGCCATCCACCCTACACACCACATATGTGGAACTAAGCCACTGAGGTATCAATATACAGTTGAGCTAGCATATGAATAGTACATTACGATAAATAGCTGTACAGATGTGTTGCAGTTAAAACTACCAAATTAGATCAGTCTTGTAACGCCCTAAAATTTTAACTTTTGTTTATGAGCATTTATGACAAATATATGTTTACTTCAATGGTTAAGTGTTCTGGGTGTGTGTGAGAGGTCCAAAGTTCAAGCTATGTCTTTGGCAAAATTTTGAATTTTTATAAGTAAAGCCTTAATCTTGCTCAAAGGGCTTAAGTTTAATTGTTGGTAAATAATTAATAGAATGGGCCTACTGGTCTGGTGGTTAAGTAGAGTGTTGCAGTATAGGAGGTCCTGTATTCAAATCCCTACATGGGTAAGGCAGTTGATTTTTACTCAGTGGACTAAAAGAAATTTGGTTCAGCCGAAATAATAATGGTTGAGATGAATGTGGTTTAGTGGGACTAAAATAGGGGATTTGGGAGTTATCCAATTATTTTTGCTCTCTTGCCAAAAGTCTCTGTCAATTTTTGATAAACGATAAATTATACATGTTTTTACCTCATGCTTAACCTAAATTCTGGATGAATTATCATTGATTTGTGGAAATTGATGCTCTTAAACCTTTAATTTCATGTTCTATACTCAGGTGAGTTTAGGGAAGAGAAAAGAGCAAGGAACGGGCCAAAAACGGGCAAATTAAGCCCAATTCAATAAACAACATGGCCTGGAGGTTCGCCGCACGGCCGTGTGCCTTAAGCATGAATACGGCCCAACCCCGACTCATAAGGCCAGACCACACGGCCGTGCCACCTTAACAGGCCCGAGCACGGCCTGGGCCTTGACCCACATGGGCTTGGCACACGAGTGTGTCCCTGTCCTGAGGAAGTTCAATTTCACTCGGAAAAAGATACTTAGGGGCTAAGAAAGGTATTCCAAAACTCTATATAAAGACCCTAGGAGGCAACTCCAAGGGTGTACTTTTTCTCCCACAAAAGAGTGCTTTATTTCTGCCAACACAGAAAGTAGAAGCAAGGAATTACTCCAAGGGAAGCCGACTGATCCATCTCAGAAGCCGAATTCTTCCTCGAGACTGAAGATCTTCCTTCAATTACCTCTAGGGGTTTTTGGGTTCTTTATGTTTTGTTATTCTATTTCTTCTGAGATGTTTTCTTTTATAATTATGAATTAAATCTCCTAAATACTTGAGGGGGATGAAACCTAAGACAGATCTTGTTATTATTTTCTCTTGAATTATATGATAAGTATTTGATTTGTTCTTAATTGTGTTTTTAACTCTTAAATTGATATTTTCGGGATATTGATTTAAGTCGAATGTGCTTATGTAGAGGAGCAAAAGTCCCTACATAGGAGTAGATCCAACACAATTAAGCAAAGTTGATTGCAATCCTAGAGATAGATGACGAAAATCTGCCGGATTAGGGTCAAACCTAATAAGAGAATCCATAGATCAAGTTAAGGCAACACTAGGGGTTTTAATTAGAAAGAGATTTCAATTAATCGACCTAGGGTTAGTTATTTTTAGTCTCGAGAGAGATATTAACATAAGTTAGGGATTTTTACGGATCAAGTCAAGTGAATAAATCGTCTAGTTCAAGAGTTCATAGCAAGTGAAGTCTAGGTGGATTCTCCCTTGAGTATTGTCCAAATCAATCAGTTTTCCTAAAAGTTTTTCCCCAATTGACTTTTTGTGCATTCTTAGCTTAGTCTAATAATTAGTTTAGTTTAATAAAAATCCCTTTTTATTTCTAGGTTAAATAATAGAAAGAAAGTTAGTACTAGTACTTTTGGTTCCTTTGGGTACAATATCTCGGTCTTGCCATAACTATACTACTATTCGATAGGTGCGCTTGCCTTAATTCATGATAATAGTTAGTTTCTGGTGTGATCATTTGTTATAAATTTTATTATTTCATATCACGTATATCAATTTTCCTCTTCATCCATTTTCTTTTTGTCTCCGTTCTGCCGAAATTTTTCCCCTTTCCTGTTGAATTCTCTTCCATCTATTTCTCTTTCGTTTTTACTTCCCTTTGTTACTAAAATTGTATTTCCTTCCCTTTCCCTCGACGATTCTGTGTGCAAATTTGGTAAGTGAATTGTAGTACCCTTGTAAGTTGCATTTTCTTAAGCACTAATTAGGGTGATATTGATATTTTAACAGCAACAAATCGTGAGGATTGAGGCTCTCATCGTACTGTTCATAAGCGAATTGATTCAGAGTGTTGAAGTGAGGTCTAATCACTCAAATGGGTGAATTTTGTGTTTCGAGTTCGGTTTCAGTTCGACTAGTAAGTGACTAATCGAGTGTATACTGATAAATTTTAGGTTTGAGATTACTTGGAGTGGCTTTTGCGTCAAAAACAAACCAAGTGTGTACTCAAAACGCAGAAAATGGGATCTGGCAAAAAGCCAAAATTTTATTCTGTCGACGCCAAATAGGCGTGTGGCCACCAATGTGGTAGGCTGTGTGAGGGGACATGACCGTGTGATCAATGAGGTTAGGCCATGCGTAAAGGAAACTACCGTGTGATGGCCAAGTGAGGCCGTGTACGACACATGGGCTAGACCAATTAGGCTGTGTGGGCGTATGGGCCCACACGGGTAGTCCATACGGGCGTGTGAGATACTGGGCCAGGCCATGCGAACCACACGGCCAAGGCCAATTTGGGCCGTGTGGGTGTGGGCCCACACAGGTAAACCACATAGGCGTGTGAGCCTATTTTCACTGATTTGTTAGCTAAGGTTGCACGGGTCGCCCGAGATGACTGTGAACCTACTTAGGGTCAGTAAGCAATACTTAGATCCCTAATTGACTGAATGATATATGTATGATTGTATAATGAGCATGATGATAATACTATACTGATTATATGTATGATACCATAAGATGGCATGTCATAACTGTATGTTGCATTGCATGGGGGTTAGGATGATATATTTAGAAGAAGTGTACTTAAAAGGCTTTGATCCTGATATATTGGTAGCTTCGCTACAAATTACTGATGGCTTTAAGCCTAATATACTGGCAGCTCAACTGTAAATTACTGTTTAGTGCCGCAACTGGTACTATTTGTAAGTGTAGAGATGGGTGGGTGATTTAATCCCCACAGGAGTACAGGGTTGGACAGGAGATGGTGTGTAGCGGTTGGTTGGGTAGGACTTGCATACTGTACACTGTATGATTGTTTACTGTTACTGTGATGGGCTAAGGCCCTAATGCTCACTAATACTGTAATGGGCTACGGCCCTATTGCATGACTGCTTCTAGACTGAGATGGGTTAAGGCCTAATCTGAACTGATACTGAAAAACGGCTTAGGCCCAGATTGTGATTGTTCGCATACTGTCTATTTGTTTGTATGAGGATTACACACTGAGTTTATGTAAACTCACCCCTCTATTTAATCTATACAGGTAATCCCCAAACATAGGCGGATCGGTGCAGCGGGAGACTCAACGGTGGCCACACGACCTCTTTTATACTGTTTATTACTTACTCATGTTTTAATTTTTATTTAAGGGTATTTTACTGTAATTATGGCCTCTACGGATTTTTAATTAAATTTGGGATTTATACTTCTTTGTGGTTTTATCTGCTAGTAGTAGGAAAACTTAGGTTTTCAAAAGAAATAAATGTTTTATAATAAATACCCACGACTATTTGAATTGTATTAAAAGCTTTTGCAATAAATAACGTTTTGATAATGATCGACTAAATAAATTACATGGTTTTAGAAGTAAGTGAAGATGATAAAAAGTTTTAAACGGGAAATGGTTTTTAACGACAATACAATTTCCAAACACACTTTCATGTGACATAATCAGATTCAGCCATAACGTCTAGGCCGAGTTTGGGGTGTTACAAGTCTTCTTTTTTTTCATAACCAAAACCCAAATTCAAATGCAAATGCAAAAATGCACACAGTACTCATACGGACTTGCAACCAACAAGAGCTCACATATTCGGTTGTACAGGTCATAAATCAGATATACTTGAATTTAGTTAGAACGTAGCAGGCATGCTAATCACAATAACACTATTATCACATCTTAGCACTCATAATAACATCCAAACTGATTTGCCGTATCACAATATTTTTAAACAAATCCCAAAATTTAAATATTATGAATATAAAACCCTTAACCCTAAACTGTCACTGAAACAGGGTTACAGAACATTACAAAAAATTTCTGACCAATTACTAATATTATACGAACAATCAGTATATGTCTTATAATTTAATCATATTGTTCTTTTAATGGGCTACCAAAGCCCAAAATAAATGTTTGAAGCCAATCGGGACTTGTTTGAACATTCCAGAAATTTTCCATGAAATTCTAAAATTTTTCCTAAATGCAGGCTCATATGCCCATGTGGATCAGGGACACGCCTGTGTGGTAGCACACCCCCGTGTGCTTTACCCGTGTAACTCTTCGACTTGTAATTGTATACATTGCATGGGTGTCTCTGCACGTATGCCTAAACCTAGACATTTAGTTTCTCAAATTTAAGAAGCAGGAGACACATGGCTAAAATCACACGCCCATGTTCTAACTGTGTGTCTCACACGGTCTGGTCACACGCCCATGTGCCAGCCCGTGTAGACTCAAATTTAGCCTTTTACATCATGTAAACCAACCTTACAAATTCTTCATCCAGAAGCAACTCAAAACGGATCTTTCAATCAATCCAAAATAAGTTTAGATACACCTAAATCATGTCAAAAACCACAATCTAAGAACCTAATCAATGTTAACTCATAAACTCATCATATTTATTATCCAAACCAATTTAATTGATTTCATTCAATCCATTTCAATAATATACCATCATAGGTATTCTACAGTTATTAACGAAACAATTCAAAAAGTACCATTATTTGCCTATTTCTAATCATTCATGCATCAACCTAAATATATCATTTTCAATTATTATTTTAACTCTTATCATTCAATCACATCAACATTTTAAGGCAATCATGCAAACACCACAATATCAAACACAAGCCAAATACATGACTAATTTTAACAAACACCTATAGACTAGCATTTAATCAAAATAACTTATACATGCCATTATAACCAGAATCAAGTCATCAATATTTACCAATAAAACTAATGGACAGTGTGATATAGCTCTGATAAGCTTCCAACCCGTTCGAGCTTCCGATAATCTGTAAGGTAAATAAATAAAACAAATACGTAAGCAATGATTGCTTAATAGGCCCGTATAGTCTTTATTCGTACTAATTCATTTCAAATGTAAAATTTATACATATTCAAAAATAATCTAATATTGTTTCCGTAACACTCATAATTTTATATTCATTAATTCAGAAGGTAAATAAATTTGTAGTATCACTCATATACTTATTACCTAAGCTTAGTAAAATTTTATATAACTTTAACTTTTCCACACTTAATCCATGTACATGTCATACAAGTCATATGCATAACATTCAACCATGGTCACAAATTAGTGCATTTATCCAAAGCCTTTTTCGAATTGAACACATAATAAATCATTTCATCAGAGATTGCATAATTTAAACCTTACCATTTCAATACAACAAATAAATAAATAACTTACTATTCGGTCAATAGCTTGGCACTTGCCTAAACATCAAACAACAACAATAAATTAGTGTACTTGCTCATTTGACATATAAATTCAATTTTGATAGACTTATTTCCTCGACATGTCACATTTGGTTTATTATTCATCATCATATACATAATTTTTCCTTGTATCAATATATCAAAGATAACCACATATTTACATATCACTTTTCAATATATCAAGTAAATATCATATCCAAGTATTTCAGGTATATACCAATAATAATCATAAGTTTTTTAATATTAATTCACATATATTTATAGATTATTTGTAGCACTTTCAATTCTCACTAATTTTTTATCTGCAATATCCATTTCATGAACTCATAATTCATGCATTTCATTTATATAATTCAATTTAATGTCTCATTCCAATTCATATTCAATATCAATGATAATATCAATTCATTTGTTTACCCCTATTAATAGAGCTCAGACATTGGCGGATACACGGATCCAACCAAACACACCAGTATGGCACCCAGTGCCTCATCGAATAGTTTGAAGCAATAGTTGACACCTAGTGTCTCATCAATCAAGCCGAAGTAAGTAGGTACCCAGTACCTTATCGAATCAATCCAAAGTAATAATATGACACCTAATGTCTTATCGACTTGAGGTCGAAGTATCCATGAACACTTCCAATCCTATGGTATGCCAACTATATCCACCTTAGCCTGACATAGTTAATAGGGTTTTAATTCACTTCCCAATTTCCATGATTACCCAATGTTAAAATATTAAAATTTCACATACATTCAATTCAATAACAATCAACGTTCCTTATACTATTATTGTAACGCCTCAAAATTTGTGTATTTGATATCGTGAATAACACAACCGTTTGTTTACGTTAGTGGTTTTGTGTTCTGAGAGTGTCTGAGAGGTCCCAAGTTCAAGCCATTCCTTTTGTAAAATTTTGGTTTTTATTGAATAAAGTCTTACCCTTGGTTAACAGGCTTAAAAGTATTTATTTGTAAAAGCTTATCAAAATGGGCTTGCTGGTCTAGTGGTTAAGTGGAGTGTTAATATATTGGAGGTCTTGAGTTCGATTTGTGGTATGGACATTATGGTTTTTTATGCTCGTTCACTCAAGTGAGTTTGAGTTGGATTAGAAGTTTGAGTTGTGGGGAATGAAGGAGTGATTTGTGGAGAAAAATAGGGAATTGAGGGAATATCTCATTGTTTTTTCGAATTTCGAATTTCCCTTTTTTCCAAAAACAATTCTCTACTGAAATTCCTCTTCCTTTCTCCTCTTTTTCGACAACTTACTTCCTCCGTTGCCAAAATTTTTTGGATTTTTGTTCTTTCCCATCGATTTCATTTTTTATTGTGCATAGCTCTTAATTCGGGGTTGGTTTTAGACACGTGTGGTAAGTTTCTGTTTCGCTAACTCGAATAACATTTATATTTAGTGTTTAAATGGTGTTTTGGTGTCTGTTTAGGAGATAATTGAGATTCTGTGGACTACTAACTGGCATTCTGTTAGGCGAGGAAGCGCCATTATTCGTTAGAGGTAAGGTTGTCGGTAACTCTCGGGATTTGTCTATTCTTGGTAACTCGATTTAAGTGACTAATATGGACTCGAAATTGTCAATTCTAGGTTTTGAAGTGCTCGGGGTTGTTCTAGCTTCGAAAAGAAACCAGGTATGTACTCCGATTGCACAGAAAATGAGATTAAAAAAAAGTCGAAAAGTAATCTGTCGACGCCATACGGGCGTGTGAACTGTCCGTGTGGTAGGCCGTGTGGCGATACACGGCCGTGTGAGCGACAAACCAGACTATGCACGTGCAACACAGGTGCGACAGACACGACCGTGTGAAAGCCGGCGAGGCTGTGTGCGAGACACGTGCTCAGCCAATTGGGCCGTGTGGGCCGTACGAACGTGTGGGCCCACATGGGTGAACCACATTGGCGTGTGAGATTTTGGGCTAGGCCATATGATCCATACGGCCAAGGCCAATTTGGGCCGTGTGGGCCACACGGGCGCGTGGGCCCACAAGGGCGGCCACATGTGCGTGTGAGCCCATTTTTCTAAAATGTTCTGTAAGGTTGCACCGGTAGCCCAAGTCGACTGTGACCTACCGTAGGGTCGATAAGCATTACTTAGAACCTTGATTCTGTGATCTGATATTATGATATACGTAATGTCATGTTATACTTAGCATGTTTATCTGTTCTGTTTTGAATATGAATATATGATCTGTTTAGCTGTAATATAGCATGCCATATCTGTATGATGCATTACATTGGGGTGGGCTTGATGAAGTTGAAAGAAGAATCTGAAAGGCTTCTAAGGTCTCTTATCTGGCAGTTCAGCTGTATATTTATGACATATGTCGCATGACGGTACTATATGGTGTGTTTGGATGGGTCAATTTTATCCCTATATTTGGTGTGCAGGGATGGGTGGGTTGATTTTATCCCCACATGGTATGTTGGGTTGGACGGAGTTGGTGTGCAGGGTTGGTGGGCATGTTTCTGATATTCTGATCTGATATGCATGCGATACCTACGATGGGCTAAGGCCCTAAGTCTATATCTGATTCTATTTCTGAGTGGGCTAAGGCCCACACTGATTATGTAAAAGGCTTAGGCTCGAATTGTGGCTGTATTTTGTTATCTATCTGTATGCATGTTGTCTGCGGGGATTTACACACTGATTTTGCGAAAACTCACCCCTTTTTTTGTTTTATATATCAGGTAATCCCCAGCAGTAGATGGATTGGTGCAACGGAGGGCTCGATGGTGACCTCTGCCACATGCCTTGGACTTTATGATTTTATTGCTTAAAAGTCATATTGGGGAAATGTTATGTAACTTTCTGGACTTTGGGACTATTTTGGTGTAATTTGGGTCTTTGGATTGTTATTGACGATTTTATAAACTACAATGCTACAAAGCATCATTTTTCTTAAAATTAATTAAGGTTTTCCAAAGTAAAAATTGTACTTAGAGTTACTTGAATAGTATAGCTTCCGCGTAAAAACAAATTTTTTTTTTTTTCTTAAAACAAGTCAATCACTACGTGTTTTTCGGATGACTGAGTATAAGATAATAATTTGAATGGGGTTTGTGTATCGAAATTGTTTTTGAAAACACTCTCATGTGACATTGCCAAATTCGACCATAACGTCTAGGCCGGGTTTGGGGTGTTACAATTATTTTCATGACTTTCATATATATATTTATTTATATAATAATTTATAACCATGAATGTATAGAATTATTAGACAAGTTTCATATACATGAATTTTTCATGTCACTAACTAAGTCTTTCCAAATCGAAGAACGAGTTACAGATATGAGTACATCGTTTTCTTTGTGCCATAACCCAATTATGGTCTTTTCATTTAAATACCATAGCCCAGCTATGGTCTTACATTTAAACTTTTCCATGGTCCAACCATGGTCTTATCCATCAATTCATCCTTTACATTGAACGATTGTACTCAATCCGGCGTTCCATTCTTTCGATCATTTCAATTCAATTTCATAGTCTCAACAATAGTTTATTTTTTATTTTTATTTTTTAAAAAATAATTATAAATATATATATATATATATATATATATATTACCACTCATAAATTTAACACATAAATATTAATATTTAACCATACGAACTTACCTGGGTCATTTTGCAGAAGTTGTAGAAAATTTAGAGACTAATAAGCTATTTCCTCTTTTCCACGACTTTCTTTGAGCTCTTGGTCTATAATATAAAATTTTCAATTCATTAGCATCTAATTTAATTTTAATTCATTTCACAATTTATGCCCTTTAATTTTTGAAATTACACTTTTACCCTAAATTTTATAGTTTTTACAATTTAGTCCCTGATTAATTAATCCATCAATTGAGCTTATTTTTTTGAATTAACACTTTATTCTATAATTCTAAACTACTATATACCCTTTGGTATCCATAATTTTAACATCAAACCCTAATTCTAAAGTTTTTTACAATTAGGTCCTAAAAATCAATTTCTATTAAAATCACTTAATAAATTCATCATATAATGAATTTAAAGCTTCAAATCCACGATAATTTATCATAAAAATACAGCACTCATCCATGGAAACTTTCAATATCACCCATAAAATCAAAAACTAATAAATTCAATAGGTGGACCTAATTGTAAAAGTCACAAAAACATAAAAATTACAAAGAAAAAAGTAAGAATTGAACTCACATGGTGCAAAAAAAAAAAAATGAAAACCAGCTTACGAGGTCTGCTATGGCATTTTTAGCTAAAGAAAAATGATGAAATCTCTAGATTTTTGAATTAATTCCTTTTTAACTAATAAATGTTAGGTTATTTCCAATTTTACCCCTTGTTCACATTGTTTTCTTACTTATTTCATGCCCCAAACCGTCCAGCCCATTTAATTTGGGTCTAATTGCCTTTTAAATCCTTCATTATTAGACATTTAAGCTATTTAATCAGTTTAAAAAGTTTTGCACCTTTTACAATTTATTTTACAATTTAGTCCTTTTTACTTAATTAACTATCCAAACGTTAAAATTTTCTAACGAAAATTTAACACTAACTTAATGACACTCCATAAATATTTATAAAAATATTTACAGCTCAATTTATAATATTGAGGCCTTGATACCTCGTTTTCGACCCAATTTACCTAATAATTTCTTTTAAATCATAAAATTCACTAATTCAAAAAATATTTCTAAAATCACACATAACTTATAATTATTAATTAATAAAATTTTCTAACTTTTTCGTTAGATTTAGTGATCTCGAATCACTGTTCCGACACTACTGAACATTGGATTGTTACAATGATTGCCTATTCATAACCACATTTAGACTAAAATAATTACCCCCACACAGACACCTGTAGAGCTTAAATGAATAAAGAATCGACTCAGAACCGAAACGAAATATTTTGCAAAAAGTTTCAAAAACTACAAAATAGGGCCATATAGCCGTGTGGAAAACAAGCTTAAACCCTGTAAAGGTCGACACGTCTGTGTGGGGGTCTACACGCCCGTGTGGAGGCACACGCCCATATGAACTAGTTAATGACTGTGTGAGTAGCCCATGTAACTCTTTGTCTAAAAATGCCAAAAATTAAATGCAGAGAAGACACGATTATGAGGAAGTCCCACACGCCCGTGTGGCACCAAAATTTATCTAAAACCTTAATTTCCCAATTGTACACGGCTGTGTGGACCGCTCGTGTGGTCATGAAACCACACTGAAATGGGTTGCAAAACATGCCTTCGATATCGAAACAATCCCCAACCCTTGATAACCCAGAAATACACATAATAATGAACAAAATTTCAAGAAATGCCGTAGCAATTGATATCTCGATTGATCAATTTCAAAAACACACCAAACGTGTAAAATTTTACAGAAACAAATCAGAGTTTTGATAACGATATGGAAAAGTTTTCGAACATGCACCTTAAATTGCGATTCCCAGCACCAAAATCATTCGATTCGCTCACCCCTCAATTAAACAACCAATTAATGAAAACTTCAATTCAATAACAAAATAGAAAACGAAAGAGATATTATCAAACCCCCAAACAAAAAACCTACCTTCTTATTTTCTGATTAACGAACACCCAAGAACAAAACTCCTTTGACAAACGACAACAACGATAAGAGGGAAGAAGCAAAGAATCAAAAGAACTGAATATTTTCTTTGAGGAAGGGGAAAAAAGCTGAAAAGTCACAAAGAACAAGATGGAGAAGAGGGGAAGAAGGTGCCACTATTGATGGGATTTTCTATTTTCAAAATTAAAAATAAATAAAATATAAAAAATATTTTAGCAACTTAAAAAAACAAATCTAAAAATAAATTACTCCTAGCACCAAAACCATTCAATTCGCTCCACCAAACCGTTCGGAACCCTCAGTTAAACAACCAATTAATGAAAACTTCAATTCAATAACAAAATAGAAAATGAAAGAGATATTATCAAACCCCCCCAAAAAAACCTACCTTCTTATCTTCTGATTAACGAACACCCAAGAACAAAACTCCATTGGCAAATGGCAACAACGATAAGATAGAAGAAGCAAAGAATCAACAGAACTGAATATTTTCTTTGAGGAAGGGGAAAAAAACTAAAAAGTCACAGAGAACAAGATGGAGAAGATGGGAAGAAAGTGCCACTCTTGATGGGATTTTCTATTTTCAAAATTAAAATGAAAACTGAAAATAAATAAATAAATAAAATATAAAAAATATTTTAGCAACTTAAAAAAAACAAATCTAAAAATAAATTACTCCCAGCACCAAAACCATTCGATTCGCTCCACCAAACCGTTCGGAACCCTTAGTTAAACAACCAATTAATGATAACTTCAATTCAATAACAAAATAGAAAATGTAACACCCCTAACCCGGCCAGGACGTTATGGCCGAATCTGGCGATGTCACATGAGAGTGTTTTTAAAAACGCATTGACCATAAAGCTGAAATTAAAGAAATTTGGGGCGTACAGAAAACGAAAGAGATATTATCAAATCCTCAAACGCAAAACCTACCTTCTTATCTTCTTATTAACGAACACCTGGGAACAAAACTCCATTGACAAATGATAACAACGATAAGACAGAAGAAGCAAAGAATCAAAAGAACTGAATATTTTCTTTGAGGAAGGGGAAAAAAACTGAAAAGTCATAGAGAACAAGATGGAGAAGAGGGGAAGAAGGTGCCACTCTTGATGGGATTTTCTATTTTCAAAATTAAAATGAAAACTAAAAATAAATAAATAAACAAATAAAATATAAAAAATATTTTAGCAACTTAAAAAAAACAAATCTAAAAATAAATTACTCTCTCAATCAAACACACATGAGAATTCGAACCCAAAACCTAAAGGCAAACTAACACAAATACAACTACTAAACCACCAGATTCATTCTAACATTAAAACGCGAAAATTAATACAATAGTTTACCTTACTCACAAACCCCAACCACAAAACTCAAAACTTCTAACCCCAAAATTCAGGGTGTTACACTATAAATAGGTGCCCTTCACAACTAGTAAATGGACTTTTTGGGCACTTTGGCATTCTGACCCTTAAAACTCTCTAAAATTCTCTCAGCTTGTTTCTTTGTTTAGCATTATCATCAACAACATTTTTATTTCTCCACCTTACCAACCACCAGTTGCTACTGAGCTTAGTGTTATTGAATCTGTTCCAATCTTCCTATTTGTCTTCTTTCGGTACATCTTGCTCACTTGTTTACAATGCTTCTTCTCTCCATCAAAAAACCCTCCACAGTGATACTATATATATATATATATATATATATATACATATATTTTGCTTCATCTAGCAATTCAAAATTTAAAGTTGACTAAATCAAAATTCTATATCTACTGCTTTCTTTACCACCTCTTTTACTAAATGCATGTCGCTTTGTCTTGTCTCAATTTTTTATTTACAAGTAGTTGGGGAAACTCATTACAATTTTCTAATATACATGCTCTTTCTCTTTTATATGTACTATGTAAGCATTTATAATTTATAAAATATGTTTAGTAAAAACTTCTTGGTTATTATTGAAAGTTGCAAACACAACTTTATAAACAAGAAAATAAAACTATATATTTCTACATACTCAAATTACTTTTATTTTGATGAAATAACAACACTTGAGAACATTTCAATTTTTTTTATAAATATTTATTTACAATAATTGACAATACTCTAAAAATTATTATCATCAATGTTCAACTTCAATTTTGAGAGAGAACACAAGTAAAAAAAAAAAGGTGTTTTATATGGAATTGAAATTTTCAACGACATAACTTTTTTTATTTATAAACCCAAAAATCAAAATATTAATACTCAATTCTTACTTAACTTATTAGTTTAATTACTTTATAATATTATTATAAATATATTAAAAAAAATGAGGAAGAATTGCGTTAAGCAATCTTCCAATTTTGTTAGTTGTCTAAGAGTGAGTTTGGATGAACGATTGAATGTGGTGCAATGCGTTTAGCTTATTTTTTGTCTCACATTACAATATCGCTACATATCTAATCTCACTGTCACCGATGTTTTTACATTAACCGTAAGTAAATGCACCACCTATCCAAACCCACCCTAAGACTTGATTTTTAGTTTTTCTTTTTAATTCCATTAATATATATGCTGACGATGCCTATTTATTTATTATTTTTTAAAAGCGAGTGCAACATATTACGCCTAAACTTTTTAAGAGTCAATATTATAAGCTGTATAAAAATACACTGATGTTCTCACTATTTTAGACAAGCACTATAATAGGCCTTTTTGGAAAGATAATGTTATGTTTCATGTTTTTAAAAGAAAAATGATGATTTATTATTCTCAAATTTTTGGAGAAAACTTATCACATGCTTTTCTTAATTTTTTGAGAACTCATTCATATACTTGAAATTTATGGATGATTTTTTTTCAGAAAAAAATTTCATACAAATTCATTTAAAAAAAAGAAATTCTTATATATATATATATATATATATATATGATTTTTTTCATTATGTCATTACACTCTTTTTACATGAGAACTTCTACTAAAAATTCTCATAAATGGGATAAAATGTAGATACTCAATTTCAGCTACTAATATTTTGTCTCATCCTTAAGATAAATAATATTTATATTTCAGGAAATTGAGCAACCAAGCATAGAACAAGTAGCATCATCATTTCACTTGATATCTCTTTCAAAAAACAACTATTGTTTAGAATGATTATTGTTCACAATAATCGTTGTTTAAGAATAGCTATGTGCAAGACAATGTTTTAGTTTAGAACAACTACCATCCAATGTAGTTGTCATTTAAGAACATTTTTTTGTTGAGAAGTAAAGTTTAGAACAACTTTTGTTTAGAATATTGTGTTCTAGGAATATCTATAATCAGAACAGCCATTGTTTGGAATAAGGGCGACTTCCTATAATAAAAATTTCACTTTTGACGCTCCAAAATGATACTTTTTATCAATTCCTTTAAAAATTATAAATATATAAGCTACTAAATTGTAAAATTACATTTTAACTCTAATAAAAATATACAACTTAGTTTTGCCCCCAGAAAATTTTTCTGGCTTTGCTCTTGGTTTGGAAAAACTTCTATTTAGAATACTTATATTTTTAAGAAGAGTCGTTATTCAAAATAAGCTCTTTTAAGGAAAGCATCACAGTTAAGTAACTCACATTTTGAACAAGTCAAAATAATCCTTTTTCTAAGAACAACCCTTCTCTTGCATTTCAAAAGATGTTTTGCGAAAGATGTTTCACATGTTGCTACTTCACCAAAGTAGAAGAAATGGAATTAACCTCGGAATATGGTAGGGTTCTTGGGTTATCTTCACTCTTGGGGTGATTTGGAGAGTTTGACTTGATGGATCAGATATAAAGGTAGCTAGAGGTTTCCTCTTAACATTTTCTTATAACATTAAGTCCTTTTTCCTTCTTTCATAAATATAGTGATCTCTCTTACATTATTCACCATCCCCTATTAACCATTAAAACCATTGTAATTGAAAATTAATTTCATCACTCGTATTAATTGTTTAACTTTGTAACTCCTATTTTTGAGACACTATAAATAGGTGGCCTTCACAACTAGTGAAGAGACTTTTTGGGCACTTTGGCATTTTAACCCTTAAAACTCTCTCTAAAATCCTTTCAGTTTGTTTCTTTGTTTAGCATTATCATCAACCACATTTTCCTTTCTCCACCTTACCAACCCCCATTTGCTACAATACTTAGTGTTATTGAATCTGTTCCAATTTTCTTATTTGCTTTCCTTCAGTACATCTTGCTCATTTGTTTACAACACTTCCTCTTTCCATCAAAGAACCCTCTACAATGATACTATATATATGTATAAATATATTTTGCTTCATCTAGCAATTCAAAATTTAAGGTAAACTAAATCAAAATTCTATATGTACTACTTTCTTTACCCACTCTTTCACCTCTTTTACCCATTGCATGTCATTTTGTCTTGTCTCAACTAGCATAAAGTCCTGCAATAAATGTTGGATATCACTAAATGCTGGAAAAATCTTCCAATTTATCTTTGATTTTCCTCTAAGGATTTCCACCATCTCCCCTCCTTGTTTATCAACCTACAATTTTGAATCATTTACTCACACATGTAGAGTAGGATGGGATACACTAGTAAGATACTTGTAGCTTAGATTTGGCATGAAGTATTCTACAAATAATAACTTTATTATCTCTTCTATCCCTTGTAATAGTCATTCCCCTGAAGCATCCTTCTTCTTCTTAGTAATGACCTAGTTTTTAGTGGTGTTTGAAAATGCGATTTTGAGACCTTGTTTTCATAAATCGAGTTCGTAAATATTAAATATTTACGGAGTTATTATATAGATGAATTGAAATTTGGTTAAGTAATTCAACCGATTTTGTGGTTAACTAAGGCCTAGGGACTAAATTATAAAAGTTTAATCTCTATAGATTTTTAATTAGAAAAAGGTTTGGGGACTTAAATAGCAATTATCTAAAGGATCAAAATGGTAAATAAACTAAATGTTAACATGTTGTAGTAAAGGGTAATGATGACAGAGATTTAGTTTAAATTAATGATGAATTAATTAAATAAAATAATTAGAATTGTTAATTAAGATTAATTAAAAGTTTATTATAATATAAATAGCATGGTAATGGGATGAAAGATGAATATATCATCTTCTTCCACTGTTCAAGCTTAGCTAGGAAAGAAAAACACCATTGTTAGAAGAGAAGCATTCAACCATTCCAAAAATTAAAGGTAATCAAGCTATTTTTCATGTAGTTTTTATAGATTTTTTATCGTGAGAGCTTGACGTAAATAGTCCATGTACTAATTTGTAAAGTTTTTAAAGTTTTTGAAAGTTTTCTTTCTTGAGAATTGAATGAAATTGGTGTGAAATTGATAGGTTTTAAGCTTATATTATGAAAAATGATAAATTGTAAAGCTTAATTGTAAGTTTCGTACATTAGCGACCAAACTAAATAAAATGAAAAATTGTTCTGAAATTTTGGTAGGAATAGAAAGTTGGGATCTAATGAATATATGTGAAATCGAATTTTAATCCGAAGCTATAGATTGACAATTATGCTCGTCTTGGTTTTAGGGACTAAATTGACTAAATTAAAAATTTTACATGAATTGATAATTGATTGTTAATAGGCTGGAATTTAATATTTTTATATGTTTTATGACTATTTATAGCTAACGTTGACGCAAAACAGTCAATAGGGAAAGGAAAAACGAAAGTTATCGACGAGTGACGGGAGATCACAATTTGTACTTTTATAATTTGAGATAAAAATGTTTGATATTATATGCATGTTTATTGAGTGTTGAATAATTGAGGTGAGTCTATTATGTAATATGAAATGTTTTGATTTAATTTGATAAGGAACATCAAGAAACTAGACTAAAATGAATAAAATGGGAAATGATATTAGATACTCAAATTATGATATGTGATATGAAAATTATATTGAAATATATCTTATAATAAGATATATGTGTGTTTGATGATGAAATGGGATTGTGATTGTGAATTGACTGGGAAACAATATATGTACTAAATTGCAAAATAATTGTTTGCGATAGGATAATGTACAGGGTACAAAAATGCATACGTGACCGAATACAAGGTCTGAATATGTGAGTAAGATGATTATAGGTATGGAATACTTACATTTATAACTTATTCCCATGTAAACTTAGTAAAAGGTTAAGATACGATTGGTATGCTAATAGGGTTTTATGTGCGTTTGTACAAGATATGTGTTTGTATGAAGATCATTACATGTTATACTAGGATCCAACATTTATTGTGGATTATCGAGTATAATATGGTGTGGTGGAGAGATGTATTAGCATATGAATATGCATTTTATGCTTTTGGGATTTGCACTTCAGTGCCCTGGTGTGTTGTAGTTTAAGCTCCTACGAGCTTTCTGGTGTGGTGTATTTTACCAGTGTATCCGAGTCTTTTTTAATAGGGTTTCATTGGGTGTAACATTATATTTAAAATTAGAAAACTTAAAAAAGTAATAAAATAGATTAATAATATAATCTAGTATAAAAAACAATACAAATGAGTTGATAGACTCTAGAAAAAGTTTCAGGTGATATGTTAAACGAAATTTGATATGAAATGAATTTGATATTGAATGTCATAATGAATGGATTTTGAATGTTTTATATTGTGAATTGGTGTTAATAGCTAAAGGCCTTGAGATAGGTTTTGATATATGTAATTGAATTTGATTATTCTTTTGTCATGATAGTTGAATTAGTTTGCCTTGATAATTGTATACATTCATATGTAATTTATTATATACTTATTAAGTTACCATATAGAATACGTATTAGTAAGCATTATGATTATAAATATCATAGCATGTTATAAATGTTACTTTATGCTAAATTGTCTTGAATCATGAAAATACCATTGAGTTTTATTGCTCAGCGTATGGTTGCTTGTTCCATGCACATGTGTAGGTAATTCTCGAAGCTCCAGGAAGTGAAACCAGCATCCAAACCATCGTTTTTTACTTAAAAAAGTTTGTGTAGTTCATTTCATTTTGGTCTTAGGACACGTACCTAGGAATTTTGGTTAAAGCTCAATGGTCAAATTGAATATGTTATAATCTTATGCTAATGCTTTGAAATGGTGTTTTGGATGTGTTCATCTAGTTAGCTTTAAGCTTTAAGGTTGTGGATATAATTTTGAATATGTTTTGGTTGGTTTTTTGAAGCATGAATGGTATAAGCCAAATTGGTTAGTTGAAATTAGAACTAAGTCATTTGATGGTACTTGGAAGTGCCAAATTTTGCACATTTGTGTTATATGTTTCGGTAGGTGGTTGAATTGGTTTTAGGGAAGGTGTTTAAACATATTTTCAGGTCAATAAAACTTGTACCAGGTTCATTCTTTTGAAACAGTGAGTCACGTTGCCACGATAAACAAAGCAAAATTCTAGATGGCAACATCTTTGCTCAAGGTCACGACAAGCACCAAACAGAGAGTCACGTTGTGACGACGGAACTTTGATGTTGGGATTGTTGGATCTGGTGCCCTAAGTAATTACAAGGATAATTCCTATACCAATTAAATTAAGTTACCTTAGGGTAATCTTAAACCAACCAATAAGAACATAAATTTCTAACCAATCAATACGTGAACTTAATCTCTTAAGTATTCACACGTACTAATAATCGTTTCACGTTTGGCCATAATTCTAACTTAAGTAGAGCTTCATGGGAAGTTACTTAACTAAAATGACCTTGAGTGTATAATCATCAACTCAATATCTATCGTAACATGTAAAAATAAATATTGTATATTCAAAGTAGTGAAATATTTTAAAAATATAGTATCAAAATTATTAATTATTTTATTTACTTAAAAATTATTATTTTTAGAAATATTTATGAACAAAATTTAAAACTTTACTAAATAAATAATGCTCAAAAATCATTTAAAATATTATTTTATCAAAATAAAAATTAAAAATTTAAAACTCAAAATTAACATAAATATTAAAAATCTATCTGAATCGAATCCAATTATTAATTTTAGGACTACCGACCACACCGTTGATTGTGGCTGAAATCCACCTTCCAGACACAGCAATAGGCCTAGTGTTATACACAAATTATTGATTTCGTGAATAGCGTTGGTACAATCATTTCCTAATGGATCCAATGAAGAAAAATTACAAACAGTGACAAAAATCATTCCAAATAATAATTTAAAATTTATGATGGGATTTAGATTCTTCTATATAGTTTGCTATAAATTGTTCTATATGAAAGGGATTCATATATAATGCATGTTGGGGGGTTGGAGAGTCTTGTTTTCTATTTGTTTTTAGAATTTTGGTGGATTTATAGGGTAGAGTGTCTTGAGTACTTGAAGAGGAGTTAGGTATGATTGGACTTAATCTCATAATCTATAATTTGTACGGAGGGAGGATGGTGTCAGTACTTGAGCTAATTTATTAATCTGGAAGGACTCTCGACAAAATGGAGAGATAAAACCCTACTGAATATATAAATATGGTAAAGCTAAAAAGTTGATCAAGATTGAGTATTGCTTCTTGTATTTACTATGACGAACTGAGACTACTTGTCTTGTACCGATATTATCCTGGATCTTTGTGCTTCTTTGAACAAATACTGGTGAAACTCTTGTTTGATACAGCCAACGGTGTCGAAATCGATGTGCATTGCTTGAAAAACCCATTCATGGAAATGGGCTGATGATGTTTTGTTCTTGGCTTTTAAATTCGAAGCATCAATCTTGGCACAAAAGGTTGTCTTGTATCCAACCAAAAACACTTGCGTTGTCACTTGTTGTAAGAGTATCACTGCTAGGTCCGCTCTCTGTGGTTTTTCTGAAGCTTTTTACGCAGGGTTTGAATTGTGAGAATTCAAGTATTTGATGCAAAGATAATGTATAATAATTCATTAAATTTATAAAGTAATATCTTTTTCGCAATATATATCCTGATGCGAGATTCACCATTGAAATGAAGAAAACTACTATAAATTGATTTCTTTGAGTCTCTTTTTCAACTTTTTCTTACTGATTAATTTATATAGTGCCAACTTTTAACTTTTGATTACATATCTCTTGAAATCATATGAAGAAATAAGATTTAATTGCTACTAGAATAAATCTTATTTGAATGGTATTCCACTCTCATTGTTGGGAATTGTTTATGCTTCTCAATTTTTAGTTAGAGGAGAATTTAGGGGTTTGTATGCCTCGGTACCTCTAAAATAGAAAATTATTATTTAAATTCTTAATTTTTTTAAAATTTTAAATTAATAAAAATAAAATTATACTTTAACCTCCTACAATTATAAAAATTTAATTTAATTTACACTTTAATCCCTTAAAATTATAATAATTTAATTAAATCCTTTAAAAATTATAAAAATATAGACTATAAAAAATTAAAATTTCATTCGATCCTCTAAAAGATTATTCTAGTTTCGCCCTTGTTTTTAGTTCTAAGGCTGCTCCAATTACGTAAAATATTATCTAATTGCATAAGTGATTACAATTTTGTAATATTTTGTGTGATTATACAATCAAAATATTTTTAATTCTCGGATCAAATTGAATCTTTGTAAGTTACCTATCTCACTAAAATAAACAATACCTTTTTTTTAACCATGTTACAATTAGAGGGTGAAAATATATTCTACAACTAAATTCCTACATCCCAAAATCCAATTTCAATTAATTCTCATAACCAATTCACATGCACTAAAATTTTTACAACCAAACCCGGTTTATTTAATCGCAATTTTTTTTATACAAGTAGAGAATGGAGTAATATAATTTGAACTCATATTAATAAGGTGTCTAATAATAATTTTAATCATCGTTCTATTTAAATTAATTATTTAAATTTTAATCAATTTTTTACACATATTTTAGTTGTCAGACTTTCAGTGCATGACAATTGTTAATAATATTAAGATTTAATTGAAATTGGAATCTGGTTTGTAGGATTTTGATTGTGAAATTTTTTATTTTAGCATAAATCTGTGAATTAAAATAATTCAATTTGCTCTAAAACTTAAAAACATTTTAGTTCTCATTTTAAGAGGTGTCGTTGACACAAATATTACTCAATTACACAAATTACTGCTACTTAATAATATTTGTAGGTCAAAATAAGATTGCAGTCCTTGTACTTTTATAGTATTTGAGATTTACTCCTTATATTTTAAAAGTTAAAAATTAAATCTTTTAACTTTTTTTTTTTTCAATTTAAAAATCCTAACTCAATTATCAACACCATTAGTATTTTCTATCAAAATTTGTTAACTTAGAATATTTATTTTTCTGTCAATCATATATCACATAATATAGGGTAGCACAATTAATATGTTAAGTTGGTAAATTTGACCAAAAAAAAATAAAGATGTTAAATGATTGGATTTTTTTTTTGGGGGTGGGGGGTGGGGGGCACCAAATAGGCATATATACTGATAAATGGCTACCGGGAACGCCTACAGGTAAGGTGCAATCAGCGCAATTGGATATGACATTTACTATGGTTTCCGGCCTGATAAATCAAAACGAAATGGTTTGGGATCAGAAATTACTTCATATGCTGTTTTCTAAGGATGAAGCATGTCTGATTGGTAGCATTCCACTATCGAAATTTGGCATGGATGATATGCTGGTGTGGCAATATGATAACTCAACTCCGGGGTTATAGTGTCCGAGCAGGTTACAAAACCGTTATGGGGTTCAATGGCAACATATCATACAACCATGGGGTTGAAATAGACATACAGGGGAAATTATTTTACAATGCATTATGGTCTTTCCGTTGCCTGAAAAAACATCCTTTTGACAGCTTGTCGTTTTTACAAAAGATTTATACCCACAAGAGCTACTCTCTTTGCTCGTCGAATCCTCATTGATCCGCTATGCCCTTTGTGTTGACATGCAGAGGAGACGCTATGTCATTTATGCTTTGAATGCTCTCATACGGCTGCTATATAGTCAAGATTGCAGGTTTCATGGCTTGCTCGATTGAACACGGCAAGCTTGCAAGACTGGTTCCTTCATTTCTTCACTTTCCCGGACCTGTGTACCAACTCGAAAATTTCGGTGGTTGTGTGGTGCTTGTGGTATTGCCGCAATCGCTTTGTTCATGAAGGTAGGAATGTCTCCATTCCAGATATCAAGTTGTGTGTAGCTTCTTACCTGTGTCAATGCTCATCCCAGCCTGGTTCGCCGGCCCTTGATGCTGTTAGCCGAAGGACGCAATGGGTGCCTCCACCTACGGGGCTTTACAAGGTGAACTTTGATGCAAGCTTTTGCTCAAATACTGGTGATCGGAGGCTAGCTTTTGGGTTTCGGTCCTGCTCTTTCCGACATGTCTGAAGATTGGCGAACGAGGCGGCTCATGTCCTTCCGGAGCAACCAGTCAGAGAAGCTGATGGTCTTGTGTGGATTGAAGAAGACCCCGCTTGCCTTGTACATCAGCTTCACCTCGATCGTGCTGGTAATGGTCCCTCATAGACTGCACTCGCTTAACTCTTGTCCTGACTTCTCATTAGTTTATCTTCTGTTGTTATGGGACTTTGTGGGGAGCTTATGGGCTATAGGTAGGGTGTAATTAGGTGGGCCTGCTAGCAGGGTTAGAGTGGCTCATGATTTGATAAGATGTTAGTTTTCTCAAAAAAAAAAAAAAGAAAGGCAAATTTTCAAATATATTGTTCCTAAAAAATTGCATGCCACAAATTTTAAAAATATATAATAGGCATATAAAAAATTATAAAATTAAAAAAATTATAAAATTAATAGATTTGGTAAATTTATCATTTAACAAAATGAAAATTAGGAAAAAAAACTTAAAAATGTTTTATTAAGTTATGGAAAATATTTGAGTTATTAAACTTTTTCTTTTCATTAAAGAAAAAATTGTTATTTAATAAAAAAATACCTTGATTTTATTTGCTCGTGTTTTCACAACTATTTTAATAGTGATGTATTAAACTTTTCTTTACTAACTTTTCATGGTGAAAGGATGAAAATAGATTAATTATATATATAATAAGATTAAATGCTATCGAAAATATTTCAAACACAAATATTGTATGTCTAAACAATATGAAGAAAGCGAAAAAAAAAATATAAAGAATATATTTTTTAGTTAGGATCACACAGATAAGTATGAGAGAACTGAATCGCATTAATATATAAAATAAATGTTTAAATGGGAAACAAATATTTATATTATTTTTGTTCATTGAAAAGTATCATATCACAGAAGATGCAAACAAAGGAGACTTAAAAGCTCACTAAAGAGGGCACAAGCCCATAAAGATACAAGTGTTGGGAATTGTAATATCCACAGATAGTTATTATTTGAGAATAAGTGCTTTTGACCCAAAACAGCTTTTTGAAGTCATTTTTTCTAAACCATTTTATCCTCTCACCTTGAATAGAAGAAGTTTTAGTGATTAATTAATTGCTATATTGAGGTTGAGAAGTTGCAGTGAATTTGTAAGAATTAATAAAGTAACTTGTGGGTCAGATTTTTGGTGTGCAACTGTGTCAATCAACAATTTGAATGGGTCTACTGAGATATAGCTATTTTGATCACTCTATAATTGAATATTTTTACCTTTTTTAGAGATGTCTCTACTGGTGAAAATGCTTTTCCACACTTAGGAATAGGATGGTTTGGGTTTCACTAGTTAAAAAGGGTATTTGTTGCAATATTTTTGCGGTGATGGCTTTGGTTAAAAGGCAATGTTTGTCATTAAGGGTACGCTAAGTGATTTTTTTGTACAAGTGTTTCATTGAAAAGATTCATTTTGCAAATTCTTATGCCTATGTGAGAAATGCAAGCACATAAAATGTCCAATGCAAGCACATAGAATGTCCTAGTTACAAGCGTGAAAATTTCTATCTCTCAAGTCATGGCCCCACTAGAAAGACCTAATTCCTGTCTATATAATCACAAATAGCAAAGGGGCTTTAAAGATGGAGTA
This sequence comes from Gossypium stocksii, assembly GCA_020496765.1. Lineage (NCBI taxonomy): Eukaryota > Viridiplantae > Streptophyta > Magnoliopsida > Malvales > Malvaceae > Gossypium > Gossypium stocksii. The sequence continues at coordinate 15,830,042 of CM035621.1, forward strand.
GATTTGGTTAAAGCTAGTCTTTCTATGAAGGAGAGGCATTTAAATTTCTAAGAGACAAATTTCAAGTTGAATTTATCAAGTAGTTTGCTAAAGAATTCTCTCTTGTTATGGATTTTTCCCAATTCAAGACCCAAATATTTTCCTAAACTGCCCACTTTTTTTAGCATTTAAAATGCCGCTGAACCATTTTCTTGTATGGACTTTTATGGAAAGGCTAAGAAAAAGTTCTTGCTTCTCAAAGTTGATTTGTAATCAAGAGAGAGAGAGAAAAAGAGAGCAGAAGTTTATAAGAAGAGATTTTAGCTTTCTACATTAAAACACATTGGCATTGAAGAAAATGTAGCAATCGTTAGCAAAAATGAGATGGTTTTTTAGATAAGCATTTTTAGAGATTTTGATACCTTTAATAGATCCATCATTTTTAGCTTCTTTGAGGAGATGAGAAAGGATATTCATACACATGATAAACAGATAAGGAGAAAGGGGGTCACCTTGTTGCAGACCTTTGTTGGGTGAGAAGCTTTTGGAAGGTGAACCATTAACCAACACTTAGTAAGATACAAGAGAGATACATTGTCTTATTATCTTGATCCAGTGTTGATTAAAACTAATTGCTTCCAAAACCGTGAGAAAGAAATCCTAGTTAATTCTATCAAGAGCTTTGCTCATATCGATTTTGAAAGTGGCAAGGGAGGCTCTACCCTTAATTTTCCTTTTGACTGTATGGCGTAATTTAAAAGCTAGGATAATATTATTAGTGATAAATTGCCTAGGAACAAAATCATTTTGGTAAGATGAGATGAGCGATGAAAGCGCCTCTTTGAGCCGATTAATAACAATTTTTGAAATAATCTTGTAAGCCATATTGCAGAGATTGATTGGGTGGTAATAAGAGGGTTGGGATTGAGAAATTCCTTTTGAGACGAGAGTTATAAGGATTTTGTTGAGTTCTTTTAGTAGATGGCCTAAGTTGAGAAAAGATATGGTGAAGGCCGTGACATCTTCACCAATTATATCATAATACTTTGATAAAATAATCACGGCTTGCCATCAATACTAAGGGCTTTGAGGGCTCTAATTTGAAAAACAACTTTTTTAACCTGGGAAGGAATAAAGGGTTTAGAGAGAGAGGTTAAGCCATTTTGAGAGAGATAGGGCATATTCAAGTAGTTGAGAAAAGAGAGTGTTGAGTCTCTATTGAAAGGGGCTAGAGCCTTAAAGAGGTCAACAAGAAGTTTATGAAAACATACTTGATGGCTAAAGGGTTATCATTCCATCATTTAGGAATGGCATCAAAGATTCCATAGATTCTATTGACAAATATTCTCTTTTTGGTGGTGAAATGGAAAACTTTAGTGTTTCTATCTCCCAAGCAGTTCCAATGAAGTCTGAATTTCTGAAGCTAGTGGAGATGCTCCGGTTCTTCAAGTTGTTCCAAGCTTTTTCTGATGGATTTTTCCTTATCTTGAGATACACCAAAAGAAAGCTCAGATTGATTTTTCATAAGCTCGTGTTCAAGATTTTTCTTTCTAATAGCAATATTACAAAGACTTCTTTGTTCCATTTTTGCAAGGCCGAACTCAAGGCTTTCAACTTACATAAATGTTTATAAGAGAGGAAACCTCTACATTAATCTTCAAAGTCTCATTGATAACATCTCTAGATTGTGGATCGAGAGTTCACATAACTTCAAAAAACGATAAAGCCTTTGTTGAAAAAGAGTTAACTTGTTAGATAATAAGATCATCGGGCCATGATTGGAGAAGGCAACAGGTAGATTGAAAGCAGAGATGTTGGAATACGAGTTGAAGTAGTGGTTATTGGAAAAGGCTTTGTTGAGTCTCTCCCAAATTGCTTCTTCATGTTTCCTATTATTGGTCGAAGTGAAATAGGAGCCTTTAGATGGAATTTCAGAGAGGCATCATTACTCAAGACAATGGATTAACTCAGAAGAACCTTTTAAGTCATTAGAGAGCTTAGAAAGTTTATCTCTGTACCATAAAACTTGGTTAAAATCTCCAAACATAATTCAAATTTTGTTATTATCAATGGATTTGGAAAATTCAATGAGTTGATCCCAAACTTTTTGCCTATCATAAACTTAGGCTTTCTATAAATACAAGTAATCCAAGTACTTAGACTAGAATCCTTCATGTAGCAAGGAATAATATTTTCATTAATAGAGAAGACATTGCATTCGATATTCTTTTTCTAAAGCAAAACAGTCCCTCACTAAGGCAGTTCCATCCATTCCGACAAAATAGTCAAAGTTCCACCTAGAGAGCAAATTTCAAAAACTGTATTTGTTAGCCTTAGTTTCCCTAAAAAAATAGTCTACCACAATTCTAGAAATAAGCTGGGAATATTGATAAAATGTTAGAGGATTCCCAAGTCCCCTACATTTCAACTTAGGAATATCATGGCAAAGGGAGAGGCTGATTAGGGACAACCTACTTCAACCCATGTAGACTGGAGGGACACACATAATAGAAGTAGCATTAGAGTCAATTAACACATTTTCGAGTTAAACACGAGTGCTAAATTGGGGTTGCAAGAATACAAGTGCTAAATTGTCATCAATTAAAGAAACATGAACCTGGAAAAGCTATCATTAGAAACAACAACATAAGGTTTTTTTAAGAAAGGGTCTTCAATGGACATGGCTTCCGTTCTAACTTTAGCTTCAATAAGGCCATCATAAAGGGGCTTCTTGCTTTAAGACCTCCAAAATACTTTTTCTCTTATATCCAAATTGGTCCTACAATACATCAGAGGTGTAATCATTGTTTAGACTATCATAGCTGAGGTTATATTCATCTTCATTAGGAAATTGTTACGACGGGTCATGAGGACTAAAGTTTTCTAGGCTTAGGACATTGATAAACGATAAATTATAAAACGATAAATTATGCATGTTTTTACCTCATGCTAAGCCTAATTTATGGATGAATTATCATTGAATTTGTGGAAATTAGTGCTCTTAATCCTTCTATTTCATGTTTTATACCCAGGTAAGCTTAAGGAAGAGAAAAGAGCAAGAAACGGGCCAAAAAGAGGCAAATTAGGCCCAATTCAATAATCAACATGGCCCAGAGATTCACCACACAGCTGTGTCACACGGCCGTGCCACTTTGAGCATAAACACAGCCCAACCCCGACTCACACGGCCAGACCACACGGCCGTGCCACCTTAACAGGCCCGAGCACAGCCTGGGTTTCGGTCCATACAGGCGTGGCACACGGACGTGTCCCTGTCTTGAGGAAGTTCAATTTCACTCCGAAAAGGTTGCTTAGGGGCTAAGAAAGCCATTCTAAACTCTATATAAAGACCCTAGGAGGCAACTTCAAAGGACACATTATTTTTCCGCCAAGACGGGGAGTTAAAGGCAGGGAATTACTCGAAGGGAAGCTGATTGATCCATCCCAGAAGCCGAATTCTTCCTCAAGACTGAAGATCTCCCTTCAAATTCCTACAGGGGTTTTTGTGTTCTTTATGTTTTGTTATTTTTATTCTTCTGAGATGTTTTCTTTTATAATCATGAACTAAATCCCCCAAATACTTGAGGGGGATGAAACCTAAGACAGATCTTGTTATTATTTTCTCTTGAATTATATGATAGATATTTGATTTGTTCTTAATTGTGTTTTAACTCTTAAATTGATATTTCCGGGATATTGATTTAAGTTGAATGTGCTTGTGTAGAAGAGCAAAAGTCCCTGCATAGGAGTAGATCCAACACAATTAAGCAGAGTTGATCGTAATCCTAGAGATAGGATGACGAAAATCTACCAGATTAGGGTCAAACCTAATAAGGGAATCCATATATCGAGTTAATGCGATTCTTGGGGTTTTAATTAGAAAGAGATTTCAATTAATCAACCTAGGGTTAGTTGTTCTTAGTCTCGAGAGAGATATTAACATAAGTTAGGGATTTCTACGGATCAAGTCAAGTGAATAAATCGTCTAGCTCAAGAATTGATAACAAGTGAAGTCTAGGTGGATTCTCCCTTGAGTATTGCCCAAATCAATCAGTTTTTCCTAAAAGAGTTTTTCCCCAGTTTACTTTTTATGCATTCATAGTTAGTTTTAGAATTAGTTTAGTTTCATAAAACCCCCTTTTATTTTTAGGTTAAATAATAGAAAGGAAGTAAGTACTAGTACTTTTGGTTCCCTTGGGTACGATATCTCGGTCTTGCCAGTAAGCTATACTACTGTTCGATAGGTGCACTTGCCTTAAATTCGTGATAATAGTTAGTTTTTGGTACGACCATTATTATAAATTTTATTACTTCATATCACGCATATCAGACACTTTTAGGTTCTCGCTCAATAATCGGGGCTACATTCTTATTGTCAAGCCCTCCAATCACAGGGATTAGAAGTAAAAAATAAATTAATATTGTCACTTTTAGGAGCACCTTCAACATTTTCATTGTCAATATACAACACAAAATTAAAAGGACCAGAAGCAAAATTTCTAAAAATTCTTGTATCAGTAAAGTTGTTTATTGATAGCAAGATGCAGATGGAGCTCTTATTAGGCCATACAAAGCCTTGGCTTGACTTGATTTGGCTGGGTTGGTGGAATCATCAAGAAGAAGAAGGAGAAGGCAATTGGTAAAAGCCACATCAGAATTTGATAGACCAATAAAGCACAGTTTGTTGTTTATAGGTTGAACAAAAGCCATAGCATATGTTTCGAAGTTGAGATATGAACTCTTAGAGAGGAAGCAAGAGGATAGTTCAACAATAATCCATTCAAACAGTTTGAATTTTCAGCAAGCCCACTAGTTCTAAAGCTGTTCATTGGCCCTGATAAAAGGGGTATGAAATTGAACCCTAATTGAATCATCCACTTCCAAATTAAGGGAAAATGGATCAAAATTAGGGATCGAGGCTAAGATGGGATTCGTAATAGAGTCACTAGAATTTAGGATGATAGCTAAAGCATAATTATCAAATGTAAGGGAAGAAAAGGGAATAAATAGGAGATCACTAGCAACAATATTCATCACTAGGTCCCTTTCTGACGGAGTTAAGTCTTCACTATTTTCTTCTGATAAGACTCTTTAACCACCTTGATCTTGTTGTTGGGATTCTTCCTTTTATTTAATAATATTATTAACTTTATTATCCATCATTTAAAGTTCAAATATATTATTTTTGAATAGTTTGTTATTCCTCTATGTATATATAGGTTGGTATTGTTTAACAAGAGTGATATGAATAAAAACCTTCTTCTCTAAATTACTTTTTGTTTCGCTATTTCCATATGGTATCAGTTGCCTATCTCAAATGAGGTTAAGTTTCGATTCCAATGACTATTGACAATTCCCTTTCCAACCCTTTTGACCCCAACAATCACCTCACCATAGTCGCAATCCAGAACTCTATCAAACTTAACTCTACCAATTATCTTTCCTGGAAAACCCAAATTGAATCTATCCTCATAGGCTATGACCTCTTTAAATTCATTGATGGCACACATCTTTGTCCGCCAAAAACTATCACCACCAATAACAAAATCTCCACCAATCTGGCATATCAAACATGGCTACGCCAAGACAAACTCTTGTTTGGAACATTAGTTGGCACCATCTCTCAAAACCTTATACCTCTAATCTTACGATGCATAACCTCAGTTGAAACTTAAACGGTCCTTGTCAACACTTATCCTTGTCTATATCGTGGCCATATCAAACAAATCAAAGATAATCTCAAAAACATTTCCAAAGGCTCTCAAACTATCACTGACTATATGCAAGCTGTTAAAATCAAAGTCGATGAGATTGCTACTCTTGATAAAGCATTAGATACAGAGGATCTTATTGAAAAAGTCCTAGAAGGGCTTGATGACACCTTCCAACTAGTTATCAATGCTGTAATAGTCGAGATACTGCCATCACCTTTGATGAGTTACATGAAAAACTGATCAATAGAGAGCTCGCCTTACACAACTCCTCCTCAAGTGTATCAGTCACCACCTACTCAACTTACACTCGATACTCAAACCAGCAGTTTCACTAATCTCCTACGCCATCTGTATCTCAACAGTACAATAGACCTATGTGTCCTTTTTTGGGCAAATGTCAGTGGTGCCGAACTCAAGGGCATGTTGTCACTGAGTGCTCTCTCTTTCGCCAATAGTTCCCAATACAGCCACACCTTCACGTCAGGTTATTCATCGACATCACGTACGCCTCTACCATGGTAACCTCAAGCTCATGTAGCTACCTCTAATTCTTCATCCTTTGATCCCTGGTTATTAGACATTGGTACAACACACCACATCACAACCGATCTCCAAAATTTGTCTTTTTACAATCCCTACACTGGCTCGGATGAAATAATGATTGGTGATGGCTCAGGCGTTCCTATTACTCATTCTGGTTCTACCACTCTTCGCAGTCCCTTTCACTGATTTACTCTATCTAATGTCCTCTATGCTCCTAATATGAAACACAATTTAATTTCTGTATGTCAATTTTACAAATCGAATAATGCTTCTATTAAAGTCTTACCTTCTTCTTTTCTTGTCAAGGATCTACAGACCAAAGCAATTCTTTGTCAAGGTCAACCCAAACATGGTGTCTGAGTAGCCCTCAAACTCCACCTCATTACTTGCTTTCTCTACAATAAAGACAACACTTCCTGTTTGGCATCACCTACTTAGTCACCTATCTCTCTCAACATTTAAGTACATGATTTCCTCTTTTTATTTAGATGTTAACACATCTTCTCTTTTAGATACATATTGTAATGCCTGTCACTCTAATAGAAGTCACAAACTTCCTTTCTCCACTTCCACCTTATCTTTTTCATACCCTTTTGAAATAGTTTTTACTGATGTACTGTAACACCTCAACCCGTATCCATCATTGGAATAGGGTCACGAGGTATTACCGGAGTTTATAGAACTTTTTTTTTATCAAATGATAACTCATTTTATAAGAAATTATACAACTTAAATTTTACCACTCTTCCATAAACACATGTATATTTTCATTTGATCATTTTCCCTTTTGATGTATCAAATAATAAACATATTACCATTTAACCGATAGCTTGGCACTTGTCTAAGCGTCAACAACAACAGTCATTAGTATACTTGAATATATTTCATATAATTTTAGAATCGATAAACTCATTGTATCAACATATCATACTTGAGATTATTACTTATTACGGCTTACCCAATTTTCATGTATCAGCATATTAAAGATAGCCACATATTCATATAATATGATACATATTATTCTCTTGCCATTTCTTCAAAACATAAATCATTCATTATACCAAAATTTCATGTATCATTGTTTTCATGAATTTTGTATATATTTATTCCGGGACAATTCATAATCTTGAACATGCATAATTATCAAGTAAGTTTCATATACATGTATTTTCCATGTCATATTTTTTAAAATATCGAATAAATATCGTTTTCTTGTATTTCAAGTTCAATTTCATGATTATTGTTTCGTGCTCAAATTATTTCCATGTCAGGGCCTTTATTCATTAAGTCATTCGAAATTTCATCGTCATACAATTAATATTATTAAAGTATACGAATCTATAATCATGGATGCATATATTCATCAATAAATTCCATGTACAAATATCATCATCTTATATTTCCATATATCTAGTATCACTGTCATTTTTTTTTTCATGTACTTCAGGAATATATGTACAAATCTTTTTATATACATATTTCCTTTTCTGGTCAGGATTCTTATCTACTAAATTTATCGGAATATCGATAGTTAAAATCATATAGTATACTTAAAATATGCAAATCCGTAATCCATAAATTCACATTTACCCTTTTTAGCTATGTGTTTACCATCTTCTATATTTATCCCGTTGAATTTCTCGAAATTTCGATGGATATCCATAGTACACTCTTGGTGTACAATCTCATTAACCGTCAATTCATACAGGAGTACACTTTTAGTGTACAATTCCAAGTCCATCAATTCATATGCATGTGTCGCCATGGTATCTTTCAACCATGGTCTTATTCATTGCCATGGTATCTTTCAACCATGGTCTTATTCATTTTCTCAATTTGTTGCCATGGTATCTTTCAACCATGGTTTTATTCATTGCCATGGTATCTTTCAACCATGGTCTTATTCATTGCCGTGGTATCTTTCAACCATGGTCTTACACATTTCATTTCAGTAAGCACACTCCCGCGAACCTTAATTCTTGGCACACTTCCGCGAACCTCAGCTCCCATGTATTCTTCAGAAGGGCCTATACACATATATTATTCGGGAGAGCCACCAGCACACTCCCGCGAACCTCATTTCCCATATATTCTTCGGGAGGGCTGATATTAGAATTACCCTTCCGGGCTTCATCCTTTTTCCTGTATTCTTCGAGAGGGCTACATCAGAATAGGATCACCCGTCCAGGCTAGATCCTTTTTACCGTCAATTCCTTTTCCAATGATCCATCGAAATCCATTCCATTCAACCGGGATTTACTTTCTTTTTATATCGAGTATTATCAATATTTCATCAATTATTAAGCATTGATCATTCAAATAATATTTTCATCACATAACCACATATTTCAAGTGTTTAAAAATATAATTCAAGTTACACGAACTTACCTCATTGCTTGTCCGTGTTTATAAATTCATTAATCCAATATCTTTTCTTTTTCACGTTCAAGTCTCGCATTTGAGTCGTTGGGATCTTTATAAATAAATTTGACCATTGTTTTCATTCATTCCATATTCTAATACATTCAATTAATGCTCTAGGCAAAATTACCATTTGGCCCCCAAACTTTTAATTAATGACGATTTTACCCTTAGGCTCAGAAAAATAAATTCTTGCGATTTAATCCTTATTTCCAGCCGTTGTCATCATACATATTAATGAGAGCCCATAAATTCTATAAAATATCAAAATTTTCCATAATTTCAACACTTTTCAATTTAATCCTTAAAACATGTTTTCCCCCGATCTTGAACTAAATTAACAATTTTCATTTAAAATTTTCAATTTAAATAATAAAATAATCCATTTCATGTAATTTGATCATTTCTAACATTTTTACAAAATTACCCATAAAGTTTTACTTTTATTCGATTTAGTCCTTGGGCTTAAAACATACAAATTAGTCATGCTAACTGAATATTCATACATATTTTCCTCCTCCTCCTCTCCATTCCACATCCTTAATTTATATAATATGCTTTTAAGTACATTATCAATAATTTCACTATTTACTTATATGTGAACATTCAAGCTGTCCACCTGCGTCATAGTCACTAAATTATTTATATCTTGAGTTACAGAAATCCAAATTAAGATCCGTTAATTTTCCATGAAACTAGGCTCACATATATTCTTACCATAAAATTTTTAGAATTTTTGGTTTAGCCAATAAGTACAGTTTATTCTTTAAAATTATCCCTGTTCTGCTGTATAACTGTTCCAACCTTTCTTCATTAAAATTTAATTATCTCCTCGTACGGGACTCGGATGATGTTCCCAATTATTTCTCTTGAAAATAGACTCACTAATTATTTCAAACAAATAAATTTAAGTCTCTAATTATTTTTATACAATTTTTGGTGATTTTCCAAATTCAAAACAGAGGATCCCGAAATCATTCTGAACCAGTCTCACAAAAATATAAATATCTCAGAATACACAATCCATTTACTTGTTCTGTTTCTTTTATATGAAAATAGACTCAACAAGCTTTAATTCCATATCTTACTCAACTTCTAATTCAGTTTCTACCATTTTTGGTGATTTTTTTAAATTTAGCTTACTGCTGCTGTCCAAAACTGTTTTAGTGCAAGATATTAATTATTAAGTTTATATCACCCTTATTTTCTTTCTCTACACCATTTCCCATCACTTTATCTTATTTTATCTTCACTACCATATCAAGAACATAGAATCATATATAAGGAAACTCTACATTAACATCATTTACATGCTTTTTCAATAATATTAAACTTAAAAATACATGGAAATCTTGATGTTCTTACCTTGTTTTATTGTTTCCAAACTTTAACTTCACTTTCTCTCCTCCAGCTTCTATTTCTTGAATCCAACTTGATATTCTAACTCCTCATAGCCTCCTTAACATTTTTCTCCTTCGGTAGCTATGGAAATTCTTTTGATTTCTAGGTGAAAATGGTGAATTTTTGGTGGAAGGACCAAATTGTAAAGAAAGCCAAACTTTCTTTCCCCCCTCTTCTCTCCTAACGTGAATTGCATGGAAAAGGGGTGGTGGTTTTTCTCCTTTTTTTTTTCCCACATACACATATATATAGACTAAATAAAATAAGAAAATATCTTATTAAAATATTAATAAAACAATAATTATTTAATTATATAATTATAAAATATCATCAATGTAATCATTACTTTCTAGATTTCTCTCTCTTCCAATTGACCATTTTACCCTTTATGATCTTTTAAAATTCCATCATTGAGTCATCACTTAATTTTGTAAAATTACAATTTAGTCCCTCATAATTCTTCACCTATTCAATTTAGTCCTAATTCATCAATTTTCCTTAGTTTCTAGATTATTCTACCCTTAAAATATTTGCACTATTGGTCCTTCAACTTTTCCATATTTACACTTTAACCCCTTAAATTTTAAGTATTTACTCTTGGGCCACAAAACTTTTCTCACTTCTACGATTTAGTCCTTTCTTGGATTAATACATCATAATCACTTCCTACATAGATTTTGTTGATATAGCTCAAAATTTCTCTTTTTATTTCTTTATTTCTTTATTTTACTATATCAATGATAGAAATTTTCGATATATTACATGTACGAACCTCTCCAATACACTCTGTTGAAAACTTTAAATATTATATAATCTTTGTCGATCACTTTACCAAATACATATGGTTGTATCCTTTAAGGCGCAAGTCTGAGGCTCGTGATACTTTTATCCGTTTCAAAGCCATTGTCTAAAAGTTCTTCAACGTTGAATTAAAAAAATTTATTTAGACAATGGTAGTGAATACCTGATGTACTATTATATTTGACACTTTTTGCTTGCTAATTCCTTTGTCTTGTGAACTTTTCACTACTTAATTGGTTGCATTTGATTTATTTCTTGTGTAGTGAACCCAATACTGGAAATGGCAACAAAAGGACGTAATCTGCAGCTTTTTTTCTTTCTTTTTATTTTGCCATGGCTGAAGACATGGGCACGACGTTGGGCACAACGCGGATCTGACGTGGCAGATCAGAAGTCAACGCAGGGAATATTCTGGAAACAACTCAGCATGATCTGTTGACGTGATTTAGGGGATTTTGGATTTCATTTTCATAATTTTAGGATATTATCTTTTTAATTTGATTAGTTTCCTTGTTGTTTTGGGAATTTGAAGCCTATAAATACCCACCTTTGGGTAAGGCTAAGGATCATCTCTTGTCTTTAGTCCTTGTTGCTACTTTGTTTTCATTTTCAATAAAGTTTTCCTCTTTTGTTTTATTTTTGCTTTATTTTATTTTATTTTATGCTTTTACATTATCAAAACATGTTAAGCGTGATAATCAATATCATGCTTGGCTAATTTTTCTCAAGCTAAGAGCTAGTACGAATCAATTCCACGCGTGAGAATTGAATATTGCTTAAATCCCTTCGGGATACATTTTCGTCTTTCTGCTCAGATAGTTTGGCAACCGGCCTTACTAAAACTTTCAAACGTTTTTCAAATCAAAAGGGATCCGTTGGTCTGGAATCGTTTAATTATATAGTTGGGAGGAAGGATCGGCCTGTGGCATTTCGACTTCTTATGAACACTCTTAGCGGCGGTTCGCTAATAAGGAAAGACGAGATCAAAAACGATTCTCAGTGAGACAACTTCCGAGCCAGGCTTTTCCTATTTTAAAACTAAGTATTTTAACGGCGATAGATGTGGCTGATTTACTTAAGAATCAACTTTCGAAGATAGACTTGGGAAGATCGGTTACATGTGAGAAAAGCAAGTTACGATGGGTTGGGCCTCGTAGATTGTAACCGACATGAATCCCAGAGCAAAAATCTATTTTCGATGATCGTGGGAATTGACGAAACTAGCTCGAGGCGATTCTTATACTTGTGATTATTCAACTTAATCTTTCACCTTCTTTATTTTACTACTTCTACTTTAATACATCTTTCTTTGCAATCTTACTTGTTTATTTTATTTCCTTGTTACTTCTCAAATCGCGCCAACCTTTTTTTTACTCTCTCTTTCAGCTCTTGGGTCGGGAACAAGAAATTTAATCAAGAATTCCATTAAACTCCCTGTAGATCGACCCTCTTCCACTATTCTACCTTTTTTTATTTTATTTTTGAAGAGGTTTATTTTATTTTGATAGGTAAAACGATGCTTGTCAATACCAAGCCTTATTGTCGTTTTTCAACATCAATAGAATTTCTCATCTTACATCTCCTCTTCACACCCCTGAGTATAATTGCTTTACTAAATGTTGACATTGACATATAGTAGAAATTGGTCTCTCCCTTCTTTCCAATGCCTCAATGCCTCTATCTTATTGGTCATATGTCGTTTCCATAGCTGTTTATCTTATAAACCATATGCCTACGCCCATCCTTCACAATGACTCCTCATACTTCAAAATTTTTGGCACTCTTCCTACTATAGCAAACTCTGAAGCGTTGGTTGCCTTTGTTATCCTTGGATACGTCCCTATACTTCTAAAAAACTTGAACCCAGATCGACTCCTTGTCTTTTTTTTGGCTACTTGTCTAATCAGAGTGCCTATATCTCCCTTGATATGTCTTCCCCTCGCCTATATACTTCTTGTCATATTCGTTTTATTGAAACTGTCTTCCCTTTTACACAAACTGCTCCTACTTTTTTGAGAGCTACTCCCGTTACTATTTCTAAATAGTGTTCCTTTTTTATACCAATCATTACTTCATCCGCTTCAACACTTACCACTACACCCACCTCTAATGTCCCATCTCCTTCTACCACTTCATCCGATCCAAACTTTCAGCCGTCTTCTTTGACTATTGGACCAAATCGTCTCACCAAACACTATACCTACTCAACCTGAATTACCAACCCTCTCCACATCCACTCAACCTGAATTACCAATTATCACCACCATACAACAGCCCTTACCCTCTCCCGGTATTGTTACTCGTTCCAAACACAATATACGTAAACCCATTCAAAAATTCAGCCTTCATACAAAACTCTACCACCTTACCCGTGAACCAACCACAGTTACTCAAGCCTTAAAAGACCCTTAGTAGAGGCGTTCCATGTCCAATGAATTTGATGCTCTTCTTCGCAATAGAACATGGGAGCTTGTCCCATCATGCCCCACTCAAAATTTAATAAGTTGTAAATGGATATTCCGCACTAAATATCATTCTGATGGCTCTCTTGATAGGTACAAAGCCCATCTAGTCACAAAAGGCTTCCATTAACGCCTGGGTGTCAATTTTACTAAAACTTTTAGTCCCGTTGTTAAACCAACCACGGTGCGTCTGGTATTTAGCCTCGCTATTAATCATCGTTGGGCCCTTCATCAGCTTGATGTTAATAATGCCTTCCTCTAATGCACCTTTTTAGAGGATGTGCTTATGACTCAGCCTCCGAGATTCATCAACCGTGATAATCCTAATCATGTGTGCCAGCTTCAGAAAGTTATCTATGGGCTTAAACAGGCTCCGCGTGTTTGGTATCATGAATTACGATCATTCTTGCTATCTTTTGGATTTATCAACTCCGTTGCTAATGCCTCGTTGTTTGTTTTTCGTGGCCATAGTACTGTAATTTATCTTCTTGTCTATGTTGATGATCTCATTGTTACCGGTAATACCTCTTCAGCTATATCTCAGTTTCTTTAGCACTTATTGCTCGGTTCTCATTGAAGGATCTTAGTCACTTACATTATTTTCTTGGTGTCGAGGTCATTCCCCATGCTCATGGCTTATTTCTTAGTTAGCGCAAATACATTACTGACCTTCTTCATAGAGCTTAGATGACTAAAGCTAAATCGGTTTCAACACATATGTCCTCCTCGGTGTCTCTTACTTTACATTCTGGTTCCCTATTAGTAGATGCAGCTGCCTATCGCACCATTATTGGTAGTCTTCAGTATCTCTCGTTAACACGACCCGATATCTCCTATGTTATTAACAAGTTGTCGCAATTCATGCACCAACCCACGACTGACCATTGGATTACCGTCAAATGACTATTACGCTATCTCTGTAGTACCTTGGATCATGGCCTCTCCATTCATCATCATTTGCCTCTTGCCCTTCATGCTCTCTTTGATGCTGATTAGGTTAGTGACAAAGATGGCTTTACCTCTATAAGTGCTTATATTATCTATCTTGGTCACAATCTCGTGTCTTGGAGCTCGAAGAAACAAAAAACCATTGCTCGGTCTTCTACCGAAGCTGAATATCATTACGTGGCTGATACAGCTTCTGAGTTACACTGGCTGTGCTTATTTCTGTCTGAACTTGGTGTCATCATACCACAACAACCAGTTATATATTGTGACAATGTTGGAGCCACTCATCTCTGTGCTAATCTAGTTTTTCATTCGTGCATTAAGCATGTTGCGCTAGACTACCACTTCATTCGTAAATAAGTCTAAAGTGGTTGTCTTCGTGTATCTCATATTTCCACTATCGACCAGCTTGTTGATGCTCTTACAAAATTGTTACCTCGTCGACAGTTCCTTAATGTCGTCAAGATTGGACTCGCTTTAACGTCATCCATCTTGTAGGGGTATGATAAGATTCTTCAACCACCTTCATCTTATTATTGGGATTCTTCCTTTTCTTTAGTAATATTATCAGCTTTATTATCCATCATTTAAAGTTCAAATCTATTATTGTTAAATAGTTTGTTATTCCTCTATGTATATATAGGTTGGTATTGTTTGACAAGAGCGATATGAATAAAAACCTTCTTCTCTAAATTACTTTCTGTTTTGCTCTTTCCATATCATCATCTTCATCCATTGAGTTAGATTCCCCCTCCTCATCAACAGGAATTGGGTTAGTCCTACTTGAAATACCATTGACATGGGTAGGATTTTCTTTATCATCTTAATCTACATTATCATTTCTTGAAGGTGTGGTTCTTAAACTTGAAATCTTATTCTTTTGGAGAAGGGATAAGATGAACTAGTGCAAAATCTAGCTTGAAGAGTGTCAAGGTTCACATAAGTGGAACAGTTTGTGCCTCTAGCTTTGGCTGCTTTAATGCAATATCTGAAATAGATTTGATTAGCATTGTTTTCAATTTCATATCCCAGATCCTCATGAATCTCATCCATTTGCTCATTTACCATATACTCAACATCTTGAAGATCACTAGAACAATTGTTTCGCATGTAACTGATCATTCTATAGTTAATACACATTTTGCATATGCGCTCATACCGAAAATGAACCCATTGCCTAACTCCGTCATTTCTTTGGATGTTGCATCCAGTGATTAGAGGCCTCTAAAGGTTTATTTCCATTTTGACACTTAAAAAATGAATGTTTTGAGGAGTCTGGTTATAGTTGTCCACTTGCACTATCCTTTTAGTGGTTCTCCTAATCTGGTTGCCACAAAAGAACAAAGATACTCCAATGGGAGTCCCTAAATTTGTGTACAAATAGTAAGGTGGCAAAGAGTTCCCTAGAAGGAGTGATGTTGGGGGGCCATCTAGCTAACATAAGTAGGGCACTATTAATGGCGTATGGCCCTTCTTAAAAGATTTGATGAAACTCAGTCATGGATTCAAATTTAAGAATGAAAAAAAAATCATCGCTTTTGGAATCTATATGTACCCTACCTCGAGTGTTCCAAAGTCTATTGGTCATGCATTCAAGACAATAAGGATTGAAACATATATAGTCATGCATACATCTGATTAGGTAGTGATTCCATTATGCTCTACTAACTTCAAGCTTTGGCTGGTTGAAAGGGATAACAAGCCCCTTTTTGAGTGCTGCATTTGTATGGAGATAGACTTAAGCTTGAATGGTATGTTGCATGTTAGAGTCATCCTCAGAAGAGGTATTCGAAGATCCTTATCAAACCAAGCACAATCTTTAGAAGGTGATCTTTCCATTGAAAGCTTTAGAAGAGGATCAAATAAGGAAAGAATTGCAGAAAAGGAACAAGGGGAGAGTGATGGAGGGGAAGCCAGTAAATTGTGAAGAGAAACAAGAGCTATAAATCTTATTTTCTGGCATTAGAAGTGTCTATAAGTCATGGTGTTTTGGGAAGTTTAAACAATGAGAGAAAGGTTGAGGAGAATAGAGAGGAGGAAATGAAACGAAGGGTAAGAGCAATAATGAGGGGACACATGGGACTACAAATTTTCATTCATATGAAAAATGGCATAATATCAAGGATGGTCCCCATATTTTGTCAAATTTTCATTATGACAATTTTAGTTACTTTCAATTACTTTTTGCCACTTCCAATACTATATTAATAAGTTTCAAGCTAAGATTTTTTTTGAAGCTAATAATAGGATTGGGCTTTATTAGAATAAATTAAAAGTAAAAATCCATAAAGTTAAAAAAACCAAAAAAGAAACAAAACAGAAAAAGGCCCAAATTTTAACAATGGCCTAAATATTCAAAAAAGGAAAAAATAAAAATTAAGAAGAAACTAGAAACTCATAATTATCGTCACTCTTTTTCTCAATCAGAGAACTTTGATGCCCGTCTCATATATTAATCTGCCATTTCTTCTTTATGACGGTTCCATATTTCCAAGGAAAGCTTTTATCACCTAACCACTAATCTCCTCGTTTCAAACTTTCCTTTCTTCCTATTCTATTCCACCTATTTTCAGTCTGGTTCTTGCACTCTATCATAGTCTTTTTGGTTTTTAGATATTCAAGGACATTTCTTATCAGGTAAATCTCCTCTTTCTTCTTCAACGATATGGTTGCCAAAGTATGTGCTAAACCATTTGCAGTTCTTGGAATATATTCAAAAATTAAGTTTTCAGATCTAGACGTTAACTGATGAATATCTTGTATATATGCTCTTACCTGTGATTTATCTTGTCGTTTTGTCTTACACTTTTTGATTATCGTTAATGAACTGCCTTCTATTATGATCTTTAGCCATTGCATGTTTATTCCAATTTGGGCTGCTTTACGACAAACAAGCACCTCAGCAGCGAAAGTTGAGTTCATTTCTTGATGAATCTTTGAGAATGATAAAAGAATATCCCTTTCGTTGTTTCTGACCATAATCCCAAAGCTGATTGACAGAATCGCCCATCGTATGCTTCATCAAAATTTATCTTTTCTGACTGACCATGTGGGTGCTTCCATTTTCTAACTTCTTGTGAAATTTTGGGGGGTTTTTATTTCAACCCCATTTAGTTCTGAAATCTAACTGTTGACAAAACTCGCTATTTTTTCCCAGTTCTACTTATATTCTCATACATTCTAGCATTCTGTTCTCCCCAGATTGCCCACAGCGCATAGCAAAATAAACTACACTAGGAGGGAGTGTTATGAGCGAAAACCTAGGTGAGCCACTGTAGGAACTCCATATTAGATTCTTATAGCAAATTCAAAATTAATAGTTCTGTCCATACTGACACTAAAACATGACATTCACGAAAGAGGTAGTCCATAGTTTCTGCTCCTTTTCCATATCGAGGGCAAATTACAGTATTTGTTAGCTTTCTGTGTTGCTTGTTAACTCATGTATGCAAGTAGTTCCAGGATATTTTCCAGACTATAATCTTAATTTTTTAAGGTAGGTTAAGAAGCCATAATTTTTTATAAAAATTTCTTTAGTCGATTTGTAAAGCATAAGTTTTAGGATCTTCTTTAGAAATTTATAATAGTTTATAGGTGCTACGTACCGAATATTCTCTCGAGAGTTCACCTCCAGGCTAAGAGATCGTCGCGAGGTTCTTTTGCCAAAGGAATATGAAGAATCTTTTCAGCTACTTCCTTCGAGAAGGTATTAACAATCAACTCTCTTTTCCAATCTCTGTCATTAGTATCAATTAGCTCAGCAACTTTAAAATCACTCAAATTATTAACAAATGACGATAATCTGAAATTTCTTGAATTTAGAATCCAAGCATCATTAATAACTGAGATATTCGTGCCCTTACCTACCTTCCTGCAAGATCTTTCCACTAAAATGCCTTTTGTTACCCATATGCTTTTCCATGTATACAAGCTATTATTCCCTAAACGCGAATTTAAAAAATTCTCACTTGGGAAATACTTCGCTTTTAGTACTTGCGCAGCTAAAGAGTTTGGACTATTTAAAATCCTCCATCCTTGCTTTGCTAATAGTGAGATATTAAATTGAGTCATACTCCTAAAACCCATTCCTCCCTCCTCTTTTGGACGACATATATGCTTCCACTGAAACCAATGTATTCCTTTTTTCCCGTATCCTTTTTTTCTACCAAAATTTTGTGAAAATGTTTTCTAATTCCCCACATAAAGATTTCGGTAGTGAAAACAGGACATAGCATAGGTTGGTATTGCCTGAAGCACAGCTTTAAGAAAAACCTCCTTACCTCCTTGTGATAACAATCTGTTGCTCTATCCTTCAATTCTGAAATAAACCCTCTCTTTAAGATTTTGAAGAGATTCTTTCTTTCGTCTGCCAACCTCGTTTGGAAGTCCTAAGTAATTTTGCATTTTTTTTATCTTTTTTTACACCTAAAAGTGTCGAGATTTCATCTTTTATTTCTTTTAATGTTTTGAACTATAAAAAATCGTAGATTTATTGTGATTCATGCATTGTCCTGAGCATCTTTTGTATTCCTTCAAAATTCTTTTCAATAAAATTCCTCCTCTATTTGTTGCTTCACCGAACAGTATATAGTCATCTGCAAAAAGTAAGTGTGATATCTCTAGACCTCTCCTACTGGCCTTTGCACCTTTGTCAAACCCTCTTTTATTGCCAATCTCATCAACGATGATAGTCCCTCATTGCATATAAGAAAAAGAAAAGGACTAAGAGGATCTCATTGTCCAACCCTCTAGTAGATTGAAAAACTCTTCCCCTTCCTTCATTAATATTTACTGCATAAGAAACTGTGGTAATGCATTTCATAATTAGTGCCACCCATTCATTTGCAAAACTCATTTGTAACATCACTTCCTTTAGAAAACCCCATTCAACTCTATCATAGGCTTTACTCATGTCAAGCTTCACTGTCATATACCCTTTTTTTCCTATACACATTTATCATAATTTCATAGGCTAAGAGCACGTTATAAAAAATTAACCTTCCAGGGACAAAAGTGCTTTGGGCCATATCAATACATCTCCCAATTACTTCTTGAAATCGGTTTGCAATTGTCTGCGCCACAATTTTGTAAACAACTGTACACAAACTAATACGTCTATAATTGATAAGATTTGTGGGTTTGGGATTTTTGGGATCAGTACAACATCCGTTTGATTAAAAGAGCCAAAAATCTAATCATTATTCAAAATTCCGAAGTAGAAAGTTATGACATCTTTACCTATGATGTGCCAACATCACTAAAAAAAAAATAGAGCTGGAAATTATCAGATCCTGGGTCTTTAGTAGGACCCATTCCTTTCAAGGCCGAATGAACTACTTCTGCCGTATAAGTTGACAGTAAAACAATATTAATATCAGGCGGAATATTGTTGTCTATGCCCGTTAAAAGATGAGATAGATCCCCAACTCCATTTGACGCAAATAGCTTCTGAAAAAATAAAGTAATAGCCTCATTGATCTCAGTTGTATCAGTAATCTCTCCTCCTTCATCTAATTCCAGTGTAGATATTGTGTTTATTCGTCTACGGATTGAGGTATACTTATGGAAAAAGGTTGAGTTCTTATGCCTTAGTTTGAGTCAATTTGCCCTTGCCTTTTGTTCCCAGTACATTTCATCTTTATCAATTTCTAAATTAAGATAAATTTTGGTATCAATAATCTTTATCAATTTCCAAATTAAGCTAACAAATTCTTTGTCATTACACCAATAATAATTATTGAGAAAATTTTTAAAAAATAACTTTGAATATAAAATATTTTCTCTTACCAAATTTGTATATCTATACTATTAATAAAATTTCTGACTGAGTTAGTGTCACAGGTTAACCATGTACCAACTCAGTTAGGAAATGACTAATACACCCTTTATGTTGCACTATTTTATGTTATTTTTAAATACAATGTGTTCTAAAAATAACATAAAATAAATAGTGCAACATAAGAGGTGTATTAGTCAACATAAAATAAATAGTGCTACATAAGGGGTGTATTAGTCATTTCCTAACTGAGTTGGTACATGGTTAACTGTGACACTAACTCAGTCAGAAATTTTATTAATAGTATAGATATACAAATTTGGTGAGAGAATTTTATATTCAAAGTTATTTTTTAAAAATTTTCTCAATAATTATTATTGGTGTAATGACAAAGAATTTGTTTTAAATATATTAAACACGAGTTCAATCCCTAAACATGTTAATTTTAGTTATTTTATGTAAAAATATATAAAAGTATGAAGATACAAAAATGTTATCAAAATAACAATAATGATCATTTAATAAAAGAGTATTAATCATTTCATAATCGAGTTAGTACCCAATTAACTTGTGATACCAACTCAATTAAAGCCGAGTTAATATCAATTTAACTCATGGTCAACTCAATTAAAAATTTTATTAATAGTATAGATGTACAAGTGGAATACTAATAAATTGTAAAATTTAATATAGGCTTATTTAGTCCGCTAATTTCTTTTGATAAGATATTTATTTTACAACTTAAACTTGGATTTTTTTAATAATAAATGTACTTTATTTTATTTTTTTATACATTCATCAATTTTTAAGATATGGAATGATTTTTTCGAGATATGAATTAAATACTTAATAATATTTTAGTAATTTTTTATATCATTGACATATAATTTTGGTTATTTTTTTTATTCTGAACCTCGAACTTATAAGTTATAACTTAGAACCCCGAATTCAAAATCTTGAATCATAAATTTCAAATCACAAACTTCAAGTTTTGAATCTCAAATCCAAAACCCTAAATATAAAATCTTGAACCCTAAATATTAAACTCCAAACCTTATCAGGTTTGAGGTTCGAAATTTAAGATTTAGGATTTAAGATTTTGAATTTGAGATTCAAAACTCAAAGTTCAAGATAAAAAAATTACTAAAATTATTAAGTATTTAATTGTGTTCGTGTCACAAGTCAACTCGATATTTAATTTTTAAAAACTAGATTTTTAATATTGAATTTTGTTTTCACTGACTTCATAGCTTTTTGACGTGATTATAGAAAAATGACAATATAGTGTTAAACAATTGGAGTGTATTTAATATTTTTAGTATGATACATTTACTTATTTCAATTTTCTTTTAATTACAAGTTAAACTAATTTAATTTTAATTTTATAAATATTGCGTATGTGTTATTATTATTAATTTCAAACCTCATTATTTATTGAATGTTATTTTTAAATATATACTTGTGTTTTAAATACGTATTTTACACACGCATACATATGTGATAGAATTTCTATAATTAATAAAATATAAATAAATCATTACTAAAACATTTTTACTTAATAAATTAATTTTGTTTCATATACTTTTTATATATACTAATTATTAAAACAGCTAAAAGTATATTATTCAAATTATCAAATGTATATTACTCAAAAACAGAATTTCAAATCATAAAGAATATTTGAAAAGTATATATGTACATTGTTTAACTCTTTATTCTTTTGTCTTTATTTTTCGATATCTACAAAATTAATGTAAATTAATTAATAATATTATCAATATATTAAATCATAATAAAGACGTAGTTGAACATGGATTACTTCAGCACTTATTATGAGTTTAAATATAGGTATAAGATCAACTCAATCTTTAAAATTTATGTAAAAATCTTAATTATTAAATTTCAAAAATAAAGTATTTTGAGAATTGATTTTATATTTTGAATTAATTTGTATGTGTAAATTAGTTATGATTTTAATTTAATAAAATTATCAAATTAACTATTAATTTTAAATTTAATATTAAAACATTATTTTCAATCTTTTGTTTTAATATTAAAAACTATTTTAACATTTTATATTTCAAATATTTTTTTAATTTAAAACCAAATAAAAATATTATCATTTAAAATGTAAATTTAAATTGTGTTAGATTTTACGTCTCAAACTTTTGATATAGCAATATTCAAAATATATTTTATAACTAAGTCATTTAGTAATCTAACATTTTTCAAAGCATTTCAAGAACTTGTAGTGAACTCAAAAACATGTTTCAAATGTATTTTAACTTATCCAAATGTGTTTGAGACAATACCAATGTGTTTTTAAGTGTTTAAATTTGATTTTATGCAAGCCTCAAACCAAGCTCAGTTATATATCCCAAATATATTGAAACATATAGGGTCAATAAGCTATTGACTTGGAGGGTATCGAAACTCATAGGCATATGTATGTATACATATGAAGGTATAAAAACCTACCTTTTAATGGATCAATACATAGTAGGCTAGTGAGTATTTATGGGCAACAAAATGTATCAGTACATAAGTACGAAGGTGTAACACCCGAAACTCGGCCCAGTCGTTATGGTCGAATTCAGAAAGTTACATTGGCCACCGGAATGACCCAAATTTTTTTTTTTTTGATTTCAAATGTACTTTTTTATAATTTTATTTTAAACTATTTGCGCAGTTTGTTCAAAACTAGTAAAATCGAATCTTCAACTTTATTTTCAATCTTATTTAAAAAATTATTTGTCCACGAAAATGGTCGAAATAAACTTTCAGAATTTAAAAAATATATTTTTTAAAACTATTGGCTTATCAATTCAAAACAAATGAAATAAAACATTTATTTTAAATTCATAAAAATCGTGCAAATTTTAGGAATCAAAATAAATAATATCTCAATTGTAAACATTTCATCTGTTAGAGTTGTGTAACCCAAATTCTTGTTAAAAAAATTCGACAAGATAGGGGAATTTGTATAGAAGTACACTTCTTCTATTTGATATTAACTTCAATAAGGTGTTTCAACCTTATTACATTGCTTCTATTAGACTTTGATTAGAATGAGATTTTTAAACCTATAAATAGGCATAGTCGTCTCTCCTTTTGTATCATTCGAATTCAACAGTTAGTGAATTTTTCTTCTCCTTTGCCTGTGATTTTTCCCGAAAAGATTTTCACGTAAAATCTGTGTGTTTTATTTTTCTCTCTTTCTTTGCGATTCGTTATCATTATCGATGTTCGATTTTCACACAATAATTTATTCAAAACTATTTTAGATTTTAAATCATACTTCTAAATCATTTGTCTTTTTTATTCAAAATTGGAGAACTTGGTTATTCGTCATTATTTTGGAAATAAAAATATATTAACTTCATAAATTAAATGTATTTAGAAAACTCATTTGTAAACATTAATAATTTTGAAAACTAAGAATAATTTTATTAAAAACTTATTTTTTATAAATGTAGCGAAAAAATGTTTTATTGGCAAATTCTATTTTAAAAACCGAGTTTCAAGCGAAATTTTATCAAATACTAATTTATGCAGTTTTTAAAACCTAATGTCATGTAAGCAATTTATCGAAATCAGGATGAAAAATACCCAAAATAAAGTCTCATGCCACAGTCCATACTCAAACTTATTACAAACCCAAAATATCAACATATCAAAAATAAAATTTAATTACTTTAATTTAAAAAGACTTCAGAGAAACTCCTCCAAATGCTGTCATCGAATCCTAACCTCGGGTTTATTTGTAAAATCATAAAACTAAAAGGAGGTGAGCTATAAAGCTCAGTGTGAGATTAACATAAGTACAATCACATACATATAAACATATACATTATACAATCATAATAATCATATCAATTTCATATAACTCAATATTTTATACTTATACTATGCATGATCATGTCAATGCACATTTTGTAAAACAATGCAAATTTTATGAAAATAGTCCTACCCATCTCTGTTACACACCAAAATCGAGTTCCCTAGAACTCGTCCACCCAGTACACCAAATTATGAATAGTGTCACCAAAATCGCAAATAAACTACCAATAATCAATATCATGGACAAACTGCCAAAATCGCAGATATACTGCCACATAATCAAAATCGTGAACAGTGTCACATTGATGCAGATAAACTGTCATACACTTCCACCTTTCACATATCCCACCCTATGCATGTGATATGGCCAAAATCAATTTTTCACTTAAAAATCATTTTTCACTTTGGCATGTGAGACATGCTCATTATATCACTTTTCACTTAAAATCACGTAGGCATGCTTAACATGCAAATCACATATGTACACATGGTACCAAAATTTCACATTTTATAAATCATGCGAAAATCAAATATACCAAAATATCACATAACATGAGAATGAGATTTTCATAATTTTCATATCATTAATAATCAGCAAATCACACATCTTACATATCACCAAAATCATTGGTTTCGAATCACTTACTTGACATAATCCATAATGATGGGTTTTATCTCTCTTAATGGATACATAAAGTATCCTCATCAAACATAATTTAAATAATAATTTTAACAATATAAAATATAGGTTTATTTTTGTTTAATTTTAAAACCCGCACCTAATCTAAGCAACTCCATTACGAAATACTCATTTTAATGCCCACTTCCAGATTTAATTAGATCTATCTTGGATCTAAACACAAAACAAATAATCTATCATTAAATCGTCACTTAAGTTATCCTTTTAAATAAAAACAAATTAATCTTGATTTCCAATACTACACTTACTCTAACACAACTATAATCAAAGGTGTGATTCACTTCCTAAAAGTTAAAGGTGTTCCAAGTTGTTAGCAATCAACCCTTCACACAAGATCAATATACAAAATGTTAATATTAAAGAAAAACGATGTCTAACACTAATAATACATTTGGATATTAATAAAAAGATGAGGAAGAAGTGATGATTTAGTACCCAATACCATTTCATACTTACGTTATTCCTTAACATAATCTTTGTGAAATCAATCGATCAAGAAGAGAGAAAGGATAAATAGAAGAAATAATTGATAACAAAGGATCTTTTTAGAATAAAAGCAATAAAATTCTAGAAAGGATTCATCAAAACTAAAAAGATAGAGATTAAGGTGGAAGTGGCGAGTTTTTGAGAAAAGAATAGAAAAAATAGGAAAAGTGGTGGTCACAGCAATGGTCCTACGGTGATTCGGCGATGGTGAGGTGGTGATGCAGAGGTGGTATAGTTAACTAATGGTGGTGGAAGGTGGAATAGAAGTGGAGAATAAGAGGTGCAATGATGGCTCAAAGAAGAAAAAAATGGAAGAGAAAGGAGGAGCAACGGAGTAATCGATCAAGAGAGGAGGATGAGACACCAAAATGAGAGAAAAAAAGTGAATGGTGGCTAACTTAGGTGGGATGGATTGTTCACGCTTGGTAAATGAGAGAAAATGGAAGGTTTAGGGGACAATGACATGAAAAGTGGATCGAGGGAGAACATGTGTAGTGAAAAAGGGGTTTATAGTGGGGAAGTTGGTTAGCTAAAGGAGGAAAGAATCTTTCGTTGCATGGTAACTAGGAGTGGACGGTTATGGAAGCTTTAACTAAAGTTTTATGAGCCAAAAATTAAATAAAAACATGAGAATGCGGGGAATTGAATGTAAGACCTTTAGGAAATTAACTAAGCACTTAACCACTTGACTATTCACTAGCTTATTATAATTCCTACAACATTTATTTTAAAAACATGGTGTAAAAGATCATCAAGGACAACTTCACCACTACTCAACCACTATACTTGATATTTATTTATTATCAAATGAGTAAAAGATCATCTAAAAAAAATTTGGACATGGCCATTCTCAGCTCATTAACCCAGATTTTGGGATGTGATAGGAGGTATCAAAATCTAACCCAGAGGTATCAAAACAAGACCTCAGGTTTTGATACGTGTGGACTAACAATTATATTTTTCAAATCCATGTATTGGTACTTAGTAATCATGCATCAAAACACGTTTCTTTGCAACTACATTTAATGCTTGAATTGATGCTCCAAATGGCTCCAAATCATCCCCAACGACTATAAATCACTTCTTGATATAAAAACTCATCAAGAATACTTCAAGACTTAAGAGAGAAACATCTAAGCTTGATGATCAAAACAAAAATATTCAAATCCTCATTCTTTCACTTCTCTTATACATATTCTCTAGGAGTTTAGTGTTAAATCTTTTATCTTTCAAATATCTTTGTATTTAGAGCTCAAACTTGTAAACATCCACCTTAGAGGTTGCTATTGTTTATTCATCATTTTCAACAATTGTAAATTGAGAGGATTTTAGTTGAGCTACAAAAACTAAGAAGGGTTTTAGTTTAATCATAAAAGCTAGGGAAAATGTTCTATCTAAGCCTTGTGAAAAAGATAGAGTTCTGAAGATTATACATTCTCCTTGATAGGTGTTAATTCTATTAGTGAACCAGGAAGTCCTTAATGGTGGAAAGCTAAGGTAGTGGAGGTAGGTAATTGAAGTCAAACCACTATAAATAAAATTGTCCAAGCTTTTTTTCTTTTTCGTTATCATTTTCAAAAGTTTGTAAAAATTATTAAAATACCTATTCACATTCTCTTGGTATTTTTAGGCATAAAAATTAGTATCAAAGTTATATCTCCATCAAAGGCTTCACCATCGAGAGAAGAGATTTGAGGTAAAAAAATTACCAAGTTCAAAGATGCATAGGAATTCGACTTAACTAGCTTCAATGAAGAACAATATGTTATAAAAACAACCATCCTTTAATGGACAGAGCTACTCATCTTGAAAGATAAGGATGAAGCTCTTTATTTAAGCAAGTGATTATCATGTTTGTAGGATAATCACAAATGGTGATTTGGCAGTATTTAAGATGAAGATTGATATGCTCGCGATATTAAGTAATAAAATTTATAAAAACTGATCACACCAAAAACTAACTAATATCACGATTTTAAAGGCAAGCACACCTATCGAACAATAGTATAGTTTAGCGGCAAGACCGAGTTATCGTACCCAAGGGAACCAAAAGTACTAATACTTACTTCCTTCCTATTATCTAGCCTAAAAATAAAAGAGGATTGGTTGAAACTAATTCTAAAACTAACTCTAAAACTAACTAAAAGTGCATAAAAAGTAAATTGGGGAAAACTTTAGGGAAAAGTTTATCGATATGAGCAATACTTAAGGGAGAATCCACCTAGACTTCACTGGTTATTAACTTCTTGAACTAGATGATTTCTTTACTTGACTTGATCCGTAGAGATCCCTAACTTATGTTAATACCTCTTTCGAGGATAAGAACAACTAATCCTAGGTGGTTAATTAAAGTTTTCTTATTAATTAACACCCCTAAGTCGCATTAATTCGATCTATGGATCCCCCTATTAGGTTTGACCCTAATCTGGCAGATTTATGTCGCCCTATGTCTAAGGTTGCATGCAACTTCACTTAATTATGGTAGATCGACTCTTAAAACAGGGATTTTTACTCCTCTGCCTAAGCATATCAGTTTCTTGAAGTAATACCTAGGATTATTAAATCAAGAATGAAGAACACATAACTAAGAACAATTCAAGTCTTTATCAAATAATTCAAGTCTTTATCAAATAATTCAAGAATGAATAATAACAGGATCTGTCTTAGGTTTCATCCCCCTCAAGTATTTGAGGGCTTTAGTTCATAACTAATAAAGAAAACATCTCACAAGAAATAAGATAACAAAACATAAAGAACCCAAAAACCCCTGAAGGAATTTAGGGAGATCCTCTATCATGATGGAGAATTCTAGCTTCTGGGATGAATCAATCGGCTTCCTTTGGAGTAATCCCTTGCTTTCACTCATTGTGTTGGTAGAATTATCGCGCTCTTTCTTCGGAGAAAAGAGTATATCTTTAGAGTTGCCTCCTGGGGTATTTATATAGAGTTTAGAATGGCTTCTTAGCTCCTAAGTATCCAAATCCGAGTGAAATTCCTCTTACTCACGACAGGGACACGCCCGTGTGCCACGACAAGAGGCCGTGTGAGAGTCTGTCGATGGAGGTATTACCGTGTGGCCTGGCCGTACTTGTCGGGGGCTGGATCGTGTGGTCTTCATGTGGCACGGCCGTGTGCCATGGCCATGTGGTGACTTCTTGGGCCTTGTCGATTTCATATTTTGGCCCATTTTCATAGTTTTTGGCCCGTTTGCCGTTCTTTTCTCTTCCCTATGCTCTCCTGAGTATAAGATATGAAAAAGAAAGATTAAGAGCACCAATTCTCACAAAACTGATAATAATTCATCCAAAATATAGGCTAAACATGAGGTAAAAATATGTATAATTTATCGTTTATCAAATACCCCCACACTTAAGCCTTTGCTTGTCGTCAAGAAAAATCTCAATTCCTAATTAAGAATCATTCTTCTCAACTTACAATCTTTATCGATAAAATTTCAAATTAATTCGCAGGTATTCATAACATGAAAATTCAATCAGAAGAACATTAAAGACTCAATCACTTTAAGTTGAGAATTTTATCATTGAAACATAAGTTTTCTCTCCTTTCCTAAGTAATTATCTCTCCATCTTAATTAACAGGAGTTGACATCCTCACTAAAGATTCGCTTGATCCACTCAAGGTGTTTAGGGTTTAAGAATTAAGCACTCTCTAGTCAATCTGAAAAGTTATTACCATAGGCTTGCAAGAAAATCACATCTCCACCACTATAGATTGATATGACACATCGATCAAAAGGTCTTGTAATGGTTGTAACGGGGCTTGGTTAGGGGTGTTGTTACAGGCTGCAAAAGAGGGTTAGAATCGAGATTGAATTGAAAAATCATCTAGCTAGAGAAATCTCTATCACTGGAACATATTCCTAGAGCTAAGCCTTATGATGACATCGTTCTGGATTTGGAGGCTTGTAGAAATATGCAAAAACTATTGAACTATTACATATTACAACTGAATTAATTGTATATAATTTTTTTTTGTTTTGTTGTTTTTTGTTGTTTTTTTTTTTGTTTTTTTAAGAACAATTCAAATATAATACATTAAATTGAATATTTACAACTTTACAATATGGAAAAGAGAATAAAGCTAGATAAAAATTTCAACTCAAATCTCGACAAAAATAGGGATCAAAGTAATTGAATGGAATTCAACAAAAATGGGTTATACGTTAATATTAGAGGTAAGTCAAAGAAAAGGTTGTTAGGCTCAATGGGGTTCACTAGGGGTTAATTTATGGAGGTAGGCTTTTGTGGAGTAAGTGGGTTAAATCCTAGGTGCCTTTATCATTTCAGTGTATCAAATCAATGATGTAGTCTCGACATGTATAATCAAAGCAAGCTCTAGAATAACAAATCAGTGTTGACTCACTCAAAGCAATAATAAAAGTGAGCACGAAAGAATGTATGCTCAAAAAGCTCAAAAATCTCACCAGAATTATGGCTTTTGATGTCAATCCTGTGAATTTCAAATCTCAAGATAATACTTAGAATTAAGGAAAATAACTTATGCAAAAATTTTGGGGTTCTCAAAACTTTCAACTTATCATGCTTGATTCCCTAGTGTTTTAAAGTTTGAATAATCAAAGTACAAGCACCTATGTCTTAATTCTCAACATATCAATAAAAATCATAAATCAATCAAAATATATTCTTAATAGGAGGTTGAAGATAATGCAATTGGGAAGAATGCATCAGATTTCAGGGTTTTCATATATAGTATAAAGATTTAGAGTAAGTTTCCCCCCACACTTAAGATGTACATTACCCTTAATGTACAAAGATAACATTAGTAGCAATAGAAGCACAATATCATAAGATAGGGAAAGACATGAAACTCCTTGAATTTTGGATGGATTTGTGAGACGGATATTGGAATTGGAAGAGCCGGCAATTGTGGCAGAGTGTTCCCATTTTCGTAGAGATTTGAGCTGTAAGGCTCCTTTAAAACTGTGAAAGAATTTATTAGTCGTGGGGAATTTGGATCAATGGAAATTACTTGTTAGGGGTTGGCCGTTATGAATAAAATAAAATAAAGCAAAATATTAAAAATACTAATATTCAAATAATGAAAAAGATAAAATGAATTAAAAAAAAGAAAATAAAGGAGAAGAAGTTAGAAGGTGAAAATAGGGATCAGTGTTAAAATAAAAAATAAAAATAAAATTAAAATTAAAATTAAAAATTAAGATAAAAATAAAGTTAGGAGGAATAGAAATCTCTAATCATCATGTGAGTCATGCGGCGGTGGTGGGGAAGTGATGTGTAGATGCTGGCATATCTGCTGTAAAGTCGCGTTAATGTGATCGAGGCGCTGGAAGCATTGCTGCTCAAATCTAGATAGGTGCTCAGCTATGTCAGCATCAGTGGTTGCTACGCGAGATGGGTGGTGAGGTGGTGATGGCTCGGCTACTGCATCCTCCTCCGGTGGTGGGACATCATTAGAGATGTCCTCTGGCTCCTCGATGAGGCGATACTAGAAGTGGCTGCCTCCTGGCCTGTGCTGGATCATCCTCATGTGTAGCATGGTCTGGATGCCCTGAGGGGACATCTGGCCCACCAAAGTGTATGAGGATGTTTGGGTCGAGGTATTAAGGAGCCCGAAGTGACGGGCTAGCCGTGTGATGTAAGGGCCCATGGATATAATGCCCCGGCGGTGCCTCTCCGTCTGATGCTACATGGCGTGCGCAATGAAGTATGCGAGGTCGATGGTGTGCGCATTCACCATGCTCCATAAGAAATAGGCATCGTGATTGTTGACGACGCCTGTGCTTTCGTGTCTGCCTGTCAAAGTATGTGCAAGGAGAGCATGAATGTACCTCAATAACGGGGGAGAGCAGTTGCCTTGCTGCTACTGGGATTGTATGTAGCTCCTCTCGGAACTAAGGTTTGCCAACATTTGACTGGTGAGATGTGAATACAGCGGGGAAGGTCGGGGAAGTCTTTGTCGGCTATGAATTCGTCTGTATAGAGTCCGAGTGCGATACTGAATTCAGCTATGCTTAATCGTCGTACCAAACCACCGAGGCGAAATTGGATGATACCTGGGTTATCGTGATTCATCGGGATCTGTAAATGAAATGTCGAGCAACACTCTAATGTTAGCTCCAGATAGGTGGGCTCGACAATATAAAAAAATTGCTCCCAGGGCTCGGTGGTTAAAAGGGACCGAACAGCATCTGCGAGTTGGACTCGTTCTAGAGCATCCCAATCAATACAAAGCCCAGTTCCGAGAGAACGGGCTTGTAGGAGTTAGTATAACTCCTCTTGGGTTTCTTGGTGAAATGTAAGGAACGGATGGCGAGCCTCGGAAGCGGGTCTTGATAATAAACTACCCGGCCCCTTTCGTTTCTTTGAAGCGGGAACGACAGCTTTCTTACTGCGTAATAACATGTTACCTAAAATAAAGTTAGACTTATTAGTTCTAAAAATCGAAGTTAAAATTGCAAACTATAGTAAGATTAAATGTGTAAATTAAAATGACAATGTGCCTAAAAAAATAGAATAGGGACTAACCAAAATAGTATATATAATCCATTCTAAGTGGTAGCAAAAACAAACAATATGGGTATGTATTTATACTAAAATTATGAGAAAAATGGCAGGCAAATATGAACTTAGATGGCAAACAAAAATAAATTTAAATGGCATGCAATCCTAATATGTTCTATATAATTCTAGATTATTCATCCTAGTTTACTTAATTCCATGCTTGAGGTAACATCTAGAATAAAGTAAGATTAACTAAATAGATAACAAAAACGAAATATAAATAAATAAATGAGAAAAATGAGAAAATAGAACCAAAAATAGGGTTGAACAGTCGTGGTTGAAGTCGAACGGTCGTGGGGTGGTTTGGCACGGGCGTGGGTCGGCTGTGGACGAGCGTGATGGTGGTTTTAAGGTCAGTAGCGGCGTTTATGGTGGTTGTGGAGAGGAGATTTTAGGGTTTGAGTGAAGAAGAGAATGAATAGTGGCTTCCTATTTATAGTTTTTAGGTCACACGGGCATGTCACACGCCCGTGTGACTCGGGGTTTGCCCGTGTGAATCGAAATTCGGTGGTTTTGGCGCGCCTAGTTTGAAGTACACGCCCATGTTGCTATCTCGCAGTGTTCGCTTTTCACACGGTCGTGTGATAAATTTTACGGCCGTTTGCGATCGATTTCGTTCTTCACTCGGCCGTGTAGAAGGGCACACGGCCGTTTCCAGATTGATAGTGTTGGCCACGGTCTGGGGACACGGGTGTGGGAAATTGTGCAAGCCCGTGTCTAAGTTGCAGGGTTGCCACGGCCATGTCGCACGGCCGTGGGGAGTTGTTGGTAGCACGTGTTGAAGTCGAAAGGTTGCCACGGTCATATCGCACGGTTGTGGCTATTTATCGGTGGGTCGTGTTTTGGGAAAATATTTGCTCTGGTTATACACTGCCTTGGTACACGACCGTGTCTCTGCTTGAAGTGTTCACATGGCTTTGGGCACGCCCGTGGGCATGGCTGTGTGGTTCTAAGTCTCTACATTTAAAAAGGGTTAGTTGATGAATAAAAAATACTAAAATTATAAAGAAAGAAAAGTTACTAAGTTAGTGCTCGGGTTGCCTCCCTAGAAGTACTTATTTAGAGTCTAAGCTCGACTCTACCTGGGTGTATCATGGAGGGATTTCATGGAGCTGAAGCTCCTCCCTGTAATATTTAAAATTCTCACCTCTGTAGTGTTTAAGCCTATGTCCATTTACCTTGAACGTACCGTAGTCAGGGTGAGTTACCTCGATTGTGCCGTATGGAAAGACAGTTTGAATAGTGAATGGACCTGACCAGCTTAACTTGAGTTTTCCAGGAAATAGTTTCAGCCTTGAGTTGTAGAGTAAGACAAGATCACCTGTTCTGAACTGCTTAGGTTATTTCAGTCTTTTGTCATGATGTCGCTTCATGGCTTCTTTATATAGTCATGAGCTCTCGTAAGCATTGCAACGCCATTCATCGAGTTCATTTAACTGCATTAATCTTTTCTCACCTATAAGCTTGAAATCAAGGTTTAAGAATTTGATAGCCCAAAATGCTTTATGTTCAAGTTCAAATGGCAGATGACAACTTTTTCCGTAAACAAGTTTATAGGGAGATGTACCTATGAGTGTTTTAAAAGCAGTTCTATAAGCCCATAAAGCATCGTCTATTTTCCTTGACTAATCTTTTCTATTTGTTTCTATTGTTTTCTCTAGGACGCATTTTAGTTCCCTATTTGTCACTTCGACTTGACCACTGGTTTGTGGGTGATAAGGGTAGCTATTCTATGGTGTACTCTATACCTTTTTAAGACTTTTTCAAACTAGGCATTGCAAAAATGTGTGCCCCTATCACTAATAATTATCCTAGGAGTTCCAAATCGAGAGAAAATTTTCTTCAAAAATCGTACTACCATTCTAGCAACATTAGTAGGTAAGGCTTGGGCTTCCACACATTTTGACATATAATCTACCGTTACTAGGATGTACTTATTCCCAAATGAAGGAGGGAATGGACCCATGAAATCAATCCCCCATACATCAAATATTTCGCATGAAAGTATATAGTTCTGAGGCATTTCTTTATGTTGAGAAATATTACCTGTTCGCTGACATTTATCACAAGAGGTCACATAACTGTTGGCATCCCTGAAAAGTGTAGGCCAGTAAAAGCCTGATTCGAGTACCTTATGAGCGGTTCTAGCTCCACTGTGATGTCCTCCTGTGGGTCCTGAATGGCAGTGATTTAAAATCTGGTATGCTTCTACTTCAGTAACACATCTTCGAATAACCTGGTCTGCACAAATTCGAAAAAGAAAAGGATCCTCCCAAAAGTAGCTTTTCACATCAGCGAAGAATCGCTTCTTTTGCTTATGGGTCAACCCTTTTGGGGTTATGTTAGCTACTAAATAATTTGCAAAATTAGCAAACCAAGGAACTGTTGCATCTGCTAAGGATAGGAGTTGTTCTTCAGGAAGCAAATCGTTTATTTTGTCGACGTACTTGGGTTGTGTGTTTTCTAATCTGGAAAGGTGATCTGCTGCCAAGTTTTTAGCTCTTTTCTTGTCCTTTTATTTCTAAATCGAACTCCTGTAACAATAGAGTCCATCTTATTAATCGAGGTTTTGCATCAGTTTTAGTTAAAAGGTAACAAAGAGCAGAATGGTCAGTATAAACAATGACTTTTGACAAAATCAAATAAGATCTGAATTTATCAAATGCGAAAATATCAGCTAGCAATTCTTTTTCTGTGGTAGTATAATTTGCTTGAGCAGCTGTTAAAGTTCTGCTAGCATAATAAATTGGTCGAAAGTGCTTGTCTCTTCATTGTCCCAAAACTGCACCTACTGCAAAATCACTTGCATCGCACATTAGTTCAAAAGGTAGATTCCAATCAGGTGAAATTATAATCAGAGCATTAACTAACTTTTCCTTAAGAGCGTTAAAAGAGTCTAAACATTCTTGGTCAAAGTTGAAAAGCACGTCTTTTTCTAGCAACTTTGTTAAAGGCTTAGCTATTTTAGAAAAATCTTTAATAAATCTACGATAAAAATCGACATGTCCTAAAAAGCTTTTTATAGCCTTAACTGAATTAGGGGGAGATAATTTTTCAATGGTTTCAATTTTTTCTTTATCTACCTCTATCCCTTTACTAGAAATTTTATGTCCTAAAACAATACCCTCTTGAACCATAAAGTGGCATTTTTCCCAGTTTAGCACTAAATTTGTCTCTTCATATCTTATCAAAATACGTTTTAGAATATTAAGACAAAGTTGGAAAGAATTAACAAAAACTGAAAAATCATCCATAAATACCTCCATGATGTCTTCCACAAATTCATTGAAGATAGCTAGCATGCATCGCTGAAAAGTAGCAAGAGCGTTACATAAACCAAAAGGCATTCTACGATAAGCAAACGTACCATATGGGCATGTGAATGTCATTTTCTCCTGATCTTCTGGGGCTATCGGGATTTGGAAGTAACCAGAGAGGCCATCTAGGAAACAATAATACATGTGACCTGATAATATTTCCAACATTTGATCAATAAAAGGTAAGGGAAAATGATCTTTTCGAGTGGCGTCATTCAGCTTCCTATAATCAATGCAAACTCTCCATCCAGTGACTGTTCTTGTAGGTATTGACTCTTTTTTGTCATTAGACACCACAGTCATGCTTCCTTTTTTCGGAACAACCTGTACAGGACTTACCCAAGAACTGTCAGAAATAGGATAAATAATGCCTGCATCTAGAAGTTTAATTACCTCGGCTTTTACGAGTTCCTTCATGTTGGGATTCAATCGTCTCTGAGCTTGCACCGATGGTTTAAATTCATCTTCCATTAAAATTTTATGGGTGCAAAATGACGGATTAATTCCCTTAATATCTGAAATTTTCCAAGCTATAACATGCTTGTGTTCCCTTAACACATGGAGTAGTTCCTTTTTTTCTGCAATGCTTAAATCTATTGCGATAATGACTGGTAAAGTTAAATCTTCCCCTAAAAAGGCATATTCTAAATGATCTGGTAGTTGCTTCAACTCTAATTTAGGTGGTTCATCAATGGAAGGTTTTTGTGTTAACTCATCATTCATTTTTATACTTTCATAACTTATGTGTCTTGTGATGATTTCATTAGAATCTAACTCCTTTCTTACTTCCTTAATTTCAGTGGTGACTTCTTCTTCTCCCCTACCTTGAACAAGACACAGTTCCAATGTGTCTGCGATAGAATGTTTTGGAAACTTATCGTGAACAAAGTAATCAATAATATCAACAAAATAACAGGAATCATCTTGTTCTTTAAAAAATTTCATAGCATCATAGATTTTAAAAACGATTTCTTCCTCACCAACTTTGAGTACTAATTTACCATCCTCTACATCAATAACAACTCTAGTAGTGGTTAAGAATGGACGTCCCAAAATTAAAGGTACCTCAATGTTTTTATCCATATCAAGCACAACAAAATCAACAGGGAATATAAATTTATCTACCTTTACGAGCACATCTTCTATGATTCCCCTAGGATATTTAACAGATCTATCAGCTAGTTGAATACTCATCCTAGTGGGCTTTGGTTCCCCTAGACCTAGTTGCTTGAACATTTTGTAAGGCATGAGATTAATGCTAGCACCTAAATCAGCTAAGGCTTTATCAATAAGTAAACTACCAATTAAACAAGGAATAGTAAAACTTCCTGGATCTTTCAGTTTTGCCTACAGTTTATTTTGGAGAATAGCTGAGCATTCTTCGTTGAGTTCCACTGTGGCTAATTCTTCCAACTTCCTTTTATTCGTCAGAAGTTCTTTAAGGAACTTCGCATACTTCGGTAACTGCAAAATTACGTCAACAACCGGTAAGTTAATGTGTAATTGTTTAAAAAGTTCAAGAAATTTACCGAATTGGGCATCTGTACAGTCTTTCTTCAACTTTGCTGGATATGGAATGGGCGGTTAGTATTCCTTGAGTGTTGGTAGAGTGTTCTCCTTGGATTCCTCTGCCTTGTCTCCTGAAGATTCTGGAGTAGATTTCTTTTCTGGTTCAGCTAGTACTTTCCCATCTCTTAGAGTAATTGCTTTGACATGTTCTCTGGGATTTGGCTTAGTGTTACTTGGTAGTCCACCTTGTGGTCTTTCTGAAATCAATTTTACAAGCTGACCGATTTGATTTTCAAGCCCTTAAATTGATACTTGCTAGTTCTTTAATGCTATTTCAGTGTTTTGGAAACGGGTTTCTGATGCAGCCATAAATTTGGTGAACATCTCCTCAAGATTCGACTTTTTCTCTTGTTGTAGTGGTGGCTGCTGAAATCCCGGAGAAGGCTGTTGTCTTTGATTTCCGTGTCCTCCCCATGAAAAATTAGGGTGATTTCTCTAACCTGCATTGTAAGTATTACTATAATGGTTTTTTTCAGGTCTATAATTGTTACCTATATAGTTGGCTTGCTCAGTTTCCATGCTGTGTCCAGAGGACGAGTAGTCTGAATTGAACATATTTACTGGAGTTGTATCACACTGCATCACTGGTTGTGCCTGCGTAGAACCAACAAAATTATCAAACTTCTTATTTAAAAGTTCTACTTGGTTAGTAAGCATAGTGACAACATCAATATTATAAACTTCTACGGCTTTTGTCAGCTTTGTCCTCATGACTTGCCACTGATAGTTATTCAGTGACATCTCTTCAATAAATTCATAAGCTGCTTCTGGTGTTTTGTTATTGATTGTTCCTCCTGCGGCGGCATCGACCATTTACTTTGTTGAAGGGTTCAAACCATTGTGAAAGGTTTGAACTTGTAGCCATAAAGGTAGGCCATGATGAGGGCATCTTCTCAAAAGATCTTTGTATCTCTCCCAGGTATCGTAGAGTGTTTCTAAATCCATCTGCGCAAAAGAAGAGATATCATTTCGTAATTTAGCTGTTTTAGCTGGAGGAAAATATTTAAGCAAAAATTTTTCGGTCATCTGTTCCCATGTGGTGGTTGAGCCTCGTGGTAAAGAGTTTAACCACTGTTTGGCTTTGTTTCTCAAAGAGAATGGAAATAGCCTTAAGCGAATGGCATCATCAGAAACGCCATTAATTTTAAAGGTGTCACAGAGTTCCAAAAAATTGGCTATGTGTGAATTTGGATCTTCATCATGTAAACCATCAAACTGCACCAATTGCTGTATCATCTGAATAGTGTTAGGCTTTAATTCAAAATTATTAGCAGCAATAGTAGGTCTAAGAATACTAGTTTAGGTACCAACCAAACTAGGTTTAGCATAATCATACATAGTGCGAGGAGCTGCTTCTTGATTTGCGAGTGGCGCGACTATTGCGGGAGGTGGTGGAACGTTTTGATTTGCTTCCATCTCTTCTGTAGGTTCTGGCCTTTGTTCTTGATCTTGTTCTGGATACTGTAGGCTTCGTCTGATCTCTCTGCGATTTCTGCGAACTGTCGCTTCTAAATCTTCATCAAAAAGTAATGGTCCTACTGGGTTGTTTCTAGTCATAAACTAGAAATACCTAGAAAGAAAAAGCAAAGAAAATTAAAATTAAAAATAAAATAAAAATAAAAATAAATAAAAAACTAAAAATAAATAAATAAATAAATATAGTAATAGCTAAAGTAATAGAAATCGAGTTTTCTTAATATTTTAATTCCCCGACAATGGCGCCAAAAACTTGATATGCTCGTGATATTAAGTAATAAAATTTATAAAAACTGATTACACCAAAAACTAACTAATATCACGATTTTAAAGGCAAGCGCACCTATCGAATAGTAGTATAGTTTAGCGGCAATACCGAGTTATCGTACCCAAGGGAACCAAAAGTGCTAATACTTACTTCCTTCCTATTATTTAGCCTAAAAATAAAAGAGGATTGGTTGAAACTAATTCTAAAACTAACTAAAAGTTCACAAAAATTAAATTGGGGAAAACTTTAGGGAAAAGCTGATTGATATGAGCAATACTTAAGGGAGAATCCACCTAGACTTCACTGGTTATTAACTTCTTGAACTAGATGATTTCTTTACTTGACTTGATCCATAGAGATCCTAACTTATGTTAATACCTCTTTCGAGGATAAGAACAACTAATCCTAGGTGGTTAATTAAAGTTTTCTTATTAATTAACACCCCTAGGTCGCATTAATTCGATCTATGGATCCTCCTATTAGGTTTGACCCTAATCCGACAAATTTATGTCACCCTATGTCTAGGGTTGCATGCAACTCCGCTTAATTATGGTAGATCCACTCTTAAAACAGGGACTTTTGCTCCTCTGCCTAACCACATTAGTTTCTTGAAGTAATACCTAGGATTATTAAATCAAGAATGAAGAACACATAACTAAGAACAATTCAAGTCTTTATCAAATAATTCAAGAATGAATAATAACAAGATCTATCTTAGGTTTCATCCCCCTCAAGTATTTGAGGGCTTTAGTTCATAACTAATAAAGAAAACATCTCACAAGAAATAAGATAACAAAACCTAAAGAACCCAAAAACCCCTGAAGGAATTTAAGGAGATCCTCTGTCTTGATGGAGAATTCTAGCTTCTGGGATGAATCAATCGGCTTCCCTTGAAGTAATCCCTTGCTTTCACTCCTTGTGTTGGCAGAATTATCGCGCTCTTTCTTCAGAAAAAAAAAGTATATCTTTAGAGTTGCCTCCTGGGGTCTTTATATAGAGTTTAGAATGGCTTTCTTAGCTCCTAAGTATCCAAATCCGAGTGAAATTCCTCTTACTCACGACAGGGACATGCCCGTGTGCCACGCCCGTGTGCCACGACAAGAGGCCGTGTGAGAGTCTATCGATGGAGGCACGGCCGTGTGGCCTGGCCGTACTTGTCGGGGGCTGGACCGTGTGGTCTTCATATGGCACAGCCGTGTGCCACGGTCTTGTGGTGACTTCTTGGGCCGTGTCGATTTCATATTTTGGCCCATTTTCATAGTTTTTGGCCCGTTTTCCATTCTTTTCTCTTCCCTATACTCTCCTGAGTATAAGATATGAAAAAGAAAGATTAAGAGCACCAATTCTCACAAAACTGATAATAATTCATCCAAAATATAGGCTAAACATGAGGTAAAAATATGTATAATTTATCATTTATCAAAGATGTCTGGGAAGAAAGTGAAAAGAAGAAGGCTCAACTGAATGCCAATGGCATGCACACTCTCTTTTGTGTATTAGGATCTAATGAGTAGAATAGAATGTCCCAATATCTAAGTTCCAATAAGATCTAGGACAAGCTTGCCACCACTATTGAAGGAACAAGCCAAGTCAAGGAATCCAAGATTGGCTTACTCATACTTGACTATGAGTTCTTCAAAATGAAGTTAGGAAAAAGTATTGAAGAGATGTCCAACAAATTTATCGACATCATTAACGAGTTAAAGGCACTTAAGAAGACTTATTCCAACAAAGAAATAGTGAAGAAGCTACTCAATAGCCTAACAATGGAATGAAAATCTAAAGTGACAACTAATGAGGAATCAAAGGATTTGGATAAGCTTTCTTTGAATGAGCTCATAGATTTACTCGTCACCTATAAGATGAAGTTGGAACATTGGAAACCAATTAGACGTGGTAATACTAAAGTCATCCATCCATGTAGAGAAGAACAAAAATTCTCGAGAATGGTAATGTACTTGTCGTACGACTTGACATTTTGTTAAAATTTATTGAGATTCTATCAAACAGAAAGGAGTTAATGCAAAAATGAATGATAATATTGAATCAAATTTGAAATGCAAGAATAAAAACTCTCATTGCTTGAATGATATAACACATCTAACTTCAGACTTCTTTAAGGATCATGCTTAAAAAAACTATTTTATTATGGAAAGAGATAGTTTAAACTATTCGAGTTTATAAATAAGCAATATAATACTATTTTAAATTATTTATTACTTAACGTACAAAAACATCTTTATTATTATACTAATAGTTTAAATATTGAGTTACACTTTATTAAATATTGTATTACAATTTCATTGCAATGTAAAATATTCAAATTTATAAATACACAATATCTTATTATTTTAAATTACTTGAAAACATAATAAAATATTTAGTATTATGTTAAAACTAAATAAAAATTTTGAATAAAGAAAATTTGATAAAATATTAAATTACACTTTATATTTATGTTGAATTATACTTAATTGAGATTTAAACTATTTTTTATTATTATATTACAACTATATATAAAATTTGAATAAATAAAGTTAGATAAAGATTAAATTATAATTTCAATTTAATTTCAACTGCTTAAATTTATAAATAAGAAATATCTTATTATTTTAAATTATTTCTTACTTCAAAATAAGAAAATATTTTTATTATATTAAAACTAAAAAAAATATTTTGGATATATAAAAGCTGATAAAATATTGATTTATTGTAACACCCCAAATCCGACTTAGAAGTTTAAGTCCAATTTGGACGAGTTACACTAACGTATTGAAGTTGATTTCTTGTCAGAGTTTTAACTTTGAAAACCAGAAATTCATTTTAGTCAATTTAGATGGTTATGTAGTTTCGTGCTAGAAATTAACAGATACTGACGAAAATAACAAATAAAAATAGGGCAAGTCAAAAAGCAATTACAAACCCAAAAGACCAAATCGTAGTTATATCAATACCAAACAATCAGAGTTCCTAAACGCCGTCTTGTCCTAAGTCTGATGTCCACCTAAACAGAATAAGGTAAGACAAGGGTGAGCTACCAAGCATCACGCATAACCAAACACAGATACAAATTAACAAATCTTAATATATAAATCAAAGTCATGCAAGGAACTTAAAATAGTTTTATAACTAGTATGGAATAGATCTAGAGTATCACGAAGGTTTTGCACAACGGCAGTGCAACAGAACTGAACAAAACAAAATGAAGTAGGACATAACAAATCAAGCAGAACAGCATCGAACATAGCAGAGTAGAGTAGAGGATGTGCATTATTCAGATGCTATTTTTTTTAAACAGATCAAAATGCAGATTTATCAGAAAACATCCTACCCAAACTCTACTACACAACAAAATAGAGTTCCACCAGAACTCATCCAACCAAATCAGACCAACAGATAATCGTGGATGAAGCCACTAGTATTTTGCAGTTAAAACTGCCAGATCAAATACATGTGGTCAAGTAATTATAATACAGTTAAGTTCTCGGAACAGATTTGTGGATAAATGACCAGATAATGCAGATCATTATACTACCAAAAACTTCCTCCTTTCACATCAACCCAAGTCCCATACAATGTGTCAAGGCATGCATATGCAGAATCAGAGTATAGAGCATGTAAGTCATGCTATCTCTCAATAATAGAATTAGCAAATATGAGAGTCCATGTTTTGTAAAATAGACTTATCAAACCTCAACAT
Source organism: Gossypium stocksii (assembly GCA_020496765.1). Lineage (NCBI taxonomy): Eukaryota > Viridiplantae > Streptophyta > Magnoliopsida > Malvales > Malvaceae > Gossypium > Gossypium stocksii. Next base: position 15,872,006 of record CM035621.1, read on the forward strand.
ACCATATCAGACCTGTCATAAAGTCACATGCACGGTTATAAATCAGAATTAGTAACAATCAATCTAACATAATCAGATATCACATATTCTTCATCAACAGAGTAACACAGATGCGTACTAACAAAATTAACAAAATACCAATCGTACCTGGATAATTCGCACACATAGATAATAGCATATTACGTTCTGACAGATCCTACTCACTTAGGTGTAAACATAATAGATATATGTACCTATCACAAGTTGTTCATTATCAGATCATCAAATATCAATTTATATAACCTAATTCAGATTGCACGGACTCTATAGTAAGCATACACACGGACAACGCTTTTGGCCCGAGGGAAAAATTCCAAATATTACATCACACACCTATGTAGTTTCATATAGCCTGGAAGACTAGCCCGTGTCACTCCACATGGTCTGGCACTAACAAGCATCGTTTTGCCTATCAAAATAAAATAAACCTCTTCAAAAATAAAATAAAAAAGGTAGAATAGTGGAAGAGGGTCGATCCACAGGAGTTTAATAGAATTCTTGATTAAATTTCTTGTTCCCGACCTAGGAGCTGAAAGAGAGAGTAAAAAAAAGGTTGGCGTGATTTGAGAAGTAACAAGGAAATAAAATAAACAAGTAAGATTGCAAAGAAAGATGTATTAAAGTAGAAGTAGTAAAATAAAGAAGGTGAAGGATTAAGTTGAATAATCACAGGTATAAGAATCACCTCGAGCTAGTTTCTTCAATCCCCACAATCATCGAAAATAGATTTTTACTCCGGGATTCATGTCGGTTACAGTCTACAAGGCCCAACCCATCGTAACTTGCTTTTCTCTCATGTAACCGATCTTCCCAAGTCTATCTTCGAAAGTCAATTCTTAAGTAAATCAGCCACGTCTATTGCCATTAAAATACTTAGTTTTAAAACAGGAAAAGCCTGACTCGGAAGTTGTCTCACCGAGAATCGTTTTCGATCTCGTCTTTCCTTAGCGGACCGCTGCTAAGAGTGTTCATAGGAAGTCGAAATGCCACAGGCCGATCCTTCCTCCCAACTGTATAATTAAACGATTCCAGACCAACGGATCCCTTTTGATTTGAAAAATGTTTAAAAGTTTTAGTAAGATCGATTGCCAAACTATCTGAGCAGAAAGACGAAAATGTATCCCGAAGGGATTTAAGCAATATTCAATTCTCACGCATAGAATTGATTCGTACTAGCTCTTAGCTTGAGAAAAATTAGCCAAGCATGATATTGATTATCGCACTTAACATGTTTTGATAATGTAAAAGCATAAAATAAAATAAAATAAAGCAAAAATAAAACAAAAGAGGAAAACTTTATTGAAAATGAAAACAAAGTAGCAACAAGAACTAAAGACAAGAGATGATCCTTAGTCTTACCCAAAGGTGGGTATTTATAGGCTTCAAATTCCCAAAACAACAAGGAAACTAATCAAATTAAAAAGATAATATCCTAAAATTATGAAAATGAAATCCAAAATCCCCTAAATCACGTCAACAGATCAAGCTGAGTTGTTTCCAGAATATTCCCCGCGTTGACTTCTGATCTGCCACGTCAAATCCGCGTCGTGCCCAGTGTCGTGCCCATGTCTCCAGCCATGGCAAAATAAAAGGAAAGAAAAAACTGCAGATTATGTCCTTTTGTTGCCATTTCTAGTATTGGGTTCACTACACAAGAGATAAATCAAATGCAACTAATTAAGTAGTGAAAAGTTCACAAGACAAAGGAATTAGCAAGCAAAAAGTGTCAAATATAAGAGTACATCAAATTCCTCCTCACTTGTCTTATACTTGCCCTCAAGTATGTTTGAAATAAATTAACCAAAAGCTTAATCATCTTTCTCCTAAACCGTTGCAAGTCTAAGCAAAGTTGTAAGAGTTCAAGTGCATAAAAAATGACGCGAATAAAGCATGAATCAAAACGAATAGGTGCAAGCAAGAACAATCATTCAACCTTACCATTTTCTATCAATTATCAATCAAATTCTAACCTAAGCTTAATTCTTACCAAGATGCACTCAAATCACTCAAAGTGTTTCGGGTGTAGAAAGCAAATTCACTCAAAGTCAAAATTTGAATAAGGGTCTTCATAGACTTGTGGCAAGATCAATTCTCCACTATTTTAAAGAAATGAGATGCAAAAAATCATTAGGACTTTTAATAAAGGGTGTAATGGGGCTTAGGTAAAGGTGGGGAATAAGGCTAAAATGAGGCTAAAGAAAATCAAGACAAGAGTTTCCCAACAAGTAACTAAACTAAATCGTGTCCACAACCTTGGAAAACATAGGCAACAAGAATAAGCAAACTGAATAAAGGTAGCTACAATGAACAAATCATCAAACTGTTCTTTTTTTTTCTTTTTTTTGTCTTTTTTCTGCCCCTTTTTTTTTTGCCTTTTTTTTTACCTCACTAAAAGGCCTACCATTTCTTTTTCCCTAGTGAACCAAGTTGAAGCCTAATCTCATGTTTTTTGTTTTCACCAAGATTTTAAACTCGAGCCTTTTATTTATCCCTCTCTTTCACCTTTGATAAAACAAAAGGGTGAATCCTAATGCCTAAATCATATTAATGCATCAAATTCTAATGTAATCTCAAAATGTATACAAGCCACAAGTTCTAGATTCCAATGTCCAAATTGACACTATCAGGCAAGAAAAAGAGCATAAAAATATAGTCATACATGCTAAAGGCTTAAGTTCTCACAAAATAGGCTAATCAATTAAGCTAGGTGAGAAATTCAACTAACAACATCAAGACAAATTGCATGGGTTGTCAAATTGGACTTACTCATATCATTTGATTATCAAGCATGCTAGAACTCAAGTATCTTTATGAACTAAAATAATCATAACATGCTTAGCGGCAAGCAACGACAAAGGAGTTGTTCTTCTAATCAATTCAAACAAACATATCATCAAACAAATATGACAAGCAAGGCGAAATTAATGTCATCCTTTACCCTCCCCCTCACTTAATCGTATTGTCCTAATACTGAAAAATAAAGACATTTAAGAACAAAGAAGGGTAAAGGATACTCCCCATGATCAATGACGACCTCAGCCACGACCATGGTTGGGGTAAAGGAAGGAGAGTATTTCCGTGATGTTCTCTTCGAGGGCCTGGAAGGGTCTGAACAAATGATAAATAAAAGAGCAAAAATTAAAATTGACGAAAAGTAAACAAATGAGTTGCCTCCCATTTAGCGCTTTGTTTAACGTCGTTAAGCTCGACATTTTCCTGTCAGATTTTTGGTTTTTCCAACCTGATTTCTTCAATCAATCCGATTGGTGTGCTCTCGAAGAGAGGTTTTAGCCGCTGTCCATTAACTTTAAACCGTGCACCGAGCTATCCTCAATTTCCACGGCTCCATGAGGAAAAACATTGATCACAGTAAATGGTTCGCTCCACTTAGACTTAAGTTTTCCGACAAAAAATTTTAATTTTGAGTTAAATAGGAGAACTTTCTACCCAACGGAAAAAGATTTAAATGAAATGCGCTTGTTATGAAATGCGCTTGTTCGCTCTTTATAATGTTGTACGCTATCATAAGCGTTTCGGCGAATCCCCTCAAGCTTTTGGATATGAAGTTTCCATGCTTTGCCAACAGCGTTCATCTTTATATTACATTCCTTCACTGCTCAAAACGCCCTGTGCTCGAGTTCAACAGGCAAGTGGCAAGGTTTGCCGAAAACAAGTCAGTAAGGTAACATCTTGATAGGTCCTTTGTAGGCCGTGCGGTATGCCCACAACGTATCAACTAACTTCAAGCTCCAATCCTTCCAGTTTGGTTTAACTGTCTTCTCTAGGATTTACTTGATTTCTCGATTTGAAACCTCTGCTTGTCCGTTGGTTTGTAGATGATAAGCTGTCGCTATCCGCTGAGTCAAGCCATATTTTTTCATCAAAGCTTTGACGAGTCGGTTAATGAAATATGTTCCTCTGTCGCAAATGATCGCTCTCGGAGTTCCAAATCTGGAGAAAAAAATCATGCAAAAAATTAGTTGTGGTTTTCGCATCATTTTTTCGGGTGGCTTTCGCCTCCACCCATTTCGAAACGTAATCAATGACCAAAATAATGTATAAATTTCCAAATGATGAGGTAAACGGCCTCATATAATCGAGCCCCCACACATCAAAAATTTTACAGATGTGTATAGGATTTAACGGCATCTCACTCCTTTGGCTTAGATTTTCGACTCTTTGGCACCTGTCACATGCTTTGCAAAAGTTGTAAGTGTCTTTAAACAAGGTTGGCTAATAAAATTTGCACTCAAGAATTTTGTGTGCGGTTCGTTTAGGGCCGAAATGTCCACAGCAAGCGTAGGAATGACAAAACTCAAGTATGGATTTTACCTCGCTGTTACTTACGCATCGTCGGACGATTTGATCCGAGTAATTTTTCCATAAATATGGATCGTCCCAAATGTAGTATCGAGATTCCCTTTTTATGCGTTTGATCTCGGATCGAGATAGATTGTTCAGAGATTTACCCGTGGCTAGAAAATTCACCAAATCAGTGAACCATGGGAATAATGTGTGTGCTTCCATCAAGGTTTTGTCCAGAAATTGTTCTTGTAGAGGAGGTTCGACCGGTGAAGTAGGCAAACGGCTTAGGTGGTCAGCCACTGAGTTTTTGCTTCCTTTTTTATCCTTGATTTCAAGATCGAACTCCTGCAGTAAGAGAATCCATCGTATCAACCTCGGCTTTGCTTCTTTTTTGTTCATCAAGTATTTCAGCGCTACATGGTCAGAAAAAACAAAAATTTTAGTTCATAATAAATAAGAACAAAATTTTTCTAATGCAAAAATGACAGCAAATAGCTCTTTTTCCGTTGTCGAGTAGTTGCGCTGAGCCGAGTCGAGAGTTCTAGAGGCATAGGCTATCACGTGTGGTCCTTCTTTACTCCTTTGGCCGAGAATGGCTCCCACGCTAAGGTCAGATGCGTTACACATAATCTCAAATGGTAAAGTCCAATTTGGTGGTTGCATGATTGGTGCGAATATAAGCCTTCCCTTAAGCTCATCGAACGAATCTTTACAAGATTGATCCAAAACAAAATTCACATCCTTTTGTAACAATCGGCAAAGAGGTTATGCCAACTTAGAGAAGTCTTTTATGAACCGTCGGTAAAAACCTGCATGGCCAAAGAAACTACGAATTTCCCTCACCGAAGTGGGGTATGGAAGTAAGCGAATTACATCAACCTTTCCCTTATCAACGACAATTCCTTGGGCCGAAACCACATGACCGAGCACTAATCCTTTACTTACCATGAAATGGCATTTCTCATAGTTTAAAACCAATTTAAATTCAATGCATTAATTAAAAACATAAGAAAGATTGGAAAGGCATTGAGAGAATGAATTACCGTAAACAGTAAAATCATCCATAAATACCTCTATTCCTTGCTCGATATGATCAGAGAAAATGCTTAACATGCATCGTTGGAATGTGGCCGGAGCATTGCAAAGACCGAAAGGCATTCTCCTATAGGCAAAAGTTCCGAAAAAGCAAGTGAATATTATTTTTCTTGGTCTTTGGGTGCCACCGGAACCTGAAAAAATCTAGAAAATCCATCAAGATAGCAGTAATGTGATTTTCTGGCAAGTCTTTTGATCATTTGATCGATAAATGGTAGAGGAAAATAGTCCTATCATGTTTGTGAGTTGAGTTTCTTATAATCGATACACATTCTCCAACCATTCTGTACTCTCTTCAGAATCATTTCTCCTTCGGCATTTTCGACCACTGTGATTCTAGTCTTCTTTGGCACAACATGGACTGAACTTACCCATTTGCTATCGAAAATGGGGTTGTCAACATCTAGCAACTTTTGAATCTCTTCCTTCACAACCTCCATCATTGGCGGGTTTAAACGTCGCTAGCCTTCTCTCGTTGGTTTCATGTTCTCCTCTGTTTTAATTTTATGCATGCAAGTCAATTGCCTTTTTATAAGTGCGCAAAACAACAATCAATTCTTCCTCTTCCTGCTGTGATAATTCACTTGAAATGATTTTGGCAAGGTTCGGTTATCGCCCAAAAATTTATATTTAAGATGCGATGGAAGTTGCTTCAATTCTAGTTGTGGCACCTGTAAAATTGAGGAAAAGGGTTTAGATTGACATGGAATTAATCGAAAATCAAAAATGGAGGAAAGAGTTGAAATGATTTCGCTTTCATCGTCGAGACCCTCCAATTCCCTACAAAAATCATAAAACAAATCAGTTTCGATAAAATCATTAGCTAACGGATCTATAATGTCAACGAAATTTAAACTTGCGATGGAATTAGGATACTTCATAGCTTTGTACACATCGAAATTAACCACTTCCCCATCAAATTCCATGGTTAAGAGGCCGTTACGGACATCGATTTTTGTATGCGCTGTTGACAAGAAAGGGCGCCCAAGCAAGATTTCTGATCCATTATTGCTGCGGTCATTTTCCATGTTAATAATGTAAAAATTAGCGGGGAAAATGAGATCGTTTGCCTCTACCAACATGCTTTCTAGTACCCCTTCGGGGTAGATAATTGACCGATTAGCTAATTGAACCGTCACTCGTGTCTCCTTTAATGGTTTTGTTGAAATTTTGTTGTAGACGCTTAGCGGCTGAACATTAATAGATGCGCCTAGATCGCACATCGCCATTGTTATTCTGACTTTTCTGATGTTGCACAGAATTGCGAACATCCCTTGGTCCTTGTATTTTGGTGGTAGGCGTCTTTGAAAAATGGACTAAATATTCTCGCTGAGGTTAACTCTTTTATTTCCGGACAACCGCCTTCGATTTATGCATAAGTCCTTCAAAAACTTCGCATATTTTGGAACCTTTCGAATGACATCAAGGAGTGGAATATTGATTTCCACTTTTTTGAATATATCCAAAATTTCCTTCTCCTCTTCCTTTTTGTCACGCCTTGTAAGCTTTCTTGAAAAGGGATGAGAAGTCTCGTAAGTAGAAAAAGAAAGACTAGGAATGACTTTACTTGAGGTAGGTGAGGATTTTTCTACTTGACCCTTCAAAGAAGTGTCTTCTTTGTCTTTGTCAATTTTCTCGGGCTCCTTTGTCAGCTCTGGTGAAATTACGGTACCACTTCGTAAAGTAATCGCGCTCACATTTTCCCTCGGATTTGTTTCGGTTTGAGAGGGCAATCGTCCTTGAGACTCTAGGCGACCAACAGTTTGGCTAGTTGGTTTATTTGTTTGTCAATTTCTTGGAGATGAGATTGTGTTTGGGTTTGGAATTTCTCTTGTGAAATGGCCAACTTTTCAACAATGGTCTCAAGAGAGGTTTTTTGTGGTGATTGATTTGGAAAGGGAGGTGGTCTCTGCTGGTAATTTTGGTTTTTATTTCCATAGCTCATATTTGGGTGATCTCTCCAATTGGGATTGAAAGTGTTACCGTAGGGATTGTATGGCCTTTGAAAAGGTTCTAGGAAATTATTTATGCAATTGACTTGGGCGTCCGACTCATCTTGTAGCATTGGACATGAATCGATTGGGTGGTTTGGCATCGTGTAGATTCCACAAACCTTCGTGGCTCCCATCTTACTTGTAACAAGAGAGTTGACAATATCAGTCAACTTGTCTATTTTATTTTCCAAAGAAACTATACTTACTTCATGAACCTATCGTCTAGGTTCACTTGAAGAGCCGAACTGTTGCGAGTTTGCGACCATAGTAGAGATTAGAGTTCTCGCATTTTCTGGCGTCATATTGACGAGTGCACCACTACTTGCAGCATCCACTATCTTTTTGTCCATCGGAAGCATCCCTTCGTAGAGATACTGAAGGAGGGTCTGCTCAGATAGGCTATGCTGTTGGCAATTTGCGCATAACTTTTTGAACCTCTCTAGTAGTCGTAGAGAGATTCATCGCTCATTTGCTGGATTCCCAAAGTGCTTTGCCTAAGCTCGCTTGCCTTTACCACTGGAAAATACCTATCAAAGAAAACACGAGATAGTTCAGCCCATATGGTTATTCAGTTAGGAGGAAGGTAAAATAACCATTCCTTAGCCATTCCGGCTAAAGAAAAAGGAAATGCCCTTAGTTTGATTTGGTCTTCCGAGACTCCTTGCGGCTTCATGCTACTACACACCATGTGGAATTTGGCGAGATGTTTATGTGGACTTTTTCTAGGGAGACCATTGAATATAGAAAGGAGATGAATTAACCCTGTTTTGAGTTGAAAATGGGTGGTGCCTTGAGGAAAGGTAATGCAGAGTAGTTGTTGTACGGCGGGGGTGGCGGCAAGCTCTCTAATGGTTTGGTTCGCCATTGGCTCCGGTTCAAATGTGGGATTTGTGATTGGAGTAGTGGTGTTGGGAGATGGTCCTTCGTTGGGAGTTGGTTCTGATTCACGTGGTGGCGTCGCAGAAGTGGACTCTAGATTGGATTGTCGTTCTCTTTACTCTTGCTGCTTCTTTCGTCGCAGCGTTTGACTGTGGTTTCTACGAGCGCTTGCTTCAATTTCTGGGTTATATTGAACTAGAGTCCCCGGGTTTCTCCTAGTCATAAAAATCAAACAAAATAATCAATAATTGTCGAAAATAAAACTCACCAGCAACGGCGCCAATTTTGACAAGCGTCGTTTTGCCTATCAAAATAAAATAAATGTAATATCCCGAATTAGGGCCTAATCGGGATAGTGGTTTCGTGACCACAAATCCGAGGTAGAAATAATTATATTATAATTATTTTGATGTTTATGATATGATTTTATGATGGTGTGAAAATTTCGTGAAGAAATTCTAAGCGTAAAGTGCTTAATTTGGAGTTAGGGATTAAATCGAATAAGTTGCAAAACTTGCATTCTAGAAGTTTTTAGTATGAAATTGCTTTGAAATATTAATTAGGAGGTCTTAAATGGTAATTAGACCAATTTTAAGTTCATGGACAAATTAGGACATGGGAGGAATTTTTGAAAGTTTAGTAAGGAGGGGTATTTTGGTCATTTGGTTATTAACATGAATTAAAAGGGAAAAATAACACAAAATTGTTATCATCTTCATTTGGTTGCTGCCGAAACTTGCTCTCTCCATAGCTAGGGTTTCTTCAACTTTCAAGCTTCATAGTAAGTGCATCTAAGCCCCGTTTTTAAAGATTTTTACGTTTTTGAGATCCCGGTAGCTTGATAAAGCTTATGTTAGCATTATTTTAAGTTAGGGTTCACATTTGGAAAAATACCCATAGGTGAAATTTGTGTATTTTGATGTTTTATGATAGAATATGAGGTTTTAAATTATGTTAGACAACTTGTGCTACTCGGTTTTGAGCAAAAACGAGTAAAACGGCTTAATCGGTAAAAATACATATTGTTCATAAGTATGTGTTTTAGTGGGAATTTGAGAATTCTAATGGTAAATAAATGATCAGCATGTCTTAAAACATAAGAATTTGTGATAAAGTAAATTTCCGAGCTTTGGGGCAAAAGTGTAAATATGCAAAAGTTTAGGGGCAAAATTGTAATTTTTCCAAAATTTGAATTAAGGTCTAATTTTAAAATGTGAATATTAAACAAGCTAAATGTGTTATTTTAGATCAAGAAAGACGTGGAATCGACCTCAATCGGGGAAAAGAAAAGATTACGGACTAAATTGCAAAATCGTTGTATTTTGGTACTAAGGTAAGTTCATGTGCAAATAATGTAACATAACTGTTATTTTTAAGTTAATCGATGTTATTTATATGATATGCTGATTTTTATCATGAAATATATGCTTTGTGGTTATTTTTGAACAATATGCAAATTATATGTGCTACTTGTTAAATATAAATTGCTGCCGAGTATTGGTTCCGGTATTATGTGGAAGACGGCAAGGATATGTGACTGAGAAAAATCCCGTTTGAACCTTAGGAATAGATTAGGATACAAGTGACATGTCACTAGGATGGTTGGGCACCCGAGCTCGTTGAGTTGAGTCCGAGTTCACTTATGGGTGCGAATGTCCGAACTCGTTGAGTTGAGTCCGAGTTCGTGAGATGTAACTAGGCATCCGAGCTCGTTGAGTTGAGTCCGAGTTCACTTATGGATGCGAACGCCCGAGCTCGTTGAGTTGAGTCTGAGTTCGTTTATGGGCGGGTTACATGATGGATTGATTACATATGTGGCATTTATGTGCAAATGATCCGTGTATCCGAGTTATATTCCGATGTGTTCAACGGGTAAAATTCTAGCGGAATGGAAGAATACTCAAGGTGTAAGTGACAATTCAGTAATGTTGAGAAATGGCCACATTGGACAGGTATGTACTTAACCCTCGGGTTGAAATTCGACACAACAACAAAGATGTGGTAAGATGAAGTATGATGATTAGAATGGTGACATATGTTTGGTGATGCTATGTTAATGTTGTTTGGCATAATGACTTTGTTATGTTACTTGTTATTTGCATGTGAACTTACTAAGCATTTATGCTTACTCCCTCCTTTTTATTCATTGTAGTTTTGGGACAAGCCGGCTCGAGAATCGGGATAGGTCGAAGACTCGATCACACTATCCGAAGGACTTTTTGGTAAACGGCTTATAGAACTTAGAATGGCATGTATAGCAATATACCTACTATGTGTAAATAATCTTGTGATATGGTGGTGTTTGGTTGAGGAAATGCTTGACAATGATGAGTCATTGAAATGGCCAATATAGGTTATGTTTGATGTCGTGAAAGAATAATAGATTAATTAGTACATGGAAGCTTTTATGAAAATGGAACTAGCCATAAAACAGAACATTGCAGCAACACTGACGTGAGTTTGAAAATTTACTAAAAATCATAGAAATCGAATTTGGTAATGTATTAGTTATGAAATTGAAGCTTATTGTGTCTACTTTCATATGGAAGAAGCAAAATAGGTAAAGGAGTTACACGTTAGGAGATATTTGAGTTTTAGTGAGACAGGGCCAGAACGATTTCTGGATCCCCTGTTCTAATTTTGAAAATTCACCATAAATTGTACAAAAATAATTAGGAGGTGTATTTTATATGCTTAGAATCCTTATTGAATCTAGTTTTAAGAGAGATAAACGGCACAATTATATGAGTTTTGTACAGAGAGAAAAGTGGTCCGTAGTAAACAGAGGTCAGTACAGTCAAGTTCTGAAACAGGGGCAACTTTAACTAATAAACTGTACTAATCGGCCCAGCCAAAAATTCTAGAAAAAAATTAGTGAATAGATATATGAGTCTAAATTCAGGGAAAATTTACGGATCTTGATTTCGAGTTTCGTAACTCGAGATATGATTTTTCGAGCGACCATGACGCAGGAGATAGTTTATTCCGAAAATGAAAATAGTTTTTGTAAAGTTGTTTAAAATGATAAATTACGTTTAGTGACGCCTCAAGCTCGACTCCGGTGACGGTTTTGGGCGTGGGGACGTTACAATAAACCTATTCAAAAATAAAATAAAAAAAGGTAGAACAGTGGAAGAGGGTCGATCCACAGAGAGTTTAATGGAATTCTTGATTAAATTTCTTATTCCCGACCTAGGAGCTGAAAGAGAGAGTAAAAAAAGGTTGGCGTGATTTGAGAAGTAACAAGGAAATAAAGATTGCAAAGAAAGATATATTAAAGTAGAAGCAGTAAAATAAAGAAGATGAAAGATTAAGTTGAATAATCACGAGTATAAGAATCGCTTGGAGCTAGTTTCGTCAATTTCCACGATCATCAAAAATAGATTTTTGCTCTAGGATTCATGTCGGTTACAGTCTACGAGGCTTAACCCATCGTAACTTGCTTTTCTCTCATGCAACCGATCTTCCCAAGTCTATATTCAAAAGTCGATTCTTAAGTAAATCAGCCACGTCTATCGCCGTTAAAATACTTTGTTTTAAAATAGGAAAAGCCCGACTCGGAAGTTGTCTCATTGAGAATCGTTTTCGATCTCATCTTTCCTTAGCAGACCACCACTAAGAGTGTTCATAAGAAGTCGAAATGCCACAGGCCGACCCTTCCTCCCAACTGTATAATTAAACGATTCCAGACTAACAGATCCCTTTTGATTTGAAAAATGTTTAAAAGTTTTAGTAAGGCCGATTGCCAAACTATCTAAGTAGAAAGACTAAAATGTATCCCGAAGGGATTTAAGCAATATTCAATTCTCACGTGTGGAATTGATTCGTACTAGCACTTAGCTTGAGAAAAATTAGCCAAGTATGATATTGATTATCACGCTTAACATGTTTTGATAATGTAAAAGCATAAAATAAAATAAAAGAAAGCAAAAATAAAACAAAAGAGGAAAACTTTATTGAAAATAAAAACGAAGTAGCAACAAGAACTAAAGACAAGAGATGATCCTTAGCCTTACCCAAAGGTGGGTATTTATAGGCTTCAAATTCCCAAAACAACAAGGAAACTAATTAAATTAAAAAGATAATATCCTAAAATTATGAAAATGAAATCCAAAATCCCCTAAATCACATCAACAGATCAAGCTGAGTTGTTTCCAGAATATTACCCGCGTTGACTTCTGATCTGCCACGTCAAATTCGCGTCTTGCCCAGCGTCGTGCCCACGTCTCTAGCCATGGCAAAATAAAAAGAGAAAAAAGCTGTAGATTACGTCCTTTTGTTGCCATTTCCAGTATTGGGTTCACTACATAAGAAATAAATCAAATGCAACCAATTAAGTTGTGAAAAGTTCACAAGACAAAGGAATTAGCAAGCAAAAAGTGTCAAATATAAGAGTACATCAAGCATACTCTCGTGTGTCCCACATGGCTTGACATACGCCCGTGTCACTTGCCTGTATGGTCCTAATTCGCAAAATAGAAAGTTGCACGGCCCAAACACACTCCTATGTCACTGGCTCATGTGAACCTTTCACAATTCTTGACCACACACGTCCTAGGCACATGCCCGTGTGCCTAGCCTATGTGTCTCCAATTTTTCGTGGCCTACCACATGGGTTGACACACGGCCTGACACACAGCCGTGTGGCGTCGAAGAAGAAGGGGTCTCCGAACCCACCTGATATGGATTCAATGTAGGAGCAACAAGAAAGAATTCCTATCCTTAAATGACAAGAAATTACCCAACAACCGATTTATTTGCAGTCTAATCGCTAAAGACCAACATTCCAGAACCGAAGTTACATAAAAGAACTTTCGACATCAAAACTTTAATGGTCAACGAATTGAACTAAAAAGGAGAAGTTAGACCCTGTACATAATCAGTTCGACATAATAAAGCAAAAAGAATTATAGTTTGAAGAGAAGAATCAAACAAAGAAAATAAAGAAAGAACAGAGGAATGGTGGAAATAGAAATGAAAAGTGAAACGAAAAAAATATTATCATCAACTCAAGAGGTTTGAGAAGTTTAGTAACCACTTAAAACTAACCACCACACAAGAGTTTCAAAAATAAAATATTCCCTATTGCTTCCCTAAGGATTCGAACACTAGACCAACGAGTACACAAAAACTTAACCATTGAACCAGCAGGCTTATTCTTGTTATCAATTAACTGAATTTAACTTATAACCCACATTTCCAAAATAAGGATTTAATCAAAAGTAGCAAAATATCAAGAGGTAAGATTCGAACCTAGAAGCTCACACATATAACCAGAACACTTAACCACTGAATTAGATCAATTCACTTGTCAAAAATTTCCAAAATCTAAACTCATAATCGAGAGATGACCTCTGTTGGTTTCAAAGCCCGATTTCTTCTAACTCAGTTTTTGGGATGTTACAACTCTTTCCTCCTTAAAAGAATTTTATCCCCAAAATTCCTATAGTCTCATCAATTCTTAAACTACACGATCTATATTGTTCCTAGTCATACAAATCACAATGCTATCGCTACACAACTCAAAATTAATACAAAGCAACAATATTACCAATGACCTTTTTATTCATTAACACGGATTATTACAATAACATACCACATAACCACTAATGATTCTTTGGTCTCAGTTCAAATCAATAACACTCACACTTTTCTCATAATTGAAATTACTCCGTCCTAGACTTTTGGCCCACAGATCCAATTAGAGTCTAATAGACCCTTTTGAATCATTGAACATAACCCGGGCACTACATGTCTCCATATTTCCTGATTATTGCTCTCAGATTTGAGTTTCTTTACAAATTCATAAATTCTCAAATTGGGCTTATTGCCTTGAAAAAATAACTCAACTCGAGTTGTTCGACGGTCAAGGCTATCTATACTTATTATACTAATCTACAGTTTTAGAGATTCCATGAGTTAACTTAGGTTTATCAACAATCTTAAGTCTAAAGTTTTAGCATAGGTTTTCATAAAGTTTCCACAGTTTTAAGTAGGACAGAGTAATCAAACACTACAGTATATGTTAACTCATTTAACATAGCTAAAGTACAGATGCTTATAAATCAGCGTCAGAGTCTCCGATTCTCTGTTTACAGACTCGAAAATAATCAAAATCTAAACATACACTTTTCAACAACCTCATATCTCAAACTCAGTCATAAGTTTCATTTACTTAAAATATTTTTCAAGAAGAGTTTTGAACCCGAAAACCACAGCTGATTCTTACAAACCTGGCTCTGATAACACTAAATGTAACACTTAAAATCAATCTTAAAGTTTAAGCCGAATTTGGACGAGTTACACCAATGTATTGAACCTGATTTCTTGTCAGAGTTTTAACTTTGAAAACTAGAAATTCATTTTAGTCAATTTAGGTGGTTATGTAGTTTCGTGTTAGAAACAAAAATTTCAAAGAAAATTAGGGCAAGTCTAAAAAGAATTACAAACCTGAAAGACCAAATCACAGTTATATCAATACAAAACAATCTGAGCTCCCGAACGTCGTCCGATCTTAAGTCAGATGTCCACCTAAATAGAATAAGGTAAGACAAGGGTGAGCTACCAATCATCGCATATAACCAAACTCAGATACAAACTAATAGATCTTGATATATAAATCAAAGTTACGCAAGGAACTTAAAACATTTTTATAACCAATACGGAATAGATCTAGAGTATCACGAAGGTTTCCAAAACGGTAGTGGGATAAAATCGAACAAAACAGAACGAAGCAGAACATAACAAATCAAGTAGAACAGAACCAAACAGAGTAGAGCAAGGTAGAATAGAGTAGAGGATGTGTGTTATGCAGATGCTATTTTTTCAAACAAATCAGAATGTAGATTTATTAGAAAACATCTTACCCAGCTATACACTAAAATAGAGTTCCACCAGAACTCATCCAACCAAATCACACCAACAGATACCTATGGACGGTGCCACCAGTATTTTGCAGTTAAAACTGCCAGATCAAGTACATGTGGTCAAGCTCCTATAGTACAGTCAAGCTGTCAGAACAGAGTTGTGGATAAACCACCAGAGAATGCAGATATTAAACTATCAGAAACTTCCTCCTTTCACATCAACCTTAGTCCCATACAATATGTCATGGCATGCATATGCAGAATCAGGTAATGAGCATGTAAATCATGTTATTTGTTAATAACATAATTAGTAAATATGGGAGTCCGTGTTTTATAAAACAGACTTATCAAACCTCAACAAACCATATCAAATTTGCCATGAAGTCACATGCATGGTTATAAATCAGAATCAGTAACAATTAATCTAACATAATCAGATATCACATATTCTTCATCAACAGAGTAATGCAGAGGCGTACCAACAAGCTTTACAAAATACAGATCGTACCTAGATAATTTGCACACATAGACAATAGCACATTATGTTCTGATAGATCCTACTCACTTAGGTTCAAACACAGTAGATATATGTACATATCACAAGTTGTTCATTACTAGATCATTAGATATTAAGTTATATAGCCTAATTCAGATTGTATGAACCCTACAGTAGGCCTGTGCTCATTTCAAACGACACTTGTGGCCTAGGGGAAAATTTCAAATATTGCTTTACACACCCGTGTGGTTTCACACGGCTTGAAGGACTGGCCTGTGTGACTCCGCATGGCTTGGCGCACGCCTATGTTCCAACAGGGCCTGACACACACCAGTGTCACTTGTTCGTGTGATACTAATTCACAAACAGTGAGTTACACGGCTTGGACACAAGCCTATGTCATTGGCCCGTGTGAACCCTACACAATTCATGACCATACACAACCTGTGAGCAGTAAGTTACACAGCCTACCACACGACCTGACACACAACCGTGTGGCTCATGTGGCTTACCACACAGCCTGGCACACGGTCTTATGGTGTCGATAGCTCTGATACCTACCTGATACAGATTCGACACAGGAGCAACAAGGATGAATTCCTATCCGTAAATGAAAAGTAATTACCCAACAACCGATTAATTCACAGTCTGATCGCTAAAGAGTAACATTCCAGAATCGAAGTTACATAAAAGAACTTTCGACATCAAAACTTTAATCAACTTAATAGTATATGAATTAAACTAAAGGAGAAGTCAGACCCCGTACACAATCAATTCAGTATAACAAAGCAAAAAGAATTGTAGTTTGAATAGAAGAATCAAACGAAGGAAAATAAAGAAAGAATAGAGGAATGGTAGAAACAAAAATGAAAAGTAAAATGAAAAAAAATATTATCATCAACTCAAGAGGTTTGGGAAGTTTATTAACCACTTGAAAATAACCACCACACAAGAGTTTCAAAAATAAAATATCCCTGTTGTTTCCCTAGGGATTCGAACACTAAACCACCAAGTACAAAAAACTTAACCATTAAACTAGCAGGCTCATTCTTGTTATTAATTGACTAAATTTAACTTATAACCCACATGTCCAAAATAATGATTTAATCAAAAGTAGCAAAGTTTGAAAAGGTAGGATTCTAACCCAAAACCTCACACACATAATCAGAACACTTAACCACTAAACCAAATTAATTCACTTGTCTAAAATTTCCAAAGTTTAAGCTCATAATTGAGAGATGACCTCTGTTGGTTTCAAAGCCCGATTTCTTTTAACCCAATTTTTAGGATGTTACATTATAGTTTATGACACTTTGATGATATTTTATGCTATTAAAATTTTTAAACAATATCTTACTATAAAATATTTTAATGATTTTATATTACATGAAATAAAAATTTATTATTAAATAAATAAAAATGAACTAATTATATATCTTTAAATAATAATTAGTTCCTGATTGAGTTTTAGCTCGGTTTGCATTGGTATTATTGCTAGTGTAAAAGAACATGGGTTCGAGCATATTTGAGCTCATTTGTTCTTCTATTTAATGGTTAATGAGGGCTTTATATGTGTTTTTGTTAAACCTTCAAACATTCATAAGCCTATGGTCATCATTTCTTGGCAGAAGGTAGTTAATGATGAACTTCATGCATTGATTCGAAATAATACGTGAGATATAGTTCCA
The DNA here is from genome assembly GCA_020496765.1 of Gossypium stocksii. Lineage (NCBI taxonomy): Eukaryota > Viridiplantae > Streptophyta > Magnoliopsida > Malvales > Malvaceae > Gossypium > Gossypium stocksii. The sequence goes on from CM035621.1 coordinate 15,889,368, forward strand.
TCACCATTTGATCTATCGTTAGTTGGTTGCAAATGGTTGTTTAAAATCAAGAAAATTCCTAATGGGAGTATGGTTCGTAACAAGGTTTGCCTTGTTGGCCAAGGGTTTTTTTAGGTTGTTGGCTTGGATTATCAAGAGACTTTTAGTCCCGTTGTCAAAGTTAATACTGTTCGCACAACGCTTGCCTTGGTTGTGTCTAAAAAGTAGAAGTTACGACAGATGGATGTGTGTTAGGAATTGGACCCGATTAAGCAACGAACAAGTAAAATTAGCAGAAGAAATTGAGAAATTGAACACACAAATTTAACGTGGAAAAACCCCTCCAAAGAGGATAAAAAACCACGGGTAAAGATAATTTTACTATAATGGCAAAAGAACGAAGAGTACAAAAGATGGAGATAATAACTAAACCCCAAAAACCCGAAAAATAAAGAACCCTCAAAACGTAATGAGTTCTAATCTCTAATGGGTGTGCTTTCTAAGGTTGCAAAAGAGTCTATTTATAGGCTAAATTCAAAGGTCAAATAATAATAAAATAATCTAAACTAATTAGTGTTTGATTGAAACAAATAAACAGAGTTTAACTAGAAGATTACTTCTCAAATTTGACTAAAAATAGGAGTCATATTTAACAAATCTCGACCTTGACTCATATTTCCACAACGCCATCTTTGCCAAAGCTCGCCACGAGCCTATCTTGAACTATACAGGGAATTAACTGAGTCGAATCTGTGCTTAGAAACTGGAAGACTTCTAGCCTTCGACTTGTACACTGCCAAATTAACCCTGGTGTGATTATCACGAACACAGTGCCCTAACTTTTCAAAACCTGCATCTAAAAGAGAACCTCTCTTCAACGAAATGGTCATACCTTTTTCCCTCCTATGACCAAGTTACCTATGCTCCAAACGAGTTGACTTTGTCTCTGTAACGGACGAGGGACGTCCGATTTCACCGGTCACTGTAGAACCTTCCAGAATATGAAGACTGCCAGTTCTTTTACCTTTTAATAAAACGAGAGATCCACGAGATACTTTAATGCCGCTTGACTCGATGTTGATTTTGCATCCTTTCAAGTCTAAAATACTCAAAGAGATGAGATTCTTTCGTAAATCAGGTACATACCTGACATTTGAGAGTGTCCTAATCGTCCCGTCGTGTATCCTAATTTTAACAGTACTAATACCAATTACCTTACTAGATGAATCGTTTCCCATGCGCACAACTCCACCTTCAATTGAACTGTATGTGGAGAACCATTCTCTATTGGGACACATGTGGAAAGAACATCCAGAATCTAGGATCCACTCGGACGTAAGCTTAGAGTTATCGCCCGTTAACACTAACAAGAAATCATCACCGCTTTCATCGGCTAAATTAGCACCAGCTACATCTTCCTTGTTACTCTTAGCAGCTTTTTTATTTTGCAGTTTATAACAATCTGCTTTGACGTGACCTAACTTTTTACAATAGCGACACCTTTTGTCTCGTTTCTTTGATGCTACCAAAACAGAAGCTTGCCTATCTGCCTTGCTATCCAAATGAAGCTCATTGTCGAGTTTGTCTCTACTCAACAAATGACCCTTCACATCTTCGAATGAGAGTTTGTCTCTGCCATAAACCAGGGTCTCCCTGAAAGACTTGTATGAAGGGGGTAAAGAGCACAATAATAGCATAGCTTGATCTTCATCATCAATATTAACCTCAACGTTCTTTAATTCATTTAAAAGAGTAATAAATTGACTGATGTGATCTCTAAGAAGCTCACCTTCGTTCATGCGAAACGTAAATAGGCGTTGCTTCAACACTAAACGGTTAGCTAGAGACTTAGTCGCATAAAGAGTTTCTAACCTTTTCCATAAGGCGGATGAATTCTTCTCCATCAATACCTCCTGCAATACCGTATTTGCGAGGCACAACTGGATTGCAGACAAAGCCTTTTCATCAAGCTCTTCCCATTCTGTTTTATTTAGATTCTCAGGCTTTTTCCCGGTAACAACCTTTTTCAAACCGGATTGAACTAGAATTGCCATCATCCGAACTTGCCATAGATTGAAATTTGTCTCACCATCGAACTTTTCAATTTCAAACCTTGTTGCTGCCATATCTGAATGGGCTGATCTATGAAATTTTAACTAGCTCTGATACCAATTGTTAGGAATTGGACCCGATTAAGCAACGAACAAGTAAAATTAGCAGAAGAAATTGAGAAATTGAACACACAAATTTAACGTGGAAAAACCCCTCCAAAGAGGATAAAAAACCACGGGCAAAGATAATTTTACTATAATGGCAAAAGAACGAAGAGTACAAAAGATGGAGATAATAACTAAACCCCAAAAACTCGAAAAATAAAGAACCCTCAAAACGTAAACACAAAAAATTCTCTAAATGTGTTATGAGTTCTAATCTCTAATGGGTGTGCTTTCTAAGGTTGCAAAAGAGTCTATTTATAGGCTAAATTCAAAGGTCAAATAATAATAAAATAATCTAAACTAATTAGTGTTTGATTAAAACAAATAAACAGAGTTTAACTAGAAGATTACTTCTCAAATTTGACTAAAAATAGGAGTCATATTTAACAATGTGAATAAAGCATTTCTAAATCGGGATTTGGCTAAGACTATCTACATGAAGCAACCACTTGTGTTTGAGGTTCTTGATGCTCATGGGCAACTATTGGCTTGTAAATTGAACAAATTCATTTATGGTCTCAAACAACCACTAAGGGCTTGGTTTGAGAAGTTGAGAAAATTTTTAGCTTAACAATTGAAGTTTCAACCTTCAGAGCTAATCCATCATTGTTTTTCAAACAAACCTCAGTTGGAAATGTCTATTTTCTGGTGCATGTTGATGATATCTTAGTAACAGGTGATGATAGTGGTTGAGTTAGATGAAGTTATTTGTTGTCTTGATCAACAGTTCTCATTTAAAGACTTACGTGAGTTGAACTATTTTCTTGGGCTTGAGATTTTGTGACATAAGGGTTATATGCATGTCTCTCAACAAAAGTATGCTCATGAGTTATTGGAGTGTGCCAACATGGCAAATGCTAAACCATTGGACACTCCTATGGTGAGTTCTTCCACTCTTACATCTTTAGTTGGGTACCACTTTCAGATGAAACTCTCTATGGACAGGTTGTGGGGAGTTTGTAATATTTGTGTTTGACCAGGCCTAACTTGTTGTTTGTCGTCAACAAAGTTAGTCAATACATGCATCAACCTCATGATGTGCACTAGAAAATAGTGAAGCATAATTTTCAGTATGTTAGGGGCACAATTGATTATGGTTTGTTTTTGCAATAGTCTAGTATGAGCTTAACCAAGTTTTGTGATGCTAACTGGGCTAGTTCATTAGAAGATTGCAAGTCATTCTTTTAGTTTTTGTTTGTATCTTGGTGATAAGCTTATTGGTTGGATGTCGAAGAAACAAAGTGTGGTGTTGCAGTCTGCTTCTAAGGCAAAATATTGGAGTTTAGCAAATGCCACATCTGAGTTGGCGTGGTTTTGCTCATTATTGGATGAGATAGGTGTCAAGTTGAGTGGTACACTAATATTTGGTGTGATAATACTAACAATGTTTCCTTGGTTACAAATCTGGTACTATATGCTAAGGTTAAGCATGTTGAATTAAATATGCATTTTGTTAAAGAAAAAGGTTCTTAGTGACCAGCTTTATGTGTGTTTTGTACCCGGTTGTGATCAGGTTGTTGATGCATTGACTAAACCATTAATGATAGGAGCTTTTTCTCGCTATCGTAGTCACATGAATGTTGTTGCTGCAGGTGTTCTTTGTCAAGACACTGAAAGAAGAATATTAGAGTAACAACCAAATTATCTTAGATTCTAGTGTAATGCAATTACTAAATAGTTAGTGTTAGTTGATATTTAGTATTGTATAAATGTGTATAGTTTGTATGTTCAAAGGCAGGTTAATAATTTTATTGATTCTTGAAATTCTAATAGTTATAGATAGTTTTAGGCATTTTATAAAAAAAAAAAAAAGTAAACAATAATATATTATTAATTAAATTAAATTAATTAAATAGATAAAAAAATGTGAAATAAAAAACTAGTTTCCTTATAATTTATATAAAAGAAAAGAGTTTGGATAAACTTTTAAACTAACATAAACACCATATTTATTGTTTATTATAGGCTAAAGGGTGTTAAAAAACCCTCAAACTTAAAAAAAAAAAAAAAAAAAAAAAGCAATTAAGTCCCTATTTTTTTTGCACTCAATTGGTACTCGAACTTTTAAAATGCATAAAAAAGACTCTAAAAATTTTTCAAAAAAAGCAATTAAGCCCCTGCTTTTGTTATGCATTCAATTGGGTATTTGAACTTTTAATATGCATAAAAAAGGCCCTCATTTTTTTCAAAAAAAAAGCAACTAATCCCCTACTCCTTTTTTTTTTTTGCACTCAATTGAGTATTTGAACTTCCAAAATGCATCAAGAAGGCCATTTGATCGTTAATTTTAACAGTTGGCCGTTAAAGTTAACCAACCTTAATTTTTTTTTTCAATTAAAACCAGCATGTGGCACAACCACGGCGTGACATGTAACAAAAAAATGAAAAAAAAAAGTAAAAATCAATAAAAGTTATAAAATTATTAAATTTTAGTAAAAATAAAAATATTTAAAATTTATTAAAAATTAGAAAAAAATTATAAAAATCGTAAAAAATTATAAAAAATTGTAAAATTTTATAAAAATTGTAAAAATATAAAATATATAGAAATATATAAAAATTATAAAATTTTATAAAGTCTTAAGAAAATTATAAAAAATGTCAAGAAATATAAAATTTGTAAAAAAATATAAAAATTATCATAACAAAAGAAGCATTTTATAATTTTTCTACAACTTTTGTTGATTTTTATTTTTATCATTTTTGCCACATGTCACGTTGTATTGCGACATATGATGGCTTTAATTGAAAAAAGGGGCTTCGTTAACTTTAATGATCATTGGTTAAAGTTAATGGTTAAAGTGCATTTTTTTATGCATTTTATAATTTTTTATGATTTTTATAAAATTTTACAATTTTTTATATTTTTTAAGATTTTTATAATTTGTTTTTAATTTTAATAAAATTTAAATATTTTTATATTTTTTATTAAAATTTGATAATTTTTATCTTTTATTAGTTTTTATTTTTATCATTTTTTCCACATGTCATGTTGTGGTTGTGGCACGAGGTGGCTTTTACTGAAAAAATTAGAGGCAGTTAACTTTAACGTTCAATCGTTGAGATTAACGGTTAAATGACATTTTTGATGCATTTTGACTGTTCAAGTACTCAATTGAGTGAAAAAAAAAGAACAAGGAATTAATTGATTTTTTTGAAAAACTTTGAGAGCCTTTTTGATGTATTTTGAAAGTTTAAATACCCGATTGGGTGAAAAAAAAGAAAAAAAGGACTTAATTATTTCTTTTTTTTGAAGTTTGAGAACTTTTTACCCCTCAAGCCTTTTATTATATTACTACATAACCATTTAATTAATTAATATTATTAAAACAACATTTAATTAGATCTATATATTCTAAAATTAACACAAATTTATTTTCTAAAATATTTATATCCAAACTCAATATTATCCCAAACACAAATATTATACACATTATTCCCCGAAATAAAACCACTAACAGAAGTTCAACATGGTTATTTCAATTTACAATAAGGAACGGGGATTAAGAACAAATCATCTTTTCTTCTTGCAGTTAAGCCAAATGATTCAGTCATTTCCAGATCTTCAAACTTCATCCCATTTGGGAGCTTCCAATCAAAATGGTACAGCAAACTCGCAAGTGGTAACTCAATACCATGTATCCCGAACAAAATACCAGGACAAATTCTTCTTCCAGCACCAAATGGGATATACTCAAAGTTTGTTCCTCTAAAATCGATGGAGTTTTCCGAGAATCTTTCAGGGTGAAACTCCTCAGCATCTTTCCAGTAAAAGGGATCTCTTTGTATAGCCCATGCATTTACAATGACTTTAGCTTTGGCAGCGATCTCATATCCATTTATCACAAAATTTTCACGACATTGTCTTAGAATTAAAAGCGCAGGAGGGTGCAACCTCAAAGTTTCTTTCACTATCAATCTTAAGAATTTCAGTTCCTGAATCTTTTCTTCGTTTAATGAGGTAATGTTTTCCCCGAAGACTCTTCTTACTTCATTTTGTGCCTTTTTCATCAGTTTTGGATTTTTCAATAGTTCAGACATCGCCCATTCTACTGTTGTGGCTGATGTCTCGCTCCCAGCAGCAAATATGTCCTGAAAAGATAAATTTAACACAAATATTATCAGGGGCACGTCAAATAGTTTAACAATACAATACACCAGTGGGAAAAGTTAAAATTAACACTAACCTTCATGACAGCTTTTATGCTGTTATTTCCCAAAGGGAATTCAAGGTCATCTTGCTGTTGAAGCTGAAGGAGAACATCAACCAAATCAGCTTCAACCCCTTGATGATCTGCCTTGTTTCTCTTCTCTTTATGTTCATTAACAATGTTTTCAAGGATCTTATCCGAAACCTGGTGTAGTTTCTCCGCTTTAATCCTGGTTCCACTCATCAGTTTAAGCACTCCACTAGAAGGATACATATCAGCTAAACAGATAGCACCTGAGAGCTTAGTAGTTTCTTTGATGATCCTTATAAATTCCTCTTGGTTTTTTGTTTTCTTCCCAAAGGCAGCCCTCGCTGTTATCCCATATGACAGTGAAAAAATTTTCTCACTAAGATTGATCGCAGACCCTTCACTCAAAGCTATGGATTTGATGAAATCTGTCACCTCTTCTGTTCTGATTGACTGGAATGATTGGACTCGGGTCGGGCTCAAAAGTTCCATGGTGCAGATTTTTCTCATTTGTTTCCAATAGTTACCATACGGTGTAAATATGATTGCTTTACAGTTGTATGACATAACCTCACAGGCTAGGACATGAGGCCTTTGAGAAAAGATGGTATCATGAGTTTTAAAAACCTGTTCGGCAACTCTTGCAGACGAGATTACAACGGTTGGAACTTCTCCAAGCTGAAGCTGCATCAAATCTCCGTATTTGTTGGATAAATCTCTTAGGGTGTGATGGGGAAAAGAAGTAATGAGTTGATGCAAGTTACCTATGAGAGGTAATTTCCATGGACCTGAGGGAAGCTTATTGTGGTTGGGTTTCTTGGCTTTTGATGATATTTTCAGGATTCTTACAATGGTGAAGAAGAAAATTAGGAAAGTAACTAGGGGAACACATGGAAAATGAAACTCCATGGAAAAAGAAAAGATGTGAGTTTTCCGGTACTAAATTCCAATTCAATTACAAATAAAAGGGGAAAATTATCATGTAAGCTAGAAATTAAATTGTATTTTATTTTTAATTTTAAAAATGAGTAAATTAATCTTGATATATTAGTTCAAAGAGAAAATTAATTTTTTTTGTTAAAATTTTTATCTAAATTAGTATTACTAATAGAATAATTAGACAATGATATACATCATGCCATGTGTACTTTATATTGACATATAAAAATCAGTTTTTAACAATAATAATGAATGAAATTTTTTAAGAGAATAATTAGACCAATAAAAATTAATTTACTCTTTTTTAAGAGAATTACTAGATCAATAAAAATTAATTTACTCATTTTCTAATTAAAAAAAAACAAAAAACAATTTAAATTTTAATACAAAAATTTTCATACTATTTTTTCTCCAATAATACCACTTGGTTTGCAGGTTGTGCCAACTTGAAAGCAGAGCACTCACAAATATGGGTGTACATAATTCTTAGATACCAAACCAGTAAAATACAAAATTCTAATTCATGTAATTATTAAAAGTTGATACATAAAAGAGTTTTATATTTTCAAATTGATAAGAGTGTATTATCATCCATTTAAAGCTTTCATTTTCCAAAGCCATAGTTGGGTCAAGTGAAAGGATATGGTGGTGTGGGGCGTGCGGTGGGCCCCTAAGAAGTTGTGTTTGATTTTTCTTCTTTTCAAAGAAGAAATTTTATTTATTGTAAATTCATTACAAAGGAGGAAATTTGTAGAATCCTTGATATAATGGACAAGCCCAACAAAAAATACAAATAAAGCAACGCTTTGGAAGTATACGCAAAAGGATCTAATAGAAACAAATGGCTAAACGAATTGAGAAATGAATTATTATTACTTCCTTATCTTGACTTAGCATACCAAGTGGATTTATATACAATGTGCATAGGAATAACTGTTGTTAAACTTATGAACAACTCACTAACCGCATAACAGCCTAACAGATTCTTCACTGAAGATATACTTTAACAGTCACCTACCTTCCCGACAGGTAAGATTTGAAGAAAACTACGATAACGAGCAAATGCGGATGCAGATAAAGGCTTTGTGAGGACGTCGGTAACTTGATCACAAGCCAAAACCTCACTGACAATGAGAGATCCATCAACCATTTTTTTCTTGAACGAAAAACAAGTCAAGCTCAACATGCTTGAACTTAGAATGTAATACAGGATTAGTAGCTACCACAACAACACTAGAATTGTCACAGCAGACAGTAGGAGTATTGTCAGAGCTAAACTGTAATTCCTTCAACAAAGAAACTAGCCAAGTAACATCACTAGTTGCAGCAGCCAGACTCCTGTACTCAACCTAAGCCGTAGAGTGAGACACTACTTTTTGCTTTTTAGAACACCGAGAGATAGGTGTATTTTCAAAATACACAGAGTAGCCAGTTGTTGACTGTCTATCATCAAAATCCATGCCCTAGTTAGATCAGTATAGCCAATCAAAAATAGTCTGTCAGATGAGCAAAAAACTAACCCATAATCAACAATGCCACTTAAATATTGTAAGATTCGTTTTAACGCAATCAAATGAACACTAGTAGGCGTATGCATGAATTGATAGATTCGATTTACTGCATAAGTAATGTCAAGCTTAGTAAGAACCACATATTGCAATGTGCCGGCAAGACTTCTACATTTAGAAGGATCACTCAGACGAACTCACTCATCCTTAGATAATATAGAAGAACTGATTATTGGTGTGTGGACACCTTTAACATTAGCTAACTAACTCCTGTCAAGTAGATCCAGAATGTACTTACGTTGGCAAAGATGAAGGCTCCCAGTGGACAATCGAGTAACCTCAATGCCTAAAAAATAATAAAGATCTCCCATACCTTTAAGAGAAAACTCATTATGCAACTGTTGAACAAAAACATCAATACTGTCAGGTGCAATTCCAGTAATGATAATATCATCCACATAAATCACCACATACATACTTGAGTCTTTTGTAACTCGAACAAATAGAGATAAAAGAAAACCTACAGAGATAAGAAAATGTTTCAATTTATCAAACCATGCTTGTGGAGCTTAGCGTAGTCCACATGAGGCTTTCGTCAGATGACACATCAAAGGTTCTCTATTCGGACCATATTGAACATACCTTGGAGGTTGTTGCATATACACTTCTTCAGTAAGATCACCATTCAGAAAAGCATTGTTAACATCAACTTGATGTAGTTGCCAACCTTTGGAGACAACAATAGACAAAATAGTTCGAATAGTAGCAGGTTTAACCACTGGACTAAATGTTTCTTTAAAATTGCACCCTGGTTCCTGAGAGCAGCCTTTTGCCACTAACTGAGCCTTACTATGAGCTATAGTACCATAAGGATTCTTTTTCACTTTAAAGAGCCATTTACAACCAATCGCCTTTCAACCATGCGGTAAGGGAACAAGTTCCCAGGTGGAATTTTTTATCAAAGTATCATACTCAGCTTGTGCTGCCAATGGCTACTCCTTGCTAGCAAAAGCCTCAGTAATGTGCGCGGCTCACGATTAACAAATTTAACAGACAAAGCTTTGGGTTTAAAAACTCCTATTTTGGACTGAGTAACCATGTGATGAGTATTACCCACACACAGAGGAATAGAAGGAGCAATTGGAGTGATAGTGGTTAGAACGATATGATTGGATTCTTCTAACGAATTAGACAAACTGTTTTGATCATAACCAACACCCAATTCAACCTGTGAGTCTACTAGTCTAGTTGTTGTGGGACGAGAATCAATGTTAACAAACAAAGGATGAAACAAAGATCCGGGAGTCTAGGAGGCCTATTAGACAGTGGCTGAAAGATAGGAACATATGTGGAGACACACCCACTGTACTGAGAAGGAACCATAGTATTCTCAAGGTACAGAAATCGATGTTCATCAAACACAACATGTCGAGAGACAACAACCTTACCATTTGGTGTAAGACAGTGATACCCTTTATGTTGAAAACTGATAAACGCTAATTTATACATATTTTTACCTCATGCTTAGCCTATATTTTAGATGAATTATTATCAATTTAGTGAGAACTGGTGCTCTTAATCCTTCTTTTTCATATCTTATACTCAGGAGAGCATAGGGAAGAGAAAAGAATAGGAAATGGACTGAAAATGAGGAAAATGAGCCAAAAATGACATAACACACGGCCCAAGGAATCACCACACGGCCGTGCCACATGAAGATCACACGGTCCAGCTCTCGACAAGCACGGATAGGCCACACGGCCGTGCCAAATCACACGGCCTTTGTCGAAGTCACACGGGCGTGGCACACGGGCGTGTTCTAGTCGTGAGGAAGAGGAATTTCACTCGAATTGGGATACTTTGAGGCTAAGAAAGGCTCCCCAAAGCTCTATATAAAGACCCTAGGAGGCAACTCTAAGGTCGTGCTTATTTCCCCACAAGGAAAGTATTCTTTGCTGCCAACACAGAGAGTGGAAGTAGGGATTACTCGCAGGGAAGCTGATTGATTCATCCCAGAAGCCGGAATTCTGCAGCAATATAGAGGATCTCCTTAAATTCCTTCAGGGGTTTTCGGGTTCTTTTATGTTTTATTATTTTATATCTTCTGAGATGTTTTCTTTCTTTATTATGAACTAAACTCCTCAAATACTTGAGGGGGATGAAACCTAAGATGAATCTTGCTATTATTTATTCTTGAGTTATATGATAAATACTTGAGTTGTTCTTAATTATGTGTGTTTAATTCTTGTGTTAATAAACCTAGGTATTAATTCAAGAAATGGATGTGCTTAGAGTAGAGGAGCAAAAGTCTCTGTGATAAAAGTAGATCTACCATAATTAAGCGGAGTTGCATGCAACCCTAGACATAGGGCGACATAAATCTGTCGGATTAGGGTCAAACCTAATATGGGGAACCATAGATCGAATTAATGCAACCTAAGGAGTTAATTAATAAAGGAACTTTAATTAACAACTTAGGCCTAGTTGCTCTACGCCTCGACGGAGGGTTTAGCATAGATTAGGGATCTCTACGGATCAAGTCAAGTGAATAAATCGTCTAGCTCAAGAACCAATAACAAGTGAAGTCTAGGTGGATCCCCCCTTAAGTATTGTCCTTATCAATTAGCTTTTCCCTAAAAAGTCTTCCCAATTTACTCTTTTTGCTTCTCTTAGTTTAGTTTTAGAATTAGTTAAACAAAACCCCTCTTTAATTTTTAGGTTAAATAATAAAAAGAAAGTGAGTAATAGTACTTTCGGTTCCCTTGGGTACGATACTCGATCTTATCACTAGACTATACTACTGTCAACAGGTACGCTTGCCTTAAAACATTGTGATATTAGTCAGTTTAGGTTTGATCAAGTTCTTTATAAATTTTATTACTTCATATCACGTGGATATCAAGTTTTTGGCACCGTTGCCGGGGATTTAACTGAAATATTACGAAAGCTCGATTTCTATTACTTTAGCCATTAATATATTTATTTATTTATTTATTTTTATTTTTATTTTTATTTTTATTTTTATTTTTTATTTTTTATTTTTTATTTTTATTTTCTTCTTATTTTTTTCTAGGTTTTCCTAAGTTTATTTTATTTTATTTTATTTTATTTTTTTATTTTATTTTCGTTTTTTTAATTATTTTTCTAGGTTTTTCTAGTCTATGACTAGAAACAACCCAACAGGACCACTACTTTTTGACGAAGATTTAGAAGCTACAGTTCGCAGAAATCGCAGAGAAATTAGACGAAGCCTACATTATCCAAAGCACGAGCCAGAACCTACAGAAGAGATGGAAGCAAATCAAAACATTCCACCACATCTAGTGCTACCAGCAGAACCAGTAAACGAGGATGAAGCTCCTCGAACTATGTATGATTATGCTAAACCTAGTTTGATTGGTACTCAAACTAGCATTGTTAGACCTGCTATTGCTGCTAATAATTTTGAACTAAAACCTAACACTATTCAGATGATTTAGTAGTTTGTGCAGTTTGATGGTTTACAGGATGAAGATCCCAACGCTCATTTAGCAAACTTTTTAGAATTGTGCGATACTTTTAAAATTAATGGCGTTTCTGATGATGCTATTCGACTAAGGCTATTTCCATTCTCTCTGAGAAACAAAGCCAAACAGTGGTTAAATTCTCTACCACGAGGCTCAATCACCACATGGGAACAGATGACAGAAAAATTTTTACTTAAATATTTTCCTCCTGCTAAAATAGCTAAATTACGAAACGATATTTCTTCTTTTGTGCAGATGGATTTAGAAACACTCTACGATGCCTGGGAGAGATACAAGGATCTTTTGAGAAGATGTCCTCATCATGGACTACCTTTATGGCTACAAGTTCAAACCTTCCACAACGGTTTGAATCCATCCACACAACAAATGGTTGATGCAGCCGCAGGAGTAACAATTAATAATAAAACGCTAGAAGCAGTTTATGAATTTATTGAAAAAATGTCATTGAATAATTATCAGTGGCAAATCATGAGGACAAAGCCGACAAAAGCTGCAGGAGTTTATAATATTGATGCTGTTACTATGCTTACTAATCAGGTAGAACTTTTAAATAAAAAGTTTGATAATTTTATTGGTTCTACGCAGGTACAGCCAGTTATGCAATGCGACACAACTCCAGGAAATATGTTCAATCCAGATTACTCCTCTTACGAACATGGCATGGAAACTCAGCAAGTTAACTATATGGGTAACAATTTTAGACTTCAAAATAACCCTTATAGTAATACTTATAATGCAGGTTGGCAGAATCACCCTAATTTTTCATGGGAAGGACAAGGAAATCAAAGACAACCGCCCCCTCTAGGATTTCAACAGCCACTATTCCAACAAGAGAAAAAGCCGAATCTTGAAGAAATATTTACCAAATTCATGGCCATGTCCATTTCCAAAATACCGAAACAGCACTAAGGAACTAGCAAGCATCTATTCAAGGACTTGAAACTCAAATAAGCCAGCTCGCCAAGCTAATCTCTGAAAGACCGCAAGGTAGGTTACTAAGCAACATTGAGACTAACCCTAAGGAGCAACTCAATGCCGTGGATACGATAGATGATAAGGGGTTAACCAAAACCAACCTAAAGCCATGTAAGGAGCCTGTGGTAAGTAAAGGAAAGGATGAGGTAAGTCCCAAAGATGAAATTGTCAAAGAATTTAAACCTCGTATCCCATACCCAAACACTTTAAAGAATGACCGCACAGATCAGCAATTCGGTAAGCTTCTTAAACTGTTAAAGAAATTACATATTAACTTACCTTTTGTTGAAGCAATTATGCAGATGCCGGAGTACGCAAAATTTTTAAAGGAACTTCTCACAAATAAAAGGAAGTTGGAAGAATTGTCCACAGTGGAACTCAACGAGGAATGCTCAGCTATTCTCCAAAATAAGCTGCCAACCAAACTGAAAGATCCAGGGAGTTTTACTATTCCTTGTTTATTTGGTAGCCTAGACACCAAAAATGCTTTAGTAGACTTAGGGGCTAGTATAAATGTCATGCCTTATAAACTGTTTAAACAACTAGGTCTTGGAAAACCTAAGTAAACTAAGATGAGCATTCAACTAGCTGATAAAACTATTAGGTCTCCTAAGGGAATAATTGAAGATGTGCTCGTCAAAATTGATAAATTTATATTCCCAGTTGACTTTGTTGTTTTAGACATTGATGAGGATAGCGATATACCATTAATTCTAGGGCGACCCTTTTTAGCAACTGCCAGAACAATAATTGATTTAGGAACAGGTGAACTTACACTACGTGTAGGTAATGACAAAGTTACTTTACAAGCTCAAAAAGCAATTAAAACTGTTGATAATAATATAGTCACAAGTCTTTGTAAAAACTCTGAACTCACAACCCAAGCTTCTGTGCAAGATACACTTCACATAAAGGTAACCCAATCACAGACAAGTCCATCCAATGGAGATGCACCTGAAAAGCGAACGCTTCAGATCGAGGAACTAGATGAGTGGCTGAGCTATCATGAAAAACCCAAAACATGTCACACTAACCCAGAGCATCACCAAGATGACCCTCAGGTAAAAATGTGTCAAATCAAGGTAGGGGATAAGGTACTTCTAGGGGAAGACGACCCTCGAATCTTGAATTCGAAAGAACATACAAGTGACATACCATACTTCACGGTAGTGAAAATCTTCCCTTATGGTACAGTAGAAATAAAACATGAGTCACTCGGCACTTTCAAGGTAAACCATACTCAACTCAAATCATATGTTAATAATAAAATTGCAAGCAGGATAGAAGAGTATCAACTCTTCAAACCACCGTGAATGAACAAGCTTAAGAAAAGTCGAGCTTAGACTATAAACAAGCGCTTCTCGGGAGGCAACCCGAGCAATAACTTAGTAACTTTTCTTTGTTTAAAATTTTTCTAGTATTTTTATGCAGCAACTAACATTTTTTATGCAGAAATTTAGGCCACACGGCCAGACACATGGGCGTGGCTAAGGCCGTGTGACATCTTAAAATAGAGACACGGTCGTGCACCCAGACCGTGTACAAACAGAGCAGAAGTTTCCCAAAAGCACGGGAGGACGACAAATCACCACAGCCGTGTGATATGGCCGTGGCAACTTTACGAATTCAACACGGGCTAACCCCGAGACACACGGGCGTGTGCCTCTATTCTCTCATTCGGTTCTATTTTTTCTCATTTTTTTTCCTTTATTAGTTTCCTTTTTATTTCAAAATTTATTTTTATGTTTAATCCTTTTAATCATTATAGTATTAGTATTTTTTAGAACTTAGTTTATTATTTTTCTGTTATTTAATTGTCTATCTTTCATATCGGCCAATCCCTAACGAGTAATCTCTATTAATCCAAAATTTCCACGACTAATTAAATATTTTCGCAGTCTCAAAAAGGAGCTCTTCCTCACAAATTCATCCTAAATTCAGGAAGTTTCAATTCTCTCCTCATCTTATGATATTATACTTCTCTTGCTATTTATGTATCTTTGTACATTGAGGGCAATGTACATCTTAAGTGTGGGGGGGAAGCTTACTTTAAATTTCTACATTATCTGAAAAATCCCTGAATTTTTTTTCCTTATGCTTTGTTCTCAAATAATTCTCAGTCTCTTATTAGGAATTAATTCTGATTGATTTATGATTTCTATTGATATGTTGAGAATTAAGATATAGGTACTTGTACTTTGATTATTCAAACTTTAAAACATTAGGGAATCAAGCATGATAAGTTGAAATTTTTGAGAACCCCCAATTTTTGCATAAGTTATTTTCCCTAATTTTAAGTATTTTCTTGAGATTTGAAATTCGCAGGATTGACATCAAAAGCCATAATTCTGGTGAGATTTTTGAGCCTTTTTTAGCATACATTTTCTTCATGCTCACTTTTATTATTGCTTTGAGTGAGTCAATACTGAATTGTTATTCTAGAACTTGCTTTGATTATACATGTCGAGACCACATCATTGATTTGATATACTGAAATGATAAAGGCACCTAGGATTTAACCCACTTACTCCACAAAAAGCCTACCTCCATAAATCTAACCCCTAGTAAACCCCGTTGAGCCTAACAACCCATTCTTTGACTCACCTTCTAATTATTAACCAAAAACCCATTTTTCGTTGAAACCCATTACCCCTATTTTTATTGAGATTTGAAGTGAATTTTTATCTAGCTTTACTCTCCTCTCTAGTTGTAAAATTGTAAATTTCCAAGTTATCATATTTGATTTAATCGTTCCAAAAAAAAAAGAAAAAAAAATGAATGAGTAAGTCAAATTCAATTGTAACTTGTAATAGTTGAACAAGTTTTTTGCATATTTCTATTTTAAGGCTACCAAGGCAGAAATGATAGTATCACAAGAATTAGCTGAGAAATATGTTCCAGTGATAGAGATTTTTCTAGCTAGATAATTTTTCAGTTCAATCTCGATTCTAACCTTCTTTTTGCAGCCTATGACAACACCCCTAACCAAGCCCCGTTACAACCATTAAAAGACCTTTTGATCAATGTATCATATCAAACTATAGTGGTGAAGATTTGATTTTCTTGCAAGCTTATGGTAATAACTTTTTAGGTTGACTAAGGAGTGCTTAAATTTTGAACCCTAAACACTTCGAGTAGATAGAGTGAACCTTTAGTGAGGATGTCAACTCCTGTTAATTAAGATGGAGAGACAACTACTTAGAAGGAAGGAAGAGACTTATGTTTTCAATGATAAAATTCTCAACTTAGAGTGATTGAGTCTTTAATGTTCTTCTGATTGAATTACTCATTGTATAATTACCTGTGGACTAGTTTGAAACATTATTGATAAAGATTGTAGGTTGAGAAGAATAATTCTTATTTAGGGATTGAGATTTTGCTTGAGGACAAGCAAAGGCTTAAGTGTGGGGGTATTTGATAAACGCTAATTTATACATATTTTTACCTCATGCTTAGCCTATATTTTAGATGAATTATTATCAATTTAGTGAGAACTGGTGCTCTTAATCCTTCTTTTTCATATCTTATACTCAGGAGAGCATAGGGAAGAGAAAAGAATAGGAAATGGACTGAAAATGAGGAAAATGGGCCAAAAATGACATAACACACGGCCCAAGGAATCACCACACGGCCGTGCCACATGGCCGTGCCACATGAAGATCACACGGTCCAGCTCTCGACAAGCACGGGCAGGCCATACGGCCGTGCCAAATCACACGGCCTTTATCGAAGTCACACGGGCGTGGCACACGGGCGTGTTCTAGTCGTGAGGAAGAGGAATTTCACTCGAATTGGGATACTTTGAGGCTAAGAAAGGCTCCCCAAAGCTCTATATAAAGACCCTAGGAGGCAACTCTAAGGTCGTGCTTATTTCCCCACAAAGGGAAATATTCTTTGCTGCCAACACAGAGAGTAGAAGTATGGATTACTCGCAGGGAAGCTGATTGATTCATCCCAGAAGCCGGAATTCTGCAGCAATATAGAGGATCTCCCTAAATTCCTTCAGGGGTTTTCGGGTTCTTTTATGTTTTATTATTTTATATCTTCTGAGATGTTTTCTTTCTTTATTATGAACTAAACCCCTCAAATACTTGAGGGGGATGAAACCTAAGATGAATCTTGCTATTTTTTATTCTTGAGTTATATGATAAATACTTGAGTTGTTCTTAATTATGTGTGCTTAATTCTTGTGTTAATAAACCTAGGTATTAATTCAAGAAATAGATGTGCTTAGAGCAGAGGAGCAAAAGTCCCTGTGATAAGAGTAGATCTACCATAATTAAGCGGAGTTGCATGCAACCCTAGACATAGGGCTACATAAATCTGCCGGATTAGGGTCAAACCTAATATGGGGAACCATAGATCGAATTAATGCAACCTAAAGAGTTAATTAATAAAGGAACTTTAATTAACAACTTAGGCCTATATGCTCTACGCCTCGACGGAGGGTTTAGCATATATTAGGGATCTCTACGGATCAAGTCAAGTGAATAAATCGTCTAGCTCAAGAACCAATAACAAGTGAAGCCTAGGTGGATCCCCCCTTAAGTATTGTCCCTATCAATTAGCTTTTCCCTAAAAAGTCTTCCCAATTTACTCTTTTTGCTTCTCTTAGTTTAGTTTTAGAATTAGTTAAACAAAACCCCTCTTTAATTTTTAGGTTAAATAATAGAAAGAAAGTGAGTAATAGTACTTGCGGTTCCCTTGGGTACGATACTCGATCTTATCACTAGACTATACTACCGTCGACAGGTACGCTTACCTTAAAACGTTGTGATATTAGTCAGTTTAGGTTTGATCAAGTTCTTTATAAATTTTATTACTTTATATCACGCGGATATCAAGAACTATACCTTAAAAACGTGCACGACTGAGAATGAAATTTTAACTTGTGATTATGAAACAGATGCAGATACGGAAAACAACAACACCCAAACACTCGCAAATGATCATACATTGGGTCTTGACCATGAAGCATCTTATAAGGAGACTGACCTTTTAAAATTGAGGCAGGTAGTCTATTTATTAAATGAACAACACAACAGAAAGCATAACCCCAAAAAGCTATAAGTAAATTCACTTGAGCCAAAAGAGTAAGACACATTGTTAAAATATGTCTATGTTTCTCTTTGGCCATACCATTCTGCTTGGATGTATGTGGGCACGAGAGTCGATGAACGATACCATATTGAGCAAGAACTATCGTGAAAGCACGACACTCACCACCTCAATCACTTTGAAATTGTTTAATATCTTTCCCAAATTGAGTCTTGACCAATTTCTGAAATTGAATAAAATAGTTAACGGCTTGAGACTTATGTCAAATGAGATATATCCAAGTAAAATGACTACACAAGTCAACAAACGAAACATAATACCAATTATTATCACAAACAACAGACGTAGGTCCCCATAAGTCAGAGAAAATCAAGGCAAAAAGATCAGTATATTCTGTAGTAGAGTTTGAAAAAAGCAATTTATGGGACTTTCTCTTTTGACAGGCAGTACAAATATTATCAAGAAAAATTTTATTAGAAACAATTTGACATTTATCTAAAATTGATTTAACAAATGGAGCGGAGGGATGACCAAGTTGGCGGTGCCATAATCCAAAAACATCACAATTGTCAGAGCGAGTCTGTAGCCCAGTGTTATGAATAGAAAGAAACACATTGGTTTGAAAAGGAATGACTGGTGAAAAATGATAGAGCCCATCACGAGTGTGGCCTTGCAATAAAATTTCTCGAGTTTGGATGTTCTTAATAACACAGTAAGACAGGTGAAATTAAAAAAATGTTATTTTCTTTAGCAAACTGAGAAACAAATAGCAGATTCTTCCGTATAGTTAGTACACACAAAACATTAGATAGATAGAACAATTTATTTCTCGTAGGCAAGATGAAATTTTCAACACACGAAATTTTTACAGGAGTCCCATCACCCATTAAAAGAGAAGATGTACCTAAGTATGACGTAGACTCATTCAAAGTAGAAGCCTCCTTGCAGACATGATGTGTAGCTCTTGAATCAGGATACCACGATAGAGTCTCTACAGGCATAGGAATGTAAGAATCAACATTATTAAAATTGGACCCATATTGGGTCGTATTCACATTAGACCCAGTAGTGTTCAAGAAATCCGGCACAAGCACATCAGGAACTTAGACAACCCAACACATGGTGAGAAATCAAAACTAACAATCGTATCTAAGGCCCTAACTCCAAGAATCTACCTAGGAAAAACATATGACCTCGGCTTTGTTAACTACGAAACATTGGACCCACCATTTATTAACACCCCCATTGGTGTGCCCAATACCTTGTCCATGACCAGTAGGCCCTCAAAGCTAACAAAATTTGTATTCGGCCCAACTAGATGGCTACTATGCCCAAAATTCTGGCCTGTACTATCGGTCTAGCAAGGCCATTGTACGATCCAAATTGTTGGCTTAGTCCATTCGGCTTAGCAAGGTTATCGTATGGCCCAACATACTAGCCTGCACCCATCAGCCCAAGAAGGCTACTATATGGCCTAAAATTTGGGCCTGCGTCATCACCCAAAACAGAAAAAGGATTATGTGAAACCTTAAAGTCTGGCATTTGTGAGATAGCTGGATTTGGTGGTAACCCCTCCCACTAGCGACCATGACTAAAACCAGGTGGCACTGTCATCGAAGAAGGCCCGAACTATCTTGGAATCGTCAAAGGGAAGAAGAAAGCACCATAAGCCTTACGTTGATTTGCAGCATCCAAACCAAAATTACTGCACGATCCTTTTCCATCACCAGCAATCGAGGCCCATGCAATCGGAGCCCGAGCCATTGCCAATGCAGAGGGACCTTCATAGTCCTGATTAAATCAATAAAAGCACTGCTGAGCCAAGTTCCCAAATCGACCACAAATCTGGCACCGAGAGCGAAAACCCCTTCCATAGCCACTAGTAGAGGGGCGATTACCATGCATGGGTTCCACCATCGTCAATGACGGAGTGGCCTCCATTACATGTACATGGAATCACACCTTGTACCATACGAGTCTGACAACTCTCGTACTCCAACAACATATCAATAAGTCTTTACATCAGAAAAGGGTTTGGACGAAAATGATGCGAGAGTGAGAACGGCGTCGTACCTGACGTCAAGCCCGCAAGAACAATCTTCACCTTCTCAGCCTCCAAGATTCGAGATCCAGATGCTTTGATCAAGGCACAGGTGTTTTGAATCTTAGCCACATACTCTTTTATCTTCATATTACCTTTCTTGATCGAGTGCAACTCCTATTTTATGCGAGATAATTTAGCTCCGGTCACGGTGGTGAACAGTCGATTCGCGGTACTTCATACATCGCACACCGTCTTGGCATCTGTAAAACAATAAAGAAGAGTACTACTAATAGTGGATAACAACCAAGATGTAAGCAGCTTATCTTGCTGATGGAACAACGATACTTCTGGATTTGAAACTAGAGGACCCTCTCGAGATGGCACAAATCGTGGTGGAGCAAGTGAAGTTCCTCGATAAAACCTATCAACTCATATCTTTCAATAATCAAGTGTATATGTTGTTGCTACTGAACGAAAGACTAAACGAAATGAAAAATAAATTATTATTACTTCATTATCTTGATTCAATATACCAAGTGTATTTATATTCAATGTGCATAGAAATAACTACTGCGAACAACTTATGAACAGCTCACTAACTGCATAACAGCTTAACAAATTCTTCACTAAAGATATACTCTAACACGCTTGACTAAGAGTCAAACCATATTAATAAAGGAACAAGCTATACTTGAATTAAGCTCCCACCGCTGAATACAGAGGAGAAAAATAAGACCCTTGCCAAAGAACAACACTGAAAAATGCACAGCTAGTCATGAAAGTCAAACAAGCCACCTTGAACCATAAAGTCCCTTTTCAAGCCCTCGCTCTGATAAAATGGAAATGCAACTATTAACTTGGAGTAACATATATGTAAACGCTCAAAATAGATAAACCAAAAATGAGTCAAAGAAGACTTAAGGAAATGAGCTGCTAGCAACTAAAAAAAATACTTGTGAATACACAAGTCATCCTTACCTTGAGATAACCTCCATTGTAAGAGAAGACAAGGGCTACACCCTAAGCCATCTTATTATTACGAGAAAAGTAAGGCCTCCTAATATTGAAAAAATGCAAGGGCTGGCAAGGATGAGCAAGAGGGTTTGAGGACGAGTGAGATGGAAAGGAAAGGAAAGGAGAAGGGGAAAGGAAGTTAGAAAAGAGAAGGGAAGGTAGATAGTAGGGAACGACATAATTTTAGAGTGACCTACATTGTAGTTTTTTTTTTTTTTTTATTTGTAAAGTTTCTAATTTATATATAACTAAATGAAGAGTTTTTTTTTAGTGGTCAAGGGTTTGATTCTCGTCATGGGTATGGAGCAGCTTTAAAACTCATGGTTAACATCTACCCCTTAATTTAGCTACAGAACGCGAAAGATTAATTATTGGACTCACTGAATACTTGGGAAATAAAAAAAGATAGAGAGTTTTTTTAATGTACTATTTTATGTAATTCAATTATATATATAAATATTTATTCATTTTAATTGTTAATCTTGACAAAAATATTTAGTAACTCGAGTTGTTGTAATAAAATTTTATTGAAAAAAATATTATTTTTATTTTAATTAATTATTTATTTCATTATATGAAATTTTTTAATCCTATAGCTGCCAAGCGAAATGTGATAATTTGACGATACTCACTGGCTTTACAAAGAGATCGTCCCTGATATACATGTATCTATTCTAACTATTGAGCCCATGATGGGCAGTAAGGAATGGGCATCAGGTACAAATCGCTTTTTCTTCTAACAGAAGCACCAAAAGCCTCAGTCATGTCTAGATCCTCATTTTTCATTCCATTAGGGAGTTTCCAATGAAAATGGTACAGTAATTTTGCAAGGGAAAGCTCGACAACAGCCATACCATATGACATGCCAGGACACATCCTCCTTCCACCACCAAAGGGAATAAATTCGAAGTTAGCCCCTTTATAGTCAACTGAACTATCGATGAATCTCTCTGGATTGAATATCTCGGCTTCACTCCAGTAGTTGGAATCTCTTCCAATTGCCCATGCATTAACAATCACTTTGTTCATGGCTGGTATCTCATATCCATTAATCTCACATCTCTCACTATTTTCTCTTGGAATTAGCAAAGGTAGAGGAGGGTGTAATCTTAGAGTTTCCTTTATAACCAACTTCAAGTACTTCAATTCATGAAGGTCTGATTCGTTGACATCCCCTGTTCTATCATAGGCTTGCCTCACCTCAGCTTGCGCTTTTTCAAGGATTCTAGGATTTTTCATCATTTCCGGCATTGCCCATTCTACTGCAGTTGAAGATGTCTCAGTCCCAGCAATGAGCATGTCCTGAAAAGCAGTTCAACTTGGTTAAAGTACAAAACACGTTCGTACTGCTTTCAAGCAACTTAAGAAAGCAAAGTCTTATATATTTGAATACTAAATAAAGGTTCCTTTGCGATGATATCATCCTCTAGCTTGATGTTATTTGATCTTTGGGCATGCAAAGGTATGGGACTATATCCAAACAAATATAAACAAGCAAGACATGAGATATAAAACTACTAACCAGTATAACAGCTTTGATGTTGTCAGTCGTTAAGGGAAATTCAAGGCCTCCGTGATCCTGGAGATTCAGAAGAACATCAAGTAGATCATCCGTTTCATCATCACTGTTTCCCAGATTTGCATTGCTAGCTCTATGTTCTTCAATGATGCTTTCAAGCATCATGTCCAAATCATGGTGAAACCTCTCAAGTTTGGCTCTCATCCCACTGATCATGGGAAGCAATTTGATGGAAGGAAACAGATCGGTAATACTGGAACCACCTAAAGCTTCCACAAATTCTTTGACAATTGGAATGAATGTTTCGTGTTGCAGCTTGCATCTTCCGACCAAAGTAGTTCTTAAAGTGATGTTATATGATAAGTTGCATAACATTTCTCCAAAGTTGATTTCCGATCCTGTATTTCAAAAGATGGATGTAATTAAACTTGATACCTCCTCTTCTCTGATTGAGCGGAATGATTGTACACGTTTCATACTTAACAGCTCCAATG
Source organism: Gossypium stocksii (assembly GCA_020496765.1). NCBI lineage: Eukaryota > Viridiplantae > Streptophyta > Magnoliopsida > Malvales > Malvaceae > Gossypium > Gossypium stocksii. The sequence goes on from CM035621.1 coordinate 15,912,819, forward strand.
TGCAAACTTTTCGAAGCTGCCTCCAGTGGCTTCCATATGGTGTAAAACCAATATCTGAATGATTTCTGCAGCAAGGAGATATGGCCTGTTAGCAAAATTGATATCATGTGTTTTCATCACTTCTTTAGCAGCCTCCGGAGAAGAAACAACAATGTGTGATAATTCACCAACTTGTAGGTGCATCAGGGAGCCATGCCTTTTGGCTAATTCGGTCAAGCGGTGAGGGGGGAGAGAGACCATTAAAAGGTGCAAGTGCCCTATAATAGGTAGTCTCAATGGTGCAGGGGGTAGATTTTTGGGTGAGTCCTTTATTTTGGATCTCATACATAGCTTCAACACCATGAAAATGAAGACAAGGAAGGTGAAGGACAACGGGAGCATCTTGAATTGGTTATCCATGGAAAAACAGGTGATGAAATTGCATTGCTTCTGAATTTATGCAGAATCGGGAATCTAGTTGCATGGATCTGATAGAGATGCCTTCGTGGCCAAGCAAGAAGCCAACGGCGGCTATGAGGGAAAGCAGACATATTACTATATCAATAATATTCGTAATTAGCATAATTAATATAGCAAGTGGCAACTCGGTATTTGGTAAAGCATATCTAATACCAGGAGAAATCCTTGTTCTACCACCAAACGGAATGAATATTGCAAAACTTGTTCCTCTGAAATCAATGGAACTATCCATAAAATCTTTGAGGATCAAATTTCTCAGCTTCTTTCGAGTAACTCGGATCTCTTCCAATAGCACAAACATCGATTATTATTTTGGTTTTAGCTGCGATTCCGTTTCCTTTGATCATACAATCCTCACTACATTCTCATTTGATCATCAAATCCTAAAAATTACTAAAAAAAAGATACACGACAGCCATTATGCATAGTTGGAGAAAGAGAAGAGCCTAAAGAAAATGTTGGAAACTCCTGTTTGAGCTTCTGCTTATAGAACTTTCATACCTTTGTTTGTCTCTTTCTGAATAGATTTCACCCATTTTTTAAGGCATTCTTAAGTTCGGCAGGAAGTTAGGTCGACCATTTTGCTTAAAAGAAAGAAAAAATATACATCAATATTCTTTTGTATTCTTCTCAAAGTAAGCGTCGGTATATTTGCAATGGCGGAGCTTACCACCTAAAATGGTAAAATTTTAATTTAAATTTTTTATAATTTATAAAATTTTAAATTAATAATGATAAAATCATACTTTTAACTTTTTTAAAATAATAAATATTTAATTTAATCTTTTAAAATAATAAAGATACAAACTATTAAAATGAAAAAATTACATTTTATTATTTTATTATTATATGAATGCAAGTTTTCAAATCATTATATTATTTTGTATTTGGTTAGTCTTTGTCGCTATAGTTTCACACTGACCATATTATATATTTGACTGAAACCATTATTCATGAGTGCTTGGAAGCATGGTATACGTATTCTTTGAACTGTGAATTTGGTCAGACCAAACAGTAATTAATTCCATGATATTGAATCTGTTCTTGTCGTCGAAAAAACCGAGGTTCTTTTCTTATATTTTAAATGGCAGACGTATATGACCGGTTTCTATAAAGCTGTTATCCAATAAAATTAAATTAAAATCTGTTAATGTTATTTTAAAATTAGGAAAGTTTGTATGACATTGTAAACCTCTCCAATATCTTTTCATTTTCGTTTCTTCTGTTTGTTAGCATTTGCTTATCTTTTCCTGGACTGAATAAACAACTCATGTATTTGAATGGGGTTTATATATTTCACCATTTCATTATTACATTCAAATACTTCATATTTATTAGTAAAAAAAAATACTTCATATTTATTACTCTTATTAGGACCAATTCAGAATTTTACTTTTAAGAGGTGAAAATTTTAAATATTAATTCTTCTCGAATATTTTTTTATCAAACAAATCAATTTAATATTTTTTAAAAAATATAAATAATTTAACTATAAAAAAATTAAAAGAAAAAAAATCACATTATATAAAATTAAATATTTTTTATTATGCAAAAAATAATAACTAATACTATACTAAATTTCTATAAATATCATTATAATTTCAAAAATTAAATTTAAAAAACTTGACCTGAGTCCTATTTCTCAATACTAGACACCATAAATTGCACCCTCCGCTTTTTCTTAAAATCAAACTCGTTAATGATAGAATCAGTGAAAAATTCTCGAGCTATCTCTTTTTCGATGTATGCCACCAAGTTAAAAGAAAATTATCCTCTATTCTGTTGCAAAGCCTTGTCTTCACAATTTTCATGGCTGAAAATGCTCGTTCGGTTGTTGCAATAGATACGGGAAGAGTTAGCACAAGACGGACAGTTCTATCAAGAAAAGGATAAATAATTGACTTATTTGACTTAGCTAGCACTTGACACAACTCAGCAACTGTAGAAACTTTTTGCAACCCTGTGCTTTGATGAGTATCAAGTTAAAAATGCTCCAATTGAATCTTCATATGTAGCTTTTGTTGTGCGGAAGCGTGTAAAAGAGTAAAATTATTGTACTAAAAAATCACACTAAGTTCAATTCCCAGGAAAGAGAGGTGGATCACTAGGATCACTTAAGTACCAGGTCTTTCCTAACCAGAATATCCCTCTGTCATAATTTAATAGCACAATAAATCACTACAATCACACTCATAAAATATGAAAAATAAATAGTAAAGAACACTAGAATTTTAACGAGGTTCAGCAAATTTTGCCTACGTCCTCGGGCACTACCAAATATATTTCACTCCAAAAAATACAAGTGAAAATTTACAAATAGGGAGAGAGAACAATGCCTTAAGTAGAGAATGGCAAATGTTGGGATGATGAAAATGAGAAATGGTTAGGCCTATTTATAGTTAAAGTTCAGGGATCAACTTGCAAAGTCCTTATACAATTAGGGACCAAAATTGCAATTATCCCATGCCAAATTTCAAACCAAATTTCGGTACCTTAAATGCTCCTATTTTCGGTGCCCAAAATTCTGACACCCAATCTTTGAAAAGTCAAAAATAGGTTGCTGCCAATAATCTCCACCTTGAAGATTTGATTAGAATAATCTTATCTTCACACAATTCTTTCTGCCCTTGACGACAATACTTGATAGTGCCTTCTTCAACCGTTAAACTTGCAGGATATTGATCAAGTTCAAACAATGTTCGAACTTGGTTGCTGTTACCACCTTGGTCATCATATCTGCGGGATTATCTGCAATATTAATCTTTTAAAGACGAATTTTCCCCTCATCAATAATTTCCCCCACAAAATGGAATCGTACGTCGATATGCTTTGTACGTGCATGATAGACTTGATTCTTTGCTAAATGAATAGCACTTTGACTATCACAATACACATTAATATGCTCCTGAACCAATCCCAAGGTTTTAACCATACCTTGTAACCAAATAGCTTCCTTTATAGCCTCTGTTGCAGCCATGTATTCGGCTTCTGTGGTTGACAACGCAACCGTAGACTGTAGTGTAGACTTCCAACTTATTGGTCCTCCAGCAAGTGTAAACACATAACCGGTGGTTGATCTTCGTTTGTCCAAATCACTGGCATAGTTAGAATCAACGTACCCAATATCACCTTTACCAAATGTATTATCCTGCTTGAACAGTAATCCAACATCCACGGTCTTCTGAATATACTGTAGAATCCATTTCACAGCTTGCCAATGTCATTTTCCAGGATTATGCATATACCTGCTCACTATACTAACTGCTTGTGAAATGTCGGGTCTTGTACACACCATTGCATACATCAAGCTACCCACTACATTAGAATACGAACTTGCAATATGTATTCTCGTTCTGTATTCGTCGAAGGAGATAGTTGTGTAGAAAGCTTGAAATGAGAAGCCAACGGGATACTTACAGGTTTTGTTTGCTCGTTCATACCAAACTGCAGTAGCAACTTCTTCAAATACTGCTTCTGAGACAAGCTAACTCTGCCATGAGCTCTATCTCTACATATTTCCATACCAAGAATCTTCTTAGCTTCACCTAGATCTTTCATCTCAAACTCAAGATTGAGTTGAGTCTTCAATCTCTTAATTTCAACTTTGCTCTTAGATGCTATCAGCATATCATCAACATATAAGAGCAAGTATATGAAAGTTCCTACTTGTAGCTTATGAAAATACACGCAATGAACAAATTTACTTCTTTTGTCCATTTGCCCTTTCATGAACTGATCAAATCGCTTGTACCACTGCCTTGGAGATTGCTTCAATCTATAAAGCGACTTTATCAGTTTGCAAACCCAATTTTCTTTACCAGCAACCTTAAATCCATCTGGCTGAGTCATATAGATTTCCTCTTCCAAATCACCGTGTAAAAATGCGGTCTTCACATCAAGCTGAACTAGTTCAAGATCATATTGCACAACCAAGGCTAGCAAAATCTGAATAGACGAATGCTTCACAACTGGAGCAAACACTTCATTGTAGTCTATTCCTTCTTTTTTAGCATAACCTTTTGCTACCAATCTAGCCTTGAATCGAATTTCATTTTTACCAGGAAATCTTTCATTCTTTGCATATACCCATTTGCATCCAATTGCCTTCTTTCCCTTGGGCCGTGTCACCAACTCCCAAGTCCTATTTTTATGAAGAGACTGCATTTCTTCATTCATGGCTTGCTTCCACTTTACACCATCAGGGTTACTTATTGCCTCTGTGTAAGTAGACGGAACATCATCATCTGCAATTGAAAGTGCATAGGCCACTATATCATCAAAGCGAGCAGGCTTATGAATTTCTCTTCTTGGCCTACTATATAGAATTGAATTTTGTTGCTGTAGAGGTTCTTGGGTCGGAACTTCTTCATCATTTATCCCTCCAATATTAGCTGGATCATCATTAACCTTTTCAAGCTCCACTTGCTGCAAAGTACTACTGGTTTTGTCATCCTTTTGTGAATCCTTGTACTTTAACATGGTTGATTCATCAAAAGTCACATCTCTATTGAAAACAATCTTCCTTGTATCAGGACACTAGAGACGGTATCCTTTTACTCCACCAGTTATACCCAAGAATAATGCTTTCTTTGCTCTTGGGTCTAACTTAGATTCTTTTACATGATAGTGTGCAGTGGAACCAAAAACATGTAAAAAATCATAATCAGTAGCAAATTTACCAGTCCACATCTCTATAGGAGTTTTTCTATTTATTGCAGCTGATGGCAAACGGTTAATTATATGGCACGCATATGTAACTACCTCAGCCCAAAATTCCTTGCCCAATCCAGCATTGGACAACATACATCGAACTTTCTCCAGTATAGTCTGATTCATGCGTTCTGCCACCCCATTCTGCTGTGGTGTATCACGAACAGTGAAGTGTTGCACAATGCCCTCATCTTGACATACTTGTAGAAATGGATCATTTTTGTACTCAGTACCATTACCTGATCGAAGTCGTTTGACCTTTTGACCAATCTGAATCTCCACCATCTTCTTCCATTTCAGAAATGCATCCAAAACTTTACTTTTTTTTCATTAGATACACCTATACTTTTCTTGAATAATCATCAACAAAAGTAACAAAATAATGCATACCTCCCAAAGAAGCTACTTTGGTAGGTCCCCATACATCACTGTGAACGTAGTCCAGAATTCCTTTCGTATTGTGAATTGCTGAACCAAATTTACCCTCGTCTGCTTGCCCAGAACAAAATGTTCACAGAATTCCAATTTGCAAGAATTTGCACCTTTCAACAAGCCTTGCTTCGCTAAAGTCTACAAAGCTTTTTCACCAGCATGTCCCAATCGCATATGCCATAATCTGGTAGCCTCTGAATCTACATCTTTCGCAGAAACTATTGATGTTGATCCAATAACTGTACTTCCATTTAAAAAGTACAAGTTATTTCTTCTTGTGCCTTTCATCACTGTCATTTCCTAGGCTACTACCTTTAGTAATCCATCTCTCAAAGTGATTGTGAGCCCTTTAGATTCTAGGGCCCCTAATAAGATGAGATTTTTCTTTAGGCTAGGTACGTAGCGAACATCTATCAAGACTTAGATTGAGCCATCGTGATTCTTCAATTGGACTGTACCCACTCCCATTGTCTTACAAGCACTATCATTGCCCATAAGAACAACTCCACCTTCTAGCTCTTTAAGACTAGAAAACCAGTCCTTATTAGGACACATATGGTAAGTACATCCCGAATCCAGAATCCACTCATCCGTATGACATGCCATTGCCATGCCAACCAAGCTAAAGTCTGACTCCTCATCAAGCTCTACTACACATGCATTAGAAATAGCCTTGCCCTTTTGTAACTTAGGACAATTCCTTTTCCAATGCCCTTTCTCACGACAAAAGGCACATTCATCTTTGGCGAGTCTCCTCCCTTTGGACTTTCCCCTTCTATCAGGTTTGCTGCTGCGTGAACGACTTCTTACTGTTAATACTTCTGCAATTGTATCTCTATGATCTCTTTTACCTTTCTTTCAAGTCTCAGATCTATACAACGCACTACAAACTGCATCAAATGTGATCGTGTCCTTCCCATAAAGTAATGTGGTGGTAAGATGATCATATTCATCAAGAAGGGAATTCAACAATAATAAGGCCTTGTCTTCATCTTCAAATTTCTCATCCAAATTTAGCAAGTCTGCTAAAATTTTATTAAATGAGTTCACATGGTCATTCATCGACATACCGGGAGCATACGTGAATCGAAAAAGTTTCTTTTCATATAAAGCCTATTTTCAAGACTTTTCGTTAGAAACTTTTCTTCCAGTGTATCTTATAACTTCTTCGTTGATGTCTCTCTCATGACATAGTACTTTTTCTCTTTGGCCAAACATAGGTGGATTGTACCACACGCATGTCTATTGATCTTGGCCCACTCCTTATCATCCATCTTGTCAGGTTTTTCTTCAAGGGCTATATCCAACTCCTGTTGACATAAGACATCCATGATCTCACATTGTCACATACCAAAATTAATCGTACCATCAAATTTCTCTACTTCAAATTTTGCATTGGTCACAGTAGTCCTTAATGATGACGATGCCTCTGCCATTTTTCTCCTCAATCTCAACTACTGTATACGCGAGCAGCATCGTATACGTGAATAGTACCATAAACGGTAGTATTCCCCATGTACGAATCTAGCTCTGATACCAATTGTTGTGCGGAAGTGTGTAAAAGAGTAAAATTATTGTACTAAAAAATCACACTAAGTTCAATTCCTAGAAGAGAGAAATGGATTACGAGGATAACTTAAGTACCAGGTCTTTCCTAGCCAGAATATCCCTCTGTCATGATTTAATAGCACAATAAATCACTACAATCAAACTCACAAAATATGAAAAATAAATAGTAAAGAACACCAGAATTTTAACGAGGTTCGGCAAATTTTGCCTACGTCCTCGGGCACTACCAAATATATTTCACTCCAAAAAATATAAGTGAAAATTTACAAATAGAGAGAGAGAACAATGCCTTAAGTAGAGAATGGCAAATGTTGGGATGATGAAAATGAGAAATGGTTAGGCCTATAGTAGTCCATTTTTTCCCGAGCTATACAAGGCCCAAAAATAGAAAATAAATAAAAAACCAAAAATAATAATAAAAGTGTTTTTACAAAGTCCATTTACAGCAGCCCAAATATCAACCAAATTAGACCCAATGCCTCTATTACAGCCAAACAGCCCAGTAACCCTAAACATAACCCAAAATCCATGACCCGAAATCAAAATTACACCCTAAACCTATTAACCCAAACACACAGGGCCCAACGGGGCCCAAATACCAAACCCCAAGGAAGAAACCCTAGGGTTTCTGCGTTCTTTCGCACCGCAGCTGATATCGCGTGATATGTAGTAATAAAATTTATAAAAACTTATCACACCAAAAACTAACTAATATCACGATTTTAAGGCAAGCGCACCTATCAAACAGTAGTATAGTTTAGCAGCAAGACCAAGTTATCATACCCAAGGGAACCAAAAGTACTAGTACTTACTTCCTTTCTATTATCTAACCTAAAAGTAAAAGAGGTTTGTATGAAATAATTCAAAAACTAAACAAAGAATGCACAAAAAGTAAATTGGGGAAAAACTCTCGGGAAAAGCAAATTGTTATGGACAATACTTAAGGGAGAATCCATCTAGACTTCACTTGTTATTAACTTCTTGAACTAGACGATTTCTTCACTTAACTTGATCCGTAGAGATCCCTAACTTATGTTAATACCTCCGTCGAGGATAAGAACAACTAATCCTAAGTTGATTAACTGAAATCTCTTTCTAGTTAAAACCCATAGTCTTGCATTAACTCGATCTATGGATCCCTTATTAGGTTTGACCCTAATCCGATAGATTTATGTCGCCCTATGTCTAGGGTTACATGCAACTCCGCTTAATTATGGTATATCTACTCTTAAAACAGGGACTTTTGCTCCTCTGCCTAAGCACATCAGTTTCTTGACTTAATACCTAGGATTATTAAACCAAGAATGAAGAACACATAATTAAGAACAATTCAAGTATTTATCATATAATTAAAGAATGAATAATAACAAGGTCTGTCTTAGGTTTCATCCCCCTCAAGTATTTGAGGTGTTTAGTTCATAATTAATAAAGAAAACATCTTAGAAGAAATAAGATAACAAAACATAAAGAACCCAAAAACCCCTGAAAGAATTTAGGGAGATCCTCTGTCTTGATGTAGAATCCCGGCTTCTGGGATGAATCAATCGGCTTCCCTTGGAGTAATCCCTTGCTTCCACTTATTGTGTTGGCAAAAAAAAGGCGCACCTTTTGGGAGAAAAGAGTACACCCTTAAAGTTGCCTCCTAGGGTCTTTATATAGAGCTTTGGGATGCTTTTCTTAGCCTCTAAGTATCCAAAATCGAGTGAAATTGCACTTCCTCACGACAGGGACACGCCCGTGTGGATCGATAAGAGGCTGTGTACGGGCCTGTTAAGGGTAGCACGGCCGTGTGACCTGGCCGTGCTTGTCGAGGCTGGGCCGTGTTGGACCTCATGTGGCACGGCCGTGTGGTGACTCCTTGGGTCGTTTCATTTTCACACTTTGGCCCATTTTCTTTGTTTTCGGTCCGTTTTTCATTCTTTTCTTTTTCCTATGCTCTCATGAGTATACAATATGAAATAGAAGGGTTAAGAGCACCAATTCTCACAAATTTAATGATAATTTATCCAGAAATTAGGCTAAACATGAGGTAAAAATATATATAATTTATCATTTATCAGCAACCGCCAGCCCTAGCCTTGCATCGCGCCGCAATCGACTCGTAAATCAGCGTGCCCTCGCCACCGGATCTTCGCGTTCACCTACAAAAGAAGGAAAAAATATCACAGAAACAACAAATGTAGCAAATATATTTATTATTTTTGATTTATTTTGGGGCTATAAAAAGCCCTATTATAATCTGTAAAACCCACACATACGGAGGCAGAGATATACAAATAGTATTTTTTTAAAATCAGAAAAGAGGTGATTCTCGAATATTTACTTTATTTTTTTATATTTTTTCAGTTTCAAGGCATACGAATCGTTTTTTTATATATATACAAAAATACAACTAAAATAAAAAAAGGGAAGGGGGTTACCTTCATTTAGCCTAAAAAAGGAGGGTTTCTGACCTTACAACTGCCGCGAAAGGTGGCGCGTGCAGCGGCGCATGAGACAGATAGCCGCCAGGGTCCAAGCCGGACTCGAGCCTAGGGGAGAGCATTTGAAGGCTTTTATTTGTTTTTTTAAAAGGATGTTAAAATGAATTTTTAGGGTAAATTTTGGTTTATATAACTACCTGAAAACGATGTCGTTTTTGCTTAAGCCAATAAGTACCAAAACGACGTTGTTTAGGATGGGATCCGTACGTTGACCCTATTACCTGGAGAGGATCTGGACGTTTTTGATAAAAGGGAAATTTATCGTTTTAGTCCCTTCGCATTTTAAATCTTTTAAATTAATTTTTATTTTGCCTTTTAATTTTGACCCGATGATTCTGTTTCGATTTTAATTTGGTCCTTAAGGCCATCTTAAGGGCAGTGATTGAAACGGCGCCGTTTAGGAGAAGGGGTATAATTGCCCAATAAGTCCCTATGTTTGGCACGCATTTTCAATCTGTCTTGATGTAGAATTCCCCTGAAGGAATTTAGGGAGATCCTCTGTCTTGATGTAGAATTCCAGCTTCTGGGATGAATCAATCGGCTTCCCTCGGAGTAATCCCTTGCTTCCACTCATTGTGTTGGCAGAAAGAAAGCGCTCCTTTTGGGAGAAAAGAGTACACCCTTAAAGTTGCCTCCTAGGGTCTTTATATAGAGCTTTGGGATGCCTTTCTTAGCCTCTAAGTATCCAAATCTGAGTGAAATTGCACTTCCTCATGATAGAGACACGCCCGTGTGCCACGCCCGTGTGTATCGATTAGAGGCCGTGTACGGGCCTGTTGAGGGTGGCACGACCGTGTGGCCTGGTAGTGCTTGTCGGGGCTGGGCCGTGTTGGACCTCATGTGGCACGGTCGTGTGCCACGGCCGTGTGGTGACTCCTTGGGCCGTGTCATTTTCACACTTTGGCCCATTTTCTTCTTTTTCGGTTTGTTTTTTGTTCCTCTCTCTTCCCTATGCTCTCCTAAGTATACAACATGAAATAGAAGGGTTAAGAGGACCAATTCTCACAAATTTAATGATAATTCATCCAGAAATTAGGCTAAACATGAGGTAAAAATATGTATAATTTATCGTTTATCAAATACGCCCACACTTAAGCCTTTGCTTTCCTCAAGCAAAATCTCAATCCCTAATTAAGAATCATTCCTCTCAACTTACAATCTTTATCAATAATGTTTTAAACTAATTCACAAGCAGTCATACAATGAAAATTCAATCAGAAGAACATTAAAGATTCAATTATTCTAAGTTGAGAATTTTATCATTAAAACCTAAGTTTTCTTCCCTGCTCCTAAGTAACTATCTCTCGATCAAAATTGACAAGATTTGACATCCTCACTAAAGATTCACTCTATCCACTCAAAGTGTTTAGGGTTCGAGGATTAAGCACTCTCTAGTCAACCTGAAAAGTTGTTACCATAGGCTTACAAGAAAATCAAACCTCCACCACTATAGATTGATATGATACGTTGATCAAAAGGTCTTTCAATGGTTGTAATGGGGCTTTGGTTAGGGGTGTTGTCACAAGCTGAAAAAGAAAGGTTAGAATCGAGATTGAACTAAAAAATTATCTAGCTAGAAAAATCTCTATCACTGGAACATATCTCTAAAGCTAATTCTTATGATAACATCATTTCCGCCTTGGTAGCCTTAAAATAGAAATATGCAAAAACTATTGAACTATTACAGATTACAACTGAATTAGTACATATGCTTTTTTTTAAGAACAATTCAAGTACAATTCATTATAAACTTTACAATCTAGAAGAGAGAATAAAGCTAGAGAATAATTTCAACTCAACTCTCGACAAAAATAGGGGGACAGAATAATTGAATGAAATTCAACAAAAATGGGTTATTGGTTAATAATTAAAGGTAAGTCAAAAAATAGGTTGTTAGGCTCAATGGGGTTCACTAGGGGTTAATTTGTGGAGGTAGGCTTTTATGAGTAAGTGGGTTAAATCCTAAGTGCCTTTATCATTTCAGTGTATCAAATCAATGATGTGGTCTCGACATGTATAATCAAAGCAAGTTCTAGAATAACAAATCAGTATTGACTCACTCAAAGCAATAATAAAAGTGAGCACAAATGAATCTATGTTCAAAAGGCTCAAAAATCTCACCAGAATTATGGCTTTTGATGTCAATCCTACGAATTTCAAATCTCAAGATAACACTTAGAATTCAGGAAAATAACTTATGAAAAAAATGGGGTTCTCAAAAATTTCAACTTATCATGCTTGATTCCCTAATGTTTTAAAGTTTGAATAATCAAAGTACAAGCACCTATGTCTTAATTCTCAATTTATCAATAAAAATCATAAATCAATCAGAATTAATTCCTATTAGGAGACTAAAGATAATGTAGATTTGAGAACAATGCAACAAGTTAGAAAAAAGTTCAAGGATTTCAAAGAGAATGTAATGTCTGAAAGTAAGGTTCCCTCCACACTTAAGATGTACATTGCCTTCAATGTACAAAGATAACGTTAGTAGCCATAGAAGTACAAGATCATAAGTTAGGGAAAGGAATGAAACTTCCTGCTTTGGATGGATTAGTGAGGTAATGGTGCCTATAAACTGACTGGGACAAAGAAGGTTGCGGAGGCAGAGACTCCGATAGTGGTAGTGTTTTTTGTCCACATCATTCATGTTGAGAGTGTAGGCTTTGGAGATGACGACTTGGTGAGGTTGTGGCGAGGTTCACTTTAGAATTTGGATTTGAGCTGTAAAGCTCCTTTGAAACTGTGAAGGCTCAATGACGGGGGGAGGGCGATCGCCTTTGTGCGACTGGGGTCGTAGGAGGGATAGCCTGGGGCGATGTTGTGCCAACAATCTATGGGTTTGATGTGGATGCGACAGGGGAAGTGTAGGAAAGTCTTCCTCTTCCATGAATTGCTCTGTGTAGAGGCCGAGAGCTGAGCCGAACTCTGGCACGCTAAGGTGGCGTACACGACCTCCTAAGCGAAACTGGATCGTGCCGGGGTCATCGAATTGACTCATGACGGTCTGAAGATGGATGGTGGAGTAGAACTCTAGAGTGAGTTCAAGGTATGTGGTCTTGATGATTCGAAAGAACTACTCCCAAAGATCCGTCATCAGTAGCGCCCGGACTGAATCAGCAAGGTTGACTTGCTCTAACGCATCCCAATCAATGTATCGGCCGGCGCTTAATGTACGGTCCCGTAATATCTGAAACAACTCCTCTTGGGAGTTCTGGGTATATGTAATGAACGGGTGGCGAGCCTCGGAGGTGGGCCTCGACGACAAACCACCTGGCCCCTTTCGTTTCTTTGAAGGTGGGGCAGCAGCTCGTTTTCCGCGTGATGTCGACATAATGCCTAAATAACAAAATAATAAATATTAGTCCTAAAAAGAATTGGAATTTAAATCGAAAAACTATAAAAATTAAATGACAATGTTCCTAATAATATGGGTACTAACCTAAATAGTATAAATTATCCATCCTAGAATGATATAAAAAATATGCAATATAGTTGTGTATTTATACTAAATGCATGAGAGTTTAACTATGAAAAATGGCAATCAATTGTAACTCTAAGTGTCATGTAATCCTAAAACTTTCTATAACATTCTAGATTATTCATCCTAATATAGTTAATTCCATGCTTGAATCTAAATATATTCATAGTATTTAAAATAAAATGGAACTAAAAACTAAAAATAGAAATAAAAAAGTAAAAATTTGCAAGAAAAATGAGAAAATAGAACGAAATGGGAGAGGTGCACGGTCGTGGGAGAGGATTTGAACGGTCATGGGGCACTTTTCACGGGCGTGGGATGGTCTTATGCGAGCGTGGTGATGTTTTGAGGATTGGCGGAGGTGTTTATGGTGATTAGGGAAGAAAATTTTTAGGGTTTGAGTGAGGGAAAAAATGAATAGTGGCCCATATTTATAGTTTTTGGGTTACACGGGCATGGCGCACGCCTATGTGACTCGGGTTTTGCCCGTGTGATTCGAAATTCAGTGGTTTTGGCGCACGTGGTTCGAAGTACACGCCTGTGTTGGCCATCTCAAATGGCCGTTTGCGATCTTGCTCACTTTTTGCACGGTTGTGTGATCGGTCACACGACCGTTTGCGATGAGGTTTCGTTATTCATACGGTCGTGTAGGTAGTCACACGGTCGTGCCTAAATCGATAGTGCTGGCCACGGTCTGGGGACACAGGCGTGTGGCTTTGTACAAGCCCGTGTCTAACTTGAATGGTTGCCACGGCCATATCGCATGGCCGTGGCGATTTATTGTTAGCCCGTGCTTTTGGGAAAATTGTGCTCTATTTGTACACGGCCAGGGTGCACGACTGTGTATCTGCTTTAAATGTTCACACGGCCGTAGGCACGTGGCTGTGTGGTCCTAAATTTCTGCATTAAAAATGGTTAGTTGATGTATAAAAATACTAAAATAAAAAATAAAATAAAAGTTACTAAGTTAGTGCTCGGGTTGCCTCCCGAGAAGTGCTTATTTAGAGTCTAAGCTCGACTTTACTTGGATGTATCACGAAGGGAATTTATGGAGCTAAAGCTCCTCCTTATTATCTTTAAAATTCTCACCTCTATAGTGTTTAAGCTTATGGCCGTTTACCTTGAAAGTACCGTGGTTAGGGTGAGTTACCTTAATGGTGCCGTAGAGAAAGACTTTCATTACCGTGAAGTATGGTGTATCATTTGTATGTTCTTCTGAGTTTAAGGTTCGAGGATCGTCGTCCCTTAAAATTACCTTATCCCCTATCTTAAACTGATTCGTTTGCTTCTAAGGGTCATCTTGGTGTAGCTCTGGGTTGGTGTGGCATATTTTAGATTTTTCCTGATAGTTCACCACTCATCTAGTTCCTCGATCTGAAGTATTCGCTTTTCGGATGCATATCCCTCGGATGGACTTGTCTGTTGGTTGGTTGCCTCTATGTAGAGTGCATCCTACACAGAAGATTGGGCGGTGAGTTCAGTGTTTTTACACGGACTTGTAGCTATATTATTATCTGCTGTCTTAATCGAGTTCTGAGCTAGTAAAGTGAATGTGTCATCACCTACCCATAATGTGAGTTCTCCTGTTTCTAAATCAATTTTTGCCCTAACGGTTGCTGAAAAGGGTCGCCCTAGAATTAGGGGTACATTGCTGTCTTCATCAATTCTAAAACAACAAAGTCGACTGGGAATATAAATTTATCAATTTTGACAAGTACCTATTCAATTATTCCCTTAGGTGCCCTAATAGTTTTGTCAGCTAGTTGAATGCTCATGTTGGTTTCCTTAGGGTTTCCAAGGCCTAGTTATTTAAATAGTTTATATGGCATAACATTTATACTAGCCCCTAAATCAGCTAAAGCATTTTTGGCATATAGGTTACCAAGTAAACAAGGAATAGTAAAACTCCCTAGATCTTTTAGTTTGGTTGGCAATTTATTTGGTAGAATGGCTGAGCATACTGCATTTAGTTCCACATGAGGTTTCTTATCCAGCTTTCGCTTGTTTGTCAAGAGTTCTCTTACAAATTTAACAGCGTTTGGCATCTGCAAAATTGCTTCAACAAATGGTAAGTTAATATGTAATTTCTTTAAAAGTTTAAGAAACTTACCAAATTGCTCATCTGTGCGATCTTTCTTTAGCACATTTGGGTATGAGATACGAGGCTTGTGTTCTTTGATGTCTGGCTTGTTATTGCTTACCTCTACCTTACCTTTACTCACCTTAGGCTCCTCACATAACTTTGGGTCGATTTTGGTTAACGCCTCTTTATCTATTGTGTCCATGGCATGAAGTTGTTCTTTAGGGTTGGTCTCAGTGTTACTTGGTAGTCCACCTTGTGGTCTTTCTGATATTAACTTTGCGAGTTGACAAATTTGATTCTCAAGTCTTTTAATCAATGCTTGCTGGTTCTTTAATGCTGTCTTAGTATTTTGAAAACGGGTTTCTGACATGGCCATGAATTTGGTGAATATCTCTTCGAGATTTGGTTTTTTCTCCTGTAGTGGTGGTGGCTGCTGAAATCCCGAAGGGGGTTGTTGTCTTTGATTCCCTTGTCCTCCCCAAGAAAAATTTGGGTGGTTTCACCAACCTGCATTATATGTGTTACTATAAAGATTATTTTGAGATCTAAAATTGTTACCCATATAATTGGCTTGCTCTGTTTTTGTGCCGTAAGATGAATAGTCTGGAGTAAACATATTTCCTGGCGTTGCGTCACACTGCATCACTTGTTGTGCCTGCGTAGAACCAACAAAATTATCAAACTTTTTATTTAGAAGTTCTACTTGGTTAGTAAGCATAGTGACAGCATCAATATTATAAACTCCTGCGGCTTTTTTCAGTTTTGTCCTCATGACTTGCCACTGATAGTTATTTAGTGACATCTCTTCTATAAACTAATAAGCTGCTTCAGGTGTTTTATTGTTGATTGTTCCTCCTGCGGCTACGTCAATCATTTGCCTTGTTGAAGGATTCAAACCATTATGAAAGGTTTGAACTTGTAACCACAGGGGTAATCCATGATGAGGGCATCTTCTCAAAAGATCCTTGTATCTCTCCCAGGTACCGTAAAGTGTTTCTAAATCCATCTGCACAAAAGAAAAGATATCGTTTCGTAATTTAGCTATTTTAGCTGAAGGAAAATATTTTAGTAAAAATTTCTCAGTCATCTGTTCCCATGTAGTGATTGAACCTCGTGGTAGAGAATTCAACCATTGTTTAGCTTTATTCCTTAGAGAAAAAGGAAATAATCGGAGATGAATGGCGTCATCAGAAACACCATTTATTTTAAACGTATCGCACAATTCCAAAAAGTTGGCTAAATGTTCGTTGGGATCTTCATCCTGTAAACCATCAAACTGCACAAATTGTTGAATCATCTGAATAGTGTTAGGTTTTAATTCAAAATTATTAGCAGCAATAGCAGGTCTAATAATGCTAGTTTGAGTACAAGCCAAACTAGGTTTAGCATAATCATACATAGTGCGAGGCGTTTGATCTGGTTCTGCGGGTAATGTTGGAGGTGGTTGAATGTTTTGATTTGCTTCCATTTCCTCCGTAGGTTCAGGTTCTTGTTCTTGGTCTTTTTCTGGATAATATAAGCTTCGTCTGATCTCTGTGCGAGTTCTGCAAACTGTCGCTTCTAAATCTTCGTAAAAAAGTAGTGGTCCTCCTGGGTTTCTTCTAGTCATAAACTAGAGATACCTAGAAGGGAAAAAGGAAATAAAATAAAATAAAATAAAATAAAATAAAAATAAAAAGCTGAAAATAAATAAAAATAGTAATGGCTAAAGTAATAGAAATCGAGTTTTTGTAATATTTTAGTTCCCCGGCAACGGCGCCAAAAACTTGATATCGCATGATATGTAGTAATAAAATTTATAAAAACTTATCACACCAAAAACTAACTAATATCACGATTTTAAAGCAAGCGCACCTATCGAACAGTAGTATAGTTTAGTGGCAAGACCGAGTTATCGTACCCAAGGGAACCAAAAGTACTAGTACTTACTTCCTTTCTATTATCTAACCTAAAAGTAAAAGAGGTTTGTATGAAACTAATTCTAAAAATAAACAAAGAATGCACAAAAAGTAAATTGGGGAAAAACTCTCGGGAAAAGCTAATTGATATGGGCAATACTCAAGGGAGAATCCACCAAGCCTTCACTTGTTGTTAACTTCTTGAACTAGACGATTTCTTCATTTGACTTGATCCGTAGAGATCCCTAACTTATGTTAATACCTCCATCGAGGATAAGAACAACTAATCTTAGGTTGATTAACTAAAATCTCTTTCTAGTTAAAACCCCTAGTCTTGCATTAACTCGATCTATGGATCCCCCTATTAGGTTTAACCCTAATTCGACAGATTTATGTCACCCTATGTCTAGGGTTGCATGCAACTTCGCTTAATTATGGTATATCTACTCTTAAAACAGGGACTTTTGCTCCTCTGCCTAAGCACATCAGTTTCTTGACTTAATACCCAGGATTATTAAACTAAGAATGAAGAACACATAATTAAGAACAATTCAAGTATTTATCATATAATTAAAGAATGAATAATAACAAGGTCTGTCTTAGGTTTCATCCCCCTCAAGTATTTGAGGGGTTTAGTTCATAATTAATAAAGAAAACGTCTCAGAAGAAATAAGATAACAAAACATAAAGAACCCAAAAACCCCTGAAGGAATTTAGGGAGATCCTATGTCTTGATGTAGAATTCCGACTTCTGGGATGAATCAATCGGCTTCCCTTGGAGTAATCCCTTGCTTCCACTCATTGTTTTGGCAGAAAGAAGGTGCACCTTTTGGGAGAAAAGAGTACACCCTTAAAGTTGCCTCCTAAGGTCTTTATATAGAGCTTTGGGATGCCTTTCTTAGCCTCTAAGTATCCAAATTCGAGTGAAATTGCACTTCCTCACGACAGGGACACGCCCATGTGGATCGATAAGAGGCTGTGTACGGGCCTGTTGAGGGTGGCACAGCTGTGTAACCTGGCCGTGCTTGTCGGGGCTGGGCCGTGTTGGACCTCATGTGGCACGACCGTGTGGTGACTCCTTGCGCCATGTCATTTTTACACTTTGGCCCATTTTCTTCGTTTTCGGTCCATTTTTCGTTCTGTTCTCTTCCCTATGCTCTCCTAAGTATACAACATGAAATAGAAGGGTTAAGGGCACCAATTCTCACAAATTTAATGATAATTCATCCAGAAATTAGGCTAAACATAAGGTAAAAATATGTATAATTTATCGTTTATCAGCAGCCGTCAGCCCCAGCCTTGCATCGCGCTGCAATCGACGCGCAAATCAGCGTGCCCTCGCGACCGAATCTTCGCATTCACCTGTAAAAGAAGGAAAGAATATCACAGAAACAACAAATGTAGCAAATATATTTATTATTTTTGATTTATTTTGGGGCTATAAAAAGCCCTATTGTAACCTGTAAAACCCACACATACGGAGGCAGAGATATACAAACAGTATTTTTTTAAAATAAAAAAAGAGGTGATTCTCGAATATTTACTTTATTTTTTTATATTTTCTTTTTTTTTATTTTTCAGTTTCAAGGCATACGAATCTTTTTTTTTATATATATACAAAAATACAACTAAAATAAAAAAGGGGAAAGGGGGTTACCTTCATTTTGCCTGAAAAAAGAGGGTTTTTTACCTTGCGATCGGCGCGAACGGTGGTGCGTGTGGCAGCATGTGAGACGGATGGCCGCCGGAGTCCAAGCTGGACTCGAGCCTAGGGGAGAGCATTTGAAGGCTTTCATTTGTTTTTTTTAAAAGGATGTTAAAATGAATTTTTAGGGTAAATTTTGGTTTATATAACGACCTGAAAACGATGTCGTTTTCGCTTAAGCCAATAAGCACCAAAACGACGTCGTTTAGGACGGGATCCGCGCGTTGACCCTATTACCCGGAGAGGATCCGGACGTTTTTGATAAAAGGGAAATTTATCATTTTAGTCCCTTCGCATTTTAAATCTTTTAAATTAATTTTTATTTTGCCTTTTAATTTTAACCTGATGATTCTGTTTCAATTTTAATTTGGTCCTTAGGGCCATCTTAAGGGCAGTGATTGAAACGGCGCTGTTTAGGAGACGGGGTATAATTGCCCAATAAGTCCCTATGTTTGGCACGCATTTTCAATCTGATCAATTTACACCTATATTTCAAATTCTGTTTTTATTTTGATTTGATCCATATCACCTTTTTTTAATTCTACCTTATTTTTTTTATTTTTATTCCTAATTATTTTAATGCAAAACTACTAATATTTACTATTTATATTCGGCTATTTTATTAAATTCAATATTATTTTAATTTTGTATATCATTATTACATATTATATGTGATTTTAAAATTTGTATTATTATTAAATATTATTATTTTAGAATTGGTATATTATTATTAAATATTATGTATTATTTTACATTTTGTATATTGTATAATATTTTAAAAGTAATTTATTATAGATGTAAAGTTTTTATATTGTTACTTTTAAATATGTTTTTGATTTGTTATATTATGTATTATTTTAAAATCTGTGTCTTATAACATTTAAATTGTTTTATAAAAATGTATATTTTTTTTTACATATTATATTATTATATATGTGTTTTTCCATATTTTTTTATTTAGTTTTTCTCTAGTTTTTATATTTTTTTCATTTTAAAAAAAAATTATTATGGTTTACTTTACATTATTAATTTATTTATTTAAATTTTGTATCTGTTGATTTTATGCTTTAGCATAGTTATTATAATCCATTATTTTTGTTGTTGTTGTTGGTTTTTTTTTTTTTTTTGTTTATGTTTGTATGAAATGTTAATATATTATGTAATTTTTTTAGTATTGATATTTTGTACTGTATTAATATGGCATTTTGTCGAAATCATTGTTTTAAAAATTTATTTTCATTTTATTGCAACGTTGTATCCAAAAGTATTTAAAAATAAGGCAATATTTTTGGTGTTTGGAAATTCGGAAAATAGTGCCCTAACGTGCTGGGTTTCGATTTTCTATTTGTCTAAATATCTAAATATCCTTTTAATGAATTTTGTAAATCACGAGATGATTTTGGTTACGAAGATTTAAAACATCGTGTCCTAACATGCTAGATGTGATGTTTGCATTCTTTCAGAATAAAAGAATCTCGAATTTCAACTTAAAATTGTTCAATTGTTTTTTTAAAAAAAAAGATCATGTTTTTTTAAATCTTTTCGAACTTTCGATATTACGATAGAAAATTAATCAATTGGTACCAATTTTGGGCGTTACGAGGGTGCTAATCTTTCCTCGTACGTAACCGACTCCCGAACCTATTTTCTTAAATTTTCGTAGGCCAACATCAATGTTTTAAAATAAAACGTTTTATAAGGTGATCCGATCACACCTAAAAAGATTGGTGGCGACTCCATTTTCATTTTTTTAAAGTCGACCCCATTTTTTCCAAAACTTAAAAATGGTTTCGACAGCTTGGCGACTCCACTGGGGACCAATAAGAGAGTCAAGCTGTAGAATTGATTATTTTCTGTCCTTTCGTCGAAATTTGAAAATTCGATTTGAAAAATTATGATCTTCCTTGCATGTGTTTGTTGCATATGATTGTTATTTTTCTCGCACACATTGCATTGCATGACCGTTGTGGTCACACCCTTAAGTGGGAGTGAGAAGCTACTCCTTCGTGAGGTTTTCACCTTCGAGCAGGATAGTGGATCGCTTCTAGGATACATCCGTACCTATGTCTTCGTGAGGTTTTCACCTCCGTGTAGCCATAGGAAAATGTATCCCCCTGAACTGAACTCGGTCTATATGAGCCTATAATGGGTGAGGATCGAGGAATCTGCTGGCAGGTACCCCGACTTTAGGGCTAAACCACAGGTAGAAGACATAAGTGCCCACCCTCGGTAGAGCTATGTTAAGCCTTAGTGGTCACCTAGATATGTGTTTATTTTATTTGCCTTATGTTCTATTTTATGTTACTGACTTGTTGTGCTTTATTTTTTTTTGGTGCATGTCATCTCATATTTTAAAAAGGTATCGATTCACGGTCAGTTACTAAGTTAGAAAGCTGGTTATGGAGAACGAATTTCTTGATAAAGTGGGAAACAATGCGGCAATCCATAAATGGTCAGAGGAAACACAACTAGTAAAAGGAGATAGCCTAGCTGAAGGGTACACGTCAGAATTATGGGACTATACTCGTATCAGCATGACGCAGAATAATCTCCAGGAGATAAAGGAAATATAGGATCGATAGAGTAACGAGACCAAGCAGTTGTTCTACAACAACTATAGGGATTTGCCGTACCTGCTTGACATGAAGATAGATGAACAATTGTTTCGGGCTGTCACTTAATATTGAAACCCGGCGTATAGTTGCTTTACGTTTGGAAAGGCTGATATGGTACCCACGATCGAGGAATATTAAGCTTTGTTGCGTTGCACCAGGATTCAAGTTGATAAAGTTTACTCAAGGGCTGCTTTGCTCCAACTTTTGTGAGGAAATTGATGAACATCACGGGGATGAGCGAATAGTGGGTCTCAGCTAGAATCAAGCAAAAAGGTGAGTGTAAGTGCATCCCATAGAAGGTTCTAAAGGATTTAATTCTAACTCATCCTGATGAAAAAAAGAAGATTGATGTTTTTGCCTTAAGTATATATGGATTGGTGATTTTCCCAAGGGCATTGGGATATGTGGATGAAGCTGTTTCAGATCTTTTTAGTTGACTCGACAAGCAGGTTACACCTGTTCCTGCAATCTTGGCTGAGACATTTCGATCATTGAATGCATGTAGAAGAGCTGATGAAGGCAGGTTTGTCGGATGTGCACAGTTACTGTTAGTTTGGTTCCATAGTCATTTCTGGAAGGTAGATAAAGTTTCCTATCAGGTTTTTCTCAAGAATTACTCTCCTTTGAAGGAGATTGTAGTAGTACCGTGGAGAAAGGACGTATCAGAAGAAAATTGGATAGCACTTCTCTGAAATCTCCAAGAAGATGACATTGAATGGCGAGCTCCTTGGTTGGTTCCTGATGAAATTTTGTACCGATATGGGAGTTTTGATTGGGTCCCACTATTTGGAATTTGGGGAGCTATTGGATATGCACCTTTGCTCGTGCTGAGGCAGTATAGATCAAGGCAGTTCATATCAGTAACACATGGATTGGCTCAAAGTGAATTTGCATACAAAGGAGATCATTATAAGAAACTGGTTAAGGAGATTTCCAGTGCTTGGAAATAGACTTGCCGCATGAAAATAGTAGATGTGTGCCCAACGACGACTCCAGAATACACGGGATGGTGGAGTAGGAGAGTTATTGACAATGTCCCTGTACTAAGCTTGGAAGGCGCTTGACTGATCGAAAAATACTTACAAGTGGTCCCATCGGAGTTAGAGATCATAAAGCAAGATTTCGAAAGGAAGAGCTCAGAGTTTGGAAGGAAGATAGAAAAGTTGGAAGAAGAAAAAATGCATCTGAGATTAGACGTGGATGTTCAAAAATTGGAGACCGAAAAATTGAGGAAAGAGAAAAGAAAGATTGAGGTAGATCGAGATGATCTAAAGACAAAATATAAGAAGATTCAGCTGTCAATGAAAAGAGCAGGATTGGGGAAGACTTCAGAACAGTGGCAGCAAGAGGTTCGAGAGGAAAAGGCCAAAGCTGACCAATGGGAGAGGAAGTTCCAAGAAATACAAGCACAGAATGAGGCCTTAAAAAGGAGTTTGGTAGAAAGTCAGAAGGAGAAAAGTGGATTAAAGGCTAGAGTGGTTGAATTGGGACGGTCTCTTCATCAATATCAAAGCTGTAATTCTGCAATCGAGCTAAAGGCAAGTCTGAATAAAATCGAGGAAATGAAAGGTAAGATCGAGAAGTTAGAGTCGGCATTACAAAATTGTGAACTTCGAATCGAGTTGTTTGAAGCAAGAGAAGGACACTGGAAAGAGGAACTACATCATTCTCAAGAGCAAGTTAGGAGTAGGGATTACCTCATGGGGGAAGCCATAGCTCAGATTCAAGAGGTAGCTGATCATTTACAGACTCTTACGGTACAGGCTGATACATTGAGCAATAAATAATGAGCTACAGTCTGACCGTGGTCAAGAGTTAGCCTAGTTTTTTAGTAAAGTTAAGACTTTGGGTATTAGGGCGAAAGCATATTTGTAGCTCGTTTTATGTAAAGAATTTTGTTTTCTAATAAAGTTTTCTAAATGAAATTGAATCAGAATTGATGCCTTTTTGCATTCATGCATTTGCATTACATTACATCATATGCATTTAAATCCATAGAAAGACCCTAATTAGTGGAAGTTATTACAAAAAAAGGAAAAATTTAGAAACTACACACAGTTAAGGTACACGCGCCAAAACAAAGAACATGGATTAAAGATTTGAACAGTGATAAACAATAAATTATACATATTTTTACCTCATGTTTAGCCTATATTTTGGATGAATTATTATCAATTTTGTGAGAATTGGTGCTCTTAGTCTTTCTTTTTCATATCTTATACTCAGGACAGCACAGGGAGGAGAAAAGAACGGAAAATGGACCAAAAGCGAGGAAAATGGGCCAAAATGTGAAAACGACATGGCCCAAAGAGTTACCATATGTCCGTGGCACACGACTATGCTAAACAAGGTCCAACACGGCTCAACCCCGATAAGCACGGCCAGGCGACACGACCATGCCACCCTCAATAGGCCCACACGACCTCTTGTCAAAACCATACGGGCGTGGCACATGGGCGTGTCCCTATCGTGAGGAAGTGTAATTTCACTCGGATTTGGATAGTTAAAGGCTAAGAAAGGCATCCCAAAGCTCTATATAAAGACCCTAGGAGGCAACTTTAGGGGAACACTTCTTTTCTCCCAAAAGGAGCGCATTCTTTCTGCGGACACAAGGAGTGAAAGCAAGGGACTACTCCAAGGGAAGCCAAATAGTCACCATGTAGCCATGGCACACGGCTGTGCTACATAAGGTCCAACACGGCCCAGCCCCGACAAGCACGGCCAGGCGACACGGTCGTGCCACCCTCAACAGGCCCACACGGCCTCTTGTCGAAACCACACGGGCATGCACACGGGGGTGTCCCTGTCATGAGGAAGTGCAATTTCACTCGGATTTGGATACTTAGAGGCTAAGAAAGGCATCCCAAAGCTCTATATAAAGACCCTAGGAGGCAACACTAGGGGAACACTTCTTTTCTCCCAAAAGGAGCGCCGTCTTTCTGCAGACACAATGAGTGAAAGCAAGGGGTTACTCCAAGGGAAGCCGATTGATTCATCCCAGAAGCCAAGAATTCTACATCAAGACAGAGGATCTCCCTAAATCCCTTCAGGGGTTTTTTGGGTTCTTTATGTTTTGTTATTTTATATCTTCTGAGATGTTTTCTTTCTTAATTATGAACTAAACCTCTCAAATACTTGAGGGGGATGAAACCTAAGACAGATCTTGTTATTATTTATTCTTGAATTATATGATAAATACTTGAATTGTTCTTAATTATGTGTTCTTCATTCTTGATTTAATAATCCTAAGTATTAATTCAAGAAACTGATGTGCTTAGGTAGATGAGCAAAAGTCCCTGTTTTAATAGTAGATCTACCATAATTAAGCGGAGTTGCATGCAACCCTAGACATAGGGCGACATAAATCTGCCGGATTAGGGTCAAACCTAATAGGGGGATCCATAGATCAAATTAATGCAACCTAGGGGTGTTAACTAGAAAGAAACCTTAGTTAAACAAACTTAGGATTAGTTGTTCTTATCCTCGATTGAGGTATTAACATAGGTTAGGGAGCTCTACGGATCAAGTCAAGTGAAGAAATTGTCTAGTTCAAGAAGTCAATAACAAGTGAAGTCTGGGTGGATTCTCCCTTGAGTATTGCCCATATCAATTAGCTTTCCCAAAATTTTTTCCCAATTTACACTTTGTGTACCTTTTGTTTAGTTTAGAATTAGTTTCACACAAACCCCCTTTATTTTTAGGTTGGATAATAGAAAGGAAGTTAGTACTAGTACTTTTGGTTCCCTTGGGTACGATAACTCGGTCTTGCCGCTAAACTATACTACTGTTCGATAGGTGCCCTTGCCTTTAGATCGTGATATTAGTTTGTTTTTGGTGTGATCAATTTTTATAAATTTTATTACTTAATATCGTGAGTATCAAGTTTTTAGCGCCGTTGCTGGGGAACTAAAATATTAAGAAAACTCGATTTCTATTACTTTGGCCATTACTATATTTATTTATTTTTGGTTTTTATTTATTTTTATTTTATTTTAATTTTCTTTACTTTTTCCTTCTAGGTATTTCTAGTTTATGACTAGAAACAACCCAGCAGGACCATTACTTTTTGACAAAGATTTAGAAGCTACAGTCTGCAGAACTCGCAAAGAAATCAGAAGAAGCTTACATTATCCAGAGCAAGATCAAAACCAAGAATTAGAACAGGAACAAGAACCTACTGAGGAGATGGATGCAAATCAAAACATTCCACCACCTCCAGCATTACCCGCAGAACCAGATGAAGCGCCTCGTACTATGTATAATTATGCTAAACCTAGTTTGGCTGGTACTCAAACTAGCATTATTAGACCTGTTATTGCTGCTAATAATTTTGAACTAAAACCTAACACTATTAAGATGATTTAGCAATTTGTGCAATTTGATGGTTTACAGGATGAAGATCCCAACTCACATTTAGCCAACTTTTTGGAATTATGCGATACCTTTAAAATAAATGGCGTTTCTGATGATGCCATTCGTCTTAGACTATTTGCATTCTCATTGAGAAACAAGGCTAAACAACGGTTGAATTCTCTACCACAAGGCTCAATCACTACTTGGGACCAAATGACTGAGAAATTTTTGCTAAAATATTTTCCTCTAGCCAAAACAGCTAAATTACGAAATGATATCTTTTCTTTTGTGCAGATGGATTTAGAAAAACTTTACGATGCCTGGGAGAGATACAAAGATCTTTTGAGAAGATGCCCTCATCATGGCCTACCTTTAAGGCCACAATTTCAAACCTTTCACAACGGTTTGAACCCATCGACGAGACAGATGATTGATGCAGCCGCAGGAGGAACAATTAACAACAAAACACCAGAAGCAGCTTATGAATTTATTGAAGAGATGTTACTGAATAACTATCAGTGGTAGGTTATGAGGACAAAACCGACGAAAGCTGCCGGAGTTTATAATATTGATGTTGTCACCATGCTTACTAACCAAGTAGAACCTTTAAATAAAAAGTTTGATAATTTTGTTAGTACTACGCAGGCACAGCCAGTGATGCAGTGTGACGCAATTCAGGGGAACATGTTCACTCCAGACTACTCATCTTATGACAATGGCACAGAAACCGAGCAAACCACTTATATGGGTAACAATTTTAGATCTCAAAATAATCCCTATAGTAATACATATAATGTAGGTTGGCGGAACCACCCCAATTTTTCCTGGGGAGGACAAGGGAATCAAAGACAACAACCCCCTCAGGGATTTCAACAGCCACCACCACAGCAAGAGAAAAAGCCCAATCTTGAAGAGATGTTCACCAAATTCATGGCCATGTCTAAAACCCGCTTTCAAAACACTGAGACGGCATTAAAGAACTAGCAAGCATCAATCAAAGGCCTTGAGAATCAAATTGGTCAACTCGCCAAGTTAATAGCAGAAAGACCACAAGGTGAACTTCCAAGTAACACTGAGACCAATCCTAAAGAGCAACTACATGCCGTAAATACAACAGATGAGGAGGGGTTAACCAAGGACGACCCAAAATTATGCAAGGAACTTGAGGTGAGTAAAAGTAAGGTAGAGGTAAGCAATAACAAACCTGACATCAAAGAACACAAACCTCGTATTCCATACCCAAACGCACTAAAGAAAGACCGCACAGATAAGAAATTTGGTAAGTTTCTTAAACTCTTAAAGAAATTACACATTAACCTACCATTTGTTGAAGCAATTTTGTAGGTGCCAAATGCTGTTAAATTTTTAAAAGAGCTCTTGACAAAAAGCGGAAGCTAGACAATAAATCTCATGTGGAATTAAATGCAGTCTGCTCAGCTATTCTACAAAATAAACTACCGACCAAACTAAAAGATCCAGTGAGTTTCACTATCCCTTGTTTACTTGGTAGCTTAGATGAAAAAAATGCTTTAGCTTATTTAGGTGCAAGCATAAATGTCAAGCCTTATAAACTGTTTAAACAACTAGGTCTTGAAAACCCTAAGAAAACCCAGATGAACATTCAACTAGCTGACAAAACTATTAGGGCACGTAAGGGAATAATTGAAGATGTACTCGTCAAAATCAATAAATTTATATTCCTAGTTGACTTTGTTGTTTTAGACATTGATGAGGATAGCAATGTACCCTTAATTCTAGGGCAACCCTTTTTAGCAACTGCTAGAACTAAAATTGATTTAGAAATAGGTGAACTCACATTACGAGTAGGTAATGATAAAATCACCTTACGAGCTCACAACTCAATTAAAACTACAAACAAGAATAAAGTTCTGAGTCCCTGTAAAAACACTGAATTCACCATTCAACCTTCTGTGCAGGATACCCTTTACATGGAGGCAACTGACCAACAGGTAAGTCCATCCAAAGGAGATGCACCTGAAAAGTGAATGCTTCAGATCGAGGAACTTGATGAGTGGCTGAACTATCATGAGAAACCCAAAATATGCCACACTAACCCAGAGTTTCACCAAGACAACCTTCAGAAACAAATAAATCAGTTCAAGATAGGGGATAAGGTAACTTTAAGAGACGACGATCCTCGAACCTTAAATTCAAAAGAACACACAGATGACACACCTTACTTCACGGTAATGAAAAAATTTCCTTACGGAACAGTCGAGATAAATCATGAGTCACTTGGCACTTTCAAGGTAAATCAAACTCGACTCAAACATTATTTTGATATTGTAATTAAAAACAGGACGGAAGAGTATCAGCTCTTCAAGCCACCGTGAACGCACAAAGCTCGAACATAGTCGAGCTTAGACTATAAATAAGCGCTTCTCGGGAGGCAACCCGAGCACTAACCTAGTAACTTTTCTTTTTTTTTTTGTCTTTTTATACAGCAACTAACCCTTTTTAATGCAGGAATTTAGGACCACATGGCCTGGCACACGGGCGTGCCTAAGGCCGTGTGACACTTTAAAACGGAGACATGGTCGTGCACCTAAGACGTGTAAAGATTTTCCCAAAGCACGGGCTGTCGACAAATCGCCACGGCCGTGCGACATGGCCATGGCAACCTTTCAACTTAGACATGGGCTTGCACAACTCCACACGCCCATGTCCCCAAGCCGTGGCCAATACTGTCAAATTAGACACGGCCGTGTGACTTCCTACACGACCGTGTGAAAAGCGAAGCCTCATCGCACACGGCCATGGGACCTATTACATGACCATGTGAAAAACAAACACAATTGCAAACGGCCATGCGAGACGGCTAACACGGGTACGTGCCTTGATTCAGGCGCGTCAAAACGACCGAAATTTGAAAAACAAGGGCAAAATTTGAGTCACACGGGAGTGTGCATTGCCCGTGTGACCTAAAAACTATAAATAAGGGGCCACTATTCATTTTCTGCTTCACTCAAACCCTAAATCCCCCCACCCAAACTCTCTTCCAACCTCCCAAAGCCCTACCACAGCGTCTACAATGTTCCACGACCGTGTGCCGCCTCACCCACGATCGTGCACCACCTCACACCTCTCATATTTGGTTCTATTTCCTCATTTTCATTTCAAAATTTTCTTTTATTTTATTTTTTTAGTTTTATTTTATTTTATCTTAGATATTATGAATATATTTAGATTGAAGCATGGAATTAGTTACACTAGGATAAATAATTTGGAATGCTATATGCCATTTTATGATTTTATGCCACTTAAAATCACATTTGATTGCCATTTTTCATGCATTTAGTATAATACATACCCATATTGCTTATTTTTTATATCAAAATTAGAATGAATAATTAGGTTAATCCCCATTTTATTTTTAGGCACATTGTCATATTTACTAGTCTTATAATTTTTGATTCGATTCCATTTTAGGATTAATGTTTATTATCGTGTTATTTAGGCATTATGTCGACATCACGCTGAAAGAGAGCTGCTACCCCACCTTCGAAGAAACAAAAGAGGCCAAGTGGTTCATCCTCGAGGCCTACCTCCGAGACTCACCACCCATGCATATCATTTACCCAAGACTCGCAAGAGGAGTTATTTCAGATACTGAGGGAACGTACATTAAGCGCAGGCCGATGCATCAATTGGGATGCACTAGAACAAATCGACCTTGCAGACTCGGTCTGGGCCCCACTGATGACGGATCCGTGGAAGTAGTTCTTTCAAATCATTGAGCCCACTTACCTTGAACTCACTCTAGAGTTCTACTCCACCTTCCATCTTCAGATCGTCATGAGTCAGTTCGAAGATCCCGGCGCGATACAGTTTCGCTTAGGAGGTCGTGTACGCCACTTTAGCGTACCAGAGTTTGGCTTAGCTCTCGGCCTCTACACAGAGCAATTCATGGAAGAGGAAGACTTTCCTACACTTTCCCGATGCATCCACCTCAAACCTGTGGATTGTTGGCGTAACATCGCCCCTGGCTATCCCTCCTATGACCCTAGTCGCACGAAGGCGACTGCACTCCCCCCGCCATTGAGGTACCTTCATGCTCTTCTTACACATACTTTGACAGGTAGACGGGAGAGCACCATCGTCGTCAACACTCATGACACTTATTTTTTATAGAGCATGGCGAATGCACATACCATCGATATCACCTACTTTATCGCGCACGCCATGCAGCACTAGACAGAGAGGCACTTCAAAGGCGTCATATCTATGGTCCGTACATCACATGCCTGGTTCGTCACTTTGGGCTCCTCAACACATCGGCCCAGACATCCTTCTATACACTTATCGGCCAGATGTCCCCTCAGGGCATCCAGATCATGCACCACATGAGGATGATTGAGCAGAGACCAAGAGGTAACCCCTTTCAGTACCGACTCATCCAGGAGGGCGAGGATCAAGCAGACATTCCTGATGATGTCCCACCACTACCACCGGAGGAGGATGCACTTACCGAGCCGCCACCACCCCTTCGCCGACCAGTTCATGCGGCAGCTTCCTATGCTGACCTATCTAAGCGCTTTTCACAGTTTGAGCAGCAATGCTTCCAGCGCTTCAATCACATTGACGCGACTTTATAGCATATATGCCAGCATCTCCACATCACGCCACCACCACCACCGTATGATTCATCCGAGGATTAGATATTTCTATTCCTCTTATGTTTATTTTTATCTTAGTTTTTATTTTTCACTTTAATTTTTATTTTCCCTTTATTTCTAACATTAGTTTCCTTTTTATTTTGAATTTTATTCTGTGTTTAATCCTTTTTAATCATTAGTACTTTTAGAACTTAGTTTATTATTTTTCTATCTCTCATATCGGCCAATCTCTAACGAGTAATCTCTATCAATCCAAAATTTCCACGACTAATTAATATTTTCGCAGTTTCAAAAAATGAGCTCTACAACTCATATTCAAATGGAAATGGGAACACCCCGCCACAACTGCTGACTCTTCCAATTTCTGTCTCGCAAATTCATCCTAAATTCAGGGAGTTTCAATTCTCTCCCTATCTTACGATATTATGCTTCTCTTGCTATTTATGTATCTTTGTACATTGAGGGCAATGTACATCTTAAGTGTGGGGTGGGGGAAACTTACTTTAAATCTTTATATTATCTGTGAAATCCCTGAAATTTTCTTTAACTTTATACATTGTTCTCAAATCTGCATTATCTTCAGTCTTCTATTAGGAATTAATTCTGATTGATTTATAAATTCTATTGATAAGTTGAGAATTAAGACATAGGTGTTTGTACTTTGATTATTCAAACTTTAAAACATTAGGGAATCAAGCATGATAAGTTGAAATTTTTGAGAATCCCATTTTTTGCATAAGTAATTTTCCTTGATTTTAAGTATTATCTTGAGATTTGAAATTCACAGGACGGACATCAAAAGCCATAATTCTGGTGAGATTTTGAGTATTTTTGAGCATACATTCTTTCGTGCTCACTTTTATTATTGCTTTGAGTGAGTTAACACTGATTTGTTATTCTAGAACTTGCTTTGATTATACATGTCAAGACTACATCATTGATTTGATATACCGAGATGATAAAGGCACTTAGGATTTAACCCACTTACTCCACAAAGGCCTACCTCCATAAATTAACCCCTAGTAAACCCTGTTGAGCCGAACAACCCATTCTTTGACTTACCTTTTAATTATTAACCAATAACCCATTTTTTGTTGAATCTCATTCAATTACTTTGACCCCTATTTTTGTCGAGATTTAAGTTGAATTATTATCTAGCTTTATTCTCCTTGTTGTAAATATTCAAGTTATTGTATTTGATTTGAATTGTTCTAAAAAAAATATGTGTGTTTATTCAGTTAAATTCAGTTGTAACATTTAATAGTTCAATAGTTTTTGCATATTTCTATTTTAAGGCTACTAAGGCAGAAACGATATTATCATAAGAATTAGCCCTAGAAATATGTTCCAAGTGATTGAGATTTTTCTAGCTAGATAATTTTTCAGTTCAATCTTGATTCTAACCCTCTTTTGCAGCCTATGACAACACCCCTAACCAAGCCCCGTTACAACCATTACAAGACCTTTTGATCGATGTGTCATGTCAATCTATAGTGGTGGAGATGTAATTTTCTTGCAAGCCTATGGTAATAGCTTTTCAGGTTGATTAGAGAGTGCTTAATTCTTGAACCCTAAACACTTCGAGTGGATAGAGTGAATCTTTAGTAAGGATGTCAACTCCTGTTAATTAAGATGGAGAGATAATTACTTAAGAGAGGGAGAAAACTAATGTTTCAATGATAAAATTCTCAACTTAGAGTGATTAAGTCTCTAATGTTCTTTTGATTGAAATTTTATTGTATGATTACCTGTAGATTAGTTTGAAACATTATTATAAAGATTGTAAGTTGAGAAGAATGATTTTTTATTAGGGATTGAGGTTTTGCTTGAGGACAAGCAAAGGCTTAAGTGTGGGGGTATTTGATAAACGATAAATTATACATATTTTTACCTCATGTTTAGCCTATATTTTGGATGAATTATTATCAATTTTGTGAGAATTGGTGCTCTTAATCTTTCTTTTTCATATCTTATATTCAGGACAGCATAGGGAAGAGAAAAGAATGGAAAATGGACCAAAAACGAGAAAAATGGCCCAAAATGTGAAAACGACACGGCCCAAATAGTCACCATGTAGCCGTGGCACACGGCTGTGCTACATAAGGTCCAACACGGCCCAGCCCCGACAAGCACGGCCAGGCGACACGGTCGTGCCACCCTCAACAGGCCTACACGGCCTCTTGTCGAAACCACACGGGCATGCACACGGGGGTGTCCCTGTCATGAGGAAGTGCAATTTCACTCGGATTTGGATACTTAGAGGCTAAGAAAGGCATCCCAAAGCTCTATATAAAGACCCTAGGAGGCAACACTAGGGGAACACTTCTTTTCTCCCAAAAGGAGCGCCGTCTTTCTGCAGACACAATGAGTGAAAGCAAGGGATTACTCCAAGGGAAGCCGATTGATTCATCCCAGAAGCCAAGAATTCTACATCAAGACAGAGGATCTCCCTAAATCCCTTCAGGGGTTTTTTGGGTTCTTTATGTTTTGTTATTTTATATCTTCTGAGATGTTTTCTTTCTTAATTATAAACTAAACCTCTCAAATACTTGAGGGGGATGAAACCTAAGACAGATCTTGTTATTATTTATTCTTGAATTATATGATAAATACTTGAATTGTTCTTAATTATGTGTTCTTCATTCTTGATTTAATAATCCTAAGTATTAATTCAAGAAACTGATGTGCTTAGGTAGAGGAGCAAAAGTCCCTATTTTAAGAGTAGATCTACCATAATTAAGCAGAATTTCATGCAACCCTAGACATAGTGTGACATAAATCTACTGGATTAGGGTCAAACCTAATAGGGGGATCCATAGATCAAATTAATGCAACCTAGGGGTGTTAACTAGAAAGAAACCTTAGTTAAACAAACCCAGGATTAGTTGTTCTTATCCTCGACGGAGGTATTAACATAGGTTAGGGATCTCTACGGATCAAGTCAAGTGAAGAAATCGTCTAGTTCAAGAAGTCAATAACAAGTGAAGTCTAGGTGGATTCTCCCTTGAGTATTGCCCATATCAATTAGCTTTCCCTAAAGTTTTTCCCAATTTACTCTTTATGCACTTTTAGTTTAGTTTAGAATTAGTTTCACACAAACCCCTTTTATTTTTAGGTTGGATAATAGAAAGGAAGTTAGTACTAGTACTTTTGGTTCCCTTGGGTACGATAACTCGGTCTTGCCGCTAAACTATACTACTGTTCGATAGGTGCGCTTGCCTTTAAATCATGATATTAGTTAGTTTTTGGTGTGATCAGTTTTTATAAATTTTATTACTTAATATCGCGAGTATCAAATAGCTCTAAAAGGATATGCAAGACCAGTTGCAGGAGCAGTTGGCAAAAATGTGACAGGATATGGGAGAGCAAATGATAGAAGCCTAGAAGAATATGATGTCTCAGATGGCCCAACTGTTGACTGGGGCAATGGATAAAGGAAAGGGCCCTATGGCTATCACTGGAGAGGATAATGAAGATTATCCTCTGGGTTTTACCCCACCTCATGCGCAAGCACAACCTGAGGCGCATCCCCGAAGGCTGTCTATCACAATAAGACCTCAACAAGCTCAAGTTAATGCTGAAGGGCCCATGAATTTCTAGGTTGGATCGAGATCTAACCTAGGAGAAAACCTGACCAATCCTATTCTCCCTGATCTAAACATGGCTGAGAGGGAAGGAAGGAGAATGGAATTCTCAAGGCAGTTAGAGGATCGTTGCAAATGGTTAGAAGAAAAGTTCAAGGCTTTAGAAAGTGCTGATAGTCATCAAGGAATTGATGCTAAAGATTTGAGCTTGATCCCAGATTTGGTGCTTCCTTATAAGTTCAAGATGCCTGAAATTGAGAAGTATAATGGGACTAGTTGCCCTGAGGCCCATATTACTATGTTTGTAGACGCATGACGGGATATGTAAATAATGATCAATTGCTGATACATTGCTTCCAAGATAGTTTGGTGGAAGCAGCGTCCAGGTGGTACAATCAACTGAGCCGTGCTAGGATTAGCTCTTGGAGAGATCTTGGGTAAGCTTTCATGAAGCAATACAGTCATGTGACAGACATGACACCTGACAGAATCACACTGCAAAACATGGAAAAGAAGCCAAATGAAAGCTTCAGGCAGTATGCGCAGATGTGGAGGGAAGTTGCATACAAGTTCAGCCACCGCTCCTAGAAAAAGAAACTGTCATGCTCTTTATAAATACTTTAAAGGCTACATTCATTACCTATATGATAGGGAGTACTACTAAGAGCTTTGCTGATATGGTAATGGCTGGTGAAATGATTGAAAATGCCATAAAAGGAGGAAAGATTGAAGTAGGGGAAACTACCAAAAGGTCACCTCCAAGGAAAAAGGAGAATGAAGTGAATAATACGAGTACGTATAGCAAAGGGTACTCGAAGGCCATTACTGCAGTCAACCAAGAGCAACTACTGCTGGACAACAAGGTTCGACAAGGCAGGAATCGGGCACAAGGAAAAACTCTGAAAAGCTCCAATTTACGCTAATTTCAATGTCGTATAAGGAGCTATATCAAAATTTATTTGACGCACACGTGGTGTCCCCGTTTTATATAAAACCATTGCAGCCTCCATACCCTAAGTGGTATGATTCAAACGCGCAATGTGATTACCATGCGGGAGTACCGGGGCATTCAATAGAAAACTGCACTTCTTTCAAGAAGACAGTTGAAAGACTCATTAAGATGGGGATTGTGAAGTTTGATGATACCCCTGGTACAGAGAACCCGTTACCTAGCCATGAAGATAAATGGGTAAATGCAATTGGGAAAATATCGTAAGGAAGATATCGCTACAGTGAGAACCCCGTTGAAGATGGTTTAGAAAGAAATGGTGGGAAGAGGAATGATAATGTCAGATTTTGAAGAAAGATATAAAGAAGTAAGGAACTACTGTGAGTTCGACAAAGAAGAGGGGCACGAGATCCAGGAATGCACTGAGTTTAGGGTCTTGGTGCAAAACCTTATGGACAACAAAGAAATAGTATTCTATGAAGAAGGCTTAGGTGAATGGGTAATTCACCTTGAAAGAAGATTACTGAAAAATGAAAATAATGAGGAAATATTGGAGAATCTCCGTATCAATACCTTACGTAAGGAATGAATTGAGCAAAGAAGCCTGTTGGGTATTCGTCCTTACGAACCTGGAAGTGTTTTGAACAACTGGTCTGTAGAGGAACTTCTTGTAATTTTTAGAGATTATACAGAGTAATGTTCATAACACACTTGTTGTTTTAAAGCCTAGAAACAATAAGATTTCATTTGTGAAATAGGCTCATGTTCAGACATCTTTGTTTCAATAAAACACATCTTTCATGATCAATTCGAGCAAATGTTCCCTCATTCCTTATTCTTTTGATTTTCAAATTTCCATCCAATTTTTTTTCTTTTACTATTCTCAGTCATGCCCTGTAAATAGTTGTTCTTGAATTCATTTGTTTTGTGCTTACCATAGGTCCCTAGATATCAATGACGTGGGCAACGATACTATAGATTTAGAGTTCCTGTTTTGAGTGCGACATGTGTTTAGAAGAATCTTAGGATTTTGAAGGTGGCAGAGATTGTGACTTGTTTCTGAATTTGTTAAAAATGGTAATGCAAGAAGAGAAACAAATTTTACCCCATGAAATAGTGGAAGAGAATATAGCCTTAGAAGAAGAAAATGTTGTGAAATTGGAACGCACATAGCCAGAAAGATAAAACAAGATCTTGTTGAGCTATTACGGGAGTTCAAATACGTTTTTGCATGGTCATATCAAGATATGCTTGGGCTACTAAGATTTGTAGATGTTGTTAAGGCTAAAAGAAGTCCATAAGAATGTCAAAAAGACACATGCAGGTTGTTTTACAGTGATCAGACTAAACAATAAGGTTTGAGCACTACTGGTCCACCCTAGAAGGGGATTGCATCAGTTATGTCATAAATGCTGAATTTGGAGAGTCAAGACTTATGTGCCTCCTTCTTTTCTTCAAAAACTTTCTATATATAGGGCATATATGTTATGGGCCCGAGTTCGTCAAAAGTTTCAAGCTGACAATGATTCATCTTTTTGGTCATCGGCTACCCCATTAAGAGGGTGAAAGTAGCTTCATATGCCAATATTATAAAGTCAATAGTCATCAAATTTCTAAAAAAAAGGGCCAGAAAAGATCATATCCAACTACACAATGTCAAAAGTTTATAGTCTGTTCAAAGATTAGGCACCATATCACAGTATAGCAAAGGTTGCCAAAAGAAAAGAATGAAAAAAACAAAAACAACAAAAATTATGGAAGATGACCGAGACTTTTAAAGATTGGCATAAAAAGCTACCATTTACTCTCTATACTTACGCTAGGGCAACACCTTTCCCATTGGTTTGTGGAATAAAGGTGGTTCTACCCATGGAAATTGAGATTCCTTTTCTCCAAGCTTTAATTGGGTCAGGAATTAGATGAAGTAGAAGGAAAAGGTTTGAAGGTATTCATCATAGTCAGAAGTGATTAAGGCTAGTTTATGACAAAAAGGTTTGCCAAAGGGACCTTGTACTGAAAAAAATCCTTCCCATAAAAAGGATTTTAGAGGAAAATGGATGCCGAACTGGGAAGGGCCATATGTGGTCAAGAAGGCTCTCTCTGGTGGTGCACTAGTTTTGACCGAAATGGATGGGAGGAGTTTACCCAATCCTGTGAATTCAGATTCAGTTAAAAAGTATTTTTCTTGAAATGAGATGAAGCCAAGGTGAAAACCCGCAAAGGGCGCTTTGAGACTTCTTAAAAAAAAAAACAGAGAAGCCAAGGTGAAAACCCGCAAAGGGCGCTTTGAGACCAAAGGGGTTTTGAGTTGAAAACCCGAAAAGGCGGCTCAAATTTTGAAAGGTATACAGAGATCTTGCTATACCTGACTCGATAAGAAGCAAAGTATGTTACATGCTGAGGCATCAACAAAGTACTTTGGATCTTCTAAACACATGTTAAGCTCAAAGCAGTCTTCATGGAGCTTGTACATAGTAGCCAAGCTGCAATATCTAGGGCACCTGGTTTTTTGTCCTATTTACTATCTCTGGATTCTTTTTTCTTCTCAAAGATATGTTCCCAGATTAATTTTCTTTGTATTTTTGATAATTTGTTTAAACTTTAATTATCTTCAAAGATCAATTTATTTACTGCCTATTATTCATAAAGCGTGTTGCATTGAAATAATAATTGATAAACTAATAATATTTTCACAAAAGAAGTTTTGAATATTACTCTAGAAATTTCTAGATAATACAAGAAACTGAAACAGGACAATTATTTAAAGAATTCCCATGTGTAAGGGTCGGAGATATTTGAGAAAATTGAGACTATCTCTTTTGTCAAAATGGTGATGAGTTGAGCAATATCGATCCTAAGAGAAGATTATTTCACAAACATCTCCAGTGAGTCATAACATTTGGGGAATGTATGACAGACCAAGTTGATGCAAAAGATTCAAAGCATACAAGTAGAGTATGATTGATATGTCGAGAAGAACGAAGATGAAACCCTGATGAATGAATGAGTGAAAGGAATCATTTTCATAACATTTTTGCATCATAGTATGTTTAATTAGGAAGCATTTGACTCATGGCATCCTAATCATTAAGCATAAGCATATACCCATTCTGCAGGTTATGTCCTTTAGGGGACAATGTAGATCGAAGATAACGATCTAGCAATCCTTGTGTTG
Organism: Gossypium stocksii; assembly: GCA_020496765.1. Classification (NCBI taxonomy): domain Eukaryota; kingdom Viridiplantae; phylum Streptophyta; class Magnoliopsida; order Malvales; family Malvaceae; genus Gossypium; species Gossypium stocksii. Next base: position 15,950,952 of record CM035621.1, read on the forward strand.
GTAGGAAGCAGATTGAAGAGAGCAGATTTGGCATCCTTGAGTTTTGCAAGGAGTAGATTGAAGACAACAATCTGGCAATCCCTGTGTTGGCAGGGAGCAGATTGAAGAAAGTAGATCTGGCATCCTTGAAGTTTTGCAAGAAGTAGATTGAAGATAACGATCTAGCAATCCCTGTGTTGGCAGGGAGCAGATTGAAGAGAGCAGATCTGGCATCCTTGAGTTTTGCAAGGAGCAGATTGAAGACAACAATCTGGAAATCCTTGTGTGGGCAAGGAGCAGGTTGAAGAGAGCAGATCTAGCATCCTTGAGTTTTGCAAGGAGCAGATTGAAGACAACGATCTGGCAATCCCTGTGTTTGGCAGGGAGCAGATTGAAGAGAGCAGATCTGGCATCATTGAGTTTTGCAAGGAGCAGATTGAAGACAACGATCTGGCAATCCCTGTGTTGGCAGGGAGCAGATTGAAGAGAGCAGATCTGGCATCCTTGAGTTTTGCAAGGAGCAGATTGAAGACAACGATCTGGCAATCCCTGTGTTGGCAGGGAGAAAATTGAAGAGATTAGATCTGGCATCCTTGAGTTTTGCAAGAAGTAGATTGAAGACAACGATCTGGCAGTCCCTGTGTTGGCAAGGAGCAGATTGAAGAATGCAGATCTGGCATCCTTAAGTTTTACAAGGAGTAGATCGAAGATAGTAGATCTGGCAATCCCTGAGTTGGCAGGGAGCAGATCAAAGATAGTAGATCTGGCAATCCCTGTGTTGGCAGAGAGCAGATTGAAGAAAGCAGATCTAGCAATCCCTGTGTTGGCAGGGAGCGGATTAAAGAAAGTAGATCTGGTAATCCTTGAGTTGGCAGGGAGCAGATCGAAGATAGCAGATCTGGCAATCCCTGAGTTGGCAGGGAGCAGATTGAAGATATCAGCATAGCGTCCCTGAGTTTGCAGTGGAGCTAGTTGAAGATAGTAGATATTGCCTTCCTGAAGTTGCAGTGAAGCAAATTGAAGCCATCAGACTTATAGTCCAATACCTCTAAAGGTTGGAAATTATCAAGGACCAAGAACTCAAGACTCGGCAAGACAGGGCAAAATTGGTCTTTTTATAGTCTTTGCTCTATTCCTGTTACACAGCAATGAGCAAAAAGGGGCAGCTGTAGTAGTCCATTTTTGCCCGGGCTATACAAGGCCCAAAAACAGAAAATAAAAAAAACCAAAAATAATAATAAAAGTGTTTTTACAAACTCCATTTACAGCAACCCAATATCAACCAAATTAGACCCAATGCCTCCATTACACCCAAACAGCCCAGTAACCCTAAGCATAACCCAAAATCCATGACCCGAAACCCAAATTACACCCTAAACCCATTAACCCAAACACACAGGGCCCAACGGGGCCCAAATATCAAACCCCAGGGAAGAAACCCTAGGGTTTCTGCGTTCTTTTTCGCCGCAGCCGTTAGCCCCAGCCTCGCATCGCGCCGCAATCGACGCACAAATCAACGTGCCCTCGCTACCGGATCTTCGCGTTCACCTACAAAAGAAGGAAAGAATATCACAGAAACAGCAAATGTAGCAAATATATTTATTGTTTTTGATTTATTTTGGGGCTATAAAAAGCCCTATTGTAATCTGTAAAACCCACGCACACGGAGGCAGAGATATACGAATAGTATTTTTTTAAAATCAAAATAGAGGTGATTCTCGGATATTTACTTTATTTTTTTTATTTTTTTTTATTTTTCAGTTTCGAGGCATACGAATAATTTTTTTATATATATACAAAAATACAACTAAAATAAAAAAGGGGAAAGGGGGTTACATTTATTTCGCCTGAAAAAGGAACGTTTTTGACCTTGCGACCGCCGCGAACTGTGGCGCGTGCGGCGGCGCGTGAGACGGATGGCCGCCGGAGTCTAGGTTGGACTCGAGCCTAGGGTAGAGCATTTGAAGGCTTTCATTTGTTTTTTTTAAAAGGATGTTAAAATGAATTTTCAGGGTAAATTTTGGTTTATATAACGACCTGAAAACGACGTCGTTTTCGCTTAAGCCAATAAGCACCAAAACGATGTCATTTAGGACGGGATCCGCGCGTTGACCCAATTACCCCAGGAGGATCCGCGCATTTTTGATAAAAGGGAAATTTATCGTTTTAGTCCCTCCGCATGTTAAATCTTTTAAATTAATTTTTATTTCGCCTTTTAATTTTGACCCGATGATTCTATTTCGATTTTAATTTGGTCCTTAGGGCCATCTTAAGGGCAGTGATTGAAACGGCGCCGTTTAGGAGATGGGGTATAATTGCCCAATAAGTCCCTATGTTTGGCACACATTTTCAATCTGATCAATTTACACCTACATTGCAAATTCTGTTTTTATTTTGATTTGATCCATATCACTTTTTTTAATTCTACCTTATTTTTTTTATTCCTAATTATTTTAATGCAAAACTACTAATATTTACTATTTATATTCGGCTATTTTATTAAATTCAATATTATTTTAAATTTGTATATCATTATTACATATTATATGTGATTTTAAAATTTGTATTATTATTAAATATTATTATTTTAGGATTGGTATATTATTATTAAATATTATGTATTATTTTACATTTTGTATATTGTATAATATTTTAAAAGTAATTTATTATAGATGTAAAGTTTTTATATTGTTACTTTTAAATATGTTTTTGATTTGTTATATTATGTATTATTTTAAAATCTATGTCTTATAACATTTAAATTGTTTTATAAAAATGTATATTTTTTTACATATTATATTATTATATATGTGTTTTTTCATATGTTTTTTTTTATATAGTTTTTCTCCAGGTTTTATATTTTTTCATTTAAAAAAAATATTATGGTTTACTTTATATTTTTTATTTGTTTATTTAAATTTTGTATCTGTTGATTTTGTGCTTTAGATAGTTATTATAATCCATTATTTTATGTTGTTTTTTTTTTTTTTTTGTTTATGTTTGTATGAAATGTTAATATATTACGTAATTTTTTTAATATTGATATTTTGTACTGTATTAATATCGCATTTTGTCGAAATCATTGTTTTAAAAATTTATTTTCATTTTATTGCAACGCTGTATCCAAAAGTATTTAAAAATAAGGTAATATTTTTGGTGTTTGGAAATTCGGAAAATAGTGCCCTAACGTGCTGAGTTTCGATTTTCTGTTTGTCTAAATATCTAAATATCCTTTTAACGAATTTTGTAAATCACGAGATGATTTTGGTTACGAAGATTTAAAACATCGTGTCCTAACGTGCTGGATGTGATGTTTGTATTCTTTCAGAATAAAAGAATCTCGAATTTCAACTTAAAATTGTTCAATTGTTTTTTTTTTTAAAAAAGATCATGTTTTTTTAAATCTTTTCGAACTTTCGATATTAGGACAGAAAATTAATCAATTGGTACCAATTTTGGGCGTTACGAGGGTGCTAATCCTTCCTCATATGTAACCGACTCCCGAACCTGTTTTCTTGAATTTTCGTAGGCCAACATCAATGTTTTAAATAAAACGTTTTATAAGGTGATCCGATCACATCGAAAAAGATTGGTGGCGACTCCATTTTCGTTTTTTTAAAGTCGACCCCATTTTTTCCAAAACTTAAAAATGGTTTCGACAGCGCCTATTTATAGTTGAAGTTCAAGGATCAACTTGCAAAGTTCTTATACAATTAGGGACCAAAATTGCAATTATCCCATGCCAAATTTCAAATAAAATTTCAGTGCCTTAAATGCTCCTATTTTCGGTGCCCAAAATTCTGACACCCAATCTTTGAAAAGTCAAAAATAGGTTGCTGCCAATAGCTTTTCTTGCTCCGTAAAATTGTTTGGTTAAAAATCATTCATAAGCTTGTAGATATCTTCCACACAAAAAGCTTGAAGATTGTAATAATATATTCAACGATAATATATTAAGGAAAAAATAATAAGTCAAATAAATAAAGAACATAATTTATACAAAAATATTTACTGAGAGGTTTTCCGCTTAAGGAGCCAAGAGGAAGATAATTTGTATTTTTTTACTCTGTGCTCATAGTCTTGGTGCCAAACTTCTTTCTTTTTCTCTCAGCAGTGTCGACACTTTGCTAGAGGAAGATAATTCCTAGCAAAACATACAAGTCAAAATACAATAAATTCATTAACTTAACTTAATATTACGAGTATGGACCAAATCAATTAATTCTAGAATTTGTCTTTAATGTTCATATTGGGCCTCTAAATTTAGTCTTTCAAGACCCATTATACACTAATATTTGATTATTATTATTATTATTAAAGTTATATAATTAAAAACTTAAAAAAAATACTTTGTTAATATAAAATATAACCTTATGACTTAAGGGGGCAAATTATATGAAATTTCATTTGGCCAAAAGGGGCGAATATTATACAATGTGAGCACCAAATTTAAAATACATGATAATTTATATATATAATTAAAAAAATCTAAAAATTCCTAATGGGGCGACCACCCCCTTGAGCCATCCCTACCTGTGATGTACGTAAAACATTTGATATATGATTATTGTCAATAAAATACATTTTTATAAAAAGACTAAATAATATTAATGAAAAGTAAACCATTTTTGCAATGCCCCAAATTTTAAACTTTTGCATGTTAAATTTTATTAAGAATTAAGTGTCTACTTCATTCGGTTAGAGCCTTAATTGTGTGTTTGAGATCTGGTGTTCAAATCCCATTTCTAGAAAATTTTGTTAACTATTTTGAATCAACTCTTACTTTGAATTCTTGACTTAAGTTAAATTCTATGTAGTTTTGTGTTAAGAATGTGGTTCAATGAATAAGCTTTTGTATATGATCTTGTGTTTGAGTCTCTACATAAACAATAGGGACATATTTTTGGTTACTTTTTATTTATTAAACATTTGTTTTATTAAAAAAAAAAAACCTTCATTCTCTTTTGTTACTATTTTTTTTCTTCTTCTTTACCTTTTTTTCTTTTTGCCTATCATTCTTGTGATCTTCTTTCTGCTCTGTCGTTAATTGTTGGATCATACCATACCGTGGTCGTTGTAGTCGTCAAAGGTGAGATTCAGTTGTTTTAATTCGTTAGTTGTTGACTGATTCGTTGTGAATTGGGGTTTTTCTTTAACCTCCGAAATTGTGGTTTTAATCTATTTTGTTGTCGTTGTTACTTCGGTACATTTTAGGGGAAGACCGAGAGATGTTTATCTTTCCTCCAACTATCTAAGTTTTGAGTAATTGTGGTGGTTTGTTGGTAAGCATTAGTTTCGTTATGGGGTTTTGCGTCGAAGTTTTCAACATACTTGGTTGATTGTTATTTGTGCGAATTGTTTCGATTAAGTTGTTTGACTGAACATTTAGTTGTCATTTTTAGGCTTTGGAATCACTTCTCTTGCTTCTATGTCGAATCCATATTAAGTGTGTAATGAAAACTCTAAATTTTGCGAACGGTAAAACCTGAAAACAATGGTTGTTGACACCACACAGCCATGTGTCAGGCCATGTGGTAGGCTATGTAACTCACTGTTTTGGAATTAGAGTCACGAGCCAAGATACGAGTATGTGTCCAAGTTGTGTGAAAGAATTTTCGGGTCTTGAAGCACACGGGTTTGTGTTTGGCCGTGTGCTAGACCGTGTAACTCAATGTTTTGGGTCATATGGCTGTGTGCTAGGCCGTGTGATAAACTGTATGGGCACTAGCATGAGCCACACGGGTATGTGTCAGGCCGTGTTGGTTACACGGGCCAAACATCTAGGCCGTGTGAATTTACACGGGCGTGTGAGCCAAAAATTAGAATTTTTTCTAGGACCATAATCGTCACTCAAATCGAACATAGGCCTTCTGTAGGATTTGTATGATTTGAATTAGGTTATATAACTTGATATTTAAGGATCTAATACTAAATAATCTGTTATTTGAACGTTTATCTGATGTGATATTCGCTAAATGGTTATGATTTGCATTATCCGAATATGATTTATATATGAATGATTGCATATGTATATTTGATATCTGATAAGTTTGTATTTGTATTAGATTGGGATTTGTGACAAACGAGGAAGTGTGGGTAGATTAATTATCTGTCAATTCTGGTGACTAAGCCACATATAAATATGATGTTGGTGATTTATTGCTTTCTGATCTGGTAGCTACTCTGCAATTATCCTAAAATGTGACATACAATCACTATGCGAGAGGTGGATGGGTATTTCATACCCGATATAGTGTGTAGGGATGGATGGAGATGGTGTGTAGCCGATGGGGTAGGATTTGCATCTGTATATAATAAGCTCTGTATTCATATTTGATATACTTTGTTTCTGTTACTGTAAATGAATCTGAAAACCGTCTGAAAAGGTTAATATAAAGACATGTCTGATATGTTTTCGCTTAACTAAATACATAAGTTATACACTGAGTTTATAAACTCATTCAGTCTGTTTGATTGGATTTCAGGTAACCTACAAACTTAAGCATATTGGCGTGGCGGGAGCTCGGTCATCTCCGTTTACTTACTATATTATTTTATTTGAATTTATCCTATTGCATATTTCTTTTCGGATTGTTGTTTTTTTTTAAGACTGGATTTACAGTGTGCTTATGGTCTTTAAAATGACTTTGAATCATATGAATTTTTTATTATTTAATGTTGGACGTTTTAGAAGTAGTTTAGTGTAGCTCTCTAGATTCGATTATAATGTCTAAACTAGATTTAGGGTGTTACAATTTCCTTCAATTTATAATCATATAAACTATCATTAATAAAAATCAATTAAATAATTTTACTTTAATAAAGATTCAAAATTAATGGTAATAAAATAAATAAAATAATCAATAATTAATTTAGAATATTACTTTCTGAAATAAACTCAAATTTCCATTCTAATCTCACCTGAACTCAAGGAATTTGGCCTCGCTTCATACGGCGTGCAGAAGAAACCTTCTCTTTTTCCTCTACTCTCACCCAAAAGTCCTAGGAGATGATTTACTTTCTCCACAAGACATGGTCAATTTACTCACAAGGGCTTTGGCCAATTCCTCAACTAATCCCTATCAATTTTCAATCAATTAAATTCTTCCTCCTTACATTTAACATACCACTTCCACTTTACTTTCCTCTACAGTTTAATCCATAAGCCATTTAACTATTCGTAATCAATTTAAATTTTATAAATTTTCCGGTTTCATGTTTAATTAATAAATAAAAGAATGCTCATTCTCAAGAATCATTTAACTTCGTCACTAATATGACACAAATTACGATAAATAGAAATTTTGGATTATATTATTTGCTTTTTTAATATTATTATTCCTACTATATTTTTCTCTCATTGTTGGGTGTTTTTTTTTTTTTTTTATTTGAGTAATGTTATCGTTTAATAAAAAAATCTAGAGAAAAGATGGTAGGAAGTAAGAATATTATTTCTTTTTAATAATTAATATTATATTAGTACTTTCATCTTAAATTTTAAAATTTTTATTTTTATTTAATTTTTTTCAAAATAAAAAATACTAATGCTGTGATTAAACTCATCCTTTCCAACTCGTTCTTCTTCATGTTCTTTTCTTCTCTGAATACCCGTTCCTGCCTTCTTATTTTTTCCAGTTTGTTAAACTAATGCCTAATAATTTAAGCCAAAATTGGGAAAATAAAATAGACCAAGTAATAACATCACTGCTAGATTTTTTATTTTTATTTTTTCACATTGGTATGATCAAAACTTTTAGAAGTGACACATCTCTACCAAATTCATTGATTTTTCTTTTTTAAATAAATCAATTTTTGTTTGCCATTGTAAAAAAAAAAAAAAAATCATTTTTTAAATAATGAATCTGGCGGTGATGTTACTTCATGCACTTTTTTTTTTCTAAACTTAAACAACATGCATGCAATAGAATAACAAGAAAAAATCCCAATATCTCGGACTAATAAATTATAAAGTAAAAATTTCAATTTTAAAATATATTATATGTCCTTATATGTTTCGTAAATTTAAAATTTTCTATCACTTTTAAAATTTTTTTATTAAATTAATAGATGTGACATTTTAAATTTTTTTTAAAAAATTACTTGGTACAAGCATAACAAAAAAGTAATGTTGAAAATGTGAATATGATTTTTTTTTTAAAAGCAATTATTATCATTCTATATAATTAATAAATTGTATTCAAATATAACATTTTATTATAATGAGTAAATATAACTTATTTTAGTCTAAATTTCTCACCATAGCAATACCCATCAATAATAATAATTTTATTGAATTTTTTTGGGAGAAATCTTTGAAATGTTATTTATTTGAAGTTGAAAAATTCTCAACATATTTAAATTTTAGATTTAGGGTGTTTATGTTCGATTTCGTCTTCAAGTTTTGTTTTTCAACTTTACCAAGAGTTTGAGTGGATTCACAAAGTAATTTTATCAAGAGTCTAAAGAGATAATGAGTTCTTAAAGCGGGAGTGCCTCCATCCAACAAAGAAATCTCAACGTTTGCTTTTGGTCAAGAGAGAAACTAGAAAATTCTTTTGGAGGGTCGAAATTAAATTATATATATTTTTACGATACTAAAAATGTAATTTTACGATTTTAATAGCTTATATCTTTATAATTTTTAAATAATTAAATCAAATTTTTATCACTTTGAAGAGGTCAAAATGTAATTTTACCATTATTAATTTAAAATTTTATAAACTATAAAGAGACCTAAATAAAAAAAAATTTCATTTTAGAGGATTTGATCACACCCTTACACGACAATGCATGATATTTTGGAGATCCTTTGAGTCTTGCAAGATTCGATTCCAAATCCCTGTACATCTTTGTTAGTGCATTGTTGTGAAGGGACATTGAGTTAATGTTTTTGGATGCTTAAGTCAATAGGTGGCCAAAATAGATATAAAGAAATGATTGCATGAAATTGTAATTTCGCGTTATCTTTATCCCTTTCCAATAGGAGGATGACAAATCGAATTTTTCCTCTTGATTTTTAGCATTTTTAGTTGGATTTAAATTTTTTAGGAGGAAAAGATTGAAAATTAGGAGGAAAAAGCTTGTAACGCCCCAATACCTATAACGCGTGGTTTGTGTAAGTGTACGCAGTCGTTATTGTCGATACCATTTTAAAATTTAGAAAATGGGGTCAACCTTTTTTAAAAAACGAAAATGGGAGTCGCCACCAATTCCTTTTTTGCGTAGGTGTGATTGGATCACCTTATAAAATGTTTTATTTAGAAACATTGACTTTGGTCTACGAAATTCAAGAAAATAGGTTCGGGAGTCGGTTATGTACGAGGAAGGATTAGCACCCTCGTAACGCCCAAAATCGGTACCAAATTGATTATTTATTGTCCTAATGTCGAAAATTTGAAAACATTTTAAAACATGATTTCTTTTTAAACTTGAAATTGGAGTTGGAACTTGAGATTCTTTTGTTCCGAAAGAATACAAACATCACATCTAGCACGTTAGGACACGATGTTTTAAATCCTCATAACTAAAATCATCTCATGATTTTGAAAATTTATTAAAAGGATATTTAGTTATTTAGTCAAACGGAAAATCGCAACCCAGCACGTTAGGGCACTATTACCCGAATTTCTAAACACAAAACATTGCCTTATTTAAGAAAAACTTTTCAAATAAATGAAATACATATTTTTTAAAACAATGATTTGAGTAAAATGTAACATTAATATATTACAAGACATCAATACTAAAACAATATAAATTACATGATACATATTAATATTTTATGCTAATATAAACAGCTAAAAGGAAAAATAACATAAAAATAACGAATGATACATGTGATAAAATTACTATGCTGAAACAATAATAAGCAAATACAGAATATGAAAAAGATACGAAAGTAAACCATAACAAAATTTAAAAAATACGAAATAAAAAGAAATGAATACAAAATTATTTACATACAAAGTAATAATATAAAATAAATGAGGTATTTAAAAACAAAAATTGGATATTAAAACTGTATATAAAAAAAAGATAAATGAAAAATAAAATTTAAAATGGTTAGTGTGTGTATATATATATAAAATAATTAATATGTTTTAAATAAATAATATATAAACTTAGGATTTAAAAAAGGGTAAATAAATAATATATAACGATTTAATATATATATATATATATATATATATAAACTATTTAGAAATAAATAAATAAAAAACCTTCAATAATGAATCAATTTAAAAAATATTATACAATACATAAACTTTTAAAATAATTCATAATATATACTAAATAATATACTAAAATATTACTATATATAAAAAATAGTATGTAATGAAACAAAAAAAAATTAAATAATTAATATGTATATGATATAAACAAATAATATATTTTTTGGAAACTAAGTCAGAGTAAAAAAAATAAAAGGGATTAAATCAGAATTAAAATAAAAATTAAGGGTGAAAATTTTAAAAAAAACTGAATTAGGGACTTAATTGAAACGCGCGCTATAGATAAGGGACTCACTAGGCAAATATGCCCTATTCCCAAAGCGACGTCGTTCCATCGCCCGTATTTAAATGGCTTCGAGACTAAATTGTGACCAAAACAAATATTTAGGGTTGAATTAATAATAAAAGAAAAACTATAATTGGACTAAATTGTATAAGAATGAAAATGTGGAAGGGCCTATAGAGCAAATATCTGTTTTAACAAAAACACGCGGATCCTCCCCGAGTCAGGTCGGTTTGCACGTGGGTTATGTGAAACGGCACCGTTTTGACTCTAAAAGGGCTAAAGCAAAACGACGCCGTTTTGCTTCATGTATTTAAATAAAAAAATTTTAAAAAAAACTCATTTTTAACTCTTCTTCAAAAAAAAAAAAAAACAAAAGAATGCTCCCCTCTCCATGCGATTTCTGGCCACTACTCAGGCGTCGGGCCACCACATTGGCCACCGCCGCCGGCCACTGTGCACGGTGGTCGGAATTCTAAAAGTTGCAAATTTTTGACTGTTTCAAAGGTAAACTTTCTTTCTTTTCATTTTTTAGTAATATTTCGCATCAAAAGAAATAAAAAAATAAACTGTTTTCCCTGGTTTTTTAAAATCTATTTGGCTCGCCTCTCGTGTTTCGCATTTATGGGATGAAAGAAATAAAAATAAGAAAAATAAAAGCACAAGTTTGAATGAAAATAACAACCGAAAATCACCTTTGTTTTCTTTAAATTTTTGTATTCTTTTTTATATATGTGCGTAGGTTTTATATCCAGTGTATTCAAGCTTTATAGCCACTGTGAAGATACAAAATTTTGGTATTTTCTGATTTCTTGCTATATTCCTTTCTTCTATCGTTCTTCTTTCTCCTTTTGTAGGTTAATAGTGGAGATTTCAGTGGCGATTGGGCACTGATTACGGCGCGCCAGAGGAGCGGTGTTGGCTGCGGCGCGAAAGGTTGCAGAACCCTAGGGTTTCTGACTTAGGATTTGGGTATTTGGGCCTTATTGGGCCCCGTGAGTTTGGGTTAATTCGGCTGTTTTTGGGTATTGGGTCAGTGTAAAATTTGGAATTTGGGTCCGAGTGGTAGTTTGAATTTTGGGGTATTGGTTTTGTTTGGGCTGTTGTTTCTAGGGTTGTAATTGGGCTGCAGTGGGCTAAGTTAAAAAACATCTGTATTGTAAAAACAATGGACTGTGGATTTTGTTTAATTTTATTTTTGGTTTTTATATATGATATGAGCCCGGGCAAATTGGGCCTATAACAGCTGCCCCTCTTTGCTCATTACCGAGTAACGGAAATAGAGCAAAGACTATAAAAGGACTAATTTTGCCCGGTCTTGTCGAGTCTTGAGTTCTTGATCCTCATCTTCTTCAAAGGTATTCTGACAGCTTCAAATTGCTTCACCAAAATTTCAGGAAGGCAACATCTACTATCTTTAGTTTGCTCCACTGCAAACTCAGGGATGCCAGACTATTATCTTTGGTCTGCTTCGCTGCAAACTCATGAAGACAAGATCTGCTATCTTCGATCTACTCCCTGCAAGCTCAGGGATTACCAAATCTGCTATCTTCGATCTGCTCCTTGAAAGCTCAAGGATTGCCAAACTGCTATATTTGATCTGCTCCCTGCAAGCTCAGGGATTGCCAAATCTGCGATCTTCGATCTACTCCCTGCAAGCTCAGGGATTACCAAATCTGCTATCTTCGATCTGCTCTCTGCAAGCTCAGGGATTGCCAAATCTGCTATCTTCGATCTGCTCCCTGCAGGCTCAGGGATTGCCAAATCTACTATCTTCAATCTGCTCCCTGCAAGCTCAGGGATTGCCAAATCTACTATCTTCGTTCTGCTCCCTGCAAGCTCAAAGATTGCCAAATCTACTATCTTCGATCTACTCCCTACACTCAGGGATTGCCAAATCTGCTATCTTCGATCTGCTCCCTGCAAGCTCAGGGATTGCCAAATCTGCTATCTTCGATCTGCTCCCTGCAAGCTTAAGGATTGCCAGATCTGCTATCTTTGATCTACATAACCTGTAGAATGGGTATATGCTTATGCCTAATAATTAGGATGCCCTGATCGAACTGAGTCAAATGCTCCTATTTAGACATAATATGATATAAATGCAAAAATGCCATGAGAATGATTCCTATTTTAAGTGTCATTACTCATTTATTCATCGAGGTTTCATCTTCGTTCCTCTTGAAATATCAATCATATTCTGCTTATATGCTTTGAATCTTTTCACCTCAATTTGGTCCGTCATACCGTGACCCGATGAAGATGTTTGTAAAAATAATCTTCTTTTAGGATAGATATTGCTCATCTCATTAATTTGTCCCATCACCTATTTGAACAAAAGAGATAGTCTCAATTTAGACCTTTCTCAAGTACCTTCGACCCTTACACATGGGAATTCTTTAAACAATTGTCCTGTTCCAGTTTCTTGTGTTATCTAGAAATTTCCAAAGTAATATGCAAAACTTCTTTTGTGAAAATATTATTAGTCCATTAATTATTATTTCAATATAAAATGCTTGAAAAAGATCACAACTATGGACAAGAAGGAAATTAATCGGAGCATAGCTCAAAACAATTAATCAAGGATAGCCAAGGCGATAAAAGGAATTTGATTAGGCGTATCTTGAAAAGAATATGGCAATCAAAGTTAGCAAATTCAAAATGAGTAAGTCGAGAATTAGGTGCCTCAGATATCTTAGCCTGAGCTTCTTTGTACCAACTTCTTAAGGACCATTTTGAGCTCAATATGTATTTAGAGGACCCAGAGTACTTTGTCGATGCCCCAAGACGTAGCATACTTCTTCATTGCTAATTCAGGTATAGCAAGACTACCATTTGTCCCACTTTAATCAAAATTTGAGCCGCCCTTTTTGGGTTTTCAACTCAAAACCTCTTTGGTCTTAAGGCGCCCTTTGCAGGTTTTCGCCTTGTCCTCTCCATTTTCTTTTCCTTTTTCTTTTCTTGTTTTTTTCTTTTTCTTTTTCCCTTTTTTTTGAAGGTCACAAAGCACCCTTTGCAGGTTTTCACCTTGGCATCTCCTCTTTTAGGTATCTCTGAACTGCATCTGAATTTGCAAGATTGGATAAGTTTACCTTAGTCAAAGTCAGTACTCCTCCGGGAAAAACCTTCTTTACCTCATAAGGTCCTTTCCCGTTTGGCATTCATTTCTCTTTGAAATCTTTTTGTATAGAAGGGATCTTCCTTAATACCAAGTCCCCATAATGAAATTTCCTTAGGTGAACCTTTTCATCATAAATCAGCATCATCTATTTTTGGCACATTTGATTATGATGAATACTTTCAAACCCCTTTCCTTCTACTTCATCCAATTCCTGACTCAATCAAAACTCGGAGAAAAGGAATCTCGATTTTCATGGGCAGAACCACCTCTATTCCACAAACCAACGGGAAAGGTGTTGCCCCAGCGAAAGTCCTGGTCAACGTAAGCATAGAGAGTAAATGGTAGTTTCTTATGCCAATTTTTACAAGTCTCGGTCATCTTCCATAATTTTTGTTATTTTTTCTTTCTTTTTTCTTTTAGCAATCTTTACTACACTGTGATATGCCGCCTGATCTTTGAACAGACTGTAAACTTTTGTCATTGTACAATTGTGCTTTATTAAACAAGATCCTATCTGACATTCTTTGTCGTCACATGATCTTTCCCTTTTTTTTTTGGAAATTTGATGACTGTCGACTTTGCAATATTGGCATATGAAGCAACATTCACCCTCTTGATGATTCAATGTCTGCTGAGAGCTTTTGACGAGATTGGCCTCATAACATCCATGCCCCACATGTATGAAGGAAATAGAGGAGTCACATAAACCTTGTCTTCTTTAATTCGGCATTTGCAGTATAACTGATGCAATCCATTTCCACGGTAGACCAGTAGTGCCCGAACCTCATATTTAGCCTAGCCATTGTAAAACTACCTGCATGCGTCCCATGGACCTCTTTTAGCCTTAAAAGTATCCACGGATCTTAGTAGCCCAGTCATATCTTGATATAATCGTGCGAAGACATCTTTGAATTCTTTGAGTAACTCAATGAATTCTCGTTTTTACAAGCTCTAATCTTTTCCTCTTATTCTTCCCCTAGGTTCACAATGTTCATTGATCCTTTTGTAAAGCAGGATCCTTTTATCATCTTATTTTACCATTCCTAACAAATCAAGAAATAAGGTTATAATCTCTGTCATCTTCAAAGTCCTGAGATCCCCCTAGACACATATCTCACTCAAAAAGGAGATTCTGAGTCAATAGCAATGTCGCTCATGTCATTGATATCTGGGGACCTGTTGGAGGTACGAAGGCAAATTCCAAAGAATAAATGATTCTAAGGATTATTAATGGTATGATCATGAATAAAGAATATCTAAAAGAAAGCCTAAAGAACAAAAGAATCTATACCTGGAAAGAATAAAAGAATATTTATTAAAAAAATACATTTTATTTGAAATAAAAATTTCAAACACAAGCCTATTTCACAAAAGGATTCTTATTGCCTCTAGGCTTAAGGCAACAAGCATGTTTTGAATATTACTCTAGATTAGCCTTAAAAATACAAGGATCACTTTCACAGTCTCGATGTTTAAAACACTCCCAAATATGTAAGGGCTTGAAAACTTTTATTCCTTGGTTCCTTCTTCAAAAACGTCATTAATGTTCAGATCAGGTCTTGTACTAGAGCCCTGAACTCGATGTACTCCAGGATCTCATGCCCCTATCCATCACAATATTTACCCCTTTAACAACATGGTTGGGTAACAGATTTTCTGCACTAGAATGATCCTCGAATTTGACAACCCCTATTTTGACAAGTCTTTCGATCATCTTTTTAAAGGCAGTGTAGTTCTCGATCGAATGTCCTGTGATTCTTGCATGGTATTTGCATTGGGCGTTTGTGTCGTACCATTTAGGGTATGGAGGGTGTATAGGTTTTAGGTAGAAAGGGGATACCACGTGTGCATCAAACAAAATTTGGTACAGCTCCCTATATGTGATTTGGGATGGGCACGAATTGGGATTTTTCTGAGTTCAGTCTTGGGTTGGTTGGATTGCCCCCCGAATTGGGACCCGAGCCCATCAAGTAGTTTACTAGTGCCGACATACCAGCCTGCTGCTGTTGGGGTCTGATAATTACAGATACCTCTTATGGATGCGTGTCTGGTTGGGTCCGGATGTTTATTGGAGTAAAACCTGGGGGATGAACGAGGTTTTCATTATCATCCCTACTGTTGACCAGTGGGCTTTTCCCCTTTTCAAACCCTTCGGTTAATAACTGTCTTAACTGACCAATCAAATTTCTTTGGAACTCTAACATTTGATCACGTATATCTTGTTGAATTTTGGTCAATTGTTCTTGCATCTGTATTTGCCTTTGCTCTAGTCTCTCCAAATTTTGTTCTATGTTTTCAAGGTTAACTCTCTCTCTCTCTCTCTCTCTCTCTCTCTCTGTAATAACTTCAACTAATTAGGGTCTTTCTATGAATTTGAATGCATATGATGCGATGTAATGCAAATGCATGAATGCAAAAAAAAATATCGATTCTGATTCAGTTTCATTTAGAAAACTTTATTTAAAAAATAAAAATCTTTACACAAAACGGATAACAAATACGTTTTCGCCCTAAGGCCTAAAGTTTTAACCCTTTCAAATAATGAAGCTAACTCTCGACCCCTATTTGACTCTAGCTCATACTTTACACTTAACATATCAGCCTGCACTGCCAAAGCTTGCAAATGATCAGCTACTTCCCGAATTTGGACTATAGCCTCACCTATGAGAAAATCCCTACTTCTAACTTGATATTGAGAATGGTGAAGCTCTCCCTTCTAATGCCCTTTTCTTACTTCAAGATGCTTAATCCGCAGTTCACAGTTATGTAATACCGATTCTAATCTTTTGATCTTCTCCTTCATTTTGTCAATTCTGTTTAGGCTCTCATTTAGTTCAATCACCGAATTACGACTTCGATACTGATGAAGAGTTCTTCCAAGCTCAGCCATTCTAGCCTTTAATTCACTCTTTTCATTCCTAATTTCTGCCAGACTCTTCTTTAAAGCCTCATTTTGCGCTTGAATTTCTTGGAACCTCCTTTCCCATCGATCAGCTTTGGCTTTTTCCTCTCGAATCTCTCGTTGCCACTGCTCTGAAGTCTTCCCCAATCTGACTCTTTTCGTCGACATATTTATCTTCTTATATTCTATCTTCAAATAATCTCGGTCTTCCTCAACCATCCTTTTCTCTTTTCTTACTTTTTCAGCCTCTAGTTTCTGAACGTCAATGTCTAAACTTAGGTACATTTTTTCTTTCTCCAGCTTCTCTATCTTCTTTTCGAGCTCTAAACTCTTTCTTTCTAACTATTGCTTCATAATTTCTATTTTTGACGGAACCACTCGTAAGCACTCCTCCATCGATCGAGCAGCCTCCAAACTTGGCCCCGGGATGTTATCATTGATCCTTTTGCTAAACCACCCCTTGTATTCTAAGGATGTCATCGGACCCTCAGTCAGAATTTTTACACAGCAAGTCTGCTTCCAAGCCTCAGAAATCTCTCGAATCTTTTTCTTATAATTATCCCCCTTATATG
Source organism: Gossypium stocksii (assembly GCA_020496765.1). Classification (NCBI taxonomy): domain Eukaryota; kingdom Viridiplantae; phylum Streptophyta; class Magnoliopsida; order Malvales; family Malvaceae; genus Gossypium; species Gossypium stocksii. The sequence goes on from CM035621.1 coordinate 15,968,041, forward strand.
AGAATTCACATTGAGCTAACCCTTGTGTTGCCGGTATAAACTGCCTCGCTTTGTATTGCCTTAGCATGAGCAACGGTGCATATTCCACAGCTCCCCAAATTCCAGGAAGAGGTACCCAATCAAAATTTCCACACCGATAGAGGACCTCATCGGGAACCATCCAAGAGGCTTTCCACTCAACATCTTCCTCTCGGAGGTTTTGAAGAATTTCCATCCACCTTTCCTCTGAAATATCGTCCCTCATTGGCGCAGCTGCTGCATCCTTTAAAGGGGAATAACTTTTAAAGAACACTCGGCTAGGAATTTTGTCGACCTTCTAAAAGTGACTGTGGAACCAAACCAACAATAACTGTGCGCAACCAATGAATCTACCTTCACCAGCCCTCCGACACACACTCAATGATCTGAACGCCTCGGCTAGGATTGTAGGTACAAGCGTGACCTTTTTTCTAAGTCGATCAAACAAATCAGTGACTGCCTCATCAATGTGCCTCAAAGCCTTGGGAAAGATTATGAAACCGTAAATACTTAGGGCCAAGACATCAACTTTCCTCTTCACATCCGGGTGTGCTAATATCAGATCCCTCAAACTGGCCCAAGGAATGCATTTTGCATCACCCTTTTGTTAGATTCGAGCTACGACCCACTGTTCACTCATCCCTGTAATACTCATTAATTTCTTCACGAAGGTTGGAACGTTAGCAGCCCTAAAGTAAGCTTTGTTATCTCGAATCCTTGGACAGCGAAGCAAGGTCGTATACTCTCTATAGTAGGTACTAAATCCACCTCTCCAAATGTAAAACAATTATAGGAAGGGTTCCAAAACTATACCATAGCTTGAAACAGATGCTTATCCACCTTGACGTCAAGCAAGTAGGGTAGATCACCATAATTATGGTAGAACAACTGCTTAGTTTCGTCATCCCAATGGGCCCAAATATCCTTCAATTACTGAAGCTCATTCTGTGCCGCGCTGATGCGAGTCAAGTCCCACAACTCCAACGTATATCCCTCAGTGACACTATCTCCTTTCTCTAATTGGGTTTTCTCTGACCATGCACAGATGGTTGCGTTGTCTTCCACTTTATCAAGATATTCATTCTTCATAACAAAACTATCTAATTTAGAAATCGAATTGTGAATCGACACCTTTAAATGTTGAATAATATGCAATGATGACAAAATAAAACTAGTCAGTGTCATGTATATAAGATATAATTCAAAAAGAATAAAATAAACAAGCACCTATATGGTTAATTACTATGGGTTAACATAGTTCTTCCTAAGGCGAGCTCTTAGGGTTTACTATATGTGTTTTTGGTTCTAAAGGAAAGGGTACCTGAACCAGCAGATTCCTCGATCCTCACCCATTATAGGCTCATATAGATCGAGTTCAGTTCAGGGGGACACATTTCCCTATGGCTATGCGGAGATGAAAATCTCACGAAGACATAGCTACGGATATATCCCGGAAGCGATCCACTAGCCCATGCAGAGGTGAAAACCTCACGAAGACATAGTTTCTCACTCCCACTTAAGGGTGTGACCACAGCGGTCATGCAAATGCAACGGGTGCGAGAAAAATAACAATCATACGCAACGATGCAAACACATGCAAAAAGATCATAATTTTTCAAATCGAATTTTCAAATTTCGACAAAAGGACAAAAATAATCAATTTTACGGCTTGACTCTCTTATTGTCCACAGTGGAGTCGCCAAGCTGTCGATACCATTTTTAAATTTGGAAAACGGGGTCAACTTTTTTTAAAAAACGAAAATGGGAGTCGCCACCAATTCCTTTTTTGCGTAGGTGTGATTGGATCACCTTATAAAATGTTTTATTTAGAAACATTGACTTTGATCTACGAAATTCAAGAAAATAGGTTCGGGAGTCGATTACATACGAGGAAGGATTAGCACCCTCGTAACGCCCAAAATCGGTACCGAATTGATTATTTATTGTCCTAATGTCGAAAATTTGAAAACATTTTAAAACATGATTTCTTTTTAAACTTGAAATTTGAGTTGGAACTTGAGATTCCTTTGTTCTGAAAGAATACAAACATCACATCCAGCACGTTAGGACACAATGTTTTAAATCCTCGTAACTAAAATCATCTCATGATTTTGAAAATTTATTAAAAGGATATTTATTTATTTAGTCAAACGGAAAATCGCAACCCAGCACATTAGGGCACTATTTCCCGAATTTCTAAACACAAAACATTGCCTTATTTAAGAAAAACTTTTCATTAAATGAAAAATATATTTTTTAAAACAATGATTTGAGTAAAATGTAACATTAATATATTACAAGACATCAATACTAAAACAATATAAATTACATGATATATATTAATATTTTATGCTAATATAAACAGCTAAAGAGAAAAATAACATAAAAATAACGAATGATGCATGTGATAAAATTACTATGCTGAAACAATAATAAGCAAATACAGAATATGAAAAAGATACGAAAGTAAAACCATAACAAAATTTAAAAAATACGAAATAAAAAGAAATGAATACAAAATTTTTCACATACAAAGTAATAATATAAAATAAATGAGGTATTTAAAAACAAAAATTGGATATTAAAACTGTATATAAAAAAAAGATAAATAAAAAATAAAATTTAAAATGGTTAGTATATATATATATATATATAAAATAATTAATATGTTTTAAATAAATAATATATAAACTTAGGATTAAAAAAAAGGGTAAATAAATAATATATAATGATTTAATATATATATATATATATATAAACTATTTAGAAATAAATAAATAAAAAACCTTCAATAATGAATCAATTTAAAAAATATTATACAATATATAAACTTTTAAAATAATTCATAATATATACTAAATAATATACTAAAATATTACTATATATAAAAAATAGTATGTAATGAAACAAAAAAAAATTAAATAATTAATATGTATATGGTATAAACAAATAATATATTTTTTGGAAACTAAGTCAGAGTAAAAAAAAATAAAAGGGATTAAATCAGAATTAAAATAAAAATTAAGGGTGAAAATTTAAAAAAAACTGAATTAGGGACTTAATTGAAACGCGCGCTATAGATAAGGGACTCACTAGGCAAATATGCCCTATTCCCAAAGCGACATCGTTCCATCACCCATATTTAAATGGCTTCGGGACTAAATTGTGACTAAAACAAATATTTAGGGCTGAAGTAATAGTAAAAGAAAAACTATAATTGGACTAAATTGTATAAGAATGAAAATGCGCAAGGGCCTATAGAGCAAATATCCCTTTTAACAAAAACACGCGGATCCTCCCCGGGTCAGGTCGGTTTGCGTGCGGGTCATGTGAAACGGTGTCGTTTTGACTCTAAAAGGGCTAAAGCAAAACGACGCCGTTTTTGCTTCATGTATTTAAATCAAAAAATTTTAAAAAGAACTCATTTTTAACTCTTCTTCAAAAAAAACCAAAAGAATGCTCCCCTCTCCTTGCGATTTCCGGCCACTGCTTAGGCGTCGAGCCATCGCATCGGCAACCGCCGCCGGCCACTGTGCACGGTGGCCGGAATTCCAAAAGTTGCAAATTTTCGGCAGTTTCAAAGGTAAACTTTCTTTCTTTTCATTTTTTAGTAATATTTCGCATCAAAACAAATAAAAAAATAAATTGTTTTCCCTGGTTTTTTAAAATCTGTTTGGCTCGTCTCTCGTGTTTCACATGTATGGGATGAAATAAATGAAAATAACAAAAATAAAAGCACAAGTTTGAACGAAAATAACAACCAAAAATCACCTTTGTTTTCTTTAAATTTTTGTCTTCTTTTTTGTATATGTGCGTAGGTTTTACATCCAGTGTATTCAGGCTTTATAGCCACTGTGAAGATACAAAATTTTGGTATTTTCTGATTTTTTGCTATATTCTTGTCTTTTGTCGTTCTTCATTCTCCTTTTGCAGGTTAATAGCAGAGATCTCAGCAGCGATTGGGCGTTGATTACGGCGCGCCAGAGGAGCGGTGTTGGTTGCGGCCGAAAGGTTGCAGAACCCTAGGGTTTCTGACTTAGGATTTGGGTATTTGGGCCCTATTGGGCCCTGTAAGTTTGGGTTAATTTGGCTGTTTTTGGGTATTGGGTCAGTGTAAAATTTGGAATTTGGGTCTGAGTGGTAGTTTGAATTTTAAGGTATTGGTTTTATTTGGGCTGCTGTGTCTAGGGTTGTAATTGGCCTATAGTGGGCTAAGTTAAAAAACATCTGTATTGTAAAAACAATGGACTGTGGATTTTGTTTAATTTTATTTTTGGTTTTTATATATGATATGAGCCCACGCAAATTGGGCCTATAACAGTTATCGCATTCATAGGTACATATGTTAATCAATATTTTGCAAAATTAATATTAACAATTTGGTAAGAAAAATACAACAATTTTGAGTGTTGGAAAAAATAAATGACTAGATGCAAAGTGATCTCTAATGCAAGTTAACCTAAATACAAATGAAATGAATGGTTAAAATGGATGACATGAATTTAGCAGCAAAATTTACAAGATTATAACAATTATAACAAGCATAAGCTAGAATAATTACATTATTTAACTTGGTTCATTTACATCATCTTACAATGCTCCGAAAATTAATCCAAGTCAACTCGATCTTTCATGAGTTTGAAACAAAAATTAAGTCATTTCGGAATCTTTTACTTAGAAAGAACATGCATTTTATTGATCATATTCAATTAAGGGATTCTTAGAATTTATGTAAAGTAACAGAGACGGGTTAGGTTTAAAACAATTTAATCACATCAACCTAAAAATTATGTAAGATAATAGAGCTCTTTCGAGTTATTATGAACCTTATATTTAGTCGGGTTAGGATCTAAATGAAGCATGTACTTTTCAATTATTGTGTCCATTAATCGTTGTCTGGTTAGGATCGCTCAGCTAATTTTAATGCATTCAATCAAGTATGAATGAAATACAAATGCATTCAATCAAGTATGAATGAAATACATACTTAAGTTTCATTGAAAACATGAATGGTTGAGGCACAGAACATCATGAACATAATAAACTTTATTAAATAAATGTAATCATTATAGCTAAACAAAATTAAACTATCATCATCAATGAACAAACAACAAAGCAATTTGCAAACATAATGAATAACTAAGGAAGAGCAAAAAGGAAGAAAAAACTCTTTGATAATGTGGTCACTAATCGTGGAGGCTTTCTCCAATTCTCACAGCTTTTCCTCCACAAACTGTTCCTCAAGGTGGCTGGCCAAGAGAAAGTTTTTTTCTCTAGGAATTACTTAGCTAAATAGAGAATTGGGATAGGTAGAAAAGAATGAAAGTTAGAGAGAACGAGAGGATGAATGAATGTGTATTAAAAGATGAAATGAAAAATGATTGAGGGATGATTTTTGAAGGGTGTAGAAGGTAGTATTTATAGTGGATGGATGGCTAGTATGTTTGCTAAAAATAACTTAAAATCCTTTAGGTTTCTCACTTCCATGGCTGGCCATAATTTGTGGAGATACGGGGTTATTTAGTTGCTTGATTCATGCATGAAATCATACTTGAATAAAACAATATAGTGGACAGTTTCAAGGGTAAAGTTTGTATGCTGATTTTTGATTTATTTGCAATTGTAAAGACCTCCAATAAATCTCCCAAAGGTGAATTTTTAGCTGTTCAAATGCCCTTACCAAATTGGGCTTCATTCTCCCTTATTTGGGCAGGTTGATGACCTAAATGCTTGCTAGACTTGTTTATCAATTACACCAACTTCAATTGGATCAAAGTAATTTCTTCATGGCCCAAATTTTCTTGCCTTTGCCATCCATGTATAGTGAAATTGGCTCATGCCCATGTAACTTTAATAAATAAGCTATGCATAAGTCTTTGGTCCAACTATAACAAATAAATCAAGATTAGTATGTCACATAAAATAATTAAATTATGCCAAATTTAATAAAAAATAGCACAAAATCGTATTCTTTATTAAATCATGCCCATTATCTTGATATGAACAAAATTCACCAAATTACTTATTAAATACTCGAAATTAATATTATTTTTAAGAAAAAAGGTTTCATAAACTACTAAAAAAGCTATATAATTAAAAGTTTACACACCCTCAAACTTAATCTATTGCTCGTCCCGAGTAATGCAAAGTAAAAATTTAGGTAAAGCAATCTCACAATAATTTTCAATAGAATCCTTAAGTAGAATCAACTTTTGCACATAAACATACATCTATGAAGTCATACTCACAAAACTCTTTTTGTTGATAGGTCGCTTGCATGCAAACATTATTTCATAATTTTATACTAAGTGAGGAAAAATGCTAACATAAGTCATAGAGTGCATGCTTTTCAAGGTCATACATAACATTCATCATTCGATCAAAGCTTCCTTATCAATTAGACATAACAATTACAATATTTAATTAATGGTCCTCATTTGTTGAACTTAGCAATTCCTCTCCACTAATGTAGTTGACATAATTATCAAAATTAATAGGTATTTTATAAGGTTGTAATGGGGTTAGGCTCAAGGTAGGGATAAAGAGAAGTGAATTTTTAAGTTCAATAATCTTAACCCTAACTTTGCCTTTGATCCTTTAGAGGTACATCTTTCTTACTAACATGTTTTACCACATCCAAACTTAATTTGAAGCTTTATGCCCAACAATACTTCTCAATATTTTGAGTATTTATTTTGCTTTTTTTGCTTTGATATTTGAACAGAGATTTTCTATTTTTTTTTTAACATCATATGAAGAACATGTACATCTTTTTGAATTTTTCCTCAAACTTTGATCACCAAGACAAGTATAGTTAATATAGGTGCAAAAATAGGATAAAACTTAAAAAGATGGTGATATGGCTTATGATCTAGGTAAATAACAATAAAATAGACTTAAAGGCTCAAACTAAGGTTTCAAGGGCTAAATTCATATGGTAGGCTTGAAAGACTCAAAGGATCCGAAGAAAATGTGCCTATATCATATTTAGATTCTTATGCCTCCTAGGATTTCGCCTCAAGAAAGTTACTAAGTAAATTATAAGGACTTAAACCTTCATGCATGTCTATTTCTAAAGAAATTAAATTTTCATGGAAAAAGACTACATAAGACCTAAGAACATACAAGCATTTTATAACTTAAGCTAACATAAAAAAACTCAAATAAAACTAGAAATCATACTTGCATTTGAGCTAACTTATGAACAATTTTTTTTCTGAACATCATTTTATTTCGGCACACTTATGTGTAAACATTGAATCATACTTAAGAAAAATTTAAAATTCATGAAAATATTACCTACCTCCTCTTTAAAAAGAAGCAATGTCCTCATTGTGTAAATAAAGTAATGAATGAGAACTAAACACCAGGTAGGATAGCAAGAAAAGAGAGGTGAGTCATGAAGACTACTTAAGTACCAAGTCTTTCTTAACAATCCAATCCTAGACATGTTCATTCACATTACCATACTACTTCGCTTTTTATTAGAGAAGAGGCGTTAAGCTTAATTTATTCATGTTTGCAAATTATTCAACTTATTATATGCATAAAATAAAATATTCCTAAGTAAATAAAAATATCCTAAAAATAATAATAAGAAAAAGAAATAAAAGAAATTCATCCTCTTTTATTAATTTGTGTCATCCCCTTTTTACCGAGATTGCTACAGCATGGGAAAGTGATGCTGCGACAAGGGAAGGGGCAGTGAGTGTTGGATATTTTTCTCCTAATCACTGTTTTGGGACTCAAGCCCAAAATTGCAAAAAAATTATTGCTTGTACTAAAATAATATTTTGACAAGAATAAACTGATTAAACCTTGGGCAAACTTGACCCTCTTATTGAACATAAAACTAAAAAATGAAAATAAAATTTAAATTGAAAAAAAAATAAACTTCCTTTTAGGCTACATAGAAAATTTTCTTAGAAAATTACATTAAATTAAGTTCCCAAGAAAGGGTAGAGGGGTCATAAATGGTCCCATTAAGTTCCAATCTCCTTAGACAAAATTAATTTAATGTACTAATTCAAGAATATTTTTTTAATCATGCCATTTATTCAAATAAGAAAAAAAACTGAAAATAAATTAACAATAGAGAGAGTGAAGAGAACTCCCTCAATGTTATTGATGATTATCACTGATAAAGGCGATGTCAAACGACCATTTACCATTCTAGTCGTATCCATCTAGAAAGAAGAGATAATGTTTCCCAACAATTATATTCAATATTTGATCAAAGAATAGCATTAGGAAATGGTCTATCTACTTTGCTTTGCTCGACTTTCTATCATTCATACAAATTTGCCTACCCATGATGATCCTTAAAGAAATTAACTTATTTTTTATTTTATATTCTTTCTTTGGTACAGGTCCCACCCACTGAATTTCATTGGTAAGATAAATGATCCTAGCTTTTTCCCATTGAGAATCGAGTTTCTTAGGATCAAATACTCGAGATTGGATCAATCTCTTCTATCCCTTGATAGAATTCTTCCGGTATCTAATAACCTTTTCAAAACTGTTAAGTCAACTCGAGTGGCTCTTCTCTTGATGGGTTGGGTTTCTTGTACTCATGTGATGATACCTCTAATGATTCAAATTGAGCTTTTGAACTAAATCTTTCCGAGTTAGCTTCTAAACATGTTTCATCCTCATCTTGATGTGGAGAGTCAAATGAAATATCTTTTAATAGATCATTTGAAGAATTGAATTCTAATTTTGTAAGAACCAACAGATCTGTCTCGGAGACAATAGAACAATCTTTAATCTCATCAGGAGATCTGACGACCTTAAGAATATTAAAGGTCACCTATTCATCTTGAACTCGCATGCTGAGTTCACCTTTTTATACATTGATTATCGTCCTGCAAGGTTGCTAAGAAATGCCCCCCTAAGATGATTGATACTTTTTTATCTACTTCAAAATCTAAGATAATAAAGTCAGTAGGAAATATTAATTTATCAACACGTACTAATACATCCTCGATCTTTCTTTCTAAGTATGCCAAAGATCAATCTGTCAATTAGAGTGTAACTGCAGTCAGTCTGACCTTACCAATACCCAATCATCTAAGCACAGATGTAGGCATTAAGTTGATGCTCGATCTTAAGTCGCACAAAGCTTTACCACAATAGGATTCTCTAATATTGCAAGGTATGATGAAACTTCCTAGATCTTTCAACCTAGGAGGCAACTTGTTCTGAAAAAATAGGCTACATTTTGTAGTCAAGGCTACAGTTTCAAATTCCCCAAGTCTTCTCTTCTTAGATAGAAATTCCTTTATAGCTTTTGCATAGTTCGGCATTTGCTCCAAAGCTTCCACCAATGGAATGTTGATACGTAGCTGTTTCAACACATCCAACATTCTATTGAATTGAGTATTCTATTGTTGCTTATGTTGTTGGGTTCTTTGAGAGTATGGAGGTTCTGGACCTTTGGCTTGGAATGGAAAGTTTTTTTGAGGTAATATATCTGCATCTAATGAAGGGGTTAGCTTATCAGAATTCATAGTTTAGATTTTACCTCTTCAAAATTTGTAGAATCTAGCTTATTTGGTGTAGGAATTTCAACTGTTAGTTGATTTTTCCTCTTTCTTGGGAGGTTCATCTTCAACCTAAACTTCCTTGGGTTCCAAAGTCATTCCACTTCGTAAAGTGACCACTTTGCAATTCTCCTTACTTGATTTTCTTAGGTTCTTTGTGTCACTGGGCAAAGCTCCTTATGGTCTATTTCGAATTTCATTGGCTAACTGCCCCATCTAGTTCTCCAAATTTCTTAAAGTTACATCATTCTTCACCATGTATGCTTTTAATAAGTTCTCAATATTATTAAAAGACTCAACTGTTGGAGGATTTTCTGTGTTGCTTGATACATCACCTTAGGGTTGGCTTTTAAGCTCATTAGCTAATTATCCCACTTGATTTTCTAGGTTCTTCAATGTTGTTGCTTTGCCTTGAATTAATGCATCATTTTTAGCAATGTATACATTCAACAACTTCTCCAAATTGTTGGAAGTTTTAACTTTCGGTGATTTTTAAACTTGTTGATTGAAACCAAGAGGTTGATTTGATCTATGTTGCATGTAATTATTGTTCAGTCCACCTCCTTGGTAGTGGATTAGTGGTTGAGCTGCAACATAGCATAAAACATTAATAGTAAACTGTTTCAACATTGAAGAGATAGAAGATACTTGGGCTGAGAGTGAAGTAAGGACATCTACTTCTTGTACTCTAGCTACTTGTTTTTCTAAAGCTATTTGATTTTTCGGTTATTGGTAATTGTTACTAGCTATTTTCTCGATGATCTCGTAAGCCTCATTATAAATCTTCGATAAGAGAGCACCATTTGCAGAAGCATCTACCACCAACCTTGTGTGTGCATTGAGACCATTATAAAATGTTTCCAATTGGTTGCAATGTGGAATCCCGTGGTGAAGGCATTTACGTAGTAGCTCTTTAAATCTTTCTCATGCCTCGTATAGGGACTCATCATCCATCTACTAAAAAGTGTGATCTTATTTTGCAACTTAGAATTTTTGCTAGGTGGAAAATACTTTACCACAAAGTGTTAAGCTAATTCTTGCCAAGTAGAATTTGAATTGGATGGCAATGAATTAAACTATGTTTGTGCTCGATCTCGCAACGAGTATGAAAAAATTTCAATTTTAATGCGTCTTCAATTACACCGACTATCTTAACGGAATCGCTCACCTCTATAAAACAATCGAAGGTAAAGATGTGGATCTTCTGTAGGCATTCCACTGAATTTGCCTATTATTTGAAGAATCTGAAACATCACAAGTTTCAATTCAAACTGTGCTGCCTCGATCTCTAGTCTCCTAATTCCTAAATTTAATTCATTAAGACACGGCACAATGTACTACCTTATATCTCGATCCCTATCATCAGCAATAAGGATTGGATTATGAGTATTAACAATTACATTCTCTTTGAACATTGTTTTGATTTTCAAGGTCCATTTCTAACGCTTGTATCTAGGCTAATCTTTCTCTTATTCTTTGCCTAAATGCCCGTTCAATTTTTAGGTCTACAGGGAGTAAATCGATGATTCAATCTATGCTCTTGAAGACATGATAAGAAATAAAAAGAAATAATGAATAAAGAATAAAAAATAATTAGTAAAGTTAGAAATAAATAGAATAAAACAAAAACCAAATTGTAAAGAATAATTTCACAAAAAAAAAGATTAAGGCAACAGTCCTTGGTAACAGTGCCAAAAACTTGTAACATGTGGTTTGTGCAAGTGTACACAGTCGCTATCAAGTAATAAGTATAGGAGTTATCGTCTCCACAGGGACTGTATATGTTAATCAATATTTTTTAAAATTAATATTAACAAATTGGTAAGAAAAACACAATAATTTTGAGTGTTGGAAAAAATAAATGACTAGATGCAAAGTGATCCCTAATGCAAGTTAACCTAAATGCAAATGAAATGAATGGTTAAAATGGATGAGATGGATTTAACAGCAAAATTCACAAGATTTTAACAATGATAACATGCATAGGCTAGAATAATTGCATTGTTTAACTTGGTTCACTTTCATCATGCTTACAATGTTCCAGAAAAATAATCCAAGGCAACTCGATCTTTAATGAGTTTGAAACCAAAATTAAGTCCTTTTGGAATCTTTTACTTAGAAAAAACATGCATTAAACTGATCATATTCTGAAGGTTTCTTAGAATTTATGTGAAGTAACAAAGATGAGTTAGGTTTGAAACAGTTTAATCACATCAACCAAAAAACTATGCAAGATAATAAAGCTCTTTCGAGTTATTATGAACTTTCAATTTAGTAGGGTTAGGATCTAAATTAAGCATGCACTTTTCAATTATTGTGTCCATTAATCGTCATCTGGTTAGGATCGCTCAACTAATTCTAATATATTCAATCACGTATGAATAAAATATATACTTGAGTTTAATTGAAACCATGAATGATTGAGGTACAGAACATCATGAACGTAACTCAATGAACTTTATTAAATAAATTTAATAAGTTTAGCTAAACAAAATTAAGCTATCATCATTAATGAAAAAAAAAAAACAAAGCAATCTGCAAACATAATGAATAGTTAAGGAAGAGCAAAAAGGAAGAAAAAACTCTTTGATAGTGTGATCACTAATAGTGGAGGCTTCCTCCAATTCTCACAGTTGCTCCTCCACAAACTACTCAAGGTGGCATGCCAAAAGAATGTTTCTTTCTTTAGGAATTACTTAGCTAAACAAGGAAATGGGACAGGTGGAAAAGAATGAAATTTAGAGAGAATGAGAGGATGAATGAATGTGTGTTAAAGGATGAAATGAAGAATGATTGAGGGATGATTTTTGAGGGGTGTAGAAAGTAGTATTTATAGTGGATGGATGGCTTGTATGTTTCCTAAAAATAACTTAAAATCCCTTAGGTTTCTCATTCTTATGGCCAACCATAATTTGTGGAGATAGGGAGTTATTTAGTTGTTTGATTCAAGCATGATTTCATGCATGAATCAAGCAAGGTGGTAGACAGTTTCAAGGGTAAAGTTTGTATGCTGATTTCTAATTTATTTGCAATTGTAGAAACCTCTAGTAAATCTCCCAAAGGTGAATTTTTAGCTGCCTAAATGCCCTTGCCGAATTGGACTTCAGTCTCCCTTATTTGGACTGGTTGATGACCCAAATGCTTGCCAGACTTGTTCATCAATTAACCACCTTCAATTGAACAAAATTAATTTCTTCATGACCAAACTTTCCTTACATTTGCCATCCATGTAGAGTGAAATTGGCTTATGCCCATGTAACTTTAATATGCCCATGTAACTTTAATAAATAAGTTATGTATAAGTCTTTGGTCCAACTACAAGAAAGAAATCAAGATTAGTATGTCACATAAAATAATTAAATTATGCACAAATTTAATGCGAAATAGCACAAAATTGTATTCTTTATTAAATCATACCTATTATCTTGATATGAACAAAATCACCCAATTAATTATTAAACACTCAGAATTAATATTATTTTTAAGTAAAAATGTGTCATAAAATACTAAAAAAACCTATAAAATTTAGAGTTTACAATATCATAATATATGACTTGTTTTGTTGAATTCTGACAAAAGTTAAATGGTCTACTCTAGCGGTTAAATCTTTGGTTTGTGCTTGAGGTTATGTGTTTGAATCAAATTTCTTTAGATGCTAATCAGCTAGTAGAAGTTGAGTTAAAATTTAACTCTAGGGCATCTTTTTGATATGTATTGAATTTTGGGGTTAATGGGTAGTTGGATTTGGTTTTAGTTTAAAATAATAATAGTTTAATAATAGCAAAAATTGAGATATTATTTTATTTTGTTTTTTTCCCAAAAAGGGCCGCTCCCATTTTTCACGTTTGTTCCCTTATTCTTGTTACTAATTTGAGCGCGTTATATGAAAATTTTAGATTCTGGGAGTCTTGTGGTGGTTTTTACATCAAAATCATATTAGGTGTGTAATGAACACCCGAGAAAATAGCGAACGACAAAAGTAAAAAATCTGGACTGTCAACACCACATGACCATGTGTCATGTGACAGGCCGTGTGCTAGACCGTGTGAGACACACGTTCTGGGCTAATTAGGCTAGCCAAGTAGGCTGTATTTGCCATACGTGCATGTAGGCCTAAAATTTAAAAATTTTCCCTAAGCTCGTGTACATCTTATGAGTCGTATGCGGGTCTTTCGTAGGGTCCGTATGGTACAATTTAGACTGGAAAACATGATTACTATTATTTTGTTAGCATAAAATTTGATATATGTATGCATGTCTAGTAAGATATATGTTAAGTATGTTATGTACTGTGTAATTGTAATTTGTTATATGGGCATGTGTAACATGTAATTCTGGCTATGTTAATTCTGCATGTGCATTGGGGTGGAATTTGTGTTATGGAGAAAGTGTTGCTAGTTTAATTATCTGCTATTTTTGGTGGCACAACCACATGTATAAACGTTCTTGGCGATAAATAGCCTAATGATCTGGCAGCTAAGCTGCAAATATTTTGAAAAGTGTCATACCGACATTAAGTTGTATGTAGGGTTGGATGGGTATTTTATACTCTATATGGTGTATAGGGATGGTTGGAGATAGTGTGTAGCGGATGGGGGTAGAATTGTAAATCTGCATCTAGTTCTGTTTCTATATATGATATATGTTTTGTAAATCTGCATCTAGTTTTGTTTCTATATATGATATATGTTCTGTGCCTATTCTATTAGGAGTTATATTTGAAATTAAATCTATGATTCTATTTTTTTTTTAAGTTACACATTGAACTTGTGAGCTCACTCTTGGTATGTCTGTTTACTTTTAGGTAATTCTCAGATTTAGGATGGTTCGGTGCGATGAAGCTAGGTTAAAATTCTTTAGTTAAATATTCTATTTTTTGTGATTATACTGTTTTGGTTTTTGAGGTTTTTCTTGGATGTTTTGCGGACTATTTTGACTTTTGGGATTTTATCTTTCAATTTTAACTGTTTTAAACATTTTTGGTGGATTTGGACTTGATCTACAAAATAGTGGAATTTACAATAACAAATCATAATTTCAGAACTGGATGCAACTAAGATTTTCAACTGCAAACTTAAACGTTTAATAATTTACATATATAAACAACAGTTTCATCAAATCAAATAAGAAAGATATGTTCTCTAATAAACTAAATTTTTGCATAATAAGAGCTAATGACCTTCTTTCAAGACAAACAAATTCTGTGTTTCTAAATGATTTATGGTAACCTCTCTAAATTTGGCAATAATGTCTAGGCCGGGTTAGAGGTATTACATTTGGTGGTATCAGAACTAGGTTCAAAACTCAGGTTGTTATTTTGGTGCAAAATTTTGTGAAAATTGTTTTTTAAATAGAAATTCTTTTTTGTTTAATTCTAAAAATAAGTTTATGAAATTTCGAGACTCCGGCGCCGATCCAGAAAGTACTACTTTAGTTATATTGTTTAGTTAGAAATAATACTGTAGTATTAGAAATACTTATACTTTAGTTTAAAACTATAGTAAAATACTAAAAAATACTCTGATAAGATTTTTGACATAAGGCATTTGATAAGAAAATTTGAACTAATACATAAAACTCTATAATGTAGATAACATACAATGAGTGCACATGGAACTCGTGGACAAGGTACTTGTGAGCACGGCGAGCGCCAAAGAGGAGCTCGAGCTGAGCCGTTCTCGATGGGCAGTATGCCCAATTTGGATACAAGTGAAACACCGGGTATGCCTACTACTGAGACTAGATTTCAGACTCAAACGACTGGGGATGACATATTGTCTCAAGTCATGTTGAGAGTTTTGGAGAGGGTCGTTGAGCCCTATACTAGATTTAGGAGCCATGGGTTGGTAACTAAACAACTTCGGTCCAATGGTGCTTAGTTTTTTAGGGGCGTCATTGGAGTCGCCCCAACTATGGCCGAATATTGGTTGGAAGCCACAAAAAAGATTATGAATTATATGGACTACACCCTTGAGTAGAAATTAAAGGGTGTAGTGTCGTTGCTTCGCAATAAAACTTATCAGTGGTGGCTGATCATTGAAGAGGGTACTCAGTCTGATCAGATTTCTCGGGAATTTTTTAAGAATAGCTTGTAGAGCAAATATGTGGAGGCGAGTTATATGGAGGCTCTAGCCACGAGTTTTTAGGCTTTACTTAAAGGGATAGGATCGTGGTCGAGTGTGAGGCTGAATTTTTGAGACTGAACTAGTATGCTCGTGAGCTTGTGTCAACTAACTACGACAAGAACATTTGATTTGAGAATAGGCTGAGGTATGATTTCAAGGTTATGATAAGTTTACAGAAGGAGCAAGTTTTTGTCGTCTTGGTGGAAAAGGTAAAGATTGCTGAGAAGGTTAAGCACACTAAGCATGAAAAGAGGGATAAAGAGAGAGGTCAAACTAAGATTAAGAGGGATTCAAGCCCTCTAGCTCTATTCAACAGCCTAACAAATGGGACAGGTTTGATGGGCCTCTATGGGTAGAGGCACCAGTTACTGTTACTGTGACCTGTGTCTGTGGGGATTGTGGTAGATGCCATCTTGGCAAATGTTGGAGGAGGTTAGGAACTTGTTTGCCATGCTGGTCGATGGAGCATCGCATCAAGGATTGTCCACTTCGCTCTGATTAGTGCAAGCTCTAGCTTTAGGATTGGTTCAACCTCGGACGGCAGTACAACATCCACCTAGGGGTTGTGGGCACACCAGATGTGATAATGGTTTGGGTATAGGATAGAGAGCATCAGGTGGATGTGTAAATCAAGTAGAGGCTAGATAGCCTGTATTGGTTTATGCGGTTAAGTGCCATGAGGATAGAGACACTAACGTCGTCGCTCCTACATTTTTTATTTGTATTGTTTCGTATTTTGTATTGATAGATATAGGTCAATACATTCTTATATAGTTAATTTTGCATCAGTGAATCTCGGTATTTCTGTTGAGAAAACTTTGGGTGTGGTTTTTATGATTAGTCCATTGGGTCAGATAGTAAGAGTTGTGTTTCTGGCTAATTTAATGGAGTTATAGTTCAAAGAATTTGATCTAATATTAGGAATAGACTGGCTCGTGGAGCATCGAGTTAGCTTAGACTGTGCCACTAAGAGGGTCACTTTTAGGTCTAAGGGTGATTTGGAGGTTGTTATGACTGGTGAGCATTGAGATTACCTCTCCAATGTGATATCTGCTTTAGTAGCCAAAAAGTTAGTTCGGAAAAGATGTGAGGCATTTTTGGCCTTTGTGTGTGATTCGACTTTTGTGGGTACCTTTGTTAGGGATATTCACACTGTTAGGGAATTTCTGGATGTTTTTCCCGAGGATTTGCCAAGATTGCCTCTAGATAGGGAGGTCTAGTTTGGTATGGAGATCCTACCGAGTACTATTTCGGTGTCCATCGCTTCCTGCCGCATGGAACAGAAGGAGCTTATGGAACTGAAAGCTTAGCTTTAAGAACTTTTCGATCGTGGGTTTATTTGGCCTAGTGTGTTTCCTTGGGAAGCACTAATTTTTTCGTAAATAAGAAAGATGGTACTATGAGGATGTGTGTGGATTACAGTCAACTGAATAAAATTAATGATAAAGAATAAGCACCCACTTCCAATAATCAACGACTTATTCGATCAGTTTCACGGGGCCTTTATATTTTCTAAGATAGATCTCTATTCTGGGTACCATCAACTTAAGGTTAAAGAGGCTGATGTACATCAGACTACCTTTAGGACTCATTATGGGTACTACGACTACCTAGTTTTGCCTTTCAGTGTAACGAATGCTCTGACTACGTTCATGGTCCTTATGAATTGGGTGTTCCAGCTGTATTTGGATAAGTTTTTCATGGTTTTCATCGATGATATTCTGGTATACTCTAAGACTGAGGAGGATCATGATGAGCATCTTAAAGTAGTTTTACAGATACTTCGTGAGAAAAAGTTCTACACTAAGTTAAGCAAGTGTGAGTTCTGGTTAAGGAAAGTTTCTTTTCTAGGACATGTGGTCTTTGTTGAGGGAAACTGAGTCGACCTTAAAAAGATTGAGGCTGTATTTGAATGGAAATAGCCAATAAATATGGTCGAGATTCGTAACTTCCTCAGTTTGACGAGTTATTATTAGAGGTTTGTTGTGGGGTTCTTGCTTATTGTAGCTCCTCTAACTAAGTTGTGTAAGAATACACCGTTTGTCTGGATTGGTGAGCAGCAATCAAACTTTGAGAAGCTCAAATCTGTTTTGACTCAGAAATCCATTCTGATATAGCTAAAATCTAGCAAGAAGTTTATGGTTTATAGTGATGCATCACATGTTGGATTAGGTTGTGTTCTGATACAAGATGGTAAGGTAGTGGCTTATCCATCCCGACAACTTAAGTCACACAAATGCAACTATCTCACGTATGATCTAGATTTGGCTGTAGTTGTCTTTGTTTTCAAAATATAGAGGCATTATTTGTATGGTGGGAGGTGTATCATTTACACCGATCACAAGAGCCTCAAGTATCTCTTAACTCAGAAGGAGTTGAACCTTAGGCAATGTAGATGGATTGAATTGCTTAAGGATTACGACTGCATGTTTAAGTATCATCCCGGTAAGGCCAATATTGTGGCTGATGCTCTTAGTCGTAGAGTGATGACCGATTTGAAGGTTATGTTTACTCACCTAAATTTGTTTGATGATGGTAGTCTATTAGCCAAGTTACAAGTTAAGCCGACTTGGATTGATCAGATTTGTATTAAACAGTTAGGAGATGATTATTAGATCTCGCGGTTTAGACAAGTTAAAGAAGTAGTACTTCTAATTTTGGGCTTAACTGTGATAGGGTTCTATGTTTTTGAGGTTGAGTTTGTGTACCTAATGATTCTGATTTGCGGTAGTTTATTATGAAGAAGCGCATAGTATCCCTTATGCTATGCATCTCAATGGGAACATGATGTATCGAGATCTTCGAGAGTTATACTGGTGGTCTGGTTTAAAACGAGAGGTATAAGATTTTGTTTCTCATTGTTTGACATGCTAGTAAGTTTTGGGTTTACTTCAACCTGTTAAGATTCCCTTTTGGAAATGGGAATGGGTGACTATAGACTTCATTAGTGGGTTGCCCTTAACACCAACTGATAAGGATTTTGTTTGGATCATAATGGATCGTTTGACCAAGTCTACTTATTTTCTTCCTATCAATATGGACTATTCCCTTTAAAAATGGGCTAAAATGTATATTTCTGATATCGTTAGACTTAATGGGGATTTAGTCTTGATTATCTCTAATAGAGATCCTTGTTTTACGTCTCGATTTTGGAAGAAACTTCATGAAGCTTTAGATACTCGGTTGGACTTCAGTATTGCATTCCATCCTCAGATAGATGGACAGTCTGAGAGGGTAATTTAGATATTAGAGGATATGTTACAGAGTTGTGTGATCGACTTCCGAAGTAGTTTGGAAGAGTTTTAGCCACTGGCGGAGTTTGCCGATAATAACAATTTCCATCCCAGTATTCATATGGCACCTTACAAGGCTCTATATGGTCGTAAGTGTTGTACCCCTTTATGTTGGACTGAGTTGGATGAAAGAAAGGTTTTGGGCCCTGAGTTAGTTTTTGAGACTGAGGACAAGGTTAGATTGATTCGGGATCATCTGAAGGAAACTTCTAATAAAAAGAAGTCGTATTCGAATCTGAATAGGAGAGATATTGAGTATTCTGTGGGTGGTCGTATTTTTCTTAAGGTATCTCCATGGAAGAAGGTCATTCGATTTGGACGTAAGGGCAAGTTGAGCCCTAGGTTCATTAGGCCTTATCAGATTCTAAAACGTGTGGGACCGGTCGTGTTCTTAGTTAATTAATTAGTTTAATTTAATTAGTTTAAAACAAATTCCCTTTATTTCTAGGCTAGATAATATAAAGAAAGTTAATACTAGTACTTTTAGTTCCTGTGGGTTCGACATTCTGGTCTTGCCACTAAACTATACTACTGTTTGATAGGTGTGCTTGCCTTCATCGTGATAATAGTTAGTTTTTAGGCACAATCACTTTATTACTTTATCATCATCACACACACGATAAATCAATCAACCTTTTTGAAAGCGTTGGGAAAAGTGTCAGAAAATGTATGCCAACCTTTTTTTGCTTCGTCTTAGGTAAAAAAAAGTGTCGCGGTATCCTTATTTTGTTGTAGTTATCAGAAGATGCCAAAACCCATTTCACGTTATATTTGCATTATGATTTGATTTACACGGGTTATTTTTTATGTTGTCTCTTTGCTAAAAATACATCCAAAATTCACATGCTTCACAGGCCAGAGATTTTGGAGATTTATACATTCACGCATCCAAAGTCCAGCTCACCTCTATTCTACTACACCATATAGATTATACAAGGTAACAAAAGGATGGCGATAGGGGATGAAATCAATTGGTAATAAAGCGGCAATCCAGGATCTAACCAATGTAGAAATTAACTCTCTCCAGCATTCCTTGACTCAGTTGTTAGGACTTAGGGGAAGAATAAGGTGTTGGAACCAAACACAGATCATTTTTTCTTCTAACAACAGCCCCAAAAACCTCATCCATGTCAAGATCTTCCATCTTTACCCCACCAGCAAGTTTCCAATCAAAATGATACAGCAAGTGTGCAAGAGGTAACTCTACATTCGCCATTCCATACAACATACCAGGACACATCCTTCTTCCAGCACCAAATGGGATAAGTTCAAAATTAGCTCCTTTGTTGTCGATTGGACTGTTGACGAATCTCTCTGGATAAAATGTCTCAGCTTCACTCCAATACTCCGTGTTCCTTGCAATTGCCCATGCATTAATGATGACTCTGGACTTCACTGGAATATCATATCCATTGATTTTGCATCCCTGTGAGCACTCTCTTGGAAGTAGCAATGGAAGGGGAGGGTGCAATCTCAAAGTTTCACTGATGACAAGTTTCAAATACTCTAATTCATGCAGCCCTTCACTATCAACATTCCCTTTCCTATTGAAAACTTGCCTCACCTCTGCTTGAGCCTTCTTCATAACTCTTGGGTTTTTCAGCATTTCTGACATTGCCCATTCTAGCGTGGTGAATGATGTATCACTCCCGGCAATGAAAAGATCCTGAAATGGATCAACCATAAATAATTAAATGGGATTTAACTTACGCATGTGAAGATCACTGCTCAATAGACCAATTTTTACAATTCAACATGTAAACAGGCATATGACAAATGGACTTACTAACCAAGATTACTGCTTTGATGTTGTCAGTTGTCAAAGGAAATTCAAGGTCCCCATTCTCCTGAAGATTCAGAAGAACATCTACAAGATCATCTGCTTCACCCTCAACTCCCTTGCTAGCCTTATGTTCATTGATGACACTTGCAAAAATCTTATCTAGTTTTTGGTGCAGTCTCTCAAGTTTAGGCCTTAATCCAGTGAGGTACTCGAGAAATTTGAGTGAAGGGAATAAATCTGCAACATTGAAACCAGCACCTAACCGTAAAACATCCCTGAAAAGTACTGTGAATTCATCTCTCTCTTTACATTTCCCACCAAAAGCTGTCTTTAAAACAATTTCGAATGTGAGGAAATATAGCATCTGACTAAGGTTGATTGGTGATCCTGCTTTTGAAGAGATTGCTGTAACCAGCTTTGATACCTCTTCTTCCCTGATTGGAGTGAACGATTGCACCCGTTTTAAACTTAACATCTCCAGCACACAAATTTTGCGAAGCTGTCTCCAATAGTCTCCGTAGGGTGCAAATGCAACATCTGTTGCATTGTAAGTTAAAATGGTTGAACTAAGTAGAGAAGGCCTACTCGCGAAAATGATGTCATGGGTTCTCATCACTTCTGCAGCAGTTTGTGGGCAAGAAACTACGATGGTTGGAAGTTCTCCAAGCTGAAGATGCGTCAAGGAGCCATATCTCTTGGCCATGTCTCTTAATGTTTGATGGGGTAGAGGGCCAGCAGCAAGGTGGTGCAAGCTTCCTAAGACAGGCAACTTCCATGGGCCTGGTGGTAGATTTAGAGTCTTATTGGATCTGAGTCTCTTCCCCAGTCTCACCAGCATCAACAAAAAGATACTGAAGGTGAAGAGTATTGGGAAGGAGAAGAATTGGTGCTCCATGAATGTAAATTTTTGAAGAGAGAGTTATGACTTTTGTTGATAATGTTTCATTTATTGCAAGGCCAAGGGAATCTTTTTAGTTTAAGCCAATTTAGCTCCGAAAATGCCTTGATATAAAATTAGTTTCAATTTCGGCTGCTTCCAAAACCTTTGACCAAATCTTGTCAGTCAGTTCATGCATCTAAGTGCTGGTGGTGGTTGTTATTATTTTGCTTGGTTGGGACCTGGAGTATTGACCAATAACCCAAAGAAACCACCATACCATATATGTGAATTTGGTCAAACCAAACAGGCATCATATTTAATCTGTTATTGAAACGTATGAGGTTTTTTTTTTTCCTTATATTTTAAATGGTAGACGAATATGAGCGGCGTCACAAAGTTTTGAATTCGAGCATACTATTTTTTTTAATAAAATTTTCTTTTATAAAGAAGGGTTAGTTTAGCAGTGCCTACAAATAAACGTTTTTTATTTGAAAAGTATTTTAAGAAAAAAAAAAAGTTGTGTTAAACAAGTTATTTTAGGTTGAAATTTTTTATTTTTTTAAAAATACTTTTAAAATGAAAAAGTTAAAATTTTTAGCTTTTCTTCTCCAACGGTACTTTTAGTGTTTAATTACTTTTTCACCCTTTCAACAATATAAAAGTTTCCCTTTTTTCTTCTTGGTGCTTAATTATAAATGTGTTAAAATTATTAATTAAAAATAATTTTTTTAAAATAATACAAATGTGTCAATATCTAATTACAAATATTTAATGGTTTTATTTAAATATTTAAAATATAGTTTATATATTCTAATTAAATTTTATAAATAATTAATATTTATTGCTTAAAAATATTTAAAAATTATATTTCATATATTAAAATATTAACAACAAGTTATAATAAATTATTTTTATATTCTTACTTAAATATAATAATATTAACTAATTTGAACATTATTTAAATGCATATTTGTTACTTGATAATATCATGTCTAAAATGAACATTTTATTTTTCAAAAGTATTTTTTGGCAACAATATTAAACACTCAAATCTTAAACCAAACTTCTCAAAAGCACTTTTCCAAAACATATTTTTAAAACACTTTTCAAAAACATTGCTAAACTAGCTAGAAAAGTTAGAGGAGTTTTTATGACATGGTAAACCTCTCCAATATCCCTTCATTTTCTTTTCTTCTCTTTTGTTTGTTAACGTTTGCTCATATTTCACTTTGAAATGAACTGAATAAAGTATCTCAATGAGATTTATATATTTAACCATATCATTATTACATTAAAATACTTCATATTTAGGGTAAATTATTAAAATAATCATTTTTGTTTGCCTCAAGTTGTATTTTAGTCACTTATGTTTGAAATGTTATGTAACACCCCCAAACCCCGCCTAGAAGACTAGGCCGAATTCGTAATGCTGCATTGATCACCGAAGTGATCGTGAGAAAAGTTTACAAAACATTTTATCTCAGTGAAACAATATAATTTGAAAATGTTTAAGATAGATAAGCAAAACATAAATCGGAAACTGTACCACAGCATTATAAATCTTTACAGTTCAAAACTAATTATAAAACCAAAAAGTTGCAAATTGGTATTCCAATTTGTCAAAGCTGTCCAAGACCTCCACGTACTGAGTCCAGCATTCAGAATCCAGAACTGTACTTGAAAAGGGAAATAAAAGAGGAGGTGAGCTACTCGAGCTCAGTGTAAGATCAAAACAGATATTCTACAGAAGGGAAACCTAAAAACTAGAAATAGTTTGGAAATAGAACATACTTACAGACCAACTAAAACAAATATAGACCGTATGTAACTTTACAGTCATATGGCTCTGTCAGACACAGTAACGGTAATTCTCAGTAATCACAAACTGGGCATAAGCTCTTTTTTCAGAATCTGTATCAGTTTCAGTTGGGGCCTTAGCCCCTTTCAGTAACTATCTAGTCAGACAGTAGCAGTCATATCAACAGAACCTCTTAGGCGCAAGTGCCTTTCAGTCAATCAGTCAATTGCAAACAGTCAATTAGATGTATCAGACAACAACGCAATCAATTCGGTCACAGTAACACATCCAGTCAATCAGATTCAATCAAATGCATATGAGTGCATATGAGTTACGAAATGCACCCACCCATCCAGCCAACACACCTCTCCGTCCAACCCTACACTTACTGTGGGGATATAATCAACCCACCCATCCCTAAAATTACAATTAGCACTGGTTGTGGCACTAAACAGAAATTTGCAGCTGAGCTACCAGAATATTAGGCTTAAGAGCCTTTCAGTACAAATCCTCAGATATATCACCCCGGGTTGCCCAACAATGATGATTATCAGTAATGTCCACGACCCTCAGGGTATTAAAACTATCAGTGTTACAAATAAATTGCCAGTCTCGTATATTATGCAGCAATGTTAGAGTCTAAGCTGTACGGTGCAATGCGGAGTATCGCAGTACAGACGTGTGGTCGTCGAGGAGGCTACGAAACTACCATAATTCAGCCCTAAAACTACCGTTAGGCCCCTATCAACATATATCAGAAAAGGGAATTTTCTCTTCACTTCCAACGACTAGAAACCGAAAACCTTTGTGATATCACTCAATCAAATTATGTCGAAATAGAAACTTTGTAAAAACAATAATGAGAATACAAGGTTTAATCCCACACCTGATTCGATGATAGAGGAGGCGACAGAGGATAAGAAATCCTCGAATCTAACCAGCAAAATCGTTCTTTCTCAATTGTTTATGAAAAGCCAAAAAGTTAAGAAGAAGGGAGAGAGGGGAAGAAGAGGTAACCTTCCAGCCAAAAACAGAGAGCAAAAAAAGAAATAACAAAATCAAATAAAATAAAAATAGCTATCAAAATAATAATAAAATAAAATAATATTAAAAATAAAAATAAAAGAAAAAGAGAATTCACTCAAAACGCGCACCCAATGAATCGTACTCAGGTCCCTAATGCAAACTAACACTCCACTTAACCACCGGACTAGCAGGCCCATTCTGTCACTTAAATGCACAACTCCACTTATGTGTACGTCCTCCACACTATCCCTATGCTCAAGACCCAATACTTCTAAGCCCAAAATTTGGGGCATTACATGTTACATTTTACTCACGTCATTATTTTGTTACGAAATGGTCACTCTGGCGTTAACATTCGTTACCTCACAAACAACAAACGACAATCCGATGATAAGTGCTAAAAGTAACATGTTTTAACATCATTCTTGTAACAACCCATTTTTAGTGAAATCAAAACAGTGGTTTCGGGACCACAAATCCAAGTCAGAAAGAACAATAATTTTAATATTATTATATGGTCTGCATTATGATAGAAATAATGTATGAAAATTTTATTGCAAAAATTTTACCGATTACATGTTTGATTATGAAAAGAACCAAATCACATAAAATGCAAAAGTTGAATTCTCATAGATAAAAGGATTAAATAGCTATAGAATTCAAAATTTGAGGTCCTTATATGGTAATTAGAACATTAAATGGAGTTAGTAGATATTTATAATGAATCATCATGGAAAATTAGAAAAGAAAAAGGACTAAATGGGAAATTGAAATAAATAAAGATGATAATAGCCTAATATTATCTTATTTCATCATCTTCCCCAAATATTTTCTATGGAAATACTAGCTAAGAGAGAGAGATTTAATCAAGCCTAATTGGGTAAGTAATCATGTCCCGTTTTTAGTAATTTTTATATTTCTAATATCATAGTAATCTAGTTTACCTATTTTGGGGATTAATCTGTAAAGTTATCAAAGTATCAAAATTTTACCATGGATGGATATGCTGAAAATTTTTAAATTATGGAAGAAAATGAAAGATTGTTGATAGATAAATAATTTTTGTAAAGTGAATTTTTATGAAATTGTGATTTAAAGACTAAATTGTAAAGATGTAAAATTCATGGAAACTGATACGGCTCGCGATATTAAGTAAAAAAATTTATAAAGAACTTGATCACACCAAAACTAACTAATATCACGATGTTAAGGCAGGCGCACCTATCGAATAGTAGTATAGTTTAGTGGTAAGACCGAGTTATCGTACCCAAGGGAACCAAAAGTACTATTACTTACTTCCTTTCTATTATCTAGCCTAAAAATAAGAGAGGGTTGTTTAAACTAATTCTAAATTTAAACTAAGAAAGCACAAAGAGTAAATTGGGAATACTTTTAGGGAAAAGCTGGTTGATATGGACAATACTTAAAGTAGAATCCACCTAGACTTCACTTGTTATTGTTTCCTTGAACTATATGATTTATTTACTTGACTTGATCCGTAGAGATCCCTAATCTATGCTAAACCCTCCGTCGAGGCGTAGAGCAACTAGGCCTAAATTGTTAATTAAAGTTCCTTTATTAATTAACTTCCTAGGTTGCATTAATTTAATCTATGGTTCCCCATATTAGGTTTGACCCTAATCTGGCAGATTTATGTCTCCCTATGTCTAGGGTTGCATGCAACTCCGCTTAATTATGGTAGATCTATTCTTATCACATGGACTTTTGCTCCTCTGTTCTAAGCACATCTAATTCTTGAAGTAATACCTAGGATTATTAAATCAAGAATGAAGAACACATAATTAAGAATAACTTAAGTATTTATCAAATAATTCAAGAATAAATAACAAGATCTGTCTTAGGTTTCATCCCCCTCAAGTATTTGAGGGGTTTAGTTCATAATAAAGAAAGAGAACATCTCAGAAAATATGAAATAACAAAACATAAAAGAAACCAAAAACCCTGAAGGAATTTTAGGGAGATCTTCTATGATGCTGCAGAATTCCGACTTCTGGGATGAACCAATCAGCTTCTCCTTTGGAGTAATCCCTTGCTCCTACCCTTTGTGTGGCAGAAAGACGAGAAGAAATCTAAATATTTTGTATCTAAAGTGTATAAAAGTGTGTCTTTTCTATTGCCTCATGGGGTCTTTATATAGAGCCTTTTGAGGGGCCTTTCTTAGCCTCTAAGCATCCCAATTCGAGTGAAATTCCTCTTCCTCACGACTAGAACACGCCCGTGTGCCACGCCCGTGTGACTTCGACAAAGGCCGTGTAAATCTATCGGTGGGGCCACGGTCGTGTGGCCTGGCCGTGCTTGTCGAGGGCTGGACCGTGTGATCTTTATGTGGAACGGCCGTGTGGTATTTCTTGGCCCGTGTTGTTCAGACATTTTGGCCTATTTTTCATCATTTTTGGCCCTTTTTTGTTCTTTTCTCTTCCCTATACTCTCCTGAGTATAAGATATGAAAAAGGAGGATTAAGAGCACTAATTCTCACAAAATTGCTAATAATCTATCCAAAATATAGGCTAAATATGAGGTAAAAATATGTATAATTTATTGTTTATCAGAAACTCTTTTTTATTTTTCTGAATTACATAAGTTGTAAATGTTATGTGAAAAATGTGGTTAGGCTTGGAATATGGATTAAATTGCATAAATTTCATTTTCTAAGCCTAGGGACGAAATTGGAATTTATCAAAAGTATAGGGGCAAAATGGTACTTTTGCCTAAAATGTGAATTTGATTGAATTGAATATAAAATTCATTAAATTGTGTTAAATTTACTCATATAGATCTGAAAAGATCAAATAAGGAGTTAGATCGAGGAAAAGAAAAAGTATCAGATTAGGAGATTCTCGTGTATGAATAAGTGTCGAGGTAAGTTCGTGTAACTAAATTGTGTATATTTATATGCTTAAATTGAATGTTGAATATGTAAATTGTATAAATGTCATATATGTGTATATAATTTATCTCATATCTGACAATTTCTGATAAATGAATAAGTCCCGATAAAATAAATGAAACTCGATTGAATACAAGGTTCTGTTTCCCGAAATGATAATGTTCTTGCATATGTTGCAGACGTACTGTAGCTCAAAAGAGTGTCTCGTTACAAGCCCTCTCAAGCTTCCCATTATAGTGTTCTTGCGAGCTTCCCGTTAAATGCTCTTCGGAGCATCCCGACTGGTTGTGATCTGCATATGTTGTAGACACATCCACACTCTTATGAGCATTATGTTTATAGGTTTTTTGTGAACCTCCTGTTAAAGGCTCCTCGGAGCTTCTCGTTATTGCTCGCTTGAACTTCTCGTTATATGGTTATTCGTTGCTTTCTGATTAAGTGCTCTTCGGAGCTTCCCGTTAAGTGCTCTTCGGAGCTACCCAATATAAGCTCTTTGTAAGCTTCCTGTTATTAAGCCCAGATAAGCTACCTGTTACATGGCTCAATGAGCTTCCCGTTATAGTGCTTAAGAGAGAGCTTTCTGTTTAAGTGCTTTAATGAGTATTCCTGGACATGAATTGACGGATTCTTAATTTGTACACTTTATGTGTTCTACCCTCGTATCCGTTGAGATTTCAAATGATTCAACGGGTGAAATTCTGACATGAAGACAAGTGAAAATAAAAATGAAATCAATATCTAAAAAAAATAAAAGAAAGGCATGGAACTTGGTATTTGACGAGCTCATCTTTGTTATTGATATTTACATAAAATGAATAATTAACATATTTGATGAGATTGTGTGCTTAGGCTATGGCCAAGTTGTTTGCAATGCATGTGTATGTTTACTTAATGTACAAATGAACGGTAAGTTTATCTCTCGTTATACGAACTTACTAAGCACTAAGTGCTTACTTGGTTTTATTTTCTTTATTTTATAGTAATACAAAAGCTTGTTGGATTGAACACTTAGCGGAGATCACTCACACTATCCACCGGTACATTTCGATACAAATACAATACTAATTATAGATATAATGGCATGTATAGGTTTTGGTTAGCCAATATTGGCATACAAATATTTTGCTTGTAAATAGCCATTGGAATGGCTTGGGATGAATGTGTTTTGGTATATTAACATATGAGTTAATTTCATATTTGATATAAGAGCTTAATTCGGTTTATGAATATTAGTATGATATTAAGTAAATATGGTCAAATAGATAAATTCACAAACATGGATTTATGAAGTAATATGGTAAGTGTGAGACTTGAATTTTGCATGATTTAAATGTTTTAGGTTGGCTTTTGTATGTGTTAAAATGTTTGTGTAGGTGGATGATCAAATGGGTGAGAAATGAAGCTTGGAAATGACATTATTTTGTCCACACGGGTAGAGACACGGGCATGTGTCTTAGCCTTGTGTGACACATGGCCTAGCACATGGGCATGTGTTCTGGCGTGTTACCCTGCATCTTAAAATTAAGAAACAAAATGCTCAGAATTGATCACACGGCCTGACACACGGGCATGTGGCTTGGTCGTGTGACCCCTGCACTTAACTTAGTTGCAAATTAGAGAGTTACATGGGTTGGGGACACGGGCATGTGCCTTACTTTATATACCATACGGCCTGAGACATGGGTATGTCATTTGGCCATGTGAGCCATACGACTTGACCACACGGGTATGTGTCCCCTGCAGCTAGGAAAAAAAATTGTAATTTTTGCAAAAAATTCTCCAAGTTCCTGATTTAGGCTTAACTCATTTCTAATATATGTTTTGGGCCTCAAGGACCTTAATAAGGGACTTTACCATAAAATTTCTAACATATATGATAAAATAATATAAAAGGCCTATATTTGTTCCATAAGTTTTGATAATGCTCCGTAATCATGTTCCGGCAACGGATATGGGTTAGGGATGTTACAATTTTTAATACTTTTTTGGGTGATTATTCGATGTTAATTGTGAATTTTATGCTCGTAATCCTTTAAATTCATATTTTAATGCTTACTATAGCACTTGGGAGCAAAAAGAGCGAAAAACAAGTGAAAATCAGAGCAAACTACAAGAGTCACGCAGGCTAAACCTTTCCACATGGCCAGACCACACAATCGTGTGATCCACACAGGTTAGACCATTCCACATAGGCAGATCACATAGTTGTGTAACCCATGCGGATGTCTTGTAGGTCATGTGGATTTCAAAGGATTTAACACCAAACTTTGAAAAATAACGACTTTTAGGTTTTTTTAGGCATTCTAAGACGTATATTTGACAAAAATAAGAAGATAGGAGTGAGCCATCATAGAATATTCAAGAAAACAACTCGAAAAACACCATTGAAGCCAACTTTGAAGCAGATTTCTATCAAAATTAAAGATTCTCATTTGATTTCTTAGGAAGTTATTATGAGTTTATTTTCTTTCAGTTATATTGTGTCTGGGATGTTTTTATTTTCAAGCATGAACTAATTTTCTAAATACTTAGGGAGATGAACCCTATGATGCATGCTTAATTCGTGGTTTAATATTTTTAGAATCCATATTTGATGTGCTTGAGTTGGAGGTTGAATAGACATTATTTAAGAGTAAATCTTGAGTAATTGAGTGGAGTTGCATGCAATTTTAGAAATAGGATGACATAAATCTATAGGATTAGAGTCAAATCAAATAGAGGAATCCATAGCATGAGTTAGTACGATAATAGGAGTTTTAATTTGAAAAAATTTTCAACTAATCAATCTGGAGTTAGTTGCTCTTATGCTTAAAAGAGATATTAGCATAATTTAGGGATTTCTACGTATCAAGGTGCTAAGTAAAGAAATTGCGTAATTTAGATTGATAATGATAGATGAAATCTAGATGGATTTTTTCCTGGGCATTGTTTCGCTTCTTGGTTCTTAATTGGTTATTTTCCTAATTTCTTCTTTGTATGTTCTATAGTTAATTTAATTAGTTAATTCACTCAAATTAGCCTGTTAAATAATAGAAAGATGGTAATTACTAGTACTTGTAGTCCTCGTGGAAATAATATCTTTGCTTATCATAGCGATACTATTAATTGATAGGTGTACTTGCCTTAGTCAAATGGCAGTTAAAATGGGTTTGAAATGCTAACGTGAACTTCTTGCCAAATAACTTGATTGATTTTTTAATTAAATAAATTTAATTAATTTAATTTTCTAAATTAATTAAAAGAAAATGTTAATTTGATTTCTTGAAATAATCAAAACTAATGCATCAGGTTAATCCTTAAACTGGAAAAAAAAGAACTCTTGCTCTCCTATTTCTTTTAGTTTTTATTTCCATTTTGACTGAAAAACCATTCATTTTCGTAGTCATCTTTGTTGAATTAAAATAGTAGAAATCAAATTGAGTCTTTCATCGATTAGTTGCATTTTTTATTCAAAATGGAAGAACAAATGATCGATTCAATGGAGGGTCGAGGCATGGATTATAGTAAGTAATGAATAACATGCTTACATGCTATTATACGATTATCAGTTATACATACAGATCAGTAAACATGTGTATAATTATCATGCTCAATACATACATCAGATGTTTAGATCATACCATTTAGGGTCTAAGTAGCCCTTATCGACCCTACAGTAGGTTCACAGTCGATTTGGACGACCCGTGCAACCCTAGGGAAAAATTCAAATTAATAAGCCCACATGTAACGCCCCCAGTTTAAAATTTATGTACTGATAAAATATGACACAAATATCTGTCTACTTCAGTGGTTAAGTGTTCTGGGTGTGTGTGGGAGGTCCCATGTTCGAGCTTTAGTTTGGGCAAATTTTGGCTTTTTAATGAATAAAGTCTCACTCTTGTTCAGTAGGCTTATAACTAAATGTTGGTAAAATCATATTAGAATGGGCCTGCTGGTCTGGTGATTTAGTAGAGTGTAAGTTTATTGAAGGTCCTATGTTCGAGTCTTTCCTTAGGCAAGGGACTTATTTTGCTCCTAATTCCAGTTATAGTTGTGCTGAATTGGGTTTCTGAAGTGGTGGTGTTAGTGGGGTAAGTGGGAGAAATTCTAGGGATGAGGGAGCTATCGGATTAATTGTGATTTCTTTGGAATTTTGGCAACCCTTCTCTGTTCCACCGATTTTTTGACTTTTTCTCTAAACCTCTCTTTTGCTCTGCCGTGTGCCTCTGCTTATTGCCAATTTTTCCTTTCATTCCCCTATTCCTTTATGCTAAAATCTACCTCTTCTTACCTTATTTTCTTTTTTTGCCTCCTCGTTCAATCTGTATCATCGTGTTACGGTTGTCTTCCTCTACTCGGTAAGTGGGTTTTCCCTTGGTTTTATCGTTATTATGTCAAAGTAATTAATGAAAGAGTCGTTTTACTCATGTATAGGTGCTGCTCGAAGGCGTTAGTCAGGTTCTCGTGTTACAGAAACACTGTCTCTTATTCCGTTGGATGAGCATCCCATTTCGGGATTGGTTTGATTCAATCGTTTAAGAGTTTAACTGAGTGAACGTTATCCAATTATAGGTGTTGGTGATCTCAGGATTGTGTGAACAACGAAATCAAATCAGGTGTGTACTCGATTGCAAAGATAACGGGAATTGGAAAAAGTCAAAAAAGTTTTCTATCGACGCCACACGGTCATGTGGTATGCCGTGTAAAGGGACATAATCGTGTGATTGACAAGGCAAGCCGTGCACGAAGGACATGGCTGTGTGTAACACACGGGCTTGACCAATTGGGTCTTGTGGGCCACAGAGCGTGTGGACCCACATGGGTGTGTGGACCCACACGGGCGTGTGAGATTCTAGGCCAACTCGTGTGATCCACAAGGCCAAGGCTAATTTGGGCCGTGTGGGCCCACACGAGTAGACAACATGGGGTGTGAGCCCTTTTTTTGAAATACTTTGTAAGGTTGCACGAGTCGCCCTAGTCAACTGTGAATCTGCAATAGGGTCGGTAAGCACTACCTATTGTATAATGTCTGACTGAGTGTGATAATACTGAACAAATTTTATGATTTGATTGTTGCATATAAACATGCCATTCATCGTATGTTGCATTGCATTTGGGTGGGTTAATGAAGCTGAAGGAAGTATCAGAAAGGGATTTAAAGCTTGTTATCTGGCAGCTAAGCTACATATTTATGATATGTTCCGCATTTTCGGTACTGTATGGTGTGTAGGGGTGGATGGGTGTTATAAACCCCATTTGGTATGCAGGGATGAGTGGGTGTTTTAAACCCCACATGGTGTGTAGGGATTGTCGGAGTTGGTGTATGGGCTGGTGGGGTTACAATTTGATTTCTGTTTGCATGTTATATCTGAGATGGGCTAAGGCTCTAACTCATATCTGATTCTGCATCTGAGTGGACTAAGGTTCACACTGATTTTGTACTGGGCTCACGCCTGAACTATATGCATAAATATATGACTGATTTTTGATACTATGTTGTGTGCAAGCTTTCTGTGGGGATTACACACTGAATTTACGAAAACTCACCCTTTTCTATTTAATCTGTTCAGGTAATCCCCAGCATTAGATGGATCGGAGCCGCTGAAGACTCGGCGATGACCACCATGGTTTCATACTGATTTAATACAATTTTTAAGCTATTTATTGCCTCTCTTTTAATTTGGGTTTTATTATGTAATTTATGGGACTTAGACTGTTTGATTTAAAATTTTAGATTTTAAACTGTTTTACAATTTCAGTACTGCTAGTCACGATAAGAAAATTAGATTTTTGCTATAAACAACGGTTTTCACCCCACAAAAGGGATTTCCCTAGAGCAAAATATTTTTCATAAGCTTTTGCAAATGAAAGAGATACCTTGATTAACTTAAAAATGAATATATGTTTTCTGGATTAATTAAAAGCTAATAACTAAAATGGTTTTTATTGATCAACACGTTTCAAATTCCATTCCATGTGACATTGTTAGATTCGGCCATAACTTTTAGTTTGGGTTTTGGGTGTTACATTTAGTGGTATCAGAGTCAGGTTACAAAATTCAGCTGTAGATTTGGGTTTTTAAAAGTTTGGTTTCAAAGAATTGATTTACAAATGATTTTTTAAATGACTTGAATGAGTATGTGATACACTGAGTCTCCAGCGCTGATCCTGTAAGTATTCTAAACTTTGTTTAGATATGCCTGAAATACTATTAGTATGTTTTAAAATGACTATAGATAGTATACTGTATTGGAAACACTCTAGGTAGTGTAAACTGAAAATCGTAGTAAAACTGCGATTCGCGATAACAAACTCTGAACTTCTGATACTGTCTGCATAAAATATCTATTAATAAATATTGAAACTATAACTAATTCATAAAACTATTAATACAGATAAATTCTAAAATTTATAATGAACGCACGAGGTATCCGCAGACGGGGTACTAGAGGCTGTAGTAGAGGCCGTAAAGTGGCTCAAGCTGGGTCCTCATCGTCTGGAAATCTGCCTAACTTGGATACTAGTGAGACACCCGTATCACCTACGATAGAGATTGGGTCTTGAGACCGAATGGCTAGGGAAGACACACTGTCCATGGCCATTCTGACGATATTAGAGAGGGTTATTGGGCCCAACACCGGATCTAGGGGTCGAGGGTCAGTTACGGAACGACTCTAGTCCAATAGGGCTGAGTTATTTAGGGGTGTCATTGGAGTCGCCCTTAACGTGGCCGAATACTGGATGGAGGCCACGGAAAGAATTATGGATGATCTGGACTTTACTGTTGAGTAGAAGCTTCAGGGGGTTATTTCTTTGATTCGCGACGAAGCATACTAGTGGTGGCTGACAATTAAGGAGGGCACTCAGCCCTACCGATTGACTTTGGACTATTTTAAGACTACATTCCACAGTAAGTATGTGGGAGCCAGCTACATTAATGCTAGTAGGCGTGAGTTTTTTAATCTCACATAGAGGGATCATTCAGTGGTTGAGTATGAGGCCGAGTTCCTGAGATTAAGCCGTTATGTGCGAGGCATAGTGGCGACCAAGTATGAGTAACGCATTTGTTTTGAGGATGGACTCAAGGACAATTTACGAGTTCTGATAACTCCGCAGAGGGAGCGTGATTTTTCTGCTTTAGTTGAGAAGGCGAAGATCACCGAAGAAGTTAAGTGCGTTGAGCACCAAAACTGAGAGAGAGGGAAGAATAAGAGGGATTCAGAGCCCTCGAGTTTTGTGATGAGGCCTAAGAAAAAGGTCAGATCTGATGGGCCAATTAGAGTTAGGCCTCCTATTGCACCTATTGGGATTGCGCTTTGTGTACACTATGGTAGACACCATTCGAGCGAATGTTAGAGGACTACTGGGGTGTTTTTGAGGTGTGGATCTATAGAGCACTGTGTTCAAGAGTGTCTGTTGAGGGCAGCTCAGGTGCAAGTTCCGGGTTCTGATACTGTACAGCCGCTGAGGGTAGTTCAGTAGCCACCTACGGGCTAAGGTTAGGCTAGGGGTGGTAACGGTATGGGCTGAGGACAGAGAGTATCGGGCATAGGTGTTGGACTGATTGAGGCCAGGCAGCCTATTCTGGTTTATGCTACTCATCGACGTGACGACTGGGTTGCTCTGGACGTCATCACGGGTACACTTTTAATTTATAATGTACCTTATTTGGCATTGATAGACATAGGCTCTACACACTCTTACGTAGCTAGTACTGTGTTTGAAACCTTTGGGATTTTAGTTAAGAGTACTTCTAGTGAGGTAACAGTTGTGAGTCTATTGGGGCAGTCCATCCGACTGAGCAAACTATTTAAAGACGTCCCGTTAGAGGTTTAAGGGACAATATTTCTGGCTGATTTAATGGAGTTTCCATTTGAGGAGTTCGACTTAATTTCGGGTATGGACTGGCTGGTTAAACACCAAGTAAGTTTGGTTTGTGCGATGAAAAATGTTGTTTTGAGGACCGAGGAGGACAGCGAGGTAGTTGTGATTGAGGAACGGTGAGACTATCTGACTAATGTGATTTCTGCATTGGTGGCAGAAAAGTTGGTACGGAAAGGATGTGAGGCATTCTTGGCCTACATAAGTGTTTCTGATTCGGGAGACTCTTTGGTAAATGACATGATAACTGTAGAGGATTTTCTGGATGTTTTTCCTATGGAACTACCGGGTTTGCCTCTAAGCTGAGATGTGGAATTTGGGATTGAGCTTATTCCAGGTACAACTCCAGTGTCTATCGCGCCCTATCGAATGGCACTAAAGGAGCTTATAGAGTTTAAGGTTCAGGTTCAAAAATTATTGGATCGAGGGTTTATTCGTCCCAGTATGTCTCCGTGGGGAGCACCTGTTCTGTTTGTGAAAAAGAAATATAGGACAATGAGGATGTGTATCGACTACCATCAGTTGAACAAACTAATGATCAAGAATAAGTACCCATTTTCGATGGTAGATGATTTATTCAACTAGTTCAGAGGGGCTTCTATGTTTTCCAAGATCGACCTACGTTCAAGATATCATCAGTTGAGATTTAAGGAGGCCGATGTGCATAAGATGACATTTAAGACTCGTTATGGACATTACGAGTTCCTAGTTATGCCTTTTGGTTTAACTAATGCACCAGCGACATTTATTGACTTGATAAACCGAGTGTTCCAACCCTATCTGGACCAATTTATGGTAGTATTTATTGACGATATCTTTGTAATAGCCTGGTTTAGACCCTAGTCAGAATAGTGGTTTCGGGATCATAAATCCGAGTCAAAAAAATATTTAAATATTATTTTCTGGGTTTACAGCATGTGAATTTATATTTGTGAAATTTTCGTGATTTAATTTGTCTATTTGTGTGCCGATTTATGAAAAAAGATTAAATTGCACAAAAAGTAAAAGTTATGTTCTATTTGTTAAAGTGCCGAATTGACCTTGGCTTTTAAATAGGAAGGCCTTAAATGGTAATTAAACCATTCTAATTGATGATGGACATTAATGACCTTAATATGATATATTATATATGTTAATTAATGATGGACATTTTGGTAATTTATGAATTAGTTGAAATAATAAAACAAAATGCATAAAAATGTCCATTATCATTGGTCTTAGCTGAAACTAGCAAAGAAAAAGAAAAAGAAAAGTTCTTTAGGGTTCAGCTCTATCTTGGTCTAATTAAAGTATGTAATTTGATCTGTTTTTGATGATTTTTATGTTTTTGTGATCGTTGTTAAGTTTACTATCAAGCCCATGTCTTAATTTTTAGAATTGATGATGATTTTGAGTTATGCCATTGTTGATTTTGTGAGTTTTGAAGTGTTAGTTGATGAAATATGAAAGATATATATTAGGTTAACATATTTTGTCTTTGAATTTTTGATGAATTTAAGTAATTTGGGCTAAATTGTGAAAATAATATTTTGAGGGACTAAAATGTGAAATAAATGAAATATGTGGGCTTGTATGAGCTAAGTGAATATTCAGCCAAGCTATAGTCTAGGTGAATTTTGTGTATTTTGTGATTTTGTGAAATAAGGACTTAAATGTCAAAATGTTAAAATGTGAGGCCTTTTTGTAAAATGCCCTAAATATGTGTATTTGGACTGATTTGAATGAATATGAAATTGAATGAGTTAAATTTGAATGTGTTTAGATCAAGAAACAAAGAAAATGAAATTAGATCGGGGAAAGTTGAAAGTAGTCGATTAACCGTTTTCATCCGTACAAATTCGAACGAGGTAAGTCTATATACAAATAAATGTGTTAAATTGAATTATTATTGTTTATATGATGATTGAATTCTATTGAATGGCATATATGAGCCGAGAATATGAAATCCGAGATAAATTTTGAGTATGTAACAATGTCTGAAAAGCCCTGTCGGAACCTTAGGAATAGCTAGAATACATATGTCATGACATAGGATCTAATTTATGATTTTCGTGTAAGACCACGTCTAGGAGGTTGGAATCGATTTGTGATTTACTTGTAAGACCATGTCTGGGACATTGGCATCGTATTTGATTTCGTGTAAGACCCTGTCTGGGACAGTGGCTTCGATATTTGTTTACATGTAAGACCACGTCTGGGATGTTGGCATTGTACGAGATTTTTAAGATTTTCGAGTTTCCTATTTGATTCCAAACAGTTCAATAGGAAAATTTGAGAAATGAATATGTATAAGAATGTATATCTGATTCAAGTACGTTTGAATTATGTTCAATCTTTGAGAATGAAAGATATGTTTATTTGAATTTGAAGGTATGTAAAAGGTATAAGTAAATATGCCATATGTGCTAATGACTTGAGAATATGTGATATATATGTGAACAATTGAGTAAGAAATGATTCATGGAAGGCCTAAGTAAAATGGTTATGATCATTATTTGAATAAATTGAGTTGTATGTAATTCATGAGTTGAATTTATTTGTATATGGCTTACTAAGCTCTTTGTAGCTTACTTTGTGTGTGTTTGCATTGTTTTATAGATATCGAAGCTACCGAAAGCTCAGGGATCATCGAGGTTCATCACCACGCTATCAAACCTTGTTTTGGTACATTTTGAAAGTGTAAATGTTGAATCATGACATGTATAGGTTAGATAAGTTTGAATATGTTTTATGATGTATATATGTTATGCCATGTGATATGGCTAACTTGTAGTTGGATTTTATGTCTTGATTTTGGTACTAAATATGTGAAAAGAAACAGTATGTTTTGATGTTGTGAATGACCAAAAGAAATGGTCAATTTGATATGTGTTTAGACAAGAATGTGGTAAGTTTTTTATATGAGATTGTGTATGGTATATTGAGTTATGTGACATATGTTTTGGTAGGATTTTGACTTGTGTTGTTAGTATGATTTTGTGTGGAAATTGAGTATGAATTGAGACGAGAAATATATGAAGTGAATGATGAATGTTTTGGGCATGTTTTGTTGAAAATTTGGTATAAATTGCTCTGGTTTTATGCTTGTAGGGATGACCCAAAATTGTGTGGCATATTGGCCTTGTAAATGACCTATTTTGCACCCACATGGGCAGGGACATGGGCGTGTGTCTCTGCTGTGTAGCTCGAGGGCCATTCGAAATGTGCCTGGGCAGGCCATACCGGCTAGACACACGGGTATGTGACTGGCCGTGTGACGCAAGTTAGTAGCCTCCCTAATATTCACTCGGCCTAGCACACAGGCATGTCCTCAGCCGTGTGGTGCAAGTTAGTAAGTATGCCCTATTTTGCCACGACTTAGACACACAGGCTTGTCTGAAGCCGTGTGAGGCATACGGCCTAACCACACGGGCGTGTGACCTCTGTAACTTTGAAAAATGTTTAAATTTGAAAAAATTTTCTAAGTGTTCGGTTTAGTCCCAGCCTTCTTCTAATGCATGTTTAAGGTCCCGTAGACCTTTAAAAGGGACTCTTTGATGATGTTTGACTATGATATGATGATGTTATTTGTAAGTTTGTTAAATGTCCTTAAAAAATCTGAATTGTCCGGTAATTCTCCTAACCCTAGTCCGGCGACGGATAAGGGTTAGGAGTGTTACATTTGGTTGGTATCAGAGCTACGGTTTAGTCCATTCTAGGACTAACATAGCGTATGTGTAACACCCCTAACCTATATCCATCGCCGGACTAGAGTTATGAGGCATTACCGATCAATACACATTAATATACAATCACATTACGTACACATATCATTCACCAACACATTGTCACCTAACACAAACATAAAGTCACTTTAAAAGGTCTACGAGACCTTAAACATTCGTAAGGAATGAGTCAGGACAAACCGATAACATTTGAAACTTTTACGAAACCTAGGAAAATTTACCTTTTAAACAGGGCACACGCCAGTGTGGCTAGGCCGTGTACTCCACACGACCGTGCCCTACAACTCGCCTTAGTACGTGTACAACACTGACTAGGGTCACATGATCACTAAACACGCCCTTGTGTCCAGTCCGTGCGTTATTTTGAGTTGGCCATACGGTCACCAGACACGGCCGTGTGTCCAGTCCGTGTGCCATACTGTCCAACTTAACTACAAAACAGGGGTTACACGGTCGGGTCACATACCCGTGTGGCATGAAATAGGCTTGGTTTAAGCCATTTTCACACCCCATATTACCTTGTACCTACAAGCATAAAATATGCAACATTTACAACTCAAAATCAGCCAATTTCATGCCCAAAACATACATCATTTTGACCAATTGATTACACACCAATTCACACACCATATCCAATTCAAAACATACCATATCACAAGCCATAATCACATCAATACACATATTCCATAATTCATTCAATATCCATTCCAATTCAAATTCAAAACTAACCAAAATTACCACTTGGTTCATTTCAAATTGATCATTTCCAAATAGACCATATATGCACTATATAACATACCAAATATGCATCATAAACACATAGCAACTCTAAACATAATCAAAATCTATTAGTTAGCCAAATCACTTGGCATAACATATATATACAACACAGAATGTATTCAAATTACCACTAGCCTATGCATTCCATACTTAGTTATTTACAAGTACAAAAGATACCAATATATGTTTGGAGAATGTGATGAAGATCCTCGATGATTCTCAAGCCTTCAGTAGCTTCAATAATCTATAAAATAGGGAATAAACACACCACATAAGCTTCAAAGCTTAGTAAGTCATAAGCAAGTAATTTAAACACACAACCTCAATAGTAAAACAACCATTTACCCAATTCAAACCCTGAACATAACATTACAAACCATTATCCATGCCTTATAGCATGGTTTACTCAATTACATGAGCTTTCCTCCATGATTCATATAAATTCTTCACACAAACCTCATCTTTAAGTATGTACATCATACTTATTTGTTCCATCTGTACTTGATAAATGATAAATTATACATATTTTTACCTCATGTTTAGCTTAATTTCTAGATGAATTATCATTGAATTTATGGAAATTGGTGCTTTTAATCCTTCTATTTCATGTTTTATACTCAGGAGAGCACAGGGAAGAGAAAAGAACAAAAATGGGCCGAAAATAGAGAAAATAGGCCATAGTGTAAAAATAACACGGCCCAAGGATTCACCACACGACCGTGCCACATAAAGTCCAACACGGCCCAACCCCGACAAGCACGACCAGGTGACACAGCCGTGCCACCATCAACAGTTTCACATACGGCCTCTTGTCGATCCACACGGGCGTGGCACACGGGCGTGTCCTTGTCGTGAGAAAGTGCAATTTCACTCAAAAAAGGATGCTTAGAGGCTAAGAAAGGCATTCCAAAGCTTTATATAAAGAACCTAGGGGGCAACTACAAAGGTGTGCTTTTCTCTCCTCAAAAGGGTGCTTTATTTCTGCCAACACAGAGAGTAGAAGCAAGGGATTACTCCAAGGGAAGCCGATTGATTCATCCCAAAAGTTGAATTCTACATCAAGACAAAGGATCTCCCTTTAATCCTTTAGGGGTTTTTGGGTTCTTTATGTTTTGTTATCTTTATTCTTCTGAGTGTTTTCTTTATTAACTATGAACTAAATCCCCCAAATACTTGAGAGGGATGAAACCTAAGATGGATCTTGTTATTATTTTATCTTGAGTTATATGATAAATACTTGAATTGTTCTTAATTCTTGTTTTAATAATCCTAGGTATTAATTTAAGTATTGATGTGCTTATTCAGAGGAGCAAAAGTCCCTGTTTAAGAGTAGATCTAGCATAATTAAGCGGAGTTGCATGCAACCCTAGACATAGGGCAACATAAATCTGCCGGATTAGGGTCAAACCTAGTAAGGGGATCCATAGATCGAGTTAATGCAAGACTAGGGGTTTAACTAGAAAGAGATTTCAATTAATCAACCTAGGATTAGTTGTTCTTATCCTTGACGGAGGTATTAACATAAGTTAGGGATCTCTACGGATCAAGTCAAGTGAATAAATCATCTAGCTCAAGAATTGATAACAAGTGAAGTCTCAATCAGTTTTTCCTAAAAAAGTTTTTCCCTAGTTTACTTTTTATGCATTCATAGTTAGTTTTAGAATTAGTTTAGTTTCATAAAAACCCCTTTTATTTTTAGGTTAAATAATAGAAAAGAAGAAAGCACTAGTACTTTTGGTTCCCTTTGGTGCGATATCTCGGTCTTGCCACTAAACTATACTACTATTCGAGAGGTGCACTTGCCTTAAAGTCATGATAATAGTTAGTTTTTGGTACGATCATTATATAAATTTTATTACTTCATATCACGCATATCAAGTTTTTGGCACCGTTACTGGGGAACTAAAATATTAAGAAAACTCGATTTCTATTACTTTAGCCATTACTATATTTTTTTATTTTCAATTTTTATTTATTTTAATTTTCTTTTCTTTTTCCTTCATAGGTATCTCTAGTTTATGACTAGAAGAAACCTAGGAGGACCACTATTTTTTGACGAAGATTTAGAAGCCATAGTTTGCAAAACTCGTAGAGAGATCAGACGAAGCCTACATTATCCTGAGCAAGACCAAGAACAAGAACCTGAACCTATTGAAGAGATGGAAGCAAATCAAGATAATCAACCACCTCCTGCGATAACCGCGCAACTAGTGAACCAAGATGATGCTCCTCGCACTATGTATGATTATGCTAAACCGAATTTGACTGGTACTCAATCTAGTATTATTAGACCTGCTACTACTGCAAATACTTTTGAACTAAAGCCTAACACTATTCAGATGATTCAACAATTTGTGCAGTTTGATGGTTTACAGGATGAGGATGCCAATTCACATTTAGCAATTGTTTTGGAATTCTGTGATACTTTTAAAATCAATGGTGTTTCTGACGATGCCATTCGCCTCTGGTTATTTCCTTTTTCCCTAAGGAATAAAGCTAAGCAATGGTTGAATTCTCTACTACGAGGCTCAATCACTACATGCGAACAGATGACCGAGAAATTTTTACTTAAATATTTTCCTCCAGCTAAAACAGCTAAATTACGAAACGATATCTTTTCTTTTGTGCAGATTAATTTAGAGACGCTTTATGATGCTTGGGAGAGATACAAAGATCTGTTGAAAAGGTGCCCTCACCACGGGTTACCTTTGTGGTTACAAGTTCAAACCTTTCACAATGGTTTGACTCCATCAACGAGGCAAAGGATCGATGTAGCTGTAGGAGGAACAATCAACAACAAAACACCCGAAGCAGCCTATGAGTTTATAGAAGAGATGTCACTGAATAACTATCAGTGGCAAGTCATGAGGACAAAGCCGACAAAAGCTGTAGGAGTTTTTAACATTGATGCCGTCACCATGCTTACTAATCAAGTAGAACTTTCAAATAAAAAGTTTGATAATTTTGTTGGTTCTACGCAGGCACAACCAGTGATGCAGTGTGACGCAACCCAGGGAAATATGTTCCATTCAGATTACTCCTCCTATGGACATAGCATGGAAACTGAGCAAGCCAACTATATGGGTAACAATTCTAGACCCCAAAATAATCCTTATAGTAATACTTACAATGCAAGTTGGCGGAATCACCCCAATTTTTCATGGGGAGGACAAGGAAATCAAAGACAACTGTCTCCTTCGGGATTTTAACAGCAACCACCACAATAAGAGAAAAAGCCGAACCTTGAAGAGATGTTCGCCAAATTTATGACCGTATCAGAAACCCGTTTCCAAAATACCGAAACGACACTAAAGAATCAGCAAGCATTAATTCAAGGGCTCAAGAATCAAATTGGTCAACTTGCCAAATTAATATCAGAAAGACCACAAGGTGGACTATCAAGCAACACTGAGCCAAATCCCAGAGAACATGTCAAAGCAATTACTCTAAGAGATGGGAAAGTACTAGCTGAATAAAAAAAGAAGCCTGTTCAAGAATCCACAAAAGACAAGGTAGAGGAAGAAGAACCCAAGGAAAACATTCCACCAACAATTAAAGAATATAAACCACCCATACTATATTCGGAAAAGTTGAAGAAAGACAGCACAGATGCTCAATTCGGTAAATTTCTTGAACTTTTTAAACAGTTACATATTAACTTACCTTTTGTTGAAGCAATTTCGCAGATGCCAAAGTACGCAAAATTCTTAAAAGAGCTTCTCACAAATAAAAGGAAGTTGGAAGAACTAGCCACAGTGGAACTCAACGAGCAATGCTCAGCTATTCTCCAAAATAAACTATCGGCCAAACTAAAAGATCCAGGGAGTTTTACTATTCCTTGCTTAATTGGTAGTTTAATCATTGATAAAGCCTTAGCTGATTTAGGTGCTAGTATTAACCTAATGCCCTACAAAATGTTCAAGCAACTAGGTCTAGGGGAACCAAAA
Organism: Gossypium stocksii; assembly: GCA_020496765.1. Classification (NCBI taxonomy): domain Eukaryota; kingdom Viridiplantae; phylum Streptophyta; class Magnoliopsida; order Malvales; family Malvaceae; genus Gossypium; species Gossypium stocksii. Next base: position 16,011,727 of record CM035621.1, read on the forward strand.
CCCACTAAGATGAGTATACAATTAGCTGATAGATCTGTTAAATATCCTAGGGGAATCATTGAAGATGTGCTAGTAAAAGTAGATAAATTTATATTCCCTGTTGATTTTGTTATGCTTGATATGGATGAGGATATTGAGGTACCTTTAATTTTAGGACGCCTATTTTTAGCTACTGCTAGAGCCGTTATCGATGTAGGGGAGGGTAAATTAGTGCTTAGAGTTGGTGAAGAAGAAGTCGTTTTTAAAATTTATGATGCTATGAGATTTTTTAGAGAACAAGATGACTCATGTTATTTTATTGATGTTATTGATTATTTTGTTCAAGATAAATTTCAGGAAATTTCTCTCGTAGACACGTCGGAACTGTGTCTTATTCAAGGTGGGGGAAAGATGAAGCCACCACTGAAGTTAGAGAAGTAATGAAGGAGTTAAACTCTAATGAACTTGTCACAAGGCACATAAGTTATGAAAGTATTAAGATGAATGACGAATTGAGACAAAAACCTTTAGTGAGGATGTCAACTCCTGTTAATTAAAATGGAGAGATAATTACTTAGGAAAAGGGAGAAAACTTATGTTTCAATGATAAAATTCTCAACTTAGAGTGATTGAGTCTTTAATGTTCTTTTGATTGAAATTTCAGTGTATGATTATGTAACACCCCTTAACCCTGAACCATCGTCGGAACAGGGTTACAGAGCATTACCGGAATTACCGGACAATTTACAATTAATACACAATTATTAACAAACATAATATAAATTAACCTTATATTCCCACGTATGGATCTTCGAGATCCAAAAATACGAGTTAAAAGTAGTTCGGGACTAATTCAAGTACTATAAAATTTTTCGGACATTTTAAAATTTTTCTCAAATACTGGGCTCACACGCCCGTATGGATTGGGGACACGCCCGTGTGACCCCGTGACATGCCCGTTTTGATGAACCGTGTGGTTCAACACAGCTGTGGTGGTTTGGGACACGCCCGTGTCCCTTACCCGTGGAACATTCTGACTTTTCACACACGGCCAAGCCACACGCCCGTGTGCCAGGCCGTGTGGACTCAATTATGAGTCTTAGACACTAAACTGACATTCCTGCATATTTTAACCCAAAATCAATGTCAATTTAAGTAGCAACCAACATATTTACATATATCAACATATCTAACCATCTTTAAACAATTATTTACCTATTTATTTATCTATCTGTTCATTAATCATACATACACTAATTAAAATTCATAAAAAAAATAATCTTTAGCTAATTTCATTTCATACCTATATTTAATATGTCATAATAGTCCCCTTTTTATATTTAAACCAATTTAAAACATTATTTCACAATTGTCACCATAAGACTCATATACTTAACATATTTATTACCTAGGTACATGCCACAACTATCCAAAGGTAAGGTACATAATTAAAAATTCTCTGACGTCGGGGTTGATCTGGATGCTGGACCGGATACAGTCTTTAATTAACCTGCGCACGGAAACAACCGTACGCTGAGTATGGGAATACTCAGTAGTATTACCATAATTCAAATTATACAATAACTTATATACATTAATTTATGTTTCAATTACTTAATAATTATTTCATACTTTTAATCAAATTACTTAATAATTATAAGCCTTATTTCAAACTTGTATTTCATGAAACTTATACATTAGGTCACTACCCAAATTTCATTGAATTTTTCACATCTCATTTCATTAGCTCATTTCATATCATATATAATTCACTAAATTTTATCACTTTATTCAATATTAGTTTTATTGCAATTTAGGTTTACCAAAGCGTTATCTCCACCATAACAATTTCACTAATTGTTTTCATAAATCATCACTTTACTTTAATCAATTCTTGCACATTTAGTTCATAATCCAAAATATCATATTTCAATTTCATTTTCACATACCAAATTCACACTTAATTATATAACCCAATTATACTATTCTTTTCAATTAAATTCTCTTATTATTTATTTATATAATTATCACACAAATTATGAACTTTAGTTTCATTTCTCAATCTCATAAATTATTTCAATTCATAATCCAACTTTGAGCACTTCATGAATCTTTGATTCAAACATTCAATCTCATAACACAAATCACATTTTATATTTCATTTCATAAATTCGCTTTACTATTTCTTTTTATAGCTCAATCACAATCATTCAGAATTTATCATTTCACTTATTTACCCCTATTAACTTGACTCGGACCCTGGCGGATACACGGATCTAATTACACATATCAGAATGGCGACCAACGTTTCATCAGATAGTTCGAAGTAAAGTGGCTACCAAAGCCTCATCGGATAGTTCGAAGTAATTCTATGGCACACCTAGTACCTCACCGGCATAGCCGAAGCAAAGTGGCTACCAAAGCCTCATCGAAACTATCCGAAGCAAATCTATGGCACACCAAGTACCTCATTGGCTGAGCCAAAGCAATATGGCTACTAAAGCCTCATCGAAACTATCCGAAGCAAATCTATGGCACACCAAGTGCCTCATCGACTTGAGGTCGAAGAATCTCTGAACTGATCTGATCCTATGGCATGCCAACTATATCCACTAAGCCCGACTAGTTAATAGGGTACCGGAATCACATATCCATATCATTTTCACTTTCGATTGATCACAATCTCTCGGACTCAAGTTCAAATTCACATATTCACATTATTTACTTCCAAGTCACATTTTAACTCAATCACATTCAATTCAATTTGATTCAATTCAAAAGCATTCCAATTACAATCCCTCATGTATTCAATTCAATACATTTCCACTTTCCAATCAATATTTTATCAAATGCTTATATATGTTCATACTTCATTTCAATATTATTCAATTTATAATTTCTAATCAATTTCTCAATCCAACATATATAATTCAATACCACATTAATTCTTCTAATTCAAACCATATTACCAGAAATTTCCATTTAATTCACATACAATTTATTCTTTTACTTACCTCAATTTGCTTATTATATACATATCAATTTAAAAGTTAACAAATAATCAAATTTGAATTATAGTAATACTAACCTGGATTTCTCGTTTTTACTCCTCATTTGTTTCTCTCTTTTCCTTCCTTGCTCGATGTCTCGAATTCTTTATTTACTACGGAAATAATAATTTACATTATTAATTACAGCATTAAAATTTAAATAATTAAACTTTTATTCAATTCCTATTCTTCTTCTTCATTCTACTTTCTTTTTACACAATCCTATTATATATTCTTTTAAAGCTGTCTACTCGCGCAACAGTCACTAAATTGTTTATATTTGGAGCTACGAAACTCCAAATCAAGTTCCGTTAATTTTTCCTGAAACTATACTCATGTACCTTTCTACCATAAAATTTCCAGAATTTTTAGTTTTTCCAATTAATACAGTTTATTCCTCAAATTTACCCCTGATTCACTGCCTAACAGTTCCGACCCTCCTGTACTAAAGTTCAATTATCTCATAGCTCAGGACTCGGATAATGTTCTCGTCTATTTCTCTTGAAACTAGACTCACTTAGGATTCTAAACATATAAATTAAAACTCAAACCATTTTTTTACAATTTTTAATGATTTTCTAAATTTAAAACAGAGTATCTCGAAATCTTCCTGAACCAGTCTTACAAAAATTTAAATATCTCAATTTATAGACTTCCTTTGCTTGTTCCGTTTATTTTATCTAAAACTAGACTCATTAAGATTTAATTCTATATCTCATTCAATTTCTAATTCAATTTATACTATTTTTGGTGATTTTTCAAAGTTAAGATTCTGTTACTGTCTAAAACCATTTCTTATAGCTTATTTTTGCACATAATTTCTAACTAAGTTTACTTACTTTTACAACTCAATTCATACTTCAATTCTACTTAATCTCTTCCCATATTTAACTTAACTATCCAATATTCATATTAAAACTCAAATTTAAAACTTCTTCCAATTCAATCCCTACTACATAAAATTTATGGCATCTTTTACAATTTAATCCTCTCTTTCATTCTCACTTAAAATTCTATCAATTAAACCCCTATTCCAGCTTTTTGTTCAACATATACTATGTTCACAAACCTTAAAACTTCAAAGATCTTAACTTAAATTCATCAAAACTTTGTTCTAAAGCTTATGAAACATCAAAATTAAAAGGGAAGGGCCTAATTGACTTACCTATTGAAGCTTTAAGCATCAAACCATAGTTTTTCCTTTTTCTTTTTCTTTCTCTTTTTCTCCCTTCCTTTGCCGTTTGCTCTCTGTTTCTCTTTTCATGTTTTTGTTTCTTTTCTTTCTTTTATAACATATATATATATATATTTATATATATATATATATATATTAGTTTATAATAATAATTTTTTTATAAAATCTATTTAATAACAAATACAAATATCACATTTGTACTCACATATATTTTTACACATGTATATTTTAATCACCACACATTTGTCATCATCTTATTATTAATATATAATAATTAATAAATTTCATAAAAATATCTAATATAAAACTATAAATTAATAATATACATTATAATTTAATATAATACAACAATAAAAATCTTAGATTTTTATGCACATTGCCACCTCATCTTATACAAAATGGATAAATTCCATCTTGGTCCTTTTAACTTTCTATTAATCTTTAATTCAACTTTTACTCCTATTCCAATTTAGTCCTTTCTACTAATTATCTTAAATTAGACTAAATTTGTCTAATCAAAGCCTAATTAGACACATAATTAATTTCATAAATATTTTTAATAAATACTTATGAGTCCGTTTACTGAAAACAGATATCCGATAACTTATTTTCCAATATCTATACTTTTGAGGTCGTTACAGATTACCTGTGGATTAGTTTGAAACATTATTGATAAAGATTGTAAGTTGAGAAGAATAATTCTTTATTAGGGATTGAGATTTTGCTTGAGGACAAGCAAAGGCTTAAGTGTGGGGGCATTTGATAAACGATAAATTATACATATTTTTACCCCATGTTTAGCCTGATTTCTGGATGAATTATTATCAATTTTGTGAGAATTGGTGCTCTTAACCCTTCTATTTCATGTTGTATACTCAGGAGAGCATAGGGAAGAGAAAAGAATGAAAAACAAACCGAAAACAAAGAAAATGGGCTAAAGTGTGAAAACAACACGGCCCAAGGAGTCACCACACGGCTGTGGCACATAGAGTGCCACATGAGGTCCAACATGGCCCAGCCCCGACAAGCACGGCCATACCACACGGCCGTGCCACCCTCAATAGGCCCGTACATGGCCTCTTGTCAATCCACATGGGCGTGGCACACGAGCGTGTCCTTGTCGTGAGGAAGTGCAATTTCACTCGGATTTGGATACTTAGAGGCTAAGAAAGGCATCCCAAAGCTCTATATAAAGACCCTAGGAGGCAACTCTAAGGGTGTATTCTTTTCTCCCAAAAGGAGTGCCATATTTCTGCCAACATAAGGAGTGAAAGCAAGGAATTACTCCAAGGGAAGCCGGTTGATTCATCCCAGAAGCCAGAATTCTACATCAAGATAGAGGATCTCCCTAAATTCCTTTAAGGGTTTTTGGGTTCTTTATGTTTTGTTATCTTATTTCTTCTGAGATATTTTCTTTATTAATTATGAACTGAACCCCTCAAATACTTGAGGGGGATGAAACCTAAGACAGATCTTGTTATTATTTATTCTTGAATTATATGATAAATACTTGAATTGTTCTTAATTATGTGTTCTTCATTCTTGATTTAATAGTCCTAGGTATTACTTCAAGAAACTGATGTGCTTAGGTAGAGGAGCAAAAGTCCCTATTTTAAGAGTAGATCTACCATAATTAAGCGGAGTTGCATGCAACCCTAGACATAGGGCGACATAAATCTGCCGGACTAGGGTCAAACCTAATAGGGGGATCCATAGATCGAATTAATGCAACCTAGGGGTGTTAATTAATAAAGAAACTTTAGTTAACCACCTAGGATTAGTTGTTCTTATCCTCGACGGAGGTATTAACATAGGTTAGGGATCTCTACGGATCAAGTCAAGTGAAGAAATCATCTAGTTCAAGAAGCCAATAACAAGTGAAGTCTAGGTGGATTCTCCCTTGAGTATTGCTTATATCAATCAGCTTTTCCCAAAGAGTCTTTCCCCACCTTACTTTTTGTGCACTTTTAGTTAGTTTTAGAATTAGTTTCATACAAACCCCTTTTATTTTTAGGCTAGATAATAGAAAGGAAGTACTAGTACTTTTGGCTCCCTTGGGTACGATAACTCGGTCTTGCCACTAAACTATACTACTGTTCGATAGGTGCGCTTGCCTTTAAATCGTGATATTAGTTAGTTTTTGGTGTGATCAGTTTTTATAAATTTTATTACTACATATCACGCGATATCAAGTTTTTGGCGCCGTTGCTGGGGAACTAAAATATTACGAAAACTCAATTTCTATTACTTTAGCCATTACTATTTTTTATTTATTTTCAGCTTTTATTTTTATTTTTTTATTTTTTTATTTTATTTAGTTTAATTTTCTTTGCTTTTTCCTTCTAGGTATTTCTAGTTTATGACTAGAAACAACCCGGTAGGGCCATTACTTTTTGACGAAGATTTAGAAGCGACAGTTTGTAGAACTCGCAAAGAGATCAGGCGAAGCCTACAGTATCCAGAATAAGATCAAGAACAAGAGCCAGAACTTATAGAAGAGATGGAAGCAAATTAAAACATTCAACCACCTCCAGCACTACCCGCAGAACAAGATGAAGCCCTTCGTACTATGTATGATTATGCTAAACCTCGTTTGGCTGGTACTCAAACTAGCATTATTAGACCTGCCATTGCTGCTAATAATTTGAATTAAAACCTAACACTATTCAGATGATTCAACAATTTGTGCAGTTTGATGGTTTACAAGATGAAGATCCAAATTCACACATAGCCAATTTTTTGGAACTTTGTGATACTTTTAAAATTAATGACGTTTATGATGATGCCATTCATCTAAGTCTATTCCCATTCTCTTTGAGAAATGAAGCCAAATAGTGGTTAAATTTTTACCACGAGGCTCAATCACTACATAGGAACAGATGACCGAAAAATTTTTACTTAAATATTTTCCTCTAGCTAAAACAGCTAAATCACGAAATGATATCTCTTCTTTTGTGCAGATGGATTTAGAAACACTTTACGATGCTTGGGAGAGATACAAAGATCTTTTGAGAAGGTGCCTTCATCATGGATTACCTTTGTGGCTACAAGTTCAAACCTTGCACAATAGTTTGAATCCTTCAACAAGGCAAATGATCGATGCAGTCGTAGGAGGAACAATCAACAATAAAACACCCGAAGCAGCTTATGAATTTATTGAAGAGATGTCACTGAATAACTGTCAGTGGCAAGTCATGAGGACAAAGCCGACAAAAGCTGACGGAGTTTATAATATTGATGCTGTCACCATGCTTACTAACCAAGTAGAACTTTTAAATAAAAAGTTTGATAAGTTTGTTAGTTCTACACAGGCACAGCCAGTGATGCAGTGTGACGCAACTCAGGGAAATATGTTCACTCCAGACTACCCATCTTATGACAATGGCACAGAAACCGAGCAAGCCAATTATATGGGTAACAGTTTTAGATCTCAAAATAATCCCTATAGTAACACATATATTGTCGGTTGGCGGAACCACCCCAATTTTTCTTGGGGAGGACAAGGGAATCAAAGACAACAACCCCCTCAGGGTTTCAACAGCCACCGCCGCAATAGGAGAAAAAGCTCAATCTTGAAGAGATGTTCACCAAATTCATAGCCATGTCTAAAACCTGTTTTCAAAACACTGAGACGGCATTAAAGAACTAGCAAGCATCAATTAAAAGCCTTGAGAATCAAATTTGTCAACTCGCCAAGTTAATATCAAAAAGACCACAAGGTGGACTTCCAAGTAACACTGAGACCAATCCTAAAAAGCAACTTCATACCGTAAATACAACAAATGAGGAGGTGTTAACCAAAGATGACCCAAAGTTATGTGAGGAACCTAAGGTGAGTAAAGGTAAGGTAGAGGTAAGCAACAATAAGCCAGACATCAACGAACACAAGCCTCGTATACCATACCCAAGAGCGCTGCAGAAAGACCGCACAGATGAGCAATTCGGTAAGTTTCTTAAACTCTTAAAGAAATTACACATTAACTTACCATTTGTTGAAGCAATTTCGCAGATGCCAAACGCTGTTAAATTCTTAAAAAAGCTCTTGACAAACAAGCGGAAGCTAGACGAGAACCTCATGTGGAATTAAATGCAGTCTGCTCAGCTATTCTACAAAATTAACTGCCGACTAAACTAAAGGATCCAGGGAGTTTCACTATCCCTTTTTTACTTGGTAGCTTAGATGAAAAAAATGCTTTAGCTGATTTAGGGGCTAGCTGTAACACCCTAAACCCCTGTCCGTCTCCAAAATAGGGTTATAAGGTATTACTCAACAAAACACAGCTGTCAGACATTCACCGATACATAAGTCATGATCTCAACTATACTTAATAAGTTAGTATTTAAGAAATTTACTCACGAATTCATCATCATATAAATACGACATTCAAAATCATACTCTTTTCAAAATTTGTACAGACAAATATAAGATTCGGCATTCTACTGGTTCAAGCTTCACGATGTCAACTAATAACTATTTTATTATCATGTTCATTATAATATATGCATATTAGCCATTTACTAATAAAGCAAATCGATGAAACAATTCATATTTATAAACATTGACTACACATGGACATTTTATGAATTTGTAATTAAGAAACGTGGTCAAGCCGTTTTCGCACGGCCATCAAATACACACCAAAATCAAACTTGTTCCAAAAACAGGTTTATCTATACATGCCATATACCCCTCACATGATAACTCGATAGTGTGATGTTATTGTAATATCCCGAATTAGGGCCTAATCGGAATAGTGGTTTTGTGACCACAAATCCGAGGTAGAAATAATTATTTTATAATTATTTTGATGTTTATGATATGATTTTATGATGGTGTGAAAATTTCATGAAGAAATTCCAAGCGTAAAGCGCTTAATTTGAAGTTAGGGATTAAATCGAATAAGTTGCAAAACTTGCATTCTAGAAGTTTTTAGTATGAAATTGCTTTGAAATATTAATTAGGAGGTCTTAAATGGAATTAGACCAATTTCAAGTTCATGGACAAAATTAGGACATGGAAGGAATTTTTGAAAGTTTAGTAAGGAGGGGCATTTTGGTCATTTGGTTATTAACATGAATTAAAAGGGAAAAATAACTCAAAATTCATCATCTCCTTCATTTAGTTGCTGCCGAATTTTGCTCTCTCCATAGCTAGGGTTTCTTCAACTTTCAAGCTTCATAGTAAGTGATTCTAAGCCCCGTTTTTAATGATTTTTACGTTTTTGAGATCCCGGTAGCTCGATAAAGCTTATGTTAGCAATATTTTAAGTTAGGGTTCATATTTGGAAAAATACCCATAGGTGAAATTTTTGTATTTTGATTTTTTAGGATAGAATGTGAGGTTTTAAATTATGTTAGACAACTTGTGCTACTCGGTTTTAAGTAAAAACGAACAAAATGGCTTAATCGGTAAAAGTACATATTGTGCATAAGTATGTGTTATAGTGGGAATTTGAGCTTGCTAATAGCAAATAAATGATCAGCATGTCCTAAAACATAAGAATTTGAAATGAAATTTAATTTTCGAGCTTTGGGGAAAAAAATGTAAATATGCAAAAGTTTAGGGGCAAAATTGTAATTTTGCCAAAATTTGAATTAAGGACTAATTTGAAAATGTGAGTATTAAACAAGCTAAATGTGTTATTTTAGATCAAGAAAGACGTGGAATCGACCTCAATCGAGGAAAAGAAAAGATTGCGGACTAAATCGCAAAATCTTTGTATTTTGGTACTAAGGTAAGTTCATGTGTAAATAATGTAACATAATTGTTATTTTTAAGTTAATTGATGTTATTTATATGATATACTGATTTTTATCATGAAATATATGCTTTGTGGTTATTATCGAATAATATGCAAATTATGTGTGCTACTTGTTAAATATAAATTGCTACCGAGTATTGGTTTTGGTATTCTGTGGAAGACGGCAAGGATATGTGATTGAGGAAAATCCCGTTTGAACCTTGGGAATAGATTAGGATACAAGTGACATGTCACTAGGATGGTTGGGCATCCGAACTCGTTGAGTTGAGTCCGAGTTCACTTATGGATGCGAATGTCCGAACTCGTTGAGTTGAGTCCGTGTTCGTGAGATGTAACTAGGCATCCGAGCTCGTTGAGTTGAGTCCGAGTTCACTTATGGATGCGAATGCCCGAGCTCGTTGAGTTGAGTCCGAGTTCGTTTATGGGCGGGTTACATGACTGATTGATTACATATATAGCACTTATGTGCAAATGATCCATGTATCCGAGTTGTATTCCAATGTGTTCAACGGGTAAAATTCAAGTGAAATGGAAAGGCACTCAAGATGTAAGTGACAATTCGGTAATGCTGAGAAATGGCCATATTGGACAGGTATGTACTTAACCCTCGGGTTGAAACTCGACACAACAACAAAAATGTGGTAAGATGAAGTATGATGGTTAGAATTGTGACATATGTTTTGGTGATACTATGCTAATGTTGTTTGGCATAATGACTTTGTTATGTTACTTGTTATTTGCATGTGGACTTACTAAGCATTTATGCTTACTCCCTCCTTTTCATTCATTGTAGTTTTGGACAAGCCATCTTGAGAATCGGGATAGGTCGAAGGCTCGATCACACTATCCGAAGGACTTTTTGGTAACTGGCTTGTAAAACTCAGTATGGCATGTATAGCACTATACCTACTTTATGTAAATAATCTTGTGATATGGTGGTGTTTTGGTTGAGGAAATGCTTGACAATGATGAGTCATTGAAATGGCTAATATAGACTATGTTTGATGTCATGGAAGGATAATAGGTTATCTAGTACATGAAAGCTTTTATGAAAATGAAATCAACCATAAAACAGAACATTGCAGCAACACTGATGTGAGTTTGAAAATTTACTAAAAATCATAGAAATCGAATTTGGTGATGGATTAGTTATGAAATTGAAGCTTATTGTGTCTACTTTCATATGGAAGAAGCGAAATAGGTAAAGGAGTTACATGTTATGAGATATTTGAGTTTTAGTGAGACAGGGCCAGAACGATTTCTGGATCCCCTGTTCCAGCTTTGAAAATCCACCTTAAATTGTAAAAAAATAATTAGGAGGTATACTTTATATGGTTAGAATCCTTATTGAGTCTAGTTTTAATAGAAATAAACATAAAATTCATGTGAATTTTTTACAGAGAGAAAAGTGGTTCGTAGTAAGTAGAGGTCAGACCAGTCGAGATCTGCAACAGGGGTAATTTTAACTAATAAACTGTACTAATTGGCCTAGCCAAAAATTCTAGAAAAAAATTAGTGAATAGATATATGAGTCTAGATTCAGGAAAAATTTACGGATCTTGATTTTGAGTTTCGTAACTCGAGATATGATTTTTTTTAGCGACCATGACGCAGAAAATAATTTATTCCGAAAATGAAAATAGATTTTGTAAAGTTGTTTAAAATGGTAAATTATGTTTAGTAACACCTCAAGCTCGACTCCGGTGACGGTTTCGGGCGTGGGGGCGTTACATTTTGTGGTATCAGAGCAGGTTTAGTCGGTTCTCGGACTAACGTGATTTATGTACGGATTTTGCTATACATGCCATATGTGTATATTGTGATAGTGTGACGACTTCTGACCTTTTAAATGATTTTTTTATAGTAAATGGATCCCGATCCAGCTGTGGCTGATGAAGTAGAGAGTAATGCGCCAGCTCCGGCTGAAGGGGCAGCGCTGACTGAAAATCCACCACCTACTGTTGGTTAGGGAGGAGAAAGGGATCGGGAAGCCTTTCTCCAAATGATGAGTGCATGGTACACTGAGTTCGTTCGTACGAACCCGAATGTACGACCTCCCCCACCTCCCTCAATTCCTCAACCTGTACCCCCGATGCCTCAAGATTTGGGTATGATAAAATTTCAAAGAACCCCAGTTGATAAAATCCGTAAGCTCGGGGCCGAAGAATTCAGAGCTAATGTAGATGATGATGCGGAAAAAGAAGAGTTTTGGCTTGAGAATTCTATCCGGGTATTTGATGAATTGTCCTGCACACCTGATGAATGCTTGAAATGTGCTATATCTTTGTTGAGAGATTCAGCTTATAATTGGTGGAAGACACTGATTTCGGTGGTACCGAAAGAGAGAGTAACCTGGGAATTCTTTCAAGAAGAGTTCCGGAAGAAATACATCAGTGAAAGATTTATTGACCAGAAGCGTAAAGAGTTTCTTGAGCTAAAGCAAGGCAGTATGACAGTCACTGAATATGAAAGAGAGTTCGTTAGATTGAGTAAGTATGCTAGAGAATATATTCCTACCGAGGCCAAAATGTGTAGGCGATTTGAAGATGGGCTCAATGAAGAAATTAAAGTATTTGTTGGGATTCTTGAATTAAAAGAAATGGTGGTACTTGTTGACCGAGCTTGTAAGGCTGAAGAACTACTTAAAGAAAAGAAAAAGACAGAATCTGAGACACGAAATTGGAAGACAAGACCAATGACAAATGCACCCTCACAGCAACCCGGAAAATCAAGAAATATGAATCCTCGTTCCCAAGTTTCAGCTGGACAATCCTATGGGAATTTTAAGAAGCAAAATGTGGGTCCAAAGTCCCAAACTACTTCGGCAGCCAGTGTAGGGAACACGAGATTTGTTAAACCCGAATGTCAGCGGTGTGGCAGAAATCATTTTGGTCCGTGCAGAGCAAACGAATGTTTCCGGTGTGGTTCTTCGGATCATTTTATTAGAGACTGCCCAGAGAGAATTGAAAAAGAAAAATTTCAGAGTACAAAAGCTAGTGGTGCAGATTCGCGAAGAAGGTATCCAAGAAAAGCTGGGAGTGAAGCAAGTAGCAAGAATGTAGCCAGAGATGCAGCAGTTAGATCTGAAGGAAGGGCTCCGGCTAGAACTTATGCTATTAAAGCTCGTGAAGATGCTTCCTCACCCGATGTGATCACCGGTATATTTTCTCTCTATGATGTTAATGTTACTGCTTTAATTGATCCCGGTTCTACTATTCATACGCGTGCATGAAATTGGTGTCTAGCATGAATATACCTGTTGAGAATACAGAATTTATGATTAAGGTGTCAAACCCGTTAGGCAAATGTGTTATAGTTGATAAAGTATGCAAGAAATGTCCTTTAATGATTCGGGGTTATTACTTTCCGGCCAACTTGATGTTGTTGCCGTTTGATGAGTTTGATGTTATTTTGGGTATGGACTGGTTGACATTGCATGATGCCATAGTAAATTGTAAACAGAAAGTTATTGAACTAAAGTGTGAAAATGGCGAAACTCTGCGGGTTGAATCAGATAAATCAGAGGCATTGTCTAGTGTAATTTCTTTAATGTCAGCTCAGAGATATTTGAGAAAGGGTTATGAAGCTTATTTGGCGTATGTATTAAATACAAAAGAAATGGAAAAGAAAGTGGAATCAGTGCCGATTGTATGTGAATTTCCGGATGTATTTCCCAAAAAATTACCGGGTTTGCCCCCAGTTAGAGAAGTAGAGTTTGGTATTGATTTGATGCCGGGAACAGCTCCAATCTCGATTGCTCCTTACAGAATGGCACCAACAGAGTTGAAAGAATTAAAGTCGCAGTTGCAAGAGTTGACAGACAAAGGCTTTGTGAGACCGAGTTTTTCCCCTTGGGGTGCTCCAGTATTGTTTGTGAAAAAGAAGGATGATTCGATGAGATTGTGTGTAGACTATCGGCAATTAAACAAAGTGACAATTAAAAATAAGTATCCGTTGCCGAGAATTGATGATTTGTTTGATCAGCTGAAAGGAGCAACATGGTTTTCAAAGATTGATTTGAGATCTGGATACTATCAGTTGCGGGTAAAAGAGTCAGATGTGCCTAAAACTGCTTTTAGAACAAGGTACGGTCATTATGAATTTTTAGTTATGCCGTTTGGATTAACAAATGCTCCTACCATGTTTATGGATTTGATGAATCGAATATTTCGGCCATACTTGGATAAGTTTGTTGTGGTATTTATAGATGATATCTTGATTTATTCGAAAGATGAGACAGAGCATACTGAGCACTTGAGGATAGTTTTGCAAACTTTGCGAGACAAGCAGTTATATGCCAAGTTTAGTAAAAGTGAATTTTGGCTTCGGGAAGGTGGATTTTTGGGTCATATTGTTTCGGGTGATGGTATACGGGTTTATCCCAGTGAAATTTCAGCTATTGTTGATTGGAAGCCACCGAAGAATGTAACCGAAGTTAGAAGTTTCTTGGGGCTAGCCAGATATTATCGACGGTTTGTGAATGGATTTTCTATAATTGCTGCTCTATGACTAGATTACTTCGAAAGGATGTTAAATTTGAGTGGACGGAAGAATGTCAACAAAGTTTCGAAGAATTGAAAAAGTTATTAACAGAGGCACCAGTGTTAGTACAGCCCGAGTCAGGTAAAGAATTTGTGGTATATAGCGATGCTTCTCTAAATGGTTTAGGATGTGTACTGATGCAAGAAGGAAAGGTTGTAGCTTATGCTTCGAGGCAGTTAAAACCTCACGAGAGGAATTATCCTACTCATGACTTGGAGTTGGCTGCGGTGGTGTTTGCTTTGAAGATTTGGCGACATTACTTGTATGGTGAAAAATGTTGGGTATACACCGACCATAAAAGTCTTAAATACTTGATGTCACAAAAGGACTTGAATTTGAGACAGCGAAGATGGTTGGAGTTATTAAAAGATTACGAGCTTGTGATTTACTTCCATCCAGGAAAAGCAAATGTGGTTGCTGATGCTTTGAGTAGAAAACTATTGTTTGCTTTGAGAGTTATGAACACTCAGTTGGAAATGTCAGATGATGGTTCAATTCTGGCCGAGCTAAAAGTAAGACCGATGTTTTTACAAGAGATTTGTGAAGCTTAGAAAAGTGATGAAGACTTACAAGCCAAAAGAAAGCAATGTGAGGTTGATACAAAGTCAGATTTCAGAATTGGTCCTGATGGTTGCTTGATGTTTAAAGATCGGATTTGTGTACCGAGGAATGGAGAATTGATTCAAAAGATTTTGCAGGAAGCACATGGTGGTTATTTGTCGATTCATCCAGGCAGTACGAAAATGTATAATGATTTGAAGAAAATGTATTGGTGGAATAGAATGAAAAGGGATATATCGGAATTTGTATCGAAATGCTTAATTTGTCAACAGGTGAAAGCAGAACACCAAGTGCCTTCAGGATTACTTTAGCCTATTATGGTTCCTGAATGGAAATGGGATCAGATTACTATGGATTTTGTTTCAGGGTTGCCATTGACTCCAGGAAAGAAAGATGCCATCTGGGTAATAGTTGACAGATTGACTAAATCGGCTCATTTCATTCCAGTACGTACAGATTATTCTCTTAACAAGTTAGCTGAATTGTATGTTAGAGAAATTGTTAGACTACATGGAATACCATTGTCAATCATTTCAGACAGAGATCTGAGATTTACTTCGCGGTTTTGGCAAAAGTTGCAAGAAGCGTTAGGTACAAGGTTAAATTTCAGTACTGCTTTTCATCCACAGACTGATGGGCAATCAGAAAGAGTAATTCAGATTCTTGAAGATATGCTTCGATGTTGTGTATTAGAATTTCAAGGAAGCTGGGAAAGATATTTACCGTTGGTGGAATTTGCTTACAATAACAGTTATCAGACGAGTTTGAAAATGGCACCTTATGAAGCATTGTATGGTCGTAAGTGTCGGACGCCTTTGTATTGGACCGAACTCAAGGAAAATCAGATCTATGGGGTTGATCTAATCAAAGAAACTGAAGAAAAAGTGAAGGTAATTCGAGATTGTTTGAAAGCTGCTTCGGATAGACAAAAATCTTATGCAGATTTGAAACGAAAAGAAATCGAGTTTCAAGTTGGTGATAAGGTATTTTTAAAGGTGTCTCCGTGGAAGAAAGTCCTCAGATTTGGACGGAAAGGTAAATTAAGTCCGCGTTTTATCGAGCCGTATGAAATAACTGAAAGAGTTGGACCGGTAGCTTATCGGTTAGCATTACCATCTGAGTTAGAGAAAATTCATGACGTGTTGCATGTATCTACGTTACGTCGGTATCGCTCAGATCCTTCGTATGTAGTTTCACCGACCGAAATTGAATTACGACCAGACATGACCTACGAAGAAGAACCGATTAAAGTTTTAGCTCGAGAGGTCAAACAACTAAGAAATAAAAGTATTGCTCTTGTGAAAGTGTTGTGGCAAAAACATGGAATAGAAGAGGCTACATGGGAACCCGAGGAAACTATGAGAAAACAATACCCACATCTGTTTACTGGTAAGATTTTCGAGGACGAAAATCCTTAAAAGGGGGGAGAGTTGTAATATCCCGAATTAGGGCCTAATCGGAATAGTGGTTTCGTGACCACAAATTCGAGGTAGAAATAATTATTTTATAATTATTTTGATGTTTATGATATGATTTTATGATGGTGTGAAAATTTCGTGAAGAAATTCCAAGCGTAAAGCGCTTAATTTGAAGTTAGGGATTAAATCGAATAAGTTGCAAAACTTGCATTCTAGAAGTTTTTAGTATGAAATTGCTTTGAAATATTAATTAGGAGGTCTTAAATGGTAATTAGACCAATTTCAAGTTCATGGACAAAATTAGGACATGGAAGGAATTTTTGAAAGTTTAGTAAGGAGGGGCATTTTGGTCATTTGGTTATTAACATGAATTAAAAGGGAAAAATAACACAAAATTCATCATCTCCTTCATTTAGTTGCTGCCGAATTTTGCTCTCTCCATAGCTAGGGTTTCTTCAACTTTCAAGCTTCATAGTAAGTGATTCTAAGCCCCGTTTTTAATGATTTTTACGTTTTTGAGATCCCGGTAGCTCGATAAAGCTTATGTTAGCAATATTTTAAGTTAGGGTTCATATTTGGAAAAATACCCATAGGTGAAATTTGTGTATTTTGATGTTTTAGGATAGAATGTGAGGTTTTAAATTATGTTAGACAACTTGTGCTACTTGGTTTTAAGTAAAAACGAACAAAACGGCTTAATCGGTAAAAGTACATATTGTGCATAAGTATGTGTTATAGTGGGAATTTGAGCTTGCTAATAGCAAATAAATGATCAGCATGTCCTAAAACATAAGAATTTGAAATGAAATTTAATTTTCGAGCTTTGGGGCAAAAATGTAAATATGCAAAAGTTTAGGGGCAAAATTATAATTTTGCCAAAATTTGAATTAAGGACTAATTTGAAAATGTGAGTATTAAACAAGCTAAATGTGTTATTTTAGATCAAGAAAGACGTGGAATCGACCTCAATCGAGGAAAAGAAAAGATTGCGGACTAAATCGCAAAATCTTTGTATTTTGGTACTAAGGTAAGTTCATGTGTAAATAATGTAACATAATTGTTATTTTTAAGTTAATTGATGTTATTTATATGATATGCTGATTTTTATCATGAAATATATGCTTTGTGGTTATTATCGAATAATATGCAAATTATGTGTGCTACTTGTTAAATATAAATTGCTACCGAGTATTGGTTTCGGTATTCTGTGGAAGACGGCAAGGATATGTGATTGAGGAAAATCCCGTTTGAACCTTGGGAATAGATTAGGATACAAGTGACATGTCACTAGGATGGTTGGGCATCCGAACTCGTTGAGTTGAGTCCGAGTTCACTTATGGATGCGAATGTCTGAACTCGTTGAGTTGAGTCCGAGTTCGTGAGATGTAACTAGGCATCCGAGCTCGTTGAGTTGAGTCCGAGTTCACTTATGGATGCAAACACCCGAGCTCGTTGAGTTGAGTCTGAGTTCGTTTATGGGCGGGTTACATGACTGATTGATTACATATATAGCACTTATGTGCAAATGATCCGTGTATCCGAGTTGTATTCCAATGTGTTCAATGGGTAAAATTCAAGTGAAATGGAAAGGCACTCAAGATGTAAGTGACAATTCGGTAATGCTGAGAAATGGCCATATTGGACAGGTATGTACTTAACCCTCGGGTTGAAACTCGACACAACAACAAAAATGTGGTAAGATGAAGTATGATGATTAGAATTGTGACATATGTTTTGGTGATACTATGCTAATGTTGTTTGGCATAATGACTTTGTTATGTTACTTGTTATTTGCATGTGAACTTACTAAGCTTTTATGCTTACTCCCTCCTTTTCATTCATTATAATTTTGGACAAGCCGGCTCGAGAATCGGGATAGGTCGAAGGCTCGATCACACTATCCGAAGGACTTTTTGGTAACTGGCTTGTAAAACTCAGTATGGCATGTATAGCACTATACCTACTTTATGTAAATAATCTTGTGATATGGTGGTGTTTTGGTTGAGGAAATGCTTGACAATGATGAATCATTGAAATGGCTAATATAGACTATGTTTGATGTCATGTAAGGATAATAGGTTATCTAGTACATGAAAGCTTTTATGAAAATGAAATCAACCATAAAACAGAACATTGCAGCAACACTGGCTTGAGTTTGAAAATTTACTAAAAATCATAGAAATCGAATTTGGTGATGGATTAGTTATGAAATTGAAGCTTATTGTGTCTACTTTCATATGGAAGAAGCAAAATAGATAAAGGAGTTACATGTTATGAGATATTTGAGTTTTAGTGAGACAGGGCCAGAAGGATTTCTGGATCCCCTGTTCCAGCTTTGAAAATCCACCATAAATTGTACAAAAATAATTAGGAGGTATAATTTATATGGTTAGAATCCTTATTGAGTCTAGTTTTAATAGAAACAAACATAAAATTCATGTAATTTTGTACAAAGAGAAAAGTGGTTCGTAGTAAGTAGAGGTCAGACCAGTCGAGATCTGCAACAGGGGTAACTTTAACTAATAAACTGTACTAATTGGCCCAGCCAAAAATTCTAGAAAAAAATTAGTGAATAGATATATGAGTCTAGATTCAGGGAAAATTTACGGATCTGGATTTTGAGTTTTGTAACTCGAGATATGATTTTTTTTGAGCGACCATGACGCAGAAAATAATTTATTCCGAAAATGAAAATAGATTTTGTAAAGTTGTTTAAAATGGTAAATTATGTTTAGTAACACCTCAAGCTCGACTCCGGTGACGGTTTCGGGCGTGGGGGCGTTACAGTTATCTCCAGCCCTTCCAACTCGAGCTATTGTACAGACTTATAAGAAATAGGGAAAGAGAATAGGGAGTAAGCTTTAAAGCTTAGTAAGTTCGTAAGAAAACAAGAAGCAACTCGTTAACAAGTTTTATCAATGTTTGCAATAAAATCACAAATTCACTGCAAGCTGTCTTCCTAAGCAACAGTCACCAAAATTATTTATAACTAGAGCTACGAAACTCCAAATCAAGTACCGTAAATTTTCCATAAAAATAGATTCTTATATCTTCTATCCATAAACTTTTCATAACTTTTGGTTTGACCAATCAATACCAGATTTTTCTTAAAGTTTCCCCTATTTCACTGTTTGACTATTCTGAACACTCTTCACTACGAATTAGATTTCTCATTGTACAGAATTCAAAATATATTATCATTTATTTCATTTGAAACTAGACTCATTAAGGAGTCTAAGCATATAAATTTTATCTTATAAACATTTTTGTAAAATTTATAATAATTTTCTAAAGACAAAGCAGGGGATCTCAAAGTCATTTTGACTCTATCCCATGCTACATCAAATATCTCATTATTGGAAATTCTTTTGCTTACACGGTTTCTTTTATAAGAAACTAGACTTGTTAAGCTTTAATTACATAATTTATTCAGCCTCTAACTCAACTCCCACAATTTATGGTGATTTTCCACAATCATGCTACTGCTGCTGACTCAAGCAGATTTATTACAATTTTACTCTTTCACACATTCGTTGCATTCATATCATTTAAACATATATATCATATCGTTCAAGATTGAACTCATATAACATATGCATTTAAAATGCTTCATTGTCAACTTAATTCAATTGAAACGAACAAAATACAATGTCATATCCACATTTAATTTCCCATGATCGTAATCACATATAAAAAAAAATCATATACTTCCATAAATCATTCCACAAGGACCAAGTGGTTATATATGAATATAAACATAGAATCACTTCACATATACTTCGCATCCATCATCTAATTCCCTTAGTTCTTATGAGCATAAATAGGTTATACATACCTGGATAACTTAATTAATGAAACGGATCGACATGCCGTATTAGCACTAAGTCTCATAATCACAACATCTAAATGCCTCGAAGTAATTCTTTAATTCGACTATATAGAGTTAATTCAGAGCACTACAATCACATATAATTTCAATGATCATAATCACATATATAACATATACTTTCATGTACTAAATTCAAAATGGCCAAATATAAATATACACAACCACATTTCATATACTTCTCGTTTCACTTCGTAATTTGATTCACATTATCCTCATATGCATAAACGATTTATGCGTACCTGGACAATTTAATCTATCGAATGAATCCCGATGTCGTATAGCACAAATCTCATATTCATAGACTTTTATTATTTCACCGGTACTTAGCCTGCTAGACTTGAAGTCTGAACTCATTCACCGGTATTTCGCCTGCTAGGTTCCACCCGAACTCATCACCGACACGAAGCCTGCCGAACTTATAAGTCCGAAACTCATCACCGGCTCGAAGCTTGCTGGACTTTTAAATCCGAAACTCATCACCGGCTCGAAGCCTGCTGGACTTTTAAGTCTGAAACTCATCACCGGCTCGAAGCATGCTAGACTTTTAAGTCCGAAACTCATCACCGGCTTGAAAGTCCGAAACTCATCCCTAGCTCGAAGCTTGTTGGACTTTTAAGTCCGAAACTCATCACCGGCTGGAAGCCTATTGGACTTTTAAGTCCAAAACTCATCACCGGCTTGAAGCCTGCTTGGTAGGTCTAAGACCCGAATAATATCGTACGATAGTTAATTTCACAAGTTTGTCACGTATCATATTCGTTTACTTTTAATACTCACATGAAACAAGCACATTAATAAGGAGTTGTACTCATTCGAACATACTTCTACATAACATAGTTTATCTCAATTGATAAAAAAAACCATTCGGCCACACAACATTTCATTGACCATCCGACCTCACTACATACATATAAGTTCACACACCTTTCACATTAACCAATTGGCCTCATCACATGCATATAAGTTCATACACTTCACCTTTGCCTATTCGGCCACACCACATACATATAAGTTCACACACTCCTTTCACATTAACCAATTGGCCTCATCACATGCATATATGTTCATACACTTCACATTTGCCCATTCGGCCACACCACATACATATAAGTATATACACTTCACATTAGGTCATAAATATTTATGCAATTATCTTTGATAGTCTATAATACAAAACATGCTTATTTACTTAATAACTTACCTCAAAAGTTGTCGAATGACTATCTACGGTTATTCGTTTACTTTCGCTTTCCCCCTATCCGAGATTGATGCCCTTTGTTCTTGAGCTAAAGTAACAAATTCACTTGTTTAATCACTTATCCAATTAAAGATCTAGTTATAACAACTACGCAATTAAAACATTTATACCATATAACTTTATCACAAATTCATTTTCAAACACTAAGGTCATCAAATCCTCTTTTAATCAAACATGTGCACATAACTAAAATGGCCGAGTGTACCTAACCATTGGATTTATCTTTAACTACTTAATATGTTCACCATTCATCTTAACAATTTGCCAAGCTTTATAATCACTTATAATTTATGCACATCTCATTCGAAAAACATCTAATAAAATTTTCATCATATACTTTGACTTTGGCCGAATACTCTCTTTGGCATCTAAATTACAATCGGCAATTACAAACACACAAGCACATTAGTATCTTACCCTTTTTAATCTATACCACATATATATACATTTTATTACAACCAACATTTGCTTAATTTTATTACTCAAGTTCAAGTTCGGCTAGCTCACATGTCAAATACTAAAATTTAACATTAGTTTTGCATTTATCAAATAGCCGATTGCCATAAAACATTTAAGCGACATTTATACAATTTTTTTTATCAAGCTCAACTCATCTATTTTAATTCCTCAATCATTTCCAAGCTATTACTTAAACATCAATCCCATAATCGAACACTCTCTCATTTCCATTTATCAATTCAATTACAACATTCTTAGACCAAATACCACTTTCGGCTACCATTTAATTAACTTAACCATTTCAAACAATGACAACACTCTAAGACCACATTCGGCAACCACACACACACACAAGCACTTTAGCTGATTTTCCTCTTAGCATCAAACCCACATATGTGCACATTTAACTAACTCAAAATTCACCTATCCATCATTTCTAAAAAAAAATATGAAACAACAACCATTTCTATCAATCCATTACATGACCGAATGCTCAAAACACAATCAACTTCAAAATTAAAACATGGGCTAGCTAAGCAATGCACTAATCATTCCAATTTCACAAAAATATAAGAAACTAACATGAAATTCATACCTTATTGCAAGTTTAAAGATAGCCGAATGTCTTAAGCTTCAAAACTTTTTATTCCTTCTCAATTCACGGCAAAAGAAGAGGAAAATGAACTCACTTTTGTTTTTTTTTTCTCCCCACTATCTCATAATATTATTATTAAATTTTTATTTTATGCGTATTATAATTATAATATTCCAACTAATGCATAAAATATGAAACAATGACTTCATGAAATAGTTGGCCGGCCACTATCAATTAAATTGGGATTTTTGACATGCAAATCCCTTAATTTAAACCATGCAATAATTTGGCCATTCTAAAATTAAACTAACACATTTTCAATGTTTCTCACATAAGCCCCTTTGATTAAATTCACATTCAAATTACAAAATCAAAGCATCAAAATTTCACACATGCATTTTCACATATAATAGGCATGAAATTTAACATTTAATTATTTTTGCGACTTGGTGGTCCCGAAACCACTTTCTGGCTAGGGTCAAATTAGGGCTGTCACACTAGCATAAATGTCATGCCTTATAAATTATTTAAACAACTAGGTCTTGGGAACCCTAAGAAAACTAAGATAAGCATTCAACTAGCTGACAAAACTATTAGGGAACCTAAGGGAATAATTGAAGATGTACTCGTCAAAATCGATAAATTTATATTCCCAGTTGACTTTGTTGTTTTAGACATTGATGAGGATAGCAATGTACCCTTAATTCTAGGGCAACCCTTTTTAGCAACTGCTAGAACTAAAATTGATTTAGAAATAGGTGAACTCACATTACGAGTAGGTGATGATAAAATCACCTTACGAGCTCACAACTCAATTAAAACTACAGACGAGAATAAAGTTTTGAGTCCCTGTAAAAACACTGAATTCACCATTCAACCTTCTGTGCAGGATACCCTCTACATAGAGGCAACCGACCAACAGGTAAGTCCATCCAAAGGATATGCACCTGAAAAGCCAATGCTTCAGATTGAGGAACTTGATGAGTGGCTAAACTATCATGAGAAACCCAAAATATGCCACACCAACCCAGAGTTTCACCAAGACAACCTTTCGAAACAAATAAATCAGTTCAAGATAGGGGATAAGGTAACTTTAAGGGACGACGATCCTCGAACCTTAAATTCAAAAGAACACACAAGTGACACACCTTACTTCATGGTAACGAAAAAATTTCCTTATGGAACAGTTGAGATAAATCATAAGTCACTCGGCACTTTCAAGGTAAATCAAACCCGACTCAAATGTTATTTTGTTATTGCAATTGAAAACAGGACGGAAGTGTATCAGCTTTTCAAACCACTGTGAACACACAAAGCTCGAACAGAGTCGAGCTTAGACTATAAATCAGCGCTTCTTGGGAGGCAACCCGAGCACTAACCTAGTAACTTTTCTTTTCTTTTAATTTTAGCCTTTTTATACGGTAACTAACCCTTTTTAATGCAGGAATTTAGGACCACACTGCCCAGCACATGGGCATGCCTAAGGCCGTGTGGCACTTCAAAATAAAGACACGGTCGTGCACCTAGGCCGTGTAAAGATTTCCCAAAGCACGGGCTGTCGACAAATTGCCACGGTCGTGCGACATGGCCGTGGCAACCTTTTAACTTGGACACGGGCTTGCACAACTCGACACGCCCATGTCCCCAAGCCGTGGCCAACACTGTCGATTTAGACACGGCCGTGTGGCTACCTATACGACGTGTGATTAACAAAGCACTGATCGAAAACGGCCGTGTGACCTATTACACGACCGTGTGAAAACGAACATGATCGTAAACGGCCATGCGAGATGGTCAGCATGGGCATGTGCCTCTATTCAGAGGCGCCAAAACCACCAAAGTTTGAAAAACACGGGCAAAATTTGAGTCACACGGGCGTGTGTCCTACCCGTATGACCCAAAAACTATAAATAAAGGGCCACTATTCACTTTCTTCTTCATTCAAACCTTAAATCCTCCCACCCAAACTCTCCCCCCAACCACCATAAACGCCACCGCCAACCTTAAAACACCACCACGCTCGCAAAGGATCATCCCACGCCCATACAAAGCACCCCACGACCGTTCCGAACCTCTCCCACGACTGTACACCTCTCATATTTGGTTCTATTTCCTCATTTTCATTTCAAATTTTTACTATTTTATTTATTAGTTTTATTTTATTATGAATTTATTTAGATTCAAGCATAAAATTAGTTGCACTAGGATAGAGTATTTAGAATGATATATGCCATTTTATGATTTCATTTGATTGCCATTTTCTCATGAATTTAGTATAATACATACCCATATTGCTTAATTTTGATGTCATATTAGAATGAATAATTACGTTAGTCCCCATTTTATTTTTAGACACAATGTTATGTTTCTTACCCTTATAGTTTTTTATTCAATTTAATCTTAGGACTAATGTTTATTATTGTGTTATTTAGGCATAATGTCAACGTCACGCAGTAGGAAAGCTGCCGTCCCGCCTTCAAAGAAACGTAAGGGGCCAGGCAGTTCATCATCAAGGCCCACCTCCGAAACTCTCCTCCCGTGCATTTCATTCACATAGAACTCCCAAGAGGAGTTATTTTAGATTCTATGGGAACGTACTTTGAGCGCAGGCCGATACATTGATTGGGACGCGCTAGAGCAAGTCGACCTTGCAGATTCAGTCCGGGCCCTACTGATGTCGGATCCTTGGGAGCAATTCTTCCGAATCATCTAGCCCACATACCTTGAACTTACTCTAGAGGTCTGCTCCACCTTCCATCTACAGATCGTCATGAGCCAGTTCGATGACCCGGGCACAATCCAGTTCCGCTTAGGACGTCGCGTACACCACCTCAGCGTACCAGAGTTCAGCTCAGCTCTCAGCCTCTACACAGAGCAGTTCATGGCAGAGGATGACTTTCCTACACTTTCCCGACGTATCCACCTAAAACCCGTAGATTGTTGGTGAAACATCACCCCTGGCTATCTCTCCTATGACCCTAGTCGCACGAAGGCAACCATTCTCCTCCCATCATTGAGGTACCTTCACGCTCTTCTTGCTCATACTTTGACAGGTAGACGGGAGAGCACCAGTGTTGTCAACACCCACAACGCTTATTTTCTATGGAGCATGGCGAACGCGCACCCTATCGACCTCGCCTACTTCATCGCGTATGCCATGCAGCACCAGACCGAGCGTCATCGCAGGGGCATAATCTCTATGGGCCCGTACATCACACGCCTAGCCCGTCACTTCGAGCTCCTCAACACCGCGGCCCAGACATCCTCATACACACTCATCGACCAGATGTCCCCTTAGGGCATCTAAATCATGCACCACATGAGGATGATCGAGTGGAGACCAAGAGGTAACCCTTTCCAGTACCGCCTCATCCAGGAAGGCGAGGATCCAGAGGACATTCCTGATGATGTCCCACCACCACCACCGGAGGAGGATGCACCAGCCGAGCCACCACCCCCTCGCCGCCTTTCTCGTGCAGCAGCCACCTATGCTAACATATCTGAGCGCTTATCCAGATTCGAGCAACAATGCTTCTAGCGCTTTGATCATATCGACGCGACATTACAACAGATATGCCAGCATCTCTACATCACACCACCACCACCACCATGTGATCCATCCGAGGATTAGTAGAACTTTATTTTTATCTTAATTTTTATATTTCACTTTGATTTTTATTTTAGTTTCTTTGTTATTTTGAATTTTATTTTTATGTTTATTGTCTCTAATCCTTTCCATTATTAGTAAAACTTAGTTTATTATTTTTCTATTATTTATTTTTCTATCTTTTATATCAGCCACCCCTGACGAGTAATCTCTATTAATCCAAAATTACCACGACTAATTAATAGTTTCGCAGTTTCAAAAAAGAGCTCTACAGCTCATATTCAAATGGAAATGGGAACACCCAGCCACAACTGTCGACTCTTCCAACTTCTATCTGACAAGTTCATCCTAAATTTAGGGAGTTTTAATTCTCTCCCTATCTTATGATATTATGCTTCTCTTGCTATTTATGTTTTTTTGTACATTGAGGGCAATGTACATCTTAAGTGTGGGGGGGAAACTCACTTTAAATCTTTATATTATATGTGAAATCCCTAAAATTTTCTTTAACTTTATGCATTGTTCTCAAATTTGCATTATCTTCAGTCTCCTAATAGGAATTAATTCTGATTGATTTAAAATTTCTATTGATAAGTCGAGAATTAAGACATAGGTGCTTGTACTTTGATTATTCAAATTTTAAAACATTAGGGAATCAAGCATGATAAGTTGAAATTTTTGAGAACCCTATTTTTTGCATAAGTAATTTTCCTTGATTTTAAGTATTATCTTGAGATTTGAAATTCACAGGATTGACATCAAAAGCCATAATTCTAGTGAGATTTTGAACCTTTTTGAGCATACATTCTTTTGTGCTCACTTTTATTATTGCTTTGCGTGAGTCAACACTGATTTGTTATTCTAGAACTTGCTTTGATTATACATGTCAAGACCACATCATTGATTTGATATACCGAAATGATAAAGGCACTTAGGATTTAACCCACTTACTCCACAAAGGCCTACCTCCATAAATTAACCCCTTGTAAACCCGTTGAGCCTAACAGCCCATTCTTTGACTTACCTTTTTATTATTAACCAATAACCCAATTTTTGTTGAATCTCATTCAATTATTTTAACCCCTATTTTTTTCGAGATTTGAATCGAATTATTAACTAGCTTTATTCTCTTTTCTAGAATATAAAGTTGTAAATTATTGTATTTGATTTGAATTGTTTAAAAAAAGTATGTTTATTCAGTTGTAACATTTAATAGTTCAATAGTTTTTGCATGTTTCTATTTTAAGGCTACTAAGGCAGAAACGATATTATTATAAGAATTAGCCCTAGAAATATGTTCCAAGTGATAGAGATTTTTCTAGCTAAATAATTTTTCAACTCAATCTCGATTCTAACCCTCTTTTGTAGCCTGTGATAACACCCCTAACCAAGCCCCATTACAACCATTTCAAGACCTTTTGATCGATGTGTCATGTCAATCTATAGTGGTGGAGATGTGATTTTCTTGCAAGCCTATGGTAATAGCTTTTCAGGTTGACTAGAGAGTGCTTAGTTCTTAAACCCTAAACACTTCGAGTGGATAGAGTGAACCTTTAGTGAGGATGTCAACTCTTGTTAATTAATATGGAGAGATAATTACTTAGGAAAAGGGAGAAAACTTATGTTTCAATGATAAAATTCTCAACTTAGAGTGATTGAGTCTTTAATGTTCTTTTAATTGAAATTTCATTGTATAATTACCTGTGGATTAGTTTGAAACATTATTGATAAAGATTGTAAGTTGAGAAGAATAATTCTTTATTAGGGATTGAGATTTTGCTTGAGGACAAGCAAAAGCTTAAGTGTGGGGGCATTTGATAAACGATAAATTATACATATTTTTACCCCATGTTTAGCCTGATTTCTGGATGAATTATTATCAATTTTGTGAGAATTGGTGCTCTTAACCCTTCTATTTCATGTTGTATACTCAGGAGAGCATAGGGAAGAGAAAAGAACGAAAAACGAATCGAAAACGAAGAAAATGGGCCAAAGTGTGAAAACAACACGGCCCAAGGAGTCACCACACGACCGTGGCACACAGCCGTGCCATATAAGCTCCAACACGGCCCAGCCCCGACAAGCACAGCCATACCACACGGCCGTGCCACCCTCAACAGGCCCGTACATGGCCTCTTGTCAATCTACACGGGTGTGGTACACGGGCATGTCCCTGTCGTGAGGAAGTGCAATTTCACTCAGATTTGGATACTTAGAGGCTAAAAAAGGCATCCCAAAGCTCTATATAAAGACCCTAGGAGGCAACTCTAAGGGTGTACTCTTTTCTCCCAAAAGGAGCGCCATATTTCTGCCAACACAAGGAATGAAAGCAAGGAATTACTCTAAGGGAAGCCGATTGATTCATCCCAGAAGCCAGAATTCTACATCAAGGCAGAAGATCTCCCTAAATTCCTTCAGGGGTTTTTGGGTTCTTTATGTTTTGTTATCTTATTTCTTCTGAGATATTTTCTTTATTAATTATGAACTAAACCCCTCAAATACTTGAGGGGGATGAAACCTAAGACAGATCTTGTTATTATTTATTCTTGAATTATATGATAAATACTTGAATTGTTCTTAATTATGTGTTCTTCATTCTTGATTTAATAGTTCTAGGTATTACTTCAAGAAACTGATGTGCTTAGGTAAAGGAGCAAAAGTCCCTGTTTTAAGAGTAGATCTACCACAATTAAGTGGAGTTGCATGCAACCCTAGACATAGGGCGACATAAATCTGCCAGATTAGGGTCAAACCTAATAGGGGGATCCATAGATCAAATTAATGTAACCTAGGGGTGTTAATTAATAAAGAAACTTTAGTTAACCACCTAGGATTAGTTGTTCTTATCCTCGACAGAGGTATTAACATAGGTTAGGGATCTCTACGGATCAAGTCAAGTGAAGAAATCGTCTAGTTCAAGAAGCTAATAACAAGGGAAGTCTAGGTGGATTCTCCTTTGAGTATTGCTTATATCAATCAGCTTTTCCCAAATAGTCTTTCCCCACTTTACTTTTTGTGCACTTTTAGTTAGTTTTAGAATTAGTTTCATACAAACCCCCTTTATTTTTAGGCTAGATAATAGAAAGGAAGTAAGTACTAGTGCTTTTGGTTCCCTTGGGTACGATAACTCGATCTTGCCGCTAAACTATACTACTATTCGATAGGTTCGCTTGCCTTTAAATCGTGATATTAGTTAGTTTTTGGTGTGATCAGTTTTTTATAAATTTTATTACTACATATCACGCGATATCATCCTTCTTTTTGCACCCACAAAATTTTAATGAAAGATGAATATAAGCAGTCGGTGCAAGCTCAGAGACGATTGAATCCCAACATGAAGGACGTTACAAAAACTGAGGTAATTAAACTTCTAGATGCAGGCACTATTTATCCTATTTCTGACAACTCTTGGGTAAGTCCTGTGCAGGTTGTACCCAAAAAGGGAGGCATTACTGTAGTGTCTAACTACAAAAAGGAGTCAATACCTACAAGAACAATCACTGGATAGATAGTTTGCATTGATTATAGAAAGCTGAATGATGCAACTCGAAAAGATCATTTTCCCTTACCCTTTATAGATCAAATGTTGGAAAGATGATCAGGACATATGTATTACTGTTTCCTAGATGGCCTCTCTGGTTACTTTCAAATCCCGATAGCTCTAGAAGATCAAGAGAAAATGACATTCACATGTCCATACGGTACGTTTGCTTATCGTAGAATGCCTTTTTGGATTATGTAATGCTCCTGCTACTTTTCAGCGATGCATGCTAGCTATCTTTGACAAATTCGTGGAAGACATCATGGAGATATTTATGGATGATTTTTCGATTTTCGGTAATTCTTTCCAACTTTGTCTTAATAATTTAAAACGTATTCTGATAAGATGTGAATAGACGAATTTAGTGCTAAATTGGGAAAAATGCCACTTTATGGTTCAAGAAGGTATTGTCCTAGGACATAAAATTTCTAGTAAACGAATAGAGGTAGACAAAGCAAAAATTGAAACTATTGAAAAATTACCTCCCCTTAATTCGGTTAAGGCTATAAGAAGCTTTTTAGGACATGCGGGTTTTTATCGCAGATTCATTAAAGATTTTTCTAAAATAGCTAAACCCTTAACAAAACTACTAGAAAAAGATGTGCTTTTCAACTTTGACCAAGAATGTTTAGAATCTTTTAACACTCTCAAGGAAAAGTTAGTCAATGCCCCGATTACGATTCCACCTGATTGGAATCTGCCTTTTGAACTAATGTGCGATGCAAGTGATTTTGCAGTAGGTGTAGTTTTGGGACAGCGAAGAGACAAGCACTTTCAATCGATCTATTATGCCAGCAGAACTTTAACAGCCGCACAAGCAAATTATACAACGACAGAAAAAGAATTGGTAGCTATCATTTTTGCATTTGATAAATTCAGATCTTATTTAATATTGTCAAAATTCATTATTTATACTGATCATTCTACTCTTCGCTATCTTCTAACTAAAACTGATGCAAAACCGTGATTGATAAGATGGATTCTATTGTTACAAGAATTCGACTTAGAAATAAAAGACAAGAAAGGAGCTAAAAATCTGGCAACAGATCACCTTTCAAGATTAGGAAATCCACATCCCAAGTACCTCGATAAGATAAACAACTTGTTTCCTGAAGAACAAATCCTTGCCATAGCAGACACAGCAGTTCCTTGGTTTGCCAATTTTGCAAATTATTTAACAACTAACATAACCCCAAAAGGGTTGACCCATCAGTTAAAGAAGCGA
Source organism: Gossypium stocksii (assembly GCA_020496765.1). Classification (NCBI taxonomy): domain Eukaryota; kingdom Viridiplantae; phylum Streptophyta; class Magnoliopsida; order Malvales; family Malvaceae; genus Gossypium; species Gossypium stocksii. The sequence continues at coordinate 16,042,808 of CM035621.1, forward strand.
TTCTTCGCTGATGTGAAAAATTACTTTTGGGAAGACCCTTTCCTTTTTCGTATTTGTGTAGATCAAGTCATTCGAAGATGTGTTATAGAGACAGAAGCATATAAAATTTTAGAGCACTGCCATTCGAGACCAACAAGAGGACACCACAGTGGAGCTAGAACTGCTTACAAGGTACTCAAATCAAGTTTTTACTGGCCTACCCTTTTTAGAGATGCCAACAGGTATGTGACCTCTTACGATAAATGCCAGAGAACAGGTAATATCTCTCAACATAATGAATGCCTCAAAATTATATACTTGCATATGAGATATTTGATGTATGGGGCATTGATTTCATGGTTCTGTTCCCTACTTCATTTGGAAATAAGTACATCCTAGTAGCAGTAGGTTTGATAAGCGCTAATTTATACATATTTTTACCTCATGTTTAGCCTATATTTTGGATGAATTATTATCAATTTAGTAAGAATTGGTGCTCTTAATCTTTCTTTTGCATATCTTATACTCAGGAGAGCATAGGGGAGATGAAAGAACAGAAAATGGGCCCAAAACGATGAAAAATGGACCAAAAAGCACGAATCACACGGGCCAGGGGATGCCACACGGCCGTGCCACACGGGCGTGCCTCACGAAGATCACAAGGACAAAGCCCTGACAAGCACGGCCACTATACACGGGCATGCTAAATCACACGGCCTCTATCGAACCCACACGGGCGTGGCACACGGGTGTGTTCTAGTCGCGGGAAAGACGAATTTCACTCGAATTGGGATGCTTAGAGGCTAAGAAAGAATCCCCAAAACCTCTCTATATAAAGACCCCATGAGGCAACATAGAGGGGGCCTTCTTCCATCTTTTACACACCTTTTATATTCTTTTCCTCTCGTCTTTCTACCACACCACAGGTAGAAGCAAGGGATTACTCGAAGGGAGAAGCCAATCGATTCATCTCAGAAGCCGAAGTTCTGCATTAACATAGAGGATTCTCCTAAATTCCTTCAGGGGTTTTTGGTTTCTTTTATGATTTGTTATTTTATAACTTCTGAGATGTTTTCTTTTATTATTATGAACTAAACCCCTCAAATACTTGAGGGGGATGAAACCTAAGACAGATCTTGTTATTTATTCTTGATTATTATGAGAATTACTTGAATTGTTCTTAATTATGTGTTTTTAATCCTTGATTTAATAGTCCTAGGTATTGATTCAAGAATTGGATGTGCTTAAAGTAGAGGAGCAAAAGTCCCTGTGATAAGAGTAGATCTACCATAATTAAGCGGAGTTGCATGCAACCCTAGACATAGGGCGGCATAAATCTGCCGGATTAGGGTCAAACCTAATAGGGGGATCCATAGATCGAATTAATGCAACCTAGGGAGTTAATTAATAAAGGAACTTTAATTAACAACTTAGGCCTAGTTGCTCTTCACCTCGACGGAGGGTTTAGCATAGATTAGGGATCTCTACGGATCAAGTCAAGTAAATAACTCGTATAATTCAAGAAAATAATAACAAGTGAAGTCTAGGTGGATTCTCCCTTAAGTATTAATCATATCAATTAGCTTTTCCCTAAAAGTTCTTCCCAATTTATTGTTCCTGCTTTTCTTAGTTAGTTTTAGAGTTAGTTTTAAATAAGCCCTCACTTAATTTTTAGGTTAAATAATAGAAAGAAAGTGAGTAATAGTACTTTCGGTTCCCTTGGGTACGATACTCGATCTTATCACTAGACTATACTACTGTCGACAGGTACGCTTGCCTTAAAAACGTCGTGATATTAGTCAGTTTAGGTTTGATCAAGTTCTTTATAAATTTTATTACTTCATATCACGCCGATATCAAGTTTTTGGCGCCGTTGCCGGGGAGATAACTGAAATATTACGAAAGCTCGATTTCTATTACTTTAGCCATTATTTATTTATTTAATTATTTTTATTTTTATTGTTATTTTTTTCTTCTTTTAATTATTTTATTTTATTTTCTTTTTAGGTTTTTCTAGTTTATGACTAGAAGCAACCCGTCAGGACCACTATTTTTTTACGAAGATTTGGAAGCTACAGTCCGCAAAAATCGTAGAGAAATTAGACGAAGTTTATATTATCCAGAGCAGGAACTTGAGCAAGAGCCAGAACCTACTGAAGAGATGGCCGTAAATCAAAATATTCACCAACCTCCAGCACTACCCGCTGAACCAGAAGAAGCTCCGCGTACTATGTATGATTATGCTAAACCGAGTGTGATTGGTACTCAAACTAGTATTGTTAGACCTGCTATCGCTACTAATAATTTTGAATTAAAACCTAGTACTATTCAGATGATTCAGCAACTTGTGCAGTTTGACGATTTACAGGATAAAGATCCCAACTCACATCTAGCCAATTTTTTGGAACTAAGCGACACTTTTAAAATCAATGGCGTTACTGATGACGCCATTCGCCTAAGGCTATTTCCATTTTCCCTAAGAAATAAGGCAAAACAGTGGTTAAACTCTCTACCACGAGGCTCAATTACTACATGGGACCAAATGTCTGAAAAATTTTTGCTTAAATATTTTCCCCTGCTAAAACTGCTAAATTACGAAACGATATTTCTTCTTTTGTGCAGATGGATTTAGAAACACTTTATGATGCCTGGGAAAGGTACAAAGATCTTTTAAGAAGATGCCTTCACCACGGATTACCTTTATGGCTACAGGTTCAAACTTTCACAATGGGTTAAACCCATCAACTAGGCAGATGATCGATGCAGCCGCAGGCGAAACCATCAATTATAAAACACCTGACGAAGCTTACGAATTTATTGAGGAAATGTCATTGAATAACTATCAATGGCAAGTCATGAGGACAAAACCGACGAAAGCCGCAGGAGTCTATAATATTGATGCTGTTGCTATGCTCACTAACCAAGTAGAACTTTTAAATAAAAAATTTGATAATTTTGTTGGTTCCACGTAGGCTCAATCAGTGATGCAATGTGATGCAGCCCCAGGAAATATGTTTAATTCAGACCATCTACACAACATGGAAGCCGAACAAGCCAATTATATGGGTAATAATTCTCGACCTCAAAATAATCCTTATAGTAATACTTATAATGCAGGTTGGAGAAATCACCCAAATTTTTCATGGGGAGGACAAGGAAATCAAAGACAACAGCCTCCGGTATTCCAGCAGCCACCACCTCAACAAGAAAAGAAGCCGAACCTTGAGGACATGTTCACTAAATTCATGGCTACCTCAGAAACTCGTTTCTAAAACACTAAAACAACATTAAAGAATCAACAGGCCTCTATCCAAGGACTCGAGAACCAAATCGGTCAGCTTGCAAAATTAATCTCAGAAAGACCTCATGGCGGGCTTCCAAGCAACACTGAACCAAATCCCAGAGAACATGTGAAAGCAATCACTCTAAGATATGGTAAAGTGCTAGCAGAACCAGAAAAGAAGCATGGTCACGAACTGCCGAAGGATAAAGTAGAGGAATCTAAGGATGACACCACTCCAACACTCAGGGAGTACAAACCGCGCATCCCATACCCAGCAAGGTTAAAGAAGGACCAAACAGACTCCCAATTCGGTAAGTTTCTTGAACTTTTCAAACAATTACATATTAACTTACCCTTTGTTGAAGCAATTTCACATATGCCGAAATACGCAAAATTCCTAAAAGAACTCCTGACGAACAAAAGAAAATTGGAAGAATTAGCCACAGTGGAACTCAACGAGGAATGTTCAGCCATTCTCCAAAATAAACTGCCAACAAAGCTAAAGGACCCAGGGAGTTTTACTATCCCTTGTTTAATTGGTAGCTTAATTATTAATAAAGGATTGGCTGATTTAGGTGCAAGTATTAATCTCATGCCCTATAAAATGTTTAAACAACTAGGTCTAGGGGAACCTAAACCCACTAGGATGAACATCCAATTAGCTGATAGATCTGTTAAGTATCCTAGGGGAATTATTGAAGATGTACTAGTAAAAGTCGATAAATTTATATTCCCTGTAGATTTTGTTGTGCTTGACATGGATGAGGACATTGACGTACCTTTAATTTTAGGACGCCCATTTTTAGCCACTGCTAGAGCAATCATTGATGTAGGAGATGGTAAATTAGTTCTTAGAGTTGGTGAAGAGGAAGTCATTTTTAAAATCTATGATGCCATGAAATTTTCCAAAGAACAAGATGATTCTTGTTATTTTGTTGATATGGTTGATTACTTTGTTCAAGATAATTTGCAGGAAATCTCTATCACCGACACTCTAGAATTGTGTCTTATTCAGGGAGAGGGTGGAACCTCCTTAGAAGTGGAGAAAGTAAGAAAAGAATTAGACTCTAGCGAAACTATCACTAGACACATAAGCTATGACAATTTAAAGATGCATGATAAGCTAAGACAGAAACCTTCCATTGAGGAACCCCCTAAATTAGAATTAAAACAACTGCCAGAACACTTAGAATATGCCTTCTTAGGAGAGAACTCAACTTTGCCAGTCATTATTGCATCAAATTTAAGCTCTAGAGAAAAGGAAGAACTGCTCCAGGTATTAAGAAAACATAGGCAAGCCATAGCCTGGAAAATTTCAGATATCAAGGGAATTAATCCCTCTTTCTGTACCCACAAGATTTTAATGAAAGATGAATATAAACCAGCAGTGCAAGCTCAGAGACGATTAAATCCTAACATGAAGGAAGTCGTAAAGGCTGAGGTAATTAAACTTCTTGATGCAGGTATCATTTATCCTATTTCTGATAGTTCTTGGGTAAGCCCAGTGCAGGTTGTTCCTAAGAAAGGTGGGCTAACCGTGGTATCCAATGACAAAGAAGAACTCGTGCCAACACGAATAGTCACAGGATGGAGAGTATGCATAGATTACCGAAAGCTGAATGACGCCACTCGAAAAGATCATTTTCCTTTGCCCTTTATCGTTCAAATGTTAGAAAGATTAGCCGGTCACATGTATCATTGCTTCCTAGATGGCCTCTCCGGTTACTTCCAAATTTCGATAGCTCCAGAAGATCAGGAAAAAACGACGTTCACATGCCCATACGGTACGTTTGCATATCGTAGAATGCCTTTTGGTTTATGTAACGCTCCTACTACTTTTCAGCGATGCATGCTAGCTATTTTTAACGAATTTGTAGAAGATATCATGGAGGTATTCATGGACGATTTCTCCGTTTTTGGTAACTCTTTCCAACACTGTCTAAATAATTTGAAACTTGTTTTGATAAGATGTAAAGAAACAAATCTAGTGCTAAATTGGGAAAAATGTCATTTCATGGTTCAGGAAGGTATTGTACTAGGACATAAAATCTCTAATAGAGGTAGACAAAGCTAAAGTTGAAACTATTGAGAAACTACCCCCTCCCAGTTCAGTTAAGGCTATAAGAAGTTTTTTAGGACATGCCAGTTTTTATCGTAGATTCATTAAGGACTTTTCTAAAATAGCTAAGCCTTTAACTAAATTGCTAGAAAAAGACATACCTTTTAACTTCGACCGAGAATGTTTAGAGTCCTTTAGCACCCTTAAAGACAAGTTAGTCAGCGCTCCAATTATGATTTCACCTGATTGGAATCTGCCTTTTGAACTAATGTGCGATGCAAGTGATTTTGCCGTAGGTACAGTTTTAGGACAGCGAAGGGACAAGCACTTCCAACCGATCTACTATGCCAGCAGAACATTGACAGCTGCTCAAGCCAACTACACCACCACGGAGAAAGAATTACTAGCTGTTATCTTTGCTTTTGATAAATTCAGATCTTATTTAATCTTGTCAAAAGTCATTGTTTTTACTGACCATTCAGCTCTTCGTTATCTCTTAGCCAAACCTGATGCAAAACCTCGGTTAATAAGATGGATTTTACTTTTACAGGAATTCGACTTGGAAATTAAAGACAAGAAAGGAGCCAAAAATTTAGCAGCAGATCACCTCTCGAGACTAGAAAATACACAACCCAGGTACCTCAAAAAGATAAATGATATGTTCCCTGAATAACAACTCCTAACTTTAGCAGGTACGACACTTCCTTGGTTTACCGATTTTGCAAATTATTTAGCAGCCAATATAACCCCAAAAGGGCTAACCCATCAGCAAAAGAAGCGATTCTTTGCTAATGTGAAAAACTACTTTTGGGAAGATCCTTTTCTTTTTCGAATTTGCGCAGATCAGGTCATACGGAAATGCGTTGATGACATAGAGGCATATCAAATTTTGGAACACTACCACTCAGGACCCACAGGAGGACACCACAATGGAACCAGAACTGCCCATAAAGTTCTCGAATCAGGTTTTTACTGGCCTACACTTTTCAGAGATGCCAACAGGTATGTGACTTCTTGTGATAAATGCCAACGAACAGGTAATATCTCCCAACTTAATGAAATGCCTCAAAACTATATACTTTCATGTGAAATATTTGATGTATGGGGTATAGACTTCATGGGACCCTTCCCTAATTCATTCGGAAATAAGTACATACTAGTAGCAGTAGATTACATGTCAACATAGGTAGAAGCTCAAGCCTTACCTACAAATGATGCTAGAATGGTAGTACAATTTTTGAAGAAGATTTTTTCTCGATTTGGAACACTTAGGATAATCATAAGTGATAGGGGCACACATTTTTGCAATACCCAATTTGAAAAAATTTTAAGAAGGTATGGAGTACACCACAGAACAGCCACCCCCTACCACCCACAAACTAGCGGCCAAGTTGAATGACAAACAGAGAACTGAAGCGCATCCTAGAAAAAACCATAGAATCAAATAGGAAGGACTAGTCTAGAAAATTAGATGATGCACTATGGGCTTACAGAACTGCATTTAAAACACCCATAGGAACATCTCCTTATAAACTTGTTTATGGAAAAAATTATCATCTACCATTTGAACTCGAGCATAAAGCATTCTGGGCTATAAAATTTCTAAACCTTGATCTTAAAAGTGCAGGTGAAAAGAGACTTCTGCAGCTAAATGAGCTAGATGAATGGCGCTACAACGCGTACAAAAATTCACGATTATATAAGGAAGCCGTAAAGCGACGTCACGACAAAAGGCTAAAACAACCTAAGCAGTTCGAAACAGGTGATCTCGTTCTACTTTACAACTCAAGATTGAAACTATTCCCTGGAAAACTCAAATCAAGGTGGTCAGGTCCGTTTACCATTCTCAAAGTCTTTCCATACGGCACTGTCGAGGTAACACACCCCAACCACGGTACTTTCAAGGTAAATGGCCATAGGCTAAAACATTATAAAATTGAGAATTTTGCAGAAAACAAGGAGGAGCTTAGGCTCCATCCTATTTTTTCTTGACATCTCTAGGAAGAGTCGAGCTTAGACTCTAAATAAGCGCTTCTCGGGAGGCAACCCGAGCACTAACATAGTAACCTCCTTTTTTTTAAATTTTTCATGATTTTATTGCATAAACTAACACTTTTTTTGCAGAAAATATGGACCACACGGCCAGGCACACGGGCGTGCCTAAGGCCGTGCGCATACCGAAAAATAGAGATACAGTCGTATGGGCAGACCGTGTGCAAACAGAGTACCGTTTCCCCAAAACACGGGCTTCCGATAAAATCCCACGGCCGTGCGAAATGGCCATGGCGACTCTTCGACATCTACACAGGTAAGATAGAAAAACACACGGCCGTGCGATATGGCCGTGGCAACCCTGCAACTTCCACACGGGCAAACATAGATCCACACGCCCGTGCCACAAGCCCGTGGAAGCTACTGTCAATTCAAACATGCCCGTGTACTCTATTACACGCCCGTGCGTTTAACGAAGGACTGATCTCCACGGCCGTGTATACCTTACCACGCACGTGCATTTAACGAAGGACTAATCTCCACGGCCGTGCTCAAAGGAAACACGGGCATGCTCATCGAACGTGGCACGCCAAAAGCCTCCAATTTTCGAAAAGCACGGGCTCAACACGACTCACACGGGCATGTGATATGCCCGTGTGACCCAAAATGTATATATACAGGGCCATTTCTCCCTTCCCATTTCATCTAAACCCTAAGCTTTTTCCCTCAAAACCTCCCCAAACCTCTAAAAACACCACCACAGCCCTCTAAAACGCTACCATTCTAGATTTTCTCGATCCACACGCCCGTGCAACAGTACCCACGACCGTGTGACACCAAATTTGGTTCTATTTTCTCCCTTTTTTCTCATTTATTTTATTTTTACTGTATTTTTTAATGTTATTATTGATTTAGGCTATTAGAGAATCAGGAAATAGAGAATAATCTAGAATAGTCTAAAATTCTGCTTGCCATTTTAGATTCCATTTGCCACTTTTATGCCATTTAACACCATAGTTAGTTGCCATCTAATACACATTGTAAATATGCCACTTAAACAAACATGAATATGCCATTTGTTGCTTAGTTTAGTATATATACATTCATTCATAAAAGGAATCCCTATGCAAATTTTAAAAATGATTAGATTCTACTACCAAGGTTAATTCTCATTCATATTAGGAATTATTTTATTTTATTACTCAGCCTCTTTATTTTTAATTATTTGCATTTCTTATTTTTCTTATATTTTAATATTAATTACTTTTTTTTTATAGATCCCATGTCATCTTCCCGAGCCAGGAAAGCTGCCGTCCCTGCCTCTAAGAAACGAAAGGGGCTAGGGAGTTCTTCGACTAGGCCCACTTCCGAGGTGCGCCACCCATTTCTTACTTTTTCACAAGACTCCCAGGAAGAACGCTACCAGCTACTGCGTACACGCAATATCACGATGGGCCGATGCATCGACTGGAGGGCCCTCGAACAAGTACGCCTGGTAGATGATGTCCGGGCCCTGCTCACCACTGACCCATAGGACCAGTTCTTTCAGATCGTGGAGCCCACATACCTTGAACTCACTCTCGAGTTCTGTGCCACATTCCACCTTCAGACGGTGATGACACGGTTCGATGATCCTGGGACAGTCCAATTTCGGTTGGGAGGGCAAGTTCGACAACTCAGCGTCCCAGAATTCGGTGTGGCACTCGGCCTTTACACCGAGTAGTTTATGGCTGAGGAGAGTTTCCCCACCCTTTCTAGGCGCATCCATATCCGACCCCTTGATTGCTGGAAAGAGATTACCCCAGGAAGACAACTATACAACCCCAGCGTCAGCAAAGCCTCCGCTCTCCCTCCTTCTCTCAGGTATATCCACGTACTCCTAGCTCATACTATTACAGGTCACCGAGAGAGCACAGGCGTCGTCAACACACACGACGTCTACTTCTTATGGTGCATGGCGAATGGCCACCCCATTGACCTTGCATATTTCATCGCACTCGCCATGCAACATCAGACCGAGAGGCACTGCAAGGGAGTCGTATCCATGGGCCCGTACATCACTCGACTAGGCCGTTACTTAGGCCTATTTAACACTACAGCCCAGACCTCCTCCTATACCTTACTTGGCCAGATGTCCTCCCAGGGTATCCAGAGCATGCTTTCGATGAGGATGGTCGAGCGACGTCTCGGTGGTGACCACTTCCACTTCCGCCTTGTCCAAGAAGGCGAGGATCCAGAGGACATTCCTGATGATGTCCTACTGCCACCACCAGCAGAGGACGCGCCAGCTGAGCCACCACGCCCTAGACGACCACCGCAGACGGCAGCATCCAGTGTTGACATATCCGAGCGTCTGGACCACTTTGAGCAGCGCCTCGATTACATCAATGCCACCTTATCGCACATATGTCAACACCTTGGCATCGTCCCACCACCACGAAACCCACCAGAGGATTAGATCCTCTTTTATTACTTTTATTTTTACTTTTGTTTTTGTTTTATTTTATTTTATTTTATCTTCTATCTTTCTTTTTCTACCTAGTACACACTAATCTTAACCTCTAAATGTTAATTCTTCTTTTTCCTTTTGCAGCTTTTAATTTTCTTATATTTTCTTTATTTTGAATTTTAGTAAATTTTCTATTTTATTATCATAACAGTTATCTCCTAACGAAATAATCCCTCTTCATCTTAACCTCCCACGACTAATAAATCCCTTTGTAGTTTCAAAGGAGCTCTATAGCTCAAATCTCTACGAAAAAGGGAACACAGTGCCAAACCTACCAGCTCTTCCACTAATCCATCCAAAGCAGGGAGTTTCATACCCTTTTCTATCTTATGATGCTATGCTTTTAATTGCTATTAATATTCTTCTTGTACATTGACGGTAATGTACATCTTAAGTGTGGGGGGTAACTTACTTTCACTTTTTATACTATCTTTGAAACCCCTGAACTTTTCCTAATAGCAATATCTTCAGTCTCCTATTAGGAATTTATTCTGATTAATTTATGATTTCTATCGATATATTGAGAATTAAGATATAGGCACTTGTACTTTGATTATTCAAACTTTAAAACATTAGGGAATCAAGCATGATAAGTTGAAATTTTTGAGAATCCCCAATTTTTGCATAAGTTATTTTCCCTTATTTTAAGCACTATCTTGAGATTTGAAATTCGCAGGATTGACATCAAAAGCCATAATTCTGGTGAGATTTTTGAGCCTTTTTGAGCATACATTTTCTTCGTGCTCACTTTTATTATTGCTTTGAGTGAGTCAATACTGAATCGTGATTCTAGAACTTGCTTTGATTATACATGTCAAGACCACATCATTGATTTGATATACTGAAATGATAAAGGCACATAGGATTTAACCCACTCACTCCACAAAAAGCCTACCTCCATAAATCTAACCCTTAGTAAACGCCGTTGAGCCTAACAACCTTTTCTATTGACTCACCCTCTAATTATTAACCAATAACCCATTTTTTGTTGAATTTCATTCAATTATTTTGATCCCTATTTTTTGTCGAGATTTGAGTTGAATTTTTCATCTAGCTTTATCCTCTTTTCTAAATTGTAAAGTTTTGTTCAATTTATTGTAAATACTTGAATTGTTCCCCAAAAAAATGGATAAGTACATACAGTCAAATTCAATTGTAACTTGTAATAGTCGAACAAGTTTTTGCATATTTCTATTTTAAGGCTACCAAGGCAGAAATGATAGTTTCACAAGAATTAGCTGAGAAATATGTTCCAGTGATAGAGATTTTTCTAGCCAGATAATTTTTCAGTTCAATCTCGATTCTAACCTTCTTTTTGCAGCCTGTGACAACACCCCTAACCAAGCCCCGTTACAACCATTAAAAGACCTTTTGATCAATGTATCATATCAAAATTTAGTGGTGGAGATTTGATTTTCTTGCAAGCTTATGGTAATAACTTTTCAGGTTGACTAAGGAGTGCTTAAATGTTGAACCCTAAACACTTCGAGTGGATAGAGTGAACCTTTAGTGAGGATGTCAACTCTTGTTAATTAAGATGGAGAGATAACTACTTAGAAGGAAGGAAGAAACTTATGTTTTCAATGATAAAATTCTCAACTTAGAGTGATTGAGTCTTTAAATGTTCTTGAGATTGAATTTTCATTGTATAACTACCTGTGGATTAATCCGAAACATTATTGATAAGGGTTATAGATCAAGAAGAATGGTTTCCTTTAGGGATTGAGATTTTGCTTGAGGACAAGCAAAAGGTTTAAGTGTGGGGGTATTTGATAAGCGCTAATTTATATATATTTTTACCTCATGTTTAGCCTATATTTTGGATAAATTATTATCAATTTAGTAAGAATTGGTTCTCTTAATCTTTCTTTTGCATATCTTATACTCAGGAGAGCATAGGGGAGATGAAAGAACAGAAAATGGGCCCAAAACGGTGAAAAATAGACCAAAAAGCACGAATCACACAGGCCAGGGGATGCCACACGGCCATGCCACACGGGCGTGCCTCACGAAGATCACACGGACAAAGCCCCGACAAGCACGGCTACTATACACGGGCGTGCTAAATCACACGGCCTCTATCGAACCCACACGGGCGTGGCACACGGGCGTGTTCTAGTCGCGAAAAAGATGAATTTCACTCGAATTGGGATGCTTAGAGGCTAAGAAAGAATCCCCAAAACCTCTCTATATAAAGACCCTATGAGGCAACATAGAGGGGGCCTTCTTCCATCTTTTACACACCCTCTATATTCTTTTCCTCTCGTCTTTCTGCCACACTATAGGTAGAAGCAAGGGATTACTCGAAGGGAGAAGCCAATCGATTCATCTCAGAAGCTGAAGTTCTGCATCAACATAGAGGATTCTCCTAAATTCCTTCAGGGGTTTTTGGTTTCTTTTATGATTTGTTATTTTATAACTTCTGAGATGTTTTCTTTTATTATTATGAACTAAACCCCTCAAGTATTTGAGGGGGATGAAACCTAAGACAGATCTTGTTATTTATTCTTGATTATTATGAGAATTACTTGAATTGTTCTTAATTATGTGTTTTTAATCCTTGGTTTAATAGTCCTAGGTATTGATTCAAGAATTGGATGTGCTTAAAGCAGAGGAGCAAAAGTCCCTGTGATAAGAGTAGATCTACCATAATTAAGCGGAGTTGCATGCAACCCTAGACATAGGGCGACATAAATCTGCCGGATTAGGGTCAAACCTAATATAGGGAACCATAGATCGAATTAATGCAACCTAGGGAGTTAATTAATGAAGGAACTTTAATTAACAACTTAGGCCTAGTTGCTCTTCACCTCGACGGAGGGTTTAGCATAGATTAGGGATCTCTACGGATCAAGTCAAGTAAATAACTCGTATAATTCAAGAAAATAATAACAGGTGAAGTCTAGGTGGATTCTCTCTTAAGTATTAATCATATCAATTAGCTTTTCCCTAAAAGTTCTTCCCAATTTATTTTTCCTGCTTTTCTTAGTTAGTTTTAGAGTTAGTTTTAAATAAGCCCTCACTTAATTTTTAGGTTAAATAATAGAAAGAAAGTGAGTAATAGTACTTTCGGTTCCCTTGGGTACGATACTCGATCTTATCACTAGACTATACTACTGTCGACAGGTGCGCTTGCCTTAAAAACGTCGTGATATTAGTCAGTTTAGGTTTGATCAAGTTCTTTATAAATTTTATTACTTCATATCACGCCGATATCAAGGTTACATGTCAAAACAGGTGGAAGCCCAAGCCTTACGTACTAATGATGCTAGAATGGTAGTACGCTTTCTAAAAAAACTTTTCTTTCGATTTGGAACACCTAGGATAATTATCAGTGATAGGGGTACTCATTTTTACAATGCTCAATTTGAAAAAGTTTTAAAGAGATATGGAGTACACCACAAAACAACTACCCCTTATCATCCACAACCAGTGGCCAAGTCGAAGTAACAAATAGAGAGTTAAAATGCATCTTAGAGAAAACAGTAGAAACAAATAGGAAAGATTGGTCAAGAAAAGTAGATGATGCTTTATGGGCCCATAGAACTGCATTCAAAACACCCATAGGAACGTCTCCTTATAGACTTGTCTATGGAAAAAGTTGTCATCTGTCATTTGAACTCGAACATAAAGCATTTTAGGCTATTAAATTTTTAAATCTTGATTTTAAACTTGTAGGTGAGAAACGACTAATGCAACTAAACGAGCTGGATGAATGGCGCTGCAATGCTTACGAAAACTCATGATTATACAAGGAAGCCACAAAGCAACGCCATGACAATCGGCTGAAACAACCTAAGCAGTTCAAAACCGGTGATCTTGTCTTACTTTACAACTCAAGGCTTAAGCTATTTCCTGGAAAACTTAAATCAATGTGTTCAGGTCTATTCACTATTCAAACTGTCTTTCTATGACAGCCCAAATTTGACCCTAGTCGGATTGTGGTTTCGGAACCACGGAACCGAGTTAGAAAAGTATATGAATGTTATATCTTGTGCTTAGTATACTTGAATTTGCATATATGATAAAATAATATGAGAATTGGATTAATGGTATATTTATTTGATTGAAATGGACTTGGTTGAGAAACTTAGAAAAATAAGGTAGTTAAATGTTGCATTGGCCGAATGTAATGTCTTGAATTATGGGGTGTTGCATGGTAAATAAACCCTTTTCATTTTGATATACGGTAGTGGTAGTAAATGACATCATTTTATGCATTTTATATTATAAAATCATTAAAGTTAAAATGCTTGTTAATAAAATAAACTATAATAAAATAGGTGAGTGGAGATAAAAACTATGTTTTTATGTTTATATTTTATCTTTGCCGAAACCACATAAAAAAATGAGAGAAGAAGCTAAGGTTTTTGGCTTTAGCTTTTAATCCATTCAAGGTTTGTTTTCTTGAAAATTTTCTTGGTAAATATGGGAATTGAAGATGTTGATAGGTCCTTAGCATAGCCCATGTACAAAATTTTGGGATTTTGTTTAGTTAACCATTCGACCATTGATGTAAATGAGAGTTTGGATGAGATTTTGATGTTTTGGTTGGGATATGGTTGTATTTATATTGAGCTTGTAAAATTTGGTTAATGGTGCCTTATAATGAGCATGTACATTTGGTTAGGAGTTAAATCTTGAAGATTTGGTGTGTTATGCCAAATGCCAAGGTAAAAGGTTGAATGAATGCATTTTTGTTTAGAGAATTATGCATTCGACTAGGAGCCCATGTTTCCTTAAATGACATTTTTGATGTTTTAATATTATGATGTTATAGAAGATGAATGTTTAAGTTCTAATAATTATTTTTTTATGTTTGCCAATTGATAATCGGCTAAGTAGTTAAAGTGTATTTAGATATTTCTTTCTTGTTTAAGTAACCAAATGTGGAATTGTTTTAGGAAATAGTTTAGCTTAATATGAATTTAGATATTTGGAAAAAAAATAAAAAAATGAATTGTCATGACTAGTATAAGTTATGAAATCAAAATTTTGCCATGTATGTGATGTTAGTTAATGATTTGGGTATTGGTAATATTGTAATGTGAATAAAAAGTGTGATTGCTGTACATTTTATAAATTAGAAAAAAATTTACCATTTATAAGTACATGGATGCCATTGCCGAATACACTTATTGAATAGCCAAATTTATTGAATTTTCAAGCTCAAGAGCATAAGGGGGCAAACTCGGATTGAGCAAAAACGAAGGTAGTCGAGTAGTCGATATGGCCGTACGATAACTGTTGAGGTAAGTTCTTAAGTATTAAGTTCGATTATATATACGATTATAGTTTAAATAAATCTATAAATGGGGAAAGATGAGTTTATGTGACTAGCTTGTATAAATGACATATGAAATTTTAGAGAACAAGAGTAAATAGAATGGGTATTATTTTTTAGAAATGGCTAAATGTGATAGCCGAATGTATTTGGAATCAATATATGGAAATGGTATTTCAATAAATTATGTGATGAAATTACCGAAGGTATTATGAGATGAATTGTGATTTAAATGTTATAAAGTGAGTGAAACTACTAATGTGATTGGGAAATTGAGGAAGGGAAATTGAGATCTTAGTAAGTTTTGAGTATTTAAGTCTATGATATGATTGAGTATGACATGCTAAGTACATATTAAAAGAATCATGACTTTATTGTATTTAATTGTTTATAGCCGAATGGCTATTATGAATTATAGATAAGTTATGTATATATGTGATTTTGCTAATGGCTACTATGAAATGAAGATGTAATTGAAGTGGTATCTATATATATATGTGATATGGCCGAATGGCTCTTATGAAATGAAAATAACTATATTGACATGCGAATAAGTTCGAATGAAGTAATACCTCATTAATGTGTTTCTGTTGTGGGGAAACCGAAAGTATATGAATAGATGTGTATAAAACTTTGTGAATTGACTATGGTGATATATTCGGGCTTAAAGTCCCGTAGGCTTCGTGCTGGTAATATATCCAGGCTTAAAGTCCCGCAAGCTTCGTGCTGGTAATATATCCAGGCTTAAAGTCCCACAGGCTTCGTGCTGGTGATATATCCGGGCTTAAAGTCCTGCAGGCTTCGTACTGGTGATATATTCGGGCTTAAAGTCCCGCAGGCTTCGTACTGGTGATATATCCGGGCTTAAAGTCCCGCAGGCTTTGTGCCGGTGATTGAATTTGGGTTTTATACTTAGCAGGCCAAGTGCCGGTGATTTTAATAAAAGTATATGGCTACGAGATCATGCGTTAAGATGACAAATTGAACTCGTATTAAACAATAAGTGACTCAGGTATGTGATACTTACCTTTTGATGTAAGAATGACTCGGAATGGATTTTGATTATATTCAATTGTGAACATTGAGTCGTGTGAAACTATTCTTAGAAGTATACCAATTAGGTATGTGGTTACGAAATGAGAAGGTATGATTTAAAGGTAGAAATGGTATTGTATCATAGCTCAAATTGAGCGAATACTTATTGATATTGAGATCTTGAAGTGTTCATGTTTATATAAATTTGGAAGTAATTAAATGACCTACTATTAGTGCACATGAGTGATTATATATATATCCAGCCCTTGCGAAATTATATGCTAGAAGGCATAAGTTCTATGCATATGTGTTTTTAGTCATTGAAATTAAATGATGATATAGTACCTTAAATTAACTCTATTGAGTTGAGTTAATGAATGATTTTGTGGTATATGATGATGCGATTGTATGACACCAAATCTTAAGTAAATGAGATGTCAATATATATATATATATATATCTATATAAGTGAATGAGCATTAAGATCCTCTATACATTCGGCCAATGTGTGAAATTATGTGCAGATATTGATTTTCCTATGAAATATGAATTTGAGGTTAATTGAAATTGTATGCTAAGTGTGCATTGTGTGCTTGTGAATATTCAGCCATTTTGGACATTATCATGAAAGTATATGTGGTAGCAATGTGATGTGATTATTGAAATTATAGTTCGTTATGGAGCTCTAGATTGACTTCATCGAATAGAAGAAATGATTGATAATTGGTATTGGATGAAAACATTTTGTGATATCAAACTCAAGGCCAAAGAAATGTCAATTAAACTATGTGCAATTTATGGGTAGGCTTATTCGGCCAAATGAGATTTCACTTAGATATTGTATATGAGATAAATATACTTAATTCAGTATAGTTATTTGTTTTACTTAAGACTTACTAAGCTTATGAAAGCTTACTTTGAACGTTATGTTTCTCTGTTTTATAGATTTGTGACTCTTACTACCCGCTCGAGGATCGTCAACATTTCGTCACACTATCTACTATTGTGTTAACCACATGATTTAGACTTAGCTTATGGCATGTATAGGATAGACTATAAGTAGGATGATATGTTGACTATTGTATATAAGCCATGTGAATATGGCATCTTTTGGAAGTTTACCTTTATAAGTTTAAATTTGATCTTTGTTTGTGTATAGCATTTTTATAAATAAATGATCTTTTATTTAAGAAAATGTTCAAAATTTTACTGTTCTGATCTGTTTTCCTAATTTCCAGTAACGCCTCGTCCTATCCCGGCAACGGTTACGGGATAGGGGTGTTACACTTTCCATACGGCGCAATTGAGGTAACTCACCCAAACCACGACACTTTCAAGGTAAACGACCATCGGCTTAAACATTATAGAGGTGAGAATTTCAAAGATAATAGGGAGGAGCTTCAGCTCTACAAACTCCCTTCGTGATACATCCAGGTAGAGTCGAGCTTAGACTCTAAATAAGCACCTCTCGGGAGGTAACTCGAGCACTAACTTAGTAACTTTTATTTCAGTCTTTTAAAACATCAACTAACCCTTTCGAATGTAGGAATTTCGGACCACACGGCTATGCCCACAAACGTGTCCAAGCCCGTGTGGACATTATGAGCAAAGACACGGCCGTGCACCTTGGCCGTGTACAAGCAGGGTAAAATTTTCTCTAAAAACATGGGCTACGACAAATCGCCACGGCCGTGTGATATGGCCGTGGCCAAACATATGAATTCAAACACGGGCCTCGATAAAGTGCCACGCCAGTGTCCCCGAACCTGGGCCAACACTGTCAACTGAGACACATGCTTAGACTCGTAGGACACGGCCGTGCGATACAGCCGTGTGATCCATACATGGGAGTGTGACATGCCCGTGCCCCAAGACCGTGGTTGACACTGTCAATTCAGACACGAACGGCCGTGGGAGAAGCGAACATTGTAGGACACGGACGTGCGATACGGCCGTGTGGCTCAACACGCCCTAGGTACATGGGCGTGTGTCACAAACCTGGCGCGCCAAAATCACCGATTTTTGAATCATACGGGCAAAACCTAAGCCACACGGTCATGTGCCACGCCTGTGTGACCTAAAATCTATATGAAGGGGCCACTATTCATCATCTTCCTTCACTTAAAACCCTAAATCCTCCCACCCAAAACCCACTCCAAACCTCACCAGCGCCGCCGCCGGACTCCAAAGCTCCTCCACGATCGTGCCACCCGTACCACGACTGTGCTCCACCTCATTAATCACCCATTCGGTTCTATTTTCTTAATTTTCTCTTTAGTTTTTAATGCTTTTATCTATTTTTATGTTCATAATATGTATTATTTCATTTTTTCACTAGTTTTAGGGAATGAAATTCATAGATTTAGAATGAACCATCTAGAATATCATAGAAAGTTTCATGATACCATGCCATCTAGACTCACATTTGGTTTCCACTTTTTCCTATTTAAACTAACATACATCTAGTATAAATTCATACCTATGCCTCTTAAGTTTGATATCATGTTAAGATGAATAAATTGTTTAGGTTAGTGAAATCCACATCTCATTTCAAAATATTTTGTTTACATTAACATTTAAGCATAAATACTTATTACTATTAGTCTTTATAATTTAATTTAAATTTTTTAGGACTAATGTATATCATTTTGTTTTTAGGCACTATGTCGCCTTCACACAGTAAGAGAACTGCCGCCCCTGCTTCAAAGAAATGCAAGGGGCCAGGTGGTTCATCCTCGTCAAGACCTACAGCCGAAAGCCGACACCCGTTCATTACATTTCCACAACACTCCCAAGAGGAGTTATTTCAGATCCTCCGAGCTCGCCCTCTAGGAGCTGGCAGATGCATCGATTGGGCCGCCCTAGAGCGAGTCCAACTCGCTGATGCCATTCGGGCCCTACTGTCCACTGACCAGTGAGGACAATTTTTCAACATCATCGAACCTATCTATCTTGATGATCCGGGTACTATTTAATTCTGACTCGGTGGATTGGTGCGTCAGCTAAGCATTCCCAGATTTGGAATCGCAATAGGACTCTACACGGATGAGTTCATAGCCGACGAGGATTTTCCCACACTTCCCCGTCGCATCCATATCACATCAGTTAACTGTTGGTGTGCTCTCGCCCCAGGGCATCCCACATATGACCCTAATCGCACTAAAGCGACCGCCCTTGCCCCATCCTTGAGGTACCTTCACGCCCTCCTCGCACATACTTTAACGGGCAGACGCGAGAGCACCGACATTTTCAACACACACGATGCCTACTTCTTATGGAGCATGGCAAACGCGCACACCATCAACCTAGCCTTCTTCATTGCCCATGCCATCTAGCACCAAATGGAAAGGCATCGTAGGGAAGTGATTTCTATAGGCCGGTACATCACACGGTTAGCCCGCAACTTCAGGCTACTCAATACCGCAGCCCAGACATCCTCATACAGACTAATCGGCCAGATGTCCCCTCAGGGCATCCAAACTATGCTCCACATAAGGATGATCTAGCGCAGAACAGTGCAGACCCCCTACAATACCGACTCATCCAAGGGGCCGAGGATCCAGAGGACATTTCTGATGATGTCCCACCACCACCACCACCGGAGGAGAGCCCAGTTGAGCCATCACCACCTCGCCAACCAGTTCATGCGGCAGCTTCTCACGCTGACTTAGCTGAGCGCTTCACACGATTCGAGCAACAATTTTTTCAAAGATTTGATCACATTGATGCCACTTTAGCACAAATTTGTCAGCATCTTCATATCGCACCACCTTCCCCACCTTACGGACTATCTGAGAATTAGAGATTTCTATTCCTCTTAACTTTATTTTTATCTTAATTTATATTTTTACTCTGATCTCTATTTTTACCTTCTCCTTTCTTCTCTTTTATTTTCCTTTTTCCTTTTACTTTTATTTTTAGTTCACCTTATCTTTTTCATTATTTGAATTCTAGTATTGTAGTATTGTTAGAACTTAATTTGTTTTCTTTCTTTATTATTAGTTATTTCATATCGGCCAGCCTTTAACAAACATATTCTGTTAATCCAAATTTCCCACAATTGATAAATGCTTTTGCAGTTTCAAAGGAGCTCTACAACTCATATCCATATGTAAATGGGACAACCCTGCCACAACTGCCGGCTCTTCCAATTCCAATCTCTGTCTCACAAATTCATCCAAAATTTAGGGAGTTTCATGCCTTTCCCTATCTTATGATCTTATGCTTCTATTGCTACTAATGTATCTTTGTACATTGAGGGCAATGTACATCTTAAGTGTGGGGGGAACTTACTTTCAGTTATTATATTTTCTTTGAAATCCCTGAAAATTTTTACAACTAACATTTTGCATTGTTCTCTAAATTTTGAATTCTCACTTTCACTCTTTGCATTATCTTCAATCTCCTGTTATGAATTAATTCTGATCGAATTTATAATTTTTATTGATGTGTTGAGAATTAAGACATAGGCGTTTGTACTGTGATATCAAGCATGATAAGTTGAAATTTTTGAGAATCTAAATTTTTTTCATAAGTTATTTTCCCTAATTTTAGATATTATCTTGAGATTTGAAATTTGCAGGATTGACATCAAAAGTCATAATTCTGGTGAGATTTTTGAGCCTTTTGAGCATACATTCTTTTGTGCTCACCTTTATTGTTGCTTTGAGTGAGTCAATACTGATTTGTTATTCTAGAACTTGCTTCGATTATACATGTCGAGACCACATCATTTGATTTGATACACTGAGATGATAAAGGCACCTAGGATTTAACCCACTTATTCCATAAAAGCCTACCTCCACAAATTAACCCCTAGTGAATCCCATTGAGCCTAACAACCCATTCTTTGACTTACCTCTAATATTAACCCATAACCCATTTTTGTTGAATTCCATTCAATTACTTTGATACCTATTTTTGTCGAGAGTTGAGTTGAATTATTATCTAGCTTTATTCTCTTTTCCAGATTGTAAAGTTTGTAAATGAATTGTACTTGAGTTGTTCTTAAAAAAAATGATACAGTTGTAATTCATAGTTTAACATTTTTGCATATTTCTATTTTAAGGCTACCAAGGCTAGAATGATGTCATCATAAAGCTTAGCTCCAGGAATATGTTCCAGTGATAGAGATTTTTCTAGCTAGATAATTTTTTAGTTAAATCTTAATTATAATCCTCTTTTTCAGCTTGTGACAACACCGTTAACCAAAGCCCCATTACAACCATTGAAAGACCTTTTGATCGATGTGCCATATCAATCTATAATGGTGGAGATTTGATTTTGTTACAAGCCTATGGTAATAACTCTTTAGGTTGACCAGAGAGTACTTAATTCTTGAACCCTAAACACTTTGAGTGGATAGAGTGAATCCTTAGTAAGGATGTCAATCCTTGTTGATTTTGATTGAGAGATAATTACTTAGGAGAAGGGAGAAAACCTATGTTTCGATGATAAAATTCTCAACTTAGAGTAATTGAATCTTTAATGTTCTTCTGATTGAATTTTCATTGTATGAATACTTGTGAATTAGTTTGAAACATTATTGATAAAGATTGTAAGTTGAGAAGAATGATTCTTGATTGTGGGTTGAGATCTTGCTTGAGGACAAGCAAAGGCTTAAGTGTGGGGGTATTTGATAAACGGTAAATTATACATATTTTTACCTCATGCTTAGCTTAATTTCTGGATGAATTATCATTGAATTTGTGGAAATTGGTGCTCTTAATCCTTCTATTTCATGTTTTATACTCAGGAGAGCACAGGTAAGAGAAAAGAACGAAAAACAGGTCGAAAATAGAGAAAATGGGCCAAAGTGTAAAAACAACACGGCCTAAGGATTCACAACACGACCGTGTCCCACGGCCGTGCCACATAAAGTCCAACACGGCCCAACCCCGACAAGGACGGCCAGGTGACACGGCCATGCCACCATCAATAGTTTCACACACGGCCTCTTGTCGATCTACACGAGTGTGGCACACGGGCGTGTCCCTGTCATAAGGAAGTGCGATTTCACTTGGAAAAGGATGCTTAGAGGCTAAAAAAGGCATTCCAAAGCTCTATATAAAGACCCTAGGGGGCAACTACAAAGGTGTGCTTTTCTCTCCTCAAAAGGGCGCTTTATTTCTACCAACACAGAGAGTGGAAGCAAGGGATTACTCCAAGGGAAGCCGATTGATTCATCCTAGAAGCCGAATTTTATATCAAGACAGAGGATCTCCCTTCAATCCTTCAGGGGTTTTTGGGTTCTTGATGTTTTGTTATCTTTATTCTTCTGAGATGTTTTCTTTATTAACTATGAACTAAATCCCCCAAATACTTGAGGGGGATGAAACCTAAGATGGATCTTATTATTATTTTATCTTGAGTTATATGATAAATACTTGAATTGTTCTTAATTCTTGTTTTAATAATCCTAGGTATTAATTCAAGTATTGATGTGCTTATTCAGAGGAGTAAAAGTCCTTATTTAAGAGTAGATCTAGCATAATTAAGCGGAGTTGCATGCAACCCTAGACATAGGGCGACATAAATTTTCCAGATTAGGGTCAAACCTAATAAAGGGATCCATAGATCGAGTTAATGCAAGACTAGGGGTTTTAACTAGAAAGAGATTTCAGTTAATCAACCTAGGGTTAGTTGTTCTTATCCTCGACGGAGGTATTAACATAAGTTAGGGATCTCTACGGATCAAGTCAAGTGAATAAATCGTCTAGCTCAAGAATTGATAACAAGTGAAGTCTAGGTGGATTCTCCCTTGAGTATTGCCCAAATCAATTAGTTTTTTCTAAAAGAGTTTTTCCCCAATTTACTTTTTATGCATTCATAGTTAGTTGTAGAATTAGTTTAGTTAGTTGTAGAATTAGTTTAGTTTCATAAAAACCCCTTTTATTTTTAGGTTAAATAATAGAAAGGAAGTAAGTACTAGTACTTTTGGTTCCCTTGGGTGCGATATTTTGGTCTTGCCACTAAACTATACTACTGTTCGATAGGTACGCTTTCCTTAAAGTTGTGATAATAGTTAGTTTTTGGTACAATCATTATTATAAATTTTATTACTTCATATCACGCATATCAGTACTAACCTATTTCTTTTTCTCATCATTTTCTCACTCGTTGCACCATTAAAATAGGAATCAGACATATGAACCTTTTCATCGATAAGCACCTATACCATTGCCCATAGCCAAATCAAGGTAGCTTATCCCGGAGTACCTATAGCATGGCCCGTAGCCAAATCAAGGTAACTCTCACATAATACCTATACCATGGCCCCGTAGTGAAATCAAGGTATTACTCGCACCCACAGTGCCAATATCATGGCCCGGAGTAAATTTTAACCTAGTGACATGTCACTAATAATCTGAAACTAATCCTGCGATTCAACCAAGCCTTCTCACTTATTATTTTCATCACTATCCATATATGTAACATCAATTTCTCTATATTCACCTCCTCGAGGTTTCATTCATAACAATTCATATGATAATAATGCATTTAACAACATTTAAATTGAAATTACTACTTATGAACTTACATCGACTGTGATTTGTCAAAAAGAGTCAATTACTCGTCGACTTTCGATTTCCAACGACTTAAGTCCAAATTTCACTTTTCTTGATCTATGCGTATTAAAATTAACTCATTCAATCACACATTCAATCAATTCAATCCAAGGACACACAATTAGGGCATTTTACAAAATAGCCCTCACATTTTCACATTTTTACACTTAAGTCCCTATTTCATAAAATCATCAAATACACATAATTTCATTTTAATCAAGCATAGCCAAATTTCTCTTTAGTCCATTCAAGCCCACATCTTCATAAATTTCTCATTTTAGTCCCTCAAAATACCCTTTCTCAATTTAGCCCAAATTAGCTAAATTCACCAAAAATCCAAAGACAATACATGTTTATCAAACACATATTTTTCATTTATCACCAATTATCATCATCAAGCACTATGTGTGCGTACATTCCTAAGCTTGATATAGCATTATGTGTGCATGAATGTGAGAAAAGAAACAACTATATATGTGAGTAAATTATAAAGAAAGGTAATGGTTCATTGTGTGCAAAGGAAGTTAAGTTGATGTATGCGGTTTGAGTAGTATAAATTACACGTTAATGGAGATATGTGCAATAAGTATGGTTGTAATGATTTGTTTAAAGATGATAAATGATATGAGTATACTGGATTTATGTGAAGCAAAGTTGTAAGAATGGCACGGTATACATATATATATATATAACCTTTGGATGGTAAACTTAACATTTGCTTTTATCTGTCCTAAATCCATTATACCAAATTGATTGATTATACTATTGCTTATGACTTACTGAGTTAATAACTCATTTTCGTGTGTTTATTGATCTTGATTAGATAAGGATTTGCGAAAAGCTCGGGGCAGTTCCTTTCGAAGCCATCGCACCTATCAACTACATTTTGGTACCTTGATAACGGTTTTAAATTTAACAATATGGCATGTAATAGCTATACTTTATTTTGTGACTTAACGAATTGAACCTTTTGTATATAATGCCATGCGAATATGGCTTATAAATAGTTATAAAGTTTGCAATATTTGGGCTAATCTGATCTAGTAACGACATGTATCTTTGAAATGGAATATACTCGTTTTGCGACTTGCATAATGGTTTTGGTCTATATACTTATGAATGATGCACCTATTTTATGACTAATTTGATCAAAATGCACATAACTTTCGTGATTAATGAAATGGTAATAGAAAATGATTCGGTTGTATGTTCTTTTGACATTCAGCTAGTGGTGAAGTTTGGGATCACATGGATATTATGATTTTATTTAGTTAATGTTAGCCTTTGAACTTTAAGCTTTATATTATCACCTATTTGCATGCGTATACTTAGTTTGCAACTCATGGAAATTTTTCTTATAGAAATTGAAATATTCTTGATGAATTATGTGTTATATACATATATGCTTAATGAATGGAATAGCAAGATAAATTGTATAAGCTGGGTTGAGTTCATTATGTTTTGTAACCCTACTCCAGCGATGGATACGGTATAAGGATGTTACATCATGACAGTGGCCAGAGTAAAGCCCCTTCTTCCAAGGTCTTGTGTTCCCAATAACAACAACCAAAACCATCAACTATATATGATACATAACAAAGTATCCCCTAAATTACAATATATTTCATAAATAACAACATTCTCTAACAATTACCAAAACCAAACTATTTACTCAAATTCCTAATGAAAAACACAATTTTCTAACCAAATATTCAAAGTCTTATTGGAACTCAATTTTGTAAAAATTCTTAAAAAAATGTAAAAAATTTGTTAATTAAAAATTGTAAAATAATTTTATGATTTTTAATCAACAAATTTTAAGAACTTTTACAAGTTAGGTTTCCAATAGGACTTTGAGTATTTGGTTAGAAAATTGTGTTTTTCATTAGGAATTTGAGTAAATAGTTGATGGTTTTAGTAGTTGTTAGAAGCTTATAGGAATAATCGATTAAAATTTTAGGAAAAATAGAGGAGAGAGAATGGAAAGGGAAAATTGAATAAAGAATGAAAGAATAAAAGAATAAAGAAAGAAACAATTAAAAAAATCAAGTGCGAAATAGATGAGTATAATAGTAGAATGATTTTTTTCGTTAATCTTTTTAATATCAATGACCAGCTTGAAAAAAAAAATTTAGAATAGCCAAAATAAAAATGGCCCTATATAGTTAATTTAAAAAATATATATATGAAATACCCTTACCCCGTCTCCTTCGTCGGATTAGGGTTATGGGATATTACGATAGTTAACAAGTCTGATTATACATCAAACAATTCAAAGATTAATTTAAACATCATTAATCAATATTCATTCACTATTCATAGCATACATACAAAAATGAGAATTAAATCGAGCTTACGAAATGCTAAAATCAATTTAAAAACAAGTAGGGACTAATATGAAAAAAATAGAAAAATATGGTAAAAACTAAAAACAGGAGTCACATGGCCATGTGGCCAGGCCGTGTGACAGAGCCCAGACCATGTGGCTCAAAACATGGCCGTGTGGCCAAACCGTGTGACAAACTGTGTTCGTGTTATGTAACTTTTTGATATAGTGTGAACCTGGGTCACACACGACCATGTCACCATGGCGTGTAACAAAGTATGACCATGTGGACAAATCTATACCAAAATTCAAATAGGCCACATTGTCATGTGGGGTGATCATGTGTGGCATATGACCGTGTGACGGACTATGTCACAGATCGTGTGAAACCTGAAATAAACACAAGAAAACGTAAAAAGTAAAAAGCAAAAGACGAAATAAAAATAAACAACGAAATAATTTGAAGGAAAATAAATAAAACTTAGCTCAGCCTTAAGCACGGGTTCTTTCATCTTTGACTCGATCCTCGAAATTAGGTGAACTCCTCTGTTTTCAATAAGCTAGTTATAGCTACCAAGAACGCCTCGGACACCAACTCTTCCTTGTGTAAATTAGTTATGGAACGTCCTATAACTAACCCTTTGCCGAACGAACAACCTACGAAACGTTCGTGATTTAGAACTCCGGCAGCCTTACGTTCTAGAAGAGCCTAGCTCGAACCAATGCCCTCAAATGTCCGGGACATTTAAATCCGGTTACTACTTCCCTTGATGGAACCAAACAGCAATCCCCACTTGGCACGCCAATGTGTTCTCGGAAAACCAATTAGACAATCGATCCTCTCGGAATTCCAACTGTACGTCTAGCCACACTAACTCAAACGATGTCTTTTTTGACTTAGTATCGACTTGACTTTGTGAGTTGATGAGGTCATACTCTTAATCCGAAGAAATAGTAAATACTGAAAATTAGGAGTTAACAGCTCGGGTTTGTATCTCTCGGGTTTTTGACGGGGTTAACACCGGCTTAAAGCTGAAAGGGGTTTAGTGTGACATGATTTTAATCATGCCTGAAGGTTATGGGAAATGAAAGAAATTATATGAAAAATGTGGTGGAAATGGATAGGAAAAATATTTAAAAAGAGAATTAGACAAATTTTGTAAAAAAAAAAAAAACAAAATAATCTAATGCTCAATTGAATTAGGAAAAAGAAAAAGGCAAAGTGGATAATAGAATTCCAAAATGAAATAGGAATGTAAAGACAATGGATGATTTCCTAAGAACTAAAACCCCCTATTTATATAGATGGGGTTTACTAAAAATAGCCTAATTAATAAAATAAAATAAAAATAAAAATAAAAATAAAAATAAACAATTAAAAATAAAAATAAAAATAATATAACAAAATATCTTCCTATTTTTAGTCTTTTACAAAGTCAAAATTATGACTAGTCCTTGGCTTGCTCCATCTTTTCACTTTGGCCTTAAGTCAATAGTTTGTCTTTCAATTCGGCCCCTTTTTGCTTGTTTCCGTCCAATTATGTCCCTGAAATTTATTGAATCATAAAAATACTTAATTAGTAGGGTTCAGTTCATCAATAAACCAAATTAAGCATAGAAAAATATGCAATTTTACATGTTTATCAAATCACCCCCACTTAGCTCATGCTTGCCCTCAAGCATGTTGTTCTTTCAAACATTAGAATTAGTTCGATAATTTATTAAAAATCGGGCCTCTTTTCCAAATCCTCAATCAATGCAAACAACATAGGCAAAAAAATAAATAAATGTTCAAAGTATATATGTTAATCAACAAGTGTCATAAAATTGAAATATGTCAACTAAACAGTTTCGCTAAATTGAGTTTGAATCAAATAATTTGCATGGCATTATTAATCAACTACGCATCAGAAAATTAATAGACAAGATCAAACCTTTTTATGCGAACTAGGATGACAACCCAAGCACCCTATCCCGGTTACTCAGTTCAAATAGTCTTTATTTATTTATTATTTATTTATTCTTCCTTTTTTTCTCTTTTTTTCTTTAAATTTATTTTGAGAGGTTCAGCTAGTGGAATGTTTGTAAGTTATTGACTTGTCACTTGAACCTTTTTACGCGAGACAAGATGACAACCCAAGCACCTTGCCTCGGTTACTCAATTCGATCACGTTTTCGAAACTTCATTCATAGCTTGAAAATTTATTTATTTAATTTATTTATGCACAAGCAAATATATTTATTCAACCAATCAATTCATACGAAAAAAATTCTAGCTACATATACCAATTTTAAATCCTAAATGTCGACCAGTTTATAAACTTGAACATTTAATTCAAAAGACTAAGTATGAGGTTTTAAGGCTCAATGTCAAATAAATTGCCGAAAGAATTCAATGTAAGACTGAATGCATGCAAAAGAGAAAGGCATGTAGCAAAAATTAACATATCAATCCAACCCCCCCACTTAAACTATGCTTGTCCTCAAGCATGTAAAATAAAGTCAGCAGCTCAAATAAATTAAAAATGAAAAAAAAAGTTCAGAACACTCCCCGTGTATTTTAATGACATCATTGGTGTTGAGAGTCGCGACTTTGCAGGATATTGAGGATGGTGGCGACTTGTGTTTCCATTGTGTCAAGTCTAGCTTCGATTCGACTTAAACGGGCCTCCACAGTCAAAGGTTGTTCCTCTTGCTCTCTCGTATTAATGTGTGGATGTTTGCAAAAAACTTTATTTTCCCGAGTAGCCTGTGTACCTAGAGGAACAAAATAACACGAAGTAGGGGTGCCAGCAAGTAATCCCATAGAATCCAAACAATGTTTATCTAGGTGGTCCATACGATATGCACATGTGAAGGTTGCGAAATCAATTTCAGATTCAAAAAGTCGAGAGGCTAAATTTGAAATAAATGATCCAAGTATAAGTGGACGGTTGTAACTCAAAACGGCATGAAAATTTCGTGCAAACCAATATCCTAAATTAACTTTAAAACCCGAATGCATGCACCACAAAAAGAACAGTTCAGTTTTAGTCAAAGTAGCTGATGAGTCATTTCTACCTGAAAAACAAAATGCTAAAAATCGGTGTATGTATTTTAAAGCAGGTTCATGCACCCATAAATCTTTTGTGGTCTTTGGATTATAAAGTTGGTCAGAATTAGTTAAAACACAATAAACATGCTGAGCATCGAAGTTATTGGGAACATTTAAAAGAGCAGAATGATAGGCATCGGATTGAATGTCATTAGGGTCGATGAAACCCATGGCAATGTTAAATTCTGAAACAAACATCCGAAAGACTTTTCCAAGCAAATGAAAGCACACTATATTTTGCGTTTCAACAGTTTGCAATGCATTTATATCGAAGCTAAATGTGGTATAAAACTCATATACTAATTCATAATATGCATCACAAGTAATGTTAGCAAATAGAGTCCAACCAATAGTATCAAAATAATGGAGCACTGTATCATGAATATCTAGAAGTTCAAGAGTAGGGAAATCGATTTGCTTACAGACCGGAAGCGAGCGTTGTCGGATGGCGTTGTATCGTGTTTGTTGTTCCGATGTCGAAAACTCTAGAAATCCTCGCAAACGACTATCGGTAGGAATAACATTTGCTCAACTACTTTAGTACTGCTATGCGGGGGTGTCGATGGCTCATGTGTCGACCGTCGACGACTTCGGGTTTGGCGTCGAGAGACTTGTTCAACAACGGTGGGTGTACGCTCGACATGGACGTTAGAAGTTTCGACTTCCTCTAGGCTGCCCGAAGTGCTTGTGTCGGCTGGGGTTAGACTTCGTCGTCGACGGGTTCTTGGTTGCGCGATCGTTCGTCGTGGAGGAGGTGGAAGAGAGTCGTCATCGGCTAACTCAACGATGGGAGGCGCGAAGAACCGATGTCGATTTCTGTTGAGTGAAACTGGAACATTGTCGGCCGATTGGTTTCGAGTTCGGACCATATTACCGTTTCAGCGTCACAAGGGAGTGGATCTAGACGTGTTCGTCGGCGGCGAGTTACGGTGGCGCATGGCGGTGGGCGCGGCGGCGATCGGTTATAAAGTGGGTTTTTTGGGTCGATTTTTGAAAGGTAATGTGGGAAGTGGGTTTTTAGGCCGATTTTTGAAAGGTGATGTGGGGTTTTGGTTTTGTGGTCGGTTAAGGTGATGGGAGGGTAGTTTTGGGTGTTTGGTGATAGAGAAAAGAAAGAAAAGCTTGGTATTTTGGGTGTAGAAGAAGTGATGGCATGGTGGTGGTTACAGCGAATGGTGGTTCAGCGGTGGTAGTGAGGACCAGTAACGACGGATTTGGGTGGAAGAAAAGAAAGAAAATAAAAGAAAAAGAAAAATAGAGAAGAAGAAGAGAATAGCGGCGATGGTGGAGGGACAGCGACGGCAATGGTGGTGCAACGGGGTAGTGTCGACACAAGGGTGATCGGTGGTGGAGGTCGGCGGTGGCGATCGGCGGTAAAGTGGTAGGGTTTTTGGTTTTTTTTGAAGAAGATGAAGAAGATAAAGATTGGGAATTTAGGGATTTTGGGTGTTTTAGTTAATTATTTTTTTATTTGGTTCATTTTTGGTTTGGTTTTGGGTTTTAGGGAAATGGGTGTGGTTATTGGGTTTGGGTATTTGGGTTTATGGAGTAATTGGGTATTGGGTTATTTTGTGTTTGGGTTATATGGATGGGTAGTAAAATGGGTTAAATTATTGGGTTATTTTTATTGGGTTGGTATTTGGGTAACTTTATTTTTATGGGATGTGGGTGTTTGGATATGGATATAGAATTTCATGAAGGTAGAAATTTTTTATTTGAAGCATGTCGTGCCCACGTCACCATCACTACCTGTACTCACGAAAATTTATGACCTTATTGCCCCTGAAAACACAAAATTGACTAAGTAAAAATAGGAATTAATTATTTATTTACAACCTAAACTCTAAAAAATTAAATAGATAAAAATAGACGGAAATAAATTTGGGATGCCTCCCAAAAGCGCTTTTGTTTAACGTCGTTAGCTCGAGGACCTGTTATTCAAATTTTGGGCTCATCGAGAACAATCTCCTCAACTGTGTGAGTTTGAAAATTCTCGAAAAAGGGTTTTAATCATTGACCATTCACCTTAAAGCACTTTCGTGTCTCTGCACTTTGAATTTCCACTGCACCATTCGCAAATAAATTAGTAATAATAAACGGTCCTATCCATTTGGATCGAAGCTTACCAGCAAAGATTTTTAAGGTGGAGTCGTATAGGAGAACTTTTTGTCCAATTGAAAATTGTTTCCTTGCGATGAACCTGTCATGAAATGCCTTCGTCTTTTCTTTATAAACTCGAGCATTTTCATATGCATCATTTCTGATTTCCTCAATTTCCTGGATGTCTAATTTTCGAGATTTTCTTGCAGACTCCATTTCCATATTACATTGCTTAATTGCCCAAAAAGCCTTGTGCTCTACTTTGACTGGAAGATGGCACAATTTACTACAGACTAGTCGGTAAGGTGACATGCCTATCGGTCCCTTGTAAGCTGTCTTATAAGCCCAAAGTGTGTCATTTAGTCTTAAACTCCAATCCTTTCTGTTCGGTTTAACCATCTTTTCCAGAATAGACTTGATCTCTCGATTTGACAATTCGGCTTGCCCGTTTGTTTGTGGATGGTAAGCAGTGGCAATTCGTTGAGTCACTCCATATTTCTCCATAAGTGCACTTATGAGCTTATTGCAAAAGTGCGTCCCTTTGTCACTGATTAATGCTCGTGGAGTGCCATACCTGGAAAAAATAGAGTTTTTAAGAAAGTCAACTGCGGTCTTAGCATTATCATTGCGAGTGGCTTTCGCCTCTATCCACTTAGAGACATAATCAACAGCTAAGAGTATATAAAAATTACCAAAAGAAGAGATGAAGGGACCTATAAAGTCGATGCCCCACACATCGAAAATTTCACAAATATGAATAGGAGTAAGGGGCATCTCATTTCGACGACTAAGGTTGCCAACTCTTTGGCACTTTTCACAAGTTTTACAGAATAAAAAGGCATCACAAAATATGTTTGGCCAAACTAACCCACATTCGAGAATTTTGTGTGTGGTGCGTTTAGGTCCAAAGTGCCCTCCGCATGCATAAGTATGACAAAAAGTTAAGATAGATTGTACCTCTGTTTCTGCTACACACTGTCGTATTACCTGATCCGAGCAATGCTTTCAAAGGTAAGGATCATCCCAAATGTAATATCGCGCATCCTTTTTTATCTTATCTTTTCTAGACCTTGGTAATTCTGAAGGAATAGTACCTGTGACGAGGTAATTTACTATGTCTGCATACCAAGGATGAACTACATTTGCTGAAAATAGGTTTTCATCGGGAAAGTTGTCCTTCAATGGTGTGTCGTCTACTGGAATCGGTAATCGACTCAGATGGTTAGCTACTAGATTTTCACATCCCTTTTTATCCTGAATTTCAAAGTCGAACTCTTGTACGAGTAGGATCCACCTGATCAGTCCGGGTTTTGCCTCCTTCTTCCCTATTAAATATTTCAAAGCTGCATGATCAGAAAAGATAATTACTTTAGTTCCCAATAGGTAAGATCTAAACTTATCTAAAGCAAACACAACAGCTAATAATTCTTTCTCGGTGGCTGTGTAATTGCTTTGGGCAGCATCCAAAGTCTTCGAGGCATAGTAGATAACATGAGGCTCTTTCCCTATTCTTTGGCCAAGAACAGCTCCCACACTTTGGTCACTCGCATCACACATGATTTCGAATGGGAAGTTCCAATTTGGTGGCTACACTATGGGAGCGGTGACCAATTTCTTCTTCAGCACATCAAATGCGTCTTTACAAGTCTGGTCAAATTCAAATTCTTTATCTTTTTGTAACAGACTGCAAAGTGGTCGCGCGATTTTCAAGAAGTCTTTCATAAATCGTCTGTAAAATCCTGCATGGCCAAGAAACGAACGAATTTCCCTCACTGATGAGGGGTAAGGTAACGAGTTAATAATATCCGTTTTTGCCTTATCGACCTCGATTCCTTTCGAGGAAACTATATGAACAAAATTAATCCTTTGTCAACCATGAAATGACATTTCTCATAATTTAAAACAAGATTAAATTCTAGGCATGTTTGTAGTATCTTAGCAAGATTATTGAGACATTCGTTAAAAGAGTTACCGTAAACCGTGAAGTCATCCATAAAGACTTTAATGATTTTCTCAACGTAATCGGAGAATATGCTCACCATGCATCTTTGGAAGGTGGCTGGAGCATTGCAGAGTCCAAATAGCATTCATCGATATGCAAACATTTCGAAGGGACACGTGAAAGTCATTTTGTCTTGATCCTCCGGAGCCACTGGAATCTGGAAAAATCCTGAATACCCATCGAGACAACAATAATGAGTCTTACCAGCTAACCGCTCGAGAATTTGGTCTATGAAGGGGAGCGAAAATGGTCTTTCTGGGTAGCTGCATTCAATTTTCTATAATCGATGCAAACCCTTCATCCGTTCTGGACTAGTGTAGGAACCAGCTCATCTAATGGATTTTTCACCACTGTCACGCCAGTTTTCTTGGGCACGACATGAACCGGGCTAACCCAATTACTGTCAGAAATTGGGTATATCATTCTAGCGTCTAATAGTTTCTGAATCTCCTTCTTTACTACCTCCATCATGGGTGGATTGAGGCGCCTTTGAGCATCTGTTTGGTTTCGCGTTGTCATTGATGGAAATTCTATGCATACAAGTAGATGGACTTAGCCCTTTTATGTCGGCTATCGTCCAACCAATAGCTTCTTTATAATCTCTCAGCATACGAGCTAGACTTTCCTCCTCGTCTTTGGTTAACTTGTTCGACACTATCACCGGTAAGGTGTCTTTCTCTCCCAAAAAGACGTACTTAAGATGGTTCGGTAACGCTTTAAGCTCCAAGGTCGGTGGCTGCAAAACCGAAGGCAACATTTTGGTTTGGGAAGGTAATAATTCAAATTGGTTACCTCGGTTTATCAACAAAGGTTGCATTTCCAAGTGATTGAAAACTTCTTACAACAGATCTTCAATGATTGCGAATTCCTCGAGATGATGTAAAACATCCATGTCAATGCTTCTGCAAAGGACAATTTCCAACTCATCAAAGTCATGATATTCAGAATAAGATTGAGTTAAACAATCTAAAATATCGATGCTAGAAATATTTAATAGTGAGTTAGGATGACCCATGGCCTCGTAAACGTTGAATTTCATGATTTTGCCATCAAATTCTATGGTCAGCATCCCGATTTGAACATCGATTTTTGCGTTTGCGGTACTTAGGAATGGCCTTCCAAGCAAAATGTCAGACAAATTAGTTGAATTATCATCTTCCATGTTAATAATGAAGAAATCTGCAGGGAAAACTAATTTGTTAAGTTTAACAAGGACGTTTTCAAGCAGCCCTTCGGGATAGATAACTGACCCGTCTGCCAACTGAATTATTACTCCTGTTTCTTTTAAAGGACCCGCGTTAATCAGCTTATAAATAGAATAAGGCATAACATTAATGGAAGCCCCTAAATCACACATGGCTTTCTTAATGCCTACATTACCTATCTCACAAGAAATAGCAAACATACCTTGGTCCTTGTATTTAGGCGGAACTTTCTTTTGCAGTACTACGGAGACATTTTCTCCTACATTTACTCTTTCGTTACCTACTAACCTCCTTTTGCTAGTACACAACTCCTTGAGGAATTTTGCATAACGAGGGATTTGTTTGATAGCATTGAGTAAAGGGATATTTACCTCCACCTTTCTGAATGTCTCGAGAATTTCTTTTTCCTCCTTCTCTTTCTTATCCCTTGTAAGCCTCCCTGGAAAAGGAGGTGGCATCACAACTGGTCTCTGAATTTCTGATTCTGGCCTGGCTATTGGATCGGAAATCTGCTTCTCCCGTTCCTTGTCTTGCCCATAACTTTTGGTTGGAACTGTTTCTAGAACCTTTCCGCTACGAAGAGTTATTGCACTAGCATTCTACTGAGGGTTAAGCTCTGTCTGGGAAGGTAATTTACCTTGAGACTCCAAGTGATTAACTGCCATAGAGAGTTTACTAACCTGATTAGTTAACTCTTGTATTGATGCGTCTGTCCTCTGTTGATATTTTGCAGCATCGGCAGCAAGTCTTTCTACAATAGCTTCTAGAGATGTGCTCAGCTTGTGTTGTTGTTGTGGTGGCTGCAGAGGTCCCGGTTGGTATGGTGGATTATATCGGGGATTAGCTCCATAATTCAGGTTGGGATGATCCTTCCACCTGGGATTGTAGGTGTTGGAAAAAGGATCATAGCGTCTTTACGGAGGTCCTGGAAAACCTCCAATAGCATCAACATGTGCCGTTGAATTGTCGTTAAGGATTGGGCACAAATCTGTCGGGTGTTCAGACGTAGTACAAATTCCACATAGTGGGGTCAAACTCTTCTTTTCTGAAAGCAAAGATTGAACAACATTCGTAAGCTTATCTAATTTATCTTCTAAAGTTGAAACGTTTACCACATTAACTCGTCTTGTCGGTTCCGAATTTGGCCGATATTGTTGAGAATTTGCCGCCATGGTGGATATTAGTTCTCTTGCCCTTTGAGGGGTCATATTGACAAGCGTCCCCTCCGCTAACAGTGTCGATCATCTTCATTTCCATAGGGAGCAAACCCTCATAGAAATATTGAAGAAGTGATTATTCGGTTAACCCATGTTGAGGACAACTCGCACACAGTTTTTTGTATCGCTCCCAGTAGTCGTAAAGCAATTCACTCTCCAATTGGCGAATTCCCACTATGTCCCTCCTAAGCTCGGTTGCTCGTGACGCTGGGAAGAACCTGTCAAGAAATACACGAGATAAGTCATCCCACGTTGTGATAGAACCGGGAGGTAAGTAAAATAACCATTCTTTTGCTGTATCAACTAAAGAAAAAGGAAAAGCCCGAAGTTTGATTTCATCTTCAGGTACTCCCTGGGGTTTCATGCTTAAGCAGACCATGTGGAATTCTCTCAAGTGAGTGTGTGGATTCTCATTCTTCAAGCCTCAAAAAGTGGGCAAAAGGTAAATCAAGCCCGACTTCAATTCGAAAGGAGTTCCTCCGGTTGGATAGTTGATGCATAACGGTGTTTGCTCATTGGGAGCAGCGGCTAGTTGACGAATGGTTCAGTTTGCCATCCTTTCTAGTTCACCGAGGTTGCCTTTTGTTTCAAAAAGTCATTCGGTCTCAGGTTCAACCTCTTCGACTTGTTTCCCATGTCGAATTACTTCCGCACGAATTACTTCGCTCAACTTTTCAACGTCGAATTCTAGGATCCCTTGTCCTAGCTCAATTCCTGATTTACTTGCATGTTTAAGAGCTTCTGTCTCTTTTCGTCGTGCTCGCGCTGATTTCTCGATCTCTGGGTCGTATTCGAGATCTGCAGATGAAGATCTGGTCATGAAGACAATTTAAAAAATTGTAAGTGTTGCCAGTCCCCGGCAACGGCGCCAAAACTGATGGCTGTCGATTCCACCAATATAAACCTACACCTAATTTGTAAATTAAAGCAGTATAGGGAGTAGGGTCGATCCCACAGAGATTGGGTTTACGAAAAATTGTTTATCTTTCGACCAGATTTTTGTCTGGGCAGTTGTCATGCCCGCGACGTTTGGGGGGAAATATATGAATCCTGAAATAAACACAAGAAAACGTAAAAAGTAAAAAGCAAAAGACGAAATAAAAATAAACAACGAAATAATTTGAAGGAAAATCAATAAAACTTAGCTCAGCCTTAAGTACGGGTTCTTCCGTCTTTGACCCGATCCTCGAAATTAGGTGAACTCCTCTGTTTTCAATAAGCTAGTTATAGCTACCAAGGACACCTCGGACACCAACTCTTCCTTGTGTAAATTAGTTATGGAACGTCCTATAACTAACCCTTTGCCGAACGAACAACCTACAAAACGTTCGTGATTTAGAACTCCGGCAGCCTTATGTTCTAGAAGAGCCTAGCTCAAACCAATGCCCTCAAATGTCCGGGACATTTAAATCCGGTTACTACTTCCCTTGACAGAACCAAACAGCAATCCCCACTTGGCACGCCAATGTGTTCTCAAAAAACCAATTAGACAATCGATCCTCTCGGAATTCCAACTGTACGTCTAGCCACACTAACTCAAACGACGTCTTTTTTGACTTAGTATCGACTTGACTTTGTGAGTTGACGAGGTCATACTCTTAATCCAGAGAAATAGTAAATACCGAAAATTAGGAGTTAACAGCTCGGGTTCGTATCTCTCGAGTTTTTGACGGGGTTAACACTGGCTTAAAGCTGAAAGGGGTTTAGTGTGACATGATTTTAATCATGCCTGAAGGTTATGGGAAATGAAAGAAATTATATGAAAAATGTGGTGGAAATGGATAGGAAAAATATTTAAAAAGAGAATTAGACAAATTTTGTAAAAAAAAATAATAATAATAATCTAATGCTCAATTGAATTAGGAAAAAGAAAAAGGCAAAGTGGATAATAGAATTCCGAAATGAAATAGGAATGTAAAGACAATGGATGATTTCCTAAGAACTAAAACCCCCTATTTATATAGATAGTGTTTACTAAAAATAGCCTAATTAATAAAATAAAATAAAATAAAAATAAAAGTAAAAATAAACAATTAAAAATAAAAATAATATAACAAAATATCTTCCTATTTTTAGTCTTTTACAAAGTCAAAATTATGACTAGTCCTTGGCTTGCTCCATCTTTTCACTTTGGCCCCAATTCAATAGTTTGTCTTTCAATTCGGCCCCTTTTTGCTTGTTTCCATCCAATTATGTCCCTGAAATTTATTGAATCATAAAAACACTTAATTAGCAGGGTTCAGTTCATCAATAAACCAAATTAAGCACAGAAAAATATGCAATTTTACAAGTTTATCATCGTGTGCACCTAAAATATCTTCAAATTCAAGTCATTTCAACTACAATTTCTTAGATTCCAAGCCATACCATTTCTATTCATTTTTACCTATTCAAACACACAAAAACATGCCAAATATACCATATAACATTCAACCTAAATGCCTAACCAATGTGCCCTTGTTGGCACCACAATTCAAATATTAAACCATTTCACATTTATCAATTATTAGCATGTACTTATCATTCATACCATAGCACCTTACCATATTTCAAACCAACCTCACAATGCATGATTCAAATCACTTATGCATACATGAACAAGGTTATACCAAAAGTACCAAATAAGTAACACTTCCACAACATTACACAACCAAAACATAAAACAACAAGATTATGAACAAGTGAACTTTAAAATCCTAGTACATGCCATTTATAACCTAAACCAAAATTATCAAATTTTCTACTGAGTCGTTGAACGAATAGTGTGAGCTTCGACCCGAACTTCCAACCGACCAAACTTCTAATAATCTACAAGAAATCAAACACAACATAGATGAGCAAATCATTACTTAGTAAGTTCATATTAAACATAAACTTTAACTTACTGTAAGGAAAGTAATTTAAACATTTCACAATTTAATTCACAATCAAGGTCATGAGTTCATTTATTTCTTATACACATCACAAGTCTTACAAAGTTAGTGAGTTCATATATATGAAACATGTAACCTTATCATGACATGAAACATATACAAGTAAACGCATTTAAAACTCAATTTAACCATCATATATTCATTTAACATTTCACATTTCGTTTCAAATATTCATATCAAAAGTCTCATTTCATATATCTATTTCCATGTAACAATTTCATATAACCATTTCCATTTACACATCTATCACTTGATGAACCAAATGAAGTAACGTTGGATATGCAGGAACGATGCTCGCACAAGATGTGATTATAAATGCTCACACGAGTTGTGAATTGGGCTTGCTCACATGAGTTGTGAAGAATTTGCAACAAATGTAGGACCTTAGCCATCAGTAGGACATCCATGACCAACACTCGAAACAATAATAACCCTAATGACATGTCATTTGTATCCTAAGCATTCACAAGGTTCATACGGGCCACATTTCATATCCAAATCATTTAACTATATGCACACTATTTCATCACAAGAACTCATCCATATAGTTTCTCATTTTCAAACATAACCATCAACTTAGCTAACACTGCAATTTAGTCCAATTCACCATTTATCATATATCAAGCAATTAAAATCATTCACAACATACATAATAGTTAATAAATCAGAAAAACAACAACTAACTATTTTAACCAATGTACGAACTTACCTAATCAAAAACCGCTACGAACGTGATGTCGATGTTTACTCCGCTAATTTTTTTCCACGATTATTACCCGATTGATTCATTTCTTGATCTAAATAATAATTTTAATTCAATTAACCATTTAAAACAACTTAAACAATTAAAATTATGCATATAAGCCCTTTTATTATCATTTTACAAAATTACCCCAAATTTTACCCTGTATGCAATTTGATCCCCAAACCCGAAACTTTCAAATCGAACACAATTTATCCCAAACCATGCTAGCCAGATTTCCTATAGTCCCTATACAACCCACATTTATCACGTTTTCACAAGAATTTCATGTAACTTTACTATTTTAACAACTTAGTCTTTAAACTTTAAAATCAATCAAAATCACTTTACAAAATAGTCCTATTTAACTATTAAGCTTATAACTCTATCATCAAACTTCAAAAAAACCCTAAAAAACATTAATAGCAAGTTTCAAAATCTTTATCCGTTTCACAAAATAGCCGCTAGACTAGATAAATCAAGTTCTTGATATTCCAAAAACATAAAAATTACAAGAAACGAGTTAGAAATCACTTACTAATTAAAGCTTAAAGGTTGAAAAATGAAAACCCTATTTTTTTCTCTCAACATTCGGCCATGGAAGATAAAGATGAAGATGATGGAAAATATCTTTTGTTTTATTATTTTTAACTTACATAGTTTGGTTTTCTTGTAAATATTAAGACATTTTTAATTAAACCATAATTAACTTATCATTAAGCTAAATTAAACCCTATCAACATGAATGATGGCATATAAATCCACTAGCATAAACACATTTTGGTCTAATTATTCAATTGAACCTTGCTCTATTTAATACTTCATGATAATAGAACTTTTACCTTGTTTACAAATTAATCTTGAAGTCTTAACTAATCAACCAATCACATCCCAAAATTTGGAATTTCGAGGCAGCTAAACGTAAATGCAAAGCTTCTGGATTCTCCCAACTACCATTATTTACCCAAATCTATATTGCTGAGTTGCCAACCTAATTTAAGAGAAACAACATAATATTTCAAATTAAACAGCGGAATACATTGTGAGCACACTTGTCTTTTCAATATGCTCCTATCTCAGGGTAAAAATTAAAGGGAACATCATTCAAACACGAATTAAAAAAAAGGAAGCAACAACTCCCATTTTGAAATGTGATTTCACAATCTTTTCACTGCCATGTGGAATACATACATTCTAACTACCTAACACATGGTGGTAGTTGAGTATAGGGATGGCAAAATCTGAACTATTCGATAAATTATATATTAATTAGCTTCGAATAGAGTAGATTTATTTTTGAAAAAGTGAACGGGTTTAGTCATATTGACTCCCGTTCCGCTCCACTGTCATTCTTAATTGATATGGAGTGGGAATAAGGTAGAGCTCGCTTTTTCTTCTAACAGAAGCACCAAAAGCCTCAGTCATGTCTAGATCCTCATTTCATTCCATTAGGGAGTTTCCAATCAAAATGGGATAGTAATTTTGCAAGGGAAAGCTCGACAACAGCCATACCATATGACATGCCAGGACATATCCTCCTTCCAGCACCAAAGGGAATAAATTCGAAGTTAGCCCCTTTATAGTCAACTGAACTATTGATGAATCTCTCTGGTATGAACCTCTCGGCTTCACTCCAGTAGTTGGAATCTCTTCCAATTGCCCATGCATTAACAATCACTTTGGTCTTCGCTGGTATCTCATATCCATTAATCTCACATCTCTCACTATTTTCTCTTGGAATTAGCAAAGATAGAGGAGGGTGTAATCTTAGAGTTTCCTTTATAACCAACTTCAAGTTCTTCAATTCATGAAGGTCTGATTCGTTGACATCCCCTGTTCTATCATAGACTTGCCTAACCTCAGCTTGCGCTTTTTCAAGGACTCTAGGATTTTTCATTATTTCCGACATTGCCCATTCTACTACAGTTGAAGATGTCTCAGTCCCACCAATGAACATGTCCTGAAAAGAATATCAACTTGGTTAAAGTACAAAACATGTTCGTATTGCTTTCAAGCAACTGAAGAAAGCGAAGTCTCATATATTTGAATACTAAATAAAAGTTCCTTTGCGATTGTATCATCCTCAAGCTTGATATTATTTGATCTTTGGGAATGCAAAGGTACGGGACAATATGCGAGCAAATATAAACAAGCAAGACATGAGATATAAAATACTAACCAGTATAACAGCTTTGATGTTGTCAGTCGTTAAGGGAAATTCAAGGCCTCCGTGATCCTGGAGATTCAGAAGAACATCAAGTAGATCATCCGTTTCATCATCACTGTTTCCCAGATTTGTATTGCTAGCTCTACGTTCTTCAATGATGCTTTCAAGCATCACGTCCAAATCATGGTGAAACCTCTCAAGTTTGGCTCTCATCCCACTGATCATGGGAAGCAATTTAACGGAAGAAAACAGATCGGTAATACTGAAACCACCTAAAGCATCGACAAATTCTTTGAGAATTGGGATCAATGTTTCGTGTTGCAACTTGCATCTTCCGGCCAAAGCAGTCTGTAATAGCCCAAATTCGCCCGGGCCAATAAACCAAAACAGAAAAATATAAAAATTATCCAAAAGTCCATATACAGCAGCCCAATACAAACTAATACCCAATGAGCAGCCCAATTACAACACTAAATTATCAGCCACCTTTCATGCCACCATCAACCACCTTTCATGCCACCATCAGTGCCTTGTCATCATCATTGACCTGCAAAAGAAG
This sequence comes from Gossypium stocksii, assembly GCA_020496765.1. Lineage (NCBI taxonomy): Eukaryota > Viridiplantae > Streptophyta > Magnoliopsida > Malvales > Malvaceae > Gossypium > Gossypium stocksii. Next base: position 16,084,862 of record CM035621.1, read on the forward strand.
AAAGAAGCACAAACAGAGGCATAATCAGGGAAAAAATAGATTGTAAATTTAATCATTTATTGGTTATAAAAGCCAAATGCAAATCATGTAAAAGGGGATACCCACATACATAGAGAGAAAGAAAGAAATACAATCAGTTTTTTAGAAAAGGTGGTTCTTGATTTCTTTTCTTTGTATTTTTTTTTTTACTTTCTTTTGGTTTCGATATATACGAAGATTTTATACAAAAATACTACTAAAATACAAAGGAAAAGGGGTTACCTTTGATGTGCACGGAAAGCGGGAGATTTTAGACCCTCCGATCGCTGCATGCGACGGCGTGTGGTGGCACGTGTGGTGGCCGACCATCGGAGCTCTCGCCGGAAATTGCCTCGCCGGAAATTTTATTTATATAATAGCACAAAATGGCACCATTTTGGTTTCAATTAATAAGCCTTAAAACGGCACCGTTTAGGTGTTGACCCATTGACCCGACCCGCGCCTTAAGGATCCGTGTGTTTTTTCTTATTAATGGAAAATTTTCTTTTTTTTTCCTTCCATTTTTTTATCTTTTAAATTAAATTTATTTTACCTTTTAATTTTATCCTATAATTCTGGTTTAGTCTCGACTTGATCCCTTTTCGATTACTTTTGCAATTCTCCTTTAGATTTTTATTATTATTATCATCATTATATACTATTTTTATTATATTTATTATTATTATTGGGATTAATTTTAGTTAAATTTCCTTCTATCATTATCATAAGTTTGTCATTTTTTTTAAAATTTGTATTATTATTAATGTTATATATTGTTATAGAATTAAATTATCATTAAATACTGTATATCATCTTACATTTAGTATATTATATGATTTTCTATAAATAGTTTGTATTAATTAATCTTTCAAAAAATGTTTTTATAAATATATGTTATTAAATTATATTATTTTAAAATTGACATCTTGTAAAATATTTAAATTGTTTCTTAAAGCTTGTATATTTTATAGTATTTTAAGGTAATTAATTTTTCTTTTTTTTTAAGAAAATAAAGTTTTGTTTTTTATTGTTCACCTTTTTTTTAAAAAAAAATATATGTCATTTTATTATTTTCCATATATTGAATATTATCTTTTTTATATTGCTATGCGTAATTTTTTTAAATATTATTATTTCACTATAAAATATATTTTATATTCTTTTATTATTTTCATGTATATAGTCGTTTTTTATTATTTAATACCACATTATTTAATTATTATATTATTTTTATAATGTTATTATTTTATATTTTATTTTATATTATTTATAATTTTTTATTATATATTATTTTGTATAATTTCAAGTTTTTTTTAAAATTCTTATTAAATATTATGCTTTATATATATGTTATTGTATTTAAATTTCATTTTATTATTTATTATACTACTTTATATTTTATGTATTTTATTACATATATATTTATATTTTATGTTATTATGTATAATTTTTAAATTTGTAAATTATTATTATTTTTTACATATTAAATATCTAACTTGTATGTTATAAATATTCTTATAAAATTTTGTTCCTATCATATATTATTATAATTTTTTTTTATAAATAGATATGTATATTGATTATATTATATAAACTTTTATTAATTGATCTTTTTTTAAAATACTTTATTTTTTTAAATTTGATGATTATTTTTGGTATACACTTTTTATTCATTTTATTCTCTTTATGTTATTTATTGTACATATATATTTGCATGAAAATTGATTATTTATGTTGTTATTTCCATATCGTATGTTGCATGAAATGTTGTTATCCTATATTCGTATTAAAGTATGTGTTACAATTGTTTAAATTTTTGTTATCTCTTAATATGTTATTTTAATTGCATCGTATTAAAATAAAATAAATGTAAAAATGTTTTAAAATAAAGGCAATGTTTTTCGTATTTAGAAAATCGGGAAATAGTGCCCTATCATGCTGGGTTGCGATTTCCTGTCGTCCAAATACCTAAAATACCCTTCTAAATGGTTTTATAAATTACGAGATGATTTTAGTCACAAAAGTATAAGAATATTGTGTCCTATCATGCTGGATGTAATATTCGTATTCTTTTGAACAAAGGAATCTCGATTCTTAAATTTGAATTATTCTAATTTCAAAAGGGATCATACTTTTAAATACTTTTAAATTTTAGCATTAAAAGACAGAAAGTTATTCAATTTGGTACCAATTTTTGGGCGTTACGAGGGTGCTAACCCTTCCTCGTACGTAACCGACTCCCGAACCTGTTTTCTTGATTTCGTAGACCAAAACAAATGATTTCAAACAAAAATGGTTTGAAAGTGGTTCAATCACACTTAAACTGATTGGTGGCGACTCCCGTTTTTAATTTTAAAGTCGAGACCCCGTTTTCTAAACCCGTTTAAAAAATGGTTTCGACACAGTCCTTGAAGTGATGTTATATGATAAGTTGCATAACATTTCTCCAAGGTTGATTTCCGATCCTGTATTACAAAAGATGGATGTAATTAAACTTGATACCTCCGCTTCTCTGATTGATCGGAATGATTGTACACGTTTCGTACTTAACAGCTCCAATGTGCAAACTTTTCGAAGCTGCCTCCAGTGGCTTCCGTATGGTGCAAAACCTATATCTGAAAGATTGTATAATACGATTTCTGCACCAAGGAGAAAGGGCCTGTTAGCAAAATTGATATCATGTGTTTTCATCACTTCTTTAGCAGCCTCTGGAGAAGAAACAACAACGTGTGATAATTCACCAAGTTGTAGGTGCATCAGGGAACCATGTCTTTTGGCTAATTCCGCCAAGCGCTTATGGGGAAGAGCAAATATTAAAAGATGCAAGTGCCCTATAATAGGTAGTTTCCATGGTGCAGGAGGTAGATTTTTGGGTGTCTCCTTTATTTTGGATCTCATCCACTGTTTAAACACCATGAAAATGAACACAAGGAAGGTGAAGGACAAGGGGAGCAACTTATCCATGGTAAACCTATGCAAAACTTAAGGGTAAACTGTTCTTTTTGCTGAGAAAATCTCATTTCTTAATTTATACAGGTTTCTGATATTAAAATATGTGCCGGTCAAAACTGATAGCTTGAAAATCTCGTCCTTTGTCACCAGAACATAACAAAATTGAGGAGTACTGCAGTTTAATATTTGATAAATAGCAATGCCGGGGCTACGCCGGGGCCTAAAATGGGAAATTTTAATTTTCGGCCCTTTACAATTTATAAAATCTTTAAGTTAATATAGTTAAAATTTTACTTTGATCTTTAAAATGACAAAATTTTGATTTGAAATATGATATTTGGATGATTTTTGGAACATACATTAAAAAAATTACGATTATCCAGACCAAACTTTTATTAAAAACCCATTAATCATTCATAACAAAGACCCTCAAACATATAAAAGCTAATCTGCTTTAACCTTTTGTTTGAAACACCCATTGATAGCAAGATAAATTTGTATTTTTAATACATTTATTTTTGGCTAATTTTTGAATAAAATGCTATTAAATTTTGAGTTTTTCTTATTACCAATGAAGTTGGTATGTTGAATTCAAATTCTTACAAAAATAGGTGTAATAGGCTCAATCTGCCCGAGCCCATACAAAAACCAAAAAACCAATTAAATAAATAATGTCCAGTCCATATAACCCAAGATAAAAACCACCCAAATACATGATCCAATTAAATTAAACCTTAGACACAAACATTAAACGAATTACAAGTCCAAAGGCCTAATAAAAACCCAAACAGCCCAAAACCCACTACCCAAACTAAGACTAAGTCTAAACCTATGGGCCCAAAGACCTAAACCACATAAAAAACCCTAAGGTTTCTGAAACCAGCGCCGCAGTCTCCATCATGTCTTCATTGCTGAACGTTGCGCCGCCATCAGCGTGCGAATCGCGCCCCTATTGCCGCCATTCACATATGCAGAAAAGGCAATTAATAAACAATCAACAGCAATCACAGATTATGTAATCATTTTTTTCAATTTATTTTTAGTTATAAAAACCGAGTGTATCAATATAAAAAAGGGACTTACGGAGGAAAATACGAACACTAATATTAAATAAAAAAACAAAGGTATATTTTGTGATTTTATTTCGCATAGCAATATATATACATACATATTAAAAGAAAGCTTGAAGGCTACCTTTTTGACGAACAAATAACAGAGAGTTTCGTGCTTGAAAGTTATTTTTTGAGGGTTTTGGGACTTAAAATCAGACTCAGGGGAACCAGATCTACTAAAATAGCCACTTTTAGAGGCTCTGGCCGCCACATAAGGCGGCGCACGGTGGTGGGAAAGACCGAAGCCCTGGCCGGAGACCGAAGGGTCTGGGAAAGGGAGAGGTTTTTTTTTGGCTCTGTTTTGTCTTTTTTAGAATGGTTTTAAACTGATTTTTTTGACAAATTTTTTTATTTATATAGGATATCTATACGACACCGTTTTGGGGGCTGCTTTTAAAGGCCAAAACGACGTCGTTTTAAGGCCAAAGATCCGTGCATTGACCCGACTCGAGGAGGATCCGCGCGTTTTTAATAAAGGGGCTAATTGCCCCTAGGTCCTTCTGCATTATTTTTTTCATGCAATTACGTCCAATTTACATTTTTCTTTTATTTTTAAATTTGGCCTTGAAATTTTGTTCTTTGTTTTAATCTGGTCCTTGGGCCATCTAAATGTGGATACTGGAATGGCGCCGTTTTTGGAATAGGGCGTATTTGCCCAGTGAGTCCTTCCTTTGTAGTGCGCGTTTCAATTAAGCCCCTAAAGTAGCCTTATTCTTTTTTTAAAATTTGCCCCTTAGAGTCTCATTTTAATTACATTTTAGTCCATGTTCACTTATCTATTTATATTTTTACCCCTATTATTTTTATTCTGATTTGATCCTTAATTGTTTGGATTTTAACCTTTTTATTTTATTATTTATTTATTATTATATATCATCATTTTAGATTATTTTATTCATCCTTTTTCATTGTTTACATTAATTTGTTTATTGTATCTTATTATATATATTATACATATTTTTAAAATTATATACATTAAAATTGTTAAATAGTTTATTTTCTTTTGTTTTATTATATATCAAAAGTTTTTTGTTATTTGTTTTATTTTAGTTTTTTTATATACCATCTTTCTTTCAATAGCCTTTTTTTTTTAAATTTTCTTTTTCACATATTATAGTTTAAACTTCTTTTATATATAATTTTAATTTATTTATTTTAAATTATTTTATTTATTAGCTATCTTCAACATTTTTTAACTATTTGCTTTAAATTGTTGTTTATAGTATTTATTTCAACCTTTTTTAGGTTTCTTTATATATTAATTATTTTAGAGCCCCTTTTTTAAGTGATTTATTTTGTACTTTTATATATATATATATGTATATATTGCCTATTCTAAATTTTGTCACATATTATTTTTATTTTGTATATTATTTTTTTTATTATTTTGGTTTCTCCTATTATCCTTTTAATTCATTTGTCTTTTAGTTATCATGTTAGTTTGTAAATAATGTATGTTATGCGATTATCACGAATTGCTTCTTAGTATATTCGATCTTATTTGTGTGGCAATTTCATTCGCACATCATCGTTTTAAATATAAAAAACATTTTATTTAATTACTACACTTGTTTTCAAAGTAAGGCAATATCCAATATTTGGGAGCTTCGGAAAATCGTGCCCTAGCTTACTGGGCTTCGAATTTTTTTTCCATTGAGTCCAAATAATCGAGTACCCTTTTTGTAATTAAAACACATGATTTTCAAATAAAAGCTTATTCTTGGGAATTCGAGATGTTGTGTCCTAACTCACTAGATGTGACATTTCGTTATCTCGAAGTAAGGATTTCTAAAAAACTTAAATACATGAGTTTTGAAAAACAAAAGACAAGCTTAGCTTTGAGGGTTTGAAATGCCACATCCTAATTCACTGGGTATGACATTTTATTGCTTCGAGATAAGGGAGTCTTAGCGTCTAATTCAACTTATTCAAGTTTTCTTTTTTGAAAAGGATACTATTTTAAAATATTTTCAAATTTTAACATTAAGACATTAGTTAATCAATTAGGTACCAATTTTGGGCGTTATGAGGGTGCTAATCCTTCCTCGTACATAACCGACTCCCGAGCCCATTTTCTCAAATTTCATAGACAAAAAAAAATCATTGTTTTAATAAATCAAAATATTTTATTAAAATAATCAACTTTAAGGTGGTCTGATCACACCACTTAAAAAAGATTGGTGGCGACTCCATTTTAGTTTTTAAAGTCGACCCCGTTTTTCAAAATAAAAAATGGTTTCGACAGCTTGACGACTCCACTGGGGACTATAAGAGAGTCAAGCCGTAAATTGATTTGTCTTTTTATCGAAAATAGAAAATTTGGTTTTAATATACGATCCTCACTGCATCTCATCCATTGTATTTTATTCATGTTTCTATTTTATTTCAAGATTTATTCCCGCATATTGCATTGCATGACCGTTTGGTCACACCCTTTTAAGTGGGAGTGAGAAGCTACTCCTTCGTGAGGTTTTCACCTCCGTGCAGGATAGTGGATCGCTTTCGGGATACATCCATACCTATGTGTTCGTGAGATTTTCATCTCTGTCCAGCCATAGGGAAATATATTCCCCTAAACTGAAGTCGGTCCATATAAGCCTATAATAGGTGAGGATCGAGGAATCTGCTGGTTTGGGTACCTCAACTTTAGAGCTACATCACATGTAGAAAACCTAAGGACTTACCCTAGGTAGAACTATGCCAAACCCTAGCAGTCACCCAGGTAGGTGCTTGATTATTTTTATCTGCTTTGAGTTTTATTTTTGGTACATGATACTAACTTGTTGTGTTTTGTTTTGGTTATGGTTGCATGTCATTTCATATTTAAAAGGTGTCGATTCACGTTCAATTACCAAATTAGAGAACTGGATATGGAGAACGAATTTCTTGGTAAAGTGAAAGATAATGCAGCTATTTGTATATGGTCAGAGAAAATGTAATTAGAGAAAGGGGATAGCTAAGCTGAGGGGTACGTATCGGAATTATGGGACTACACTCGCATCAGCGTGACGCAAAATAACCTCCAAGAATTAAAGGAAATATGGGATCAGTGGAATGAAGAGACCAAGCAGCTATTTTACTGTAGCTATGGGGATAGACCTTACTTACTTGATATCAAGGTAGATGAGTATTTATTTCGGGCCTTCACCCAATATTCGAACCCTGCATACAGTTGCTTTACCTTTGAGAGGGTCGATTTGGTGCCCACGGTGGAAGAATATACAGCTCTACTGCATTGTCCTAAGATTCAAATGGATAAAGCCTATTCGAGAACCGCTAGTGTCCTGACCTTTTGGAAGAAATTGATGAATATTACGGGGATGAGTGAACAGTGGATTGTAGCCAGGATTAAGCAAAAAGAAGAGTGTAAGTGCATTCCATGGAAAAATTTGAGAGATTTGATTTTGGCGCATCCCGATACGAAGAAGAAGGTTGATGTTTTTGCTTTAAGTATATATGGATTAATGATCTTCCCTAGGGCATTAGGGTATGTAGATGAGGCAGTCTCAGATCTCTTCGATCAACTTGACAAGTGAGTCACATCAGTTCATGTGATCTTGACCGAGACATTCAGATCGTTGAATGCATATAGAAGAACAGGCGAGGGCAAATTTATTAGATGTGCGCAGTTGTTGTTAGCCTGGTTTTACAGTCATTTCTGAAAGGTGGATAAAGTTTCCTATTGGGTTTTCTCTAAGAATTACTCCCCATTAAAAGAATTGGTAGCTACACCAAGAAGGGATGACATATCAGAGGAAAACTGGATGGCGATACTCCAAAATCTCCAGGAAGAGGACATCGAATAGAGAGCTCCTTGGATGGTTCCTGATGAAATTCTCTTCCGGTGTGAAAGTTTTTATTGGGTCCCTCTACTGGGAATTTGGGGAGCCGTTGGATATGCTCCCTTACTTGTACTGAGGCAATATAGGTCAAGGCAGTCCATACCGATAACATATGGGCTAGCTCAATGTGAGTTTTCGTATAGAGGAGATAACTACAAGAAAAAGTTTAAAGAGATTTCTAACACTTGGAATCAGACTCACCGGATGAAAAGATTGGTTGTAGGTCCAATGACGACTCACGAGTACGGCGGATGGCGGAGTAAAAGAGTTAATGACAGTATCTCTGAGTCAAGTTCAGAAGGCGCTCGACTAATGGAAAAGTACTTACAAGTGGTCCCATCAGAACTGGAGATCATAAAGTAAGATTTTGAAAGGAGAAACTCAAAGCTTGAAAAGAAGATAGAGTAATTGGAGGAGGAGAAAATGCATTTGAGGTTAGATGTTGATGTTCAAAAGCTAAAGTGAAAAGTTAAGGAAAAGAAAGAATAAGGTCGAGGAAGACTTGGATAGTTTGAAGACATATTATAAGAAGTTGTGTTTATCAGTAAAAACTGCCAGATTGGGAAAAACGGTGACAAGAGGTTCAGGAAGAAAAAACTAAAGTCGATCGATGGGAAAGAAAATTCCAGGAGGCTCAGGTGCAGAAAGAGGCTCTGGAAAGGAGTTTGTCAAAGACTTAAGATGAAAAGGTGAATTAAAGGTTAGAGTGGTAGAACTTAAAAAACTACTTCATCAGTATAGAAGTCGTAATTCTGCAATTGAGCTAAAGACGAGTTTAAATAAGATCGAAGAAATGAAGGGAGGGATAGAAGAACTAGAGCCTGCGCTACAAAACTTTGAACTCCGGATTAAGCTCCTTGAAGTAAGTGAAGGGCGTTGGAAAGAATAGCTTCACTATTCTCAAGATCAAGTTAGAAATAGGGATTACCTTATGGGTGAAGCTGTGACTCAGATTTGGGAGGTAGCTGATCATTTACAGACTTTGGTAGTTTAGACTGATATGCTAAGCATGAAATATGAGTTACAGTCAGATCGGGGTCAAGATCTAGCTTGTTGTTTGGGAAAGTTAAAACTTTGGGCACTAGGGCAAAGGTATACTTGTAATCCATTTTATGTAAAGAATTTTGTTTTCTAATAAAGTTTTCTAAATGAAATTGAATCAGGATCGACATCTTTTTGCATTCATGCATTTGCATTGCATATGCATTAAAATCCATAGAAAGACCCTAATTAGTTAAAGTTATTTCAGAGAGAGTTAATTTGGAAACTAAGCATCATTACGGTACACGAAGAAGAACAAAAGATATGGACCAAAGGTTAGGAAGACTCGAACAACTCTAAAGAAAGATGCAAGACCAACTACAAATGTAAATGCAAGAGCAACTAGCCAAGATCCAACAAGACATGAGGGACCAAATGCTGGGATCTCTAAGAAATATGATGACTCAAATGTCCCAACGACTGACTGGGGTGATGGATAAAGGAAAAGGCCCTATGGCTAATACTGGAGTGGATAATGAGGACTATCCTCTGAGTTTTACCCTACCACATGTACAGATACAACCTGAGGTGTACCCTCGAAGACCATCTGTCACGATTAGGCCTCAATAGGGTCAGGCTGATGCTTCAATAACAATGAACTTCCAAGCTGGCTTAGGTTCTAACTCAGGGGATAACCCGACTAATCTTGTTATCCCCGATTTGGATATAGCAGAGAGAGAAGAGGCAAGAATGGAACTGCTAAAGCAGTTAGAGGATCGGCAAATGGTTGGAGGAAAAATTCAAGACCATGGAAAATGTTGATAATCATGGTGGAATTATGCCAAGGATTTGAGTTTGGTTCCAGATTTGGTGCTTCCCCATAAGTTCAAAATTCCAAAATTTGAGAAGTATAACGGGACTAGCTACCCTGAAGTTCACATCACCATGTTCTGTAGACAGATGACTGGGTATGTTAATAATGATCAACTATTGATCCATTACTTCCAAGACAGTTTGGCGAGAGGAGCATCCAAATGGTATAATCAACTGAGCTGTGCTAGGATTAATTCATAGAAAGACCTAGCGCAAGCATTTATAAAGCTGTATAATCATGTGATAGACATGACTTCTAACATAATTACCTTACAAAACATGGAGTAGAAACCAAATGAAAGCTTTAGGCAGTATACGCAAAGATGGAAGTAAGTCGCCATACAAGTTTAGCCACCGCTCTTAGAAAAAAGAAACTACGGTGCTCTTCATTAATACTTTAAAGGCCCCATTCATCACTCACATGCTAAGAAGCGCCACAAAAATTTTCAGACATAGTGATGATGGGCAAAATGATCAAAAATATGGTAAGAAGTAGAAAGATAGAGGTGGGAGAGAGTACCAAAAGGTCAGCCCCGAGGAAAAAGAAAAATGAGGTCGATAATACAAGAACATATAACAAAGGGTACTCAAATTCAATTACTGTTAGTCAACCAAAAGCAGTGACTGCTGGGCATTAGGGTTTGCTAAGACAAGAATTTGGCACAAAGCAGAACTCTGAAAAACTCCAATTCACCCCAATCCCAATGACATATAGGGATTTGTATCAAAGTATATTAGATGTACACGTGGTATCCCCTTTTTACTTGAAACCATTGCAACCCCCATGCCCCAAAGGGTACAATACAAATGCTCAATGCGAGTACCATGCAAGGATCACAGGGCATTCAATAGAAAACTGCACTGCCTTCAAGAAATTAGTTGAAAGACTTATTAAAATAGGCATTGTAAAATTTGATGATATTCTTACTGCAGAAAATTTGTTACCCAAAAATACTGATAATGGGGTAAATGCGATAGGTGAAGATATGTGGAAAAGAATCAAGACAGACATTGCAGAAATAAAATCCCCTTTGAGATGGGTCTAAAGGGAGATGGTAAAAAGGGGATTAATTGTATCAGATTTGGAAGGGAATTATGAAAAAATGAGGAACTACTATGAGTTCCATCATAGAAAGAGGCAAAGATCCAAGAATGCACCGAATTCAGGGCCTTGGTGCAATGTCTAATGGACAATAAAGAGATGGAATTATGTGAAAAGGATAAAAAAGAGGAAAACATATGCGCATCAGAGGGAGAATCTACGATGAATGTCTCAAAGGTCAATTATCTGATAGTCATCATTTCACGACCTAAAAGCCATGAAGTTATAGTACAAGTAACACCAATGATCATAATTCAAAAACCCACAGTCTTCTCTTACAAAGATAGCAAGAGAGCTCATTGGAATTATGATTGCAACATGACAATACCGGGAAAAGAGAATTTAGTCAGTACTTCAATGGTAGATCAAGACGAGGGTTCTTATATACGTAGTGGAAGGCATTATGATTCGGTAAATGTGCGAACAGATCTCGTAAAAGGAAAAGCTTTGGTGGTGGAACAAAAGCAAGAAAAAGTAGCCAAACCTGAGCCACTTATCAATGAGCCAGTAAAAGAACAGGAACCAAAAAAATTCTTGAAATTTTTTAAACACAGTGAGTATAGTGTTGTGGAGCAGTTGCATAAACAACCAGCTCTCATATTTGTACTTGCCTTACTCTTAAGTTCAGAGGTGCATCGTCTGGTTATCAAGGCTGACATACGTGCTGACAATTTCATCTTCTTCAATGATGATGAAATACCACCAGGGGGTATGGGATCCACCAAGGCTTTGTACATCCACCAAACCTTTTAAGTGTGGATATCAAGCCTTCCTACAATTACTTATTGGGGAGACATTGGATACATTTGGCAGGGGCAGTGCCTTCGTTACTACATCAAAAGTTGAAGCTAGTAACGGAAGGTCAGCTGGTGACGATAAATGTCGAAGAAGATATTATTGCAGCCATAACTAGTGATGCATCATATTTAGAGGCAAACGATGAAGAAATTGAATGTTCTTTTCGATCTTTAGAGTTTGTGAATGCAACATTCATCACTGAAGGGAGCAAAATCCTGGTGCCGAAAATATGCAAAACCACAAGAATGGGTTTACAGTTGATGGTAGGGAAATGAGCCTTACTAGGGAAGGGATATGAGAGACATTTCCAATGAAGAATTGATGCTCCAATACTAAAGGACAAGTGTGACCACTTGGCTTAGAGTTCAAGCCAGATGCGAGAAAAAGGAAGAATGAGTTGGAGAAGAGGCAGGAAAGAAGGAGAGCACTTTGAGTGAGGAAGAAATCAAATTGGAACCAATGATATTCCCCCACATATACAAAAATTTCGTGTCAGGAGGGATTATTCATCCTGAGCGAAGAAAAGAAACCATTGAAGAGGTGTTTGGAAATTAATAAATCAACGCCATATCTGAAAATGCAGCTAAAGAAGGGAACCTGTCAGGCATCCGCCCTTATGAACCTGGAAGTGGTCTGAACAACTAGACTGCGGAGGAAATGCCTGTAGTTTTTAGAGTTTACTCAGAGTAATATTCAGAACACACTTATTACTTTAAGCCTAGAAGCAATAAGAATTCATTTGTGAAATAAGCTCATGTTCAGATATTTTTATTTCAATAAAATACATTCTTTTTATCATTTCAAGCAAATATTCTTTCATTCTTTCCGTACAAAGAATTATTGTTTCGTTCTTCGAACTTTCTTCCAAATCATTCTCTCATTTCATTCATATCATGTGAATAGTCATTCCCAAATTCATTTGTTCTTTGTATATTCTTTTGTGCCTACAATAGGTTCTCGGATATCAACGACATGAGCAACGCTGTTATGAATTCAGAATCTCTTTTTGAGTGAGACATGTGTTTAAAAGGATCTCAGGATTTTGAAGATGACAGAGACTGTGACTTGTCTCCGGACTTGTTAAGAATGGTAGAACAAGAAGAAAACCAAATTCTACCTCATAAAGAGATCGTGGAGTGGTGACCTTGGAAGAAGGAAAGATAGTGAACATTGGAACGTGCATAACTGAAGAAACCAAGCAAGATCTTGTTGAATTACTTCAGGAATTTAAAGATGTCTTTGCATGGTCATACCAGGATATGTCCAGGTTAAACACTGACATTGTAGTACATTGCCTTCCCATAAAAGAAGAATGCAAGCCAGTTCAGTAGAAGTTCCGAAGGATGAGGCCTGACATTGTGCTAAAAATAAAAGAGGAAGTCAAAAAGCAATTTGATGCTGATTTCATACAGGTGGTTAACTACTCAGAATGGGTAGCTAATATTGTCCCCGTCCCTAAGAAAGATGGAAAGGTAAGGATGTGTGTAGATTTCAAAGACTTAAATAAGGCTAGCCCAAAGGACAATTTCCCCTTACCTCATATTGACACTTTAGTAGATAATACGGTAGGTTACTCACTATTTTCCTTCACGGATGGTTTCTTTGGATACAATCAGATGAAGATGCATCCTAAAGACATGGAAAAAACTACTTTCACAACCTTCTAGGGAACATTTTGTTATAAGGTGGTGCTGTTTGGGTTAAAAAATGTAGGAGCGACATATCAAAGGGCCATGGTGACCTTGTTCCATGATATGATGCACAAAGAAATTGAAGTTTATGTCGATGATATGATTGCCAAATCCCGAACAGAAAAGGAACACATCCTGGTTTTGAGGAAGTTGTTCTTGAGATTGAAAAAATTTCAACTAAAGCTCAATCTAGCGAAATGTACCTTTGGAGCAAGATCAGGGAAATTACTGGGCTTCGTAGTCAGCGAAAGGGGAATTGAGGTAGGCTCAGACAAAGTCAGAGCTATACAAGATTTGCCTCCACCATGCACTCAAAAAGAAGTTCGAGGTTTTCTTGGAAGGTTAAATTACATTGCTCGGTTCATTTCACAATTAACTGAGAAATGTGATCCCATATTTTGTTTTCTCAAGAAACACAACCCAGGTGTATGGGATGATGAATGCTAGAAAGCTTTTGACAAGGTTAAACAATAATATTCAAACGCCCCAGTGTTGTCTCCACCTAATCCAGATAGGCCATTAATACTGTATTTGACAATGTTTAATAATTCCATGGGATGTGTGCTTAGTCAACACAATGAGTCAGGAGGGAGAGAAGGGTGATATATTACCTCAGTAAGAAGTTCACTGAGTGTGAAATGAGATACTTGCTAATTGAGAAATTTTATTGCGCCCTGATTTGGACAACTCGAAGATTGAGACAATATATGCTATATCATACGACCTGGCTAATCTCGAAGCTAGATCCGTTAAAATATATGATAGAGTCAACTACTTTGAATGGAAGGATGGCCAGATGGAAAATTCTGCTTTCTGAGTTTGACATAATCTATGTAAACCAAAAGGCTGTGAAAGGAAGCGCAATAGCAGATTTTCTGGCCAGCAGAGCTTTAGAAGATTATGAGCCTTTAAACTTTGATTTCCCTAATGAAGAGTTAATGTATGTGGCAACTACTAAAGGAGATGCTACAAAAGATCATTTTTGGAAACTAAACTTCGATGGAGCATCAAATGCCGTGGGTAACAGAATTGGGGTAGTCCTGGTATCCCCAAATAGAGATCATTATCTATTCACATGCAAATTGGATTTTGATTACACAAATAATATGGTAGAGTATGAAGCATTAATAATGGGAATCCGTGCAACCATAGAACACAAAATCAGAATGCTAGAAGTATATGGAGATTTTGCATTAGTGATCTACCAGTTTAAAGGTGAATGGGATACAAAAGACCCCAAATTGATCAATTATAGAAGGATAGTTCTGGGGCTAATTGAGGAGTTTGATGACATCACTTTTAGTTACCTTCCGCAAGATTAAAATCAGATGGCAGATGCTTTGGCTACTTTGGCTTCTATAATTAAAGTAAACAAACAAGAGGATGTAAAACCCATTCAGATGAGTATTTATGAGACCCCAGCTCATTTTTACAACATGGAAGAAGAAGAAAGGAATGATCATCCATGGTACCATGATATATTACGATATGTAAGATATCGTGAATATCCTGACCAGGCAACTGAGAATGACAAAAGGACGTTGAGAAGACTAGCCTGTGAATATGTCTTAGATGGGAAAATCTGGTACAAAAGAAGAAAAGATCAAGTACTATTGAGATGTGTAGACACTGTCGAAGCTAAGAAAATTTTGGAAGAAGTCCACAAGGGTGTTTGTGGAACACATGCTAATGGTTTTACAATAGCTAGACAAATTATGAGACTCAGATACTATTGGTCCACCATGGAGGGAGATTGTATCAACTATGCCAAGAGATGCCATAAATGCCAAATTTATAGAGAAAAAATTCACGTTCCTCCTTCGCCTTTGCATGTTATGACGTCCCCATGGCCTTTCTCTATGTAGGGCATAGATGTTATTGGGCCAATCTCATCGAAAGTTTTGAATGGGCATCGATTTATCTTCGTGGTCATCGATTATTTCACCAAATGGGTAGAGGCTGCTTCATATACTAATGTCACCAAGTCAGTAGTCAGTAAATTCCTAAAAAAGGAAATCACACATCGATATGGAATGCCTGAGAGGATCATATCTGACAAAGCACTAAACTTGAACAATAGAATGATAGCGGAGGTCTGTAGTTAGTTCAAGATCAGGCACCATAACTCATCACTATATTGCCTGAAAATGAATGGTACAGTGGAAGCAGCCAATAAGAATATTAAGAAAATCATGGGAAAAATGACTAAGATTTATAGGGATTGGCATGAGAAGTTGCCTTTCGCTCTCTATGCTTATCGAACGTCTATTAGAACTTCTACCGGGGCAACACCTTTCACATTGGTCTATGGAATGGAGGCAGTTTTACCCATTGAAGTAGAGATACCTTCTCTTCGAGTTTTGTCCGAGTTAAAGTTAGACAAAGCAGAACGGATCCAATCTCGATATGAATGGTGCAGTGGAAGTAGCCAATAAGAATATTAAGAAAATCATGGGAAAAATGACTGAGACTTATAGAGACTGGCATGAGAAGTTGCTTTTCGCTCTCTATGCTTATCAAACGTCTATTAGAACTTCTACCGGGGCAAGACCTTTCACATTGGTCTATGGAATGGAGGCAGTTTTACCCATTGAAGTAGAGATACCTTCTCTTTGAGTTTTGTCCGAGCTAAAGTTAGATGAAGCAGAATGGATCCAATCTCGATATGATTAGTTGAACTTGATTGAAGAAAAGAGGCTAAGGGCTATTCGTCATGGTCAGATGTACCAAAAACGAATGATGCGAGCTTATGACAAAAAGGTTCGCCCAAGAGAATTTCACAAGGGGGACCTGGTACTGAAAAAGAACCTTCCCATACAAAAAGATTTTAAAGGAAAATGAATGCCAAACTGGGAAGGACCTTATGTGGTAAAAAAGGCTTTCTCCGGAGGAGTATTGATTTTAGCTGAAATGGATGGGAAAAACTTACCCAATCCCATAAATTCGGATTCAGTCAAGAAATACTTTACTTAAAAAGAGGGAGAGGCCAAGGTGAAAACCCGCAAAGGGCGCTTTGAGACCTTCAAAAACAAAGAGAGGCCAAGGCAAAATCTTGTAAAGGTCATTTTGAGACCAAAGGGGTATTGAGTTGAAAACCCAAAAAGAGCAGCTCAAATTTTGATCAAAGATGGGGCATGTAGTGATCCTATTATACCTGAATTAACAAGGAGGAAGTATGTTACATATTGAGGCATCGACAAAGTACTCTAGATCTCTTAAACATATGTCAAATTCAAAACAGTCTCCAAGGAGTTCGTGAAAGAAGTTCAAGTAGTGATATCTGGGGCACCTAGTCTTTATCCTACTCATGTTGAATTCGTTATCTTTGAATACTTTTTTTCTTTTCAAGATGCGTTTCCAATCAATTCTTTTATCTTTCATAAATTATTCATTTCGAGCTATGCTCTAAATCAATTCTATCCTTATTTTTATGATTTTTTTTCAAGTATGTTGCATTGAAATAATGATTGATGGACTAATAATAACTTCACAAAAAAAGTTCCACATATTACTTTAAAAGCTCCTGAATAATACAAGAACCTGAAACAGGACTATCGTTTAGAACTCACCAGGCTTAAGGGTTGGAAATTGAGACTATCTCTTCAGATTTCCAGTTAAAAAATAATGATTGAACAAAAAAGGACAAGATCTTGCGTAGGTGATACAACCTCGACGAATAACAAGCAATGTCAACCCAAGCATTAAAAGAGGGTCATCCTTAAAAAGAAAAATGATATTTTGCATCCATGCAAATATCATGCATACACATCTGGTCACATCCAAAAGTACTAGTAATGACTTTCTTCCTATTATCTAGCCGAAAAATAAAGGAGAATTTGGTTGTAAACTAACTAATCTAAATTAAATTAAAGAGACGACAAAGAATAAATTGAGAAATTACTTTGGAAAGACTTAATGATAAAGGTAATACCCAAGGAAGAATCCACCTAGACTTTACTTGTTATCTAACTTTGAACTAGACGATTTCTTCATTCGACTTGATCCGTAGAGATCCCTAAATTATGTTAATATCTCCGTCGAGAATAAGAACAACTAATCCTAGGTTGATTAATTGAAATCTCTTTGTAATTAAAACCCATAGTCTTGCATTAACTCGATCTATGGATCCCTATATTAGATTTGACTCTAATCTGACAGATTTTTATCGTCCTATGTCTAGGATTACAATCAACTCTGCTTAATTGTGTTGGATCTACTCTTATACAGGGACTTTTGCTCCTCTGCATAAGCACATTCGACTTAAATTAATATCCTAGAAATATCAATTCAAGAATTAAAAAAAAACACAATTAAGAACAAATCGAATATTTATCATATAGTTCAGATAACAATAACAAGATTCGTCTTAGGTTTCATCCCCCTTAGGTACTTGGGGGTTTAGTTCATGTTCATAAAAGAAAACATCTCAGAATAAAGAAAATAACAAAACATAAAGAAAAAAATCTTGAAAGGATTAAAGGGAGATCTTCAGTCTTGATGTAGATCCTGGCTTATGAGATGGATCAATCGGCTTCCTTCGAGTAATTCCCTGTCTTCTACTCTTAGTCTTGGTGGGAACACTGTACACCATTGTAGTTGCCTCTTAAGGTCTTATATAGACTTTGGAATGTCTTTTTTAGTCCCTAAGTAGCTTTTTCTGCGTGAAATTGAAACTAGTTGCAATAGGGACACGCCCGTGTAAATCGAGCCTAGGCCATGCTCGAGCCTGCTAATGTAGCAGGGTCATGTGGGTTACCCATGTGATGAACTCTAGGCCGTGTTGTTTCTTTGCTTTGGCCCATTTTCTCTATTTTCAGTCTGTTTTTCATTCTTTTCACTCTCTTATGCGTTTCTAAGTATAAAACATGAAATTAAAGGATTAGGAGCATCAAATTCAACAAATTCAATGATAACTCATCCCTAAATGTGTTAAATGTGGGATAGAAAATATGTATAATTTACAATTTATCCAATACCCCACACTTAAGCCTTTGCTTGTCCTCAAGCAAAATCTCAACTCACAATTAAAAATCATTCTTCTCAACTTATAATCCTTATCAATAATGTTTTGAACTAATCCACAAGTAATCATACATTGAGAATTCAACCGAAAGAAAATTAAAGTCTCAACCAATCTAAGTTGAGAATTTTATCATAGAAACCTAGGTTTTCTCCCCTCTTCTAAGTACCTTTAATTCAAAATCAACAAGAGTTGACACCCTCACTAAAGATTCACTCTATTCACTCGAAGTGTTTAGGGTTCAGAAATTAAGCACTCATTAGTCAACATGAAAAGTTATGACCATATGCTTGCATGAAAATCAAATCTCCACCACTATGTATTGACATGATACATTAATCAAAAGGTCTTTAGAAGATTGTAACGTGGCTTTGGTTAGGGGTGTGGTTACAAGCTGAAAAAGAGGGTTAGAATCGAGATCGAACTGAAAAATCATCTAACTAGAAAAATCTCTATCACTGAAACATATTCGTAGAATAAAGCCTTTTTCTTTTGGATAACATCGTTTAAGAACAAAAGCTCAAAATTATATGGAAATATGCAAAATATTGAATTACAACCGAAATATACATACGTTTTTTTTAAGAACAGATGGAATACTTTACAAACTTAACTAACTGAAAGGGAGAACATAGCTAGATAATTATTCAATTCAAATCTCGACAAAAATAGGGATCAAAGTAATTAGGGGGATTTTAACAAAAAATGGGTTATAGGTTAATATTGAGGGAAAATAAATAAAAAAATGGTTTGTTAGGCTCAAGGGGGTTTACTAGGGGTTAATTATGAAGGTAGGCTTTAATGGAATAAGTGGGTTAAAACCTAGGTGCCTTTA
Source organism: Gossypium stocksii (assembly GCA_020496765.1). Taxonomy (NCBI): domain Eukaryota; kingdom Viridiplantae; phylum Streptophyta; class Magnoliopsida; order Malvales; family Malvaceae; genus Gossypium; species Gossypium stocksii. The sequence continues at coordinate 16,104,086 of CM035621.1, forward strand.
TCATCTCGGTATATCAAATCAATGATGTGGTCTCCACATGTATAATCGAAGCAAGTTCTAGAATAACAGATCAATATTGACTCACTCAAAATAATAATAAAAGTGAGTACGAAAGGATGTATGCTCAAAAGGCTTAAAAATCTCACCAGAATTATAGTTTTTAATGTCAATCCTATGAATTTCAAATCTCAAGATGACACTTAAAATTGGGGAAACAACCTAGAAAAATTTTAAATTCTCAAAAATTTCAACTTATCATGCTTGATTCTCTAATTTCTTAAAGTTTGAATAATCAAAGTACAAATACCTGTATCTTAATCCTAAACATATCAATAAAAATCATAAATCAATCCGAATTCATTCTAATTGTTAAGGCTAAGATTCAGAGATTTGAGAATAATGCAAAAAGTGAAGGTGAGTAAATTTTAGGGATTATCTGATAGTGAACTTAAAACTTAATAACCCCCCGACACTTAAGATGTACATTGCCCTCAAGTACAATGTTAAATTTTCTAACAATATAAGCATAAATCTTAAGATGGGGAGAGAAGTGAAACTCCCTGAATATTGGATGAATTCCTTGAGTACTGAAAGCTGAATTGGAGAAAGGACTACTTGAAGTTCATTATTCTAGGTGACTGAAGAGAATAAGCACAACTGTGTGGAGAATTCAAGTATTACTCGATAAGAAATAAAGTGCAAAATAAAAGGAGAAAGAAAAATATAAGTAAAGAAAATTAAACCTAAAAATAAAGTAATAAGGGATTGGGCACACGGCCATGGCACACGCTTGTGTGCCCTGGATCTAGCCCGTGTGTTTCGTGGGCTTATGGTGTGACCACGGGTGATAGGCACGGGCATATCACACGGTCGTGCCAATATCTCGGTTTCAACCACGGCTTATGGGGATGGGCGTGTTCCACGCCCATGTTGATTCGGCAGGTTCGCCTACGGCTGTAACGCCCTAATTTTTGGGTTTCTTTTAGATTGTTTTTTATCTGATAAAATGTTTAAATTCTGGTATTTGGGTGTGTAATGCATGTTTGGAGAGTGGTAATGGGCCTATGGAAGGCCCATGTGTTGGTTGGAAGCTCGGCAAAATTTTATATTTTTGACTTAGGAGATAGGGGTCTCTTGAAGATAGGTGTTATAAGAAAATATCGGTGAAATAAGACACAAATTGTTCAGTGGTAAAGTGGCAAGGGAGGCGCCACTAAGCTCCTTAAAAAGTGGCGCCTAAGTGAGCTTAGAGGTCAAGGGTTCAAGCTCTAGAGGTTGCAAGGTGACATTTTATTTTGTGCAGGAAGCAGGCAAGAAGTTGAAGCTCAGTTAAACTCTGCTCAGGGAGATTTGAATCGATCAAGGAAGCAAATCGTGGAGGAGGTTGAAGAGCAAATCAAGGAGCAAATTAAGGACTTTTTGAATTTGAATGGAAGTGGCTGGCCAAGGGACTCTCTATGGTGCAAATCGGCAAACAAGGCTAGGCATAGAACTTTCGGCAATTAGGTGTGAGTGGTGCCGAATTCCCTTAGTTTCTTCTATGATTTTGTGCCGATTTCCCTAAGTAAGTAAGCTTCTTTCTTTTGTCGATTTTACATAGCCTATTAGGTACCTTTTTGCCACTTTGTTCTCCCTATCAAACCTAATAGCCGAACCTCTTACCCCTCTAAAACCCCATTGCCGAATTCACTTTTTCTTTTCATTGCCGAATGTAGAACTTCAAAAAAACCCTATCTTGTGCCGTTCTTCTTTTGTTAAACCGATTGCTTATTTCTTACCCTCTCAAATCTCTTTTCTTAATTTCTTCCTTTCCATTTTCTTCTGCTATCACCTACATACCTTCTTTTGACATTACTCTCTGGTTGTTAGACACAAAAGCCGAAAGCAAACACCCACTTTGCCGAAACACTTCCTTTTCACTCTCATTCTTTTTCTTCTTCTTCTTCTAAACCCTTTCATAAACCGAAACCCTTATTATGCTTAGCTGAATCCTCTGTATTCTCAACTCTTCCTTTCTTTTATTTAGAACGTGACTAAGGGAGCATCTAGAGGCACTTCTTGAATCGATTAGCACCTTGGCAAGTACTCAACCCAGTTCTCTCGTTAACCTCCTATTAAAGTTTAAGTTAAAACTCTGGTAAGGGAGGTAAGGACCTTGCAAGTTTTAGGCTATGTTAGCCGATTATGGTAAGGAGATTTTGGCTTAACGTTTGTCGATTATTAGGCTAACGCTTTAGTATAACTGTAGGCCTTCGTACGTAGACCTCATCGTCGTTTCATCCGTTAACAGATGTGTAACTAATCCCAACTTTTAGACTAAAGTGGTAAAAGCTGAAATGGCCGTAAAGTGACCGACAACTGGTGGAAAGTGACCGAAAGTGCACTCGTGTAATATTTAAGAGTAATCGTTTATTCTGTCGGGGCTAACCACGAATTCGGTGGTAAAAGAATTGCAAAAGGTGCAATTCTGAATGTTTTGGTAAGTTGGGCTTCGATGGGCCAAGGTGGGCCCAATGGGCTTCCGAGCCCAAATCGGTAAAATGACTATTATAGGCTTTCTGGTGACATGGTTAAGTTGGTAAACTAAACCTAAAATTTGACTTAACAGGCTTGAGATGATAATGGACTTAGTAAGGCCCGTTATGGGTTTTAGGCTAAAAAGGGCAAAGTTGGAAATTAAGCTTAAAATGGACTTCTGTGGATATCTAGGGACTGTTAATTTATTGAATTTGCATAAAAATATCTGAAAATATGATAAAGGACTAAAATACCCCTGAATATGGAAAATTACCAAAATACCCCTAGGTGTAAAAAGACTATTATACCCCTAGGGTTAATTCTGTATGAAATGTATGATTTTATGTATCTGCATGAGTTACCATTTAATGTGAGCATATCTGATGCATGAGATGCTATATGTTGCATGCTAGTATGTATATATCTATTGCATGGGGTATGGGTTTATGATGGAGGAAGCATTCTGGCAGCCTCGCTGCAATCTGGTGACTTTGTCACATTATTATCTGGCAGCCTCGCTGCAATCTGGCGGCCTCACCACGTATATATATCTGTTCTGGTGGCCTCGCCACAATATCTGATCTGGTGACCTCGTCACAATATCTGGCAGCCTCGCTGCAAATATTATCTGGCAGCCTTGCTGCAAATTATATCTGGCAGCCTCGCTGCAAATATCTGTGGTGTGTAGCGGTTGGGTGGGTCGAGTAGTCTCCCCACATGATGTAAGGCTGGTACGGGGGTGTTATGGATGGATCTGGGTTGGGTTCTCTGTTTGCATAATATATCTGATCTGTATCTGTTTATGGGCCTATGGGCTTAATCTGATTTTTGTAATGGGCAAGGCCCAATTATTCTGATTCTGAGGCTTGATCTGTTTTGGCCTATGGTTGAGATTATGTTACACACTGAGTTGTCAAACTCACCCCCCTTTAATTTCATCTCTGTAGGTAACCCTCAGCCATAGTGGGCTTGGTGCTAGGAGAGATTCAGAGTGGCCATAGCATCTGCACACCTGGTTTTCGTTTTGTTTAAGTATTTTATCATTATTTTATTTTTGGGTTTTTCTGTAATAAGGCCGCTATTTAAATTTCCTTTATGGGTTTTATTTTCTTTAATGTTTTAAATCATACCAAATCGAAACTGATAGTTATAGGCTGCGCGGGTTTTCAAATTTTCAACAATGTTTTCAAAGCGCTTTAAGAGAAAAATATGAATAACTTAAGGGAATAATGAACGGGTTTTCGTAAACTTTCTATCTTAATTTAAACCTCACTTAAAACACAATTAGCAAAAAGGTCGTAAACTTAGTTTTAGGATCGTGTGACACACCAGATCTGGCCATAACGTTTAGACCGGGTTTGGGGTGTTACATTTAGTGGTATCAGAGCCAAGTTGCAACAACTCGACTGTGGATCGGATCTAAAAATGGGAGCTTTCAAACAATCAAAACAAAGATTTTCGAAAAAAAATCATGTTTTTAACATTGTTTTCAAAACTAATTGGAACTTATTTTGATGAACTTCTTTCAAACATAAATGATTTATTTTCAAAGAAAACAAAATTTATTAAGTTTTCCTATGAAATCTTTCGAGAGAGTGACACACCGAATCTCCGGCCCAAGCCTGTAAGTTTTCTGAACTTTTCTGATTAATTCTGAAATTCTGATTATATGCCTGACTAAGACTCTATTATGATACTTTAGCTAATGTATTACTGAAACTATAGAGACTCTGATAGGTGGACTGAGACTGTAGCTAGGCTACCGCGGAAGAAGATAACCTCTGAAATGCTACTTATTCATAAGACATCTGTAATAAACACTAAAATATTAATCTGACTCATAAAATTTCTAAAACAGAAAATATGAAATGAGTACGCGAGCAGCTCGTGGTAGGGGCCGTGGACGTGGCCGAGGTAGTGCACGAGCTGAAACTTCATCTTCGGGTCATGCGCCAGCAGCTGATATACCGATACCACCGGCAACAGAGGTGGAGTCCCATGATCGAGGTGTTGGGGACGATGCCCTATCGCAAGCGATGCTTCGAGTTTTGGAAAGGGTTGCTGGGGCAAGTACCGGTAATGGATTTCGGGGATCCATTTCTGAGCGACTCCGAGCTAATGGGGTAGAGTTATTTAGGTGTATGTCTGGTGTAGTCCCAAATGTGGCTGAATATTGGCTGGAGGCCACAGAACGAATCATGGACGATCTGGATTGCTCTATGGAGCAGAAGCTGAAAGGAGCCGTGTCGTTGCTTAGAGATGAAGCTTATCAGTGGTGGCTCACGATAAGAGATGGAACTTCCGATGGTGAGGTAACGTGGGAGCTGTTTAAGAAAGCCTTTAAAGGAAAATATGTTGGGGCTAGCTATGTGGACGCCCGTAGGAAAGAATTCTTAAATCTGGTTCAGGGAAGTAGGACAGTATCTGAGTACGAGGCTAAAGACTGCAGAGGATGAGGAAGTTATGGTGATAGGGGAATGGAGAGACTATTTGTCCAATGTGGTGTCAGCATTAAGAGCCAAGAAGTGGATTCGAAAGGGATGCGAGGCTTATTTGGCGTTCATAAGTCAATCAGAAACTGAGGAGCTAACTGTGGACAAAGTTAGAACCGTTAAGGATTTTCAAGATGTTTTTCCAGAGGAGCTTCCAGGTTTACCTCCGAATCGAGAGGTTGAGTTTGGGATCGACTTATTGCCCGGTACGGCACGGTATCCATTGCACCTTATAGGATGGCACCGAAGGAGTTGGTGGAGTTGAAAGCACAGATTCAAGAGCTGTTGGATAGAGGCTTTATTGGCCAAGTGTGTCTCCGTGGGGAGCACCAGTGCTATTCGTAAAGAAGAAGGATGGGTCAATACGAATGTGCATCGATTATCGGCAGTTGAACAAACTGATGATTAAGAATAAGTACCCGTTGCCAAGAATCGATGATCTGTTCGACCAGCTTAGAGGAGCTTCAGTATTCTCCAAGATTGACCTTCGATCTGGGTACTATCAGTTAAGGGTAAAAGAGGTGGATATACACAAGACAGCATTCAGAACTCGCTATGGTCACTATGAATTCTTGGTTATGCCATTTGGGCTGACCAATGCACCTGCAGCATTTATGGACCTGATGAATCGAGTGTTCCAGCCATACTTGGATCGATTCGTGGTCGTCTTTATCGATGATATTCTGGTTTATTCTGAATCCGAGGAGAAACATGATGAGCATCTCCGTATTGTGCTGCAAGTGTTAAGGGAAAAGGACCTTTATGTGAAATTCAGTAAGTGTGAGTTCTGGTTGAGGGAGGTAACCTTCTTGGGCTATGTTGTATCTACTGAGGGGATAAAGGTAGACCCTCGAAAGATTGAAGCAATTCTGGAATGGGAACCTCCGAGGTCAGTGGCAGAAGTTTGAAGTTTTTTTGGGTTTAGTTGGGTACTATAGAAGGTTTGTATAAGGATTTTCTGTGATGGCAGCACCGTTGACAAAACTCGTAAGGAAAGGAGTGCCATTTATATGGACTGAGCAGCAGCAATAAGCTTTTGAGAAACTAAAGAAGGTTCTGACCGAGGCACCTGTACTGATTCAACCAGAGTCTGAAAAAGATTTTACCGTGTACAGTGATGCATCACATGTTGGGTTGGGCTGTGTGTTGATGCAAGAGGGTAAAGTGGTTGCTTATGTATCGCGACAGCTTAAACCTCATGAAGTGAACTACCCTACCCATGATCTGGAGTTGGCAGCAGTAATCTTCGCACTTAAGATTTAGCGACATTATCTGTATGGGGAAAGGTGTATCATATACACAGATCACAAGAGTCTTAAGTACTTGTTGACTCAGAAGGAACTGAATCTTAGGCAACGGAGATGGATTGAGTTGCTTAAGGATTATGATTGTGCGATTGAGTATCATCCAGGCAAAGCTAATGTGGTGGCTGATGCCCTAAGTCGTAGAACTGTATCTGATCTGAGAGCTATGTTTGCTCATTTGAGTCTGTATGATGATGGTAGTCTGTTAGCAGAATTGCAAGTAAGACCGACCTGGGTGGATGAGATTAAGGAAAAGCAATCGAAGGATGAGTCGCTGGTTTCTCGATTTCAGCAGGTTAAGGATAGGAGTACTTCTGAGTTTGGACTTAACAGTGAGGGTGTTCTATGTTTCCACGGTAGAATCTGTATGCCTAAGGATTCCAATTTGAGGCAAGCAATTCTGAATGAAGCTCATAAAGGACTGTGTGCTATGCATCCTGGAGGTAATAAGATGTATCATGACTTAAAGGAGTTGTATTGGTGGCCTGGACTGAAGCGAGAGGTAACGGAATTTGTTGGGAAGTGTCTGACTTGTCAGCAAGTGAAAGCTGAACATCAGTTACCTTCTGGACTTCTGCAACCAGTGAAGGTACCACTTTGGAAGTGGGAAAGGGTGACCATGGATTTTGTAAGTGGGTTACCCTTAACGCTGTCAAAGAAGGACTCGATTTGGGTGATTGTGGACAGGTTGACTAAATCTGCTCATTTCATCCCTGTACGTACTGATTATTCGCTTCAGAAGTTAGCCAAGTTGTATGTGGCAGAGATTGTGCGACTGCATGGGGTGCCAGTGTCTATTATCTCTGATCGAGATCCTAAATTCACATCTCGGTTCTGGCAAAAGTTGCATGAGGCGTTGGGAACGCGACTGAACTTTAGCACGGCTTTTCATCCTCAGACTGATGGTCAGTCAGAACAGGTTATTCAGATTCTGGAAGATATGCTAAGGGGATGTGTTATTGACTTCCGAGGCAGTTGGGAGGATTATGTACCGTTGGCAGAGTTTGCGTATAATAACAGTTATCAGGCTAGTATCCGTCTGGCACCTTATGAGGCACTGTATGGGCGTAAGTGTCGTTCACCTAGTTGTTGGACCGAATTGAGCGAGCGGCAAGTTCTTGGACCTGAGTTGGTGGCAGAGACTGAAAAGAAGGTCAAGGTGATTAGGGATCGATTAAGAGAGGCATATGATCGACGGAAGTCTTACGTAGATTTGAAGCGTAAGTAGATTGAGTACTCAGTGGGTGACATGGTCTTCTTGAAAGTCTCGCCTTGGAAGAAGATACTAAGATTTGGTAAGAAAGGCAAGCTAAGTCCGCGGTTCATTGGGCCTTATCGGGTTCTTAAGCGAATAGGCCCGGTGGCGTATCAGTTGGAATTACCTCCAGATTTAAATAGAATCCATATGTGTTTCATGTATCTATGCTAAGACGATATCGTTCTGACCCTACCCATATTCTACCAGTTACAGATGTGGAAGTACAGCCTGATTTGACTTTCGAGGAGGAGCCTGTACAGATTCTGGATCGAGACGTGAAGGTCCTAAAGAGAAAGTCGGTTCTATTGGTAAAGGTACTTTGGCGTAATCATGGCAGAGAGGAAGCTACTTGGGAACTAGAGGAGGCAATACGTCAGCAATATCCCCATTTGTTTGGATAAGGTAAATTTCGAGGACGAAATTTCTTTAAGGAGGGTAGAGTTGTAACGCCCTAATTTTTGGGTTTCTTTTAGATTGTTCTTTATCTGATAAAATGTTTAAATTCTAGTATTTGGGTGTGTAATGCATGTTTGGAGAGTGGTAATGGGCCTATGGAAGGCCCATGTATTGGTTGGAAGCTCGGCAAAATTTTGTATTTTTAACTTAGGAGATAGGGGTCTCTTGAAGATAGGTGTTATAAGAAAATATCGGTGAAATAAGACACAAATTGTTCAGTGGTAAAGTGGCAAGGGAGGTGCCACTAAGCTACTTAAAAAGTGGCGCCTAAGTGAGCTTAGAGGTCAAGGGTTCAAGCTCCAGAGGTTGCAAGGTGACATTTTATTTTGTGCAGGAAGCAGGCAAGAAGTTGAAGCTCAGTTAACTCTGCTTAGGGAGATTTGAATCTGTTAAGGGAGCAAATCGTGGAGGAGGTTGAGGAGCAAATCAAGGAGCAAATTAAGGACTTTTTGAATTTGAATGGAAGTGGCTGGCCAAGGGACTCTCTATGGTGCAAATAGGCAAACAAGGCTAGGCATAGAACTTTCGGCAATTAGGTGTGAGTGGTGCCGAATTCCCTTAGTTTCTTCTATGATTTTGTACCGATTTCCCTAAGTAAGTAAGCTTCTTTCTTTTATCGATTTTACATAGCCTATTAGGTACCTTTTTGCCACTTTGTTCTCCCTATCAAACCTAATAGCCGAACCTCTTACCCCTCTAAAACCCCATTGTCGAATTCACTTTTTCTTTTCATTGCCGAATGTAGAACTTCAAAAAAACCCCATCTTGTGCCGTTCTTTTTTTGTTAAACCGATTGCTTATTTCTTACCCTCTCAAATCTCTTTTCTTAATTTCTTCCTTTCCATTTTCTTCTGCTATCACCTACATACCTTCTTTTGACATTACTCTCTGGTTGTTAGACACAAAAGCCGAAAGCAAACACCCACTTTGCCGAAACACTTCCTTTTCACTCTCATTCTTTTTCTTCTTCTTCTTCTAAACCCTTTTATAAACCGAAACCCTTATTGTGCTTAGCCTAATCCTCTGTATTCTCAACTCTTCCTTTCTTTTATTTAGAACATGACTAAGGGAGCATCTAGAGGCACTTCTTGAATCGATTAGCACCTTGGCAAGTACTCAACCCAGTTCTCTCGTTAACCTCCTATTAAAGTTTAAGTTAAAACTCTGGTAAGGGTGGCTATCGTTGGACTAAAGCATTTGGGGTCTTTTGCGTTAATGCTGTTGTGTTAGCGTAGACAAAAAGGGGGCAAGTTGCAGGGACTCGAAGTGTGGCACGACTGGGCTCATAGACTTAGTCTATTCCTTTCGACAAAGGCAAGGACCTTGCAAGTTTTAGGCTATATTAGCCGATTATGGTAAGGAGATTTTGGCTTAACGTTTGTCGATTATTAGGCTAACGCTTTAGTATAACTGCAGGCCTTCGTACGTGGACCTCGTCGTTGTTTCATCCGTTAACAGGTGTGTAACTAATCCCAACTTTTAGACTAAAGTGGTAAAAGCTGAAATGGCCGTAAAGTGACCGCCAACTGGTGGAAAGTGACCGAAAGTGCACTCGTGTAATATTTAAGAGTAATCGTTTATTCTGTCGGGGCTAACCATGAATTCGGTGGTAAAGGAATTGCAGAAGGTGCAATTCTGAATGTTTTGGTAAGTTGGGCTTCGATGGGCCAAGGTGGGCCCAATGGGCTTCCGAGCCCAAATCGGTAAAATGACTATTATAGGCTTTTTGGTGACATGGTTAAGTTGGTAAACTAAACCTAAAATTTGACTTAACAGGCTTGAGATGATAATGGACTTAGTAAGGCCCGTTAGGGGTTTTAGGCTAAAAAGGGCAAAGTTGGAAATTAAGCTTAAAATGAACTTCTGTGGATATCTAGGGACTGTTAATTTATTGAATTTGCATAAAAATCTCTGAAAATATGATAAAGGACTAAAATACCCCTGAATATGGAAAATTACCAAAATACCCTTAGGTGTAAAAAGACTATTATACCCCTAGGGTCAATTCTATATGAAATGTAAGATTTTATGTATCTGCATGAGTTACCATTTAATGTGAGCATATCTGATGCATGAGATGCTATATGTTGCATGCTAGTATGTATATATCTGTTGCATGGGGTATGGGTTTATGATGGAGGAAGCGTTCTGGCAGCCTCGCTGCAATCTGGTGACTTTGTCACATTATTATCTGGCAGCCTCGCTGCAATCTGGTAGCCTCGCCACGTATATATATCTGTTCTGGTGGCCTCGCCACAATATCTGATCTGGTGACCTCGTCACAATATCTGGTAGCCTCGCTGCAAATATTATCTGGCAGCCTCGCTGCAAATTATATCTGGCAGCCTCGCTGCAAATATCTGTGGTGTGTAGCGGTTGGGTGGGTCGAGTAGTCTCCCCACATGGTGTAAGGCTGGTACGGGGGTGTTATGGATGGATCTGGGTTGGGTTCTCTGTTTGCATAATATATCTGATCTGTATCTGTTTATGGGCCTATGGGCTTAATCTGATTTCTGTAATGGGCAAGGCCCAATTATTCTGATTCTGAGGCTTGATCTGTTTTGGCCTATGGTTGAGATTATGTTACACACTGAGTTGTCAAACTCACCCCCCTTTAATTTCATCTCTGCAGGTAACCCTCAGCCATAGTGGGCTTAGTGCTGGGAGATATTCGGAGTGGCCACAGCATCTGTACACCTGGTTTTCGTTTTGTTTAAGTATTTTATCATTATTTTATTTTTGGGTTTTTCTGTAATAAGGCCGCTATTTAAATTTCCTTTATGGGTTTTATTTTCTTTAATGTTTTAAATCATACCAAATCGAAACTGCTAGTTATAGGCTGCGCGGGTTTTCAAAATTTCAACAATGTTTTCAAAGCGCTTTAAGAGAAAAATATGAATAACTTAAGGGAATAATGAACGGGTTTTCGTAAACTTTCTATCTTAATTTAAACCTCACTTAAGACACAATTAGCAAAAAGGTCGTAAACTTAGTTTTAGGATCGTGTGACACACCAGATCTGGTTATAACGTTTAGACCGGGTTTGGAGAGTTACAACGGCCATGTCGCACGGCTGTGGTGATTTGTCGAAACCTATGTTTTGGGAAAATTTTTTGCTCTATTTTCACACGGTCGTGTCTGCCCATGGTGAACCCACGGTCTTGGGCACACCCGTGGGCCTGGCCGTGTGGTCCTGAAAAACATGCATTTAAGAAGATTAGTTCATGAATTAGATCAAAGAAATTAACTATGTTAGCGCTCGGGTTGCCTCCTGAGAAGCGCTTGTTTATAGTCTAAGCTCGACTTTTCTCAAGCTTGTTCAGTCACGGTGGTTTGAGGAGTTCAAACTCCTCTCTCCTTCTATCAGTTTTAATATCAAAATAAGGTTTAAGTCGAGTATAATTTACCTTGAAAGTGCCAAATATCTTATGTGTTATCTCGACTGTAACATAGGGAAAGATTTTCATTACCGTGAAGGGAGGTGTGTCACCTGTAAGAAGCTTTACATTCGAGATTCGAGGATCCTCCTCCTCTAAGAATACCTTATCCCCTACCTTAAATTGATTTTATTTATCTGTGGGCTCATCATGATGGTACTCTATTTATGATCGTGATCTGATGAAGTAATAAAATTGATCGTACCTAGAAACTAACTATTATCATGATAAAAGGCAAGTGCACCTATCGAATAGTAGTATAGTTAGTGGCAAGACCAGAATATCAAATCCAAGGAACTAAAAGTACTAGTAATGACTTTTTTTCCTATTATCTAGCCTAAAAATAAAGAGTGGGTTTGTGAAAACTAATTAACTCTAATCTAAACTAAGGATGCGACAAAAAGTAAATTGGGGAATGGCTTTGGGAAAACTGAATGATAAAGACAATAACTAAGGAAGAATCCACCTAGATTTCACTTGTTATCTAACTCTGAACTAAACGATTTCTTCATTCGACTTGATCTGTTGAGATCCCTAAATTATGTTAATATTTCCATCGAAAATACGAACAACTAATCCTAGGTTGATTAATTGAAATCTCTTTCTAATTAAAACCCCTAGTCTTGCATTAACTTGATCTATAGATCCCCATATTAGATTTGACTCTAATCCGGTAGATTTTCGCCGTCCTATATCTAGGATTACGATCAACTCTGCTTAATTGTGTTGGATCTACTCTTAAACAGGGACTTTTGCTCCACTGCCTAAGCATATTCGACTTAAATTAATATCCCGAAAATATCAATTCAAGAGTTAAAAACACAATTAAGAACAAATTGAATATTTATCATATAGTTCAGATAACAATAACAAGATTCATCTTAGATTTCATCCCCTTCAAGTATTTAGGGTTTAGTTCATAATTATAAAAAAAACATCTTAAAAGAAAGAGAACAACAAAACATAAAGAAAACCCAAAACCCCTGAAAAAATTGAAGGGAGATCTTTAGTCTTGATGTTGATCCTTGCTTCTGAGATGGATCAATCAACTTTTCTTCGAGTAATTCCCTGTCTTCTTCTTTGAGTCTTGGCGGGGATACTGTACACCCTTGTAGTAGCCTCCTAGGGGGTCTTTATATAGAGTTTGGAATGTCTTTCTTAGCCCCTAAGTACCGTTTTCCGCGTGAAATTGAACTTTATTATGACAGGGTCACGCCCGTGTGGCACGTCCGTGTGAGTCGAGTTTAGGCCGTGTTCAAGCCTGTTAATATGGCACGGCCGTGTGGGTTGCTCGTATGCTGAAGTCCAGGCCGTGTTGTTTCCTTGCTTTAGCCCATTTTCTCCGTTTTCGGCCCGTTTCTTGTTCTTTTCACTCTTCTATGCTCTCCTAAGTACAAAACATGAAATTAAAGGATTAGGAGCATCAAATTCCACAAATTCAATGATAATTCATCCATAAATGTGCTAAATGTGGGATAGAAATATTTATAATTTACAGTTTATCAGTTTCAGTATGGCATATCTTAGGTTTCTCCTGGCGGTAGTTTAGCCACTCGTCTAGTTCTTCAATTTGTAGCATTCGTTTTCATGTATTGTTCCCTTGTATGGACTCGTATGTGGTTCGGTTGCACTTACGTGAAGAGTATCCTACAAAGAAGGTTGGACGGTGAGATCATTCTTATTACAAGAACTCGTAATAATATCTTAATCATTAGCAGTTCTATTAGAATTACAAGCCTGCAAAGTGATTGTGTCATTGCCTACAAGAAGTGTGAGTTCACTTGTGCCTACATCAATTATAGTCCTTGCAGTTGCTAAGAAGGGTCGCCCTAGGATTAATGGTACATTGCTATCCTCATTTATGTCTAAAACAACAAAGTCCACTAGGAATATGAATTTTTCAATTTTAACTAGCACATCTTCAATTATACCCCTAGGAAATCTAATGGTTTTATCAGCCAATTGAATGCTCATCCTAGTTTGTTTGGGTTTTCCAAGACCTAGTTGTTTCAACAATTTGTAGGGCATTACATTAATACTGGCCCCTAAATTAGCTAAAGCATTTTTAACATCTAAGCTACCAAGTAAACAAAGAATTGTAAAACTCCCTGGATCTTTCAGTTTGTTGGGTAGCTTATTCTGCAAAATGGTTGAGCAGACTGCATTCAGCTCTACATGTGATGACTCATCCAACCTCCGTTTGTTTGTCAAAAGTTCTCTTAAAAACTTCATGGCGTTTGGCATCTGTGAGAGAGCTTCAATAAATGAAAATTTAATATGCAACTTCTTTAAAAGTTTAAGGAATTTAACGAATTGTTCATCTATGCGGTCTTTCCTCATCGCACTAGGATATGGGACACGAGGCTTATACTCTTTCACAATTGGTTCTGTGCGACTTACCTCACCCTTACCTCTACTTACCACAGTTTCCTTACTTGGCTCTAATTTGGTTTTAGCTAACCCTCCTTCATCAATCGTGTCGATAGCATGGAGTTGCTCCTTAGGGTTAGTCTCGGTGTTGCTCAGTAAACCACCTTGTAGTCTTTTAGAGATTAATTGAGTGAGCTGGCCTATTTGAGTTTTGAGTCCTTGAATGGATGCTTGCTGGTTTTTAAGTGCCGTCTCAGTGTTCTGAAAATGGGTTTCTGACACGGAGATAAATTTCGTGAGCATTTCTTCAAGGTTTGGCTTTTTCTCTTGCTGGTAGGGTTATTGCTGGAATCCCAGAGGCAGTTGTGGTCTCTGATTTCCTTGGTTGCCTTGTCCTCCCCATGAGAAATTGGGGTGGTTCCTCCAACCTGCATTGTAAGTGTTACTATAAGGGTTATTTTGAGATCTAGAATTTTTACCCATATAGTTGGCTTGCTTGTTTTCCATGCCATATCCATAGGTTGGGTACTCAGAATTGCTCATGTTTCCTTGGATTGATTCACACTGCATCATTGGATGTACATGCGTGGAACCAACTAAACCGTCAGTCTTTTTATTTAAGAGTTCTACCTGATTTGACAGCATAGTGACCGCATCAATATTAAAGACTCCAGTAGCTTTTTGTGGCTTTGTTCTCATGACTTGCCACTAATAGTTATTCAATGACATCTCCTCTATAAACTTCTAAGCTGCATCTAGTGTTTTGTTGTTGATTGTTCCACCAGCGGCTGAATCAATTATCTGTCTCGTTGAGGGGTTCAAATCGTTGTGAAAAGTTTGAACTTGTAACCATAGAGGTAACCCATGGTGAGGGCACCTTTTCAATAAATCCTTGTATCCTTCCAAGCATCGTAAAGTGTTTCTAAATCCATCTGCACAAAAGAAGAGATATCATTCCTTAATTTTGCCATTTTAGCCGGCGAAAAAAATTTAAGTAAACATTTTTCGGTCATTTGTTCCATGTAGTGATAGACCTTTTGGGTAGAGAGTTTAACCATTGTTTAGCTTTATTCCTCAAGGAAAATGAGAATAACCGAAGACGAATGACATCATCAGAAATGGCATTTATTGTGAATGTGTCGTCGAATTCCAAAAAATTAGCTAAATGTGAGTTAGAATCCTCATCCTGCAAACCATCAAACTAAACAAACTGTTGTATCATTTGAATAGTGTTAGGTTTCAATTCAAAATTATTTGTAGCAATAGTAGGCCTAACAATACTAGATTCAGTGCCAGCTAAATAAGGTTTAGCATAATCATACATAGTACGAGGAATAGGATTTTGATTAACAGGATCTGCTGCTACTACAGTAGGTAGCTGATTATCCTGATTCACCTCCATCTCTTTAGTAGATTCAGGTTCTTCTTCTTGTCCCTGTTCTGGGTACTGCAGGCTTCTTCTTATCTCTCTATGATTTTTACGAACTGTGGCTTCTAGGTCATCGTCAAAAAGCAAAGGTCCTGACGGGTTTCTTTTAGTCATAAACTAGAGATAGCTGTTAGAGAATAGCAAAAAAAAAAAAAGAAGAAAGAAAAGTTTAGTAGATAAAACCTAAGAAGAAAATAGTAAATAAATTGAAATAAAAGGAAAGATGGCTAAAGTAATAGAAAAATTGAGTGTTCCTAATATTTTAGTTCCCTGGCAACGGCACCAAAAACTTGATCGTGATTTTGATGAAGTAATAATAATGATCGTACCTGGAAACTAACTATTATCATGATAAAAGGCAAGCGCACCTATCGAGTAGTAGTATAGCTAGTGGCAAGACCAGAATATCGAATCCAATGAACCAAAAGTACTAGTAATGACTTTCTTCCTATTATCTACCCTAAAAATAAAGGAGGATTTGGTTGTAAATTAACTAATCTAAATTAAACTAAAGACACAGCAAAGAATAAATTGGGAAATTACTTTGGGAAGACTGAACGATAAAGGTAATACCCAAGGAAGAATCCACCTGGACTTCACTTGTTATCTAACTCTGAACTAGACGATTTCTTCATTCGACTTGATCCGTAGAGATCCCTAAATAATGTTAATATCTTCAACGAGAATAATAACAACTAATCCTAAGCTGATTAATTGAAATCTCTTTCTAATTAAAACCCCTAGTCTTGCATTAACTCGATCTATGGATCCCCATATTAGATTTGACTCTAATCTGGTAGATTTTCGTCATCCTATGTCTAGGATTGCGATCAACTCTGCTTAATTGTGTTGGACCTACTCTTACACAATGACTTTTGCTCTTCTGCATAAGCACATTCGACTTAAATTGATATCCCGGAAATATTAATTCAAGAATTAAAAAAAACACAATTAAGAACAAATTGAATATTTATCATATAGTTCAGATAACAGTAACAAGATTCGTCTTAAGTTTCATCCCCCTTAGGTATTTGGGGGTTTAGTACATGTTCATAAAAGTAAACATCTCAGAATAAAGAAAATAACAAAACATAAAGAAAACCCAAAACTCCTGAAAGGATTGAAGGAAGATCTTCAGTCTTGATGTAGATCCTGGCTTCTGAAATGGATCAATCGGCTTCCTTCGAGTAATTCCCTAACTTCTACTCTTAGTCTTGGCGAGGACACTGTACACCCTTGTAGTTGCCTCCTAGGGTCTTTATATAGAGTTTGGAATGTCTTTCTTAGTCCCTAAATAGCTTTTTCTATGTGAAATTAAAACTCATTAGACAGGGACAAGCCCGCGTGACACGCCCGTGTGAATCGAGCCTAGGCCGTGCTCGAGCCTGTTAATGTGGCACGACCGTGTGGGTTACCCGTGTAACGAACTCCAGGCCATGTTGTTTCCTTGCTTTGGCCCATTTTCTCCGTTTTCAGCCCGTTTCTCGTTTTTTCACTCTCCCATGCTCTCCTAAGTATAAAACATGAAATTAAAGGATTAGGAGCATCAAATTCCACAAATTCAATGATAATTCATCCCTAAATGTGCTAAATACGTATAATTTACAGTTTACCAACACCCTAAGCATTAAGAAGGGATCATTCTCATGACATTTTCGCATTCATATATTAGTAATAACATATTTAGTTAGGTGCATTTGATTCATTTTGATCATAGCATCCTTAGGCACAAGCATACACCCATGAAATTGATTCTACAGGTCATGTCCCCGAGAGGATGATGTAGTAATATCGGTAAATCCAAAGATTTTATCTCTCTAAAGTAGTAGTGGAGCAGATCGAAGATGGTGAATCTTATCTCCCTGAAGTAGCAAGTGGAGCAGATTGAAGCCACGAATCTTATCTCCTAAGGTAGCAAGTGGAGTAGATTGAAGATTGTAGATCTTATCTTCCTGAAGTAGCAAGTGGAGCAGATCGAAGATGGCAAATTTTATCTTCCTGAAGTTGCAGTGAAGCAGATTGAAGCCGAAATCCTTATCTTCTTGAAGTAGCAAATGAAGCAGATTGAAGCCACCAATCTTATCTCCCTGAGGCAGCAAGTGGAGTAGATTGAAGATTGTAAATCTTATCTCCCTGAAGTAGAAAGTGGAGCAGATTGAAGATGGCAAATTTTATCTTCCTAAAGTTGCAGTAAAGCAGATTGAAGTTGAAATACTTATCTCCTTGAAGTTGTAGTGAAGTAGTTTGAAATTACCCCCTTCTGAAGTTCTAGTGGAGTAGATCAAAGCTACAAATCTCTTCTCCCTAAAATTACATAAGGAATAGAAGCACTATTTCCTATGCCCCTAAAGATGTAGTGGGATGGAATGAAGCTACTTGAAGAAAAGAAGCACCAAAAGTCAAGATTCGGCAAGACCGGGCAAGATTAGTCCTTCTTAAAGGTCTTTGCTTCATTCTCATTGCACAAAAACGAGTAAAGAGGGGCAACTGTAATAGGCCCAATATGCCTGGGCCCAATCTGCCTGGGCCCGTACAAAAACCAAAAAACCAATGAAATAAATAATGTCCAGTCCATATAGCCCAATATAAAAACCACCCAAATACATGATCCAATTAAATTAAACCTTAGACCCAAACATTAAACCAATTACAAGTCCAAAGGCCCAATAAAAACCTAAACAGCCCAAAACCCACAACCCAAACTAAGACTAAGCCTAAACCTACGAGGCCCAAAAGGCCCAAAGACCAAAACCACATCAGAAAGCCTAAGGTTTCTGAAACCAGTGTTGCAGCCTCCATCATTTCTTCATTGTTGAACGTCACGCCCCCATCAGCGCGCGAATCGCCCCTATTGCCGCCATTCACATATGGAGAAAAGGCAATTAACAAACAATCAACAGCAATCAAAGATTATGTATTCATTTTTTTTATTTATTTTTAGTTATAAAAACTGAGTGTATCAATGTAAAAAAGGGACTTACGGTGGAAAATAAGAACACCAATATTAAATAAAAAAAATAGAGGTATATTTTTGTGATTTTTTTCGCATAGCAATATATATACATACATATTAAAAGAAAGCTTGAAGGTTACCTTTCTGATGAGCAAAAAACCGAGAGTTTTGTGCTTGAAAGTTATTTTTTGAGGGTTTTGGGGCTTAAAATCGGACTGAGGGGGACCAGATCTACCGAAATGGCCACTTTTTGAGGCTTTGGATGCCTCATACAGCAGCACCAAAGGCGGCGCACGGCGGCGGGATAGATCCGAGCCCTGGCCGGAGACCGAAGGGTTTGGGAAAGAGAGAGCTTTTTTTTTTTACTCTGTTTTATCTTTTTTAGAATGGTTTTAAACTGATTTTTTTGACAAATTTTTGGTTTATATAGGCTATCTATACAAGTCGTTTTGGGGGTTGCTTTTAAAGGCTAAAACGACGTTGTTTTAAGGCCAAAGATTCACTAGTTGACCCAACTCAAAGAGGATCCACGCATTTTTAATAATGGGGCTAATTGCCCCCTAGGTCCTTACGTATTATTTTTTTTCATGCAATTACGTCCAAATTACATTTTTCTTTTATTTTAAAATTTTGGCCCTGAAATTTTGTTCTTTGTTTTAATGGTCCTTTGGCCATCTAAATGTGGATACTGGAACGACGACGTTTTGGGAATAGGGCGTATTTGCCTAGTGAGTCCCTCCTTTGTAGCATGCGTTTTAATTAAGCCCCTAAATTAGCCCTATTCTTTTTTTTTAATTTGCCCCTTAGAGTCTCATTTTAATTACATTTTAGTCCATGTTCACTTATCTATTTATATTTTTACCCCTATTATTTTTATTCTGATTTGGTCATTAATTGTTTGAAATTTAACCTTTTTATTTTATTTTTTATTTATTTATTATATATTTTCATTTTAGATTATTTTATTCATCCTTTTTCATTATTTACATTAATTTGTTTACTGTATCTTATTATATATATTATACATATTTTTTAAATTATATACTTTAAAATTGTTATAGTTTATTTTCTTTTGTTTTATTATATATCTAAAGTTTTTTTATTATTTATTTTAAATATATATGTTTTATTTTATTTTTTTCATATACCATCTTTCTTTTAATAGCCTTTTTTAATTTTCTTTTTCACATATTATCGTTTAAACTTCTTTTATATATAATTTTAACTTATTTATTTTAAATTATTTTATCTATTAGTGATCTTGAACATTTTTTAACTATTTGCTTTAAATTGTTGTTTATAGTATTTATTTCAACCTTTTTTAGGTTTCTTTATATATTAATTATTTTAGAACTCCTTTTTTATGTGATTTATTTTGTACTTTTATATATATGTATATATTGCTTGTTCTAAATTTTGTCACATATAATTTTTTTTATTTTGTATATTATTTTTTTATTATTTTGTTTTCTCCTATTATCATTTTCATATTGTTTTTATATTCTATTTCGATTTGCTTTGTATTTTCTTATTATATATGTCTTTTAATTCATTTGTCTTTTAGTTATCATGTTAATTTGTAAATAATGTATGTTATGTGATTATCACGAATTGTTTCTTAGTATATTCGATCTTATTTGTGTGGCAATTTCATTCGCACAACATTGTTTGAAATATAAAAAACATTTCATTTAATTACTACACTTGTTTTCAAAGTAAGGCTATATCCGATATTTGGGAGCTTCAGAAAATCGTGCCCTAACTTACCGGGCTTCGAATTTTTTTCCATTGAGTCAAAATAATCGAGTACCCTTTTTGTAATTAAAATGCATGATTTTCAAATAAAAGCTTATTCTTGGGAATTCGAGATGTTGTGTCCTAACTCACTAGATGTGACATTTCGTTATCTCGAAGTAAGAATTTCTAAAAAATTTAAATATATGAGTTTTGAAAAACAAAAGACAAGCTTAGCTTTGAGGGTTTGAAATGTCGCATCATAACTCACTGGGTATGACATTTTATTGCTTCGAGATAAGGGAGTCTTAGCTCTAATTCAACTTATTCAAGTTTTCTTTTTTGAGAAGGATCGTATTTTAAAATATTTTCAAATTTTTGATATTAAGACATTAGTTAATCAATTAGGTATCAATTTTGGGCGTTATGAGGGTGCTAATCCTTTCTCGTGCATAACCGACTCCCGAACCTGTTTTCTCGAATTTCATAAAAAAAAATCGTTGTTTTAATAAATCAAAATATTTTATTAAAATAATCAACTTTAAGGTGATCCGATCACACCACTTAAAAAAGATTGGTGGCGACTCCAGTTTAGTTTTTAAAGTCAACCCCGTTTTTGAAAATTAAAAAAATAATTTTTGACAAGAGAGTTAAATTGGAACAAAAAGTAAATAGGACGGGTAGATGAAAGATTGAAGGTTTGATTTTAGCTAGATTTTAGCACTAGAATTGCCTATAAATACCTGGGCTGACTTCGCTTTGGAATGAATCAATTCTTTACTTTTTTTATTCCTTTTTGTGTCAGTGCTCTCTATTCTGTTGTTTCAAATTTCTTTTACTTTCAACAAATTTTTTGGTTTAATTACCTTTCAAGACCTTTCCCCTTTCCAAATTCCACCACTTCCATACTCCATCTAGCATGATTTATTTCATGCTTAACTAAACTTCTTTGTAGCCTTAATCTGGTTACTACTATGATAAATAATCGTGAGATATGAACCCACACTAAATACTTTGC
Source organism: Gossypium stocksii (assembly GCA_020496765.1). NCBI lineage: Eukaryota > Viridiplantae > Streptophyta > Magnoliopsida > Malvales > Malvaceae > Gossypium > Gossypium stocksii. The sequence goes on from CM035621.1 coordinate 16,125,054, forward strand.
GACTCAATATTCACTATCTCTCTAGTATATGGGATAGTACAAATTTTCCCCTTAAAGTTGATTTGATTTCAATTCAAAAAGCGTGCGTTGGGTAAGAATTGTTTGGCATATAGTTGGGAACTTGAGTCGGCCGTGCTGTATTCAAAATCCCGCAAATAAATTGGTGTGTTCAATTGGAAAAAAGCTAGTTGGATTCAGTCAAGTGAGATAGTGATCGAATTTAAATGACTCAAACTTTGAGGCTGTTAATTCGAATTGGGCTTTTCAGATCGTAAGGTTGTCGAAGTCTTAAATTATAGGTACGTGCCACGTGGTTAGAAATTTGACAATGGTCGATTTGTAGGTTGTACCGAAATCGACTATGAGAGGAAGAGTTGGCGGTTTGAGGCGTCCTCGATTGCTATAACCAGCTTATCAGTTAGAAGGGAAAAACCATTTTTCAAGTATCGGTTCGAGTTCAGAGTATACTGAGGCTAAGGATAAGCTTTAAAAATATTTTATTTACCAATTTATTTTATTTCGCTTAATTTATTTGCAATCACATTCTTTTTTGTTTTATTTTATATACATATATATTTTTCTTTTAATATTATTATATTTATTAATTAAAACCCCTTTTTATTTTCCAACATTGCAACGCACAAGTCATGTGCACGACTATTACGATGACAGTAATTTTGATCACGAGAAAAGGCGAAATTAGATAACCAGTCCCTGTAGATTTGACCCTACTGCTCTATATTTCAATTTATTGTTATTTTTCCATAGGAATTTATATTTGGTGATTTCAATGCCCATCAAAATTTGGCACCGTTGCTGAGGACTAAAAGTTATTTTCTAATTTTTGTTTGTTTTTTTTATGACCAGTTCAAAATCGGGGACTGTAGAGTTTGAACCGGAAATAGAGAAGTTGGCTCGAACATTGCAAAGAGAAGCTATTGAACGTGATAAACGACCACATCCCGACTTTGAAGTAGGATATTATATCGAAGATATTCCTCATTTGATAAATTAGACGAAATGGCAGATCAAACTATATGACAACTTGTAGCAGCACTATATGAATAACAACCACTATGCATAACTTATCCGGTGGGAGAAACACCAAAGATATTTTTTGACAGGTTTTTCCCAGCAGCTCGAGCAGCTGAATTCAGAAGGAGTATAGTCGGAATACAACAAAAGGAAGCAGAGTCACTCTATGAATATTAGGAACGATACAATATATTGTGTGCAAGTTGCCTACAACATGGACTGTTTGAACAATCACTCTTACAATATTTTTATGAGGGGTTACTCCCAATGGGAATGAAAATAATTGATGTCACTAGCGGAGGGACGCTTGTGAACATGACTCCTCAAAGAGCTAAAGAATTAATTTTGATTATGGCTGCAAATTCTCAACAGTACCTACTACCTATGGAACCTACAAGAAGGGTTCATGAACTCAATACTCTTTCCTTAGTAGATAAGATTGATGAACTTACTAATGTCGTTAAAGATATGCTTGTAGGAAAAATGAACCCAACTCGGTTGTGCAAGATTTGTGCTAAGCCTAATTATCTTATCAATTCGTGCCAGATTTTACTTGAGGACAGAACTACACAAGTAAACGCTGTTAGAAACTTCCTAGAGCCACTTCAAAGGCGTTATGATCCATATTCAAGCACTTAAAATGCAAAGTGGAGGGATCACCCAAACCTGAGCTATGGACGAAACCCTCAATACAATCAATCGTATCAAACAAGGCCACCTCCACCTAAACAATATCAACCTCCAAAGTCATCTCTTGAAACCATACTAGAGAGGTTAGTCGTTAGCACCGAAAAGTTCGAATAAAAGACTGAAGCACATTTCCAAGAGCTAGATCAGCAAATAAGTAAGCTTAAGCTTACGGTTAGTCATTTGGAGACCCAAGGGAGATTGCCGTCTCAAATTGAGTTGAATCTTCAACATAATGTAAATGCTATGAAATTGAAAAGTGGAATAGTTTTGAAAAGTGCTATGACAGTAATGATCACGACACTGAATGAAAAGAACAAAAACTGGAACAATAGCTCTCACAGAGTGGGCACCACAAAAACTATTTGTTGTGCCACCCCCATTCCCTAGAAGGTTCGTCCAAATTAAAAAAGAGTGGGAAGAGAGAGAAATCCTTAAGACATTTTGGAAGGTAGAAATCAATATTCCTTTACTTGATGCAATTAAACAAGTTCCACACTATGCAAAATTCTTGAAAGAGTTGTGCACCAGCAAAAAGAAACTCCTAGGAAACGAATGGGTGAATGTGGGAGAAAATGTTTCTACAGTGTTCCAAAGGAAAATCCCGCATAAGTGTAAGTATGGGTGAGCGTTTGATCGAATCAAATTGAATCAAATGAAAAAATTTCGAGTTAATCTAGTTGACGAATCATATTTTATCATCCTAACTCGATTTGAAATTTTCTCGAATTGAGTCAAATGAGATGGAATTCGAATCGAACTGAATATATTTGTTTGAGTTAAAATTTAAAAGATAATTTTAGGTCTTTGTAACCACTATCACCCACTGTAATCAAAATTTTCCACCGTAATCAAATTTGTTATTAACTTTCGTCACCTCGTAATTTATTTATTAATCTTTTATATACTGGTTAGTTTCTTTGCTTACTTTGTTGCTTCAATTATCTTATAATTATGTATTTTGAAATTAAAAATATATTAAATGTAAAAATGTGATTTTTTAATAAAAATTATTTTAAAGATAAAATGTGAAATTGATACCAACATAAAATTTTAACACATATTTTTTTACATTATTAATAATTTAATTTTAATATAAATATTCAATATGATTAAATAATTCAATAATTTAAATAGTACAAAATGTGAAATTTAATTTAATAATATAAATAGTAGATATAAATAAAATTATTATTTAGGTTTAGAGATTTTTTGGATGATTTTGATTTTTTATTTGGGGGGTAAAGGTTGAGAAGTAAAAGTTTAAGGGAAAATAAAAAGTTTTTGGGGAGTAAATTTTAAGGGAAAGTAAATAGGGAGAGTAAAATTTTGGAGAGAAAATATTTAAAAATGAGGGGTGTGGGTTTGGGGTAGATGGGGGTGGGATGGGAGGGGATTAAAAAAGTAGGAGGGTGTATTTGTCGCCAGAACAGGGTCACGAGGCATTACCAGAATTTATAGGACATTTTCAGATAAACCGAGTCAATTACTATTCACTTTTTGGTAATTAATCATAATGTCCCTTTAATGGACCCTCAAGGCCCAAAACATGCATTAGAATTGAGTCGCGGCCAAACTGAAAACTTAAGAAATTTTTTCGCGAAATTTTAAATTTTTTCCTAAGTACAGGGCAACACGCCCTGATCCCTAACCCGTGTAACTCTCTAACTTGTAATTTATTTAGGTGAAGGGGTCACACTGCCAAATCACATGCCCGTGTATCAGGTCATGTGGTTAATTTTAAGCATTCTACTTCTCAATTTCAGATGCAGGGGACACACGGCCAGAATACACGCCTATGTGCTAGGCTATGTGTCACACATAGCTAAGACACACGCCCGTGTCTCTGCCTGTGTGGACAAAAATAGGCTATTTTCCAAGCTCTATTTTCTCACCCAACTTATCTTTCGCCTACACCATCACTTAAACACATCCACAAACCATTTCAAACATGTAAATCATGTCCAAAATCATGTCTTAAATATGATATATTATATCGTACATACTTTATACATTTAGACACCTCAAACGACAATTTATTATCATGTTAAATTATCAATCATACTTACATAATTACCTAATGCACATATGCATGATCATATTTATTTTTCAAACATGATAGATCCACTTATAAACATATCAAAATATGTCAACACCAGTCATTCCAATGGCTAGTTTGTTCAAAACATTTACATGTTATTATTGGCTAAATGATCTATACATGCCGTTAGAACCATAGTTAATTTACCATATATACCAAGATAGGCTGATGGATAGTGTGAGTGATCTCCACCAATGCTTCCAATCCAACGAGCTTCCCAATAACTATAGAATAGAGGAAAATAAAATAGAGTAAGCATATAATGCTTAGTAAGGTCGTATAACATGGTAATAACCTTACCATTCATTTAAATTCCATATAAACATACAACGCATATATAGTTAACTGAATCATGAGCCCTAACACAAATTCTCATCACCAGTGTTAGTTATACATTCCATTATAGCATCAAGAAACATATATGGGCTCAACAATGATCAGATTTCCATATTCATAAGCTTTTCACATCTGATAAACGATAAATTATACATATTTTTACCTCATGTTTAGCCTAATTTCTAGATGAATTATCATTAAATTTGTGAGAATTGGTGCTCTTAATCCTTCTATTTCATGTTTTATACTCAGGAGAGCATAGGGAAGAGAAAAGAACGAAAAACGAGCCGAAAACGAAGAAAATAGGCTAAAGTGGAAAATGACACGGCCCAAGGATTCACCACACGGCCGTGGCACATGGCCGTGCCATATAAGGTCCAACACGGCCCAGCCCCAACAAGTACGGCCAAGCCACACGACCGTGCCACCATCAACAGTCTCGTACATGGCCTCTTATCGATCCACATAGGCGTGGCACACGGGCGTGTCCTTGTCATGAGGAAGTGCAATTTCACTCGGATTTGGATACTTAGAGGCTGAGAAAGGTATCCCAAAGCTCTATATAAAGACCCTAGGAGGCAACTCTAAGGGTGTACTCTTTCTCCCAAAAGGAGCGCCTTATTTCTTCCAACACAGAGAGTGGAAGCAAGGGATTACTCCAAGGGAAGCCGATTGACTCATTCCAAAAGCCAAATTCTACATCAAGACAAAGGATCTCCCTAAATTCCTTCAGGGGTTTTTGGGTTCTTTATGTTTTGTTATTTTTATTCTTCTGAGATGTTTTCTTTATTAAATATGAACTAAATCCCCCAAATACTTGAGGGGGATGAAACCTAAGACAGATCTTGTTATTATTTTATCTTGAGTTATATTATAAATACTTGAATTGTTCTTAATTATGTGTTCTTAATTCTTGTTTTAATAATCCTAGGTATTAATTCAAGAAACTGATGTGCTTATACAGAGGAGCAAAAGTCCCTGTTTAAGAGTAGATCTAGCATAATTAAGCGGAGTTGCATGCAACCCTAGACATAGGGCTACATAAATCTGCTGGATTAGGGTCAAACCTAATAAGGGGATCCATAGATCAAGTTAATGCAAGACTAGAGGTTTTAACTAGAAAAAGATTTCAGTTAATCAACCTAGGATTAGTTGTTCTTATCCTCGACGGAGGTATTAACATAAGTTAGGGATCTCTACAGATCAAGTCAAGTGAATAAATCATCTAGCACAAGAATTGATAACAAGTGAAGTTTAGGTGGATTCTCTCTTGAGTATTGCCCAATCAATCAGTCTTTCCCAAAGAGCTTTTCCCCAATTTACTTTTTGTGCATTCATAGTTTAGTTTTAGAATTAGTTTAGTTTCATAAAAACCCCTTTTATTTCTAGGTTAAATAATAGAAAGGAAGTTAGTACTAGTACTTTTGGTTCCCTTGGGTACGATATCTTGGTCTTGCCACTAAGCTATACTACTGTTCAATAGGTGCGCTTGCCTTAAAGTTGTGATAATAGTTAGTTTTGGTGGAATCATTATTATAAATTTTATTACTTCATATCACGCATATCAAGTTTTTGGCGCCATTCTCAAAGAACTAAAATATTACGAAAACTCAATTTCTATTACTTTAGCCACTACTATATTTATTTATTTTTAACTTTTCTTTTTATTTATTTATTTATTTTAATTTTCTTTGCTTTTTCTCTTCTAGGTATTTCTAGTTTATGACTAGAAACAACCCAGCAAGGCCATTCCTTTTTGACGAAGACTTCGAAGCGACAGTTCGCAGAACTCATAGAGAGATCAGAAGAAGCGTACATTATCTAGAACAAGGACAAGAACAAGAGCCAGAACCTACGGAAGAGATGGAAGCAAATCAAGACAATCAACCACCTCCCGCAATAGCCGCGCAACCAGTAAATCAAGATGATGCTCCTCGTACTATGTATGATTATGCTAAACCTAATTTGGCTGGTACTCAATCTAGTATTATTAGACATGCTATTGTTGCTAATACTTTTGAATTAAAACCTAACACTATTCAGATGATACAGTAATTTGTGCAGTTTGATGGTTTACAGGATGAAGATCCAAATTCACACATAGCCAACTTTTTGGAACTTTGTGATACTTTTAGAATTAATGGCGTTTCTGATGATGCCATTCATCTAAGGCTATTCCTATTCTCTTTGAGAAATAAAGCCAAACAGTGGTTAAATTCTTTACCACGAGGATCAATCACTACATGGGAACAGATGATAGAAAAATTTTTGCTTAAATATTTTCCTCCAGCTAAAATAGCTAAATTACGAAACGATATCTCTTTTTTTGTGCAAATAGATTTAGAAACACTTTACGATGCCTGGGAGAGATACAAAGATCTTTTGAGATAGTGCTCGCACCATGGGTTACCTTTGTGGTTACAAGTTCAAACCTTCCATAACGGTTTGAACCCATCAACAAGACAGATGATTGATGCAGTCGCAGGGGGAACAATCAACAACAAAACACTCGAAGCAGCTTATGAGTTTATTGAAAAGATGTCACTGAACAACTATCAGTGGCAAGTCATGAGGACAAAGCCATAAAAAGCTACAGGAGTTTATAAAATTGATGATGTCACCATGCTTACTAATCAGGTAGAACTTTTAAATAAAAAGTTTGATAATTTTGGTAGTTCTATGCAGGCACAACCAGTGATGCAGTGCGACGCAACTCCAGAAAATATGTTCAATCCAGACTACTCATCTTATGGACATAACATAGAAACTGAGCAAGCCAACTATATGGGCAACAATTCTAGACCTCAAAATAACCCTTATAGTAACATTTATAATGCAGGTTGGAGAAATCACCCCAATTTTTCATGGGGAGGACAAGGAAATCAAAGACAACAGCCTCCTTCGGGATTTCAGCAACCGCCACCACAACAAGAGAAAAAGCCAAACCTTGAAGAGATGTTCACTAAATTTATGGCCATGTCAGAAACCCGTTTCCAAAACACTGAAACGGCACTGAAGAACCAGCAAGCATCAATTCAGGGGCTTGAGTGTCAAATTGGTCAACTTGCAAATTTGATATCAAAAAGACCACAAGGTGGGCTCCCAAGTAACACTGAGCCAAATCCCAGAGAACATGTCAAGACAATTACTCTAAGAGATGGGAAAGTACTGGCTGAACCAGAAAAGAATCCTGTTTCATAATCTCTAGAAAACAAGGTAGAGGAAGAGAAACCTAAGGAAAACACTCCACCAACACTCAAGGAATACAAACCGCCTATTCCATATCCGGCAAAGTTGAAGAAAGATCACACAGACGCTCAATTCGGTAAATTTCTTGAACTTTTTAAACAATTACATATTAACTTACCTTTTGTTGAAGCAATTTCGCAGATGCCAAAGTACGCGAAGTTTCTTAAAGAACTTCTAACAAATAAAAGTAAATTGGAAGAATTAGCCACAGTGGAACTCAACAAAGAATGCTCAGCTATTCTCCAAAATAAACTGCTAGCAAAACTGAAAGATCCAGGGAGTTTTACTATTCCTTGTTTAATTGGTAGTTTAATTATTGATAAAGCATTAGCTGATTTAGGTGCTAGCATTAATCTAATGCCCTATAAAATGTTCAAGCAACTAGGTCTTGGAGAACCAAAACCCATTAAGATGAGTATTCAATTAGCTGGTAGATCTGTTAAATATCCTAGGGGAATTATTGAAGCTATGCTAGTAAAAGTAGATAAATTTATATTCCCTGTTGATTTTGTTATGCTTGACATGGATGAGGATATTGAGATGCCTTTAATTTTGGGACGCCCATTCTTAGCTACTGCTAGAGCTGTTATTGATTTAGAGGATGGTAAATTAGTACTTAGAGTTGGTGAGAAAGAAGTCGTTTTTAAAATTTATGATGCTATGAAATTTTCTAGAGAACAAGATGATTCCTGTTATTTTATTGATACTATTGATTATTTTGTTCAAGACAATTTTCAGGAAATTTCTCTTACAGACACATTGGAACTGTGTCTAGTTCAAGGTGGGGGGAAGATGAAGCCACCACTGAAGTTAAAGAAGTAATGAAGGAGTTAGATTCTAATAAATTTGTCGCAAGACACATAAGTTACGAAAATATAAAGATGAATGATGAATTGAGTCAGAAACCTTCAATTGGTGAACCCCTTAAATTAGAGTTAAAACAACTGCCAGATCATTTAGAATATGTATTTTTAGGAGATGATTCGACATTACCTGTGATTATCTCATCAGATTTAAGCAATGAAGGAAAATAGGAACTACTTCAAGTGTTAAGAGAGCACAAAAAACCTATAGCTTGGAAAATTTCAAATATTCAGGGAATTAATCCTTCTTTTTGCACCCACAAAATTTTAATGGAAGATGAATATAAACCATCGGTGCAAGCTCAAAGACGGTTGAATCCCAAAATGAAGGAAGTCGTAAAAGACGAGGTAATTAAACTTCTAGATGCAGGTATTATTTATCCTATTTCTGACAGGTCTTGGGTAAGCCCTGTGCAGGTTATTCCTAAAAAGGGAGGCATAACCGTGGTGTCTAATGACAAAAAAAAGTTAATACCTACAAGAACAGTCACTGGATGGAGAGTTTGCATTGATTATAGGAAGTTGAATGACACAACTCGAAAAGATCATTTTCCCTTACCTTTTTTTGATCAGATGTTGGAAAGATTATCAGGTCACATGTGTTATTGTTTTCTAGATGGCCTCTCTGGTTACTTCCAAATCCCGATAGCTCTAGAAGATCAGGAGACAATGACATTCACATGTGCATACGGTAGGTTTGCTTATCGTAGAATGCCTTTTGGATTATGTAACGCTCCTGCTACTTTTCAGCGATGCATGCTAGCTATCTTTAACAAATTCGTGGAAGACATCATGGAGGTATTTATGGATGATTTTTTGATTTTCAGTAATTCCTTCAAACTTTGTCTTAATAATTTAAAACGCGTTCTGATAAGATGTAAAGAGACGAATTTAATGCTAAATTAGGAGAAATGCCACTTCATGGTTCAAGAAAGTATTGTACGAGGACATAAAACTTCTAGAAAAGGGATAGAGGTAGATAAAGCAAAAATTGAGACTATTGAAAAATTACCTCCCCCTAATTCGGTTAAGGCTATAAGAAGTTTTTTAGAACATGCTGGTTTTTATCACAGATTTATTAAGGATTTTTTTTTAAAATAGCTAAGCCTTTAACGAAATTACTAGAAAAAGACGTGCTTTTCAACTTTGACCAGGAATGCTTAGAATCTTTTAACACTCTCAAAGAAAAGTTAGTCAATGCCCCAATTATGATTTCACCAGATTGGAATCTACCTTTTGAACTAATGTGCGATGCGAGTGATTTTGTAGTAGGTGCAGTTTTGGGACGGCGAAGAGACAAGCACTTTCAACCAATCTATTATGCTAGCAAAACTTTGACAGCTGCTCAAGCAAATTATACTACCATAGAAAAAGAATTGTTAGCCGTTATTTTTGCATTTGACAAATTCAGATCTTATTTAATATTGTCGAAAGTCATCATTTATACTGACCACTCTGCTCTTCGTTACTTTTTGACTAAAACTGATGCAAAACCTCGATTGATCAAATGGATTTTATTATTACAGGAATTTGACTTAGAAATAAAAGATAAGAAAGGAGCTGAAAATTTGGCAGCAGATCACCTTTCGAGATTAGAAAATCCACACCCCAAGTACCTTGATAAAATAAACGACTTGTTTCCTAAAGAGCAACTTCTAGCCATAGCAGACAAAGCAATTCCTTGGTTTGCCGATTTTGCAAATTATTTAGCAGCTAACATAACCCTAAAAGGGTTGACTCATCAACAAAAGAAGCGATTCTTTGCTGATGTGAAAAACTACTTTTGGGAAGATCCTTTTCTTTTTCGTATTTGTGCAGATCAGGTTATTCGAAGATGTGTTGCTGAGACAGAAACATACCAAATTTTAGATCACTACCATATAGGACCCACATGAGGACACCACAATGGAGCTAGAACTGCCCATAAGGTACTCGAATAAGGTTTTTATTGGCCTACACTTTTCAGAGATGCCAACAGGTATGTTACCTCTTGTGATAAATGCCAGAGAACAGGTAATATCTCTCAACATAATGAAATGCCTCAGAACTATATACTCTCATGTAAAATACTTGATGTGTGGGGTATTGATTTCATAGGTCCACTCCCTACTTCATTTACGAATAAGTACATACTAGTAGTAGTAGATTATATGTCAAAATGGGTGGAAGCCCAAGACTTACCTACTAATGATGCTAGAATGGTAGTACGCTTTCTGAAAAAACTTTTCTCTCGATTTGGAACACCTAGGATAATCATTAGCCATAGGGGTACCCATTTTTGCAATGCTCAATTTGAAAAAGTTTTAAAGAGGTATGGAGTACACCATAGAATAGCTACCCCTTATCATCCACAAACCAGTGGTAAAGTCGAGGTAACAAATAAGGAATTAAAACGCATCTTAGAGAAAACGATAGAAACAAATAGAAAAGACTAGTCAAGAAAGGTAGATGATGCTTTATGGGCTTATAGAACTGTATTTAAAACACCCATAGGTACATCTCCTTATAAACTAGTCTACGAAAAAAGCTGTCATCTGCCATTTGAACTTGAACATAAAGCATTTTGGGCTATAAAATTTTTAAATCTTGATTTTAAGCTTGCAGGTGAGGAAAGACTAATCCAGTTAAATGAGCTAGATGAATGGCGTTGCAATGCCTACGAGAGCTCACGACTATATAAGGAAGCATGAAACAACGCCATGACAAACGACTGAGACAACCTAAGCAGTTCAAAACCGGTGATCTTGTCTTACTATACAACTCAAGGCTAAAACTATTTCCTGAAAAACTCAAGTCAAGGTGGTCAGGTCCATTCACTGTTCAAATTGTCTTTCCATACGGCACAATTGAGGTAACTCACCCAAACCACGGTACATTCAAAGTAAACAGGTATCGACTTAAACACTATAGAGGTGAGAATTTTAAAGATAACAGGGAGGAGCTTCAGCTCCACGAAATCCCTTCGTGATACATCCAGGTAGAGTCGAGCTTAGACTCTAAATAAGCGCTTCTCGGGAGGCAACCCGAGCACTAACTTAGTAACTTTTTTAAATACAGAATTTTAGGACCACACGACCATGCCCACGGGCGTGTCCAAGGCCATGTGGACACTATGAGCAGAGACACAGTCGTGCACCCAATCTGTGTATAAGCAGGGTGAAAATTTTCCCAAAAACACGGGCTACGACAAATCGCCAAGGCCGTGTGATGTGGCCGTGGCCAACATATAAATTTTCACACAGGCTTCGACAACTTCCCATGCCCGTGTCACCAAACCGTGGCCAATACGACTGTACGATACGGGTCGAGACTAGAAGGACACGACCGTACGATACGGTCGTGTGACGCCAACACGGGTTGTGACACGCCCGTGCCCCAAGACCGTGGTCGACACTGTCAAATCCAACACGGGCGTGTGACCGCTCACACGACCGTGTGCGAAGCGAACACCTTAGGACACGGCCGTGCGACATGGCCGTGTGCCTCAACACGCCCTCAACACATGGGTGTGTGCTTTGAACCAGGCACGCCAAAACCCTAAAATTTCGAACAACACGGGTAAAACTCGAGCTACATGGGAGTGTGCCTTGCCCGTGTGACCTAAAATCTATATAAAGGGGCCACTATTCATCATCTTCTTCCCTTTTAGACCCTACATCCTACCACCCAAACCCTACCCAAAACCTCCCTAGCGCCGCCGCCGGTATCCACAGTGCCCCTATGACCGTGCTAGCCACTACACACTGTGCTCTGCCTCATACCTCTCTCATTTGGTTCTATTTTCTTATTTTTCCTTCAAATTTTTACTGCTTATTTCTATTTTTATTTCAATATCATATTATATTTAGGCTTAGCATTGTTTTAAGCATGAAATTAAGTGAATTAGGATGAATAGTCTAGAATGTTATAGAGAACTTTATGATTTCATGCCACTTTGATTTACATTGGATTACCATTTTTTCCTATCACAACTCACATGCATTTAGTATAAATACATACCCATGTTTCTTAATTTTGATATCATGATAGGATGGATAGATTATACTATTTAGGTTAGTCCACATTTCATTCCAAATTATTTCAGTCACATTATCATTTAAGCATAAATATTCATTATTTTTCTTAGTTTTTGATTCAATTTAATTTCAATTTTTAGGACTAATGTATTTTATTTTATTTTTAGGCATTATGTCGACATCACGCGGTAAGAAAGCTACCGTCCTGCCTTCGAAGAAGCGCAAGGGACCTGGTGGTTCCTCGTCGCGACCCGTCGTTGAAAACTGCCATCCATTTCTCTATTTTCTACATAACTCCCAGGAGGAACGATTTCAGATACTCCGAGCTCGCCCTCTAACCACTGACCGATGCATAGATTGGGCCATCCTCGAGCAAATACACCTAACAGATGAGGTTCGGGCCTTATTGATGACCGATCCATGGGAACAGTTTTTCCAGATCATGGAACCTACATACTTGGAACTCACTCTCGAGTTTTGCTCCATGTTCCATCTTCAGACCGTGATGAACAGACACGATGATCCAGGAATAGTCTAGTTCCGTTTGGGAGGTCTCGTACGCCATCTCAGTGTCCCAGAGTTCAGCATAGCCCTCGGTCTCTACACCGAGCAATTCATGGAAGAGGAGGACCTTTCCAAGCTTAACCGTCATATCCATCTATCCCAGTCTAAATATTGGGAGCCCTATGCCCTGAAGCAGCCATGTATGACCCTAGTCGCTCTAAAGCGACCAACCTCGCCCCATCTTTGAGGTACCTGCATATCATCCTCGCACACACACTGACAGGCAGGGGAGAGAGCACAGGGGTCGTCAGCACCCACGACGCCTACTTCCTATGGTGCATGGCGAACGCACATGTTATCGACCTAGCTTATTTTATCGCCCATGCAATCCAGCATCAGACAGAGAGGCACCGTAAAGGCATAATTTCCATTGGCCTATACATCATGAGATTAGGCCGTTATTTCGGCCTATTCAACACCGCAGCCCAGACATCCTCGTACACATTAGTTGGCCAGATGTCCCCTCAGGGCATCCAGAGCATACTACACATGAGGATGATCCAGCGCCGACGTGGGACTGATCCTCCGCCGTACCAGCTACTTAGATATGCCGAGCTGGAGAATCTCGAGGACATTCCTGATGATGTCCCGCCACCAGAAGAGGATGCACCTACCGAGCCACCACCCCCTCACCGCCAAGTTCATACGGCAGCTTCATACACTGACATATATGAGCGCCTATCACGATTCGAGCAGCAATGCTTCCAACCTTCGATCACATCGATGCGACACTACAGCAGATATGCCAGCACCTCCACATCACTTCACCACCGCCACCACGTGACCCATCTGAGGATTAGAGACTTCTATTCCTCTTAACTTTATTTTTATCTTAATTTTTATTTAAACTTTGATCTCTATTTTCACCTTTTCTTCTAACTTTATTTTCCTTTTTACTTTTACTTTTATTTTTAGTTCACCTTATCTTTTTCATTATTTGAATTTTAGTATTTTTAGAATTTAATTTATTTTCTTTCTTTATTTTTAATTATTTCATATCGACCAGCCCTTAACAAACATATTCTGTTTTCCCACGACTGATAAATGCTTTCGCATTTTCAAAGGAGCTCTACAGCTCATATCTATATGTAAATGGGACAACCCTGCCACAATTGTCGCCTCTTCCAATTCCAATCTCCATCTCACAAATTCATCCAAAATTCAGGGAGTTTCATGTCTTCCCCTATCTTATGATCTTGTGCTTCTATTGCTACTAATGTTATCTTTGTACATTGAGGGTAATGTACATCTTAAATGTAGGGGGAAAACTTACTTTCAGTCATCATATTCTCCTTAAAATCCCTGGAAATTTTAATTTGCATTGTTCTCAAAATTTCGAATTCTCACTTTCACTCTTTACATTATCTTCAATCTCCTGTTAGGAATTTATTCTGATTGATTTATGATTTTATTGATATGTTGAGAATTAAAACATAGGTGCTTGTACTTTGATTATTCAAACTTTAAAACACTAGGGAATCAAGCATGATAAGTTGAAATTCTTGAAAATCTAAATTTTTCTTTTCATAAGTTATTTCCCCTAATTTTAAGTATTATCTTGAGATTTGAAATTCGCAGGATTGACATCAAAAGTCATAATTCTGGTGAGATTTTAAGCCTTTTGAGCATACATTCTTTCGTGCTCCCTTTTATTATTGCTTTGAGTGAGTCAATATTGATTTGCTATTCTAGAACTTGCTTTGATTATACATGTCAAGACCACATCATTGATTTGATATATCGAAATGATAAAGGCACCTAGGATTTAACCCACTTACTCCATAAAAGCCTACCTCCATAAATTAACCCCTAGTGAACCCCATTGAGCCTAACAACCTATTCTTTGACTTACCTCTAATTTTAACTTATAACCTATTTTTGTTGAATTCCATTTAATTACTTTTATCCCTATTTTTGTCGAGATTCGAGTTGAATTATTATCTAGCTTTATTCTCTTTTTCAGATTGTAAAGTCGTAAATATTCAATTTATTGTATTGTATTTGAATTGTTCTTAAAAAAACGTATGTATATTAAAGAAATTCAGTTGTAATCTCTAATAGTTCAATAGTTTTTACATATTTTTTAAGGCTACCAAGGCTAGAATGATGTCATCATAAGGCTTAGCTCGAGGAATATGTTCCAGTGATAGAGATTTTTCTAGCTAGATAATTTTTTAGTTCAATCTCGATTCTAACCTTCTTTTTCAGCTTTTGACAACACCCCTAACCAAAGCCCCACTACAACCATTGAAAGACCTTTTGATCGATGTATCATATCAATCTATAGTAGTGGAGATTTGATTTTCTTACAAGCCTATGGTAATAACTCTTCAGGTTGACTAGAGAGTGCTTAATTCTTGAACCCTAAACACTTTGAGTGGATAGAGTGAATCCTTAGTGAGGATGTCAATTTTTTTTATTTTGATTGAGAGATAATTGCTTAGAAAAAGGAAGAAAACTTATGTTTCGATGATAAAATTCTCAACTTAGAGTGATTGAATCTTTAATGCTTTTCTGATTGAATCTTCATTGTATGAATACTTGTGAATTAGTTTGAAACATTATTGATAAAGATTGTGAGTTGAGAAGAATGATTCATAATTGTGGATTGAGATTTTGCTTGAGGACAAGCAAAGCTTAAATGTGGGGGTATTTGATAAATGATAAATTATACAAATTTTTACCTCATGTTTAGCCTAATTTCTGGATGAATTATCATTAAATTTGTAAGAATTGGTGCACTTAATCCTTTTATTTCATGTTTTATACTCAGGAGAGCATAGGGAAGAGAAAAGAATGAAAAACGGGCCAAAAACGAAGAAAATAGGCCAAAGTGTGAAAACGACATGGCCCAAGGATTCACCACACGGCCATGCCACATAAAGTCCAACACGGCCCAGCCTCGACAAGCACGGCCAGGCCATACGACCGTGCCACCATCAATAGTCTTGCACACGGCCTCTTATCAATCCACACGGGCATGGCACACGGGCGTGTCCCTGTCGTAAGGAAGTGCAATTTCACTCGGATTTGGATACTTAGAGGCTAAGAAAGGCATCCCAAAGCTCTATATAAAGACCCTCAGAGGCAACTCTAAGGGTGTACTCTTTCTCCCAAAAAGAGCGTCTTATTTCTTCCAACACAGAGAGTGGAAGCAAGGGATTACTCCAAGGGAAGCCAATTGACTCATCCCAGAAGCCGAATTCTACATCAAGACAAATGATCTCCCTAAATTCCTTCAGGGGTTTTTGGGTTCTTTATGTTTTGTTATTTTTATTCTTCTGAGATGTTTTCTTTATTAAATATGAACTAAATCCCCCAAATACTTGAGAGGGATGAAACCTAAGACAGATCTTGTTATTATTTTATCTTGAGTTATATGATAAATACTTGAATTGTTCTTAATTATGTGTTCTTAATTCTTGTTTTAATAATCCTAGGTATTAATTCAAGAAACTGATGTGCTTCTACAGAGGAGCAAAAGTCCCTGTTTAAGAGTAGATCTAGCATAATTAAGTAAAGTTGCATGCAACCCTAGACATAGGGCGACATAAATCTGTCAGATTAGGGTCAAACCTAATAAGGGGATCCATAGATCGAGTTAATGCAAGACTAGGGGTTTTAACTAAAAAGAGATTTTAGTTAATCAACCTAGGATTAGTTGTTCTTATCTTCGATGGAGGTATTAACATAAGTTAGGGATCTCTACGGATCAAGTCAAGTGAATAAATCATCTAGCTCATGAATTGATAACAAGTGAAGTCTAGGTGGATTCTCCCTTGAGTATTGCCCAATCAATCAGTCTTTCCCAAAGAGCTTTTCCCCAATTTACTTTTTGTGTATTCATAGTTTAGTTTTAGAATTAGTTTAGTTTCATAAAAACCCCTTTTATTTCTAGGTTAAATAATAGAAAGGAAGTTAGTACTAGTACTTTTGGTTCCCTTCGGTACGATATCTCGGTCTTGCCACTAAGCTATACTACTGTTCGATAGGTGCCTTGCCTTAAAGTCGTGATAATAGTTAGTTTTGGTGCGATCATTATTATAAATTTTATTACTTCATATCATGCATATCAACATCATATATTCAAGTAATATGTACAGATTATATCCTCGTATTTTAAATTCAATTTCCTAACTATTCGCCTTGAGCTCAGATTATTCAATATCGGAACTTTATTCATTAAATCATTCGAAATATCAACATCGTAAAAGTAATACATTCAAGATGTACAAATATATAATCATGGATGCACATATCCATCAATGTTTACTTAAGTTCTTTCACTTCAATTTATATAACACTTACCAATTTTTGTTAAATTAGAGAATGTCTTATGGAATTGAGTACTTCGTTTCCTTGATGCCATAGTCCAAATATGGTCTTACACTGAATCACATAATCACATACCAGTGCCATAGCCTAGCTATGGTCTTACACGGAATCACATATTCACATACTGATGCCATAGCCCAGATATCGTCTTACATGAAATCGCATATTCACATACCGATGCCATAGCCCAGCTATGGTCTTATATGGAATCACATATTCACATACTGATGCCATAGCTCAGCTATGGTCTTATACGAAATCACATAGTCACATACCGATGCCATAGCCCAGCTATGGTCTTACACGGATACACATACTGCCATGGTCCAACCATGGTCTTATCCATCAATTCATCTTTCATCACTGAACGACAGTACTCAACCCTGCGTTCTACTCAATTTGAACCTTTAATTCAATTTTCATACTTTTACAATATTCACAATACTCAAAAATACACATTTCTCATTCATTTCAAGTATAAAAGTAACATTTTTATCATTTAATATTTATCGGTATTACCATTTATCAGGCTTTGTCGGATATGTTTTTAATGTCATATATATATAATTTATACAATATACATACAAAACAATTAATTCAAACATATAAATACACAATATAGTTACACGAACTTACCTCGACAAATGTTCATGTACGTAAAATCTACTAATCTGACATTTTTCTCTTTTTTTCATTATAATTCCAAATTTGGTCTATCCAGATTTAAAGCTAAAATATGAAAAACCAGCTTGAACCCTCTTCCATGGTTGTTTTTCAGTTGAAATTGATGAAGAAAATGTTTAGAAACTCTTAAAATCAACTTTGGCCATATAAACTTTATTTTATTTCCAATTTTGTCCTTAATCCATAAAAATCTTTGAATTTTTTCACAATATGCCGCCTCAGCCATTTAAAATGGTCCATTTACCCTTTTAGTCCTTCCTTATTTAATTTCTAAGCTATTTAATCACTTTAGCAAGTTTTGTATCTTTTTCAATTTAGTCTTTTTTAATTAATTGACCACCGGAACGTTAAAATTTTCTGATGAAACTTTAATACTGCCATATTGACACTCCGTAAATATTTATAAAAATATTTACAACTCAGTTTATAACACCGAGGTCTCGATACCTCTTTTTCTCAATTACTTAACCTAATAGATCTTTATAAAACACAATTTACTATTTCAAAAATCTTTTAAAAATTACATTCAACTTGCAAATATTAAATAATATATTTTATGAGCTCATTTATCAAATTTAGTGGCCTCAAACCACTTTTTTCTGATATCACTATAAATTGGGCTATTACGTAAGGAGTAAAAATGTAATATCCCGAATTAGGGCCTAATCGGAATAGTGGTTTTGTGACCACAAATCTGAGGTAGAAATAATTATTTTATAATTATTTTGATGTTTATGATATGATTTTATGATGGTTTGAAAATTTCGTGAAGAAATTCTAAGCGTAAAGTGCTTAATTTGAAATTAGGGACTAAATCGAATAAGTTGCAAAACTTGCATTCTAGAAGTTTCTAGTATGAAATTGCTTTGGAATATTAATTAGGAGGTCTTAAATAGCAATTTGACCAATTTTAAGTTCATGGAAAAAATTTGGACATGGATGGAATTTTTGAAAGTTTAGTAAGGAGGGGCATTTTGGTCATTTGGATATTAACATGAAATAAAAAGGGAAAAATAACACAAAATTGGTCATCTTCTTCATTACCATGAAATTTCAAGGGTTCTCGATAACTAGGGTTTGTTTCAAGCTTCCAAGCTCCATAATAAGTGATTCCAAGCCCCGTTTTTAATGTTCTTTACGTTTTCGTAGTCCCGGTAACTCGATAAAGCTTATGTTAGCAATAATTTAAGTTAGGGTTCATATTTGGAAAAATACCCATAGGTGAAATTTGTGTATTTTGATGTTTTATGATAGAATATGAGGTTTTAAATTATGTTAGACAACTTGTGCTACTCGGTTTTAAGTAAAAATGAGTAAAACGGCTTAATCGGTAAAAGTACATATTGTTCATAAGTATGTGTTTTAGTGGGAATTTGAGCTTGCTAATGGTAAATAAATGATCAGCGTGTCCTAAAACGTAAGAATTTGTGATAAAATTAAATTTCCGAACTTTGGGGCAAAAGTGTAAATATGCAAAAGTTTAGGGGCAAAATTGTAATTTTGCCAAAATTTGAATTTAGGACTATTTTGATAATTTGAGTATTAAATAAGCTAAATGTGTTATTTTAGATCAAGAAAGACGTGGAATCAACCTTGATCGAGGAAAAGAAAAGATTTTGGACTAAATCACAAAATTGCTATATTTTGTACCGAGGTAAGTTCATGTGTCAATAATGCAACATAATTGCTATTTTAAGTGATTTAATGCTATTTATATGATATGATACTTGTTATTATGAATATCATGCTTTGTGAAATTTTATGTATTGGTATGAAAAGTATGTGATTTAATTGACAAGTATGAGATGCAAGCAACGTATTGGTTCTGATATTCCGAGGAGAACGACTGGGAAATGTGTGATTGAGGAAAATCCCGTTTGAACCTAGGGAACAGATTAGGATACAAGTGACATGTCACTAGGATGGTTGGGCATCCGAACTCGTTGAGTTGAGTCCGAGTTCACTTATGGATGCAAATGTCCGAGCTCGTTGAGTTGAGTCCGAGTTCGTGAGATGTAACTAGGCATCCGAGCTCGTTGAGTTGAGTCTGAGTTCACTTATGGATGCGAACGCCCGAGCTTGTTGAGTTGAGTCTGAGTTCGCTTGTGGGCGGGTTACATGATTGATTGATTACATATGTGGCACTTATGTGCAAATGATCCGTGTATCCGAGTTATATTCTGATGTGTTCAACGGGTAAAATTCTAGCGGAATGGAAGAATACTCAAGATGAAAATGATATTTTGGTAAGTGTTGTGAAATGGACAATTTGGATAGGTATGTACTTAACCCTCGGGTTGAAACTTGATACAACAGAAATAAGGTGGTAAGATGATACACGATAGCTAGAAATGTGGTTTGTAACTTGTTGATATCATGCTATTGTTGTTGATATAATTGCTTTGTTATGTTACTTCTTATTTGCATGTGAACTTACTAAGCATTTATGCTTACTCCCTCTTTTCCATTCATTGTAGTGTTGGACAAGCTGGCTCAGGAATCGGGATAGGTCGAAGGCTCGATCACACTATCCGAAGGACTTTTTGGTAAAATGGCTTGTATAACTTAAGTATGGCATGTATAGCAATGTTCTTATTTTGTGTAAATAATCTTATGATATGGTTGTGGTTTGGTTAAGAAAATGCTTGGTAATGATTAGTCATTGGAATGGCTAGCCTAGATAATGTTGGATGCTATGTGAGACTAATATGTTATGTAGTCCATGAAAATTCATAAAAAGATGAAATGTGCCATAAAACAGAACATTACTGTAACAATGATGTGAGTTTGAAAAATCACTAAAAATAGTAGAAACCGAATTAGGTGATGAATTAAATATGGAATTAAATCTTATTGTGTCTAATTTCATATGGAAGAAGCAAAACAGGTAAAGGAGTTATATGTGATGAGATATTTGGGTTTTAGTGAGACAGGGCCAGAGTAATTTCTGGATCCCCTGTTCCAACTTTGGGACTTCACCATAAATTGTAAAAAAATAATTAGGAGGTATGATTTATATGTTAAAAATCCTTATTTAGTCTAGTTTTAAGAGAAACAAACGGCATAGTCATATGAATTTTGTAGAGAGAGAACAGTGATTTGTAGTAAGCAGAGGTCAGTGCAGTCAAGTCCTAAAACAGGGGTAACTTTAACTAATAAACTGTACTAATTGGCCCAACCAAAAATTTTAGAAAAAAATTAGCATATAGATATATGAGTCTAGTTTCAGAAAAAATTTACGGATCTTGATTTTGAGTTTTGTAACTCGAGATATGATTTTTTTGTAACCGTAACACAGGTAAACAGTATGCTGTGAATGTAGAATTAAATGTTTCAAAGTTCTTAAAATGGAAAATTATGTTCAGTAACACCTCAAGCTCGACTCCGGTGACGGTCTCGGGCGTGGGGGCGTTACAAAAAATTTGGGGGGGAAATAAAAAGTTTTGACTGTTTTTGGGAGTAAAATTTTGAAGGAAAGTAAATGAGGGAGTAAAATTTTGGAGGGAAAATATTAAAAAGAATTGGTGGGAAATGGATTTGGAATAGAACGGGGGTTGGGATGGGAGTGGAGTAAAATTTTTGGGGGAAAAAATGAGGAGAAAAAGTTTTGGGGAAAAAGGAAAAATGTTTGAGGATTTGGGGTAAAAATGTAAAATATTATAGTTTGATATTCGATTTATTCGCATTATTTGAGTTATTTGAATTTGAAAATTCAACTTGATTCAAACTCGAAATTTGAAAAAAATTTGAATTGACTCGAATAACTCGATTCGTTTAACTCAAAATTTGAATTTTCCTTCGATTTTTTCGAGTCGAATCAAGTTTTGCTCACCCTAAGTGTAAGAACCAAGGTATGTTTTCTATATATTACAAAATAGGTAATATTGGCATAAAGAAAGCCATGTGTGATTTAGGAGCATCTATTAATGTAATGTCTTTATCTATTTTTAAATTGCTAAACATGGGTCATTTAAAAGAAACAGGGGTGATTATTCAATTGGTAAACAAATCATTCGTATATTTAGAAAGGGCGTTGGAGGATGTCCTCGTTAAGGTAAATGAACTAATTTTTCCTACAGACTTTTAAATCATTGATATGGAGGACGACGACTTAAGAAATGCTTCTGATATTCTACTCGGAAGACCATTCCTAAGTACTACACGTACAAAAATTGATGTTTGAAGTGGAACCCTCACTATGGATTTGACGGTGTGGTGGTAAAATTTAATGTTTATGAGGCAATGGGCCAACCCAACACAATGTCAAATGTCGAAACCATTATTTTATTTTGAAAAAAAAAAGGGGATCGACTCGAAAATGGAAATGGGAGTCGCCACCAAAATTTTTTGTTTAGGTGTGATCGGATCACCTCGTGATTGATCATTTTAATAAAACATTTTGATTTATTAAAACAACGATTTTGGTCTACAAAATTCGAGAAAACGGGTTCGGGAGTCAGTTACGCATGAGGAAGGGTTAGCACCCTCATAACACCTAAAATTGGTACCTAATTGATTAATTAATGTCTTAATGTCAAAAATTTGAAAAGATTTGAAAGTACAATCCTTTTTAATTTTAAAAAAATGCTTGGATAAATCGAAGTGGATGCTAAAGATCCTCTTATCCCAAAGTAATAAAATGTCACATCCAGTACGTTATGACACGACATTTTAAACCCTCGAGAATAAACTTGCCTTTTGATGTTTAAAACTCATGCATTCTAATCTTAAAAAGATATTCAATTATTTGGGTTAAACGGAAAAATCGAAACCCAGTAAGTTAGGACACGATTTCTCAAATTGCCAAATATAAAATATCGCCTGGTTTTTTTTTTTAGAAAATCTTACCTCGGAACAACAAGATGTCACATCCAGTGAGTTAGGACGCAACATCTTGAATTCTCGAGAATAAGCCTTTAAAACTCATGCATTTAATTTTAAAAGGGTATTCCACTATTTTGGTCAAACAAGAAGAATCTGAATCCAGTAAGTTAGGACACGATCTCCCGAATTTCTAAATTTGAAATATTACTTTTATTTTTAAAAAATCCTTTTTTATAAATTTAGGTAAAAATTAATGAAATGTTAAGAACGATGTACGAGTAAAAGTTACGACGATGAATAACGGCAATATAAAAATGCGAATAAACAGTTTACAGAACTCACAATGGTAGTAATCGCATAATATACATCATTTAAACACTAATATTAATAAACAAAGACAAATGAATCAAATAACATACAAAGCGATTTAAAATAAATAGTATAAAACAATTTAAAACAAATAATATGTAAAACAATAAATAGTACATAAAGCAATTTAAAATGAATAACATATAAAATAATTTAAAAATAATATAAAAATGAGTTTGAAATGCATAATATTTAAAATAGTTTAAAAATAATAGTAATAATAATAATATTTGAAAGTATGTAAAAAGATATAAAATAATAAATAAAATAACAATAATAAAAGTAATAAAATAAGTAAAGATTATAAAAATACATTCATAAAGATTTAATATTAGATTCAAATATTTTAAGAGAAAAAGAATATAAATACAAATAGGTTTCGGTATTTTAAAAGAATAATAAATAATAAATAATAAACAAACTTATAAAATGAACAGGAATAATAAAATTAACTAAGAGACTAAATCAAAACCCAAACAGAATTGAAGGTCTAAATTATAAACAATAAAATAATTTTAAAAGGGAATCAAGGGTGAACATGGCACGCGCGAAAAAGAAAGGGGATGATCATGAAATTATCCCCAAGTCTCCCTGCGCATTGTTCCATGCGGGACTGAAACGAAACAAGTTCAAAAACCACAGGTAAAATTTAAAAAACAAAAGAATGAAAAAGGATCAAATTGGAAGGCGGTGAAAAATCGGAGGGATCCGCTACGCAAATAAGCCAAAACTTAAAATGCGCAGATCTTTCTCCTGGAGCGGGTTGGGTCGCGCGGGTAATGGCCAATACTACGTCGTTTCGAGGCGTTTCATATTAGCATTAAACGGCATCGTTTTATTTGTTTATAAAAGACCACTTTTTTAAAAAAAAATCATTTTCCCTTTTCAATTTTAAAAAAACAAGTTAAAAAAAAAACTCTCCCTCTCTTAAAGACCCCCGATCTCTGGCCAAAGATTTCGGCAAGCC
Organism: Gossypium stocksii; assembly: GCA_020496765.1. Taxonomy (NCBI): domain Eukaryota; kingdom Viridiplantae; phylum Streptophyta; class Magnoliopsida; order Malvales; family Malvaceae; genus Gossypium; species Gossypium stocksii. The sequence continues at coordinate 16,149,084 of CM035621.1, forward strand.
TCCGCTGTGGCTCTGATCTTGTGATTGTGATGAAGTAATAAATTGATCATACCTAAAAACTAACTATTATCAGGATAAAAGCCAAGCGCGCCTATCGAATAGTAGTATAGCTAGTGGCAAGACCGGAATATCGAATCCAAGGAACTAAAAGTACTAGTAATGACTTTCTTCCTATTATCTAGCCTAAAAATAAAAGGGGGTTTGGTTGTAAACTATCTAAATTAAAATAAAGACACGACAAAGAGTAAATTAGGAAAATTACTTTGGGAAAACTGATTGATAAGGACAATACCTAAGAAAGAATCCACCTAGACTTCACTTGTTATCTAACTCTGAACTAGAAATTTCTTCATTTGACTTGATCCGTAGAGATCCCTAAATTATGTTAATATCTCCGTCGAGAATAAGAACAACTAATCCTAGGTTGATTAATTGAAATCTCTTTCTAATTAAAACCCCTAGTCTTGTATTAACTCGATCTATGGATCCCCATATTAGATTTGACCTTAATCCGGCAGATTTTTGTCGTCCTATGTCTAGGATTGCGATCAACTCCGCTTAATTGTGTTGGATCTACTCTTAAACAGGGACTTTTGCTCCTCTTCCTAAGCATATTCGACTTAAATTAATATCCCAAAAATATCAATTCAAGAATTAAAAACACAATTAAGAACAAGTCAAATATTTATCATATAGTTTAGATAAAAATAACAAGATTCGTCTTAAGTTTCATCCCCCTTAGATATTTGGGGTTTTAGTTCATGTTTATAAAAAGAAACATCTCAGAATAAAGAAAATAATAAAACATAAGAAAACCCAAAAACTCCGAAAAGGAATGAAGGGAAATCCTCTGTCTTGATGTAGACCCTGGCTTCTGAGATGGATCAATCGGCTTTCCTTCGAGTAATTCCATGCCTTTAGCTCTCCGTCTTGGCGGGAAGACTATACACCCTTGTAGTTGCCTCCTAGGGTCTTTATATAGAGTTTGGAATGTCTTTCTTAACCCCTAAGTAGCTTTTTCTTCGTGAAATTGAACTTTATCACGATAGGGACATGCCCGTGTGGCACGCCCGTGTGAGTCGAGTCTAGGCTGTGCTTGAGCCTGTTAATGTGGCACGACTGTGTGGGTTGCCCGTGTGCTGAACTCCAAGCCGTGTTGATTTTACACCTTAGCCCATTTTCTCTGTTTTCGGCCTGTTTCTTGTTCTTTTCACTCCCCTAAGCTTACCTGAGTATAAAACATGAAATTAAAGGTTTAAGAGCATCAAATTCCACAAATCAAGAAATAATTTATCCAAAAATAGGCTAAGCATAAGGTAAAAATATGTATAATTTACGGTTTATCAAATACCCCCACACTTAAGCCTTTGTTTATCCTCAAGCAAAATCTCAACTTACAATTAAAAAATCTTTCCTCTCAACTTATAATCATTATCAATAATGTTTCAAACTAATCCACAAGTGATCATACATTGAGAATTCAACCAAAAGAAAATCAAAGTATCAAACAATTTGAGTTGAGAATTTTATCACAGAAACATAGGTTTCCTCCCTTCTTCTAGGCAACTACCTTGAACTCAAAATCAACAAGAGTTGACATTATTATTAAAGATTCACTCTATCCACTCAAAGGGTTTAGGGTTCAGAAATTAAACACTCATTAGTCAACATGAAAAGTTATTACCATAAGCTTGTAGGAAAATCAAATCTCCACCACTATGTATTGATATGATACATCGATCAAAAGGTCTTTCAAGGGTTGTAACGCGGCCTTGGTTAGGGGTATGGTTACAAGCTGAAAAAGAATGTTAGAATCGACATTGAATTGAAAAATCATTTAACTAGAAAAATCTCTATCACTGAAACGTATTCCTAGAGTAAAGCCTTTTGGATGACATCGTTTAAGAACAGAAGCTCAAAAATTACATGGAAATATGCAAAACATTGAATTACAATTGAAATATACATATGTTTTTTTAGAACAAGTCAAATATTTATAAACTTTACAAGCTGAAAAGGAGAAAAAAGTTAGATATTATTCAACTCAAATCTCGACAAAAATAGAGATCAAAATAATTGAAGGGAATTCAACAAAAATTGGGTTATAGGTTAATATTGAAGGTAAGTCAATAAATGGTATGCTAGGTTCAATGGGGTTCACTCGGGGTTAATTTTGAAGGTAGGCTTTTATGGAGTAAGTGGGTTAAAACCTAAGTGCCTTTATCATTTCAGTATATCAAATCAATGATGTGGTCTCAACATGTATAATTGAAGCAAGTTCTAGAATAACAGATCAACATTGACTCACTCATAGCAACAATAAAAGTGAGCACGAAAAGATGTATGCTCAAAAGGCTCAAAAATCTCACCAGAATTATGGCTTTTGATGTCAATCCTGCGAATTTCAAATTTCAAGATAACACTTAAAATTGGGGAAAACAACCTAGAAAAATTTAAATTCTCAAAAATTTCAACTTAACATGCTTGATTCTCTAATGTCTTAAAGTTTAAATAATCAAAGCATAAGTACCTATGTCTTAATTCTCAACATATCAATAAAAATCATAAATCAATCAAAATTCATTTTAATATGGGTTTGAGAATAATGCAGAGAGTGAAAGTGAGAATTCGGGATTTGAGAACAATGTAAAAAGTTTGTGGCAAAAATTTTCAGGGGTTCAAGGATAATGCAAAGAATGAAAGTGAACTCCCCCCACGCTTAAGATGTACATTGTCCTCAATGTACAAAGATAAAGTTGGTGAAAATAGAAGCATAAAATCATAAGATAGGGAGAGAAGTGAAGATTTTTAGGGAAGGGTGTTGATCCACAATTTATGTGCCACAAGAATATGATGATCGGTGTCGTGGTGGTAAGGGTTGTGGTCGTGTAGGAATCGGCAGTCGTGGCAGGGTTTTCCCATTAGAGATGGATTTGAGCTGTAAAGCTCCTTTGAAACTGCGATAGCATTTATAAATTTTTAGGGAATTTATATTAACACAATGTACTCGTTAGGAAATAACCAATATTAAACATTTGAAATAAAATAAACTAAGTTTTTAAAATACTGAAATTCAAATAATGAAAACGATAAGGTTTAAATGAAATAAAAGGAAAAAATAAAATAAAAAGGAAAATAAAGAAGAAGATACGAGGACTCGTGAGTCCTAATCTTCAGATGGTTCGTGAGGTGGGGGCGGCAGTGTGAGATGGAGATGATAACAAATCTGAGATAGAGTAGCATCAATGTGATCAAGGCACTGAAAACACTATTGCTGGAATTGTACGAATTGCTCAGAAGTGACAGAATCTGAAGTTGTCACATGAACTGGACGGCGAGTGGGCGGTCGCTCCTCGTGGGATAGGGGGACATCATCAGGAATGTCCTCTGGGTCCTCCTGCTCGGTGGACTGAGATAGCTGGTATTGAGGAGGGTCAATCTCATGTCGGCGTTCAATCATCCTCATGTGAAGCATACTTTGGATGCCCTGCAGGGACATCTGGCCGATGAGAGTGTAGGAGGATGTTTAGGCCTCTGTGTTCAGGAGGAAGAAGAAGCGGGCCAAGCGGGTCACGTACGGGCCCATCGAGATCACACCCCTTCGATGCCACTCGATTTGGTGCTGAATGGTATGGGCGATGAAGTAGGCAAGGTCGGGCACGTGTGCGTCGCCATGCTCCACAAGAAGTAGGCGTCGTGGGTGTTGACAATGCCAATGCTCTCGCGTCTACCCGTCAATATGTGTGCGAGTAGAGCATGTAGGTACCTCACAGATGGGGCGAGAGCCGTCACCTTAGAGCGACTGGGGTCGTATGTGGCAGGAGCAGGGACCAGGGCCTGCCAACACTTAGATGGTGAGAAGTGGATATGGCGGTGAAACTCTAAGAGGTTTTCTTCATCCAAAAACTGCTCAGTGTATAGACCCAGTGCGATACCGAACATCGATACACTAAGCTGTCGAACAATGCCTCTGAGGTAGAATTGGATCGTCCCTGGATCGTCGTGTCAGGCCATAACTGTTTTGAGGTGGAATGTGGAGCATAACTCTAAGGTAAGCTCGAGATAGGTGGCTCAACAATCTGGAAGAATTGGCCCCACAGGTCCGTCGTCAATAGAGCTCGTACTGCGTCTGCCAATTGGACCCGTTCTAATGCGGCCCAATAGATACACCTTCCTACTCCGAGGGGTCTCGCCCTTAGAATTTGAAACAGTTCCTCTTGGAAACTTTGTGGAAATTGGAGGAAGGGGTGTTTGATTTTATTTGTGGCTCTGGAAGAGGAACCACCGGGCCACTTTCATTTTTTAGAGGCGGGGATAGCGGCTTTCTTTCCTGGGGAGGATGACATGATTCCTGAAAATAAAATGAACAAATGAGAATAAAAAGAGTAAGTCATGAAGACTCATAAGTTCCTAAACTAATTGACAAATTAGACTAACCAAAATTACTAAATACTTCATGCAAGAGATAAATTCAAAGATAAATTTATTCCTAAGCATAGCATCAAATAATGGAGACATGGGTATCAATTTATACTAAGAATCAAATTACTTAAGATAGTTAGAAGTGGCAGCCAAAGGATGGTTCTAAATGGCATAATAGGTTTCCTAGATTAATCATGCAAAATGTATGAGAATAATATCAATAATAATGCAAACAACTAAAAAATGACATCTTTAACAGATAAGTAGTTAAAAGCCACTAAAAATTAAGAGAAAAGGGAGAAAGGGGAACCAAAAATGTGAGATTGAGAGCGGAGCACGATCGGGGTGGTGCTTGCACGGGTATGGTGGTGTGGCCTAGGTCGGCGGCGATGCTAGGAAGGGCTGGTATGGTCTGTGGGTGGACAGCTTTTAGGGTTTTGAATGAAGAAGATGATGAATAGTGAAGGGTTTTTATAGAAATTAGGGCACACGAGCATGTCACACGTCGATGTGGATCGTTTTAGCCCGTGTGGTTCGAATTTCAAAGGTTTTGGCGCGCCTGAGTCGTGGCACACACCCGTGTTCTTTGGGCGTATTAAGGCACACGGCAATGTCCTTTGATGTTCGCTTCTCCCATGCCCGTGTAAGGGGTCACAGGCAACTTCGACCACGGGGTCAGGGCATGGGTGTGTCGTATGCCAGTGTTAAATTAACAGTATCAACCACGGCCTTGGGACACGGGCGTGTCACACTCCCGTGTTGATCTGTCAGGTTTGGCCATGGCTACCTCGCATGGCCGTGGCTAATTGTTGTATCCCGTATTGATTTGTCAGGATTGGCCACAGCCACCTTACACGACCGTGGCTATTTGTCGCAGCCCGTGTGTTGGGAAAATTTTTGTCCTATTTGTGCATGGCTGTATCTTTGCCCATAGTGTCCACACAGCCTTAGGCACACTCGTGTGCATGGTCGTGTGGCTTGAAAAACCTAAATTCAGGAGGTTAGTTGATGAATTAGAGAGCTTAAAAAAAAGAACTTTACTATGTCGGTGCTCGGGTTGCCTCCCAAGAAGCGTTTGTTTATAGTCTAAGCTCGACTTCCTTCAAGCTTGTATGGTCACGGTGGTTTGAGGAGTTTGAACTCCTCTCTCTTGCTATTAGTCTTACTATCAAAATAAGGTTTGAGTCGAGTGTAATTTACTTTGAAAGTGCTAAATGTCTTATGTGTTATCTCGACTATACCATAGGGGAAAATTTTCATTATCGTGAAAGGAGGGGTATCACCTGTATGAACTTTTGAATTTGAAATTTGAGGATCTTCTTCCTCTAAATATACCTTATCCCTACCTTAAATTGATTCGTTTTTACCTTAAGGTCATCATCGTGATGCTTTGGTTTGATGTGGCATATTTTGGGTTTCTCTTGTCAATAGTTCAGCCACTCGTCCAATTCTTCAATCTGGAGCATTCGATTTTCATGGGTGGTCCCCTTGGATGGACTCGTTTGTTGTTTGATCATACCTATGTCAAGAGTATCCTGCAAAGAAGGTTGGGCGGTGAGATCGTTTTTATTATCAGGACTCGTAATAATATCTTTAAAGTCAACAGTCTTATTAGAGTTACGAGCCTGCAAAGTAATTTTGTCATCACCTACACGAAGTGTGAGCTCGCCTGTACCTACATCAATTATGGTTCTAGCAGTTGCTAAAAAGGGTCGCCCTAAAATTAGGGGTACATTGCTATCCTCATCTATGTCTAGAACAACAAAGTCTACTAGGAATATAAATTTATCAATTTTGACAAGAACATCTTTGATTATGCCCCCAGGAAATCTAATGGTTTTATTAGCCAATTGGATGCTCATCTTAGTCTGTTTAGGTTCCCAAGACCTAGTTGTTTAAACAATTTATAAGGCATTACATTAATACTTGCTCCTAGATTAGCTAAAGCATTTTTAACATCTAAACTACCAAGTAAACAAGGAATTGTAAAACTCCCTGGATCTTTTAGTTTGTTGGGTAGCTTATTCTGCAAAATTGTTGAGCATACTGCATTCAGTTCCACATGAGATGTATCATCTAGCTTTCATTTGTTCATCAGAAGCTCTCTTAAAAACTTAACAGGGTTTGGCATTTGCGACAGAGCTTCAATAAACGGTAAGTTAATATGTAATTTCTTTAAGAGTTTAAGGAATTTACCGAATTGCTTGTCTGTGCAGTCTTTCCTTATTGCGTTAGGATATGAGACACGAGGCTTATATTCTTTGACAACTAGTTCTTTGTGACTTACCTCATCTTTACCTCTACTTACCACAGTCTCTTTACTTAGCTCAGCTGTGGTTTTGGCTAACCCTTCTTCATCAATTGTGCCAATGGTGTGGAGTTGCTCCTTAGGGTTAGTCTCGGTGTTGCTTGCTAAACCTCCTTGTGGTCTTTCAAAGATTAGCTTAGCGAGCTGGCCTATTTGAGTCTCAAGTCTTTGGATGGATGCTTACTAGTTCTTAAGTGTCGTCTCAGTGTTCTGGAAACGGGTTTCTAACACGGAGATAAATTTCGTGAGCATCTCTTCGAGGTTTAGCTTTTTCTCTTGTTGGTACGGTGGTTACTAAAATCTCGGAGGAGGTGATGGTCTCTGATTTCTTTGGTTACCTTGTCCTCCCCATGAAAAATTGGGGTGATTCCTCCAACCTGCATTGTAAGTGTTACTATAAGGGTTATTTTGAGATCTAGGATTATTACCCATATAGTTGGCTTGCTCGTTTTCCATGCCATATCCATAAGTAGGGTACTCAGAATTGCTCATGTCACACTGCATCACTGGGTGTACCTGCGTAGAACCAACTAAACTGTCAATCTTTTTATTTCAGAGTTCTACCTGATTAGAAAGCATGGTGACCGCATCAACATTAAAAACCCCTACAACTTTTTGTGGCTTTGTTCTCATGACTTGCCACTGATAGTTATTCGGTGACATCTCCTCTATAAACTGGCAAGCTGCTTCTGGTGTTTTGTTATTGATTGTTCCACCGGCGGTTGCATCGATCATTTGTCTCGTTGAAGGGTTCAAACCATTGTGAAAAGTTTGAACTTGTAACCATAGGGGTAACCCATGGTGAGGACACCTTCTCAATAAGTCTTTGTATCTCTCCCAAGCATCGTAAAGTGTTTCTAAATCCATCTACACAAAAGAAGAGATATCATTCCTTAATTAAGCCGTTTTAGTTGGCGGAAAATATTTGAGTAAAAATTTTTCTGTCATTTGTTCCCATGTAGTGATAGACCCTCGTGGTAAAGAATTTAACCATTGTTTAGCTTTATTCCTCAAGGAAAATGAGAATAGCCGAAGACGAATGGCATCATCAGAAACACCATTTATTTTAAATGTGTCGCACAATTCTAAAAAGTTGGCTAAATGAGCGTTAGGATCTTCATCCTGCAAACCACATAAATGAACAAACTATTGCATCATCTGAATAGTGTTAGGTTTCAGTTCAAAATTATTTGCAGCAATAGTAGGCCTAACAATACTAGATTCAGTACCAGCCAAATTAGGTTTAGCATAATCAAACATAGCACGAGGAATAGGATTTTGCTCGACAGGATTTGTAGCTACTACAGGAGGTAGCTGATTATCTTGATTTGCCTCTATCTATTCAGTAGGTTCAGGTTCTTCTTCTTGTCCTTGTTCTGGGTATCGCAAGCTTCTTCTTATTTCTCTACGAGTTCTACGAACTATGGCTTCTAAATCATTGTCAGACAATAATGGTCCTCTTGGGTTTCTTCTAGTCATAAACTAGAGACACCTGGAAGAGAAAAATAAAAAGGAAATTTTAGTAAATAAAAACCTAAAATAAAAATAGAGAATAAATTGCAATAAAAGTAAAAATGGCTAAAGTAATAGGAATTGAGTGTTCCTAATATTTCAGTCCCCGGCAACGGCGCCAAAACTTGATCTCGTGATTATGATGAAGTAATAAATTGATCATACCTAAAAACTAACTATTATCACGATAAAAGCCAAGCGCACCTATCGAATAGTAGTATAGCTAGTGGCAAGATTGGAATATCGAATCCAAGGAACTAAAAGTACTAGTAATGACTTTCTTCCTATTATCTATCCTAAAACTAAAAGGGCGTTTGATTGTAAACTATCTAAATTAAACTAAAGACACAACATAGAGTAAATTGGGAAAATTACTTTGGGAAAACTGATTGATAAGGACAATACCTAAGGAAGAATCCACCTAGACTTCACTTGTTATCTAACTCTAAACTAGATGATTTCTTCATTCGACTTGATCCGTAGAGATCCCTAAATTATGTTAATATCTCTGTCGAGAATAAAAACAACTAATCCTAGGTTGATTAATTGAAATCTCTTTCTAATTAAAACCCCTAGTCTTGCATTAACTCGATCTATGGATCCCTATATTAGATTTGACTCTAATCCGGTAGATTTTTTTCGTCCTATGTCTAGGATTGCCATCAACTCTGCTTAATTGTGTTGGATCTACTCTTAAACAGGGACTTTTAATCATCTGCCTAAGCACATTCGACTTAAATTAATATCCCGGAAATATAAATTCAAGAATTAAAAACTCAATTAAGAACAAATCGAATATGTATCATATAGTTTAGATAACAATAACAAGATTCATATTAGGTTTCATCCCCCTCAGGTATTTGGGGGTTTAGTTCATGTTTATAAAAAGAAACATCTCAGAATAAAGAAAATAACAAAACATAAGGAAACCTAAAAACTCCTGAAAGGAATGAAAGGAGATCCTCTGTCTTGATGTAGACCCTGGCTTCTGAGATGGATCAATCAGCTTTCCTTCAAGTAATTCCCTGCCTTTAGCTCTCCATCAGGGCAGGAAGACTGTACACGCTTGTAGTTGCCTCCTAGGGTCTTTATATAGAGTTTGGAATGTCTTTCTTAACCCCTAAGTAGCTTTTCCTTCGTGAAATTGAACTTTATCACGATAGGGACATGCCCATGTGGCACGCCCGTGTGAGTCGAGTCTAGGCCGTGCTTCAGCCTGTTAATGTGGCACGGTTGTGTTGGTTGCCTGTGTGCTGAACTCCAGGTCATGTTGATTTCATACCTTGGCCCATTTTCTCCGTTTTCGGCCCGTTTCTTGTTCATTTCACTCCCCTAAGCTCACCTGAGTATAAAACATGAAATTAAAGGTTTAGGAGCATCAAATCCCACAAATCAAGGAATAATTCATCCAAAAATGGGCTAAGCATGATGTAAAAACATGTATAATTTACGATTTATCAGGCTCCGCCATAGGCGGTGGCCGAAGGCATGCAAAGTTGGGCTTTTTCAGCCCTTTTCAAAGCCGATCACTTGGGGCATGGATCTAAGGACGAAACCCCCCAAATACACGGCCAAAATCGACGGAGCAACAAAGAAACATCTCATTTCTTCTCCTTTGTCGATGTGGCCTCGACAGAGAGTGGATCCACCGATTGGGGTAAGTTTTCTTTCGCCTTTTTTCACTTTTGTTTTTGAATCTATGAAAATAAATAAAAAGGAAATTTTATGGAAAAAAAATGAAGAATCACCTAAAAAATGTTTCTTTCTTTGTAATCGAAATCTACGCTCTTTTCATTGATTGTGTGTATATTTCCCCTTTAAAACTGATTTCAATCTGCTTTTTATAGCCAGAATAAATCAAAAAAAAATACAAATTCCTAATTTTCTATTGTATTATTATTATTGTTGTTGTCATTTGTGTTTTTTTCGCAAGTATGAACGGCGTGTGTTTGGCACTGAAGAGGCCGTTCGTGGGTAGCGGCGGCACAAGGGAAACCTAGGGTTTCTAGACCTGTTGGCTTTTTGCGCTATTTGGGCCTGGGGTATTGGGCTGATGTAACTAGGTCAGGGATTGGGCCTGGGGTGTTAGGTTTTAAAGGTTTTAGGCATTTGGTTAATTTGGGCTTGGAATAAGGGTTTGGGGAAATGTTTGGGTTTGTATGCAGGCCCGTTTGGGCTATTGTAATTTATTATATATATTTTTTATTTTTGTTATTGTATAGACATTAGACTACTATTTTATTTCTGTTTATTTTTGGTTTTGGGCCCGTTCTAAATTGGCCTATTATAGCTGCCCCTCTTTGCTCGTTGTCATGTAACAAGAATGGAGCAAAGACTTCAAAAGGGGCCAATTTTACTCAGTCTCGCCGGGTTCTGACTTCTTTGAGTGCTCATCTTTTTCAAGTAGTCTCATTCCATCCCACTACATCTTCAAGGGCATAGGAATTAGTGTTTATATTCGCTCCAATGTAATTTTAGGGAGAAGAGATTTGTAGCTTCGATCTACTCTGTTGGAACTTCAAGGAGATAAGAATTGGTGGCTTCAATCTACTTCACTACAACTTCAGGAAGATAAACTGCTACTTCAGGGAGATAAGATCTACAATTTTCAGTTTGCTCCACTGCTACTTCAAGGAGATAAGGCTGGTGGCTTAAATTTACTTCACTGCAACTTCAGGAAGATAAGATCCACCATAATTCGTAGCTTCAATTTGTTTCACTATAACTTCAAGGAAATAAGATTCGCTGTCTTCAGTCTGCTCTTCTGTAACTTCAAGGAGATGATGCTATGGCTTAAATCTACTCCATTGCAACTTCAGGAAGATAAGATTTGTCATAATTTGTAGCTTTAATATTTTCCACTGTAACGTCAAGAAAACAAGATTTACTATCTTCAATCTTCAATCTGCTCCACTGCAACTTTAGGGAGATAAGACTGGTGGCTCCGATCTACTCTACTGCAACGTCAGTAAGATCAGATCCGCTATTTTCGATCTACTCTATTGCAACTTCAAGGAGACAAGATCTACGACTTTAATCTGCTCCATTGCAACTTCAGGGAGATAAGGTTGGTGGCTTCAATCTGCTTCACTGTAACTTTAGGAAGATAAGATTCGCCATAATTTGTAGCTTCAATCTGTTCCACTGTAACTCCAGGGAAATAAGATTTGCTTTCTTTAGGCTGCTCCGCTGCCACTTCAGGGAGATAAGGCTAGTGGCTTCATCGATGTTGCTACACTGTCCTCTGGGGGACATGACCTGTAGAATCGGTTTCATGAGCCTATGCTTATGTCAAATGGTTAGGATACTATGATCAGAATGAATCAAATGCTCCTAACTAGATGTGTTATGAATGATATATGAATGCAAAAATGTCATGAGAATGATCCCTTTTTAATGCCTAGGGTTGTCATTACTCATTATTCATTAAGGCTTTATTAGTGACACATTACGTCGCCTTCTTACTTGACTAGTGTCTTTGACAGAAAACTCGAGGAAACACCTGCAACTGGTTTGCCCCACTGAAACTTCAGGGGCATAAAATTTGGTTTCTTCCATCCATCCTACTGCAACTTAGAGGTATAGGATTAGTATCCTCTTCAATCCATCCCACTATAATTTAAAGGTATAGGATCTATATCGTCTTTAATCTATCCCACTGCAATTCCAGGGTATAGGATTTGTGGTTTCTTTAACCAATTGATCATGACCCGATGTGTATGCATGATATTTGCATGAATACCAAATGTCATTTTTTCGAGAATGATCCCCTCTTAATGCTTGGGTTGACATTGCTCGCTATTTGTCGAGATTATATCTTTGATGCAATATCTCGTCTTCTCGTTCAACTAATTTTTTTGATAAAAAATCTGAAAAGATAGTCATACTTTAAACTCTTTTTCCTCAAATATTTCTAACCCCTAGGTTTGGTGAGTTCTCAATAATAGTCCTATGTCAGGTTCTTGTAATATTTAGAAGCTTCCAGAGTAATATGCGAAACTCCTTTTATGAAAGTATTATGAGTCTATTAACCATTATTTCCATGCAAAGTGCTTAAAAAAGATCATAACAATGGACAAGAAGGAAATTAAATAGGAGCAAAGCTCGAAACAATTAAATTAATCAAAGATAGCCATGGCAATAGAAGGAAATTGATTGGGGCGTATCTTGAAAAGAATAAGGTAATCAAAGATAGCAAATTCAAAATGGGTAAGATGGAAAACTAGGTGCCCCAAATATCGTAGTCTGAGCTCCTCTATACAAACTTTTTGAGGACCATTTTGAGTTCGATATGTGTTTAGGGGATCTGGAGTACTTTATCGATGCCCCAAGACATAGCATACTTCCTCATTGTTAATTCAAGCATAGCAACCTATCGAATGCCCCACTTTTGATCAAAATTTGAGCCGCCCTTTTCGGGTTTTCAACTCAAAGCGCCATTTTCGTGTTTTCACCTTGGCCTCTCTTTTTTCTTTCTTCTTTTTTGTGTTTTTTTTTTGTTTTGTTTTTTTTGGAAAAATTTTTATTGAATCAGAATTTATCAAATTGGGTAAGTCATTGCTATCCATATCAGTCAATATCAATACTCCTCTAGAACAAGCCTTCTTTACTACATAAGGTCCTTCCCAGTTTGCCATCTACTTTCCTCTGAAGTCCTTTTGTATAGGAAGGACGAACCTCATTGTCGTAAGCTTGCATCATCTAACTGTGACGGATATCTTGTAATATGTTTTCTTTGATTAGGTTTAATTGGCAAAACCACTTCCATTCCACAAACTAATGGGAAAGGTATTGCCCCGGCGAAAGTCCTGGTTGACGTTCGATAAGTATAGAAAGTAAATGGTAACTTCCTATGCCAATATTTACAAGTCTCAGTCATCTTCCATGATTTTTCTCTTTTTTTTTCTTTTTGGCTGCCTTTACTGCACTGAGATATGGCGTCTAATCTTTGAACAGACTGCAAACCTTTTGATATTGTGCAGTTATTCATTATTAGACATGATCCTTTTTGGCATTCTTTGTCGGCACCTGATCTTTGTTTTTTGAAATTTGATGACTGTCGACTTTATAACATTGGCATATGAAGCTACTTCCACCCTCATAGTGAAGTAATCAACGACCATAAAGATGAATTGATATCGGCTAGAAGCTTTTGACAAGATTAGAAAATTTGTGAAGAAACGAAGAAAGCACATAAGTCTTGACTCGCTAAACTCGGCATTTATGGCATAACTGATGCAATCCCTTTCCATGATGGACTAGCAATACCCAAACATCATGATTAGCCTGGCCATCGTAAAACCATTGGCACGTGCTTTTCAAACACCCTACAGCATCTTCACGTCTTAGTAGCCTAGGCATATCTTGATATGATCATGCGAAGACATCTTTGAATTCTTAGAATAACTCAATGACGTCTCATTTTGCCTTTGTAGTGATGCAGGCTCTGATCTTTGCCCCTGTTCTTCTCCTAGGCTCACTGTCCACTAAGGTAGGATCTGTTTTTCATCTTGTTCTACCATCTTTAACAAATCAGGAGATAGGTTACAATCTCTATCATCTTCAAAGTCCTGAGATCCCTCTAGACACATACCTCGCTCAAAAGGAAATTATTGGGTCAGTAACAGTGTCGCTCATGTTGTTGATATCTGGGGACCTATCGTAGGTACGATGGCAGATTTCAAAGAATAAATGAATCTAAGAATGATTATTTGTATGATGTGATCATGAATGAAGAATAAAAGAATCTATAAGTGGAAAGAATAAAAGAATATTTTCTCAAAAAGATGCATTTTATTGAAATAAAGATTTTGGACACAAGCCTATTCACAAAAGGATTCTTATTGCCTCTAGGCTTAAAGAAACAAGCGTGTTTTGAATATTACTCTAGATTAGCTCTAAAAGATACAAGGATCTCTTCCACAGTCCCATTGTTCAAAACACTCCCAAGTATGCAATGGCTTGGAAACTTTTATTCCCCAATTCCCTCTTCGGATACGTCATTAATGTTCAGATTCCCCAATATTCCTTTCAGGCTTTTGACTTCTTCTAGGAATCGTAACTCTTTTGTCACCTCCTTCAATTATCGCATTTACTACTTCATTAGAGTGATTAGATTATGAGGAATCGTCAAACTTCACAATTCCCATTTTAATGAACCTTTCAACCAACTTTTTAAATGTAGTGCAGTTTTCAATTGAGTGCCCAATAATCCCAGCATGGTACTTGCATTGGGTATTCTCATCATACCATTTTGGGAAAGAAGATTGCACGGGTTCCGAGTAAAACGGAGACACTAAATGCGTATTAAACAGATTTTGATACAACTCCTTATATGTCATCGGGATGGGCGTGCACTGGAGCCTTTCTGTATTTGGCCTCGAGTTGGATTCTTGCCTTGAAGAGCCTTGATAGCCAATGGTTATGGCCCTCAACTAGCCTACAATGACCGATTTGGAATGCATGCTTAGGATATTTACTTCATTTTCCTTGTTTCTCGGGTTGTTCTTCTGACTCTTTCTCCCGCATCTATCCTCCCACTTCGTATTGTATTTTCAATCATCTCGCTGGACATTACTATATCTGAAAAGCTCATGGTAGCGCTTCCTAACATATGGTTAATGAACGGGGCTTTCAGAGTATTGATGAAAAGCATCGTGGTTTCTTTTTCCAAAAGAGGTGGCTAGACTTGTGTTGCTACCTCTCTCCATCTTTGGGCATACTACCTGAAGCTCTCACTTTGTTTCTTTTCCATATTCTGCAGGGTAATTCTATCGGGTGTCATGTCTGTTACATAGCTGTACTGCTTCATAAAAGCTTATGCTAAGTCTTTCCATGAATTGATTTTAGCACAGCTTAATTGGTTGTACCATTTAGCTGCTGACCTGATCAGACTATCTTGGAAGCAGTGGATTAATAGCTAGTCATTATTAACATGTCCTGTCATCCTTCGACAGAACATCGTGATGTGAGCTTTAGGACAACTAGTCCCATTGTACTTTTCAAACTCTGGAGTCTTGAATTTTGGCGAGAATACTAGATCTGGGACCAAACTCAGATCCTTGGCATCAACCCCACAATAGTAGTCAGCATTCTCCATTGCCCTAAGTTTTTCCTCTAACCACCTGTACCGATCTTCGAGTTGTCCTGGCAGTTCCACCCTTTCTTTTCTATTTCTACCATTTCATCTAGATCAGGAACTACAGGATTAGTTGGATTGCCCCCTAGATTGGAGCCTCAGCCCATTGGGTAATCCATTAGTGCCGAGGTACCGGCCTAATATTGTTGGGATCTGATAGCGACAGGTACCCCTTACGGATGCGTCCTAGCATTTGTTGGGGTAAAATCCGGAGGGTAAAGAGGATCCTTATTATCCTCCCCAACATTGACCATGGGACCTTTTCCTTTTTTCAATCCCCCAGTCAAAAGTTGGGTCAACTGAGTCATCATATTTCTTTGGAACTCTAGCATTTGGTCCCTCATGTCTTACTGGATCTTGGCTAGTTGCTATTGCATTCGCATTTGTAGCTGGTCTTGCATCTCTCTTTGAAGTTGTTTAAGTCTTTCCAACTTTTGGTCCATATCTTTTGTCTTAGTGCGAGTACCGTAACGATGCTTGGTTGGTAGGTTTTTGTCAGTTTCCAGGTTAATTGAAATAACTTTACCTAATTAGGGTCCTTTTGTGAAAATCTAATGCATATGATGAAATGCAATGAGATGAATGCAAAAAGAAAGAGAGGCGTTGATTCTGAATTCAATTCTATTAGAACAACTTTTTCTAGAAAACAAATTTCTTTACATAAAATGGACTACGCATACGGCCTTGTCCTCATACTCCAAGTGAAAACATCGATCATTTTCTTCATATCGGGATATTAATCTTGCAAATTTTCCAAAATTTGTCTCTACAATCTCCTTTTTGTTTGATCCGAGCCATAACCCATTGCTCACCCTGCGATGCTTGTTAGCTTCTTTGAGACGTGACAGCTCTCGAATAATCTTTGTTAGCTTAAATCTTCGAGCAACGAAGTAAAGTCGCGTATTCCTCCACAGAATATCAGCCTTCTCTCGTTGTTTATTTGGACCATATTCAGATGGTCGTATTATATTCCACTTTATCAAGAAGTCTATTTTCCATGACAAGCTTTTCTATTTATCAATCGAATGTGAACCGATACCTCTTTTCTATGATGATGCAATGTAATGCAATCAAAATAAAAGAAAACACGTTAGCACAAGAGAAATAAACAACAAAATAGAGCATCTAATTGGGTGACCACTAGGGTTTGGTACGACTTTACCTAGGGTAAGCTCTTAGGGTTCACTATATGTGGTTCGGTTCTAAGGTAAAGGTACCTAAACCAGTATATTCCTCGATCCTCACCCATTATAGGCTCATACAGACCAAGTTCAGTTCAGGGGGATACATTTCCCTATGGCACGGAGATGAAAATCTCACAAAGACATAGGTACGGATGTATCCCGAAAGCAGTCCACTGGCCCATGCGGAGGTGAAAACCTCACGAAGGCTTAGTTTCTCACTCCCACTTAAAAGGGGTAAAACCAAACGGTCTTTATGCAATATGATACGAGAGTATTCTACAAGACTCGAACCACAACAATCATATGAAATGACACAAACATATGTAATAAAAGGATTGTAATTTTTCAAATCAGATTTTCAATTTTTGACAAAAGGACAGAAAATAATCAATTTATGGTTTGACTCTCTTATTGTCCCCAGTGGAGTTGCCAAGCTGTCGAAACCATTATTTTATTTTGAAAAAAAATGGGATCGACTTTAAAAACGAAAATGGAAATGGGAGTCGCCACCAATCTTTTTTGTTTAGGTGTGATCGGATCACCTCGTGATTGATCATTTTAATAAAACATTTTGATTTACTAAAACAACGATTTTGGTCTACGAAATTCGAGAATACAGGTTCGAGAGTCGATGACACACGAAGAAGGGTTAGCACCCTCGTAACACCCAAAATTGGTACCTAATTGATTAATTAATGTCTTAATGTCAAAAATTTGAAAAGATTTGAAAGTACAATCCTTTTTAATTTAAAAAAAAGCTTGGATAAATCGAAGTGGATGCTAACGATCCTCTTGTCCAAAAGTAATAAAATGTCACATCCAGTACGTTGTGACACAACATTTTAAATCCTTGAGGATAAACTTATCTTTTGATGTTCAAAACTCATGCATTCTAATCTTAAAAGGATATTCGGTTATTTGGGTTAAACGAAAAAATCGAAACCCAGTAAGTCAAGGCACGATTTCTCAAATTTCCAAATACAGAATATCGCCTTTTGTTTTTTAGAAAATCTTACCTCGGAACAATAAGATGTCACATCCAGTGAGTTAGGACGCAACATCTTGAATTCTCGAGAATAAGCCTTTAAAACTCATGCATTTAATTTTAAAAGGGTATTCCACTAATTTGTTCAAACGAGAAGAATCGGAATCCAGTAAGTTAGGACACGATCTCTCGAATTTCTAAATTCAAAATATTACTTTTATTTTTAAAAAATCTTTTTTTATGAATTTAGGTAAAAATTAATGAAATGTTAAGAACGATGTAAGAGTAAAAGTTACGACGATGAATAACGGCAATATAAAAATGCGAATAAACAGTTTACAGAACTCACAATGGCAGTAATAGCATAATATACATCATTTAAATACTAATATTAATAAACAAAGACAAATGAATCAAATAACATACAAAACGATTTAAAATAAATAGTATAAAACAATTTAAAACAAATAATATGTAAAACAATAAATAATGCATAAAGCAATTTAAAATGAATAACATATAAAATAATTTAAAAATAATATACAAATGAGTTTGAAATGAATAATATGTAAAATAGTTTAAAAATAATAGTAATAAAAATAATATTCGAAAGTATATAAAAAGATATAAAATAATAAATAAAATAACAATAATAAAAGTAATAAAATAAGTAAAGATTATAAAAATATATACATAAAGATTTAATATTAGATTCAAATATTTTAAGAGAAAAAGAAATATAAATACAAATAGGTTTTGGTATTTTAAAAGAATAATAAATAATAAACAAACTTATAAAATGAACAGGAATAATAAAATTAACTAATAGACTAAATTGAAACCCAAACAAAATTGAAGGTCTAAATTATAAACAATAAAATAATTTTAAAAGGGAATCAAGGGTCAACATGACACGCGCGAAAAAGAAAGGGGACTGATCATGAAATTATCCCCAAGTCTCCCTGCGCATTGTTTCATGCGGGATTGAAACAAAACAAGTTCAAAAACTGCGGGTAAAATTTAAAAAACAAAAGAATGAAAAAGGATCAAATTGGAAAGGGGCGAAAAAGCAGAGGGATCCGCTGCACAAATAAATCAAAACTCAAAAACGCGCGGATCCTTCTCCTGGAGCGGGTCGGATCGCGCAGGTAATGGCCAATACTACATCGTTTTGGGGCGTTCCATATTAGCCTTAAACGGCGCCGTTTTATTTGTTTATAAAAGACCACTATTTTTAAAACATCATTTTCCCTTTTCAATTCAAAAAAAAAACTTAAAAAAAAAACTCTCCCTCTCTTAAAGACCCCCTGATATCCAGCCAAAGATTTCGGCAAGCCTCCGAAACCCCCCAATACATGGCCAAAATCGGGGAGCAACAAAGAAACATCTCATTTCTTCTCCTTTTCCAATGTGGCCTCGACGGAGAGTGGATCCACCGATCGGGTTAAGTTTTCTTTCCCCTTTTTTTCTCTTTTGCTTTCGAATCTATG
This sequence comes from Gossypium stocksii, assembly GCA_020496765.1. Taxonomy (NCBI): domain Eukaryota; kingdom Viridiplantae; phylum Streptophyta; class Magnoliopsida; order Malvales; family Malvaceae; genus Gossypium; species Gossypium stocksii. Next base: position 16,168,123 of record CM035621.1, read on the forward strand.
AAAATAAATAAAAATTAAAAAATTAAAAAGGAAATTTTGTGGAAAAAAAAACAATGAATCGCCTAAAAAATGCTTCTTTCTTTGTAATCAAAATTTCTGCTCTCTTTTTATTGATTGTGTGTGTATGTCCCCTTTAAAACTGATTTCAATCGACTTTTTATAGCCGGAATAAATCAAAAAATAAAAAATAGAAATTCCTGATTTTCAGTTGTATTATTATTACTATTGCTATCATTTGCGTTTTTTCCGCAGGTATGAACAGCGTGTGTTCGGCGATGAAGAGGCTGTTCGTGGGCAACGGTGACACAAGGGAAACCTAGGGTTTCCAGACCTATTGTCTTTTTGGGCTATTTGGGCCTGGGGTATTGGGCTAATGTAACTGGGTCAGGGGTTGGGCCTGGGGTGTTAGGTTTTAAAAGGGTTAGGCATTTGGTTAATTTGGGCTTGGAATAAGGGTTTGAGGAAATGTTTGGGTTTGTATGCGGGCTCGTTTGGGCTATTGTAATTTATTATGTATATATTTTTTGTTTTTGGTTATTGTATGGACATTGCACTGCTATTTTATTTTTGTTCATTTTTGGTTTTTGGCCCGGGCTAAATTGGCCCATTACATCAAATATTCTAATATTGATATTATTGAAGCGCTAATGAAATTTCATTTAGAGTATCATGAAGAGGATGAGTTACAAACTGTACTTGGCAAGACTTTAAACCTTAATACGATGGATAAACTGGAGGAGATAATGACGTTCAGAGAACCAATTTGTGAAAACCGTATTCTATTGGAAACTCCACAAGTTCCTAGAAGTCAAGGTAAATATTTTGAACTATCGCATTCTAAAACTACACTCTTAACTGGAACTGGAACACAAACCGTCATCGGTATATTGAAGGATTCTGATAGAGGAAAAGGCAAACCCAAACAGAAAAGCTCAAAAACGCCTCAATCCACCAATAATAGAGGAATCAAGGAAATACTTCAAGAACAATGAGAAAAGGTTGAGATCTTTCTACGAGAACTTTCAAGCGTACGTAGTAGAAGAATTAATTCATGAGGAACCAAATGAATAACACTCATGTCGTCGAGCTAACGTCGTTAAACAAAAGCATTTTTTGAAAGGCAACCCATATTTATTTCAATTTATTTAATTTTGAATTCAGTTTAATTTATGTTGACAATAAAAGAAATAAGATTATTATTTAATCTATTTTATTATGTTGTTTTCTAGGAACAATGGTAGAGGTTGTCCTCTTTCATCCAAAAATAAATTAGATTTGGACTTCTATGGTGTGGGCATGCCTTGTCAAATTTCGATGCTATCATTTGTTGAAACATACATACAGGACGAAACCGACCAGAACCAACCCGAACTGCCCAAACCACCTTTCGTCAAATTAACACAGGGAGTACACTTGACCCTTCTATTTATTATTATTTTAATTTGCACACTGAGGGCAATGTGGGCTAAGTAGGGGGTTCGTAGGATCATGCCATACTTTCTTCTTTGCATGTGTTTTTCTAAGAATAATTTCTTAGTTCTGTTTAGAAATAAACCTCTAATTCTTATGTTTAGTTTATTTAAATAAGTGGTTGAATCATGAATAACTATTACTTGCTTGATCAATTAATATTTTGTAGAATTAAAAAATGTTATGCCTTAGTCAATATTTCATGAAAATTGTTGGTTCTTTTGGACTTGCCTAGTGAAATTAGTCGTTTAAATAAATAATAAATTTGCTAATAGTTTGGTTAAGAGTGAAGATTCAGAAATGTGACCAAGTTAGGATGAGATGCTTGGTTGTCATCTCATTTCACGTCAAAAGATTTGGTAATGAACTAAAACTTGTAACACTTTGCTAATCGAGCTGCCATGAGAAAGGAGAAATAAATTAATTAGGGACATGTGAAATTGAGTAACCGGGATAAGGTGCTTGGGTTGTCATCTTGTTTCGTGTCAAAAGGTTTGATTATGTCTCGAATTCGTTAAAAATAAATAATTAAATAAAGAGAACATGTCAGGTTAAGTAATCGAGGTGACGTGTTTGGGTTGTCATCTCACTTCACGTCAAAAGACTTGGCTACATTTGAAAAAATAATAATAATAAAATAAAAAATATAGAAAAAAATATATATGTTGGGTATGATCATTTTGCATGTTTGATTAAGCCTAAATTTAGTGAAATAGTTGAATTTGACATATTGTTCGAGATTTTATAAAATTCTTATTGATTGAGTTTAGTAATTATTTATTTTTTATTTAGCTAATTGTTTGAAGTATACTTGACTAGGAAAGAGGTTTTTGGTTTTGAAAAGGATTGACGAGTTATTTTTAGTGGATATCATGCTTAAGGACAAGCATCGGCTAAGTAGGGGGAATTTGATAGCAAGATAAATTCGTATTTTTAATACATTTATTTTTTGCTAATTATCGAATAAAATGCTATTAAATTTGGATTTTTCTATCAGGAAGGAAGTTGATATGCTGAATTCAAACTCTTACAAAAAAGGGCTAAATTGGAACAAAAAGCAAAGAGGAAGGGTAGATTGAAAGATTGAAGATTTGCAGTTGGTTGGTTAAAAAATTTAATACTTGAAATTGGCTGGATAAAGATCAAATTATTTTGATATTGTTAAAATTTGTAATTAGTTTAAATTTGATCTTTAGTTTAAAATTTGATTTTTAACTTTTGATTTATCTAGCGATAATTTTTAATGAAAATCTAGCTAGATTTTAGCAATAGAATTATGTATAAATACTTAGGCTGACCTGGCTTTAGAATGAATCAATTATTTACATTTTTATTCCTTTCTGCGTCAGTGCTCTCTATTCTGCTATTTCAAATTTCTTTTACTTTCAATATTTTTTTTGTTTAATTACCTTCCAAGGCCTTTCCCCTTCCCAAATTCCACCACTTCCATACTCTATCTAGCATAATTTATTTCATGCTTAACTAAACCCCTTTTTAGCTTTAGTCCGATTGTCGCTCTAACAAATAATCGTGAGGTATGAACCCACACTATATACTTTGCGACTCGGTATTCGTTATCTCTCCGGTATATGGGATAGCATAAATTCGGCCTTGAAAGTTGATTTGATTTCAATTCAAATTTGTGAGATATGGGATCGTTTGGCGTAAAGTTGGGAACTTGAGTCAGCCGTACTATATTCAAAATCCCGCGAACAAATTGTTGTGTTCAATTAGAAAAATCTAGTTTGATTCCGTCAAGGGAGATAGTGATCGAATTTAAACAACTCACACGGTTGAGGCTGTTAATTTGAGTTGGACTTTTCAGATCGCAAGGCTATCGAAGTCTTAAATTACGGGTACGTGTCATGTGGTTAAAAATTTGATAAGGGTTGATTTGCAGGTCGTACTGGAATCGACTATGAGAGGAAGAGTTGGCAGTTTGAGGTGTCCTCGATTGCTATAACCAACTTATCAGTTGGAAGGGAAAAACAATTTTTCAAGGACCGGTTCGTGTTCGGAGTATACTGAAGCTAAGGCTAAGCTTTAAAAATATTTTATTTACCAATTTATTTTATTTTGCTTAATTTATTTTGCGATCACATTTCTTTTTTGCTTTATTTTATATACATATATTTTTCTTTTATTTTAATATTATTATCTTTATAAACTAAAACCCTTTTTTATTTTCCAGCATTGCAACACATAGGTCATGGGCACCATTGTTACGACAACAGTAATTCTGGTCACGAGAAAAGGCGAAATTAGATAATCAGTCCCTGTGGATTCGACCTTACTGCTCTATATGTCAATTTACTGCTATTTTGTCGTAAGAATTTATATTTGGTAATTTTGACGCCCATCACCCATAGTAATTTCATCCCTCAACAAAAAGGAAATTAAAAGGGGAATGATAAATGTAACAACATGATTTTCAGTGGTAACGAAATAGTGGTTTTGAGACCACAAATTTTTGTTGTTTTGACTTGTAAATATTATTTTTAGAATATTTATGGATGCATTAGGGTCGTATTAAAATTTGGTTAAGAAATTTTAACGTTTAGATAGTTAATTAAGGAAAAAAGACTAAATTAAAAATTGCGTAAAATTTAGTAAAAATTGAATTCGATTGATTTGATAGCCCAATTATTAAATGAAAAGGGACTTAGGCAATAATTGGTCCATAAGGTTATTTGTGGACAATAATAGGCTTTTAAATTGTTGATTTATAATGTTATAATTAAGGGTAAATTTGTAATTTAGTAAATTAATTAAAGATTAATAAAATAAAAAGAAAATTTACTATCATCTTTTTCATGTTTCCATCAAAAATCAAAGATAAATTCACCATTTTTGGAGCTTCAAATGCACCAAACATAAAGCCTTGCATGTGGGTGATTTCTTTACACGTTTATTGTAATTTTTATGTTTTTGAGATCGTTGCAACTAGGTCTAACTAACACGTACCTTTGTTTTTGAATCTGTTAAAAATTTTAGAAGTTTTCATTGATGAATCTCAATTTTTTTTTTCTGATAACTATGTATTTGAAGCTTTGACTGTGTTATTTGGTGAATTTGTGAAGTGATTTTTGTTAGATTTTTATTTTAGGATTAAATTGTGAAAATGTCAAAATTTTAGGGTTTGATAGTGAATTTGATGTTTATTAATGACTATTTAAGGGCCTAGTTCATTTGGCTAAAATGTTGAGTTGAGAAAAATGGTTAATGTGATGATTTTAGGGTGAATGGACTAAATTGCAAAAGTTGTAAAAGTTAAGGGTAATTTTGTAATTTAAAAATAAAAGGGTATAAAATGTAAATCGAATTGGAATGTGAAATGTAAGCTAATAATTGAGGAATTTTACATTTTAGATCAAGACTAAGTTGATACTCGTGGAAAAGGAAAAATTATGGAATAGTCCCTAAACTTCTACAACTACTACAATTCAATCTAGGTAAGTTCGTACAATTTATAATTTAACATCCATATGAAATTTTTGATGATATAATGTGATATGATATATATATATATATATATATATATCACGCGAAATAGAGTACAATCGAGATATGATGTGTTATGGGGGGTTGGAATGGAGATTGTTGTGGAGTGATATATATATATATATATATATATATATGTTTCCCGAGTAGACTGAGGTTCAGCATTTGTTGCGAACTCTTGTGTTATACTCTATGTTTTGGTGTGTTTCAGTTGGACTAGATCTTCGGAGCCATTGGTGTGTTATCAGGTGGACTGGCTTTTATAAGCATCTAGTGTGTTTCGGATGGATTAGCTCTTATGATCATTTGGTGTGTTTCGGTTGGAATATCGATGTACTCTTATCCGTAAGTCATTCATCAGATTGTAAATCTCGGTAAGTTAACTTGTTTAGTGATTTTTTTATGGTTTTGTCATGTATTTAAGTTCTGAATTGAATTTTACAATTCACCATTGAGATTTTGGATGACAGGGAACACATATGGTTGTATTATTATTTGATTTGTTGTACTTACTTCGATAAGATTTATTGTTTTAGTATGTCGAACTTACTAAACTTCAATGAGCTTACTTGTGTTATTTTCTATTCTTGTAGATACTTTGAAGGTTGGGCGATCGGATCGACATTCAAGTCATACTATCCACTCATTTTCGATAGTTTTTAGAACGTTCATTTTGGATTATATGGCATGTAATAGGTTTGTATGTCATTACTATTGTTTTGATATGTAAAATGTTAAAATATGATCTTAAGTGCAAATAGTCAACTTATATGATATATGTGAATGAGGTATGATGTTTATGTACAAGTTTATGGTAAGTGTGATTAGAATGTTGTGATTGAGATGCCTATGTTTGGCATATTGGTTAAATGTTAGATGCTGTAATTTAAAATACTTTTAATGATATTTTTTTTTGTAAAATTGTATATACTTGTGGTATCAATGAGGATACATTGGTTAGACACGTAGGATGGTTGATTTAGCATGTTTTTACCTTGTTTAAGGTCACTTTGAATAAGTCTTTTGGTTGGTAAATAGATTACTTAGAGTCCAAGTAAACTTGAATTGGTAAACTTGTTGTTTAAGGTTCATTTTGGGTCCACACGGCTTGAGACATAGGCATGTGACTCAGCCTTGTGAGACACACAGCTTGACGACACAATCGTGTGTCATTTGATGAGTTGTAACACCCTTAACCTGAATTCATCACCGGAAAAGGGTTACAGAGCATTACCGGAGTTTACAGAACAATTAGGCAGAAATTTTATATCATTTAATATTCATATTAGAAATCAATCAAAATCAATCATATAGTCCCTTATGTGAGCCTTCGAGGCCTAAAATACACATTAGAAATAAATCGGAACTAAATCGGGCCTGTGTGCTAGGTCGTGTGAGCATATTGACTTGTATAAATAAGGTGCAAGGGTCACACACCTGTGTGCCAGGCCGTGTGAGAAATTTTGAGCATTTTGTTTTGAAATTTTAAAGTTACAGAGGACACGCGGTCAAAACACATGCCCATGTGCTAGGCTATGTGTCATACACAGCTAAGACACACCCCCGTGTCTCTGCCCGTGTGGACAAAAATAGGTCATTTCCAAGCCACATTTCTCACCCAAACTTGCCTTCCACCTATATTAACACTTTAACTCATTCACAAGCCAATATAAGACATTTAAATCAAGCCAAAACCAAGTTTTATACATGACATATTACCATATATATTAGCTCAAATCAATCATCAATATACCTATATGTTTTTCATCTATCAACTATACCAAACACTCACCTCAAACATGGTATAGCCTCTTATATACACATCAAAACATGTTCATCACAAGCGATTCCAATAGCTAGTTACAACTAAAACATTTACATGCCAACATTGGCTAATTAACCTATTCATGCCATTATAACCAAAGTTGATTTACTAAATATACTGATAAAGGCCGATGGATAGTGTGATGTGGCTCAGACCAGCTTCCAACCTTAACGGGCTTCTGAGTTACTATAAAACAGAGGAAATAAAATAGAGTGGGCATTTAATGCTTAGTAAGTTCGTATAACATGGAATTTAACTTACCATTATTTCACATATAAGGTAAGCATACAAAACATATTCCAAGAACTTAGCCAAAAGTCTAAGCACATGTCCTCAACATGTTAACCAAGTAATCACATATAATAATCCATAATCATGGATAAATAAGTTCACCAAACAAATCTCATGCATGTATCACTCATCTCATAATTTCCATATATCATGTACTATCATTTCCATGTAATTTCATGTATATTCAAGCAACAATTTGTATCAGATTTACATTTTCTTATATCAGAACATTGCCCATTGAATCATTTAAAATTTGATGGATACACGGGTAGTACACACTAAGTGTTCAAAACTGTAATCCGTCAATTCATATAATATCCATCAATTCATATTCAAGAATGCTCATGTGAGCATATAAACGAGTAGCTCTTTCGAGCCATACAACAGGAAGCTCAGGTGAGCCATGTAACAGGAAGCTCATAAAAGTCATATTCGGGAAGCTCATGAAAGAGCCTTTAATGGAGAAGCTCCGGAGAACCAATTATTGGGACGCTCATAAGAGCTGTGGTGTGTCCGCAACACATACAGGATCACAACCAAATTAGGATGCTCATAAGAGCTATTAACGGGAAGCTCATGAGAGCTATGGTATGCTCGCAACACATGCAGGACTACAACCAATTCAGGAACCCTGTATTCTATTGAATTTTATTTGTTCAAACGAGACTTAATACTTGTCGGACATTGGCGGATATGTGATTGATTTTCATACATAACAATTACACAATTAACATACACAACATTCAATTCAAACATATAAATATACAATTTAGTTATGTGAACTTACCTTGACAATGTTCGTGTACACAAAAGCTACTAACCCGTTACTTTCTCTTTTCAACGATCTAACTCCGTATTTGGTCTATCCAGATCCAATTAAGCCAAATAAGCTTGCTCAAAACTCCATTACCATGGCTAGGGTTTCCATGTCTTATTTTTATGAAAGATGATATAAAATGATGATATTTTCTTATTTAATTAATTTATCATCTTTTATTTATTTACTTTCCAATTTAGTCCTTTTCTTTAATGAATTTTCCAATGATGACTAATCATACTTATCTACTAACTCCATTAATTGATCTATTTGTCATATAAGGACCTCTAATTTTGAATTCCATAGTTATTTGATCCCTTTAGCTACTAGAATTCAACTTTTGCACTTTATGCAATTTGGTCATTTTTATCAGATTAAACATGAAATCAGTAAAATTTCTTAACGAAATTTTCTTGCAATACTCCTATCATTATGTAGACCATAAAATAATATTAAAATAAAATTTCTTTCGGACTTGGATTTGTGGTCCCGAAACCACTGTTCCGATTTCACTGAAAACGAGCTGTTACATGAGTTCTTTAGGGTGCAAGTCAGTGAGTTACATGGCCTGGCACACGGGCGTGTGACACGACTGTGTGAGCCTACTTAATGAGTTACATGGGTGAGGAAATGGGCTGGGACACAGCTGTGTGTCCTAGTTTCATTGTTACACGGCCTGAGACACGGGCATGTGTCTCAACCGTGTGAGGCACACGACCGTGTGACCCCTGTTTTGCAAATTTTGCATCTTTTTCCTAAACTTTCTAAACTATTTCAAATTGGTTCCAAATTGTTTCTAGGTTATTTTTAGAGTCTCGAGGGCTCAACTTAGGGACGTTTTGCATGAGTATGAAAGGTTTATGATATTATTATTATACTGATTGATAAAATGTTCATATGTTTTTTTATTATTCTGTAATACTCCGTAACCCTAATCCGACGACGGAGATGGGTTAGGGGTGTTATAATAAAAGGTCATTTGATACCAAGAATTTGAGAGTATATGCTTTGAAAGATAATGACGAAAGAAGGATGGGGCCTTGATTATGACCTTTGTTGGCATTTGCCTTTTATTTTGGGGATGACAACCATAAATCTACCATAGAAGACATTATGTTGTTATCTAATTGGACCACATTCCGAATTGAATCATTCTTATATGCCCTCATGATATTTTCTTTAATGAGATATTCTTTCTACATCTTATAATCATATTGAGTTTCGATTCAAATCAGGTTAATCTCTTAAACGAAAGATAATTTGGTAAAAGTATCATGAATGCTTCTTTATTAAGACTTAGATTGTGGTTTGCCCCTTTATTAAAGAAATAGGTAAATTAATTCCTATATATTAGATCAAAGATTAATCTGGTAATTCTATTAAAAATTTTATCTAATTCTATTGTTAAAATTTGGTTCATGTACATTAGTATGAGGTACAAGTAGCATGCCACATGCCACTTTTTAGTTATTCCATTTACCACACCAATTTTTAACAATAAATATAAATGGATTTTTTTCTCAAAAATGATTAGTTTACACTTTGATCTAATATATTAAAACTAATTTATCTATTTTTTGAGTTAAGAGAACAAAATCACCCTCCAAATAAGTTCTATCATAAATATTTTTCATCCACAAGATCCAAATTTAAAACTTCAAAAATATTTAACTTTTTAACCCTTAACCTAGAAGTAGAAGTATTCATGGGTTAAATTAGGTCAAATTTGGGACGGGCCTAAACATAATATTAATATATTTTATATTTGTCCAAATCTAATCCAACTTAAAATATAGGTTGAACGGATAACCAAACTTATAAATAAAGCTACCTAAAAGTATTGATGCCCATGTGCTATTCTTTGGTATTTATATGGTTTTATCAAATGAAAAATATCTTCCACAGTTGTTGAGCAACGGTTGCACTTATGCTATATGCCACGCATTGTGGGAGCCACTGGGATACATAAAAATTAAATACATTTCATCATAGAAAATCACCCAAAATTTTTGTGTAAAATTCTAACAACGCATACAAAATTTTATAATACTATTAGAACACCACTAAGTTAACAATTTATTTAACATAAAAATAATATATTTCGACCCTATATTGATAGATGCAAAAAACTTAATTCTATTATTAAAAATTTTAAACACTTTAAAAATGATGTTACTTGAAATATTTGAGATGATGAAAATCTAATGAAGGCACGAAATGAATTTAGAGATAGAAAACTATTTTGTAATCAATTTAGGAATTGAAATAGAAAATTGAGAGGAAATGAATTTTGAGAATGAAAATTAAATTTAGTATTGATGGAATAGAATGAGAAAACATTGAATTTGGTTTGGATATACATAGGGGATTTTAGTGGCTTTGGGAAAATTTTTCTTTTTTTCTTTCACCGTCGAAATTAAATATTTTCATTTACAATTTATTTAATCATTACGCGAACCGCTAAATAAATTCAAGAGCCCTGATTTTTTAATTGTTTGCATTCAACGATTTGAATTTTTTTTTCAAATCTATTGGGTAAAGTCGTACTCCACTGAATATGTTTTTAGTGAAAACATATCTAGCAAAGTACCTTTTTGCACATGTGCTACCCGTCTCAGTAAACTACTTAAATATCTAGAGAAAAAAATACAATTACCAAATACTCAATTTTTAAAACAATGTAAAAGTTGTAAAAAGGAAATGGTTACTGAAAATTTGTAAAAATTATAAAAATTATAAAATTATTTTTTTCATTACAAATTTTAAAATTTTTAATTAATAATTTTTTAAGAATTTTTTTAAAGTCGGGTTCCAATAATATTTTGTAATAACTACCAAAACCTTCAATTATATATGATACTTAATAAAGTATCCCCTAAATCACAATATGTCTTATATATAACAACATTCTCTAACAACTACCATAATCAAATTATTTACTTAAATTCCTAATGAAAAACACAAATTTATAACTAAATACAAAGTCCTGTTGGAAACCCAACTTTGTAAAAAATTTTAAAAATATATAAAAAAATTATTAATATAAATTGTAAAATTTATAATGCCAAAATAATAATTTTATAATTTTTATGATTTTTAATTAACAATTTTTACAAAATTTTAAGAATTTTTACAAAGTTAGGTTTCTAATAGGACTTTGAGTATTTGGTTAGAAAATTGTGTTTTTATTAGGAATTTGAGTAAATTGTTTATGGTCTTTGTCGAAACTATTTTTTTGAAAAAGAGTCGACTTTTTATTAAAAAAAGAAAATGGGAGTCGCCACCAATTCTTTTTATTTAAGTGTGATCGGATAACTTCGTAATTTAATCATTTTAATAAAAGTTTAAATTTATTAAAACGATAATTTTTGGTCTACAAAATCCAAAAAATGGGTTCGGGAGTCGGTTACGCACGAGGAAGGACTAGCACCCTCGATACACCCAAAATTGATACCTAGTTGATTAATTAATGTCTTAATGTCGAATGTTGAAAATTTGGAAAGAATTAAAAATATGATCCCCTTTTTATGTTAATTTTACTAGAAAAGAAATGAACATTAAAGACCCTCTCGTCTCGAGATATCGAAATGTCACATCCCGTAAGTTAGGACACGACATTTTGGACCTTCGAGAATAAGCTTGGCTTTATTTTTATTTAAAAAATATGTATTCTAATTTTAAAAGGATATTTGATTATTTAGGTTTGATGAGAAAAATCGAAACCCGTAAGTTAGGGTAAGATTTCTTGAATCTCCAAAATACGGAACATTGCCTTTATTTTTAAGATTTTTCTTTTTTACGAATTTAGGTAAAAATTAATGAAATATTTAAAAATGATATACGTTTAATTGATTATGTTTTTCAAAAGAAAATCGTTTAAAACGTGAAAAGGGTCGTACTTGACGAATAACGATAATGCAACATACGTTTGGAGTAATAATGACATAATATGCATGATAAAATAACATATATAACATTGATATTAATGAATCATAATGTTAATATGCATAAACAATAATAATAATAATAATAATAATAATAATAATAATGATAATATAGTAACAATAACAACAACAACAACAACAACAACAACAATAGAAAATCTAAAATTTAAAAGTGCATAAAAAGTATTAAATGTACGAATAATGAAATAAAATGACAATGATAAGGGAAAGAAATAAAATAACAAACTAATTTTAAAAAAAAAGTTAATGAATAAATAAAAACCAATACAAATCTGATTTAAAAAATTAAATAAATAAAAAAATAAGCATAATATTAAATAAAGCAGTTTTTAAAAAAACAAAAAATAATAATAACAGACTAAGGATGGAATTGAAATCGAAATGAAATTTGGCGTACAAATCGTAAATAATAAAAAAAAAGGCTAACAAGGATCAAAATAAAATGTGCTAAAAACTAGCGGGGACTAGATGGGAAAATATTCCCTAAGTTCCCTACGCAACGTTCAGCCTGACAGCTTGAGGGACCAATTTAAAAACAAAATAAAATGGAACGGCCAAATTTTAAAAAAAATAGAGGCCCTAATAAAACACGCGCAAAGGGACGAGGACCTAATGGGAAATTCTTCCCAGTCCTCAAAATGCGTCGTTTCATAGGAGACTGAAATATAACAAAAACAAAATTATGTGAGCAAATTTAAAATGGAAAAAGAAAGAACAGGACCAGATTGAAAATAAGTGAAAAAAAGGACTCGTAGTGCAAATAGCCCATTCACGGCAAAAACACGAGGATCCTGAGGGCAAATGGGTCGGGTCTCGGGTTAGCGGCCAAAACGATTCAAAATGATGCCGTTTAAAGGTTGTTATTTAAGCCTAATTTTTTTTAATTTCATTTTAGCCTTACACTTAAAAAGAAAACTGAAAAAAACTCTCAATCTCTCACCCACTCACCCTTTCTCCAACCATTGGACCTCCGTTCATCTGCCATGGCTGTCGACGACGGTGGCCGCCATATACTGCAGCTGGAGTCCAAAAAGAGAGGGTTTTTCAAAAATTTTCACCCTAAGTCCCAATTTAACGTCAAAATACCCAAAAAGCCACCAATATTTAAAAGAAGAGGGAAACAAAATGAGAAAAAGAAGGGACCTTTCAGCTCCCTAGTGCTACTAGAGGGAGTTTTCGGTGAGCCCATTGACTCGGCGACCAGAGCATCCTCTGCCAATGGCGATAAGGATGGATCGACGAGTAAATTTCTTTTATTTATTTACTTATTTATTTTGAGAAAAACAAAAAAAAAAGAAAATAAAAAAGAAGCAACTTTAATGACCGAACCAAATTTCTCTGTTCCTTTTATTTGATATCTCATATGTGTGCATCTGTAAAGAGAAAAAAAATTACAAAAAAATCATCTTGGCTTTTATAGCCAATATTAAGACTATTTGCTTCTATTTTTTTTTTTTTTGTCTTTCTACGTTTGTTTTTACTGCTTGTTGGCATCTTGCAGGTGACAGAAGTGCGAGGTGGCCGATGGCGGTGGTGGCAGTGGTGTCAGACGCATGCTTGCTAATGTAGGGGAGTGGCGGCAGCAAGGCTTAAGGTGGCTAGGGTTTCTGAAAATGTTTAAGTGTTTTGGCCTAATTGGGCTTTAGGGTTTTTTTATATTATTGGGCCATTTGGGCTTTGGATTGTTATTTTTGGGTTTTATTTATTCTGGGCCTAGGCCAAAATTGGCCTATTACAATTGCCCCTCTTTACTCGTTGTCATGTAACGATAATGGAGCAAATACTTTAAAAGGGCCAATTTTGTCTGGTTTTGCCAAATCTTGACTTTTTGGTGTTTCTTTCTTTCATGTAGCCTCATTTCCTCCCACTGCATCTTCAAGGATATAGGAATTGGTGCTTCGATCCGCTCCAATGTAATTTCAGGGAGAAGAGACTTGTAGCTTCGATCTACTCCGCTGTATTTTTATCCTGCTCCACTGCAACTTCAAGGAGATAAAGATTATGGCTTCGATCCACTCCAATGTAATTTCATGGAGAAGAGATTTGTAGTTTCAATCTACTTTGCTGGAACTTCAAGGAGATAAGAATTGGTAATTTCAACTTGTTCTACTGCAACATTAGGGAGATAAAGTTTGTGTATTGTCCTGCTCTACTACAATTTCAAAGAGATAAGGATTGTGGTTTCGATCAGCTCCAATGTAATTTTAAGAAGAAGAGATTTGTAGCTTCGATCTACTCCACTGAAACTTCAAGGAGATAAAAATTGATAATTTCAACATGCTCCACTGCAACTTCGGGAAGATAAAGATTGTGGTTTCGATCCGCTCCAATGTAATTTTAGAGAGAAGAGATTTGTAGCTTCGATCTACTCCATTGGAACTTTAAGCAGTTAAGAATTCACCATGATAACTTTAATCCGTCCCATTACCATTTTAGGAGTGTAGGATTTGTGGCTTTAATTTACTCTACTGTAACTTTAGGGAGATAAGATTTGCCATGATAACTTTGATCCATCCCACTACAACTTCAAGGGTATAGAATTTATAGTTTTTCTGATCTGTTACACCATATTTTGGGGAACATGACCTGTAGAATCCATTTGATGGGCCTATTTATGCCAAACAATTAGGATGTTATGACCAGAATGAATCAAATGCTCCTAACTAGATGTATATGAATGATATTTGCATAAATACATAATGTCATGAGAATGATCCCTTTTTAATGTTTAGGTTGTCATTGCTCGTTGTTCATCAAGATACTGTCACTGATGTGTTACCGTGCCTTCTTGTTTAGCTGGTATCTTTGACAAAAAAAACTGAAGAAATAGTCACAATTTAGACTATTCTTTCTCCAATTTTTCTAACTCCTAAATTTGGTCAATTCTGACTAATAGTCCTATTTCAAGTCCTCGTACTATTTAGAAGCTTTCAGAGTAATATGCAAAACTCCTTTTTCTTGAATATTATTAGTCCAATAATCGTTATTTCAATGAAAAATGCTTGAAAAAAAATTATCACAATGGACAAGATGGAATTCTATTGAGAGCATAGCTCGAAATGAATAAATTAATCAAGATAGCAAAATTTCCTAAGATACAATATTAATAAGATGAAAATAGGTGCCCCAAATATCGTAGCATAAGCTTCTCTGCAGAAAACTTCTCGAGGACCCTTTAAACTTGATACGTGTTTAGAAGTTCTAAAAGACTTTGTTAGTGCCCCAAGATGTAGCATCCCTCCTTCTTGTTAATTCAGAGAGGACAAGACTACCACATGCCCCACCTTTGATAAAAAAATTTGAATTGCCCATTCTTGGGTTTTCAATTCAAAACCCTTTTGGTCTTAAGGCACCCTTTGCAGGTTTTTGCCTTGGCCTCTCCTCTGTTTTTTTAGGCAAAGTATCTATTGATTGAATCTAAATTCACAGGATTGGGCAAGCTTTTTCCATCCATCTAAGTCAAAATTAGAGCTCCTCTAAAAAAGGCCTTCTTTACCACATAAGTCCCTCCCAGTTTGGCATCCATTTTCCTTTAAAGTCGTTTTGTATGGGAAGGATCTTTTTCAACACTAGGTCTCCCTCATGGAATTCTCTGGGGCGAACCTTCTTGTTATAAGCTCTCATCATTCTTTTTTGGTACATTTGACCATGACAGATAGCCCTTAGCCTCTTTTCTTTGATCAAATTTAGCTGATCATATCGAGATTGGATCTATTCTACTTCATCCAACTTCAACTCTGCCAAAACTCAGAAAGAGGGAATCTCGACTTCAATGGGTAAAATCGCCTCTATTCCATAAATCAAAATAAGGCATTGCCCTAGTAGAGGTTCTGACAGACGTTCAATAAGTATAGAGGGCAAATGGTAACTTCTCATGCCAATCTTTGTACGTCTCAGCCATCTTCCCTATTATCTTCTTGATGTTCTTATTGGTTGTGTAACAGCTCGGTTTAGACCTTAATCGAAACGAGTGGTTTTGGGACCACTTAACCTAGTTAAAATATTATTTTTATTATTTTAATAATGTTTACAGTGTGGTAGTATTACTATGTGAAAGTTTCGTAAAGAAATTTTGCCGATTAAACAGTTAATTCGGTAAAAAGGATTAAATCGCGTAAAGTGAAAACTATGTGTGCCATTAGTAAAATGACTTATTTGGTCATGGCTTTATAAATGAGAGTCCTTGCATGGTAATTATACCATTGCAAATTTGAGTAGACGGTAGTGGACCCTGAATTACATAATTTATATGGTTATTAAACATGGGTATTTTGGTAAATTATAGAATAATGCTTAATAAAATAAAACCATATGATATTTTTATTATGTTTCATCATCTTTAACCGAATAACTAAACAAAGAAAAGGGTTTTGGAAGTTTTTACATTCAACTAAGGCATTTTGCTCAATCAAGGTACGGTTTTGTCTCGGTTTTTAATGATTTTTATGTTTTTGAGTTTGTTGCAGCTAGGTATAGCTGACCCGTACCTCAATTTCTGAAATTGGTTGTGTTTTTGAAATTTTCCATTGATGAGTACATGTTTGTTTTAATATTTCTTGATAAATTATTGATGGTTGTTTATAGATATACAAGTTTTATAAAGAGATTTTTGACGAAATTGAGTATTTAGGATTAAATTGAAAAAAAGATAGAATTTTTGTGGTTAGAAATGTGAATAAAATGAAAATATGGGCTGTTTATATACTATAGAAAATTCGGCTAAATACATGTATAATGAGATTTTGTATATTTTTGCATAATTATGCATTAAGGACTAAATTGTTAAAGTATGAAAATACAAGGGCTATTTTGCAAAATGGCCAAAATACTTGTATATGTATTTAATTGATTATGTTAGTGAATAATTGAGTTAAATTTGGTTAAATTAGATCAATATCAAGACAAACAAATTCAAGATTTTGATCGAGGAAAATCGGAAAGTAAACGAATAGTCGACGGATACACGAGGTAAGTTCGCATGGTTAAAAATAGAATTATTAGCTACTGAAATTGTTTTTAATTGATGGTAATTGTATACATAATGAATAATTTACTAAAATTATTGGCTCTATGAATATGTTGCCGTCACTGAATTATATGATTAAATTGATACAAAAATTATATGTTATAAGAAATGATGGATAATCAGCCAAATTGTGAGTATGTAATGGTAGATATGTTAAATGGCTTTGTACTTGATTATATTAATATTACATGATGATGGAATGCCATAATATATTCGGTCTTGTGTTTGGAAGTAATGAAGTACTTTGGGGTTGAGTAAATGTATGTTGGAGTTAATTGAGTTTTAGTATATGATAAATTAAATGCCTTGTATGTGGTAAGTTACTAAGCAAATATTTGTCATTGATTAAATTAAATACCATATATATACATATATGTGCCGAATTGAAATGTATAAAAAATTGAGGTTGCCAAATGCAAATAGAGTTGATAAATTTGAATTGATGAATATTGAGTAATTGAATTTTGACACTGAGTGTGCGAGTAAAAAAAGGTTATGGATGTAAAAATTGCACTAAGTGTGCGAGCCTGATTATTGAGCATTAAGTGTGCAAGCTTAAGTATCGAGCACTAAGTCTGCGAATTCGATATATAATGTCGAATAACTATTGGCACTAAGTGTGCGACTTTTCGAGTAATCGGGAATAGTCGAATGTATTTTTGCCTTGAATTTCTTAAGAAGTATTTATGATTTATAAATTTGAATTTGAGCAGGTGAGTATCAAACCTATAGGGTTAATATTATTGATCGTAAATCTGTGTGATTGGTAATGGTAAAGAAGGTTGCATGATAGATGTACGAATTGGATGAGTAAAATGATATGATTATATATATCTATATACGATACCATGTAGTAAGTTTATAAGTAATTAGATGTATTGAATTTTAATTAAATGCAAGTATTCATGTTGAAATGAAATATATGAAGTTATATGTGATATTGCCAAATGGGTGATACCTTGTTAATCATGTTTAAGAAAATTACTTCGATTGAGTTTCGACATTTGAAAGTCCGTATGAATTATGATGAATACTTATGATTTTGGATATGTGAGTTGTGTGCTAGAATAAATTTCGTATTAGTGATTTATCAGACTATAAGTCTAGCAGGCCTTGAATCGGTGTGATTTATCAGACTATAAGTCTAGCAGGCCTTGAGGCGGTGTGATTTATCAAGCTAAAAGCTTAGCAGGCCTTGAACCGGCGAGTTTTATCAGGCTTGCGCTTAGTAGTTTTATACCGGTGTATTATTTTAGGCTTGATGCTTACGAAGTTATGTGCCAATGTTGTACGGAATGTGTAAAACGAGTTGGATGGTCAGGTATGACCTAATTTATTGGCTATTCAAAATTAGGTCAGTAAGTAACACGATTATTTGTTACAAATTATGAATTATTGAAATGAAAGATGATATATGATATAATATACATAAATGATAGATGAAATGATATGAGTACTGAAAAGTTACATGAGATCAATGATTTATATAGATGAATTGATGCATGGTTTAAATGAAATATAGTTATGAAAAGTGACATGATTTATATAGAAGGTATATTTGAAAAAGAATTACTAATGTTACTGATGAGTTAATATTTATATGGGTAAAATTCTGCTATTGGTTATATGAATGTGTTACAGGTTATACGTAATGAAATAAATCGACACCAATGCTATGTGAATTCTATGATATTGATGTTGTATAGGTGATATGTGATATAAATGGTTTAGTTACATATATGACACTTAGTATGCAAGATACAGGGTTTTGATGTTGGTCTTAAGGGTTCAACTATAAAGATGATGCTACGAGAATAGAAATGATGATACAAATCAATACAGTGATTCGAATACTCGCTCAATTTGAAAGTCATCGAATATTTCATCACACTATCCAGGAGACAATTGGTATTTCTGAACTCTTTGAAATGGGGTAATATGGCATGTATAGGATAGTTAATAAGTTGATTATATGGTCACTTGTTTATATGAATGTGAGATGAATTTTGGGTATTATGATCAAGCTATGTGATATGGCTTGATGTGAGAAAAGTCAGTTTGATATGGATGCATTATATGATGTGTGCATTTAGTGGTAAAATTTATAATTGGCATTTGGTTTGAATGATATGTGATTGTGGATTAGTTGATAAGAATGGTGAAATGTGATTAATTTGTAAATGGGATTTAGATGTATATATATATATATATGATTACATGAAATGGTTACTTTAGTATAGACTTATTTGTTATTCATGATATGTTGGATTAATGTTGAATGATGATGACGTCTGATAAGTTTAAAGTCTTACTGTTCCGATTTGAGTTATAAGTCCGGTAATGCCCTTTACCTATTTCGGCAACGGTTACGGGATAGGGGTGTTACAGGCTACTTCTACCGCACCATTCATTTTTGGACGGTACAGTGATGAGTTATAGTGTTCGATCTTGAACTGACTGTAAACTTCTAATATCGCGTTGTCGTTCAAATTTAGTGCATTGCCAGATACAATCTTTTCTGGCATTCTATATTGACATATGATCCTTCTTTTTTTTTGGATGCCGACTTTATGACATTGGCATATAAAGTAGCTTCCACCCACTAAGTGAAGTATCGACGACCCCAAAGATTAATCGATGCCCACTAGAAGCTTTTGGCGAGATTGGCCCAATGATATCCATGCCTCACATAGAGAAAGGCCATGGATTCCATTGATTCTTTGTAAGGTAGGATTTGTTTCATCTTGTTCTACCATCCTTAACAAATCAGGAGATAAGCTACAGTCTAGATCATCTTCAAAATCCTGAGGTTCCTTTAGACACATATCTTGCTCAAAAAAAGGTTCTGAGTTAATAGCGGTGTCGTTCATATCATTGATATCTGGACACCTATTATAGGGACAAAAGGGGATCCAAAGAACAAAAAAATCGAAGAATATTTATCCGTATAGTATGATTATGAATGAAATGGAAACAATAAAAGAATATTTGCTCGAAGTGAGACACAAAGATGCATTTTATTGAAATAAAGATGTTGGACATAGGCCTATTTCTCAAAAGGATTCTTATCGCTCCTAGGCTTAGAGCAATAAGCGTGTTTTGAACATTACTCCGAATTAGCTCTAAAAACTACAAAGATCTCTTCTTCAAAACACTTCTAAGTATGTAAGGGCAAATGCTTGATAAATTCTCTTTTCTAGCTCCCTCTTCAGATATTGCGTTAACGTTTAAATTCCTCAACATTTCCTTTCGGGCCTTTGACCTCTTCAAGGAATTCCAACTCTTTATTATCCATTAGGCTTTGCATCAAAGCTTTGAATTTAACGCACTCTTGGATTTCATGACCTTCTTCAACATGAAACTCAAAGTAGCTCCTCATCTATTTTGGTCTCTTTTCTAAATTCTGAATGATTAATTCTATGTCTATCATTTATTTCAAAACCCATTTTAGTGGGGTTTTTACTTTTGCAACATTGGTTTTGGTTCTATTTACTCCACTCTCAATTATCGCGTTTACCCTTGGGTCTGGATGACTGGGTAACGAATTTCCTACCATATTAGGTATCGATGGATCGTTGAATTTCACAATGCCCATCTTGATAAACTTTTTGATTAAAATTTTAAAAGTAGTGCAATTTTCAATTGAGTGTCCTGTTATTCCCGTGTGGTACTCTCATTTGGCATTCATACCATTTCGAGAATAGAGGTTGTACGGGTTCCGAGTAGAATGAGAATACTACATGTGCATCAAACAAATTTTGATACTGCTCTCTATATGTCATCGGGATGGGTATGAACTGGAGCCTTTCTGTATTTGGCCTCGAGTTGGATTCTTTCCTTGAAGGACCTTGATAGCTAGTGGTCACAACCCTCGGCTGGCCTACAGTGATTGATTTGGAAAAACTTTTGCTCACATTATTCTTTATTTTCATTTTTCTTCGGGGTTGATCTTTTAGCGCTTTGTCCCACGTCTATCTTCCTACTCCTTACCGTGTTTTCAATCATCTTGCCAGATATTATTATATCTGAAAAGCTTATGGTAGTGTTTCCCAACATATGGTTAATGAACGGGGCTTTCAGAGTGTTGATGAAAAGCATTATTGTTTCTTTTTCTAAAATAGGTGGTTAGACTTATGTTGCCACCTCTCTCCATCTTTGGGCATATTGCCTGAAGCTCTCGCTCTGCTTTTTTTTTCCATATTCCGTAGTGTGATTATGTCGGGTGTCATGTCTGTAATGTCGCAATATTGTTTCATGAAAGCCTATGCCAAGTCTTTCTATTAATTAATTTGGGCACAACTTAGATGGTTGTACCATTTGCCCATAGACCCGATCAGACTGTCCTGGAAGTAGTGAATTAACAACTGATCATTATTGACGTATCCTGTCATCCTCTGACAAAACATCGTAATGTGAGCTTCAGGGCAGTTAGTCCCATTATACTTCTCAAACTCTGGAATCTTGAACTTTGGTGGGAGTACTAGGTCTGGGATCAAGCTTAAGTCCTTAGCGTCAACCCTGCAATGATAGTCAGCATTTTCCATTGCCTTGAAATTCTTTTCTAGCCATCTGTACCGGTCCTCAAGTTGTTTTGGTAGATCCAATCTTGCCTTCTCCATTTTTGCTATATCATCCAAATTAAGGACGACAGGATTAATTAAATTATCCCTTGGATTAGAATCCGAACCTGTCGGGAAGTTCCTTGGTGTTGAGGTACCGGCCTGATATTGGGGTCTGATGTTAATGGGCACCCTTTGTAGATACGTGCCTGGTTGGGTCTAGACGCTTATTGGGGTATAACTTGGGGGATAGTTAGGGTCTTTATGATCATCCTCAGAATTGACCACAGAGCTCTTCCCTTTATCTAGCCCTCCAGCCATTAATTGCGTTAATTGGCTCATCAAACTTCTTTGGGATTCTAACATCTAATCTTTCATCTCTTGTTGAATTTTGGCTAATTGTTCTTGCATCTATGCCTGTAGTTGATCTTGCATATCTCTTTGCAATTGTTCTAATCTTTCCAATCTTTGATCTATTGCTTTGGTCTTGTGGCGGGTACCATAGTGATATTTAGTTGGTGGATTTTCATTGGTTTCCAGGGTAACTATCATAATTTTAATTAATTAGGGTCTTTTTGTGAAATTTAATGCATATGATGAAATGCAATGCAAATGCATGAAAGCAAAAAGAGGCATTAATTCTGATTCAATTCTGTTAAAACAACTAATCCAGTGGAAAATCCAATTTAAGGTCAAAATATCCAAAAAGCCACCAATATTTAAAAGAAGAGGGAAACAAAATGAGAAAAATGAGGGACCTTTCGGCTCCCTAGTACTACCGGAGGGAGTTTTCGACGGGCCAATTGACTCGACCACCCTCTAGATTGGAGCATCCTTTGTCGACAACGATAAGGACGAATCGACAGGTAAATTTCTTTTATTTATTTACTTTTTTATTTTGAGAAAAAAAAGAAAATAAAAAGGAAGCACCTTTAATGTTCGAACCAAATTTCTCTATTCCTTTTATTTGATATCTCGTATGTGTGCGTTCGTAAAGAGAAAAAAATTACAAAGAAATTGTCTTGGCTTTTATAGCCAATAATAAAACTATTTGCTTCTATTTTTTTTTGTCTTTTTGCGTTTGTTTTTACTGCTTATTGGCATCTTGCAAGTGACAGAGGAGCAGGGTGGCCGATGGCGGTGGTGGTAGAGGTGTCAGACGCATGCTTGCTGATGTGGGGGAGTGGCGACAGCAAGGCTTAAGGTGGCTAGGGTTTCTGAAAATGTTTAAATGTTTTGGACTAATTGGGCTTTAGGGTTTTTTGTATTATTGAGCCATTTGGGCTTTGAATTATTATTTTGGGGTTTTATTTATTCTGGGCCCAAGCCAAAATTAACCTATTACAGTCTTTGTAGTTGTTAGAAGCTTATAAGAATAGCTAATTAAAAATTTTGTATTTTATGAAAACTTATTGAAAATTTATATGAAGAAGCTTATCTAAGAATTTTTCAACTTTGGGTTAAGTTAATCATGACAAAAATTAGGAAATGAGGGAGAATGGAAAGGAAAAAATAATAAAAAATAAAAAATAAAGAAATAAATAATTAAAAAAATTAAGTGCGAAATAAATGAGTTTAATAGTAGAATGATTTGTAACATTAATGACAAAATTTACAAAATAAAAATTATGTATAGTAGTCAAAATAAAAATGACCCTATATAGTTTATCCCCAAAAAAGAACAAATCACTCCCCAAAATTTGGAATTTCGAGGCGCCTAGTAAATACAAAGTTTCTGGGTTCTCCCAACTGTCGCTATTATCCAAAGCTATATCGTTGAGTTGCCAACCTAATCTAAGAGAAGCAACCCAATATTTCAATTTAAACAACGAAGCACACTGTTAGCCGAATAACAACACACTTGTCTTTTCAATATGCTCCCACCTCAAGGTAAAAATTAAAGGGAACATTATTCAAACACGAATTAAAAAAAAAAAAAGAAAAAGCAACAACTCCAATTTAGAATGAGATTTTATAATCTTTTCACTGCCAAGTGAAATACATATATTTTAACTAACACATGGTAGTAAGTGATTATAGGAATGACAATTCGATCCGTTTAATAGATTTTGTACTCATACGCCTCGAAGAGAGTGAATTTATTTTTGAGAAGTGTAAGAGTTCAGTAAAATTGACCTGCCCTGCTCTATTGTCATTCTTAAATGATACGGAATGGGAATAACGTGGAGCTCCTTTTTTCTTCTAACAGAAGCACCAAAAGCCTCAGCCATGTCTAGATACTCATTTTTCATTCCATTAGGGAGTTTCCAATCAAAATGGTATAGTAATTTTGCAAGGGAAAGCTCGACAACAGCCATACCATATGACATGCCAGGACATATTCTCCTTCCAGCACCAAATGGAATAAACTCGAAGTTAGTCCCTTTATAGTCAACTGAACCCTTGATGAATCTCTCTGGATAAAACCTCTCGGCTTCATTCCAGTAGTTGGAATCTCTTCCAATTGCCCATGCATTAATAATCACTCTGGTCTTGGCTGGTATCTCATATCCATTAATCTCACATCTCTCACTATTTTCTCTTGGAATTAGCAAAGGTAGAGGAGGGTGTAATCTTAGAGTTTCCTTTATAACCAACTTCAAGTACTTCAGTTCATGAAGGTTTGACTCATTAACATCCCCTGTTTTATCATAGAGTTCCCTCACCTCGGCTTGTGCTTTTCCAAGGATCCTAGGATTTTTTATCATTTCCGACATTGCCCATTCTGCTAGAGTTGAAGATGTCTCAGTTCCACCCATGAGAATGTCCTGAAATGAAGTTCTACTTAGTTACGGTACAAACATCTTTTTTACAGTTTTCAAGCAACTAAAAGAAGCAAGGAGTCATATATTTGAACACTGAATAAATCTTGCTTCCCAAATATATCAACCTGAAGCTTGAAGTAATTTGATGTTTGAGCATGTTAAATTTATAGGACTATATAAACCCATATATAAACACGCAAGATATGATATATCAAACCACTAACCAGGATAACAGCTTTGATGTTGTCAGTTGTTAAGGGAAACTCAAGTCCTCCATGATCCTGAAGATTCAGAAGAACATCAACTAGATCCTCTGTTACATCAACACTGTCCTTCGGATTTGCACTGCTATCTCTATGTTCTTGAATGATGCTTTCAAGCATTGCGTCGATATCATGGTGAAACCTCTCAAGTTCGGCTCTCATCCCAATGAGCTCCGGAAGAAATTTGATGGATGGAAACAGATCAGCAATATTAAAACCAGCCATAGCTTCCACGAATTTCTTCAGAAATGAAATGAATGCTCCGTGTTTCTTGCACCTTCCAGCGAAAGCAGTCCTTAAAGTGATGTTATATGATAAATTGCATAACATTTCTCCAAGGTTGATTTCCTTTCCTGTCTTAGAAAATATGGATCTAATTAAACTTGACACCTGCTCTTCTCTGACTGAACGAAATGATTGTACACGTTTCATACTGAGCAGCTCCAATTTGCAAACTTTTCGAAGTTGCCTCCAACAGCTTCCATATGGTGCAAAAGCAATATCTGAAAGATTGTATAATACGATTTCTGCACCAAGGAGAAAGGGCCTGTTAGCAAAACTGATATCATGTGTTATCATCACTTCTTTAGCAGCCTCTGGAGAAGAAACAACAACGTGTGATAATTCACCAAGTTGTAGGTGCATCAGGGAACCGTGTCTTTTGGCTAATTCCGTCAAGCGCTGATGGGGAAGAGCAAAGATTAAAAGATGCAAGTGCCCTATAATAGGTAGTTTCCATGGTGCAGGAGGTAGATTTTTGGGTGCTTCCTTTCTTTTGGATCTCATCCATAGCTTAAACACCATGAAAATGAACACAAGGAAGGTGAAGGACAAGGAGAGCAACTTATCCATGGTAAACTTATGCAAGACTTAACTGTTCATGCGTTTCTGAGAAAATTTCATTTCTTCTTAATTTATGCAGGTTTCTGATATTGAAATGTGCTTTCCTGGCAAAGCTGATGCCCTACAAATATTATCGTCTGCACCAGAACAAGACAAAATTGAATAATTTTGTTGGTACAATATTGCAATTTCATATTGATAAACAACAATGCCGGGGCTACGCCGGGGCCTAAAATGGGAAATCTTTTAGTTTTAGAAAACTACCCAAATGAACACTAGAATCTGATCTTAGAGATAATACAGTCTACTTTTAATGAGATTGGAAATATATCACGAAGAAACAACCATAGAAGATAATACTGGACAATGAATAAGGAATGAAATATATGGTTTTAAATCAATTAATAATAATACAAAATATATACTATATTAAAATAAGAAAAATAGATCATATTATGAGTATATGGAATTTGAATACATAAACATATTATATTAAAAATAATAAATATGTTACAATTATTTATAATTGTGTTACTATCAATTTTAAATTAGTGTTGAATTAACTCATAACAATAACTTAATCAATAACATCATCAATACTAAATTTTTTCACACCCTTTTTGTGAGTGCATGAAAATATTCTATAAAATATTTTTTTAAGAGTTTATTTAATAATAAAAATAGATGAAGTAATGAATTTGTATCTTCAACACTATAGAACACATATTCGATTCTTGGATTTGTAATAATATAAAAGTATGAAAAATAAAAATTATAATTTAGAAAAATCAATATTTCTATAATTTTATAATTGTGTTGGTGGCCTTATTCAAAGTGACAATGACTTATTAAAATAATTCGATTAAATGTGACACTGATTTAATTAAGTGCTTAAATATAAGTATTATATTAGATTAAATTAGATATACAATTCATGGTAAAAATTGGAATGCATAAAATATATTATGATAAAGTTTTGGTTGAAAAAAAACAAATTTTGTTGAGACGTAAAATCAAAATTTTATTAACATATAAGGCATTGATTTAAATCCCATATGCAAATTTTTGGGTGTCTCCTTCATTTTGGATCTCAGCTTAAACACCATGAAAATGAAGACGAGGAAGGTGAAGGACAATGGCAGCAACTTATCCATGGTAAAACTATGCAGGACTAAAGGGAAAACTGTTCAAGTCTGGCTGAAAAACTGTCATTTCTTCCTACTTTATACAGGTTCTTCAGATATTGATACCAGCTTGCCTGTCAAAAATGTTGACAACAAACCGAATAACTTGGCAAAGCAAGGAAAGGCGGCAAGATCGGTTCTACATGATTCTACAAACTCTAAGCTATTGAGGAAATAAATAGTGGTTGAGTTGTTAGTAGCAGTTAGTTGTTAGAGTAGTTTCTGTTAAACAGTTGTTGAAGTAGTTCATGCAGTTCCTACACTGTATAAATAGAGTACGCTCAGTCTTCAAAAATAGATCTGTTAATTGGAAATGAAATATACCTTCTTTCTTCTTTCTCTTATTGTGTTTCTCTTCATGGTATCGAGATAAGGTTTTTTATGGCTGTCGAAACCATTTTTAATTTTAAAAAAATAGGGTCGACTTTAAAAATATGGAGTCGCCACCAATTCTTTTTGTTTAGGTGTAATCGGATTATCTCATAAAACATTTTGTCTTATAAAACATTAACTTTGGTCTTCGTATTTCAAGAAAATGAGTTCGGAAGTCGGTTACGCACGAGGAAGGGTTAGCACCCTCGTACGCCCAAAATTGGTACCAAATCGATTAAATGATGTCCTAATGCTGAAAACTTAAAAAGTTTTGAAAATACAATTTCTTTGAAAAAAAAAAGAAGTTGGAATAACCCGAATTGGAATTTAAGATTCACTTGTTCTGAAGGGATAAAACGCTGCATCCAGTACATTAGGATATGACATTCTAAATTCTCAAAACCGAAATCATCTTATAATTTTCAAAACATGCAATTAAAAGGATATTTAGTTATTTGGTCAAACGAAAAACCAAAACCCAGCACGTTAGGGCCCAATTTCTTGAATTTCTAAACACAAAATATTGCCTTATTTTGAGAAGTTTTCTAATAAGAGCGATTGTAAAAAATAATGGACTCGAAACATGCTTATTCGGTTTGTATGGAGTAAAGAAAATGGAGCGACAAATAAATTAGAATTTTCAATTACAATGCAATACCGGGAAGTGAAAAGCAAAGCTACAAATATCGAACAATATATATAGATAAAATATTATATAAACAATTGACAACAATATAAAGGATACAAAAGTATAAATCAAAATACACATAATGACAATACTTTCACAACATACCCGATTTAAATGCTAACATCAATAACCAAAGAATAATGAGTAAAAAAAACAATTTAAGAAATATAAAGTAAATTAAAACATAGTAAGTTTTCAAATAATAATGAATAAAATTAAAATAAACAATGTGAAAGAAATGAAAATTAAAATCAACAATATACAAAACAACGAATTATACATAAAAAAATTGGAATAGGTAAAACGTGTAAAAGTTTATAATAAATCATATAAAAAGATAAAAATAACTAATACATAAAATAATAGTATACAAATGAGTTTCAAAATAAGTATTACATAAGAAGAAATTTAAATCCAGTAATATACAAAACAATTTAAAAAATAATTTATTAATCTAAAAAATCTAATATAAATTATGTATACATATATAAAATAATAATGTATAAAAATGTATTTAAAGCCAATCATATGAAACTTTAAAATCAAAGAATGTATATAAAAGAAAATTTTAAAACAAATAAATTATATAAATAAAACGATTCAGAAAAAAGATATGCAAAAGAAAATATAAGAATAACAATTAGTACATCACAAAATAAATGATATATACAAAGTGAATCAACAAAATATATTAAAACAATTTTTTTAAAAATGAGTAATATAAGATAATTTGAAATAATGAATAATATAAAAAAATGAATAATGAATTCTACATAAAACAATTTAAAGTAATGTAAAAGAATTTACAAGAACTAAATTTGAAAAAAAAAAAAAAAGAAGAAAAACTTAATTGAAATAAAAACAAAATCAAAAGGTTAATTTGAAAATAAATAGATCAATAAAATTGAAATAGGGACTAAAATATCACGCGCACAAACAAACGAGGACTAGAAACGCAATTATTCCAAGCTCCTAAACGCAGCGTTTACAAGCTCCTAAACGTGGCGTTTAAACGCAGACTAAAATGAAATGGCACATAAATTTCAGGGAAAAATGAAAAAAACAAAGGAAATGTGAACAGGGCCTAATCAAACAGCAGCGCAAAAGGGAAGGATTGACTGCGAAATAACCCAAATCAGCAAAACACGCGGATCCTCCCCAGGTCAGGTCACGCGCGCGGGTTGAGGAGTACCATATGGCGCCGTTTTAGTGTCAAAACCCCCTGCCCACACGGTGCCGTTTTATACACCTATTTAAACTATTTTTTTTACCAATCTTCATTTCTACAGAAGCAAACAACAAAAAAACTTTTAAAACTTTAAACTCTTCTCTGTTAGGGTTTCAGCATGCGCTGATAGTGATCGTCGCCACACCACTGGACCACCACCCTACACAGCGGCCAGCAACATGCGAAAATGGTCCCTTTGACCCCGCTTTAAGAGAGTTCAGGTAAGTCACCTTCCTTCTTTCCTTTTCGTTATACTATCGTATATAAAAACAAATCTAAAAAACTTAAATGATAAAAAACGAAATCAAGAATAAAAAAAAATCACCCTTTGAAGAATGCTCTGCTTCGATTCATAAATTCATGTATTTCTCTAAAAAATGAAGCCCCTGTATCAATCTTTTCGGCCCCTTACACAGTGATTGTAAACGGCTTTTTATAGCCGAAATAAGAAAAATAAAAATAAGGAAATTACAAAATGATTTTTCTTTCGTTATTTCACTATAGTATTCTGTTATTGCTGCGTTCTTGGTGTTGTTAGTCTATTTTGTAGATACAGCTGGCATGACATGGCAGTGGCAGAGGAAGAAACCACTCGTGGGCAGAGGTGAAAGGGTTTCCAGAAGCCGATATCGCTCAGGCCTTCCCTGATAGTTGGGCCATTACAACTGGCCTTATGCTTGGTTTATTATTCGGGTTTAAATTGACCCGTGCTATAATTTTAAGCAAAACGGGTTTTAGGTTTGGGTCATAGGCTTTATGTGATTTGGGCTAGCTTAGGTAGTGGGCCATTTGGGTTATTGTGTTTTATGGACCGTAAAATTCGGACTGAAATTTGGACATTTGGTTTATTGTTCTTTTATCTATTTTTTTATTTATATGGACTATTTATTTATTTTAATTTTATTTTGGTTTTTGTTTTTGTATGGGCCCGGGTGAAATGGGCCTTCTACAACTGCCCCTCTTTGCTCATGGTCGTGTAACGAGAATAGAGCAAAGACTTATAAGAAACGCCAATTTTGCCCAGTCTTGCCAAATCTTGACTTCTTTGATGCTCATTGATAAATGATAAATTATACATATTTTTACCCCATGTTTAGCATTTATCTTGAATGAATTATTATCAATTTAGTGAGAATTGGTGCTCCTAATCTTTCTTTTTCATGTTTTACACTCAAGAGAGCATAGGGAAGAGAAAAGAACGGAAAATGAACCAAAAACCGGAGAAAATGGGACAAAATGTGAAAACGCACGGCCCAAGAAGTCACCACACGGCTGTGCCCCACTCGACAGAATCTCACACAGCCTCTTGTCGAAGTACACGGACATGGCACACAGGCGTGTTCTATGCGTGAGGAAGAGGAATTTCACTCGGATTTGGATACTTAGGGGCTAAGAAAGCCATTCTAAACTCTATATAAAGACCCTAGGAGGCAACTTCTAGGGTGTGCTTATTTCCTGCTAAGGGAATACTCTTTTCTCTCAGGAAAGAGTGCTATATTTCTGCCAACACAAAGAGTGAAAGCAAGGGATTACTCCAAGGGAAGTCGATTGATTCATCCCAAAAGCCAGAATTCTACATCAAGACAGAGAATCTCCCTAAATTCCTTCAGGGGTTTTCGGGTTCTTTATGTTTTGTTATCTTAATTCTTCTGAGATGTTTTCTTTCTTTATTATGAGCTAAACCCCTCAAATACTTGAGGGGGATGAAACCTAAGACGAATCTTGTTATTTATTCTTGAGTTATATGATAAATACTTGAGTTGTTCTTAATTATGTGTGCTTAATTCTTGTGTTAATAAGCCTAGGTATTAATTTAAGAAACAGATGTGCTTAAAGCAGAGGAGCAAAAGTCCCAGTGATAAGAGTAGATCTACCATAATTAAGCGGAGTTACATATAACCCTAGACATAGGGCAACATAAATCTGCCGGATTAGGGTCAAACATAATATGAGGAACCATAGATCGAATTAATGCAACCTAGGGTGTTAATTAATAAAGGAACTTTAGTTAACAACCTAGGCCTAGTTGCTCTTCGCCTCGACGGAGGGTTTAGCATAAATTAGGGATCTCTACGGATCAAGTCAAGTGAATAAATTGTCTAGCTCAGGAACCAATAACAAGTGAAGTCTAGGTGGATTCTCCCTTAAGTATTGCTTATATTAATCAGCTTTTCCCTAAAGTTTTCCCCAATTTACTTTTTGTGCACTTTTAGTTAGTTTTAGAAATAGTTTCAACCAAACCTCTTTTATTTTTAGGCTAGATAATAGAAAGGAAGTAAGTATCAGTACTTTTAGTTCCCTTGGGTACGATAACTCGGTCTTGCCACTAAACTATACTACTGTTCGATAGGTGCGCTTGCCTTTAACATCGTGATAATAGTTAGTTTTGGTGTGATCGGTTTTATAAATTTCATTACTTAATATCGCGAGCCGTATCAAGTTTTTGGCGCCGTTGCCGGGGAACTGAAATATTAAGAAAACTCAATTTCTATTACTTTAGCCATTACTATATTTATTTATTTTCAGTTTTTATTTATTTTTATTTTTATTTTTATTTTTATTTTTATTTTTTATTTTATTATTCTATTTTTCTTTACTTTTTCCTTCTAGGTATTTCTAGTTTATGATTAGAAACAACCCAGCAGGACCATTACTTTTTGACGAAGATTTAGAAGCGACAGTTCGCAGAACTCGCAGAGAGATCAGACAAAGCCTACATTATCCAGAACAAGGACAAGAACAAAGGCCAAAACCTACTATAGATATGGAAGCAAATCAGGATAATCAGCTACTTCCTGTAGTAGCCGCAAATCCTGTTGAGCAAAATCCTACTCCGCGTACTATGTATGATTATGCTAGACCTAATTTAGCAGGCACTGAATCTAGCATTGTTAGGCCTACTATTGCTGCTAATAATTTTGAATTAAAGCCTAACACTATTCAGATGATACATCAATTGGTGCAGTTTGATGGTTTACAGGATGAAGATCCAAATTCACACATAGCCAATTTTTTGGAACTTTGCGATACCTTTAAAATAAATGGCGTTTCTCATGATGCCATTCGTCTAAGGCTATTTCCATTCTCTTTGAGAAACAAAGCCAAACAGTGGTTAAACTCTTTACCACGAGGCTCAATCACCATATGGGAACAGATAATTGAAAATTTTTTACTTAAATATTTTCCTCCAGCTAAAACAGCTAAATTGTGAAACGATATCTCTTCTTTTGTGCAGATGGATCTAGAGACACTTTACGATGCCTGGGAGAGATACAAAGATCTTTTGAGAAGGTGCCCTCACCATGGGTTGCCTTTGTGGTTACAAGTTCAAACCTTTCACAACGGTTTGAATCCATCAACAAGGCAGATGATCGATGCGGCCGCCGGAGGAACAATCAACAATAAAACACCAGAAGCAGCTTATGAGTTTATAGAAGAGATGTCACTGAGTAACTATCAGTGGCAAGTCATGAGGACAAAACCAATAAAAGTTGCAGGAGTTTATAATATTGATGTTGTCACCATGCTTACTAACCAAGTAGAACTTTTAAATAAAAAGTTTGATAATTTTGTTGGTTCTACGCAGGCACATCCAGTAATGCAGTGTGATGCAAACTAGGGAAATATGTTCAATCCAGATTACTCCTCTTATAGACATGGCATGAAAACTGAGCAAGCCAACTATACGGGTGACAATTCTAGACCTCAAAATAACCCTTATAGTAATACTTATAATGCAGGTTGGCGGAGTCACCCCAATTTTTCATGGGAAGGACAAGGAAATCAAAGACAACTGCCTCCTCCGGGATTTCAGTAGCCACCACCACAACAGGAGAAGAAGTTGAACTTGGAAGAGATGTTCACCAAATTTATGGCCATGTCAGAAACTCGTTTCCAAAATACTAAAATGGCACTAAGGAACCAGCAAGCATCTATTCAAGGACTTGAAACTCAAATAGGCCAACTTGCCAAGCTAATCTCTGAAAGACGGCAAGGTAGGTTATCAAGCAATACTAAGACTAACCCCAAAGAGCAACTTAATACTGTCGATACGATAGATAATGAGGGGTTAACCAAAACCAACCCAGAGCCATGCAAGGAGCCTATGGTAAGTAAAAGAAAGAATGAGGTAAGTTACAAAGATGAAATTACCAAAGAATTTAAACCTCTTATCGCATACCCCACCGCGCTAAAGAAAGATCGCACAGATGAGCAATTCGGTAAGTTTCTTAAACTCTTAAAGAAATTACATATCAACTTACCATTTGTTGAAGCAATTTTGCAGATGCCGAAGGATGCAAAATTTTTAGAGGAACTTCTCACAAATAAAAGGAAGTTGGAAGAACTGTCCACAGTGGAACTCAACGAGGAATGCTCAGCTATTCTCCAAAATAAACTGCCAACCAAACTAAAAGATTCAGGGAGTTTTACTATTCCTTGTTTTTTTGGTAGCCTAGACACCAAAAATGCTTTAGCTGATATAGGGGCTGGTATAAATGTCATGCCTTATAAGCTGTTTAAAAAACTAGGTCTTGGAAAACCTAGGCAAACTAAGATGAGCTTTCAACTGGCTGATAAAACTATTAGGTCTCCTAAGGGAATAATTGAAGATGTGCTTGTCAAAATTGATAAATTTATATTTCCAGTTGAGTTTGTTATTTTAGACATTGATGAGGATAGCAACGTACCCTTAATTCTAGGGCGACCCTTTTTAGCAACTGCTAGAACAATAATTGATTTAGGAACAGGTGAACTTACACTGCGTGTAGGTGATAACAAAGTTACTTTACAAGCTCGAAACTCGAATAAGACTGTTGATAATAATATAGTCACGAGTCCTTGTAAAAAGAATAATCTCACCATGCAGGATACACTCCACATAAAGGTAACTCAATCACAGACAAATCCATCCAAGGAAGACGCACCTGGAAAGTGAATGCTTCAGATTGAGGAACTAGATGAGTGACTGAACTATCACGAAAAGCCCAAAATATGCCACACCAACCCAAAGCATCACCAAGACGACCCTCAGGTACAAACGAATCAACTCAAGGTAGGGGATAAGGTAATTTTAGGAGCACCAATTCTCACGAAATTAATGATAATCCATCCAGAAATTAGGCTAAACATGGGGTAAAAATATGTATAATTTATCGTTTATCAGTCATGCAATGTAATGCAAATATTCTACAAGATTCGAACTACAAAAATCATGAAACAAACCAAATGCAACAAAAGAATCATGATTTTTCAAATTAAATTTTCAATTTTCGACAAAAGGACAAAAATTAATCAATTTATGGCCTGACTCTCTTAAGTCCCTAATGGAGTCGCCAAGCTATCGAAACCATTTTTATTTTGAAAAACGGGAGTTGAATATGAATCAACACCTCTTTTTATGACAAGCTCTTCTATTTAGCAATTGAATATGAATCAACATCTCTTTCTATGATGAAAATGCAATGCAATAAAAAAAAAAAGAAATCGCATTAGCATAGGAGAAATAAATACCAAAATAGAGCACCTATCTGGGTGACCACTAAAGTTTGGTACGATTCTACCTAGGGTTGGCTCTTAAGGCTCACTATATGAAGTTCAGTTCTAAGGAAAGTGTACCTGAACCGGCGGATTCCTCGATCCTCACCCATTATAGGCTCATATGGACCGAGTTCAGTTCAGGGGAATACATTTCCCTATGGCTATGCGGTGATGAAAATCTCACGAAGCACATAGGTACAGATGTATCCCGAAAGCAGTCCACTAGCCCATTCGGAGGTGAAAACCTCACGAAGGCATAGTTTCTCACTCTCAGATAAAATGTGTAACCACAACGGTCATGCAATGCAATGCAAAAGTATTCTACAAGATTCAAACAACAATAATCACATAAAATGACCCAACCAAACGCAATAAAACATGATTTTTCACATCAGATTTTCAATTTTCGACAAAAGGACAAAATTAAACTAATTTATGGCCTGACTCTCAAAATGTCCCCAGTGGAGTCGCCAAGCTATCGAAACCATTTTTAATTTTGAAAAATGGGGTCGACTTTAAAAATATGGAGTTGCCACCAATCCTTTTTGTTTAGGTGTGATCGGATCACCTCATAAAATATTTTGTCTTATAAAACATTAACTTTGGTCTTCGTATTTCAAGAAAATGAGTTCGGAAGTCGGTTACGCACGAGGAAGGGTTAGCACCCTCGTACGCCCAAAATTGGTACCAAAACGATTAAATGATGTCCTAAAGCTGAAAACTTGAAAAGTTTTGAAAATACAATTTCTTTGAAGAAAAAGAAGTTGGAATAACCCGAGTTGGAATTTAAGATTCACTTATTCCGAAGGGATAAAACGCCACATCCAGTACGTTAGGATACGACATTCTAAATTCTCAAAACCGAGATCATCTTATAATTTTTAAAACATGCAATTAAAAGGATATTTAGTTATTTGGTCAAACGAAAAACCAAAACCCAGCACGTTAGGGCCCAATTCTTGAATTTCCAAACACAAAATATTGCCTTATTTTGAGAAGTTTTCTAATAAGAGCGATTGTAAAAAATAATGGACTCGAAACATGCTTATTCGGTTTGTATGGAGTAAAGAAAATGGAGCGACAAATAAATTAGAATTTTCAATTACAATGCAATACCGGGAAGTGAAAAGCAAAGCTACAAACATGGAACAATATATATAGATAAAATATTGTATAAACAATTGACAACAATATAAAGGATACAAAAGTATAAATCAAAATACACATAATGACAATACTTTCACAACATACCCGATTTAAATGCTAACATCAATAACCAAAGAATAATGAGTAAAAAAAACAATTTAAGAAATATAAAGTAAATTAAAACGTAGTAAGTTTTCAAATAATAATGAATAAAATTAAAATAAACAATGTGAAAGAAATGAAAATTAAAATCAAGAATATACAAAACAACGAATTATACATAAAAAAATTGGAATAGGTAAGACGTGTAAAAGTTTATAATAAATCATATAAAAAGATAAAAATAACTAATATATAAAATAATAGTATACAATTGAGTTTCAAAATAAGTATTACATAAGAAGAAATTTAAAATTGGTAATATACAAAACAATTTAAAACATAATTTATCAATCTAAAAAATATAATATAAATTATGTATACATATATAAAATAATAATGTATAAAAAATTATTTAAAGCCCATCATATGAAACTTTAAAATCAAAGAATGTATATAAAAGAGAATTTAAAAATAATAAATTATATAAATAAAACGATTCAGAAAAAAATATATACAAAAGAAAATATAAGAATAACAATTAGTACATCGCAAAATCAATATATACAAAGTGATTCAACAAAATATATTAAAACAATTTTTTTTAAAATGAGTAATATAAGATAATTTGAAATAATGAATAATATAAAAATATGAATAATGAATTCTACATAAAACAATTGAAAGTATGTAAAAGAATTTACAAGAACTAAATTTGAAAAAAAAAAGAGAAAAAATTAATTGAAATAAAAACAAAGTCAAAATGTTAATTTGAAAATAAATAGATCAATAAAATTGAAATAGGGACTAAAATACCATGCGCACAAACTAACGGGGACTAGAAACGCAATTATTCCACGTTCCTAAATGCGGCGTTTAAATGCAGACTAACATGAAATGGCGCATAAATTTCAGGGAAAAATTTAAAAAAACAAAGGAAATGTGAACAGGGCCTAATCAAACAGTAGCATAAATGGGAAGGATTGACTGCAAAATAACCCAAATCAGCAAAACGCGCAGATCCTCCCCAGATCTGGTCAAGCGCGCGGGTTGAGGAGCACCATATGGCGCCGTGTTAGTGTCAAAACCCCCTTGTACACATGTTGATTTAAACTATTTTTTTTTTACTAATCTTCATTTCTGCCGAAACAAACAACAAAAAGACTTTTAAAGCTTTAAACTCTTCTCTGCTAGGGTTTCAGCATGCGCTGATAGTGACCATCGCCACACCACTGGACCACCACTCTACACAGTGGCCAGCAACATGCAGAAATGGTCCCTTTGACCTCACTTCAAGAGAGTTCAGGTAAGTCACCTTTCTTCTTTCCTTTTCTTTACACCATCGTATATAAAAACAAATCTAAAAAACTTAAATGATAAAAAAAGAAATCAAGAATGAAAAAAAAATCACCCTCTGAAGAATGCTTTGCTTCGATTCATAAATTCGTGTATGTCTCTAAAAAAATGAAGCCACTATATCAATCTTTTCAGCCCCTTACACAGTGATTGTAAACGACTTTTTGTAGCTAGAATAAGAAAAAAAAATAAAGAATTTACAAAATGATTTTTCTTTCGTTATTTCTCTGCTGTATTCTGTTATTGGTGCTTTCTTGGTGTTGTTAGTCTATTTTGCAGTTACAGCTAGCGTGACATGGCAGTGGCGGAGGAAGAAACCACTCGTGGGCAGAGGTGAAAGTGTTTCCAGAAGCTGATATCCCTCAGGCCTTCCCTGATAGTTGGGCCATTGCAACTGGCCCTGTGCTTGGTTTATTATTCGGGTTTGAATTGACCCGTATTTTAATTTTAAGCAAAATGGGTTTTAGGTTTGGGTCATAGGCTTTATGTGATTTGGGCTAGCTTACGTAGTGGGCCATTTGGGTTATTGTGTTTTATGGACTGTAAAATTTGGACTGTAATTTGGACATTTGGTTTATTGGTCTTTTATCTATTTTGTTATTTATATGGACTATTTATTTATTTTAATTTTATTTTGGTTTTTGTTTTTGTATGGGCCCGGGCGAAATGAGCCTTTTACAATGACACCAGATGTAATAGCCCGATTTTGGGCCTAGTGGAATCATTGGTTTTGGAACCACTAATCCGGAGTCAGAGAAATTATTTTTTTATATTTTTTATGTATTATAGCATGATTATATAAGTGTATGAAAATTTTGGTGAAATAATTTTAGCGATGAGGTGCTTAATTTTGAATAAGGACTAAATCGCGTAAAGGTCAAAAGTTCTATTTTGTTAGAAAATTATGTTAAAAAGCAAATTGACTAAAATGGGGAGGTTTTATAGGGCAAATAAGCCAATTAAATTTGCATGGTCGGCCATAGGAGGTCATATGGGGTCAAAAATGTTGAAAAGTCAAAAAGTGGTGGGGTTAGGTGACTTAATGTGTAATAAAATAAAACAAAAAGAAATAGTTGTCATTTTTTTTTCATCCTTCCCCTTTCCCCACTGAAAATGGAAGCAACATGGGGGTTTGAAAGCTTCAAAATTTTTAGCCACTTTTCATCATCAGAAGTAAGTGATTTTAAGGTCATCTCTTGATAAATTTAGTACTTTTGGAACCCTTATAGCATGAGCTACCTATTGGGGGACTATTTTGCATAATGGATGAAAGTCCAGGGTTTTTCCATGTTATAATTTGTGATGTTTGTTGGAATATTTGGAAAGAAAATGAGCTATTTTTGTTAAATAAACTACAATATGAAGGAAATTGTATGAAAACACTTAGAGAGGGCTTAGTTGTAGAAGTTGTAAAATAAAGGGTAAGTGTTAGAAATAATGAGAAATTGGGGTAGTAATGTTAATAAAAAGAGTTGATTAGGCTTGGTGATCGTGATTTCGATGAAGTAATAATGATCGTACCTGGAAACTAACTATTATCATGATAAAAGGCAAGTGTACCTATCGAGTAGTAGTATAGTTAGTGGCAAGACCGGAATATTGAATCTAAGGAACTAAAAGTACGAGTAATACTTTCTTCCTATTATCTAGCCTAAAAATAAAGAGGGATTTGTTGGTAAGCTAAAATTCTAGCTAACTAAAGACACGACAAAGAGTAAATTGGGAAATTACTTTAGGAAAACTTAATTGACAAAGGCAATACCTAAAGAAGAATCCACCTAGACTTCACTTGTTATTTAACCCTGAACTAGACGATTTCTTCATTCGACTTGATTCGTAGATATCCTTAAATTATGTTAATATATCCGTCGAGAATAAGAACAACTAACCCTAGGTTGATTAATTGAAATCTCTTTCTAATGAAAACCCTTAGTTTTGCATTAACTTGTTCTATGGATCCCCCTATTAGATTTGACTCTAATACGGCAGATTTTTGTTGTTCTATATCTAGGATTGCGATCAACTCCACTTAATTGTGTTATATCTATTCTTAAACATGGACTTTTGCTCCTTTGAATAAGCACATTTGACTTGAATTAATATCCTAAAATATCAACTCAAGAATTAAAAACACAATTAAGAACAAATCAAATATTTATCATATAGTTTAGATAACAACAACAAGATTCGTCTTAGGTTTCATCCCCCTCAGGTATTTAGGGATTTAGTTCATGTTTATAAAAGAATACATCTCAGAGTAAAGAAACTAAAAAAAACATAAAGAAAACCCAAAATCCTAAAAGGATTGAAGGGAGATCCTCAGTCTCGCTGGAAATCCTTGCTTCTAAGATGGATCAATCAGCTTTCCTCGAGTAATTCCCTATCCTCTACTTTGATCTTGGTGGGGACACTGTACACCCTTATAGTCACCTTCTAGGGTCTTTATATAGAGTTTGGAGTGTCTTTCTTAGCCCCTAAGTAGCTTTTTCCGCGTGAAATTGAAACTCGTTACGATAGGGACACGCTCGTGTGGCATGCCCGTAAGAATCTAGCCCAGGCAGTTTTCAAGCATGTTAATGTGGCACGGGTGTGTGGTTCACCCGTGTGAGGAACTCTAGGCCGTGTTGATCTCTTACTTTGTCCTATTTTCTCTGTTTTGGCCCGTTTCTCGTTCTTTTCACTCTCCTATGCTCACCTAAGTATAAAATATGAATTTAAAGGATTAGGAGCATCAAATTCCACAATTTAAGGGATAATTCATCCAAAATTATGCTAAGCATGGGGTAAAAATATGTATAAATTACGGTTTATCAAATACCCCCACACTTAAGCCTTTTCTTGTCCTTAAGCAAAATCCTCAACTCACAATTAAAAATCATTCTTCTCAACTTCGAAACCCATGAGTAATCATACATTGAAAATTCAACTAAAAGAACATTAACGTTTCAAATAGTCTAAGTTAAAAATCTTATCACAAAAACATATGTTTTCTCCCCTCTTCTAAGTAATACCTTTAAATTCAAAATTTAACAAGATTTGACATCCTCACTAAGGATTCACTCTAATCACTCAAAGTGTTTAGGATTCAGGAATGAAGCGCTCATTAGTCAATATGAAAAGTTATTACCATAGGCTTGCATGAAAATCACATCTCCACCACTATAGATTGATATGATACATCGATCAAAAAGTCTTTAGATGGTTATAATGGGGTTTCGGTTAGGGGTGTAGTCACGAGCTAAATAAGAGGGTTAGAATCGAGATTGAACTGAAAAAATTATCTAACTAGAAAAATCTCTATCACTGAAACATATTCCTAGAATAAAGCCTTTTTCTTTTGGATAACATTATTTAGGATTAGAAATTCATAATTCAATAGAAATATGCAAAACATCGAATTACAACTGAAATAAATATACACATTTTTTTAGAACAAATCAAATATTTTACAAACTTAACTAACTAAAAAAGAAATCATAGCTAGATAATTATTCAATTCAAATCTCGACAAAAATAAAGATTAAAATAATTATGGGGATTTCAACAATAATAGTTAATGGGTTAATATTGAGGGTAAATCAATGAATAGTTTGTTAGGCTCAAGGGGGTTTACTAAGGGTTAATTTATGGAGGTAGGCTTTTATGGAGTAAGTGGGTTAAAACCTAGGTGCCTTTATCATCTCGGTATATCAAATCAATGATGTGGTCTCGACATGTATAATCAAAGCAAGTTTTAGAATAACAAATCAGTATTAATTCACTCAAAGCAACAATAAAAGGGAGCATGAAAGGATGAATGCTCAAAAGGCTCAAAAATCTCACTAGAATTATGGCTTTTGATGCCAATCCTGTGAATTTCAAATCTCAAGATAATGCCTAAATTTGGGGAAAATAACCTAGAAAAATTTTAGATTCTAAAAAATTTCAAGTTATCATGCTTGATTCTCTAATGTCTTAAAGTTTGAATAATCAAAGCACAAATACCTATGTCTTAATCCTAAACATATCAATAAAAATCATAAATCAGTTAGAATTCATTCGAATTGTTAAGGCCAAGATTCAGGGATTTGAGAATAATGCAAAAAGTGAAAGTGAGTAAATTTCAGGGATTTTCTGATAGTGAACTTAGTAACCCCCCACACTTAAGATGTACATTGCCCTCAATGTACAAAGTTAAATTTACTGAAAATATAAGCATAAATCCTAAGAGAGGGAGAGAAGTGAAACTCCCTGAATATTGGATGCATTTCTTGAGTTGGAAGTGTGGAAACTTGTACGAAAGGGTGTTGATCCACAATTTTTGTGCCAAAAGAATATTAGTGTCGTGTTGGTTATGATAGTGGTCGAGTAGGACCCAGAAATTATGGTAGGGTTTTCCCATTAGAGTTGGATTTAAGCTTTTAGGCTCTTTGAAATTGCGATAGCATTAATAAAACTTTAGGGAATGTAGATTAGCACAGTTTAGTCGTTAGGAAATAGCCGATATGAAATGTTTAAAATAAATTAAGCTAAGTTCTTAGAATAAAAGAAAAATTGAAATAAAGAAAAAGATAAATTTAAAGAAACCTAAAAATAAAAATAAGCACATAAATCAAATTAAAAATAAAAGGAAAATAAAGAAAAAGATAAGAGGACTCGAAAGTCCTAGTCCTTAGATGGTTCGTGAGGTGGGGACGGTGATGAAATGTGGAGATGTTGGCATATCTACTGTAGAGTAGCGTCAATGTGATCAAAGCGTTGCTTGAATCGTGTAAGATGCTCAGATATGTTAGCATATGAAGCAGCCACATGAACTGGACAGTGAATGGGTGGTGGCTGAGACGGTGGCTCCTCATGAGATGGAGAGACATCATCAGTAATGTCCTCTGGGTCTTCCTGCTCGGTAGACTGAGCTAGACGATACTGAGGAGGATCGGTCCCATGTCGGCGCTCGATCATCCTCATGTGTAGCAAGCTTTGGACGCCCTGTGCAAACATCTGGCCGATAAGAGTGAAAGAGGATAATTGTGATGCGATTTTGAGGAAATCAAAGTGGTGAGCCAGGCGAGTCACATATGGGCCCATCGAAATCATCCCCTATGATGCCACTCTGTCTGATGTTAAATGGCGAGGGCGATGAAATAGGTAAGGTCGAACATGTGCCCGTGCGCCATACTCCATAAAAAATAGGCGTCGTGGGTGTTGACGATGCCGGTGCTCTTTCGTCTGCCCGTCAATGTAGGTGCGAGTAGGGCATGAAGGTACCTCAGTGATGGGGAGAGAGTTGTCGCCTTGGAGCGACTATGGTCGTAGGTGGCTGAAGTAGGGGCGAGGGCTTGCCAGCACTTAGGAGGAGAGTAGTGGATATGACGGTGAAGCTGGAGAGGTCTTCCTCCTCCATGAATCTATCGGTATATAAGCCCAGAGCTACACCGAACTCATGTACGCTTAATTGGCGTACCAGACCACCGAGGCAGAACTGGATCGTTCCGGGATCGTCATATTAGGACATGATCGTCTGAAGTTGGAAAGAAAAATAGAACTCTACAGTGAGCTCAAGGTATGTTGGCTCGACGATCTAAAAAAATTGATCCCACGGGTCCATCGTCAACAGTGCCCGAATCACGTTTGCGAGTTGGACCTGCTCTAGGGCGGCCCAATCAATTCACCTCCCCACTCTGAGGGGCCTCGCCCTAAGTATTTGGAATAGTTCCTCTTGGGAACCTTGGTAGAACTAAAGGAATGGGTGTCGAATTTCCGTGGTAGCACTGGAAGAGGTACCGCAGTGTCCTTTTCGTTTCTTGGAAGCGGGGACAGCGACTTTCTTGCCATGTGTGGATGACATTGTACCTGTGATGAAGCAATTAGCATTTCTTAGTTAATAGGGATGATAAGCATACTCAAGCAATGATTGGTTTCTAACAGTAATTTAAGGGTTCGAATTATTCTAGAAACTAACTAAATTAAAAACAATCGAATACAGAAGATTTAATGGAACAAATTTGATGGGAATTAACATGATAATAACATGACGACTCAATTACTTCTTGTGGCATAGCTCATATAATCAGAAGAGTGAAATGCTAAATATGTGAAATCGATTCTAAGGAATATGAGAAGTATATGAAAAACAAGTAAATGTAGCAAAGAAAATAGAAATCAAAGTAACAGCCAAAAGAAAAATAAGAAAACTAAGAAGTATAATGAATCTAAACTGAACATATATGAACATAATCAAAGCAGAGAGATAGATGAAAATATATGATAAAAAAAATCAATTAGTAAGGGAGTAAGAAAAATGAGTCAAAGGGAAAGAGTAACCGATGGGATGAAGACGGTGGTGGAAGGGGGTAGACCAATGGTGGTGTTAGGCGCCGCACGAGCGTGGTGGTGGCACACGGGTATGGACTGTGGGGCTTCGTGGCAAGGAAGAGAGAAATAATAGGAGAATAGAGAAGGAGAAAGTGGGAAGGAGGTCAATTCACCAGTGGTTTGTTGGGGCTTATGGCCAGACTAGGGAAAAAATGAGATTTAGTTTAGGGAAACGGCTAGGGTTTGGAGGGTTGGAGGTGATGAATAATGATTAGCGATTTGGAGGTTTATATGTAAATAAAATCACACGGGCGTGTCACACGCCTGTGTGTCTCGCGTTTAGCCCATCTGTTTCACAATTTCGGGTTTTGGGTGCGCCTGATTCCCATCCCATGCCCGTGTGTCGTTGGGCATGTTGGTGCACACGGTTGTGTCCTTTGTTGTTCACTTCTCCCATGCCTGTGTTCTTATGTGCATGCCCATGTTATAGTAACAGGCTCGACCACGGTTATGAGCATGGGCGTGTCAAACGCCCGTGCCATT
This sequence comes from Gossypium stocksii, assembly GCA_020496765.1. NCBI lineage: Eukaryota > Viridiplantae > Streptophyta > Magnoliopsida > Malvales > Malvaceae > Gossypium > Gossypium stocksii. The sequence goes on from CM035621.1 coordinate 16,211,893, forward strand.
TTTTCAGTTTTGACTACAGATAAGTGACACGGGCGTGTCGAACGCCCGTGTTTAATAACAGGTTCACCCACGGCCATATTGCACGGCTGTGGGGATTAGTTGGAGCCCGTGTCTAAACCTTGGTTTTGGGGAAATTTTTTCCCTGCTTTCACACGGCCAAGGACACGCCCATGTGTCTAGGCCGTGTGGGTTAAAACCTGTACTAAAAATAAGAAAAAGAGATGGTTTAATAGTGTTAGTGCTCGGGTTGCCTCCCGAGAAGCGCTTGTTTATAGTCTAAACTCGACTTTTCTCAAGCTCGCACGGTCATGGTGGTTTGAGGAGTTGAAACTCCTCCTTCCTGCTATCAGTTCTAGTATCAAAATAAGGTTTAAGTCAAGTGTAATTTACCTTGAAAGTGCCCAATTCTCTATGTGTTATCTCGACTGTACCATAGGGGAAGATTTTGATTATCGTGAAGGGAGGTGTATTATCTGTATGAAGATTTAAATTCAAAATTTGAGGGTTCTTCTGCTCTAATAATACCTTATCCCCTACCTTAAATTGATTCTGTTTACCTGTAAGTTCATCATGGTTTAGTTTTGGTTTCGTGTGGCATACCTTAGATTCCTCCTTGCTATAGTTTCGCCATTCGTCGAATTCATCAATCTGTAACATTTGCTCTTCATGAATTTATCCCTTGTTATTGTATGAACTCGAATGTGATTCAGTTGCACTTTCATGAGGAGCACCTTACAGAGAAGGTTGGATAGTGAGATCATTCTTATTATAAGGACTCGTAATAAAATTTTTATCATTAACAGTCTTATTAGGATTACGAGCTTGCAAAGTAATTGTGTCATCACCTACACGAAGTGTGAGTTCACCTGTGCCTACATCAATTATAGTCCTTGCAGTTGCTAAAAAGGGTCGCCCAGCCACATCGCTATACTCATCTATGTCTAAAACAACAAAGTCCATTAGGAATATGAATTTATCAATTTTAACCAGAACATCTTCAATTATACCCCTAGGAAATCTAATGGTTTTATCAGCCAATTGAATGCTCATCCTAGTTTGTTTGGGTTTCCGAAGACCTAATTGTTTAAATAGTTTATAAGGCATTACATTTATACCAGCCTCTAAATTAGCCAAAGCATTTTTAACAGCTAAGCTACCAATTAAACAAGCGAATGTGAAACTCCCTGGATCTTTTAGTTTGTCAGGTAGCTTGTTTTGTAAAATGGCTGAGCAAACTGCATTCAGCTCCACATGTGACGATTCGTCTAATTTCCGTTTGTTTGTTAAGTGCTCCTTTAAGAACTTAACCACATTTGGCATCTGCGAAAGAGCTTCAATAAATGGTAAGTTAATGTGTAATTTCTTTAGCAGTTTAAGGAATTTACCGAATTGTTCATCTGTGCGGTCTTTCCTTGTTGCATTTGGGCATGGGACACGGGGCTTATACTCTTTGACAATTGGCTCTTTACGACTTACCTCACCCTTACCTTTACTTACCACAGTTTCCTGACTTGGCACTGATTTGGCTTTAACTAACCCTCTTTCATTGATCATGTCAATGGCGTGGAGTTGCTCCTTAGGGTTAGTCTCGGTGTTGCTCGGCAAACCACCTTGTGGTCTTTTAGAGATTAGCTTAGCGAGTTGGCCTATTTGAGTTTCAAGTCATTGAATAGATGCTTGCTAATTTTTGAGTGTTGTCTCGGTGTTCCAAAAATGAGTTTCTGATACGGAGATAAATTTCGTGAGCATCTCCTCAAGGTTTGGCTTTTTCTCTTGCTAGTAAGGTGGTAGTTGAAATTCTGAAGGGGGTGGTGGTCTCTAATTTCCTTGATTGCCTTGTCCGCCCCACGAAAAATTAGGGTGGTTCCTCCAACCTACATTGTAAGTGTTACTATAAGGATTGTTTTGAGGTCGAGGATTATTACCCATATAGTTGACTTGCTCATTTTTCATGCCATGTCCATAAGAGGAGTACTTTGGATTGCTCATGTTTCCTAGAGTTGAGTCACACTGCATTGCTAGATGTACATTAAAAACTCTGATAGCTTTTTGTGGCTTTGTTCTCATGGCTTGCCACTGATAGTTATTCAGTGACATCTCCTTTATAAACTCATAAGCTGCCTCTGGGGTTTTGTTATTGATTGTTCCACCGACGGCTGCATCAATCATCTGCCTCGTTGAGGGGTTCAAACCGTTGTGAAAAGTTTGAACTTGTAACCATAGAGGTAACCCATAGTGAGGACACCTTCTTAATAAATCCTTGTATCTCTCCCAAGCATCGTAGAGTGTTTCTAAATCCATCTACACAAAAGAAGAGATATCATTCCTTAACTTTGCCGTTTTAGCTGGCGGAAAATATTTAAGTAAAAACTTTTCAGTCATTTGTTCCCAAGTAGTGATTGATCCTCTGGGTAGAGAATTTAACTACTATTTAGCTTTATTCCTCAAGGAAAATGGGAATAACTAAAGACGAATGGCATCACTAGAAACGGTATTTATTTTGAATGTGTCACAAATTTCCAAAAAATTAGCTAAATGTGAGTTAGGATCCTCATCCTGCAAACCATCAAACTAAGCAAACTGTTGTATCATTTGAATAGTGTTTGGTTTCAGTTCAAAATTATTTTCAGCAATAGTAGGCCCAACAATACTAGATTAAGTACCAGCTAGATTAGGCTTAGCATAATCATACATAGTACGAGGAACAGGGTTTTGATTCACAGGATTTGTAGCTATCACTGGAGGTGGTAGATTATCCTGATTTGCGTCCATCTCTTCAGTAGATTCAGTTTCGTTCTCTTGTCCTTGTTCTGTGTACTGTACGCTTCGCCTTATGTTGCTTCGGTTTCTACGAACTGTGGCTTCTAAATCGTTATCAAACAATAGTGGTCCTAATGGGTTTCTTCTAGTCATAAACTAGAGACACCTGTCAGGGAAAGGAAAAAGAAAAAATTAGTAAGAAAAATAAAAATAGAAAATAAATTGCAAATAAAGTAAAAAAATAACTAAAGTAATAGGAATCGAGTGTTCCTAATATCTTAGTTCCCCAATAACGGTGCCAAAAACTTGATCGTGATTTTGATGAAGTAATAATGATCGTACCTGGAAACTAACTATTATCACGATAAAAGGCAAACGTACCTATTGAGTAGTAGTATAGTTAGTGGCAAGACCGGAATATCGAATCCAAGGAACTAAAAGTACTAGTAATGACTTTCTTCCTATTATCTAGCCTAAAAATAAAGAGGGATTTGTTGGTAAATGATAAACTGTAAATTATACATATTTTTATCCCACATTTAGCACATTTATGGATGAATTATCATTGAAATTGTGGAATTTGATGCTTCTAATCCTTTGATTTCATGTTTTATACTTAGAAGAGCATAGGAGAGTGAAAAGAGCAAGGAAGGGGCCAAAAATGGAAAATTAGGCCCAAATCAATAATCAACACGTCCTAGAGTTCACCACAAGGGCGTGTCACATGGCCGTGCCACATTAACAGGCTTGAGCGTGGCCCCACATCAATTCACACGGGCGTGGCACACAGGCGTGTCCCTGTCGTGATGAAGTTCAATTTCACGAAGAAAAGGCTACTTAGGGGCTAAGAGAGACATTCTAAACTCTATATAAAGACCCTAGGAGGCAACTACAAGGACACACAGTCTTCCCGCCAAGACGGAGAGTTAAAGGCAGGTAATTACTCGAAGGAAAGTCGATTGATCCATCTCAGAAGCCAGGATCTACATCAAGACAGAGGATCTCCCTTCAATCCTTTCAGGAGTTTTGGGTTTTCTTATGTTTTGTTATTTTCTTTAATCTGAGATATTTCCTTTTATAAATGTGAACTAAATCCCCAAATACCTGAGGGGGATGAAACCTAAGATGAATCTTGTTATAGTTATTTGAACTATATGATAAATATTTGACTTGTTCTTAATTGTGTTTTTAATTCTTGAATTGATATTTCCGGGATATTAATTTAAGTTGAATGTGCTTATACAGAGGAGCAAAAGTCCCTGTATAGGAGTAGATCCAACACAACTAAGCGGAGTTGATCGCAATCCTAGACATAGGACAATGAAAATCTGCCGGATTAGAGTCAAATCTAATATGGGGATCCATAGATCGAGTTAATGCAAGACTAGGGGTTTTAATTAGAAAGAGATTTCAATTAATCAACCTAGGATTAGTTGTTCTTATTCTCGACGGAGATATTAACATAATTTAGGGATCTCTACAGATCAAGTCGAACCAAGAAATCATCTAGTTTAGAGTTAGATAACAAGTGAAGTCTAAGTGGATTCTTCCTTAGGTATTGTCTTTATCATTCAGTTTTCCCAAAGCAATCCCCTAATTTACTCCTTGTCACATCTTTAGTTTAGTTTAGTTTAGATTTAATTAGTTTAAACAAAACCTCCATTTATTTTTAGGCTAGATAATAGGAAGAAAGTCATTACTAGTACTTTTGGTTCCTTGGATTCGATATTCCGATTTTGCCACTAACTATACTACTATTCATTGGTGCGCTTGCCTTTTATCGTGATAATAGTTAGTTTTTAGGTACGATCAATTTATTACTTCATCATATCACGAGATCAAGTTTTTGGCGCCGTTACTAGGGAACTAAAATATTAGGAACACTCTATTTCTATTATGTTAGCCATTACTACTTTTATTTATTTTCAGTTTTTATATTTGGTTTCATTTACTAAATTTTTCTTTCTTCTTTTCACTGACAGGTATATCTAGTTTATGACTAGAAGAAACCAGTCAGGACCTTTGCTTTTTGATGACGACTTAGAAGCCACAGTTCATAGATCTCACAGAGAGATAAGAAGAAGCCTACGATACCCAGAACTAGGACAAGAAGAAGAATCCGAATCTACTGAAGAGATGGAGGCAAATCAAGATAATCAGCTACCGCCTGTAGTAGTCGCAAATCCTGTTGAGCAAAATCTTGTTCCTCGTACTATGTATAATTATGCTAAATCTAATTTGGCTGGTACTGAATCTAGTATTGTTAGGCCTACTATTGCTGCAAATAATTTTGAACTAAAACCTAACACTATTCAGATGATACAACAGTTTGTTCAGTTTGATGGTTTGCAGGATGAAGATCCTAACGCTCATTTAGCCAACTTTTTGGAATTATGCGACACATTTAAAATAAATGGTGTTTCTGATGATGTCATTCGTCTTCAGTTATTCCCATTTTCCTTGAGGAATAAAGCTAAACAGTGGTTAAATTCTTTACCATGAGGGTCTATCACTACATGGGAACAAATGACTGAAAAGTTTTTATTCAAATATTTTCCGCCGGCTAAAACGGAAAAAATTAAGGAATGATATCTCTTCTTTTGTGCAGATAGATTTAGAAACACTTTACGATTCTTGGGTAAGATACAAGGATTTATTGAGAAGGTGCCCTCACCATGGGTTGCCCCTATGGTTACAAGTTCAAACTTTTCACAATGGTTTGAACCCCTTAACTAGACAAATGATCAATGTAGCCATCGGCGGAACAATCAATAAAAAAACACCAGAAGCAGCTTACGAGTTTATAAAGGAGATGTCATTGAAGAACTACTAGTGGCAAGTCATGAGAACAAAGCCACAAAAGCTGCAGGGGTTTTTAATGTTGATGTGGTCACCATGCTTTCTAATCAGGTAGAACTCTTAAATAAAAAGATTAACGGTTTAGTTGGTTCTACGCAGGTACACCCAGTAATGCAGTGTGAAATAAGCAATTCTGAGTACCCCACCTATGGATATAGCATGGAAAACGAGCAGGCCAACTATATGGGTAGTAATCCTAGATCTCAAAAAAACCCTTATAGTAACACTTAAAATGCAGGTTGGAGGAATCGCCCTATTTCTCATGGGGAGGACAAGGAAATCAAAGGCAACTACCCCCTCTGGGATTTTAACAACCACTGTTCCAATAAGAGAAAAAGCGAAACCTTGAAGAGATGCTCACAAAATTTATCGCCGTGTCAGAAACCCATTTCTAGAACACCAAGACGACACTTAAGAACCAGCAAGCATCTGTTCAAAGACTCGAAACTCAAATAGGCCAGCTCGCTAAGCTAATCTCTGAAAGACTACAAGGTGGGTTACTAAGCAACACCGAGACTAACCCTAAGGAGCAACTCCATGCCATCGATACGATTGATGACGAAGGGTTAGCTAAAACCAAACCAGGGCCAAGTAAGGAGACTGTGGTAAGTAGAGGTAAGGATGAGATAAGTCACAAAGAAACAGTTGTCAAAGAATATGAGTCTTGTGTCCTATATCCTACTGTATTAAGGAAAGATCGCACAGATGAACAATTCAGCAAATTCCTTAAACTTTTAAAGAAATTACATATTAACTTACCGTTTATGAAAGGCCTTTCGTAGATGCCAAATGCTGTTAAGTTTTTAAGAGAGCTTCTGGCGAACAAATGAAAGCTAGATGAGACATCTCATGTGGAATTGAATGCAGTTTGCTCAACTACTTTGCAGAATAAGCTACCCAGCAAACTAAAAGATCCAAGGAGTTTCACAATTCCTTGCTTACTTGGTAGCTTAGATGTTAAAAATGCTTTAGCTGATTTAGGAGCCAGTATTAATATAATGCCTTGTAAATTGTTTAAACAACTAGGTCTTGGGAAACCTAAACAAACCAAAATGAGCATTCAATTGGCTGATAAAACTATTAGATTTCCTAAGGGTATAATTGAAGATGTGCTTGTCAAAATTGAAAAATTTATTTTCCCAGTCGACTTTGTTGTTCTAGACATAAATAAGGATAGCAATGTACCCCTAATTCTAGGGCGACCATTTTTTGCAACTACTAGAACCATAATTGATGTAGGCACAGGCGAGCTTAAACTTCATGTAGGTGATGACAAAGTTACTTTACAGGCTCGTAACTCTAATAAGACTGTTGATGATAAAAATATTAATACGAGTCCTTGTAATAAGAATGATCTCACCATCCAACCTTCTTTGTAGGATACCCTTCACATAAGGGCGACCGAACCACAGACAAGTCCACCCAAGGGAAACACCCATGAAAAACGAATGCTGCAGATTAAAGAACTGGATGAGTGGCTGAACTACCACCAAGAGAAACCAAAGACATGTCACATCGAACCGAAGCATCACCACGATGACCCTAAGGTAAAAACGAATCAATTTAAGGTAGGGGATAAGGTATTCTTGGAGGAGGAAGATCCTCGAATTTTGAATTCCAAACTTTATACAGGTGACATACCTCTTTTCACGGTAAAGAAAATCTTTCCCTATGGTACAGTTGAGATAACACATAAGACATTTGGTATTTTTAAGGTAAATTATACTCGACTTAAGCCTTATTTTGATATTAAAACTGATAACAGGGAAGAGGAGTTTGAACTCCTCAAACCACCGTGACTGAACAAGCTTGAGAAAAGTCAAGCTTAGACTATAAACAAACGCTTCTCGGGAGGCAAACCAAGCACTAACATAGTAAATTTCTTTCATTTAAGTTCTCAAACTCTAATTCATCAACTCACTTCCTGAATGTAGGTTTTTCAAGCCACACACGGCCATGCCCACGGGCGTGCCTAAGGTCGTGTGGATACCATGGGCAAAGACACAGCCGTGCGATATGGCTGTGTATAAGTAGGGCAAAATTTTCCCAACACACGGGCTGCGACAAATAGCCACGGGCATGTGATATGGCTGTGGCTAATCCTGACAAATCGACACGGGCGTGCAACACACCCGTGTCCCAAGGCCGTGGTCGATCCTATTAATTTAACATAGGCATAAGACACGCACGTGCCCTAACCCCGTAGTCGAACCCGCCAATTCATACACAGGCGTGTGACCCCATACACGGGTGTGGGAAAAGCGAACATCGAAGGACATTGCCGTGCGACACAGCAGTGTACCCCAACATGCCCAAAGAACACGGGTGTGTGCCACGACTCAGGCGCACCAAAACCCTTGAAATTTGAACTACACGGGCTAAAAATGATTCACACGAGCGTGTGCCACGCCCGTGTGCCCCAATTTCTATAAAAACCCCTCACTATTCATCATTTTCTTCACTCAAAAACCCTAAATCCTCTTCCACCATAGCCCACTCCAGCTCTCCTAGCACCACCGCTGACTTAGACCACGCCTCCACGCCTGTGCCAGCACCACCACGACCGTGCTCTGCTTTAAATCTTACATTTTCGGTTCCCTTTTCTCCCTGTTCTCTTAATTTTTAATGTCTTTTGACCACTTATCTGTTAATGATTTCATTTTTTTAGTTGTTTACATTATTATTGATATGATTCTCATACATTTTACATGATTAATCTAGAAAACTTATTATGCCATTTAGAACCGTCCTTTGGCTGCCACTTCTAACAATCTTGAGCAATTTGATTCTTAGTATATATTGATACCCATATCTCCATTATTTGATTCTATGCTTAGGATAAAGTTTATCTTTGAATTCATCTCTTACATGAAGTATTTAGTAATCTTGGTTAGTTTAATCTGTCAATTAGTTTAGGAACTTATGAGTCCTCATAATTTGTTCTATTCTCATTTGTTTATTTTATTTTCAGGAATCATGTCATCATCTCGAGGAATGAAAACCGCTATCCCTGCCTTTAAAAAATGAAAGGGGTCTGGTGGTTCCTCTTTTAGAGCCACAACTGAAATTAGACACTCCTTCAATTTTCGCAGAGTTCCCAAGAGGAACTGTTTCAAATCCTTCGAGCAAGACCCCTCAGAGTGGGGAGATGTATCGATTGGGCCACATTAGAGCAGGTCCAATTAGCAGACGCAGTACGAGCCCTGCTGACGACAGATTCGTGGGACCAATCCTTCCAGATCGTCGACCCACTTACCTCGAGCTGACCTTAGAGCTATGCTCCACTTACCACCTTCAAATGGTCATGTCGAGATATGACGATCCAGGGACGGTCCAGTTCCGCCTCGGAGGCCTTGTTCGACAGCTTAGTGTACCGGAGTTCGGTATAGCACTAGGTCTATAACTGAGCAGTTTATGGAAGAAAACCTCTTCGAGCTTCATTGCCATATCCATTTCTCTCCAGCCAAGTGTTGGTAGGCCTTAGTCCCTGTTTCGGCCACCTACGACCTCAGTCGTTCCAAAGCAATAGCTTTCGCTCCTTCGCTGAGATACCTACATGCTCTACTCGTACATACATTGACGAGTAGACGCGAGAGCGCCGGCATCATCAACACCCATGACGCTTACTTCTTGTGGAGCATGTCGCACGGGCACGTGCTCGACCTCGCCTACTTTATCGCCCATGCCATTCAGCACCAAACCGAGCAGCATCGAAGGGGTGGAATCTCGATAGGCCCATACGTGACCCGCCTGGCCTGCGACTTCGGCCTCCTCAACACAAAGGCTCAGACATCCTCCTACACTTTCATCGGCCAGATGTCCCTGCAGGGCATTCAAAGTATGCTGCACATGAGGATGATCGAGCACCGACATGGGACTAACCCTCCTCAATATCGATTATCTTAGTCCACCAAGTAGGAGGACCCAGAGGACATTCCTGATGATGTCCCCCCATCCCACGAGGAGCCACCACCCACTCGCCATCCAGTTCATGCGGCAGCTTTAGATTCTGTCACTTCTGAGCAATTCACATAATTCTAGCAGTAGTGTTTCAGCGCCTTGATCACATTGATGCTACCTTATATCAGATTTGTTAGCATCTCCATATCACACCACCGCCCCTACCTCACAAACCATCTGAAGATTAGGACTCACGAGTCCTCTTATCTTCTTCTTTATTTTCGTTTTTATTCTTATTTTTCCTTTTATTTTATTTAAACTTTATCTTTTTAATTATTTGAATTTCAGTATTTTAAGAACTTAATTAAATTTACTTTGAATATTTCATATCGACTATTTCCTAACGAGTAAATTGTGCTAAACTAAAATCCCTTAGGTTTTATTTATACTATTGCAGTTTCAAATAGCCTAAAAGCTCAAATCCATATCTAATGGGAAAACCTTGCCACGATTGCTGGGTCCTACTCAGCCATGACCATAGCCACCATGAGAATACATTTTTGGCACAGAGATTGTGGATCAACATCCTTTTCTAAAACTTCCACACCTCTAACTCAAGGAATTCATCCAATATTCAATGAGTTTTACTTCTCTCCCTATCTTATGATTTTATGCTTCTATTTTCACTAACCTTATCTTTATACATTGAGGGCAATGTTCATCTTAAGTGTGGGAGGGGGGAACTCACTTTCAATCTTTGCATTATCCTCGAACCCCTAAAAATTTTTTTCCACTAACTTTTTGCATTGTTCTCAAATCCCTGAATCTTGGCCTTAACAATTAGAATGAATTTTGATTGATTTGTGATTTTTATTAATATGTTGAGAATTAACACATAGGTACTTATGCTTTGATTATTCAAACTTTAAGACATTAGAGAATCAAGCATGATAAGTTGAAATTTTTGAGAATTTAAATTTTTCTAGGTTGTTTTCTCTAATTTTAAGCGTTATCTTGAGGTTTGAAATTCGCAGGATTGACATCAAAAGCCATAATTCTAGTGAGATTTTTGAGTCTTTTGAGCATACATCCTTTCGTACTCACTTTTATTGTTGCTTTGAGCGAGTCAATATTGATCTGTTAATCTAGAACTTGCTTCGATTATACATGTCGAGACCACACTATTGATTTGATATACAGAAATGATAAAGGCATCTAGGTTCTAACCCATTTATTCTATAAAAGCCTACCTTCATAATTAACCTCTAGTGAACCCCATTGAGCCTAACAAACCATTTATTAACTTACCTTCAATATTAACCTATAACCTATTTTTTGTTGAATTCCCTTCAAATATTTTGATCCCTATTTTTGTTGAGATTTGAGTTGAATAATTATCTACCTTTGTTCTCCTTTTCAGCTTGTAAACTTTATAAATATTCCATTTGTTCTTAAAAAAAAAACACATATGTATATTTCAGTTGTAATTCAATATTTTGCATATTTTCATGTAATTTTTGAGCTTATGTTCTTAAACGATGTTATTCAAATGAAAAAGGCTTTACTCTAGGAATATGTTTCAGTGATAGAGATTTTTCTAGATAGATGATTTTTCAGTTCAATCTCGATTCTAACCTTCTTTTTCAGCTTGTGACAACACCCCTAACCAAAGCCCCATTACAACCATTGAAAGACCTTTTGATCGATGTGTCATATTAATTTATAGTGGTGGAGATGTGATTTTCATGCAAGCCTATGGTAATACCTTTTCATGTTGACTAATGAGTGCTTAATTTCTAAACTCTAAACACTTCAAGTGGATAGAGTGAATCTTTAGTGGGGATGTCAACTCTTGTTAACTTTGAATTACAAGGTAACTACTTAGAAGAGGGGAGAAAACCTATGTTTCTATGATAAAATTCTCAACTTAGATTGTTTGAGACTTTAATTTTCTTGTGGTTGAATTCTCAAGGTATGATTACTTGTGGATTAGTTTGAAACATTATTGATAAGTATTATGAGTTGAGAAGAATGATTTTTAATTGTAAGTAGAGATTTTGCTTGAGGACAAGTAAAGGCTTAAGTGTGGGGGTATTTGATAAACTGTAAATTATACATATTTTTATCCCACATTTAGCACATTTATGGATGGAATTATCATTGAAATTGTGGAATTTGATGCTCCTAATCCTTTGATTTCATGTTTTATACTTAGAAGAGCATAGGAGAGTGAAAAGAGGAAGGAACGGGCCAAAAAGTGCAAATTAGGCCCAAATCAATAATCAACACGGCCTAGAGTTCACCATACGGGCGTTTCGCACGGTCGTGCCACATTAACAGGCTTGAGCATAGCCCCACATCGATTCACACTAGCATTGCACACGGGCCTGTCCCTATCGTGATGAAGTTCAGTTTCACGAAGAAAAGGCTACTTAGGGGCTAAGAAAGACATTCCAAACTCTATATAAAGACCCTAAGAGGCAACTACAAGGACACATAGTCTTCCTGCCAAGACGGAGAGCTAAAGGCAGGGAATTACTCGAAGGAAAGTCAATTGATCCATCTCAAAAGCTAGGATCTACATCAAGACAGAGGATCTCCCTTCAATCCTTTCAGGAGTTTTGGGTTTTCTTATGTTTTGTTATTTTCTTTACTCTAAAATGTTTCTTTTTATAAACATGAACTAAATCCCCAAATACCTGAGGGGGATGAAACCTAAGATGAATCTTGTTATTGTTATCTGAACTATATGATAAATATTTGACTTGTTCTTAATTGTGTTTTTAATTCTTGAATTGATATTTCCGGGATATTAATTTAAGTCGAATATGCTTATGCAAAGGAGCAAAAGTCCCTGTATAGGAGTAGATCCAACACAATTAAGCGGGTTGATCGTAATCCTAGACATAGGACGACGAAAATCTACCGGATTAGAGTCAAATCTAATATGGGGATCCATAGATCGAGTTAATGCAAGACTAGGGGTTTTAATTAGAAAGAGATTTCAATTAATCAACCTAGGATTAGTTGTTTTTATTCTCGATGGAGATATTAACATAATTTAGGATCTCTACGGACTAAGTCAAATGAAGAAATCGTCTAGTTCGGAGTTAGATAACAAGTGAAATCTAGGTGGATTCTTCCTTAGGTATTGTCTTTATCATTCAGTTTTCCCAAAGCAATCCCCCAATTTACTCCTTGTCACGTCTTTAGTTTAGTTTAGGTTTAATTAGTTTAAACAAAACCTCCCTTTATTTTTAAGCTAGATAATAGGAAGAAAGTCATTACTAGTACTTTTGGTTCCTTGGATTCGATATTCCGGTCTTGCCACAAACTATACTACTATTTGATAGGTGCACTTGCCTTTTATTGTGATAATGTTAGTTTTTAGGTACGAACAATTTATTACTTCATCACATCACGAGATCAGTAAACTAAAATTCTAGCTAACTAAAGACACGACAAAGAGTAAATTGGGAAATTACTTTAGGAAAACTTAATTGACAAAGGCAATACCTAAGGAAGAATCCACCTAGACTTCACTTGTTATTTAACCTTAAACTAGACGATTTCTTTATTCGACTTGATCCGTAGAGATCCCTAAATTATGTTAATATTTTCGTCGAGAATAAGAACAACTAACCCTAGGTTGATTAATTGAAATCTCTTTCTAATTAAAATCCCTAGTTTTGCATTAACTCGTTCCATGGATCCCCCTATTAGATTTAACTCTAATCCAGTAGATTTTTGTCATCCTATGTCTTTGATTGTGATCAACTCCACTTAATTGTGTTGGATCTACTCTTAAACAGAGATTTTTACTCCTTTAAATAAGCACATTTGACTTGAATTAAAATCTTGAAATATCAAGAATAAAAAACACAATTAAGAACAAATCAAATATTTATAATATAGTTCAGATAACAATAACAAGATTCATCTTAGGTTTCATCCCCCTCAGGTATTTGGGGATTTAGTTCATGTTTATAAAAAAATACATCTTAGAGTAAAGAAAATAACAAAACATAAAGAAAACCCAAAACCCCTAAAAGGATTGAAGGGAGATCCTCAGTCTCGCTGTAAATCCTTGCTTCTGAGATGGATCAATCGGTTTTCTTCAAGTAATTCCCTATCCTTTACTCTAAGTCTTGGCGGGGACATTGTACACCCTTATAGTCACCTCCTAGGGTCTTTATATAGAGTTTAGAGTATCTTTCTTAGCCCCTAAGTAGCTTTTTCCGCGTGAAATTAAAACTCGTTACGACAGGGACACGCCCATGTGGCACGCCGTGTGAATCGAGCCCAGGTCGTGTTCAAGCCTGTTGATGTGGCACGGGCATATGGTTCACCCGTGTGAGGAACTCCAAGCCATGTTGATCTCTTACTTTGGCCCATTTTCTCCATTTTTGGCCCGTTTCTCATTCTTTTCACTCTCCTATGCTCACCGAAGTATAAAACATGAATTTAAAGGATTAGGAGCATCAAATTCCACAATTTAAGGGATAATTCATCCACAATTATGCTAAGCATGGGGTAAAAATATGTATAAATTACGGTTTATCACTTGGTTAATAAGGAAATTCAATAAAAATTTATTTCCAAGCCTAGGGGCAAAATGGTCATTTTGCCAAGGGAATAGGGGCAAAATGGTCATTTTTCCAAATTGTGAATTATAGAATGTTTTAATTAATGTAGTGATTAAATGAGTAAATTTCATCATGTTAGATTAAGAAAATCGAGATTTGGGCTTGAATCGAAAAGTACGAGATTATGGACTAAAATGGAGAAATTAGTCGAAATTGCGTTCAAAGTAAGTCCATGTGACTAAATAAACATGTTATTGTTAATATAATTGAAATCTATTTTACTATGATTGTATTGAATTACATGTTGATGGGGTTATGTATGACGAAGTGATGTCAAATGTTAATAACATTTTTGTGATGGTTGAATACATTGGAAGTTTGGTGGAATATGACATTCCATTAAGACAAGTAAGTTGGTGTGATAATAATGATGTATTATTGTTGTTGTTGTTATTGTTAAAGCCTAAGTGGGTAAGGCTTAAAATGTGTAAATTTATATGTAAATGATACCTCTTCTATTAATGTTTTTATTCATAAATGCTTTAGACGACATGTGATTGAACATTATTAACCTTGGGTGAAAATGTGAGAAGTGAAGTTATGAATAAAATTCTATGAAATATTGAGAAGATGGGCTAAGTGCGACACCATCGAAAATTTTTGATAAAGATGGGCTAAGTGCGATACCATCAAGAAATTATTAATAAATATGGGCTAAGTGTGATACCATCGAAAGTTATTGATAAAGATGGACTAAGTGTGATACCATCGAAAATTATTAATAAAAGGTGAGTTAAGTGCATTACCACCGTAAATAAATGAAGGTGAGCTAAGTGCGTTATCACCGGAAATTATTAATAATGGTGGGCTATGTACGAAACCACCGGATAGTTATTGAAATGGATGAGCTAAGTGCGAATTATCCATCTTATTGATTTATAATACCAATGAGCTAAGTGCAAATTATTGTGAAATACCAACATTGGTGGGCTATGTGCGAAACCACCTTATAATTGCTAATATGAATGGCTATGTACGAATCATTGAGCATGAATTATTATATTTAGGTGTGTATTGAGAAATATGGTAAGGTTGCAAATGAGTAGGTTACACATGTGAGGATGATTTTATGATGACCTAGTGATTATAGGTCTAAATTTACGATGTATGAAAGTGTGGTAAAACCAATTGGTGACATATATGCTTAAAATAGAAGCTAAAACAAAGAAAGCATGAGAAAGTAAATTTGCGATAAAATAGTTTCAAAATAGCAACAGTTACATGATTTTGAAAAATCACCAAAAATGGTGGAAATTGAATTAGAGATTGGATGAGATATAAAATTTAAATTTTAACAAGTCTATTTTTACATAAAAGAAACAGTGCGTGCAAAAGAATCTCACAATATGAGATATTTGAAATTTAGTGCGACAGGGTTAGATAGATTACGAAGTCCCCTGTTCTGACTTGGGAAAATTATTAGAAATAGTACAAAAATAATTACGGGACAAATTTATATGGTTAGATTCCTTAATGAGTCTATTTTCATAAGAAATAAACGAGAACCTCATTTGAATTCTGTAAAAAGATATAATCGATGTTAAGTGAAGAGGGGTTGAAACTATCAAACTACAAAATAGGGGTGACTTTAATGAATAAACTGTACTAATTGGATAAACCAAAAATTCTAAAAATTTTATGGTAAGAAGAGGTGTGAGTCTAGTTTTAGGGAAAATTAGTGGATCTAAATTTGGAGCTTTGTAGCTTCGGATAAAAATAATTTAGTCGCTATGACTCGAGAAAGTAGCTTAACCTGACCATAGGTAAAAAGGCAATTATCATAGAATTACCTTGAGATCATGTTGTAAGAATTGGTGTAAGCATATCGATAAATTGCTTATCACTTTCATATGGACTTACTAAGTGTGAAGTTTACTCCCTCCTTTCCATCTTTTTTTAGCTTTGGCAGGTTAGCTCGGGGTTGGAGATTGTCGGAGGCAGTATCACACTATCATGTCACTACCTTTGGAAAAATGAAGCATATGATAGAATTTCAAGTGAGTGGCATGTATAGGGATCTAGTTTTAGGGCATGTGTTCTCATGATTTTGGTCAAGTGTATTGGCTTATATTAAGTTATATGAATATGGCCATGAGATGTGGCTCATATTGATTACGGTTTGTAAATCTAGCTATTCATGTTATGTCTAATGCTTATAATGTGATTATGTTTATTTGTCATGCATGGTTGGTAATATGACATGTGTGTTGGATATATACTCTATGACCATTTGAGGTGATCATAG
Source organism: Gossypium stocksii (assembly GCA_020496765.1). Taxonomy (NCBI): domain Eukaryota; kingdom Viridiplantae; phylum Streptophyta; class Magnoliopsida; order Malvales; family Malvaceae; genus Gossypium; species Gossypium stocksii. The sequence continues at coordinate 16,228,303 of CM035621.1, forward strand.
TCATGTAGTAAGCATGTTATAAAAACCTCACGATAATGGTTGAACAAGAGTGCTCAAGGGATAAGTTGGTAACTCAGCATAATAGCAAAAGTGGTCATCAAAATGATAGGTCTTATGGATGTGAATTAATGAATCTAAACTTGGTATTTTATGAGTAGGTGCATTACATGTATGAGGACATGTCAAAGTTAGAAATGGGTTTTAATAAAAGGGCATTTAATCACTAAAATAATGCCATGATTTGTTATTTTGATGTGCATATGGCTATAAGGGATTATGGGTAACATGAAAGCTGGGAAAATAGCCTAAGTGCTGGCCACACGACCTAGGACATGGTCGTGTGTCTTAACTGTGTGAAGGACACTGCCGAGACACGGGCGTGTGTCGTGACCTTGTGAGATAATGTCAGAAATAGAATGTCTAGGTTCTTGCACATGAGCCACGACTCGAGCCACGACACGGGCGTGTCATGGCTGTGTGAGGGACACAGGTTGGGAAAACAGGCGTGTGCCTGGCCATGTGAAAACCCCTGTAGGTTCGATGTCAAAAATTAATTCCACACGGGCAAGGGGCACGGGCGTGTCCCCAGGTGTTTAAGCCGTGTGAGGCACGCGGGTGATATCGCGTGATATGTAGTAATAAAATTTATAAAAACTGATCACACCAAAAACTAACTAATATCACGATTGTAAGGCAAGCGCACCTATCGAACAGTAGTATAGTTTAGCGGCAAGACCGAGTTATCGCACCCAAAGGAACCAAAAGTACTAGCACTCACATCCTTTCTATTATCTAACCTAAAAGTAAAAGAGGTTTGTATGAAACTAATTCTAAAACTAAACTAAGAATGCACAAAAAGGAAATTAGGGAAAAACTCTCGGGAAAACTAATTGATATAGGCAATACTCAAGGGAGAATCCACCTAGACTTCACTTGTTATTACCTTCTTGAACTAGATGATTTCTTCACTTGACTTGATCCGTAGAGATCCCTAACTTATGTTAATACCTCTGTCGAGGATAAGAACAACTAATCCTAGGTTGATTAACTGAAATCTCTTTCTAGTTAAAACCCGCTAGTCTTGCATTAACTCGATCTATGGATCCCCTATTATGTTTGACCCTAATCCGGTAGATTTATGTCACCTTATGTCTAGGGTTGCATGTAACTCCGCTTAATTATGCTAGATCTACTCTTTAAACAGGGACTTTTGCTCCTCTACCTAAGCATATCAGTTTCTTGAATTAATACCTAGGATTATTAAACCAAGAATAAAGAACACATAATTAAGAATAATTCAAGTATTTATCATATAATTCAAGAATGAATAATAGCAAGGTCTGTCTTAGGTTTCATCCCCCTCAAGCATTTGAGGGGTTTAGTTCATAATTAATAAATAGAACATCTCAAAAGACATAAGATAACAAGACATAAAGAACCCAAAAACCCCTGAAGGAATTTATGGAGATCCTATGTCTTGATGTATAATTCCAGCTTCTAGGATGAATTAATCGGCTTCCCTTGGAGTAATCCCTTGCTTCCACTCCTTGTGTTGGCAGAAAGAAGGTACTCCTTTTGGGAGAAAAGAGTACTCCCTTAGCGGGAAATAAGCACACCCCTGAAGTTGCCTCCTAGGGTCTTTATATAGAGTTTAGAATGGCTTTCTTAGCCCCTAAGTATCCTTTTTCGAGTGAAATTGAACTTTTTTACGACAGGGACACGGCCGTGTGCCACACCCGTGTGGATCGATAAGAGACCGTGTGTGGGCCTATCGAGGATGACATGGCTGTGTGGCCTGGCCGCGCTTGTCGGGGCTGGGCCGTGTTGGACCTTATGTGGCACGGTCGTGTGCCACGGCTATATGGTGAACCCTTGGGCCGTGTCGTTTTCACACTTTGGCCTATTTTCTTCGTTTTCGGCTTGTTTTTTCGTTCTTTTCTCTTCCTTATGCTCTCCTGAGTATAAAACATGAAATAGAAGGATTAAGAGCACCAATTCTCACAAATTTAATGATAATTCATCCAGAAATTAGGCTAAACATGAGGTAAGAATATGTATAATTTATCGTTTATCAAATACCCCCACACTTAAGCCTTTGCTTATCCTCAAGTAGAATCTCAATCCCTAATTAAGAATCATTCCTTTCAACTTACAATCTTTATCAATAATGTTTCAAACTAATTCACAAGCATTCATACAATGAAAATGCAATCAGAAGAACATTAAAGATTCAATTACTTTAAGTTGAGAATTTTATCATTGAAACATAAGTTTTCTTCCCTGCTCCTAAGTAATTATCTCTCGATCAAAATTAACAAGATTTGACATCCTCACTAAAGATTCACTCTATCCACTCAAAGTGTTTAGGGTTCAAGAATTAAGCACTCTCTAGTCAACCTGAAAAGTTATTACCATAGGCTTGCAACAAAATCAAACCTCCACCACTATAGATTGATATGATACGTTGATCAAAAGGTCTTTCAATGGTTGTAATGGGGCTTTGGTTAGGGGTGTTGTCACAAGCTGAAAAAGAAGGGTTAGAATCAAGATTGAACTGAAAAATTATCTAGCTAGAAAAATCTCTAACATTGTAACATATTTCTAGAGTTAATTCTTATGATAACATCATTTCCGCCTTGGTAGCCTTAAAATAGAAATATGCAAAAACTATTGAAATATTACAGATTACAACTGAATTAATACATATGCCTTTTTTTTTTAAGAACAATTCAAGTATAATTCATTATAAACTTTACAATCTGGAAAAGAGAATAAAGGTAGAGAATAATTTCAACTCAAATCTCGACAAAAATAGGGGTCAAAAGAATAATTGAATGGAATTCAATAAAAAATGGGTTATAGGTTAATATTAAGGGTGAGTCAAAGACTAGGTTGTTAGGCTCAATGGGTTTCACTAGGGGTTAATTTATAGAGGTAGGCTTTTATGGAGTAAGTTGGGTTAAATCCTAAGTGCCTTTATCATCTCAGTGTATCAAATCAATGATGTGGTCTTGACATGTATAATCAAAGCAAGTTCTGGAATAACAAATCAGTATTGACTCATTCAAAGCAATAATAAAAGTGAGCACGAAAGGATGTATGCTCAAAAGGTTCAAAAATCTCACCAGAATTATGGCTTTTGATGTTAATCCTACGAATTTCAAATCTCAAGATAACACTTAAAATTAAGGAAAATAACTTATGAAAAAAAATTGGATTCTAAAAAATTTCAACTTGTCACGCTTGATTCCCTAATGTTTTACAGTTTGAATAATCAAAGTACAAGCGCCTATGTCTTAATTCTCAACATATCAATAAAAATCATAAGTCAATCAGAATTCATTCCTAATAGGAGATTGAGATTAATGCAGAGAATTTGAAATTTGAAAGCAATTTTCAGGGATTTCAAAGAGAATATAAAGAATGAAAGTGAGTTCCCCCCGACACTTAAGATGTACATTGCCCTCAATGTATAAAGATAACATTAATAACAATAGAAGCATAATATCATAAGATAGGGAAGGAAATGAAACTCCCTGAATATTGGATGAATTTTTTTTATGGTAGGGAAAGCTGGAGTGGAGAGAAAACTACTTGTAGTTCATGATTCTGGGTAACTTGAAGCACGACTGCGTGAGGAATTTAAGTCTTACTCTATAAAAAGTGAAGTGTAAAATAAAAGGAAAAATATAAAGTGAAGAAAATAAAAATAAAAAGAAGAATAAAATAAATTTAATAGAAACTTGGGCACACGGTCGTATCGCACGAGCGTGTGGCCTAGGTCTAGCCCGTGTGTTTCGTTATTCACACGGTCATGTAGGTAGTAACACGGCCGTGTCTAAATCAACAGTGTTGGCCACGGTCTAGGGACACGGGCGTGTGGCTTTGTGCAAGCCCGTGTCTAAGTTGAAAGGTTGCCACGGCCATGTCGCACGCCCGTGGCAATTTGTCGGTAGCTCGTGCTTTTGGGAAAATTATGCTCTGCTTGTACACGGCCTGGATGCACGATCGTGTATCTGCTTTAAATGTTCACACGGCCTTAGGCAATCCCGTGGGCATGGACGTGTGGTCCTAAATTTCTGCATTAAAAAGGGTTAGTTGATGCATAAAAATATAAAATCAAGAATAAAAGAAAAGTTACTAAGTTAGTGCTCGGGTTGCCTCCCGAGAAGCGCTTATTTAGAGTCTAAGCTCGACTCTACCTGGATGTATCACGGAGGGAATTTATGGAGCTGAAGCTCCTCCATGTTATTTTTAAAATTCTTACCTCTATAGTGTTTAAGCCTATGGCCGTTTACCTTGAAAGTGCCGTGGTTAGGGTGAGTTACCTCAATGGTGCCGTAGAGAAAGACTTTCATTACCTTATCCCCTATCTTAAACTGATTCGTTTGCTTCTGAGGGTCATCTTGGTGTAGCTCTGGGTTGGTGTGGCATATTTTAGATTTTTCCTGATAGTTCAGCCACTCATCTAGTTCCTCGATTTGAAGTATTCACTTTTCGGGTGCATATCCCTCGGATGGACTTGTCTGTTGGTTGGTTGCCTTTATGTAGAGTTATCCTGCACAGAAGATTGGGTGGTGAGTTTAGTGTTTTTACAAGGACTCGTAGCTATATTATTATCTACTGTCTTAATCAAGTTCTGAGCTTGTAAAGTGACTGTGTCATCACCTACCCGTAATGTGAGTTCTCTTGTTTCTAAATCAATTTTTTCCATAGCGATTGCTAAAAAGAGTCGCCCTAGAATTAGGGGTACATTGTTGTCTTCATCAATGTTTAAAACAACAAAGTTGACTGGGAATATAAATTTATCAATTTTGACAAGTACATCTTTAATTATTCCTTTAGGTGCCCTAATAGTTTTGTCAGCTAGTTGAATGCTCATCTTGGTTTTCTTAGGGTTTCCAAGACCTAGTTGTTTAAACAGTTTATATGGCATAACATTTATACTAGCCCCTAAATCAGCTAAAGCATTTTTGGCATCTAGGTTACCAAGTAAACAAGGAATAGTAAATCTCCCTGGATCTTTTAGTTTGGTTGGCAATTTATTTTGTAGAATGGCTGAGCATACTGCATTTAGTTCCACATGAGGTTTCTCATCCAGCTTCCGCTTGTTTGTCAAGAGTTCTCTTAAGAATTTAACAGCGTTTGGCATCTGCAATATTGCTTCAACAAATGGTAAGTTAATATGTAATTTCTTTAAAAGTTTAAGAAACTTACCAAATTGCTCGTCTGTACGGTCTTTCTTTAACGCATTTGGGTATGGGATATGAGGCTTGTGTTCTTTGATATCTGACTTGTTATTGCTTACCTCTACCTTACCTTTACTCACCTCAAGCTCCTCGCATAACTTTGGGTCGGTTTTGGTTAACGCCTCTTTATCTATTGTGTCCATGGCATGAAGTTGTTATTTAGGGTTGGTCTTAGTGTTACTTGGTATTCTTCCAACCATCTATTGGTGATTCTCTCTTATTTTTCTTCCGTTTCATTGCTTTCTTACTATTTTCAATATTTCAGACCTAAGGTCATTAGTGGCATCAAAAGGTTAGAATTCCTAGCTAGATTAGACAGAGTGACTACTCTTGTTTATAAAAAGAAGTAGTGGTTGGAAAATTCTAAAAAGAGCCTCTAAAATTTAATGTGGGCTTCATTAGAAATATAGTCACCGTTAGATAAAAAAATTAAAATCTAAACCATTGAATTTCTTTAAAAAAGAAAAACCCTGATATCTTGGTATCAAGTGAAATAGTTCAAAAAAAAAGAGTAAATATTTAAAATATAAAAAAAAGTTTCAAAAAAAATTAAGTAATTAGTGAATAATAGAAGAATTACTTAATATGAAAAATGGTTCTAAGAAATTACTTAAATCAAGGAATAATTACTTAATACATGAAATGTTGGTGAATACATGAAAAGATTTTTAAAAAATTAAGTAATTCGTAAATCATAAACGAATCACTTAATACATGAATCGTTACTTAAAACGTAAATCATAAACCAATAGATGCTGGTGGCTGCTGAAATCTCGAAGGGGGTTGTTGTCTTTGATTCCCTTGTCCTCCCTAAGAAAAATTGGGGTGGTTCCGCCAACCTGCATTATATGTGTTACTATAAGGATTATTTTGAGATCTAAAATTGTTACCCATATAATTGGCTTGCTCCGTTTTTGTGCCATGGTCGTAAGATGAACAGTCTGGAGTAAACATATTTCCTGGAGTTGCGTCGCACTGCATCACTTGTTGTGCCTACGTAGAACCAACAAAATTATCAAACTTTTTATTTAGAAGTTCTACTTGGTTAGTAAGCATAGTGACAGCATCAATATTATAAACTCCTGCGGCTTTTGTCGGTTTTGTCCTCATGACTTGCCGCTGATAGTTATTCAGTGACATCTCTTCAATAAATTCATAAGCTGCTTCAGGTGTTTTATTGTTGATTGTTCCTCCTGCGGCTGCGTCAATCATTTGCCTTGTTGATGGATTCAAACCGTTTTGAAAGGTTTGAACTTGTAGCCACAAAGGTAACCCATGGTGCGGGCACCTTCTCTACAAATCTTTGTATCTCTCCTAGGCATGATAAAGTGTTTCTAAATCCCTTTGTACAAAAGAAGAGATATCGTTTCGTAATTTAGCTGTTTTAGCTGGAGGAAAATATTTTAGCAAAAATTTTTCAGTCATCTGTTCCCATGTAGTGATTAATCCTCGTGGTAGAGAATTCAACCATTGTTTAGCTTTATTCCTTAGAGAAAAAGGAAATAATCGGAGACGAATGGCATCATCAGAAACACCATTTATTTTAAACGTATCGCATAATTCCAAAAAGTTGGCTAAATGTGAGTTGGGATCTTCATCCTGTAAACCATCAAACTGCACAAATTGCTGAATCATCTGAATAGTGTTAGGTTTTAATTCAAAATTATTAGCAGCAATAGCAGGTCTAATAATGCTAGTTTGAGTACCAACCAAACTAGGTTTAGCATAATCATACATAGTGCGAGGCGCTTCATCTGGTTCTGCGAGTAATGTTAGAAGTGGTTGAATTTTTTGATTTGCTTCCATTTCTTCCATAGGATCAGGTTCTTGTTCTTGGTCTTGTTCTGGATAATGTAGGCTTCGTCTGATCTCTCTGCAAGTTCTGCGAACTGTCGCTTCTAGGTCTTCGTCAAAAAGTAGTGGTCCTCTTGGGTTTCTTCTAGTCATAAACTAGAGATACCTGGAAGGGAAAAAGCAAAGAAAATTAAATTAAATTAAATTAAATTAAATAAAAATAAAAGTTGAAAATAAATAAAATAGTAATGGCTAAAGTAATAGAAATCGAGTTTTCTTAATATTTTAGTTCCCCGGTAACGGCGCCAAAAACCTGATATCGCGTGATATGTAGTAATAAAATTTATAAAAACTGATCACACCAAAAACTAACTAATATCACGATTTTAAGGCAAGCGCACCTATCGAACAGTAGTATAGTTTAGCGGCAAGACTGAGTTATCATACCCAAGGGAACCAAAAGTACTAGTACTCACTTCCTTTCTATTATCAAACTTAAAATTAAAAGAGGTTTGTATGAAACTAATTCTAAAACTAAACTAAGGATGCACAAAAAGGAAATTGGGGAAAAACTCTCGGGAAAACTCATTGATATAGGCAATACTCAAGGGAGAATCCACTTAGACTTCACTTGTTATTAACTTCTTGAACTAGACGATTTCTTCACTTGACTTGATCCGTAGAGATCCCTAACTTATGTTAATACCTCCGTCGAGGATAAGAACAACTAATCCTAGGTTGATTAACTGAAATCTCTTTCTAGCTAAAACCCCCAAGTCTTGCATTAACTCGGTCTATGGATCCCCCTATTAGGTTTGACCCTAAACCGGCAGATTTATGTTGCCCTATGTCTAGGGTTGCATGCAACTCCACTTAATTATGCTAGATCTACTCTTAAAATAGGGACTTTTCCTCCTCTGCCTAAGCATATAAGTTTCTTGAATTAATACCTAGGATTATTAAACCAAGAATTAAGAACACATAATTAAGAATAATTCAAGTATTTATCATAAAATTCAAGAATGAATAATAGCAAGGTCTGTCTTAGGTTTCATCCCCCTCAAGTATTTGTGGGGTTTAGTTCATAATTAATAAATAGAACATCTCAGAAGAAATAAGATAACAAAACTTAAAGAACCCAAAAACCCCTGAAGGAATTTAGGGAGATCCTTTGTCTTGATGTAGAATTTCGACTTGTGGGATGAATCAATCGGCTTCCCTTGGAGTAATCCCTTGCTTCCACTCCTTGTGTTGGTAGAAAGAAGGCACTCCTTTTGGGAGAAAAGAGTACTCCCTTAGCGGGAAGTAAGCACACCCCTGAAGTTGCCTCCTAGGGTCTTTATATAGAGTTTAGAATGGCTTTCTTAGCCCCTAAGTATCCTTTTTCGAGTGAAATTGCACTTCCTCACGATAGGGACACGCCCGTGTGGATCGATAAGAGACCATGTGTGGACCTGTCGAGGGTGACACGGCCGTGTGGCCTGGCCGTGCTTGTCAAGGCTGGGCCGTGTTGGACCTTATATGGCACGGCTGTGTGCCACGGCCGTGTGGTGAACCCTTGGGCCGTGTCGTTTTCACACTTTGGCTTATTTTCTTTGTTTTTGGCCCGTTTTTTCATTCTTTTTGCTTCCCTATGCTCTCCTGAGTATAAAACATGAAATAGAAGGATTAAGAGCACCAATTCTCACAAATTTAATGATAATTCATCCAGAAATTAGGCTAAACATGAGGTAAAAATATGTATAATTTATCGTTTATCAACGAGCCATTAGCATGACCACGTTTAAAGGCCACACGGGCGTGTGCGTTTTTATAACAATTTTTGATAAAAGTTTCTTAAGTGCCCGAAATGGTCTCGGGTTGTTTGAAAACTACAATTTTGGCCTTGCAGGCCCATATGAAGGTCCATAGGACAATTTTTGGAAAAGTTTTAAATTGGGATGCATTTCAATGGGTTAGAGTTGAACGGAAGCATGTGGTTTTGTAAGGTAACACCTCGTGTCCTATTCCAGCGTTGGATACGAGTAAGGGATGTTACACCAGAGGTAGTTGCTGATAGTCATCACAAATCATCTAATGGGGCTGGAGAGCAGGTTAATTTTCCTTGTTCCGATCCTATTTCTGTGAATTCTTTTACTGGGAAGAGAATTCAACACTTTCCTAAACATGATACTGTGAAACTTTATGAGAGTAATTTTCTTTTGTGGAAACATCAAATCTTGTTGATTCTTGAAGGATATAGTGTGCAAGATTTTGTATTAGGAAATGTTAGTGTACTTGCTTAGTTTGTTGTTGATACTGATGGGCAGTTGGTCAAGAATTCTGACTATGTATTACATGTTCAGCAAGACAAACTACTGGCTTCTGGGCTGCTTTCAACTGTATCTGATGAAATCTTGGTTCATCTTACTAATGCTTGTACTAGTTTTGAGGTATGGGCTACGATTGAAAAAGGATGTGCCATCAAGCCTACAGTCAAGATCTCAAGTTTATGACATGCATTGTATTCTCAGAAAAAGGGCCACTTATCCGTAAAAGATTATTTGGCTAAAGTTAAGACTATGTGTTATACGTTGGTTGCTACTGGCAGTCCCATATCAGACCAGGAACAAGTCAGTATCATTCTTGCGGGACTTTCAGCTAAGTATGAATTAGTTCGAGTGGTTGCTTCAGCCACATGTCTTTCTCTTGATATGGTGACTGAAATGCTCGTAGATTGTGAAGCACGACAGGTTGGGTTTTTTGCTAACATTCCTATCCAAGCCAATTTAGCCAGTAAGTAGGCTCGTGAAAATACAGGATCATCAAAGAATTCAGATTATCAAGATCACAAACAACCAAACAGTGGAGGCTTTCAACTACAAAGAGGTTTTTATCGTGGTAGGAGTCGTGGGGGACGATATTCTCACAATCGTCTGCAATGCCAACTATGTGGTAAAATTGGCCACATTGTTCAGAAATGTTTTTATTGATTTGATGAGAGTTTTGCAGGGGTTTCTGATGAAGGGCAATACATGTCTATCAATCATCATCAACTTTCTACTTCGTGACAAGTAGGACAGTTTGGTTCAAGTTGTGTAAATGCACCACTGTTGCAATCAAGCTCCTGTCTCTCCCAACGATGGTGGTTCACCAAGCTATCATATTTCAGCTCCTTCTTCAACTGATGATTGTCAGCTTTGATACCCGGGTTTAGGTGCCACAAACCACATTGCCAATGATATTTCCACACTCAGTCGTCCTACTGTATATACAGGTATGAGCCAACTTTTGATGGGCAATGGTACTTCTGTTCCTATTGCTCATAGAAGGACTTCCTCCATTATTACTGATAGTAGGGTCTTACATCTTAAACATGTTTTACATGTTCCAAATGTCTGCAAAAATCTGATGTCTGTAGCCCACTTTGCAAGAGATAATTGGGTGTTTTTCAAATTTCATCCCTCTCGTTATTTTGTGAAGGACATCAAGACAGGGACGGTTTTGCTGGTGGGTCACGTTCATAAGGGGTTATACTGATTTACTACCTCTCCACAACAACAAAATTTTGTTGGTTCTGGTATGGGTCTTCCATGTGCTCACATTGCTGAGGTTAATGCTCAAGATTGTTCTTGCTCTAAGTTTGATTTGTGGCACAGACGGCTTGGCCATCCCTGCACCAAAGTTCTATTGCAAGTTCTTCATAGTTGTAATATTCCTTCAAGTAATTTCATTCCTCCTAGCATATGTGTTCCGTGTCAGCTAGGAAAGTCTCATAAACTGGTGTTTGAAAGTTCTAAGACTGTATACACTTCTCCTTTTGAATTTGTTGTATCTGATTTGTAGGGACCAGCACCTCTTTCGTCTAAAGGCTGTCTCTATTATCTGTCATTTGTTGATGCTTATAGTAGATATACTTGAATTTACCTTTTAAAGGCAAAAAATGAGGTTCTGGACAAATTTGTTCAGTTTTATAAATTTGTAGAAGTTCAATTCGGGTGCAAAATCAAAATGCTCCAAAGCGACTAGGGTGGTGAATACAGACCACTGGCTACTTGATATACGTGATATGAAGTAATAAAATTTATAATAATGATCGAACCAAAAACTAGCTATTATCATGATTTTGAGGTAAGCGCACCTATCGAACAGTAGTATAGCTTAGTGGCAAGACCGAGTTATCGTACCCAAGGGAACCAAAAGTACTAGTACTAACTTCTTTTCTATTATCTAGCCTAAAAATAAAAGGGGGTTTTATGAATACTTAAACGAATTCTAAAATTAAACTAAAAATGCACAAAAAGTAAAATGGGGAAAAGCTCTTTGGGAAAGACTGATTGATTGGGCAATACTCAAGGGAGAATCCACCTAGACTTCACTTGTTATCAATTTCTTGAGCTAGATGATTTATTCACTTGGCTTGATCCGTAGAGATCCCTAACTTATGTTAATACCTCCGTCGAGTATAAGAACAACTAATCCTAGGTTGATTAACTGAAATCTCTTTCTAGTTAAAACCCCTAGTCTTGCATTAACTTGATCTATGGATCCCCTTATTAGGTTTGACCCTAATCCGGCAGATTTATGTCGCTCTATGTCTAGGGTTGCATGCAACTCCGCTTAATTATGCTAGATCTACTCTTAAACAGGGACTTTTGCTCCTCTGTATAAGCACATCAGTTTCTTAAATTAATACCTAAGATAATTAAAACAAGAATTAAGAACACATAATTAAGAACAATTCAAGTATTTATCATATAACTCAAGATAAAATAATAACAAGATCTATCTTAGGTTTCATCCCCCTCAAGTATTTGAGGGATTTAGTTCATATTTAATAAAGAAAACATCTCAGAAGAAATAAGATAACAAAACATAAAGAACCTAAAAACCCCTAAAGGAATTTAGGGATATCCTCTTTCTTGATGTAGAATTTGGCTTTTGGGATGAATCAATCGGCTTCCCTTGGAGTAATCATTTGCTTCCACTCTCTGTGTTGGCAAAAATAAGGTGCTTCTTTGTGGGAGAAAGAGTACACCCTTAGAGTTGCCTCCTAGGGTCTTTACATAGAGCTTTGGGGTGCCTTTCTTAGCCCCTAAGTATCCAAATCCGAGTGAAATTACACTTCCTCATGATAGGGACACGCCCATGTGCCACGCTCATGTGGATCGACAAGAGGCCGTATGAGAGACTGTTGATAGTGGCACGACCGTGTGGTTAGGCCGTGCTTGTTGGGGCTAGGCTGTGTTGGACCTTATGTGGCACGACCGTGTGGTGAATCCTTGGGCCATGTCGTTTTCACACTTTGGCCCATTTTCTTCTTTTTTGGCCCGTTTTTCATTCTTTTCTCTTCCCTATGGTCTCCTGAGTATAAAAGATGAAATAGAAGGATTAAGAGCACCAATTTCCATAAATTCAATGATAATTCATCCAGAAATTAAGCTAAGCATGGGGTAAAAATATGTATAATTTATCGTTTATCAGATACCCCTACACTTAAGCCTTTGCTTGTCCTCAAGCAAAATCTCAACTCACAATTAAGAATCATTCTTCTCAACTTACAATCTTTATCAATAATGTTTCAAACTAATTCACAACTATTCATACAATGAATATTCAATCAGAAGAACATTAAAGATTTAATCACTCTAAGTTGAGAATTTTATCATTGAAACATAAGTTTTCTCCCTTCTCCTAAGTAATTATCTTTCAATCAAAAATCAACAAAAATTGACATCCTCACTAAGGATTCACTCTATCCACTCAAAGTGTTTAGGGTTCAAGAATTAAGTACTCTCTAGTCAACCTGAAGAGTTATTACCATAGGCTTGCAAGAAAATCAAATCTCCACCACTATAGATTGATATGATACGTCGATCAAAAGGTCTTTCAATGGTTGTAATGGCGCTTTGGTTAGGGGTGTTGTCACAAGCTGAAAAAGAAGGTTAGAATCGAGATTGAACTGAAAAATTATCTAGCTAGAAAAATCTCTATCACTGGAACATATTCCTCGAGCTAAGACTTACGATGACATCATTCTAGCCTTGGTAGCCTTAAAATAGAAATATGCAAAAACTATTGAACTATTACAACTGAATTTCTTTAATATACATACGTTTTTTTAAGAACAATTCAAATACAATACAATAAATTGAATATTTACAACTTTACAATCTGGAAAAGAGAATAAAGCTAGATAATAATTCAACTCGAATCTCGAAAAAAATAGGGATCAAAGTAATTGAATGGAATTCAATAAAAACAGGTTATGGGTTAAAATTAGAGGTAAGTCAAAGAATAGGTTGTTAGGCTCAGTGGGGTTCACTAGGGGTCAATTTATGGAGGTAAGTTTTTTGTGGAGTCAGTAGGTTATATCCTAGGTGCCTTTATCATTTCAGTGTATCAAATCAATGATGTGGTCTCGACATGTATAATCAAAGCAAGTTCTAGAATAACAAATCAGTATTGATTCACTCAAAGCAACAATAAAAGTGAGCAAGAAAGAATGTATGCTCAAAAGGTTAAAAAATCTCACCAGAATTATGGCTTTTTGATGTCAATCCTGCGAATTTCAAATCTCAAGATAACACTTAAAATTAGGGAAAACAACCTAGAAAAAATTTAAATTCTCAAAAATTTCAACTATCATGCTTGATTCCCTAATATCTTAAAGTTTGAATAATCAAAGCATAAGTACCTATGTCTTAATTCTCAACATATCAATAAAAATCATAAATCAATCAGAATTAATTCCTAATAAGAGATTGAGATAATGCAGAGAGCGAAAGTGAGAATTCAAAATTTCCCCCCAACACTTAAGATGGACATTACCCTCAATGTAAAAAGAAACATTAGTAGCAATAGAAGCATAAAATCATAAGATAGGGAAAGGAATGAGATTCCCTGAATTGGATGAATTCCTTGAGGTGGTGGTGGCTATAGAGTGTCTGGGACAAAGGAAGGTGCGGAGGTAGATACTCCGATGGTGGTAGTGGTTGTTTGTCCACAGCTGCTATGCCAAGAGGGTATGTTTGTTGGTATTAGGTGGCTAAGGTTCCAATTAGATTTTGGATTTGAGCTGTAGAGCTCCTTTGAAACTGCAAAGGCATTTATTAGTTTTAAGGAATTTAGATTAGCAAAGTGTACTCGTTAAGAAATAGCCAATATGAAATAATTGAAATAAAGAAAAAAAGTAAACTAAGTTATCAAAATACAAAAATTCAAATAATGAAAAAGATAAGATGAAAGAAAAGAAAAAAAGAAAAATAAAAATGAAAATAAATGAGAAGGAAAGAGGATTCGGAAGTTCTAATCCTCAGATGGTTCACGAGGTTGGGGCGGTGATGGGATGTGTAGATGCTGGCATATCTGCTGAAGAGTAGTGTCGATGTGATTGAAGCATTGAAAGCACTGCTGCTCAAATCGTGTGAGACGCTTGGATATGTCAGCATATGAAGCTGCCGCAGGAACTAGGCGGCGAGGAGGGGGTGGCTCGGTAGGTGTATCCTCCTCTGGTGGTGGTGGTGGGACATCATCAGTAATGTCCTCAAGATCCTCCTACTCGGCATCTCTAAGTAGCTGGTACTGTGGAGGATCAGTCCCACGTCGGCGCTGGATCATCCTCATGTGTAGCATGCTCTAGATGCCCTGAAGAGACATCTGGCCAACTAATGTGTACGAGGATGTCTGGGCTGCAGTGTTGAATAGATTGAAATAGCGGCCTAATCTCATGATGTATGGGTCCATGGAAATTACGCCTTTACGGTGCCTCTCTGTCTGATGCTGGATTGCATGGGCGATAAAATAAGCTAGGTTGATAACATGTGCGTTCACCATGCACCATAGAAAGTAGGCGTCATAGGTGCTAACGACCCCTGTGCTCTTGCGCCTGCCTGTCAGTGTATGTGCAAGAAGGATATGCAGGTACCTCAAAGGTGGGATGAGGTTAGTCGATTTAGAACGACTAGGGTCGTATGTTGATAATGCAGGGTGATAAGCGCTAATTTATACATATTTTTACCTCATGTTTAGCCTATATTTTGGATGAATTATGATCAATTTAGTGAGAATTGGTGCTCTTAATCGTTCTTTTTCATATCTTATACTCAGGAGAGCCTAGGGAAGATAAAAGAACAGAAAACGAGCCCAAAACGGTGAACAATGGGCCAAAATGCACAAATCACACGGGCCAAGCCGTGCCACACGGGCGTGCCACACGGGCGTGCCACACGGGCGTGCCTCACAAAGATCACACGGACAAAGCCCCGACAAGCACGACCACTGCACACGGGCATGCTGAATCACACGGCCTCTGTCGAAACCCACATGGCCGTGGCACACGGGCGTGTTCTAATCGCGGGAAAGACGAATTTCACTCAAATTGGGATGCTTAGGGGCTAAGAAAGAGTCCCCAAAACTTCTCTATATAAAGACCCCATGAGGCAACATAGAGGGCGTCTTCTTCCATCTTTTACACACCCTCTATATTCTTTTCCTCTCGTCTTTCTGCCACACCACAGGTAGAAGCAAGGGATTACTCGAAGGGAGAAGCCAATCGATTCATCTCAGAAGCCGAAGTTCTGCATCAACATAGAGGATTCTCCTAAATTCCTTCAAGGGTTTTTGGTTTCGTTTATGATTTGTTATTTTATAACTTCTGAGATGTTTTCTTTTATTATTATGAACTAAACCCCTCAAATACTTGAGGGGGATGAAACCTAAGACAGATCTTGTTATTTATTCTTGATTATTATGAGAATTACTTGAATTGTTCTTAATTATGTGTTTTTAATCCTTGATTTAATAGTCCTAGGTATTGATTCAAGAATTGGATGTGCTTAAAGCAGAGGAGCAAAAGTCCCTGTGATAAGAGTAGATCTACCATAATTAAGCGGAGTTGCATGCAACCCTAGACATAGGGCGACATAAATCTGCCGGATTAGGGTCAAACCTAATATGGGGAACCATAGATCGAATTAATGCAACCTAGGGAGTTAATTAATAAAGGAACTTTAATTAACAACTTAGGCCTAGTTGCTCTTCACCTCGACCGAGGGTTTAGCATAGATTAGGGATCTCTACGGATCAAGTCAAGTAAATAACTCGTATAATTCAAGAAAATAATAACAAGTGAAGTCTAGGTGGATTCTCCCTTAAGTATTAATCATATCAATTAGCCTTTCCCTAAAAGTTCTTCCCAATTTATTTTTCCTGCTTTTCTTAAGTTAGTTTTAGAGTTAGTTTTAAATAAACCCTCACTTAATTTTTAGGTTAAATAATAGAAAGAAAGTGAGTAATAGTACTTTCGGTTCCCTTGGGTATGATACTCGATCTTATCACTAGACTATACTACTGTTGACAGGTGCGCTTGCCTTAAAAACGTCGTGATATTAGTCAGTTTAGGTTTGATCAAGTTCTTTATAAATTTTATTACTTCATATCACGCGGATATCAAGTTTTTGGCGCCGTTGCCGGGGAGATAACTGAAATATTACGAAAGCTCGATTTCTATTACTTTAGCCATTATTTATTTATTTAATTATTTTTATTTTTATTGTTATTTTTTTCCTTTCTTTTAATTAATTTATTTTATTTTATTTTTCTTTTTAGGTTTTTCTAGTTTATAACTAGAAGCAACCCGTCAGGACCACTCCTTTTTGACGAAGATTTGGAAGCTACAGTCTGCAGAAATCGTAGAGAAATTAGACGAAGTTTACATTATCCAGAGCAGGAACTTGAGCAAGAGCCAGAACCTACTGAAGAGATGGCCGCAAATCAAAATATTCACCAACCTCCAGCACTACTCGCTGAACCAGAAGAAGCTCCGCGTACTATGTATGATTATGCTAAACCTAGTGTGATTGGTACTCAAACTAGTATTGTTAGACCTGCTATCGCTGCTAATAATTTTGAATTAAAACCTAGTACTATTCAGATGATTCAGCAACTTGTGCAGTTTGACGGTTTACAGGATGAAGATCCTAACTCATATCTAGCCAATTTTTTGGAACTATGCGACACTTTTAAAATCAATGGCGTTACTGATGACGCCATTCGCCTAAGGCTATTTCCATTTTCCCTAAGAAATAAGGCAAAACAGTGGTTCAACTCTTTACCACGAGGCTCAATTACTACATGGGACCAAATGTCTGAAAAATTTTTGCTTAAATATTTTCCCCCTGCTAAAACTGCTAAATTACGAAACGATATTTCTTCTTTTGTGCAGATGGATTTAGAAACACTTTATGATGCCTGGGAAAGGTACAAAGATCTTTTAAGAAGATGCCCTCACCACGGATTACCTTTATGGCTACAGGTTCAAACTTTCCACAATGGGTTAAACCCATCAACTAGGCAGATGATCGATGCAGCTACAGGCGGAACCATCAATAATAAAACACCTGACGAAGCTTACGAATTTATTGAGGAAATGTCATTGAATAACTATCAATGGCAAGTCATGAGGACAAAGCCGACGAAAGCCGTAGGAGTCTATAATATTGATGCTGTTGCTATGCTCACTAACCAAGTAGAACTTTTAAATAAAAAATTTGATAATTTTGTTGGTTCCACGCAGGCTCAATCAGTGATGCAATGTGATGCAGCCCCAGGAAATATGTTTAATTCAGACCATTTACGCAACATGGAAGCCGAACAAGCCAATTATATGGGTAATAATTCTCGACCTCAAAATAATCCTTATAGTAATGCGTATAATGCAGGTTGGAGAAATCACCCAAATTTTTCATGGGGAGGACAAGGAAATCCAAGACAACAGCCTCCGGTATTCCAGCAGCCACCGCCTCAACAAGAAAAGAAGCCAAACCTTGAGGACATGTTCACTAAATTCATGGCCGCCTCAGAAACTCGTTTCTAAAACACTGAAACAGCATTAAAGAATGAACAGGCCTCTATCCAAGGACTCGAGAACCAAATCGGTCAGCTTGCAAAATTAATCTCAGAAAGACCTCATGGCGGGCTTCCAAGCAACACTGAACCAAATCCCAGAGAACATGTGAAAGCAATCACTCTAAGAGATGGTAAAGTGCTAACAGAACTAGAAAAGAAGCATGCTCACGAACTGCCGAAGGATAAAGTAGAGGAATCTAAGGATGACACCACTCCAATACTCAGGGAGTACAAACCGCGCATCCCATACCCGGCAAGGTTAAAGAAGGACCAAACAGACGCCCAATTCGGTAAGTTTCTTGAACTTTTCAAACAATTACATATTAACTTACCCTTTGTTGAAGCAATTTCACAGATGCCGAAATACGCGAAATTCCTAAAAGAACTCCTGACGAACAAAAGAAAATTGGAAGAATTAGCCACAGTGGAACTCAACGAGGAATGTTCAGCCATTCTCCAGAATAAACTGCCAACAAAGCTAAAGGATCCAGGGAGTTTTACTATCCCTTATTTAATTGGTAGCTTAATTATTAATAAAGCATTGGCTGATTTAGGTGCAAGTATTAATCTCATGCCCTATAAAATGTTCAAACAACTAGGTTTAGGGGAACCTAAACCCACTAGGATGAGCATCCAATTAGCTGATAGATCTGTTAAGTATCCTAGGGGAATTATTGAAGATGTGTTAGCAAAAGTCGATAAATTTATATTCCCTGTAGATTTTGTTGTGCTTGACATGGATGAGGACATTGACGTACCTTTAATTTTAAGACGCCCATTTTTAGCCACTGCTAGAGCTATCATTGATGTAGGAGATGGTAAATTAGTTCTTAGAGTTGGTGAAGAGGAAGTCATTTTTAAAATCTATGATGCCATGAAATTTTCCAAAGAACAAGATGATTCTTGTTATTTTGTTGATATGGTTGATTACTTTGTTCAAGATAATTTGCAGGAAATCTCTATCACTGACACTCTGGAACTATGTCTTATTCAGGGGGAGGGTGAAACCTCCTTAGAAGTAGAGAAGGCAAGAAAAGAATTAGACTCTAGCGAAACTATCACTAGACATATAAGCTATGAGAATTTAAAAATGCATGATAAGCTAAGACAGAAACCTTCCATTGAGGAACCCCCTAAATTAGAGTTAAAACAACTGCCAGAACACTTAGAATATGCCTTTTTAGGGGAGAACTCAACTTTACCAGTCATTATTGCATCAAATTTAAGCTCTAGAGAAAAGGAAGAACTGCTCCAGGTATTAAGAAAACATAGGCAAGCCATAGCCTGGAAAATTTCAGATATCAAGGGTATTAATCCCTCTTTCTGTACTCACAAGATTTTAATGGAAGATGAATATAAACCAGCAGTGCAAGCTCAGAGACGATTAAATCCTAACATGAAGGAAGTCGTAAAGGTTGAGGTTGTTCCTAAGAAAGGTGGGCTAACCGTGGTATCCAATGACAAAGAATAACTCGTGCCAACACGAACAGTCACAGGATAGAGAGTATGCATAGATTACCGAAAGCTGAATGACGCCACTCGAAAAGATCATTTTCCTTTGCCCTTTATCGATCAAATGTTAGAAAGATTAGCCGGTCACATGTATTATTGCTTCCTAGATGGCCTCTCCGGTTACTTCCAAATTCCGATAGCTCCAGAAGATCAAGAAAAAACGACGTTCACATGCCCATACGGTACGTTTGCATATCGTAGAATGCCTTTTGGTTTATGTAATGCTTCTGCTACTTTTCAGCGATGCATGCTAGCTATTTTTAACGAATTTGTGGAAGATATCATGGAGGTATTCATGGACGATTTCTCCGTTTTTGGTAACTCTTTCCAACACTGTCTAAATAATTTGAAACTTGTTTTGATAAGATGTAAATAAACAAATCTTGTGCTAAATTGGGAAAAATGTCATTTCATGGTTCAGGAAGGTATTGTACTAGGACATAAAATCTCTAATAGAGGAATAGAGGTAGACAAAGCTAAAGTTGAAACTATTGAGAAACTACCCCCTCCCAGTTCAGTTAAGGCTATAAGAAGTTTTTTAGGACATGCCGGTTTTTATCGTAGATTCATTAAGGACTTTTCTAAAATAGCTAAGCCTTTAACTAAATTGCTAGAAAAAGACATACCTTTTAACTTCGACCAAGAATGTTTAGAGTCCTTTAGCACCCTTAAGGACAAGTTAGTCAGCGCTCCAATTATGATTTCACCTGATTGGAATCTACCTTTTGAACTAATGTGCGATGCAAGTGATTTTGCCGTAGGTGCAGTTTTAGGACAGCGAAGGGACAAGCACTTCCAACCGATCTACTATGCCAGCAGAACATTGACAGCTGCTCAAGCCAACTACACCACCACGGAGAAAGAATTACTAGCTGTTATCTTTGCTTTTGATAAATTCAGATCTTATTTAATCTTGTCAAAAGTCATTGTTTTTACTGACCATTCAGCTCTTCGTTATCTCTTAGCCAAACCTGATGCAAAACCTCGGTTAATAAGATGAATTTTACTTTTACAGGAATTCGACTTGGAAATTAAAGACAAGAAAGGAGCCGAAAATTTAGCAGCAGATCACCTCTCGAGACTAGAAAATACACAACCCAGGTACCTCGAAAAGATAAACGATATGTTCCCTGAAGAACAACTCCTAACTTTAGCAGGTACGATACTTCCTTGGTTTGCCGATTTTGCAAATTATTTAGCAGCCAATATAACCCCAAAAGGGCTAACCCACCAGCAAAAGAAGTGATTCTTTGCTAATGTGAAAAACTACTTTTGGGAAGATCCTTTTCCTTTTCGAATTTGCGCAGATCAGGTCATACGAAAATGCGTTGATGACATAGAGGAATATCAAATTTTGGAACATTGCCACTCAGGACCCACAGGAGGACACCACAATGGAACCAGAACCGCCCATAAAGTTCTCGAATCAGGTTTTTACTGGCCTATACTTTTCAGAGATGCCAACAGGTATGTGACTTCTTGTGATAAATGCCAACGAACAGGTAATATCTCCCAACTTAATGAAATGCCTCAAAACTATATACTTTCATGTGAAATATTTGATGTATGGGGTATAGACTTCATGGGACCCTTCCCTAATTCATTCGGAAATAAGTACATACTAGTAGCAGTAGATTACATGTCAAAATGGGTAGAAGCTCAAGCCTTACCTACAAATGATGCTAGAATGGTAGTACGATTTTTGAAGAAGATTTTTTCTCGATTTGGAACACCTAGGATAATCATAAGTGATAGGGGCACACATTTTTGCAATACCCAATTTGAAAAAATTTTAAGAAGGTATGGAGTACACCACAGAACAGCCACCCCCTACCACCCACAAACTAGCGGCCAAGTCGAAGTGACAAACAGAGAACTGAAGCGCATCCTAGAAAAAACCATAGAATCAAATAGGAAGGACTGGTCTAGAAAATTAGATGATGCACTATGGGATTACAGAACTGCATTTAAAACACCCATAGGAACATCTCCTTATAATCTCGTTTATGGAAAAAATTGTCATCTACCATTTGAACTCGAGCATAAAGCATTCTGGGCTATAAAATTTCTAAACCTTGATCTTAAAAATGCAGGTGAAAAGAGACTTCTGCAGCTAAATGAGCTAGATGAATGGCGCTACAACGCGTACGAAAATTCACGATTATATAAGGAAGCCGTGAAGCGACGTCACGACAAAAGGCTAAAACAGCCTAAGCAGTTCGAAACAGGTGATCTCGTTCTACTTTACAACTCAAGACTGAAACTATTCCCTGGAAAACTCAAATCAAGGTGGTCAGATCCGTTTACCGTTCTCAAAGTCTTTCCATATGGCACTGTCGAGGTAACACACCCCAACCACGGTACTTTCAAGGTAAATGGCCATAGGCTAAAACATTATAAAATTGGGAATTTTGCAGAAAACAAGGAGGAGCTTAGGCTCCATCTCGTTTCTTCTTGACATCTCTAGGAAGAGTTGAGCTTAGACTCTAAATAAGCGCTTCTCGGGAGGCAACCCAAGCACTAACATAGTAACCTCCTTTTTTTAAAATTTTTTTTTCATGGTTTTATTGCATAAACTAACACTTTTTCTGCAAAAAATATGGACCACATGGCCAGGCACACGGGCGTACCTAAGGCCGTGCGCATACTGAAAAGCAGAGACACGGTCGTGTGGGCAGACCGTGTGCAAACAGAGTACCGTTTCCCCAAAACACGGGCTTCTGATAAAACCACACGGCCGTGCGATATGGCCGTGGCAACCCTGCAACTTCCACACGGGCAAACATAGATCCACACGCCCATGCCACAAACTCGTGGAAGCTACTGTCAATCCAAACACGCCCGTGTACTCTATTACATGCCCGTGCGTTTAACGAAGGACTGATCTCCACGGCCGTGTATACCTTACCACGCCCGTGTGTTTAACGAAGGACTAATCTCCACGGCCGTGCTCAAATGAAACACGGGCATGCTCATCGAACGTGGCACGCCAAAAACCTCCAATTTTCGAAAAGCACGGGCTCAACACGACTCACACGGGCGTGCGATATGCCCGTGTAACCCAAAATGTATATATACAGGGCCATTTCTCCCTTCCCATTTCATCTAAACCCTAAGCTTTTTCCCTCAAAACCTCCCCAAACCTCCAAAAACACCACCCCAGCCCTCCAAACACCACCATACTAGATTTCCACGATCCACACGCCCGTGCAACAGTACCCACGACCGTGTGACACCAAAGTTGGTTCTATTTTCCCCCTTTTCTCATTTATTTTATTTTTACTGCAATTTTTTACATTACATTCTGTTATTATTTTATTTATTTATTAATATTATTGACTTAGGCTATTAGAGAACTAGGAAATAGAGAATAATCTAGAATAGTTTAGAATTTTTAATTTGGTTTGTCATTTAGATTTCATTTCACAGTTTTATGCCATTTAACATCATAATTAGTTGCCACCTAATACACATTGAAAATATGCCACTTAAACACACATAAATATACCATTTTGTGCTTAGTTTAGTATATATATACATTCATTCATAAAAGGAATCCCTATGCAAATTTTAAAAATGATTAGATTCTACTACCAAGGTTAATTCTCATTCATATTAGGAATTATTTTATTTTATTACTCAGCTTCTTTATTTTTAATTATTTGCATTTCTTATTTTTCTTATATTTTAATATCAATTACTGTTTTTTTATAGATCCCGTGTCATCTTCCCGAGCCAGGAAAGTTGCCATCCCCGCCTCTAAGAAACAAAAGGGGCCAGGGAGTTCTTCGACTAGGCCCACTTTTGAGGTGCGCCACCCATTTCTTACTTTTTCACAAGACTTCCAGGAAGAACGCTACCAGCTGCTGCGTGCACGCAATATCACGATGGGCCGATGCATCAACTGGAGGGCCCTCGAACAAGTCCACTTGGTAGATGATGTCCGGGCCCTGCTAGCCACCGACCCATGGGGCCAGTTCTTTCAGATCGTGGAGCCCACGTACCTTGAACTCACTCTCGAGTTCTGTGCTACATTCCACCTTCAGACGGTGATGACACGGTTCGACGATCCTGGGACGGTCCAATTTTGCTTGGGAGGACTTGTTCGACAACTCAGCGTCCCCGAATTCGGTGTGGCACTCGGCCTTTACACCGAGCAGTTTATGGTTGAGGAGAGTTTCCCCACCCTTTCTAGGCGCATCCATATCCGACCCCTTGATTGCTGGAAAGAGATTGCCCTAGGAAGACAACTATACAACCCCACCGTCAGCAAAGCCTCCGCTCTCCCTCCCTCTCTCAGGTATATCCACGCACTCCTAGCTCATACTATTACAGGTCGCCGAGTGAGTACAGGCGTCGTCAACACACACGACGTCTACTTCTTATGGTGCATGGCGAATGGCCACCCCATTGACCTTGCATATTTCATCACACTCGCCATGCAACATCAGACCGAGAGGCACCGCAAGGGAGTCGTATCCATGGGCCCATACATCACTTGACTAGGCCGTCACTTTGGCCTATTTAACACTATAGCCCAGACCTCCTCCTACACCTTACTTGGCCAAATGTCCTCCCCGGGCATCCAGAGCATGCTTTTGATGAGGATGGTCGAGAGATGACTCAGTGGCGACCACTTTCACTTCTGCCTTGTCCAAGAAGGCGAGGATCCAGAGGACATTCCTGATGATGTCCCATCGCCACCACCAGCCGAGGATGCGCCAACTGAGCCACCACGCCCTACACGATCACAGCAGACGACAGCTTCCAGTGTTGACATATCCGAGCGCCTAGACCACTTTGAGCAGTGCCTTGATTACATCGACGCCACCTTAGCACACATATGTCAACACCTTGGCATCGTCCCACCACCACGACACCCACTAGAGGATTAGATCCTCTTTTTGTTATTTTTATTTTATTTTACTTTATTTTTCTTTTTACTTTTGTTTTATTCTATTTTATCTTTTATTTTTCTCTTTCTACCTAATACACACTAATCTTAACCTTTAATATTAGTTCTTTTTTTTTTTCCTTTTTGCAGCTTTTAATTTTCTTATATTTTTCCTTATTTTGAATTTTAGTAAATTTTCTATTTTATTATAATAACGGTTATCTCCTAACGAAATAATCCCTCTTCTTCTTAACCTCCCACGACTAATAAACCCCTTCGCAGTTTCAAAGGAGCTCTACCGCTCAAATCTCTATGAAAAAGGGAACACAGTGCCAAACCTACCAGCTCTTCCACTAATCCATCCAAAGCAGGGAGTTTCATACCCTTCCCTATCTTATGATGCTATGCTTTTATTGTTATTATTATTTTCCTTGTACATTGGGGGCAATGTACATCTTAAGTGTGGGGGGTAACTTACTATTTATACTATCTTTGAAATCCCTGAACTTTTCCTAATAGTAATATCTTCAGTCTCCTATTAGGAATTTATTCCGATTAGTTTATGATTTCTATCGATATATTGAGAATTAAGATATAGGTGCTTGTACTTTGATTATTCAAACTTTAAAACATTAGGGAATCAAGCATGATAAGTTGAAATTTTTGAGAATCCTCAATTTTTACATAAGTTATTTTCCCTAATTTTAAGCATTATCTTGAGATTTGAAATTCGCAGGATTGACATCAAAAGCCGTAATTCTGGTGAGATTTTGAGCCTATTGAGCATACATTTTCTTTGTGCTCACTTTTATTATTGCTTTGAGTGAGTCAATACTGAATTGTTATTCTAGAACTTGCTTCGATTATACATGTCGAGACCACATCATTGATTTGATATACTGAAATGATAAAGGCACCTAGGATTTAACCCACTTACTCTACAGAAAAAGCCTACCTACATAAATCTAACCCCTAGTGAACCCCGTTGAGCCTAACAACCTTATCCTTGACTCACCCTCTAATTATTAACCAATAACCCATTTTTGTTGAATTTCATTCAATTATTTTAACCCCTATTTTTATCAAGATTTGAGTTGAATTTTTCATCTAGCTTTATTCTCTGTTCTAGATTGTAAAGTTTTGTTCAATTTATTGTAAATATTTGAATTGTTCTTAAAAAAAAAAAAGAAAAAAAAGAAAGAAGTACATACAGTGAAATTCGATTATAAATTGTAAATTGTAAATTGTAAATGGTTCGACAAGTTTTTGCATAGTTCTATTTTAAGGCTACCAAGGCAGAAATGATAGTATCACAAGAATTAGCTGAGAAATATGTTCCAGTGATAGAGATTTTTCTAGCTGGATAATTTTTCAGTTCAATCTCGATTCTAACCTTCTTTTTGTAGCCTGTGACAACACCCCTAACCAGGCCCCGTTACAACCATTTAAAGACCTTTTGATCAATGTATCATATCAAACTATAGTGGTGGAGATTTGATTTTCTTGCAGGCCTATGGTAATAACTTTTCAGGTTGACTAAGGAGTGCTTAAATTTTGAACCCTAAACACTTCAAGTGAATAGAGTGAACCTTTAGTGAGGATGTCAACTCCTGTTAATTAAGATGGAGAGATAACTACTTAGAAGGAAGGAAAAGACTTATGTTTTCAATGATAAAATTCTCAACTTAAAATGATTGAGTCTTAAATGTTCTTTAGATTGAATTTTCATTGTATGACTACTTGTGGATTAATTTGAATTATTATTGATAAGGATTGTGAATTAAGAAGAATGGTTTCCTTTAGGGATTGAGATTTTGCTTGAGGACAAGCAAAGGCTTAAGTGTGGGGGTATTTGATAAGCGCTAATTTATACATATTTTTACCTCATGTTTAGCCTATATTTTGGATGAATTACTATCAATTTAGTGAGAATTGGTGCTCTTAATCGTTTTTTTTCATATCTTATACTCAGGAGAGCCTAGAGAAGATAAAAGAACAGAAAACGAGCCCAAAACGGTGAAAATAGGCCAAAATGCACGAATCACACGGGCCAAGCCGTGCCACACGGCCGTGCCACACGGGCGTGCCTCACAAAGATCACACGGACAAAGCCCCGACAAGCACGGCCACTGCACACGGGCGTGCTGAATCACACGGCCTCTGTTGAAACCCACACGGGTGTGGCACACGGGCGTGTTCTAGTCGCGGGAAAGACGGATTTCACTCAAATTGGGATGCTTAGGGGCTAAGAAAGAGTCCCCAAAACTTCTCTATATAAAGACCCCATGAGGCAACATAGAGGGCGTCTTCTTCCATCTTTTACACACCCTCTATATTCTTTTCCTCTCGTCTTTCTGCCACACCACAGGTAGAAGCAAGGGATTACTCGAAGGGAGAAGCCAATCGATTCATCTCAGAAGCCGAAGTTCTGCATCAACATAGAGGATTCTCCTAAATTCCTTCAGGGGTTTTTGGTTTCTTTTATGATTTGTTATTTTATAACTTCTGAGATGTTTTCTTTTATTATTATGAACTAAACCCCTCAAATACTTGAGGGGGATGAAACCTAAGATAGATCTTGTTATTTATTCTTGATTATTATGAGAATTACTTGAATTGTTCTTAATTATGTGTTTTTAATCCTTGATTTAATAGTCCTAGGTATTGATTCAAGAATTGGATGTGCTTAAAGCAGAGGAGCAAAAGTCCCTGTGATAAGAGTAGATCTACCATAATTAAGCGGAGTTGCATGCAACCCTAGACATAGGGCGACATAAATCTGCCGGATTAGGGTCAAACCTAATATGGGGAACCATAGATCGAATTAATGCAACCTAGGGAGTTAATTAATAAAGGAACTTTAATTAACAACTTAGGCCTAGTTGCTCTTCACCTCGATGGAGGGTTTAGCATAGATTAGGGATCTCTACGGATCAAGTCAAGTAAATAACTCGTATAATTCAAGAAAATAATAACAAGTGAAGTCTAGGTGGATTCTCCCTTAAGTATTAATCATATCAATTAGCCTTTCCCTAAAAGTTCTTCCCAATTTATTTTTCCTGCTTTTCTTAAGTTAGTTTTAGAGTTAGTTTTAAATAAACCCTCACTTAATTTTTAGGTTAAATAATAGAAAGAAAGTGAGTAATAGTACTTTCGGTTCCCTTGGGTACGATACTCGATCTTATCACTAGACTATACTACTGTCGACAGGTGCGCTTGCCTTAAAAACGTCGTGATATTAGTCAGTTTAGGTTTGATCAAGTTCTTTATAAATTTTATTACTTCATATCACGCGGATATCACAGGGACTAGGGCCTCCCAACATTTAGACGGAGATAGATGGATATGACGGTTAAGCTTGGAATGGTCCTCCTTTTCCATGAATTGCTCGGTGTAGAGACTGAGGGCTCTGCCGAACTCTGGGACACTGAGATGGCATATGAGACCTCCCAAACAGAACTGGACTGTTCCTAGATCATTGTATCTGTTCATCACGGTCTGAAGATGGAATGTGGAGTAGAACTCTAGAGTGAGTTCCAAGTACGTAGGCTCCACGATCTGGAAAAACTGCCCCCATAGATCGGTCATCAATAGGGCCCGGACCTCGTCTGTTAGGTGTATTTGCTTGAGCGCAGCCCAATCTATGCATCGGCCAGTGGTTACAGGGCGAGCTCAGAGTATCTGAAATCGTTCCTCCTAGGAGGCTTGCGGAAATTGGAGGAATGGATGACGGTTCTTAGCAATGGGTCGCGAGGATGAACCACCAGGTCACTTACGTTTCTTCGAAGGCAGGACGACAGCCTTTTTACCGCGTGATGTTGACATAATGCCTAAAAACAAAATAACATACATTAGTCCTAAAAATTGAAATTAAATTGAATTAAAAACTATAATAAATATTTATATTAAAACGACAATTTGACTAAAACATTTTTGAGATAAAATGGGGACTAACCTAAATAATATAAATTATCCATCTAACATAAAATCAAATTTAAGAAACATGGGTATGTATTTATACTACATGCACGTGAATGGAGATAGGAATAAGTGGCAATAAAATGTGAATCAAAGTGGCATGAAATCACAAAGTTCTCTATAACATTCTAGATTATTCATGCTTATTTAATCACTTCCATGCTTAAAACAATGCTAAGCCAAAATATAATATGATATTAGAATAAAAATAGAATAAATTAGTAAAAATTAGAAAGAAAAATGAGAAAATAGAACAGAATGAGAGAGGTATGAGGCGGAGCACGGTCGTGGGTGAGGCGGCACGGTCGTGGGAGCACTGTAGACACCAGCGGTGATGCTAGAGAGGGTTAGTGTAGGGTTTGGGTGTTGGATTTTAGGGTTTTTGATGAGAAAGATGATGAATAGTGGCCCCTATATATAGATCTTGGGTCACACGGGCAAGGTACACACCCGTGTGGCTTGGGTTTTGCCCGTGTTGTTTGAAATTTGGGGATTTTGGCCAGCTTGGTTTGAATCACATGCTCGTGTGGTGAGGGCGTGTTGTGGCACACGACCAGATTCGCTTCGTACACGGTCGTGTGACCGGTCACACGCCTGTGTTGGATTTGACAGTATTGACCACGGTCTTGGGGCACGGGCATGTCACACGCCCGTGTTAGGGTCACGGCCGTATCACACGGTCGTGTCCTTCTAGTCTCAGCCCGTGTGTCAATTGACAGTATTGGCCACAGTTTGGTGACACGGGCATGTGAAGTTGTCGAAGCCCGTGTGAAAATTGATATGTTGGCCACGACCACATCACACGGCCATGGCGATTTGTCGTAGCCCGTTTTTTTGGAAAAATTTTACCCTGCTTGTACACGGCCTGGTTGCACGACCGTGTCTCTGCTCATAGTGTCCACATGGCCTTGGACATGCCCGTGGGCATGGTCGTGTGGTCCTAAATTTCTGTAATTAAAAGGGTTAGTTGAAGTATTAAAATACTAAAATCAAAAATAAAAGAAAAGTTACTAAGTTAGTGCTCGGGTTGCCTCCCGAGAAGTGGTTATTTAGAGTCTAAGCTCGACTCTACCTGGATGTATCACGAAAGGATTTCGTGGAGCTAAAGCTCCTCCCTGATAACTTTAAAATTCTCACCTCTATAGTGTTTAAGCAGATGGCCGTTTACCTTGAAAGTACCGCAGTTTGGGTGAGTTACCTCAATTGTGTTGTATGGAAAGACATTTTGAATAGTGAATGGACCTGACCACCTTGACTTTAGTTTATCAGGAAATAGTTTTAGTCTTGAGTTGTAGAGTAAAACAAGATTACCCGTTTTGAACTACTTAGGTTGTCTCAATCGTTTGTCATGGCGTCGCTTCATGGCTTCCTTATATAGTCGTGAGCTCTCGTAGGCATTGCAACGCCATTCATCTAGCTCATTTAACTACATTAATCTTTTCTCACCTGCAAGCTTAAAATCAAGGTTTAAAAATTTAATAGCCCAGAATGCTTTATGTTCAAGTTCAAATGGCAGATGACAACTTTTTTCGTAGACTAGTTTATAAGGAGATGTACCTATGGGTGTTTTAAAAGCAGTTCTATAGGCCCATAAAGCATCATCTATCTTTCTTAACCAATCTTTTCTATTTGTTTCTATCGTTTTCTCTAAGATGCGTTTTAATTCCCTATTTGTTACTTCGACTTGACCACTAGTTTGCGGATGATAAAGGGTAGTTGTTCTATGGTGTACTCCATACCTTTTTAAAAAATTTTCAAATTGAGCATTGCAAAAAATGGGTTCCCCTATCACTTATAATCACCCTAGGTGTTCCAAATCGAGAGAAAAGTTTCTTCAAAAAGTGCACTACCATTCTAGCATCATTAGTAGGTAAGGCTTGGTCTTCCACCCATTTTGACATATAATCTACTGCTACTAGTATGTACTTATTCCCAAATAAAGTAGGGAATGGACCCATGAAATCAATACCCCAGACATCAAATATTTCACATGAAAGTATATAATTCTGAGGCATTTCATTATGTTGAGAGATATTACCTGTTCTCTGGCATTTATCACAAGAGGTAACATACCTGTTGGCATCTCTGAAAAGTGTAGACCAGTAAAAACCTAATTCGAGTACCTTATGGGCAGTTATAGCTCCACTGTGGTGTCCTCCTGTGGGTCTTGCATGGCAGTGATCTAAAATTTGGTATGTTTCTGTCTCAGCAACGCATCTTTGAATAATCTGATCTGTACAAATATAAAAAAGAAAAGGATCTTCCCAAAAGTAGTTTTTCACATCAGCGAAGAACTGCTTCTTTTGCTGATGATTTAACCCTTTTGGGGTTATGTTAGCTGCTAAATAATTTGCAAAATTGGCAAACCAAGGAACTGCTTCATCTGCTATGGCTAGGAGTTGCTCTTCAAGAAACAAGTCGTTTAATTTATCGAGGTACTTGGGGTGTGGATTTTCTAATCTCGAAAGATGATCTGCTGCCAAATTTTTAGCTCCTTTCTTATCCTTTATTTCTAAGTCAAATTCCTGTAATAATAGAATCCATCTTATCAATCGAGGTTTTGCATCAGTTTTAGTTAAAAGGTAACGAAGAGTAGAGTGGTCAGTATAAACAATGACTTTCAATAATATTAAATAAGATCTAAATTTATCAAATGCAAAGATAACGGTTGGCAATTCGTTTTCTGTGGTAGTGTAATTTTCTTGAGCGGCTGTCAAAGTTCTGCTAGCGTAATAAATCGGTTGAAAGTGCTTGTCTCTTTGTTGACCTAAAACTGCACCTACTGCAAAATCACTCGCATCGCACATTAGTTCAAAAGGCAGATTCCAATCTGGTGAAATCATAATTGGGGCATTGACTAACTTTTCTTTGAGAGTGTTAAAAGATTCTAAGCATTCCTGGTCAAAGTTGAAAAGCACGTCTTTTTCTAGTAATTTCGTTAAAGACTTAGCTATTTTAGAAAAATCCTTAATAAATCTGCGATAAAAACCGGCATGTCCTAAAAAGCTTCTTATAGTGTTAACTGAATTAAGGGGAGGTAATTTTTCAATGGTTTTAATTTTTGCTTTATCTACTTCTATCCTTTTACTAGAAATTTTATGTCCTAATACAATACCTTCTTGAACCATAAAGTGGCATTTTTCCAAATTTAATACTAGATGTGTCTCTTCACATCTTATAAGAACACGTTTTAAATTATTAAGACAAAGTTGAAAAGAATTTCCGAAGACTGAAAAATCATCCATAAATACCTCAATAATGTCTTCCACGAATTCGTTAAAGATAGTTAGCATGCATCGCTGAAAAGTAGCAGGAGCGTTACATAATCCAAAAGGCATTCTACGATAAGCAAACGTACTGTATAGACATGTTAATGTCATTTTCTCCTGATCTTCTGGAGCTATCGGGATTTGGAAGTAACCAGAGAGGCCATCTAGGAAACAATAATACATGTAACCTGATAATCTTTCCAACATCTGATCAATAAAAGGTAAGGGAAAATGATCTTTTCGAGTTACATCATTCAGCTTCCTATAATCAATGCAAACTCTCCATCCAATGACTGTTCTTGTAGGTATTAACTCATTTTTTTCATTAGACACCACGATTATGCCTCCCTTTTTAGGAACAACCTGCACAGGACTTACCCAATAACTGTCAGAAATAGGATAAATAATACCTACATCTAGAAGTTTAATTACCTCGGCTTTTATGACTTCCTTCATGTTGGGATTCAACCGTCTCTGAGCTTGCACTGATGGTTTATATTCATCTTCCATTAAAATTTTGTGGGTGCAAAAAGAAGGATTAATTCCGTTGATATCTGAAATTTTCCAAGCTATAGCTTTTTTGTGCTCTCTTAACACTTGAAGTAGTTCCTCTTTTTCTTCATTGCTTAAATCTGATGAGATAATCACAGGTAATGTCGAATCATCTCCTAAAAATGCATACTCTAAATGATCTGGTAGTTGCTTTAGCTCTAATTTAGGGGGTTCATCAATTGAAGGTTTCTGTCTCAATTCATCATTCATCTTTATATTTTCATATCTTATGTGTCTTGTGATAAAGTCATTAGAATCTAACTCCTTCATTACTTCTTTAACTTTAGAGGTGGCTTCATCTTCCCCCCACCTTGAACTAGACATAGTTCCAACGTGTCTGTAAGAGAAATTTTCTGAAAATTGTCTTGAACAAAATAATCAATAACATCAATAAAATAACAAGAATCATCTTGTTCTTTAGAAAATTTCATAGCATCATAAATTTTAAAAATGACTTCTTCCTCACCAACTCTAAGTACTAATTTACCATCCCCTACATCAATAACAGCTCTAGCAGTAGCTAAGAATGGGCGTCCCAAAATTAAAGGCACCTCAATATCCTCATCCATGTCAAGCACAACAAAATCAATAGGGAATATAAATTTATCTACTTTTACTAACACATCTTCAATAATTCCCTTAGGATATTTAACAGATCTATCAGCTAATTGAATACTTATCCTAGTGGGTTTTGGTTCCCCAAGACCTAGTTGCTTGAACATTTTGTAGGGCATCAGATTAATGCTAGCACCTAAATCAGCTAATGCTTTATCAATAATTAAACTACCAATTAAACAAGGAATAGTAAAACTCCCTGGATCTTTCAGTTTTGTCGGTAGTTTATTTTAGAGAATAGCTGAGCATTCCTTGTTGAGTTCCACTGTGGCTAATTCGTCCAACTTCCTTTTATTTGTTAGAAGTTCTTTAAGAAACTTCGCATACTTCGACATCTGCGAAATTGCTTCAACAAAAGGTAAGTTAATATGTAATTGTTTAAAAAGTTCAAGAAATTTACTGAATTGAGCATCTGCGCGGTCTTTCTTCAACTTTGCTGGATATGAAATAGGCGTTTTGTATTCCTTGAGTGTTGGTGGAGTGTTTTCCTTGGGTTTCTCTTCCTCTACCTTGTCTTCTGGTGATTCTGGAATAGGCTTCCTTTCTGGTTCGGCCAGTACTTTCCCATCTCTTAGAGTTATTGCCTTGACATGTTCTCTGGGATTTGGCTTAGTGTTACTGAATAGTCCACCTTGTGGTCTTTCTGATATCAACTTTGCAAGTTGACCAATTTGGTTCTCAAGCCCTTGAATTGATGCTTGCTGGTTTTTCAGTGTCGTCTCAGTGTTTTGGAAACGGGTTTTTAACATGGCCATAAATTTGGTGAACATCTCTTTAGGATTTGGCTTTTTCTCTTATTGTGGTAGTGGCTGCTAAAATCCCGGAGGGGGCTATTGTCTTTGATTTCCTTGTCCTCCCCATGAAAAATTGGGGTGATTTCTCCAACCTGCATTATAAGTGTTACTATAAGGGTTGTTTTGAGGTCTAGAATTGTTACCCATATAGTTGACTTGCTTAATTTCTATGTTATGTCCATAAGATGAGTAGTCTAGATTGAACATATTTCCTGGAGTTGCATCGCACTGCATCACTGGTTGTGCCTGTGTAGAACCAACAAAATTATCAAACTTTTTATTTAAAAGTTCTACCTGATTAGTGAGCATAGTGACAGCATCAATATTAAAAACTCCTGCAGCTTTTGTCGGCTTTGTCCTCATGACTTGCCACTGATAGTTATTCAATGACATCTCTTCAATAAACTCATGCGCTGCTTCGGGTGTTTTGTTGTTGATTGTTCCTCCAACGGCTGCATCAATCATTTGTCTTGTTGATGGGTTCAAACAGTTGTGAAAGGTTTGAACTTGTAGCCACAAAGGTAACCCATGGTGTGAGCACCTTCTCAAAAGATCTTTGTATCTCTCCCAGGCATCGTAAAGTATTTCTAAATCCATCTGCATAAAAGAAGAGATATCGTTTCGTAATTTAGCTGTTTTAGCTGGAGGAAAATATTTAAGCAATAATTTTTCTGTCATCTGTTCCCATGTAGTGATTGATCCACGTGGTAAAGAATTTAACAACTGTTTAGCCTTGTTTCTCAAAGAAAAAAGAAATAAGTTGAGGCGAATGGCATCATCAGAAATGCTATTAATTTTAAAAGTATCACAAAGTTCCAAAAAGTTGGCTATGTGTGAATTAGGATCTTCATCCTGTGAACCATCAAACTGCACAAATTGTTGTATCATCTGAATAGTGTTAGGCTTTAATTCAAAATTATTAGCAGCAATAGTAGGTCTAATAAGAATATATTGAGGACCAGCCAAACTAGGTTTAGCATAATCATACATAGTACGAGGAGCATCATCTTGGTCCACTGGTTACGCAGCTATCGCGGGAGGTGGTAGATTATCTTGATTTACTTCCATCTCTTCAGTAGGTTCAGGTTCTTGTTCTTGGTCTTGTTCTGGATAATGAAGGCTTCGTCTGATCTCTCTACGAGTTCTACGAACTGTTGCTTCTAAATCTTCGTCAAAAAGTAATGGCCCTGCTGGGTTGTTTCTAAACATAAACTAGAAATACCTAGAAGGAAAAAGCAAAGAAAATTAAAATAAATAAATAAATAAAAACAAATAAAAAGAAAAGTTGAAAATAAATAAATATAGTAGTGGCTAAAGTAATAGAAATCGAGTTTTCGTAATATTTTAGTTCCCCGACAACGGTGCCAAAAACTTGATATGCGTGATATGAAGTAATAAAATTTAAAATAATGATCGAACCAAAAACTAACTATTATCACGATTTTGAGGCAAGCGCACCTATCGAACAGTAGTATAACTTAGTGGCAAGACCGAGTTATCGTACCCAAAGGAACCAAAAGTACTAGTACTAACTTCCTTTCTATTATCAAGCGCACCTATCGAACAGTAGTATAACTTAGTGGCAAGACCGAGTTATCGTACCCAAGGGAACCAAAAGTACTAGTACTAACTTCCTTTCTATTATCTAGCCTAAAAATAAAAAGGGTTTTTATGAAGACTTAAACTAATTCTAAAATTAAACTAAGAATGCACAAAAAGTAAAGTGGGAAAAGCTCATTGGGAAAGACTGATTGATTGGGCAATACTCAAGGGAGAATCCACCTAGACTTCACTTGTTATCAATTTCTTGAGCTAGATGATTTACTCACTTGACTTGATCCGTAGATATCCCTAACTTATGTTAATACCTCCGTCGAGGATAAGAACAACTAATCCTAGGTTGATTAACTGAAATCTCTTTCTAGTTAAAACCCCTAGTCTTGCATTAACTGGATCTATGGATCCCTTTATTAGGTTTGACCCTAATCCAGCAGATTTATGTCGCTCTATGTCTAGGGTTGCATGCAACTCCGCTTAATTATGCTAGATCTACTTTTAAACAGGGACTTTTGCTCCTGTGCATAAGCACATCAGTTTCTTGAATTAATACCTAGGATTATTAAAACAAGAATTAAGAACACATAATTAAGAACAATTCAAGTATTTATCATATAACTCAAGATAAAATAATAACAAGATTTGTCTTAGGTTTCATCCCCCTCAAGTATTTGGGGGATTTAGTTCATATTTAATAAAGAAAACATCTCAGAAGAAATAAGATAACATAACATAAAGAACCCAATAACCCCTGAAGGAATTTAGGGAGATCATCTGTCTTGATGTAGAATTCAGCTTCTGGGATGAATCAATCGGCTTCCCTTGGAGTAATCCCTTGCTTCCACTCACTGTGTTGGTAGAAATAAGGTGCTCCTTTGTGGGAGAAAGAGTACACCTTTAGAGTTGCCTCCTAGGGTCTTTATATAGAGCTTTGGGATGCCTTTCTTAGCCTCTAAGTATCCAAATTCAAGTGAAATTGCACTTCCTCATGATAGGGACACGCCCGTGTGCCACGCCCGTGTGCCACACTCGTGTGGATCGACAAGAGGCTGTGTGAGAGACTGTTGATAATGGCACAGCCATGTGGTTAGGCCGTGCTTGTCGGGGCTGGGCCGTGTTGGACCTTATGTGGCACGGCCGTATGGTGAATCCTTGGGCCGTGTCGTTTTCACACTTTAGTCTATTTTGTTCATTTTTGGCCCATTTTTCATTCTTTTCTCTTCCCTTTGCTCTCTTGAGTATAAAACATGAAATAGAAGGATTAAGAGCACCAATTTCCACAAATTCAATGATAATTCATCCAGAAATTAAGCTAAGCATGGGGTAAATATATGTATAATTTATCATTTATCACTACTGTTCTTTCCCAACTTAGGGTCAAACATCGATTGACTTGTCCTCACACCTCTGAGCAGGATGGCATTGTTGAAAGGAAACATAGGCATGTGGTTGAGACGGCTCTTGCATTACTCACCCAAGCTTCTTTGCCAATGCATCTTTGGAGTCATGCCTTTTTACATGCTGTCTACTTGATCAACAGGCTTCCTACATCTGTTCTTAAGGGCCAATCTCCTCATGAACGTCTATATCGTACTTCACCTGACTATATGTTGCTCAAGGTCTTTTGTTGTTGATGTTTTCCATATCTTTGACCTTACAATAACCATAAACTTTAGTATTGATCTCGGGCATGTACTTATCTTGGCTTTAGTCCTCACCATAAAGGCTATAAATGCCTAGATCATAGTGGTCAGATTTTTATTTCAAGGCATGTAGTTTTGATGAATCATTTTATCCGTTTGCCAAGATAGAGGCTCCGTCTGTGACACTTGACCAGCGTATGCTCCATCAACAGTCAAGGGTTCCTTTGGTACAAAAAATCCTGTATCGTTCTGATACAGCTGGTGTCTCAACTACTCGATCTGGTCCTGTTACTCCATTGTCTGAAGCTGCTGGTGTATTGCCTGGACCAGACTCTGTTGGTCAACCTAGGTGTATTCCTGATCCTTCTTCTGTTGGTCAATCTAGTGGCTCACTTGAGGTATCACATGAGGAGCTCAATTCTAATTCTAGTTGTTCTTGTGGTCCTGCGGATTAGTTTGGGGTTGTGTCATATGTCTCAGCTGTATCTGGTCAATTTAACATACATCCCATGCAAACACGATCGAAGTATGGTGTTTTTCAACCAAAAGTTTATGCTACTACACTAGACATTCAGGAGCCAGTAACAATTGAAGAGGCGTTTTTGAATCTTAAATTAACTAAAGCCACACAGTAGGAGTATGATGCTCTCATGCATAATCATATATGGGAACTTGTGTCTTTGCCACCTAACAAAAGAGTTGTAGGCTGCAAATAGGTGTTCAAAGTTTAGAGACATGTAGACGGTCCTGTTGCTTGTTATAAAGGTTGATTGGTTGTCAAAGGGTATCTCCAAGAAGCTGGGATTGTTTTCTATGAGACTTTTAATCTAGTTGTTAAGCCTACAACAATCCGAGTGGTGCTTTCTCTTACAGTTAAGTTCGGATGGACTTTGAGGCAGGTTGACATAAATAATGCTTTTCTTAATAGAGACCTGAATGAGGAAATCTATATGCTTCAACCTCCAGGTTTTGAACAACATAAAGGTGGTAAACCATTGGTGTGCAAACTTAAGAAGGTGTTGTATGGTCTTAAACAGGCCCATCGGGTATGGTTTCACAAGTTAAGGGACTACCTTCTTGCCTCTGGGTTCAAGTTGTCTAAAGCGGATGCTTCACTGCTTGTTAAACAAACTGGGGATATTTTGCTATATGTGCTGGTCTATGTTGACGACATTATCGTCACAGGCAACCATTAGTCAACTATTGATGTTTTTGTCAAATCCTTAGATTCAAGGTTTTCACTTAAGGACCTATGAAAGTTGAATTATTTTTTGGGCATAGAAGTTACACCAGCTTCGAGGCTCTTTCTTAGTCAACAGAAATATATTCAATATTTGTTGCAGTGTAGTCACACGGAACAATCTAAAGGTACTCTTACTTTCATGCTCTCCTCTTGTCTGCTGTATGCTCATACAAGGAGCCCTATTACAAATGAGTCCAAATACAAGAGTATCCTAGGGGCTCTTCAGTACATTGTGATCACTAGGCCTGATATTGCCTTTGCCATTAATAAGGTCTGCCAATTCATGCACAAGCCCCTTGACTATCATTTCAAAGCAGTTAAGAGAATATTAAGATACCTATAGGTAACAATTGATTATGGTATTCAATTTACTGATAGTTCTCGTCTCTCTCTTGTTGGTTATTCTGATGCAAGTTGGGAAAATTATCCAGATACAGACGATCAACGTTGGGATTTTGTATTTTTCTAGGTGGAAATCCGGTTTCGTGGGGATCAAAGAAACAACACGTTGTCTCTCGATCTTTAATAGAAGTTGAGTATCGGAGTCTTGCTCATGCTACAGCAGAAGTTACATGGCTAGAGTCTTTGTTGGGTGAACTTCATGTTTTACTTGCTAGGAACCCAACCCTTTGGTGTGATAACTCAAGTACAGTAGCGGTGTAAGCTAATCCCATTCTTCATTCCAAATTCAAGCATGTAGAGCTTGATCTTTTTTTGTCCGTGAAAAGGTCGCCATTGGAGAATTAGTGGTTGCTCATGTTCCAGCTCAAGATTAGGTGGCTGATGGGCTTACAAAACCACTGCCAGCAGGCAGTTTTCCAAAATTCAGAACTCAGCTTAAGGTTGCTAGCAAAATTGAGGTCTTACAAAGCAGGAGGTAACAAGGCAGATTGGTTGGGTGAATATTGAGGAAATAAATAGTTGTTGAGTTGTTAGTAGCAGTTAGTTGCTAGAGTAGTTTCTGTTAAACAGTTGTTGAAGTAGTTCATGCAGTTCATGCAGTTCCTACACTGTATAAATAGAGTACGCTCAGTCTCTAAAAATAGATTTGTTAATTGGAAATGAAATATATTTTCTTTCTTCCTTCTCTTATTGTGTTTCTCTTCATAAGCTAATGGATAAGAATGACGGTTAGTTTGAAGTCGGCTAACTATGCTATGTACATGTAAGTAATATATGTGTGTGCATGTGAAGTACCAGCCAAGTGTAAAATACTAGCAGCAGCTAGTACTTGTGAGAGAGAAAATATTGGTATTATTGTGTAATAATTGTGTTAGTAATGAAGTTATTTGGATTATATGTTTACCAGGCTTCCAACAAAAAAACTGTCATTTTTATGGATGTTGGGCATTTTTATGGCTACAATCTTGGAATATGGTAATGGCGTAACTTTTGTTTTATGGCTGAGCTACTTTTGTTTGGTATTCTTCCAACCATCTATTGGTGATTCTCTCTTATTTTTCTTCCGTTTCATTGCTTTCTTACCATTTTCAATATTTCAGACCTAAGGTCATTAGTGGCATCAAAAGGTTAGAATTCCTAGCTAGATTAGACAGAGTGACTACTCTTGTTTATAAAAAGAAGTAGTGGTTGGAAAATTCTAAAAAGAGCCTCTAAAATCTAATGTGGGCTTCATTAGAAATATAGTCACCGTTAGATAAAAAAATTAAAATCTAAACCATTGAATTTCTTTAAAAAAGAAAAACCCAGATATTTTGGTATCAAGTGAAATAGTTCAAAAAAAAAAAGTAAATACTTAAAATATAAAAAAAAGTTTCAAAAAAAATTAAGTAATTAGTGAATAATAGAAGAATTACTTAATATGAAAAATGGTTCTAAGAAATTACTTAAATCAAGGAATAATTACTTAATACATGAAATGTTGGTGAATACATGAAAAGATTTTTAAAAAATTAAGTAATTCGTAAATCATAAACGAATCACTTAATACATGAATCGTTACTTAAAACATGAAAAAGGTTTCTAAGAAATTAAATAATTCTTAAATCATGTAAAATTACTTAAAACATAAACGATTATGTAAAACATGAAGTGGTTTCTAAGAAATTAAGCTATTCCTAAATCATGAAAGAATTACTTAATCCATTAAATGTTCCTTAAAATATGAAAAGGTTTCCAAGAAATTAAGTAATCCATAAAATTAGAAAGTATTACTTAAATATATATAATGTTACTTAAAGTATGAAGATATTTTTAAGAAATTAAGTAATTCGTATTTTTTATGAAATTAAGTAATTCTGAAATCATGGAAGAATTGTTTAATACATGAAACATTACTTGAATCATGAAATGGTGTCTAAAGAATTAAGTAATTCATAAATCATGGAAGAATTACTTAATATATGAAACAACTTGCATCATGAAATAGTTTCTAAGAAATTAAATAATTTCTAAATTACAAAAGAAAAACTTAATACATGAAATATTATTGGAAACATGAAAGAATATTCTTTATGCTCATTATCTTGCTTGTTGCATGGGAAAATTACTTATATTTGATGTATTATGTTAGCAAGTTTTAATTCTTTATAAATTGATAAGACTTGCATAGGTGATATACTAAACTGAGAGCACTTATTCTTGTTCACTGAAGAATTTTGTTTTAAGTATGTTGAGTGAAAAATCAAGTGTATTACTTTGTTGAAGTCCTAAGTTCTCGGCAAAGACTTCGAGGAAGCTTGATAGGCTCAAGCTTGATATGATACATCGGCACGAAGCCTGCTAGGCTCAAGGCCCGAAAATATATACCAGCACGAAGCCTGATAGGCTCAAGGCCTAATACAATACACTGGTACGAAACCTGCTAGAATCAAGGCCTGATATGATACCGCTAGTACAACTCAATTGTATTATTTATTTCCGCCAATCAACATTCAATATTACAACACCATAACTCGACACATTAGCTTTTCCTCGATTTAGATTCGTTTGATTCGTCTCTTGGTCAAAATAATAATTTTCATTCAATTAAATCATTCAAATAACTCAATATAATTAATAAAATTTATAATCCTTATCAATGAGAAATTTATAAAATTATCCCTAATGTTTTACCTTTTATGCAATTTAGTCCTTAAACCCAAAATATGCAAATTTATCATTTTTAACTATAATTCATATTAGCCGACTTTTATAGGATTCCTAAACGGCCTATATTCATGAAAATTTCACATTAAATCCAATGAATTTTACACTTTTAATAAATTAATCCTTAAACATCAAAATCATCAAAAACCAATTAACAAAATTCTTATATTTAATTACAAACTTTAATAATTTATCAATTAAAATAAAAAAGCCTCAAAATAATTCATGGAAAATTCCTAAACCTTTAACAGTTGTACAAATTGACTCCAAGCTAACTAGATTAAGCTAATACAAACTCAAAAATATAAAAATCACTAAAAATGAGCTCGAAAACATATCATACATGAGATTTTAACTTGGCCGAAAGGTTTGGTTTTTATTTCATGGAGGAATCGGCTGCTAATTCCTTTTGGGGAAGATGACATTGTTATCATCTTTTGTTTAAACTTAATTTATTATTTAATTATCATTTTGTCCTTATGTTATTAACTTATAAAATGACAAAAACATGTCCATAATCGTGTATCAGTGTATTTGATATAATTATCCACTAAGCTCTTTAATTTAATATTTTATATCCTTTTGACCTCTTTAACATATAAAAGTAAATTTTTACATCTTTTATAATTTAGCCCTTTTCATTTAATTAACTATTTAAACATTAAAATTTCTTAACCAAATTTTAATATAACCTTAATAATACTCCGTAAATATTTAATAAAATATTTATGGGCTCGGTTTATAGAAACAATGTCCCAAAATCTTATTTCGCATAACCACTTAACTTTAAGGATTTATCACTTGAACCTAATTATTCATTCAAATAACATAAATAATAAAAATTTATTATACTATATTTGACTCGTAAATATTCAAAATAATATTTATGGACCCACTCGTCAATTTTTTTATGCCGAAACCACTATTTTCGACACCAATGAAAAAAAGGTATGTTACAAATATTAAACATATTTTCTCAAAATTTTATCAGGGGTAAAATTATCATGATTTTACTAGGGTAAAATTGGGATGAGAAATTTATTTAATATAAATATATTGAATTTTATTTTATGAAATATAAAAACAGAATCAGGTTGGATCAAATTTTGGAAAAAGTTCAAGAAATACTTGTAATTGGACTCATTGTGAGAGAGGCCCAAAATCTTCTCATGGAATATGAAGGGGCAACAACCCTAGTAGGAATACTAGGGGATGTCGTTCACCCTACTCCTACTCTAATTAGGAAGCTTTTCTAGTTGAAATAAACTTCTACAACTCGACAAAGGTTCGTCTTTCTCTTCCTATAAATAGATGACGCCTACAGAGTTATTTACACAACTTTGAGAGATTGTTACTCTACTAAAAAATAGAGACAATTTATTCTTAATTATTAAATATATTTTCTAGAATAACAATTCTATCGATTTCTATTAAAGAAGAGAGAATTTTCATTTTCACCCCAAAAAGAAAAGAAAACTTTTTCTATTTTTGTGTTTTGATTCAATTGGTTTGATCCCACACTCAAAGCAGTTCGTGGTATAAGAATAGCAAAAAAGATTGTAACAGCTCGAACTTGGGCTTAGTCGGAATAGTGGTTTCGGAATCACTAATCTGAGGTAGGAGAAATTGTGTAATATTATTTTATGTGTTATAGCATAATTACATGAGTGCATAAAAATTTTGGTGAATTAATTTTAACGATTGATAGCTCAATTGCGAAAAAGGACTAAATCGCATAAAGGGAAAAAGTTGTGATTTACTAGTAAATTGTGTTAAATAGATAGAGAGCTATAATTGGGGGTCTTTATTGAGCAATTACACCCATTTTATAGGGGTGGCCGGCCATAGGGACAAAAGAAATAGAAAAGTCAAATTTTTAGGTGATGTCAGATGACCTTTAGGCATTAAAATAAAACCAAAAAAAAAAAGAAAATAGCTTCGTTTTCCCTTCTCCATCTCCATACCACTGAAATTATCAGCCAAGATGAGGGTTTTAAAGCTTAAAAAATTTTAGCAACTTACAACCCTTACAAGTAAGTCAATTTGATGGTCTTTCTTGATGATTTTCACATTTTTTGAACCCTTGTAACATAAGCTAGCTATTGAGGGGACTATTTTGTAAAATAATGGAAAGTATAGGGTTTTACCATGAGAGTGTTTATGTTGTTTTCTGGACTTTTATGGAAGAAAATGAATCTTAGTTGTCAAATAAACAACTTTTGTGAAGTGGTGTTCATAGAAAGCACCTAAAATGGACCTAGTTATAAAGTTGGTAAATTGTGTAGTAAATGCATGAAATAATGGAAATTGTGGGCTGCCATAAGAGTGAAAAGAATTTGGTTAGGCTTGGTTAATAAGGAAATTCAATAAAAATCAATTTTTGAGCTTAGGGGTAAAATAGTCATTTTGTGAAAGTCTAGGGGCAAAATGGTCATTTTGCCAAATTATGAATTTTGGATTGTCTTAATTAATGTGGTGATTAAATTAATGAATTTTTATTCTTTTTAGATTAAGAAATACTAAATCTGAACCTAGACCGGGGGAAAGCCAAGCTAGTGGATTAAACCAAATTATTCGTCTACATTTTGTATACCAAGTTATATGTAAATAATACAACTTTTTGATATTATGCATAAATTATTGATTTGGCGTAAAATGATAAATTGTGATTATGATTAATGCATGATGAGAAATTATGTGATAGAACCTGGTTGAACCATAAGAATAGACTGGATATTCATGCCATGATACTAGGGATGATACGAGAGCTAGTGTAAAACCATGTCTAGGACATGACATTGGCCTCATTATGTGTCAGTGTAAGACCATGTCT
Organism: Gossypium stocksii; assembly: GCA_020496765.1. Lineage (NCBI taxonomy): Eukaryota > Viridiplantae > Streptophyta > Magnoliopsida > Malvales > Malvaceae > Gossypium > Gossypium stocksii. The sequence continues at coordinate 16,272,231 of CM035621.1, forward strand.
GGGACATGACATCGACACTGATATGTGTGAGCCAATGTAAGAGCATGTCTGGGACACGACATCGACGTTGATATGAGTGCTAGTTTAAGACCATGTCTGGGACATGGCGTTGAACTCGACATGGAAGCTAGTGTAAAACCATGTCTGGGACATGGCATCGGCTTGGATATGTGTCAGTGTAACACCATGTCTAGGACATGGCATCGACACGGATAGAGGAGAGCCAGTGTAAGACCATGTTTGGGACATGGCATCGGCTTGGATATGTGTCAGTGTAAGACCATGTCTAGGACATGGCATCTGCACGGATAGAGAAGATCCAGTGTAAGACCATGTCTGGGACATGGCATCGGCGTCGATATATAAGAGCCAATGTAAGACCATGTCTGGGACATGGCATCGGCCTCAATATATGAGAGTCAGTGTAAGACCATGTCTGGGACATGGCATCGACTTGACATGTGAGCCAATGTAAGACCATGTCTGGGACATGGCATAGGCATGATACCCTATGTGGGAGGCTTATTGAATATCCTTTCGTATTCTAAATGGTTCAATGGGAAATTTAAAGTTTATGTCAAGAATAAAAATTATTATGATGATGTTGTGAGTGGTACAGGTACCTACATGAAATGTATGCTATGTGAGCTCAAAATTATATTGTGTGATTAGTAAGAGATGAAAAAGAGTAAGTTGTACTTGTAGCCATTTTTATAGCATGTGTAAATTATGATGTCCTATGAGTATGTTAAAGCATGATAAATTGTTTTCATTTATTTACTTGCAACTTAATAAGTTTTGTGCTTACTCTCTTTCCATTCCATTTTCTTATAGTGCCGCTTAACTAGCTCATGGATCATATGACATCGGAGACTTCGTTCACACTATCAACTAAAGCATTCGGTATAGTTAGCTTCTAGTATTTTGAGACATGGCATGTATAGGGACTTAGTCTATTGTGTTATGTCATTAAGAAATTGGCCAAGTGTGTTGGCTTGATATGAATTACCTCATTTTGTATAAAGCCATGAATGGTGGCTAACATTTGTTTTTGATATATGCAAATGATGTTTTTATAAATGTGTAAAGTAGTATGGATGAACAAATGCACTAGGGTAGTAGTACTAATGTATGGTTGGTTTGGTCTTGTGAAGATATGTGGATGTCCAATTATGGTTATTAGTTGAGTATTGGTGCCTTGTTATGTTTGGCATGTTTGTGATCTTGTTTTAGGGTGGCAAAAAGCTTGGTAGATAGCCTTATTTTTGTCCACATGGGTAGACACACCGGCGTGTGTCTAGGCCATGTGTCACACACGGCCCGCCCCATGGGCGTGTGGTTAGGTCGTGTGTCCCCTGCACCATAGGTTGGCAAAATTAAATGCCTAGTAGTGACCCTACGGGCTGAGACACGGCCGTGTGTCTTAATCGTGTGAAAGACATGGCCTAGCTAGCATACGGGCGTATGCCACGGCAGTGTGACCCTTAAGAGTTGCTAGCATCAGAAATAGAATACCAAGGTTTTTGCACAAGGGCTGCGACACAGGCGTGTCATAACCGTGTAAGGAACACGAGCTGAGCACACGGGCGTATGCCTTGGTCGTGTGCACCCAAGTTGTTCATAGTGTACAGGTTAGGGAGTTACACGGGTGGAAGACACGGGCGTGTCATGGCCGTGTGAGGGATACGGGCCATGAACACGGGCGTGTGTCAGGCCGTGTGAAAACCCTTGTAAGTTTGATACTAGAAAATAAATACACACGGACGAGGGGTACAGGCGTGTCCCTATGTGCTTGGGCTGTGTGAACCATACGGGCCTTCAGCACGGCCATGTTCTAAGGCTACACGGGCATGTTGCCCATTCACACGGGCGTATGCCCTATTTTGAGTAGCTTTTATTGAAATTTACCTAAGTACCCGAAATGGTTCCGGATTGTTTCTAAATCATGCTTTGGGCCTCATAGTTCCACATTAAGGGTTGTAAGACATAGTTTGAAAAGTTTTGAACTTGAACGAAGTTTACGAATTAGAAATGTGTGTTTGCATGTGTTTTAGTATGGTAATACCTCATACCCTGTCCCTACATCAGATATGGGTAAGGGGTGTTACAAAGGTCATTTGGTTGAAAGTCAAAAAAATCAAGGATCTGTTTATCCAAAAATATATGTATGATTTTGTTTTAAGGTTTATTGTTATAAATATCACAAGCTAGGTTGATTTTCAAAATTTTAATTTTTTGCTGTGTAAGAAAATTATTTTCAAACCGGATTTTTTTCCAACAACTACATCAACTCTTCCCTGAAGGCTTTAAGTTATTCTTTTACAAAAATGTTGTTGTTGCCTTGGGAATGCTAGGATGCTGCCAGAAGGTTAGTATTATTCATATAAAGGCCATTCAAATTATTATGTCCCCATTCTCCGCGAAATGTAGACTAAGCTTCATCTTCCTAACGACCCAGGTTTTCTCGCCTAGGACCTCCCAAACAACTCTTAGCTTTGCAATATGTTGCTTATTCTAGGTGTTCCTTTGATTAAAGATGTGTTACTGCTCTTCCTGTTCTTTACAACAATGCTTCTACTAGGAGAACTACTCTTCCAAAATGTCGCAGCTTCTCTTAAGTTTCAAAGTCATGGGGTTGGGGGCCTAAGGCTTGTTGATGAGAGCCTTAATCCAGTGGGATGGGGGTTATAGTTGGTGAAAGTGGTGCAGTTATAAGGTAGGTTACAACCTCCTACAAACAACTAGCTATTTGGTCAAAAAGCCTAAAGGTGGAAACACCTTGTGGTTGTTGATACTTCGCAGTAACTGGTGGGATGAGAGTAATCTAGTGAGTGATGTTTGTTAGTGCAGTAAGAACAACTAGGCTGGAAATGTGGGGATCCTTTAAGGCTTTTATAAGTTGTTCTAAATTGGAGAGAAGAGAAGTTACGTACTACAAAAGGGTTCTTGCAGGGTTAGAAGGAGAAAGAGTTTGGGTAAAGTTCAAGTCAATGGGAGTTCCTAAGGCAGGTGAAATGGGGGTGATGAGTGGAGCAAAGAAGTTGGTTTCGTTGGCAATGTAACACCCAAACCCCGACCTAGACGTCCAGACCGAGTCCAGCGAGTTACAATAATCATACTAACACTTCATAAATTCATAGGATCGTCAAATTTAAATATATAACTCCAGACAACCAACATAATGATCCTAGCACCTAACATCACAAGTTCATAACACCATATAACATAGTCTCAAGTTTTAAACTTAATATGATAGTAAAAGTTAAACCGAGTTACCGCAACGTCGACCCCATTTAGTTCGGTGGATCACCTGAGAGTCAAAACATAACATAATGAGTTGTGAACACAGTGTGTAACCAAAAACTAAATTATTCAGCTTTTATACGATCATGAAGTGATCTTATTCAGAATTTAGTTCAGTTAGAAATAATCATAGTTCTAATTCAAAGCAGATTAGTTATACTTAGATAACTTTCATGAACATAAGTAGTTTTGTCAACATGCATAACCATATGGCAAATAAGATTCAGAACAGAGATTCCTAATTCTAATCCACTACACACCATCTCCGACCAACCCAACAGACCAATAAGGACATTTGATCGTGATTGTGATGAAGTAATAATAATGATCGTACCTAGAAACTAACTATTATCACGATAAAAGGCAAGCGCACCTATCGAATAGTAGTATAGTTAGTGGCAAGACCGGAATGTCAAATCCAAGGAACTAAAAGTACTAGTAATAACTTTCTTTCTATTATCTAGCCTATAAATAAAAGGGAGTTTTTTGTAAACTAAAAAAATTCTAACTAAACTAAAGACGAGGCAAAGAACAAGTTGGGGAAATACTTTGGGAAAACTGATCGATAAAAGCAATACCTAAGGAAGAATCCACTTAGGCTTCACTTGTTATTTAACTCTGAACTAGACGATTTACTCATTCGACTTGATCCATAGAGATCCCTAAATTATGTTAATATCTCCGTCGAGACTAAGAACAACTAACCCTAGGTTGATTAATTGAAATCTCTTTCTAATTAAAACCCCTAGTGTTGTATTAACTCAATCTATGGATTCCCCTATTAGATTTGACTCTAATCCGGCAGATTTCATCGTCCTATGTCTAGGATTGTGATCAACTCCGCTTAATTCCGTTGGATCTACTCTTAAACAGGGACTTTTGCTCCTCTAAATAAACACATTCGACTTGAATTAATATCCTAAAATATCAACTCAAGAATTAAAAACACAATTAAGAACAAATCGAATATTTATCATATAATTCAGATAGCAATAACAAGATTCGTCTTAGGTTTCATCCCCTTCAGGTACTTGGGGGTTTAGTTCATAATAAAAAGGGAAAACATCTCAAAATAAAGAAGACAACAAAACATAAAGAAAATCCAAAACTCCTGAAAGAATTGAAGGGAGATCTTCAGTCTTTATGTAAATCCTTCTGAGATGGATCAATAAGCTTTCCTTGAGTAATTCCCTGCCTTCTACCCTCCGTGTTGGGATCCCCCTATTAGTCGTCTCTTAGGGTGTTTATATAGAGTTTGGAGTGTCCTTATTAGCCCCTAAGTAGCTTTTTCCGCGTGAAATTAAAACAGGTCACGATAAGGACACGCCTGTGTGGCACGCCCGTGTGACTCGGGCTTAGGCCGTGTTCGAGTCTGCTAGATAGACACGGGTGTGTGGTATACCCGTGTGAGGAACTCCAGGATATGTTGATTTCTCACTTTGGCCCATTTTCTCTGTTTTTGGCCCATTTCTTGTTCTTTTTACTCTCTTATGCTCACCTAAGTATAAAACATGAAATTAAAGGATTAGGAACATCAAATTCATCAAATTAAGAGATAATCCATCCAAAAATATGCTTAAGCATGGGATAAAAATATGTATAAATTACGGTTTATCAACATTCAATGTCCATCAATCCTTACACACTGCAATGTGTTTGTTTGACATGTTACAGAATCGCATCTTAGATGCCAAATTATAATGCGTTAAACAGTAGAATCAAATTTAATCAGAAAGTGGTTAAACCACTGTTTTAGACCAGAATACTTCCTTCTTCGCAACCTTCCAACCCAAACGTATTTAGAATACAGAAATTCATAATACATTTACAGATTTATCAGTCAAGTATCACTTACACATTATCAGAAGTTTCGCATGATCTCATATTTCATATCAATTAATCCACAGATAATCAATACCAGTCACAACTATGATTACGGTCTTAGAATGATTTTTTAAACTCTAATTGGTTGCCACACGGCTTGGACACACGGTCGTGTCCTTGCCTGTGTGGTCCACACAGCCTGATACACGCCCATGTCGTGTACCCGTGTGCTACTAATCGATAAACAGTGAGTTCCATAGCTTGGAAACACAGTCGTTTCCTCACCTATGTTACTCACATGGCTTAAGCACATGCCCATATGATGGCTTGTGTGGTCCTTATTCTACAAACAGTGAGTTACACGGCCTAGACACATGCCCGTGTCTTCTACCCATGTAAACGCTGCACTATTTTGGCCACACACGACCTAGACACACGTCCGTATGCTATCTCGTGTGGCCCAAATCGACAAAAAGTAAGTTACACAGCTAATCACACGGCTTACCACATGCCCATTTGGCTCAGACGGCCTAGCCACATGCCCATGTGCCTGACCGTGTGGCATTGACAACCACAATTTCTGGTGACCCAAAACTTACAAAACTTAAGAAATTCGTTACGCACCTAATTATGCCTTATCAAAAATTATTTTGGAGACTAACCAGACCCTAATTAATCATTCCACAACCAAATACACAAATCATTCTCCACATTTTAACAACATCAATCTAACATGTCAAAAAATTCGACACTAATCTCTTCCCATTCACACACTCACCTTGTGCGAAACGTAAGATATGGCACTAACACGAAGGGTTAGCGTCTTTTGCAGTACTATTGCCTAAATAAGATAACCAAATGATCGATTAAACAACAATCCACTGCCTAGTGAAAAACCATATCGACAACTCTAGTTAACATGGTAAAATTTGCAACAAAAGAATAAGATAGTAATACTTACTATCAATACATCGTCGTCCTAATAGAAAGCGTAGAGATATCTCGAAGTAGGAGAAAAAAATCGAAGCATAAAAGAGTAAAAAGAAGGAAGGGAAAAAATACTTAAAAAGAGGAAGAAGTAACGTAAAAGAAAAATAAGAGACTTCAAACTATTAAAAATTAACCACCTTCTTCCAACAATTGCCAAAAATAATATCCCTTAATGCATACGGTGGGATTTGAACTTAGAACCAGACAGAATACAGACATATGCTTAACCAGTGAACCAATAGGCTTATTCTTGTCACAACATCACAACTAATTAAACTTAAGCGGCCAATGCTTGCTTATGGGTTGTTTTAAAAACAATAAAACTTTGATAATATGATTCGAACCCTAGACCTTAAATACAGAAGCAGAGCATAAAACCAGTGATACAGAAATCTAATTACTACAGAATTTCCTAGTTAAAACTTAAAATTTTAGGGCTTTACAACTCTTTCCCCCTAAAAGAAATTTCGGCCTTGAAATTACCTGAATCAAACAAATATAGATACAGTCGTCGAATAGATTCCTTAGGTTCCCACGTGGCTTCCTCAATACCGTGGTTCTGCCATAAAACTTTAACTAGAGGAATAGCTTTCTTCCTTAACACTTTAACGTCCTGATCTAAAATTTGAATAGGTTCTTGTTTGTATGTTAAATCAAGTTGTAATTCAATCTTGTCGACAGTAACAATATGTGACAGATTCGATTGATAATGTCTCAGCATCGGTACATGGAATAAATCATGAATTCGATCCAACTCTGGCAGTAATTCCAACCGATAAGTAACAGGTTTGACCCATTTCAATATACGATAAGGTCCAATGTATCTCAGATTTAACTTACCCTTACGTTCAAATCAGATGACCTTCTTCCACGGTGACACCCTCAAGAACACTTGTTCACCAACTGAAAACTCAATATCCTTCATTTTTAAATCTGCATAAGACTTTTATTGATTGGATGCGGCTTTCAGTCGATCCCAAATTAACTTCACAGTATTCTCAGTCTCAGACACCAATTCAGGACCTAATACTCGGCGTTCATTTAACTTCGTCCAACATAATGGAGTACGACACTTATGACCATATAAAGCCTCGTATGGTGCCATCTGAATACTAGCCTAGAAGCTATTGTTATATGCAAATTCTGCTAACGGTAAGTATTCCTCCCAACTACCTCTGAAGTCTATCACACAACCCTGAAGCATATCTTCGAGAATCTGAATGACCCGTTCCGATTGACCATTAGTTTGAGGGTGGTAAGTAGGACTAAAAATAAGTCTGGTGCCTAGAACCTTATTAAGTTTCTTCCAGAATCGAGATGTAAACCACGGATCTCTATCTGAAATGATCGAGATTGGAATTCCGTGTAATCTCACTATTTCTGTAATGTACAACTTAGTTAACTTCTGTAATGAATAGTTGGTTCAAATAGAAATAAAGTGAGCTGACTTGGTTAATCGATCAACGATGACCCAAATCGAATCCTTCTTAGTAGGGGTTAAAGGCAACCTCGTAACAAAATCCATAGTTATCCGTTTTTACTTCCACTTTGGAATTTTAATTGGTTATAATAATTCAGAAGGTAACTGAAGTTCAGCCTTTACCTTTTGGCACGTCAGACAGTGGGAAACAAAAGTGACTACCTCTCGTTTTAGTCCGAGCCACCAATAAAGCTTCCGGAGATCTTGGTACATCTTATTCCTAACAGGGTACATAGCATAAGGACTACAATATGCCTCCTGCAAGATCGACTGCCTCAATTCCTTATCATTAGGCACGCAAATCTGACCTTTGAAACACAATACACTATCGCTGTTCAAGCTATAATTGAAATTCTCTTTCGAGTCAACAAGCTGCATACACTAAGCTAAAAATTCGTCGCTAAACTATGTATTCCAAATCTACTCTATCCAAACCGATTTAACTTGAAGTTCTACCAATAATACTTCATCTTCCACTAAACTTAAAAGAGCAAACATCGCTCTCAGATCAATCATTGCTTTACGGCTAAAAGCATCAACTACCACATTAGCTTTTCTCAGATGATACTTAATTGTGCAATCGTAATCTTTGCGTAACTCAACCCAGCATCGTTGCTGGAGATTTAACTCCTTCTGAGTCAACAAGTACTTGAGACTCTTGTGATCAGTGTAAATGATACACCTTTCACTGTACAAGTAGTGCCTCTAGATTTTCAGAGCAAGCACAACTGCGGCTAACTCGAGATCGTGTGTCAGATAGTGTTGTCGTAACGCGTAAATGAAAGGTGTTTGCTCTGAAAATCTAGAGGCACTACTTGCTAACTCGAGAGCAAACACAACTACGGCTAACTCGAGATCGTGTAAATGATACACCTTCGTATGCTTAAGTTGTCGTGACGCGTAAGCAACCACCTTTCCATCTTGCATAAGTACACAACCTAGTCCAACATGCGAGGCATCACTATAAACCACAAATTCCTGGCTTGATTCTGGTTGAAGTAATATTGGAGCCTGTGTCAGAACAAACTTAAGCTTATTGAAACTAGACTGTTAGGCCTCAGACCACACAAACAGAACATTCTTACACAACAGCTTCATCAAGGGTGACGCAATTAGGGAGAATCCTCCGACAAACCTCCGATAATATTCGGCTAAACCTAAGAAACTACGGAGTTCAGTCACATTTTTCGGTTGTTTCCACTCAACAACAGTTTCAATTTTCTTGGGATCACCTTGGATCCCCTCAGCCATCACCATAGGACCTAGAAAGAAGACTTCCTATAACCAAAATTTGCATTTACTAAACTTAGCATATAATTGTTTTTCTCGAAGTATTTTAAAGTACGATGCGAAGATGATCATCATGCTTCGTCTCAGTCTTTGAGTAGATTAAGATATCATCAATGAAAAATACTACAAACTGATCCAAGTACAGTTGGAACACCCGATTCATCAGATCCATAAATGCCACCGGGGTATTCGTTAACCCAAAAGGTATGACCAAAAACTCATAATGTCCATAATAGGTTCTGAAAGCAGTTTTGTATACATCCATTTCTTTAACTTTAAGTTGATGATAATCGAAGTGTAAGTCAATCTTGGAAAAGACAGACACTCTTCGAAACTGGTCAAACAAATTGTCAATTCTTGGTAACGGGTACTTGTTCTTGATTGTCAGTTTATTCAATTGTCTGTAATCAATACACATTCACATCGACCCATCCTTTTTCTTAACAAACAACACCGGTGCCCCCTACAGGGATACACTTGGTCGAATAAATCCTCAATCCGGAGTTCTTGAATTTGAGCTTTAAATTCGATCAATTCTTTCGATGCCATGCGATAAGGGACAATGGACACGGGAGCCGTACCTAGTAGCAGGTCAATTCCAAACTCTATTTCCCTATCCAGAGGTACTCTGAGTAATTTCTAGGGAAAAACATCCGAAAATTCTCTCACAGTATAGATATCTTCTATTGACAGCTTTTTGGGAGTAGAATCCGCTATGTAGGTGATATACGCTTCACACTCCTTTTGGATTAGCTTCTTAGCTACAAGAGCAGAGACTACATTAGAAAGGTAATCTCGTCGCTCACCAATCATGATTACCTCCTCATTTTCAGTCGGTCTTAGACTAACCCTCTTGGTTGTACAATTTAGACTGACCTGATACTCAACGAGCCAATCCATTTTTAGAATTAAATCAAATTCATTGAAGGGTAATTCCATTAAGTCGGCTGGAAAAACTATACGTTAAAGCTCTAACGATACTCGTCGATATACTCTATCGACTCGAATTGACAGACCCAGTGGGCTAATTACAGAAATTTCTCTAGTTGTATTTTCAGCAGATAAACCTAAAGATGCAGAAACAACACTAGCTATATACGAGTGTGTAGAACCGATATCAATAAGAGCATAATACGGAACAAAGTGAATAAAGAAAGTACCTATAATGACATCATCATCATCGTTCTCCTCGCGACGTCTAGCTACACAAACCAATGCTGGCTGATGAGCCTCAGTCTGATCAGCACCCCTCACAATTGCTCTCTAACCTCTCCCTGATCCACTACTACTCCTATTAGTACCACAACAACAGAATGGTTGCTGAATCTCTCTTGAAGGTCGATTAGGGTTAGGAGTTAGAGCTCGTTCTACAGTAGGCACTGAATCTAATAGATGGGGGCAATCCCTAACTCGATGCTCTATTGAACCACAACGGAGAGACGCTCCCAATTTTTTCTAGCACTTGCCCAGGTGGCACTTCTCGCAATCACTACACAAATGAATCTCAGTTACTACTGCTGGTGACTCAACCCTTCGTGGTCTATCAAATCTTGACCGCTTTTTATGATGTTGTACAGAACCAGAGGGACCTAAATCCCTCTTACCTTTATTCTGATTCTTCTCACGATTACGGCGTTCACCCTCAATGCGTTTAACCTCTTCCACTATATTCGCTTTGTCAACCAAAACTGCAAACACTCACTCCCTCTGAGGAGTTATCAAAACTCATAGATCGTACCCCAAACCTTCTTCAAACTATACACACTTATCATAATCAAATGCTACTAAAGTTCGTGCATACCTACTCAATCACAAAATCTCAACTTAATATTCAGCCACAGACTGGTCATCTTGAACTAAGCTTATGAACTCTCTCGACGAGCCTCGACATAACTTGTCCCCACATATTTACCCTGGAAGGCATTCTTAAAGTAGTCCTAATTCACCTGTCCAGGCTAAGCACCTTGCTCAATAGTTAGCCACCATTGATAGGCTTTATCCCTTAATAAGGATACAGCACCCCTTAATTACTAAGCAATAATGCAGTCGAGATTTGTCATGATTCACTCGATAGCCTCGAGCCAGTATTCAGCAACAGTAAGAGCAACTCCAATAACGCCCCTAAATAGTTCAACACTATTTGACTGAAGTCGTTCAGTAATCAACCCTCAACTTTTCAATCCTAAATGGGCTTCAACGACCCTCTCAAGTGCCCGAATCATGGCCTGAGATAATGCGTTGTCCCCAATCATTGGAGTCTGAAACTCCGTCTCAGCAGTGGGAGTACTAACTATCTTGCTGGTCTCCAAATTGGGCATCCTACCTATAGAGGATGACTCTACTCTAGCTCATCCTCCTCGGCATCCTCGACGCCCTCTCATACCATGTCCACGAGTACCATGCGAACTCATTATAGCAATTTAGCTACAATAGCAGAATACACAGATCAATTCAAACATCTAGTATATCAATTTCACCGATCTACATCAAACATTTCAACTTAAGAATCATAATCTTTGTACCGGTATAACAATGAAAATTATACTTACAGGATCGACGTTGGAAGCTCGATTACTTACTACAGTTTCAATGTTTCCGTATTAGTTCAATTACTAATTGTTACTAGCTATATTTCTCACGTATTAGGAGCCCAAACATAATCCAAGTGTTGATTAACCTGGCTCTGATACCACTAAATGTAACACTCAGATCTTGGCCTAGACGTCTAGACCAAGTCTAGAGAGTTACAATAATCATACTAACACTTCATAAGTTCATAAGATAGTCAAATTTAAATATATAACTCCAAATAACCAACATAATGATCCTAGCACATAATGTCACAAGTTCATAACACCATATAACATAATCTCAAGTTTTAAACTTAATATGATAGTAAAAGTTCGACCGAGCTACCGTAACTTCGACCCCGTTCAATTTGGCGGATCACTTGAAAGTCAAAACATAACATAATGAGTTGTAAACTCAGTACGTAACCAAAAACTAAATTATTCATCTTTCAAATGATCATGAAGTGATCTTATTCAGAATTCAGTTCAGTTCGAAATATTCACGTTCTAATTCAGAGCAGATTAGTTATACTTAGATAACTTTCATGAACATAAGTAGTTTCGTCAACATGCTTAACCATATGGCAAATCAGATTCAGAATAGAGATTCCTAATTCCCATCCGTTACCCATCTCCGACCAGCCCAACACACCAATAAGGATATTTAATGACCATCCATCCCTACACACCGCAATGTCTTGGTTTGACACGCTATAGAATTGCATCTTAAATGCCAAATTATAATGCGTTAAATGGCAGAATTAGATCCAACCAGAAAGTGGTTAAACCATTGTTTTAGAACAAAATACTTCCTTCTTCGCAACCTTCCAACCCAAACATATTCAGAATACAGAAATTCATAATACATTTACAGATTTATCAGTCAGGTATCACTTGCACATTATTAGAAGTTTCGCATTATCTCTTATTTCATATCAATCAAGCCACAGATAATCAATACCAGTCACAACTACAATTATGGTCTTATAACAAGTTTTTAAACTCTAATTGGTTGCCATACAGCCTGGACACACGACCATGTCCTTACCTGTGTGGTCCACACAGCCTAATACATGCTCATGTCGTGTACCTGTATTCTACTAATCGATAAATAGTGAGTTGCACAGCATGGACACACGGCCATGTCCTTGCCCATGTGACTCACACGCCTAAGCACACGTTCGTGTGTTGGCCCGTGTGGTCCTTATTCTACAAACAGTAAGTTACACGGCCTAGACACACATCCGTGTCTTGTACCCGTGTAAACGCTGCACTATTTTGGCCATATAACAGTGAGTTACACGATCGATCGCACGGCCTACCACATGCCCATGTGCCGCACACGACCTGGCCACACGCTCATGTACCTAACCGTGTAGAGTCGATAGCCACTATTTTCGGTGACCCAAAACTTGTAAATCTTGAGAAATTTGTTATGCACCTAATTACGCCTTGTCGAAAACTATTACGGAGACTAACCAGACCCTAATTAAACATTCCATAACCAAATACACAAATCATTCTCCACATTTTAACAACATCAATCTAACATCAACATGTCGAAAAATTCGACACTAATATCTTCCAATTCACACACTCACCTTGCGTTAAACGTAAGATATGGCACTAACACAAAAGGTTAGGTCTTTTGCAGTATTATCACCTAAACAAGATAACCAAATGATTTATTAAACAACAATCCACCCCCTAGTGAAAATCCACATCGACAACTCTAGTTAACATGATAAAATTTACAAAAAAAGAAGAAGACAGTAGTACTTACTATCAATACACCGTTGTCCTAATAAACAGCCAGAGATACCTCGAAGTGGGAGAAAAAATCAAAGCACAAAAGAGTAAAAAGAAAGAAGGGAAAAATACTTAAAAAGGAAGAAGTAACGTAAAAGAAAAATAAGAGACTTCAAATTATTAAAAATTAACCACCTTCTTCTGAAAATGACCAAAAATAATATTCCCTAACGCATACGGTAGGATTTGAACTCAAAATCAGACAGAATACTGACATATGCTTAACCAATGAACCAGCAAGCTCATTCTTGTCACAACATCACAATGAATTGAACTTAAGTGGCCAATGCTTGCTTATGGGTTATTTTAAAAACAATAAAACTTTGATAATACGATTTGAACCCTAGACCTTAAACACAAAAGCAAAGCACAAAACCAGTGATACATAAATCTAATTACTGTAGAATTTCCCAGTTAAAACTTAAAATTTTAGGACGTTACATGCAAGGTCATTGGTCTGGTTGGTTTGGTTGATAAGGGTTCCATTTTAAGATTGTGGAGCCATATTGTCCATGCTTACTACACAGGTTGTTGATACAGTAATACAACAAGAAGGGGATATAGAAGAGAGGGTGTTAATTGTTGTGAAGGTCAGTTCACCTAATTGGGGTGAAGAGTTAGAGGTTATAAAGAGTGAAAGTGATAAGAGTATGAAGGTTGAGGGCTAAATGTGAATTAACAGAATGTAAGCTTGGTACCTTTGAGAGTTGATCATTTCTTCCTTGTTCTTGAAGGTATTTATAGTGAAGGTTCTACGTAAGTTTGTGTTAACGTGTTGGACTTGCCATTAAATCATCATTATAGAACGTTTGGGTGGATGACTTCAATGAGATAAGGATGTCTATAATGGGACAAATATTTTCATTTATTCTAACTTGGTGGTATGGAGTAATTAAGCCCACATGGTATTTGGTAATTAACAACTTCACATTCCCAATAAAGACTCTGAGACTTGGACAACAGATGGTCTGTACCTGTTTGGATGGTTATCCTGAAAGGGAAAACACGTAGGTGACCTCTTGGTTAGCTTGCTACAAGCTTACTATTTGGGCGCCTTTCTAGCTCACCACTTGTCTTAACTCAAATGGGGGTATAACAGATAAGCGCAAGTGTTAGTGAATAATAGAGTAAGCTAATATGTACGCACAAGACTTGTGCAAGGGGGTTTCTTGGATGTCACAAGGTTTTTCACAATGTACTTATCTTTTGGTTTTACTATTAATAGAGTATGACTTGGTTTTGGGAGTCTAATGGTTTACGGAGTTTGAACCCTGTTCTTTAGGGTTTCAATGAGCTCACCATAAAATTTTCTCTAGGTAAAAATAAATATCAGTTGAAAAGGTTGCTCATAAGTGCATTTTTTGTTCTTACATGTAAGCAATTTAGCAACATCTCGACTATTCTTTGCAAGCTTTTACACTATTAATGACTAAAATCTAAACTACAAAGGAGTTGGATATTCATTCACTTAAGTTATCTAGTAACCTTTCATACTTGGTGCTGAAATATCATGTTGTTTTTTTAACTTCGATAAGGGTTTCCACCACTTAAAGTTCAAGATCGTCAAATCCATATAAAATATGAGTCTCACGTTGTAAAGCTCAGACCTTATCGGTGTGTGATGGTGCAAAAAAAAAATGTGATTAGGACTTGTGGAAGAAATGAATGAGGCTAGAATCGTTTAGTATAACACTAATATTATGTTTGGTTGGAGTATTATTTCTTGTCCATGTTTAAGTGTATGCGTTAAGAATAAATTATTTTAATTGATAATATTTAGTTACTCTCATAACTTATTTTTCGTAAAGAGAAGAAAATTTTTTGCTTGTTTTGAAGAGATCTTATTTTTTACAAGAGTTTTTACGCATATTTCTAATTTCAAGTTTAAATTTGTACTAACTATTCTTTATTTTATGCCTAACTATTATAATATATATGTAATAAATAAGTTTTTTTCCTCATATTATTATACTAGTAAACAAACGAGACATGTATAAATCCTCTGCATCACGTTTGTTCTAGTGAAAATGAAACATGGGCATTGGAGAAAGTGTGTGGGCTACTAAAAGCTTAACGAATTAATTAACATTTAGGTGTATTTGGTTCATTGAGTTTTAGATTATGTCCCATAATAAGAGGATGGATGGAATGTAAGATTATATTGTTTTGTTCATTTTGGCTGGAATGTAAGATTATATGTTTGGTTGACGAAATATAATATCACCTAAAAACAAATTTTATTATATTACCCTTATTATAGAATTTTATCTTTACAAGTTCACTTCCTTTAATATTTGTAGTCTCAATTTTTTCATAAAATTATAATAACTTAATAAATTTATTTTCGTTACAACCTTGATTTTATCATATCACACTCAACTTTAAAATTACAACAACTAACCGATCTCTTTAATTTGCTTGTTTAAAATTATGACAAGTGACATGTGTCTTTACTTCACATATCATTTTTTATCATAATTTTTTTCCCAATTAATAATCACTCATAAAATAAACATCTATTAGAGACTAAAGTGAATTGAAATTAAATACGATAAGGTACTACTCTTTACCCTTAAAATATGTTAAATACAACCGATAAAAGTAATTATTCTTTATTAAAAAAAAAAAGTAATTATTCTAAAAGGCTTCACGCACCTCTTAATAATGAAACTAAATTTTTTTCATTTAGGATTTTTAAAAATATTAAATAAAAAAAAAAACATATACCTGAGGAAGATTTAAAAGCTTGAGTTAATGTACAAACAACAAAAGAGGTCAAAGTTTGGTGGTAGTGGAAAGCTTAAACCTTTACACTTTCTAAAAGAGTTTATGAGAAATAGATGACGGAATTTAGATATTTGCATAAAATCAAGGGTAAATTATACCAACAGTCACCCAACTTTGGAGTAGCTGAGGAAACAGTTACCTAAGTCACCCAACTTTGGAGTAGCTAAGGAAGCAGTTACCTAGGTTTCATTTCAGTCACTTAACTTTTGAAAAGTTACAAAACAGTCACTTTTTCCATTTTCTGTCACAGACGTCATGGCAAAGTGACATGTCAGATGACGACGTCCTTAATGTCAAAAAATCCTCCAGTTGACTAGTTACTCTCAATTTAACAGCCCTACTAGCACTATTTCGGGTTAAAGAAGAAGAAGAAGAAGAAGAAGAAGAAGAAGAGGAAAAATGGAGATGCTTGAAGTGATTCACCCAAACACATTCATATAAAGTTAAAACATTTTGCTCACTATTATTCTTTTAATTCCTCTTCCATTTTTTTCCTCTTTAACGAAAACATTCGTTTTCAACCCGCAAGTCGTAGGCTGTTGACTTTGAGGAAAAAAAGCTCTCAAATTAGTACATCCAAATTGTTGTACCGATTACTTGTGTAATAATAAACTATTTATGCTATTGAGTATAACTTGTTCTACAGTTTGTCTCAAAGGAACTCGACCTATCTACACAGCTTACTATTTTTAATATCTTATTACTGAATTTATTGAATCTGCAAAATATGATAAAAGGAGTTGAAAGAAGCTTTTCATTTTACTATGTCCATTAGTTTTTGAAGAATGGCTGTGTTTTGGACAATCTCACTCTTCATCTCATACTTCTAGTTACACACCAACTGGATCTTTTCTCGCCGACTCCAATCCTACCCACGATGTCATCCTCCAATCTCTGAGTCTCTGACGCCTGTTTGCATCATTACAGGCATAAGTTTTCTTTATTTTCACCTCTCTAGCCTGAATTATTATTATTAATTTGTGGTTTTTTTCTTTCCTTTTTGTTTCATTCCCTCATTGCTACAGGCGACATCAAGATTGGGAGTTACGACTGCACGCACTTTTTCACGGAAAGGCTTCATTGTTGTTCTTGGTACCCTGCTCTGCCCACAACTTACTTCATTTACTTTTAAAGGTTTTGGATTTCAAAAGCTCACTTCAACAGTAGCTTTTGGATTGCAAACTGCATTATTCTTTGCAGCTCTTGATTAATAATGCTAGGATACTGGCAACATCATCGCGAACCACACTTGAAGGCTATGATCAGTAATTAACTGCTCTAGCTTTGATGCTGCATATTGGTACAACTGTATAATATTCTTTACTGGTTGGAAAATGTGTAACTTGTGTCAGTGTATATTGTTCACACACTAACAGAAACTTGCCACATCAACGGTTCCGTTAACACACTAACGGAAACTGTCAACCAGTGACTATTTTGGCACTTTTTTATAACGTTAGTGACTGTTTTGTAACTTTTTGAAAGTTGAGTGACTGAAATGAAACCTAGGTGACTGTTTTGTGCTACTCCAAAGTTGGGTGACTGGTGGTGTAATTTACTCTAAAATCAATGTAGTTTTTATCTTTGAAGTATAGAGTGGGTCTCCTCTCGTCACTATTCAATCTCCATAGATGTATATCACTGCCAATAAATTTAAAAAACAATTATTAGGTATAGCCTTTTTCTTAAAATTTTTGAAAACCCTAAATCAAAAAAATTTTAATGTTGTTGTTCAAAGATAAATATAAAAAATTATAATTAATTTTAATTAGATCTAAATAAATTTTTAAGTATTTATTGGAAAGTAATATTTTGTTAATTAATGATATGACATATTATGGTATATTGATTGTGCATAGGACTCGTACACCAAGAGTGCATCAATTATAATCTCTTAATGTAAATGATAATAAAAATTTACTTTTAAGAACATAGTTATTTTTCCGGTTGTGAGTTTAAATGTGGCAAAAAACATATATCATCATAACTATAATAGATTGTTAAAAAATACTATTTTTAAATTAAAAATAATATTAAACAATTTAATTTCAAATTATGATAACATCGTTAAATATTAAGAAATATTACATACGATATTATTCTAACTATTGAATAGATGATGGTGGGTGGAAAGGAATTGGAATAAGGCGCAAATCTCTTTTTCTTCTAGAAGTAGCACCAAAGGTCTCAGTCATATCCAGATCCTCATTCTTCATACCATTAGGGAGCTTCCAATCAAAATGATAAAGTAATTGTGCAACGGAAAGCTCAACCACAGCCATACCATATGACATGCCCGGACATATCCTCCTTCCAGCACCAAATGGAATAAACTCGAAGTTGGTCCCCTTATAGTCAACTGAACTGTCGATGAATCTCTCTGGATAGAACCTCTCGGCTTCATTCCAATAGTTGGAATCTCTTCCAATGGCCCATGCATTAACAATCACTTTGGTCTTGGCTGGTATCTCATATCCATTAATTTCACATCTCTCCCTACTTTCTCTTGGAAGTAGCAAAGGTACAGGAGGGTGTAACCTTAGAGTTTCCTTCATAACTAACTTCAAGTACTTCAATTCATGAAGGTCTGATTCGTTGACATCCCCTGCTCTATCATAGACTTGCCTCACCTCGGCTTGTGCTTTTTCAAGGATTCTAGTATTTTTTATCATTTCCGACATTGCCCATTCTACTACAGTTGAAGATGTCTCAGTTCCAGCAATGAGCATGTCCTGAAAAGAAGTTCTGCTTAGCTAAAACAACAGAACATCTTTATGCACATAAACAAACACGCAAGATATGAATCTACTAACCAGGATAACAGCTTTGATATTCACAGTTCTTAAGGGAAATTCAAGGCCTCCGTGATGCTGGAGATTCAGAAGAACATCAACGAGATCATCGGTTACGTCATCACTGTCCTCCGGATTTGCATTGCCAGCTCTATGTTCTTCAATGATGGTTTCAAGCATCGCGTCCAAATCATGGTGCCACCTCTCAAGTTTGGCTCTCATTCCACTGATCATGGGAAGCAATTTGATGGAAGGAAACAGATCAGTAATACTAAAACCACTCGCAGCTTCCAACAGTTTCCTCGTAATTGAAATGAATGCATCATGTTGCTTGCATCTTGCGGCGAAAGCAGTCCTTAGAGTGATGTTATATGATGAGTTGCATAACATTTCTCCAAGGTTGATTTCCAACCCTGTATTAGAATAGATGGATCGAATTAAACTTGATACCTGCTCTTCTCTGATTGATCGGAATGATTGTACACGTTTCATACTTAACAGCTCCAATGTGCAAACTTTTCGAAGCTGCCTCCAATAGTCTCCATACGGTGCAAAAGCAATATCAGAAAAATTATACCCTATGATTTCTGCAGCAAGGAGATAAGGCCTGGTAGCAAAACTGATATCATGTGTTTTCATCACTTCTTTAGAAGCCTCTGGAGAAGAAACAACAATGTGTGATAATTCACCAAGCTGTAGGTGCATCAGGGAACCATGCCTTTTGGCTAATTCGGTCAAGCGGTGATGGGGGAGAGAGAACATTAAAAGGTGCAAGTGGCCTATTAGAGGTAGCTTCCATGGTGCAGGGGGTAGATTCTTGGGGGAGTCCTTTATTTTTGATCTTTTCCATAGCTTCAACACCATGAAAATGAAGACAAGGAAGATGAAGCACAATGGGAGCATCTTGAATTGGTTATCCATGGTAGAACTATACAAAACTGTTATTTATACATTTGCAGAATCTTGAAACCTGCTTGTCTGTCAAAACTGAAATTTTGTATGGATGCTTTAAACAAACATAATCTTCTTTACCAGCACATGCAAAAATTAATTTCTTTTATGGCTAGAATCTCGGAATATCGTATAAGAGGCATAACCATGGAGAATCCTTTTCTTTTATCAATATCTTCATGTCTCTTCATTAATGCAACTTGGTTTAAATATTTATAGCAGAGATTTATAATGATACGCCAGGTAAGATACTTTAACTCTTTTATGTTAAGCAAACTATCCAAAAGAACAATTGAAACTGATATCCGGAAAATACAGTTGTATTCCAATTAACTGGAAGATAGGTTTAAAAAGAAAAGGCATATCACATAGAAACAACCATTGAAGATAAATAGATAATACTCGACTCCTAAAATGAAAGAAAAATTCATTTTGGACTAAAGATAATCAAAGTGAGGGATTGAACATGAAATTCCATCTATATAATCTGCATATAAGGCAAACAATCTTAAAATTTCAAGCAGACTCGTAGAAAAACATGCGTGTAGCTCAAACTTCAAGGATTATTATACTAACATTAACTGAATCTCTCAATTTTTCAGTACCTGATATGTAAACATTGCGACACCAAAAAGACATTGAACTGATCAAAAGACTTGTGTGGTATCGAAGGTATTTGGGTAACACCTTTAGATTTATGTTAGACAACCATTTCTTACGAGAATGAATCCCAATCCATATTCTATGATGAACAAAGACGATGTTTAAACTCAAGCGGCAGAGTTTCCAGTCGTCTAACTACATGATACACATCATCATTATATTAATAAGGTATAATGTTAAATTTACCACTTAATATTTACATCTTTTATCAATTTGGCCCTTATTCATTTCTTTGGCTAAATTAACCAAAAAGACCCTTTTTTTTTAATTAGGTCTTAGGGCCTTTTTTATTTAGGGAAATAGGTTGTTTTAGGAGAGAGAAAAGAAAAACGCCACCAGCTAGATGTGCTTTCCCTTTCTTTCTCTCAAGGTTAGGGTTTATAACATTTTTAGGGTAAGGGTTTTAGGTTATAGGTTTAGGGTTGTTTAGGGTATTTTGGAAGGCTTTAGGGTTTTCAACTGAAATTAGGAAAGTTAATTGGTAGATTTTGTTGGAACAGTTTCAAATGTTTATATTGTTCCAATAACTATTGTAGGACCCAAATTTTGCCCGGGCCTATAAGTCAACGAAAACCCAAAATTAAACCCCAATTAACCAAGCCCAAGTAACCTTAACCCAACTAGACCTAAACCAACTACTAAATTGACCCCTAAACCAATCACTAACTCCATCACCCTACTAACTTCATCACTCCACTTGCTTACAAATAAGTTCTAAAATTTGGCTATAAAAGCCACTCAAAACCATTGTAGAGGGGGGCGGTTTTTTTGGAGAAAAAACGAGAGATTCGAATACAAGAAAAAATAGAGACTTTCAATACAAGAGATATACGAAATTAATCAAAAATCTAAGCAAAAGAGGTGTTTTTCGTCTATTCTCATTTTAAGTTCTTTGTTTATTTTATTTTATCTTTCAATTTTATTTTGTTTTTACATACGAAAGTAAAAATTAAGGGGAAGGAGCTTACGCATTTTGAAATTACCAGAAAAAAGGTTTTTTTTTGTCCGGCTGCCGTGTACAGTGGCGCCACGGCAGCGTGTGGAGCTTTGGTGACCGGAACAAGGTCGGACCGATGGCTGGATTTAGAAGGGAGGGGAGAATTACCCTTTTGGCCCTTCCGTTTCCCTCGCGCGTCGCATTTTAGTCCTATGTTCTGTTTTACCTCGATTTCTCCCCTAAAGTTTTATTTAAGTTTCATTTTAGTCCCTATTATATATTTTTGGCTTTTACTTGATTATTTTCCTTATATATGTTTTATTTTACAATTTTTTATTACTTTTATTTATCCATTTAGGCACATAGTTTATTTTTTGGTGCTTTTATATTTAAGATTGTCTTTTTTTATTATCGTATATTCTTTATATATTTTTTTTTACATTTTCAATTTTTTTTTATCTTTTCAATTATTTCTTCTATTATTTTTTTATTAAACTTTTTTACTTAATATTCCTTTATTTATTTATTTGTTCACTATTACATTTTAAATTCATTTTTTATTTGTTTATTTACTTATTATTTATATATATTTGAATGGTTTGTCTTTTTTATTATTTATTTATTTTTATTTTTGCTCGTATTATTGTTATTTATATTATCGCATTTAATATTATTTTGTTATGCATCTTAGTACCGTAATTCTTTTTTTTCAAATTATATTACATTAACCTTCAATCGATTCATAAAATTTTGTTTTAAAATAAAGGCAATATTTCGTGTTTGGAAGTTCAAGAAATCGTGCCTTAACATGTTGGGTTTCAATTTTCCGTTTGACCAAATAACTAAATATCCTTTTAAAATTTCGTCCGTGTTTTCTTAAATTAAAAACAAGGCAATATTTCGTGTTTGGAAGTTCAGGAAATTGTGCCCTAATGTGCTAGGTTTCGATTTATCGTTTGACCAAATAACCGAATATCTTTTTTTTTCCAATGCAAGAATTTTGGAAATCATGAGATGATTTGTGTATCGAGGGTTTGAAATGTCGTATCCTAACATGCCAGATATGATATTTTATTCCTTCGGAACAGGAGAATTTCAATATCCAATTCGAATTATCTAAATATTTTAAAAGGAACTGTATTTTGAAACTTTTCAAATTTATTGACAAGAGGACATTATTTAATCAATCTGGTACCAATTTTGGGTGTTACGAGGGTGCTAATCCTTCCTTGTTTGTAACCGACTCCCGAACCTGTTTTCTTGGATTTTGTAGACCAAAATTAATTCTTTTTTATAAAACAAAATGTTTTATAAAATGATCTGATCACACCTAAACAAAAAGGATTGGTGGCGACTCCATATATTTAAAGTCGATCTCCGTTTTTTCAAAATTAAAAATGGTTTCAACAGCTTGGCAACTCTACTAGGGACAATAAAAGAGTCAAGCCGTAAATTGATTATTTTCTATCTTTTTGTCGAAAATTGAAAATCTGATTTGAAAAATCACGATCCTTTTATTGCATTTGTTTGTGTCATTTTATATGATTATTGTGGTTCGAGTCTCATAGAATACTCTCGCATCATATTGCATAAAGATCGTTTGGTTTTACCCCTTTTAAGTGGGAGTGAGAAACTACGCCTTCGTGCACCTCCGCATGGGCTAGTGGACTGCTTCCGGGATACATTCGTACCTATGTCTTCGCGAGATTTTCATCTTCCCATAGCCATAGGGAAATGTATCTCCCTGAACTAAACTCGGTCCATATGAGCCTATAATGGGTGAGGATCGAGGAATCTGCTAGTTCATGTAACCTTGCCTTAGAGCCGAGCCGCATATAGTGAGCGCTAAGAGCCTACCCTAGGTAGAACCATACCAAACCTTAGTGGTCAACCGAATAGGTGCTTTATTAGTTGTTTATTCCTTTTGTACTGACATGTTTTGTTTTGTTTATGATGGCATTGCATTGCATCATCATAGAAAAGAGGTGTTAATTGATATTCGATTGCTAAATAGAAGAGCTTGTCATGTGAAAACAGATTTCTTGATAAAGTGGAATATAATATGGCCGTCCGAATATGGTCCAAGTAAACACAACGAGAGAGGACTGATAGTTTGTGGAGGAAAACAAGACTTTTATTGCTCGAGTGTTCAGGCCAATAAAGATTATTCGAGAGCTGTCAATTTTCTTAAAGAAGCTACGAGCATCGCGAGGATAAGTGAGCAATACGGCCCGAATCAAGCAGAAATGAGATAATAAAGACATCTTTTGGAAAATTCGTAAGATTTGACCATAACGTCCGGATATGAAGAAAGGGATTGGTGTCTTCGTCTGGAATATGAGGGCAGAGTTGCATATGTAGTCCGTTTTATGTAAAGAGATTTATTTTCTAAAAGAGTTCTTCTAATAGAATTGAATCAGAATTGACACATTCTTTTTGCATTCATCTCATGCACTTACATAACATTGCATCATATGCATTAAATTCCACAAAAGGGCCCTAATTAATTTAGGATCGTTTATAGTTACCCTGGAACATTATTATTACACACGAAGAAAACAAAAGCTATGGAAAGGTTAGAAAAATTAGAACAAATGCAAAAGGAGATGCAGGACCAACTGTAAATACAGATTCAAGAACAGTTTGCCCAAATCCAACGGGATATGAGGGATCAAATGCTAGAATCCCAGAGGAATATGATGAACCAGTTAACCTAATTACTGAATGGAGGACCAAGAAAAGAAAAAAGCCCTGTGATCAATGTAGGGGATGGCAACGATGACCCTACTTATCCTCCAAGCTTCACCCCAACAAATACCCAAGCACAACCACAAAGGGTGTCTATCAACATCAGACCTCTACATCAGCACCGATAAACTTCCTGATGGGTTCAAGTTCCTACCCTGGAGACAATCCGGCAAATCTCGGTGCCCCCGACCTTGATGAAATAGCGGAGATGGGGAAGGCAAGAATGAAGCTCCCAAGGCAGTTAGAAGATAGATGCAAGTGGCTAGAAGAGAAATGTAAGGCATTGGAGAGCACTAATTACCATAGAGGAATTGATGCTAAGGAATTGAGCTTGGTCTCAGACCTAGTACTCCCTCTAAAGTTCAAGATGCCGGAGCTTGAAAAATATAATGAGACTAACTACCCTGGAGCTCATATTACAATGTTCTGTGAGAGGATGATAGGATATATCAACAATGATCAGCTATTGATTCATTGTTTCCAGGACAGCTTGACTGGGGTCATGGCCAAATGGTACAATCAGTTGAATTACTCCCAAGTTAATTCATGGAAGGACCTAGCACATGCCTTCATGAAACAATATGGCCATGTAATGGATATGGCACCTGATAGAATCACTCCGCAAATATGGAGAAAAGGCCGAGTGAAAGCTTCAGACAATACGCTCAAATATGGAGGGAGGTAGCCATATAAGTACAACCACCTCTCCTAGAGAAGGAAACGACCATGCTTTTCATTAATACACTGAAGGCTCCATTCATTAATCACATGCTGGGAAGTGCAACTAAGAGTTTTTCAGACATAGTAATGTCGGGTGAGATGATAGAAAACATAATTAGGTGCGGAAAAATAGACGCGGGAGATAGCACCAAAAGATTAACCCTGAAGAAAACTGAAAATGAGGTGAACAATGTGAGCAAAGGGTTTTCCAAATTATTCACTGTTAGCCAACTGAGGGCCGTGGCTACTAGCTATCAAAGTCCTTCAAGGCAAAAATCCAACTCGAGGCCAAACATAGAAAGACTCCAGTTCACTCCCATCCCGATGACATATAGGTAGTTGTACCAGAAATTATTTGATACTCATATGGTATCTCCATTCTACTCAAAACCTATACAGCCTCTATTCCTTAAATGGTACGATGTGAATGCCCAATGCAAATGCCACGCGGGCATCACAAGACACTCGATAGAAAATTGCACCGCTTTTAAAAAGTTGGTTGAAAGGTTCATTAAAATTGAAATTATGAAGTATGATGATTCATTAGAACCTGATCGCTTTAATAAAGCAGTAAATGTGATAATTGAAAGAGGTGGCAATAAAGTTGTGTTTCCTTGAAGAGATCAAAAGCCCGAAAGGAATATTAGGGAATTTAAACATTAACGACATATCCGAAGAGGGAGCCGGGGAATAAAGTTTTCCAAGCCTCTACCCTTACATACTTGGAGTGTTTTGAACAATGAGAATGTGGAAGAGATGCCTGTATTTATTAGAACCAATTCAGAGTAATATCCAGAACACGCTTATTGCTCTGAGCCTAGGAGCAATAAGAATTCTTTTATGAAATAGGCTTATGTCCAGCATCTTTATTTCAATAAAATGCATTTTTGTTTCTCACTTCGAGCAAATATTCTCTTATTGTTTCCATCTCATTCACAATCATGTCACACAAATAAATATGCTTAAATTACTTTGTTCTTCGGATATTCCTTTGTCCCTATAACAGGTCTCCAGATATCAATTATATGAGTGACACTGCTATTGACTTAGAACCTCTTTTGAGTAAGATATGTGTCCAAAGGAACTTTAGGACTTTGAAGAACAAGACTATAGTTTATCTCACGATTTGTTAAGAATGGTAGAACAAGATCCTACTTTACAAAGAATTAGTGGAATCCATAGCTTTTTTCTATATGGGGCATGGATGCTATTGGGCTGATCCCCCCCAAAAGCTTCTAGCGGGCATCGATTCATTTGTGTGGTCGTCCGTTACTTTACTAAATTGTGGTCATTCGTTGCTCCACTAAATGGGTGAAAGCTACTTCATATGCCAAGGTTCTAAGGTCGACAGTCAGCAAATTCTTGAAATCATATGTCGATATCACGCTTTAAAGGCAAGTGCACCTATCGAACAGTAGTATAGTTTAGCGGTAAGATCGAGTTATCATACCCAAGGGAACCAAAAGTACTAGTACTTACTTCCTTTCTATTATCTAACCTAAAAGTAAAAGAGGGTTGTTTGAAACTAATTCTAAAACTAAACTAAAAGTGCACAAAAAGTAAAATGGGGAAGGACTCTTTGGGAAAAGCTGATTGATATAAGCAATACTCAAGGGAGAATCCACCTAGACTTCACTTGTTATTAACTTCTTGAACTAGACAATTTCTTCACTTGACTTGATCCATAGATATCCCTAACCTATGTTAATACCTCCCTCGAGGATAAGAACAACTAATCCTAGGTGGTTAACTAAAGTTTCTTTATTAATTAACACCCCTAGGTTGCATTAATTCAATCTATGGATCCCTCTATTAGGTTTGACCCTAATCCGACAGATTTATGTCGCCCTATGTCTAGGGTTGCATGCAACTCCGCTTAATTGTGCTAGATCTACTCTTAAAACAGGGACTTTTGCTCATCTGCCTAAGCACATCAGTTTCTTGAAGTAATACCTAGGACTATTAAATCAAGAATGAAGACACATAATTAAGAACAATTCAAGTATTTATCATATAATTCAAGAATAAATAATAACAAGATCTGTCTTAGGTTTCACCCCCTCAAGTATTTGAGAGGTTTAGTTCATAATTAATAAAGAAAACATCTCAGAAGAAATAAGATCACAAAACATAAAGAACCCAAAAACCCCTAAAGGAATTTAGGGAGATCCTCTGTCTTGATGTAGAATTTTGGCTTCTGGGATGAATCAATCGGCTTCCCTTGGAGTAATCCCTTGGCTTCACTTCCTGTGTTGGCAAAAAGAAGGCGCTCCTTTTGGGAGAAAAGAGGTACGCTTTTGAGGAGAGAAAAGTCTCCCTTTAGTGGGAAATAAGCATACCCTTGAAGTTGCCTCCTAGGGTCTTTATATAGAGTTTAGAATGGCTTTCTTAGCCCCTAAGTATCCTTTTTCGAGTAGAATTAAACTTCCTTACAATAGGGACACGCCCGTGTGCCACGCTCGTATGGATCGATAAGAGGCCGTGTGCGGGCCTGTTGATGGTGGCACTGCCGTGTGGTCTGGCCGTGCTTGTCGGGGTTGGGCCGTGTTGGACCTTGTGTTGCACGGCCGTGTGCCACGGCCGTGTGGTGACTCCTTGGGCCGTGTTGTTTTCACATTTTGGCCCATTTTTCTCATTTTTGGTCTATTTTCTATTCTTTTCTCTTCCCTATGCTCTCCTGAGTATAAGATATGAAAAAGAAAGATTAAGAGCACCAATTCTCACAAAATTGATAATAATTCATCCAAAATATAAGCTAAACATGAGGTAAAAATATGTATAATTTATCGTTTATCAAATACCCCCACACTTAACCATTTGCTTGTCCTCATGCAAAATCTCAATCCCTAATAAAGAATCATTCTTCTCAACTTACAACCTTTATCAATAATGTTTCAAACTAATCCACAGGTAATCATACAATGAAATTTCAATCAAAAGAACATTAAAGACTCAATCACTTTAAGTTGAGAATTTTATCATTGGAACATAAGTTTTTCTCTCTTCTTCTAAGTAATTATCTCTCCATCTTAATTAACAAGAGTTGACATCCTCACTAAAGATTCAATCTATCCACTCGAAGTGTTTAGGGTTCAAGAATTAAGCACTCTCTAGTCAACCTAAAAAGCTATTACTATACGCTTGCAAGAAAATCACATCTCCACCACTATAGATTGACATGACATGTCAATCAAAAGGTCTTGTAATGGTTGTAATGGGGCTTGGTTAGGGGTGTTGTCACAGGTTGCAAAAGAGGGTTAGAATCGAGATTAAACTTGAAAAATTATCTGGCTAGAAATATCTCTATCACTTATAACATGCTTCTCGGGCTAATTCTTATGATGACACTGTTCTGGATTTGGGAGCTTGTAGAAATATGCAAAAACTATTGAACTATTACGGATTACAACTGAATTAACTGTATATACATTTTTTTTATTGTTGTTGTTTTTTTTAAGAACAATTCAAATCAAATACAATAACTTAAATATTTACAACTTTACATTCTGGAAAAGAGAATAAAGCTAGATAATAATTCAACTCAAATCCCGACAAAAATAGGGGTCAAAGTAATTGAATGAGATTCAACAAAAAATGGGTTTTTGGTTAATAATTAAAAGGAAAGTCAAAGAATGGGTTATTAGGCTCAACGGGGTTTACTAGGGGTTAATTTATAGAGGTGGGCCTTTGTGGAGTAAGTGGGTTAAATCCTAAGTGCCTTCATCATCTCGGTATATCAAATCAATGATGTGGTCTTGACATGTATAATCAAAGCAATTTCTAGAATAACAAATCAGTGTTGACTTACTCAAAGCAATAATAAAAGTGAGCACGAAAGAATGTATGCTCAAAAAGGCTCAAAATCTCACCAGAATTATGGCTTTTGATGTCAATCTTGTGAATTTCAAATATCAAGATAATACTTAAAATCAAGGAAAATTACTTATGCAAAAAATGGGATTCTCAAAAATTTCAACTTATCATGCTTGATTCCTTAATGTTTTAAAGTTTGAATAATCAAAGTACAAGTACCTATGTCTTAATTCTCAACTTATCCATAGAAATTATAAATCAATCAGAATTAATTCCTATTAGGAGACTGAAGATAATGCAGATTTAAGAACAATGCATAAAGTTAAAAAAAATTTCAGGAATTTCACAGATAATATAAAGATTTAAAGTAAGTTCCCCCCCACACTTAAGATGTACATTGCCCTCAATGTACAAAAATACATAAATAGCAAGAGAAGCATAATATCATAAGATAAGGAGAGAATTGAAACTCCCTGAATTTAGGATGAATTTGTGAGACAGAAATTGGAAGAGTCGGCAGTTGTGGCAAGGTGTTCCCATTTCCATTTGAATATGAGTTGTAGAGCTCCTTTTTAAAACTGCGAAAATATTAATTAGTCGTGGGAATTTTGGATTAATAGAGATTACTTGTTAGGGGTTGGCCAATATGAAAAGGAAATAAAATAAAATAAAATAAAGTTCTAAAAATACTAATATTCAAATAATGAAAAAAAAAGATAAAATGAACTAAAAATAAAAAGAAATGTAAAAAGGAAAATAAAAGGAGAAGAAGTTAGAAGGTGAAAATAGAGATAGGAAGTCACACGGCCGTGTGCGATGAGGTTTCGCTATGTACACGGTCGTGTAGGAAGTTACACGGCCGTGTCTAAATTGGCAGTGTTGGCCATGGTTTGGGGACACGGGCATGTGGCGTTGTGCAAGCCCGTGTCTAAACTAATGGGTTGCTACGGCCATGTCGCACGGCCATGGGGATTTGTTGGTGGCCTGTGCTTTGGGAAAAAATTTCCTCTGTTCGTACACGGCCTAGGTGCATGACCGTGTATCTACTTTAAAGGTTCACACGGCCTTGGACACGCCCGTGGGCATGGCCGTGTGGTCCTAATTTCTGCAGAAAAAAGGTTAGTTGATGTATTAAAAAAAAATTAAAATCAAAAATAAAAGAAAAGTCACTAAGTTAGTGCTCGGGTTGCCTCCCGAGAAGTGCTTGTTTATAGTCTAAGCTCGACTTTTCTCAAGTTTGTTCAGTCACGGTGGCTTGAAGAGTTGATACTCTTCTATCCTGTTTAAAATTTTATTATCAACGTAAAATTTGAGTCGAGTGTGGTTTACCTTGAAAGTGCCGAGTGACTCATGTTTTATCTCTGCTGTACCATATGGAAAATTTTTCATTACCATGAAGTAGGGTATGTGACTTGTATGTTCTTTTGAATTCAGGATTCGAGGATCATCTTCCCCTAATATTACCTTATCTCCTACCTTGATTTGATTCATTTGTACCTGAGGGTCGTCTTGGTGATGCTCTGGGTTGGTGTGGCATATTTTGGGCTTTTCATGATAGTTCAGCCACTTATCCAGTTCCTCGATCTAAAGCATTTGCTTTTCAGGTGCTCTCCCTTGGATGGACTTGTCTATGATTGGGTTGCCTTTATGTAGAGTGTATCCTGCACAGAAGATTAGGTGGTGAGTTCAGTGTTTTTACAAGGACTCGTGACTATATTATTATCAACAGTCTTAATCAAGTTTCGAGCTTGTAAAGTAACTTTGTCATCACCTACACATAGTGTAAGTTCACCTGTTCCTAAATCAATTATTGTTCTGGAAGTTGCTAAAAAGGGTCGCCCTAGAATTAAGGGTACATTGCTATCCTCATTAATGTCTAAACAACAAAGTCAACTGGAATATAAATTTATCAATTTTGACAAGCACATCTTCAATTATTCCCTTAGGAGACGTAATAGTTTTATTAGCCAGTTGAATGCTCATCTTAGTTTGCTTAGGTTTTCCAAGACCTAGTTGTTTAAAAAATTTATAAGGCATGACATTTATACTAGCCCCTAAATCAGCTAAAGCATTTTTGGTGTCTAGGCTACCAAATAAACAAGGAATAGTAAAACTTCCTGGATCTTTTAGTTTGGTTGGCAGTTTATTTTGGAGAATAGCTGAGCATTCCTCGTTAAGTTCCACTGTGGACAGTTCTTCCAACTTCCTTTTATTTGTGAGAAGTTCTTCTAAAAATTTTGCATACTTCGGCATCTGCGAAAGTGCTTCAACAAACGGTAAGTTGATATGTAATTTCTTTAAGAGTTTAAGAAACTTATCGAATTGCTCATCTGTGCGGTTTTTCTTTAGCGCGGTTGGGTATGGGATACGAGGTTTAAATTCTTTGATAATTTCATCTTTGTAACTTACCTCATTCTTTCCTTTACTTACCACAGGCTCCTTGCATGGCTCTGGGTTGGTTTTGGTTAACCCCTCATTATCTATCGTATCTACGGTATTAAGTTGCTCTTTGGGGTTAGTCTCAGTATTGCTTGATAACCCCTCAAGGAGTTTGCGCAGAGAAGCTCATACAATGATATCTAGGGCACCTGTTTTCACTTTATTTATTTTGAATCTTAATAAAATTTGCTATATCGATTATTTCATTTTCAAGCTTTACTCCTAATAATTTTTTGTCTTGTCTATTGTGATAATATTTTTCAAGCAATTTTCATTAAAATAATAGTTATTGGACCAATAATATTCGAGCAAAAGGAGTTTTGCATATTACTCTGGAAGCTTCTAAATAATACAGGAACCTGAAATATGACTATTATTTAGAACTCGCCAAACCTAAAGGTTAGAGATTTAAAAAAGAGGAGTCTAAATTATGACTATCCCTTCGGATTTTCTGTCAAGGAGATTGGTTAAGCAAAAATATTATGTCAGTAACATAGCCTCCACGAATAATGAGCAATGTCAACCCAAGCATTAAAAGGGGATCATTCTCGGAGAAAAGATGATGTTCTGCAAATATCATGCATACACATCTGGTCAGGTCACCCAGAGAGTGATCAGATGATTGAAGTTAATACAAATCCCATACTCCTGAGTTGTAGTGGGATGATTTGAAGATAGAACAAGCCTTATGTACTAGAGGTACAGTGGAATGGACCCTCAAGTTACAGTGGGGCAAACTAGTTGAGCAAAATGTGATTGTTTCTTTGGGTTTACTGTCGAAAATACCAGCTGAACAAGATGGCAGCATAATACGTCAGTGATACAGCCTTGATAAACAACGAGAATTGATGATTTAAGCCTTAAAAAATGATCATTATCATGACATTTTGCATTCATGAAAATATCATTCATACACATTTAGTTAGGAGCATTTGATTCATTCTGATCGTAGCATCCTAATCATTTGGCATAAGCATAGGTACATGAAACTAATTCTACAGATCATGTCCCCATAAGATGGTGCAGCATACATCGGTGAAGTCATAGATCTTATCTCCCTAAGCAGTATTGGAGCAGATTGAAGACGACGAATCTTATTTCCATGTAGTGGCAATGAAGTAGATTTAAGCCCCCAGCCTTATCTCCCTGAAGTTGTAGTAGAACAGGTTGAAGATACAAGTCTTATCTCTCTGAAGTTGCAATGGAGCAGACTGAAGATAGTAGATTTTATCTCTCTAAAGTAGCAGTGGAGTAGATCGAAGACGGCGGATTTTATCTCCATATAGCAGCAATGGAGCAGATTTAAGCCACTAGCCTTATCTCCCTAAAGTTGCAATGGAACAGGTAGAAGATACAAGTCTTATCTCCCTGAAGTTGCAGTGGAGTAGACTGAAGATAGTAGATCTTATCTCCCTGAAGTAACAGTGGATAGATCGAAGAGGGCGAATCTTATCTCCATGTAGTGACAATGGAGCAGATTTAAGCCATCAGCCTTATCTCTCTGAAGTTGTAGTAGAGTAGACTGAAGGTTACAGATCTTATCTCCCTAAGTAGTAGTGGAGCAAATAGAAAACGGTGAATCTTATCTTCCCGAGGTAGTAAGGAAGCAGATTTAAACCACTAGCCTTATCTCCCTGAGCAGCTGTGGAGCAAGCTGAAGATTACAAATCTATCTCCCTAAGTAGTAGTGGAGTAGATCGAAGATAACAAACCTTATCTCTCTGAAGTTGCAGAGAGCAGGTTGAAGTTACAAGTCTTATCCCCCTGAAGTTACAGCGAAGCAGACTGAAGATAGCAGATCTTATCTCCTTAAGCAGTAGTGGAGACCTTATCTCTCTGAAGTTGGAGAGAGCAGGTTGAAGTTACAAGTCTTATCTCCCTGAAGTTACAGTGGAGCAGACTGAAGATAGTAGATCTTATCTCCCTAAACAGTAGTGGAGCAGATTGAAGATAGCGAATCTTATCTCCATGTACCGGCAATGGAGCAGATTTAAGCCATCAGCCTTATCTCTTTGAAGTTACAGAGAGCAGGTTGAAGTTACAAGTCTTATCTTCCTGAAGTTGCAGTAGAGCAGACTGAAGATTATAGATCTTATCTCCTTAAGCAGTAGTGGAGCAGATCGAAGATAGCAAACCTTATCTCTCTAAAGTTACAGAGAGCAAGTTGAAGTTACAAGTCTTATCTCCCTGAAGTTGCAGCAGAGCAAACTGAAGATAGCAGATCTTATCTCCCTAAGCAGTAGTGGAGTAGATCAAAGATAGCAAAATCTCTTTGAAGTTACAGAGAGCAGGTTGAAGTTACAAGTCTTATCTCTCTGAAGTTGTAGCGGAGCAGACTAAAGATAGCAGATCTTATCTCCCTAAGTAGTAGTGAAGCAGATCGAAGATTGCAAACCTTATCTCTCTGAAGTTGCAGAGAGCAGGTTGAAGATACAAGCCTTATGTCCTTGAGCAGCAGTGGAGCAGGCTGAAGATTGTAGATCTTATCTCTCTAAGCAGTAGTGGAGTAGATCGAAGGTGGCGAATCTTATCTTCCTAAGCAGTAGTAAAGCAGATTGAAGCCACCAGCCTTATCTCCCTAAAGTTCCAGTGGAGTAGACTGAAAATTACAGATCTTGTCTCCCTGAAGTTGCAGTGGAGTAGACTAAAGATTACAAACCTTATCTCCCTGAAGCTGCAGTGGAGCAGGTTGAAGCTACAAGCCTTTTCTTCCTAAAATTGTAGTGGAGCAAATCAAAGCGACAATTCCTATGACCCTGAAGATGGAGTGGACTGGAATGAGCTTACTTGAAGAATATGAACTCCAAGAAGTCAAGACTCAGTGAGATTGGGAAAAATTGACCCTTTTAAAGTCTTTACTCCGTTGTCGTTACACAACAACAAGCAAAAAGGGGCAGCTGTAGGACCCAAATTTTGCCCGGGCCTAAAAGTCAACAAAAACCCAAAATTAAACCCCAATTAACCAAGCCTAAGTAACCCTAACCAACTAAACTTAAACCAACTACTAAACCAATCACTAACTCCATAACCCCATTAAACCAACCACTAACTCCATCACCCCACTTGCTTGCTAATAAGTTGTAAAATTTGGCATTAAAAGCCATTCGATTGCTAAATAGAAGAGCTTGTCATGAGAAAATGGATTTCTTGATAAAGTGGATTATAATACGGTCATCCGAATATGGTCTAAGTAAATACAACGCGAAAAGGCTGATAGCCCGTGGAGGAATGCACGACTTTGCATTATTGCCCGAGGATTCTATCCGACAGAGTTATCAACGTCTCAACTTCTTTAAAGAAGCTAACAAGTACCACGAGGATAAGTGAACAATGGGTCACGACTCGGATCAAGTGAAAAGGAGCTAGTAGGGGCATTTATTGGAAAGTTCGCGAGATTTGACCCTAACATTCGGATACGAAGAAAAGGGATCGATGACTTCGCCTCGACTAGGAGGGAAAGGCTTATGTAAAGAAATTCGTTTTCTAGAAAAGTTGTTCTAAGGGAATTGAATTCAGAATCAACGTCTCTTTTTCTTCTTACATTCATTACATGCATTTGCATTACATTATTTTCATTTCATGCATTTGCATTACATTTGCATCATATGCATTAAAGTCCACCAAAGATCCTAATTAAGTAAAATTATTTTAATTAATCTGGAAACCGACAAAAACTTACATCGTTACGGTACTCAAGCAAAAACAAAAAACATGGATCAGAGATTGAAAAGGCTTGAGCAACTCTAAAAAGAGATGCAAGATCAACTACAATTGCAAATACAAGAGCAACTAGCTAAGATCTAACAAGACATGATGGACAAAATACTGGAGTCTCAAAGAAACATGATGACTCAGTTGACCCAGCCGTTGGCTGGAGTGATGGATAAAGGAAAAAAGCCTTAGGGTTAGTGCTGGAGAAGATAATAAGGATCCTTTTTATCCTTCGGGTTTCACCCTGACAAATATTCAGGCACATCCGTAAGGAATACCCGCCATTATCAGACCCCAACCAAATCAGGCTGGTACCTCGGCACCAATGGATTACCTGATAGGCTCAGGCTCCAATTTGGGGGGTAATCTGACCACTCCTGTAGTTCTTGATCTGGACAAAATGGCAGAGATGGAAAAAGCAAAGATGGGGCTGCCAAAGCAACTCGAGGATCGGTATAGGTGGTTGGAGGAGAAATTTAAGGCAATGGAGAATGCTGACTACTATTATGGGATTCATGCCAAGGATTTGAGTTTGGTCCCTGATCTAGTAATCCCACTAAAATTCAAGACTCTAGAGTTTGAAAAGTATAATGGGACTAGTTGTCCTGAAGCTCACATCACCATGTTCTGTTGAAGGATGATAGGATATATTAATAACGATCAACTGTTAATCCACTACTTCCAAGACAGTTTGATTGGGGCAGTATCTAAATGAGACAATCAATTAAGCTGTGCTAGAATCAACTCATGGAAAGACCTAGCACAAGCTTTTATGAAGCAATATAGCCATGTAACAGACATGTCACCCAACAGAATTACCTTGCAAAATATGGAAAAGAAATAAAATGAGAGCTTCAGGCAATATACCCAAAGATGGAGGGAAGTCGCAACACAAGTCCAACCACATGTTATCGAAAAAGATACCATAATGCTTTTCGTTAATACTCTACAGGCCCTGTTCATTAATCATATGTTGAGAAGTGCTACTATGAGCTTTTCAGATATAGTAATGTCAGGCGAGATGATTGAAAATGCGATAAGAAGTGGGAAGATAGACGCGGGAGAAAGTGTCAAAAGATCAACCCCAAGAAATAAGGAAAATGAAGTGAATATCTTGAGCATGCATTCCAAGTCGATTACTATAGGCCAGTCAAGGGTGGTAACTACTAGCAATCAAGGCTCTTCAAGGCAAGAATCCAACTCGAGGCCAAATATAGAAAAGCTCCAATTCACACCCATCCCAATGATGTACAAAGAGCTATATCAGAATCTTTTTTATATGCATTTGGTGTCTCCTCATTACATGAAACCAATGCAACCTCCATTCCTAAAATGGTATAATGAGAATGCCCAATGTGATTACCATGTAGGAATAGTAGGTCACTCAATCAAGAACTGCACTATGTTTAAAAAGTTGATCGAAAAGCTCATTAAAATGGGAGTCGTGAAGTTTGACGATTCACCAGAATCTAATTGCTCTGACGAATCAATAAATGTGATAATTGAAGGAGCTGGCAAGAGAGTTGTGATTCCTTGAAGAGGTCAAAAGCCCGAAAGGAATATCGGGGAATCTGAGCATTAATGATGAGTTCGAAGAGGGAACTGGAGAATAAAAGTTTCCAAACCCTTGCATACTTGGGAATGTTTTGAACAAGGGGACTATGGAAGGGATCCCTGTATTTTTTTAGAGCTTACTCAGAGTAATGTTCAGAACACGCTTATTGCTTGAAGCCTAGAGGCAACAAGGGTCCTTTTGTGAAATAGGCTTGTGTCCAGAATCTTTATTTCAATAAAATGTATCTTTTTGAACAAATATTCTTGTATTCTTTCTATTTATAGATTCTTTTGTTCTTTGGACTTTCACTCAAATGTTCTCAAATGTTCCGCATACTTCGTTTCATCACTAGAATAGATCAAAATATCATCAATGAACACAATAACAAATCTCTCTAAATACGATGTGAATATACAATCCATCAAATCCATAAACACTGCAGGAGCGTTAGTTAAACCAAAAGGCATAACTAAAAATTCATAGTGACCGTACCGTGTTCTGAAAGCAGTCTTCGGTATATCTGAGTCTTTAACTCACAACTAATAATAGCTTGATCTCAAATCGATCTTTGAAAATACCATAGCCCCTTTCAATTGATCAAATAGGTCATCAATTCGCGGTAAAGGATACTTATTCTTTATAGTTGCTTTATTCAACTGCCTGTAATCAATGTACATTCTCATTGACACGTCTTTCTTTTTCATGAATAACACCGAAGCACCTTAAGGTGAGAAGCTTGGTCATGCAAATCCTCTATCTATTAACTCTTGTAACTATGCTTTTAGCTCTTTCAATTCAGTCGGTGCCAATATATATGGAGCATTTGATATTGGCGTTTTACCTAGTAATAATTCAGTGCCAAATTCAACTTCTCTAATCGGCGGTAATCCCAGTAATTCTTCTAGAGAAACATCTGGAGATTCACATACAACCGGTATAGATTCAATCTTTGATTCTGATACCTTAGTATCCAGTACATACGCTAAGTACGCATCACAACCCTTTTTCACACATTTCTGAGCTCTCATAGTAGATATCATAATCGGTAATTCATTCGAATCATTAGATTCAATCCAAAAAATTTCACCATTCTGACATTTCAATTCTGTACTCTTTTATCTGCAATTCACAATTGCATCATGCATATTTAGCCAATCCATACCTAGAATCACATCGAACTCATCAAATGGTAGGAGCATCAAGTTAGCCAGAAAACAGTATCCCCAGGTCATCAATGGACATTTCTTACAAATCTTATCAACTAATACTGACTTGCCTAATAGATTCGATACTTTAACTACAAATTCTGTAGACTTGACATGTAAACTCTTTTAAACACTAGTTCTATATAGATATACGACTGAGTTGATCTAGGATCTATCAACGCAACTATATCAGTGTTAAAAAGAGAAAAGGTACCGGTAATAACATCAGGCGATGAGGCTTCCTCGCGTGCACATATAGCATAGGCTCGAGCAGGTGCGCGTGTCTCAGATCTCACATTAGCATCTCGTGTAACACTACAGTTACCACTCTGATTCCCAGCATTTCGGGGCGATCTACCTCTAGTAATAGTGTTGCTTACTTTAACTGATTGCTCTTTATTAGCTGTAGATCTCTCCGGGAAATCTCGTAAGTAATGATCTAACAATCCGCATCTAAAACATGCTCCACTTTTTAGTTGGCACTCACCATAGTGCTTTCGGTTACAATGTTTCCAATCAGATTGGGATTTCTCACACTACCCTCACCGGCAATAGATGTCGTCTGGGGCTTTGGATGGAATGATTTGACATCTCTATCTCTGATAGATATACCCGCAGAAGTAGTGGAACGGGGATGGAAATCTTTAGATTTCTTCGACCAGAACTGATGCGATTTACTCACAAATCTCTTTCTAGAATCTCTTGCTTCAAAATCAGCTTTTCGTTTCTCTTGGGCAAGTTCTTCGACTTTACAAGCCCTATCAACTAGAACAACAAATTCTTTCAGCTCAAGAATTCCGACTAATAATTAGATATCTTCATTCAACCCATCCTTGAACCTTTTACACATAATAGCTTCGATAGAAATGCACTCACAAGTATATTTACTAAGTCGAACGAACTCTCTTTCATACTCGGTTACTGTCATACAGCCCTGTTTCAGATCATGGAATTCCTTTCTTTTTTGGTCGATGAACTGCTGACTAATATACTTCTTTTGGAATTTAGTCTGAAAGAAATCCTAGTTAACTCATTCTCACGAAACAACTGATATTAAGGTATTCCACCACTGGTATGCTGAATCTTGTAATAATGAAATAGTACATTTTAAGCATTCATCCGGTGTACATGCTAATTCATCAAAGACCCTGATCGTATTTTCAAGCTAGAATTTGGCCCTCTCAGCATCATCACTAGTTATAGCTCAAAATTCTTTAGCCCCGTATTTACATATCTTATCAACAGGAGGTCTATTTAATCTCAAAGGATCTGTACCTCGTATAATTTCAGGGTTTGGGTGGGGAACTGGAGGGGGTGGAGGTTGTTGAGTAGTCGGGTTTGCTCACACAAATTTAGAAAACCATTTAGACATCACTTGGAAGAAAGCTTTTTTAGCTTTTCCCTGACTGCCCGTAGCTAGGCTCGATTCGGTAGGCACAGTCCATTGAGTGGGAGCTGGCGCATTACTCTCTACATTGTCGGCTATTGCTAGATTTGGATCTATTTATTATATAAAACAATATTCAGAAGTTGTCAGGAGATATCACACTATCGCAATTTATATATGGCATGTATAGCTAGACTGGTATACACTACGATAGTCTTAGAATCAACTAAAATGTAGCTCTGATACCAATAAAATGTAACACCCCTATCCCATAACCATTGCCAGAATAGGTAAAAGGGCATTACCAGACTTACAGCTCAGTTCAGAACAGTATTTAACAAACATTTATCAATTATCATATTCTTTCAGTAAATATCATTCAATCATACTAATAACATACTTAAATCAATCATTTAAAACTTAAAACATGCAATCAGGACTAAATCAACAACATTTAAAAGCTTTAGGAAAATTCAGAAAATTTCACAAGTAAGGGTCACATGATCGTGTGCCCAGGCCGTGTGCCTCACACAGTCACCAGACACGCCCATGTGTCCAGGCCGTGTGAAAACAGGGCATACCTACTGACTTAACCACACAACCACTAGACACACCGGTGTGTCTATCTCGTGTGCTTTACACGTCCAGTAGACACGCCCGTGTGTCTAAGCCATGTAACTCACTGACTTGTTATACTATGGTGCAGGGGTCTCACGGTTGAGTCACACGCCCATGTGCTCAGGCCGTGTAGCACGAAATAAGCTTGGTTTAAGCCATTTTTCACATCCAATTCTCTTGTACCTACAAGCATCAATTTATACCAAATTCATATACCAATAACAAAACAAATTTAGGTATGGAATAGACCTTATACACCATTTAATAACCAATCAAGACAATACCAAAGTATATTCCAATTTCCATATATCAAATTCATGTCGAATACTTCTATTTCATATTTCAATTTCGTTCATCTCAAATATAGCAAGATATTACAAATTCAACATGAAACTTACCATTTTCTTCTCTCTTAAAATATACCAAATTGGTAGCCCTTTTTAAAATCCATATTCATCATAAACTATAGCAAACCATTATTCCCACAACTCATATACCAAATCACCATTACAAACATTCACATAACATCATATATTTCTACCTTATCAAATGCCAATATCATTCATGTCAATACCTATCAATACTCAAGCATCATTAATCATATTCATCACCTTTTAAGCATATCATATACGACTTTCATAGTAAGCCAACCATTTACCACTCAAGCCATATCACGTAGCTTGTTCAAGTACCAAAATCATACCACATTCATTACATAAGTGACCTTATTAGTCAACCTATAAACTAGCCTATACATGCCATATTTACATCATCACTTAAGTTCAAAAAGTACCAAAGAACCGTCTGGATAGTGTGATAGCAATCTCCGACCTCGTCCAAATCGAGCTAGCTTTCGAAATCTATAAAACATGGGAAAAATAACAGAGTAAGCTTTAAAAGCTTAGTAAACTCGTATAATATAGAAGTAAACTTATCAATGTGTCATTAAGCATTTAAAACAATATAAATTAACGCATTTGCTCACAATGCCTACTCACATCATTCGACCACAAGTTAGTCACTTATCAACCATATATTCATCCATTCAAAAATATGAAATCAAGCATATATCATTTATATAACATTCCAATACATGTAACATATCATATATCATTTCTCAATCATGGAACTTATTGAAACCATGTAACATTTCATCTACACATATCATATAACTCATCTAACAATTCATCATATAGCACATATACTATTTGTACCATATAAATTATGTAAGTAATTCATGTATCATATATCATATATCATTAATCATGTACCTCTTGTAACATATAAACCATTTAATCATGTAATTCATATAAGATATAAATCATATACATCTTGTATCTCTTGTAGCATGTATTCATATGTTTTATATAGGTGTAACGCCCGTTGAACCTTCGGAAAC
Source organism: Gossypium stocksii (assembly GCA_020496765.1). Classification (NCBI taxonomy): domain Eukaryota; kingdom Viridiplantae; phylum Streptophyta; class Magnoliopsida; order Malvales; family Malvaceae; genus Gossypium; species Gossypium stocksii. The sequence goes on from CM035621.1 coordinate 16,313,222, forward strand.
ATCGAGGGATACTCAGGTGATACATACTAAGTGTATAAAAGGGTAATCCATCAATTCATCATCATATATACTCTTTCGAGCCATAAATGGTATGCTCCTCCTGAGTCGATAAACTGTAAGCTCAAATGAGCTAAATGGTAAGCTCCGTAAAGCTAAAACGGTAAGCCCCGAAGGACTGAAACGGTAAGCTCTGAAAAGTTAAACGGTAAGCTCATAAGAGCTGTGGTGAGTCCGCAACAAATGCTGGAGCTCGACCAAATGATAACCCTAGTGACATGTCACTTGTATCCTACGACTTACTACAGTTCAAACGGGACATGGTAATTAATTTGAGCATGTAACCAATAGGCATTTAAATTCAACATCTCATTTATATCATCATAGAAATAGTCAATTCAACAATTTAAAATACATATATAAGTTCAATTCTAATTATACGAATTTACCTCGTATTAGCTCGTATATCCGATGTCTACTCGTTTACTTTTCGTTTTCCGGATCAAGTTTCAGTATTTGTTTATCTTGATCTATATTATTCCAAATTCAACCCATTTATTCACCAAATCGTTCAATTAAATCCATATACATGTATTTTAGCCCTTTTTACAAAATAGCCCTTATACTTTCACAGGTTAACACTTTAGTCCCTAATACATAAAATGGCAAATTACACATTTTCAACTACAACCTACCATAGCCAAATTCTATAGGGCCTCATAGTAGCCCATATTTTCCCTTATTTCACATTTCTAACCACAATATTTATATCTTTTTTCAATTTAATCCATAACACTCAAATTCATCAAAAATATCAATACAAAACATAAAAATTTCATTCCAAGCTTCCATTATCTATCAATTAATATTAGAAAAATCACATATTCATCAATATCTTCTTAAGGAAAAATCAACAATTTCACAAATTAGGGCATGGGCTTTATAGATTACTAAGCAATAATCTAAAAAACGTTAAATTTATCAAAAATCGAAGTAAAAACGTACCTTGATTAAGCTATAAATATGGCCGAATAAAATGGAGCTTAAAACCTTTTATTTCTCTTCTAAAATCGATGCAAGAAAGATGAACTAAAATGGGTTTTAATTTTTTTTATTAAATCATTAACATAAATACACATTTGGTCATATAACCATATTGCTAACATTAATAATATCATATAATTCATGGACACACAAACGTCCACTAACTTTATAATGGTCTAATAACCATTTAAGGCCACTAAATTCAAAAGCCAAAATAATTTAACACATTCAACATATAGATTGCCACTTTTATCTTTTATGCAATTTAGTCTTTATTATCGAATTAACTATTTAAACGATAAAATTTCTTTACGAAAGTTTCACACGGTAATTCTATCATGCTGTAAACATTATTAAAATAATAAAATAAATATTTTGACTCGGTTAAGTGGTCCCAAAACCACCTGTTATGATCAGACTCAAAAATGGGTTGTTACAAAGATACCTTATTGTTATAATATGGAATCTAATCCTAGTACATTTGAAGAGGCAATGAAATATCAAGACTCTACTTTTTGGAAAGAAGCAATAAATGATGAGATAGATTCAATAATGGGAAATCAAACTTGGATCTTTGTTGATCTTCCACCAGGTTCTAAACCAATAGGTTATAAATGGATCTTCAAAAAGAAAATGAAGGTCGATGGTACCATTGATAAATTTAAAGCAAGGTTGGTAGCCTGATAAACGCTAATTTATACATATTTTTACCTCATGTTTAGCCTATATTTTGGATGAACTATTATCAATTTAGTGAGAATTGGTGCTCTTAATCCTTCTTTTTCATATCTTATACTCAAGAGTGCATAGGGAAGAGAAAAGAAAAGGAAATAGACCGAAAATGAGGAAAATGGGCCAAAAATGACATAACACACGGCCCAAGGAATCACCACACGACCGTGCCACATGAAGATCATACAGTCCAGCCCTCGACAAGCACAGGCAGGCCACACGGCCGTGCCAAATCACACGGCCTTTTTCGAAGTCACACGGGCGTGGCACACGGGCGTGTTCTAGTCGTGAGAAAGAGGAATTTCACTCGAATTGAGATACTTGGAGGCTAAGAAAGGCTCCCCAAAGCTCTATATAAAGACCCTAGGAGGCAACTCTAAGGGTGTGCTTATTTCCCCCAAAAGGGAAGTATTCTTTGCTGCCAACATAAAGAGTAGAAGTAGGGATTACTCGCAGGGAAGCTGATTAATTCATCCCAGAAGCTGGAATTCTGCAACAATATAGAGGATCTTCCTAAATTCCTTTAGGGGTTTTCGGGTTCTTTTATGTTTTGTTATTTTATATCTTCTGAGATGTTTTCTTTCTTTATTATGAACTAAACCCCTCAAATACTTGAGGGGGATGAAACCTAAGATAGATCTTGTTATTTATTCTTGATTTATATGATAAATACTTGATTTGTTCTTAATTATGTGTTCTTCATTCTTGATTTAATAGTCCTAGGTATTATTTCAAGAATTGGATATGCTTAGAGCAGAGGAGCAAAAGTCCCTGTGATAAGAGTAGATCTACCATAATTAAGCGAAGTTGCATGCAGCCCTAGACATAGGGCGACATAAATCTGCCGGATTAGGGTCAAACCTAATATGGGGAACCATAGATCGAATTAATGCAACCTAGGGAGTTAATTAATAAGGGAACTTTAATTAACAACTTAGGCCTAGTTGCTCTACACCTCGACGGAGGGTTTAGCATAGATTAGGGATCTCTACAGATCAAGTTAAGTAAACAAATCATATAGTTCAAGAAAATAATAACAAGTGAAGTCTAGGTGGATTCTCCCTTAAGTATTGTCCATATCAATCAGCTTTTCCCTAAAAAGTTTTCCCAATTTACTCTTTGTGCTTTTCTTAGTTAGTTTTAGAAGTAGTTTAAACAAACCCCTCTTTTATTCTTAGGCTAGATAATAGAAAGGAAGTAAGTAATAGTACTTTTGGTTCCCTTGGGTACGATAACTCGGTCTTGCCACTAAGCTATACTACTGTTCGATAGGTGCGCTTGCCTTAAATGTTGTGATATTAGTTAGTTTGGGTGTGATCAAGTTCTTTATAAATTTTATTACTTCATATCACGCGATATCATAGCCAAAGGTTTTACAAAAAAAGAAGATATTGATTACTTTGATACTTATGCTCCAGTAGCAAGAATTGCTACAATTAGACTCTTAATATTACTTACCTCTATATATAATTTAGTTGTTCACCACATGGATGTAAAAACTGCATTTTTAAATGGTGAATTGGAAGAGGAAGTGTACATAGAACAATTGGAAGGATTTGTTGTTCGAGGACAAAAGCATAAATTATGTAAGCTTGTTAAATCTTTATATGGACTTAAACAAGCACTAAAATAATGGCACCAAAAATTTGACAAGGTTATTTTAGCTACTGGTTATAAAATAAATGAATTCGATAAGTGCATATATAGCAAATTTGAAAATGGAAAAAGGTGTCATAATTTTCTTATATGTAGATGACATGCTCATTTTTGGCATGGATTTGGAACAAATAGAAAACACAAAGAAATTCTTGTCAAACAACTTTGTTATAAAGGATATGGGTGTAGCAGATGTTATTCTTGGGATTAAAATAACCCGAGATGAAAGTACTATACCTTTATCACAATCACATTAAATTGAAAAGGTATTTAAAAAGTTTGATCTTTTCAATTGTATACCATCATTTACACCTATGGATTCTCAAATAAAATTAGTATCTAATGTTGATAGGAAAATTGATCAATTGAAATATGTAAGTCTAATTGGTTGTCTTATGTACATAATGACTTGTACAAGACCAGATATTGCATATGCTGTTAGGAAATTGAGTAGGTACACAAGTAATCCAAGTAGTTCGCATTGGCAAGCTTTGAATAGAGTACTTAGGTACTTAAAGAAAACTATTAACTATGGATTGTGTTATAATAGATATTATCTAGTTTTAGAAGGGTACTCAGATGCTAGTTAGATTACAAGTTTAGAAGGTCATGCATCTACTGGTGGATAGATCTTCATTCTTGGTGGAGGAGCCATTTCTTAGAGTTCCAAGAAACAAACATGTATTATTGATTCCACCATGGATGCAGAATTTATTGCATTAACCGCTGCATCTGAGGAAGTAGAATGGTTAAGAAATTTGCTTTATGATATACCTTTATGGCCTAAGCCAATTTCACATATTTCTATCTGTTGTGATAGTGAGGCTACTTTAGCAAAGGCATATAGCCAATTATATAATGAAAAGTCCAGACACATTGGATTAAGACATAGTTATGTCCGATAATTAATCATTGATGGAGTGATCACTATTAATTATGTGAGGTCAAGTGAAAATTTGGTGGATCCTTTAACAAAAAGTCTTGCTAGAGATATAGTAAATAGGACCTCAAAAGGGATGAGACTCAAGCCCATTAGTTAGAGTCACCCATGATGGACACTCGACTCAACGCTTGGTATAACGTCAAGTCTTGAGTTCAATAAGACAAAGTACATCATTAGTATGTGACTGCTAGCACTATAAATAAATCCATCCCAAGATTAAAGTGCTAAGTACTCGTACTGATAAGGGAAAGATGAGTAATGTACTCTTAATGGACCCATAACATAAATATGTTAGAGTGTTATAATTACAGGAACACTCTTGATGGGATCTACCATGTGAGTGGAAGTATGGCTATTTCTAGGAGCTCAAGGGCTTGACTCTGGCAACACTCATGAAAAGAGGACATAGACACATGGCCATAATAGTGTCCCAAGATACTATACATTGATCAATGTTGAAATTATTGTGTGAGATGTGTTCGATTAATCAAATGGAATAGTTAGTTCAAAGCTTAGCCTACCATGCAATTTCGATTAACTTTAACATGTTTTCACTAAGTGAAGGTTTAATCGTAAGATACCTTTATTTATGCAAATTGATTTCCAAGAATATCAAAATCTAAAATATTTTGAAAATGTGGGGAGATTGTTGGAACATTTTCAAATATTTATAGTGTTCCAATAACTATAAATGAATGGGTGTAATTAATCAAAAATTATATTATTTAATTTTTGAAAAAGAATTATAACTATTTAAATAATATTATTTGAATTGCTATAATATTAAATGAATAATTATTTGTTTATTTTAAAGACATTATTATTCAGAAAGACACCTATTGAAAGATGTCTCTATGAAGAGATATGAAAATTCCTATAAATATGAATGTGATTTCATTTGGAGATTACACCAAAAAATTCTAATATTCTTTCTTTCCTTACTTCATTTTCTAATATTATTAGATTATTCTATAAAGTATTACTACAGAAATCCTTTGTAGAAATTGACTTTCTTGTTATACATTGCTCAGTGCATAGTGGACTATTCTCGTCAGTGCAAAATGCAAATAGTCATTGGCTTCATTGTATCCTTGAGGTTAATTTTCTTGGAACTCATTTGCACACCGAAGATAGGTGAGTACGAATATAACCTTAAAAATAGTGGCTTGATACACGCCTTGGAGCCTTGTCCTATTTCTTCCTTTAATGTTCGAGTTCCGTTCGTGTGTTCGAAATTTTCGTTACCGAATATTTGTACTAACAGATTTGAAGGTCAGGAACGTGATAACGCGTCTCAGAACAAATACTTTTCATATGTCATGGCAAGCTCAGAAACCAATCATGGGGAAATCAGGTTTCGGGGTAATAATGCTTGATACGATTAAAGGTTGAAGTCTAGGTGGAGGTCTCAATCGATGATCATGATGCGACCACAAGTTCGAGTATAATCAGGGGCGAAGTGATTACCATTTCATGATCAAGAGTTAAAGGTTTTTGGATTCCCGCAAACAATGCCCTATATATATCATATATAAGATTGAGACCATAATCATATGGAAAAATTCTAGGGATTTCCATTGTAATCACCGTAATTTTTTTCTATTTCCAGGTAGTCGGTGTCTTTAACCTTTCATTCTTATTTGAAAGCTAACACCGAGGTGGACACAAGAGGGCTTTCAGATAGAGAGTGGATGTTCCAGCACAGTAGAGGTCAAACTCGGGTCGTGCAGTAATGGTTGTAGTTATTAATGGGTTTTTTAGTAATGACAACTGTCGTCACCCCAAACGGAGCATCACCTTTACTGCATTGCAACAGTCGCTCCCCGCTTGAGAGTCCTTTTACATCGACAACGGTGTTGGCCTTCAAATAAGAACGAATGTTAAAGATACCTATTGCTTGAAAATGGAGAAAACAATTACGCCGATTATCGCGAGAAGCCCCTGAGTTTTTTTGTATGATGATGCCCTAATACTTTTGCATGGTATCTATAAGGCAACATTTTTGTGTATCCGAAAAGATTGAGCTCGTGTCACATAAAGACTATCAACTGGCTTCCCCGTTATACCCTTCTCCATGACAATATAATAGCCGTCAATTGAGACTTGTATATAAACCTTCACGCATAAAGCAAAATCACCTGAAACCCACTTCCTTAGGATAGGTTTCGAAAGTAGTGGTCTCATCTAGGCAGGATATGAAATGTGTGCATCTTGGAGCAATATCGCATCACTGACAACTCAAGAATACCTCAAATATTAAGAAAATATTTTATAGAGGAGGGATAGAGAGGGGAGATGAAGATGTTTGAGGGATAATAAAGCTTGGTGTGTGAGACTCTTTTATAGGCACAAGGAAGGGTTAGTTTGCAAAGTAAAAGTTTTCTTTCATTGAAAACGCGCTACACAAGTCAATGAATATATTTAAAACATGGTTAAAGTGACAAAAAATACGAAGTGGTGGGCACTTTAAATGTTTGGTAGAAGAAAAATGTTAGAGAAAGCACGCCCAACTAGGGGAGCTTTCTTGTTGCTTTCCTATTGAACATTAAAATAACTTTGTAGAATACCTACGGAGCATGTTATGAGGCATAGAATACCAGAGGCGTATGGCTGGGATGTGTAACACCCCTTACCTAAGTCCGACGCAGGGATGAGGTATGAAGCATTACTGTACTTAAACATACTTGAATGCATAAACTTGGGCTATAGAAATTCATTCCATATCAAAACCCTTCATGCATTCTCTTACTATCCTTATTATGGGCCTACGAGGCCCAGAACGCATATCGGGTGTGTTACGGGACTGATTCGGGAACTCTCGGGCATTTAAAAAATTTTTGCCCTAAAACAGGGCCACACGCCCGTGTGAGATTGGACACGCCCGTGTGGGCTGGCCGTGTGGTCACACACGCCCACGTCCCTCACTCGTGCTGAATTTATTTCTTACTCCAAACCTACATGTTTGGACACGATTTAGGCATACGTCCGTGTCTATGGCCCGTGTCTCTCACACGGTCTAGACATGCCCGTGTCTATAACTCGTGGAACACTCTAACTTAAACACTATAAACATTAAGGGTTCACATGGCCAAGGCACATGCCCGTGTGCTCAGCCTGTGTGCAATTCTGACTTAACTACTTAAGATGCAGGGGACACACGATCTACTAGCATGCCCATAGAGGCCAACCGTGTGTCACACACAGCCTAGGCACACGCTCGTGTGCCCATTCATGTGGACAATTATAGGCTATCTTCCAAGCCTTTTTGCTACCCTGAAAACACATCCAACTCATACCAACTTCAACCTCACAAATCAAAGTATAACATACATTAAAACATTCGTAATTAAGGCACTCACATGCCACATGCATATCATGAATTTCATCCTCAACGCATAAACAGAACTTAATCAACATTAGCCCACTTACAAGGCTATTACAACACTACATGAGTAATATTACTAGCCAACACTTTTGGCTTCACAAAATGACGTTTATGGGAAATCAACTTCCTATACATATCATACAGCAAAAAGACTAACTTTACTATACCAAAATGAATTCCTTGATAGTGTGATTTCGAGCTCCAACTTCGATTGATCCCCGAGCTAATTCGACAAATCTACATGAAAAGGGAAAAATAAAGGAGTAAGCATAAAATGCTTAGTAAGTTGCATGAAATAAAATAGCAATAAATGTCATGGAAAATCATTCAAGTAAGGCATCATGAAATTCACATAACTTCTTACTCTTTTTCATATCTTACTCATTCTTATAACATAATCATTCTTATGACATACATACTCTCGTAACTTGCTCTTTCCCATGACTTACTCATTCACATGTTTTGCTCATTCTCGTGCCTTACGTTTTCATATTTTTCTCATGACTTACTAAAGTGTACCTGTAACACTCATCATGAAACTTTAGTCTCTCTTTTTAGTTAAACAGCTTGGATACATGCTCTATTAACATATTGTAGGATACTCGTAATGTCATTCTCATGATAAGGTGCCAAAGCCATACCCCAGATATGGTCTTACATGGGACCTCAAACTGAAGCGAGAACCATATCCCAAATATGGTCTTACACGAGATCTCATGTCGATGTCGATGCCATGTCCCAACATGTTTTATACGAGATCGTAAAATGATGCTGATGCCATGTCCCAGACATGGTCTTATATAGGATCTCTCTCTTAAATGCCCAAGCCATGTCCCAGACATGGTTTTACGGGGGATCTATGTCTCATCTTGGTACCGACGCCATGTCCCAGACATGGTCTTATATGGGAACTCATGTGGATGCCAATGCCATGTCCCAGACATGGTCTTACATGGGATCCCTGTTCGGTGTCGATGCCATGTCCCAAACATGGTCTTACACGGGACCTATAATGCTCATGACATGATTACGGTATCCTTCGTATCTTTTAATACTTGCATGAAATTTTCTTTTCATATTTCCATCATCATTCATATAATTAAATTTCATGGAATTGTATATGGCTCATACATTGACTTAACAATAAGCCTTATGAAATTTCATGGATTCATAGAAAATCATTACTTTAGATGTAACAACCCTAACTTGTATCCATCGCAGAACTAGGGTTACGAGGTATTACCACTTAACATATCACCATACAAATATATCACACGTAAATATTATTCATCATCACATCAAAATCATTATCAATCATATAGTCCCTTTAGAGGTTTATGCGACCTTAATCATGCTTTAGAAAGGGGTCGAGACCAAATTGAAAATATTTAAAAACTATAACAATCATATAAAAATTTTGCCTTTGAAACAGGGCACACGCCCGTGTGGCTAGGCAGTGTACCTTGCACGGCCATGCCTTGCATCTGACCTGAGTCTGTGTGCCACACTAACTAGGGTCACACGGTCTCTGGACACGTTTGTGTGTCCAACCCGTGTGTCCTTCGGAGTTAGCCACACGGTCATCAGACACGCTCGTGTATCTAGCCCATGTGCTATACTGACCTATATGACTATAAAACAAGATCACACGGTCATCAGACACGGCCGTGTGTCTAGCCAATGTGCAAAACTGACCAAAATACCCAGAAAATAAGGGTCACACGGTCGAGTCACATGCCTATGTGCTCTAGCCGTGTGGCACGAAATAGGCTTGGTTTAAGCCACTTTCATATCCCAAAATGCTTAGTACCTACAAGCACAATTTATACAACAATTACAACCTAAATTCAGCAAATTTCATGCCTAATACAAACATCAATAAGACTAATTCATTAACAACCCATTCATGTACAAAATCCATCTCAAAACATACAAATTTACTAGGCATATACATAGTCAAACAATTACTTCCCAAATCATTCTTGTACTAATTTAATTCATGCTCATAACTTACCAACATCTACCATTTGATTCATGCCAAAATGACCATTTCCATATTTACCAAATATGCAACATTTATCACACATCATCATAAGCATATACACATGCTTGGTTAGCCAAATCACTTGGCATAACATATATATCATTCAAAAGATAATCAAAACTCCCTAGCTTATACATGCCATACTTAGCTATATAAACAAACACAAAAGGTACCAAAAGAGCTTGGATAGTACGATGAAGATCCTCGACGATTCCTGAGCCTTCAGTAGCTTCGCTAATCTGTAAAATAGAAATAAACACACCAAGTAAGCTTCAAAAGCTTAGTAAGTCATAAGCAAGTAATTCAATAAACCAATTCTATAGTAAAACATTCATTCATCCAAATTAAACCATTCACAAACCTTTATCCATGCCTTACCACATGGTTTATTCAAAATCATGAACTTCCTCCCATAGATTCACAAGATCTCATCATGTACTCATTCATAATAAGTATGTACATTTTATGTACTTGTTCATTCTATAAAAACTCAGTCATTTCCATAACCGAAACTCATTCATTAAACCATTCAAATTACAAGTCGAATACATGAATATTTCACCCGATAAGTACTCATACCATGGCCCGAAGCCAAATCAGAGTAGCATATTCCGGAGCACCTATACCATGGCCCGTAGCCAAATCAAGGTCACTCCCTCTATATACCTATACCATGGCCCATAGCCAAATGGTATCTCTCACACCGTAGTGCTGATATCATGGCCCAAAGCCAAATTGAATCCTAGTGACCTGTCACCACATTCTGAAACAAATCCTACAGTTCAACCAAACTTCCTCTATATCGATTTCTTTAATAAAGTATCTGTAACATCAATTCACTATCTCCACCTCCTCCGAGCTTTCATTCATTACAATTCATATCGAATTTATGCAATTAACAACATTTTTAACTAAATTACTATTTCAGAACTTACCCCGAGTGTGATTCGTTGAAACAAGTCGATTACTCGTTGACTTTCAATTTCCTACGATCTAAGTCCGGGATTCGCTTTTCTTGATCTATACGTATTAAAAATAAATCATTCAATCACACACTCAATCAATGCAATCCAAGGACACACAATTAGGGCATTTTACAAAATAGGCCTCACATTTTCACATTTTATTCCTCAAAATACCATTTTCTCAATTTAGCCCAATTTAGCTAAATTCATTAAAAATCCAAGAACAAAACATATCAATCAAACACATATCTTTTATTTTTCATGAACTAACATCACAAAGCCCATTATTTCATCAATGGCACATCTCATAACCATCAACAATTCTTCCAATTACAACATGGGCTTGATAGTAAACTAAGCAACAATCTCAAAAACATAAAAATCATCAAAAACCGAAGCAAAACATACCTTAATCTATGCTTCAATATGGCCGAATGTTTGAAACATATGAACCCTAACTCTTTCTTTCAATTTTCGGCAAAACAAAGTAAAATAATGGCCATTTCTTTGTTTGTTTTATTATTATAGCACTTCATAAATTATTTACCAAATTGTCCTTAATGAAACATTAATATAAACCATTTTAAACCATGGACATAATTGTCCACTAACCTTATAATTGCTTAATAGCCTTTTAAGGACTTCACCAATTTAAACCATAGCAAGAAAGTACATCAACAATTAGAATGCTACTTTTACCAATTATGCAATTTAATCCTTTTTCATAACTAATCACACGAAACGATCAAATTTTTGCACGAGACTTCCACACATACAAATTCGCATATTAAAAACACAAAAAATAATAAAAAAATATTTTTCTGACTCGAATATGTGATCCCAAAACCACTATTCCGACTAGGGTTCAAATCAGGCTATTACATTAGAACTTTCATAAAATGTAAGGCTAGAGTCCCAAAAGAATATGATAAATCAATTAACCCAATTACTAGTCGGAGGGATTGAAAAAAGGAAAAGCCCTGTGATCAATGCTAGAGATGACAACGAAGATCCTTTCTACCCTCTGGGTTTTACCCCGGCAAATGCTCCGACGTATCTGTAAGGGGTACCCGTCACTATCAGATCCCAACAGTACCAGGCTGGTACCTTGGCACCTATGAACTACCCGATAGGCTCAGGTTCCAATTCGGAGGGCAATCCAACTACTCTTGTAGTTCCTGATCTAGACGAAATGGCAAAAATAAGAAAAGAAAAAGTGGAATTGCCAAAGCAACTGGAGGATCGGTACTAGTGGTTGGAAGGAAATTTTAGGGAAATGGAGAATGCTGACTACTATTGTGGGATTGACGCCAAGGATTTGAGTTTGGTCCCCGATCTAGTACTCCTGCTAAAATTTAAAACTCCAGAGTTTGAAAAGTACAATAGGACTAGTTGTCCTAAAGCTCACATCACGATATTCTGTCGAAGGATGATAGGATATGTTAATAATGACCAGCTATTAATCCACTGCTTCCAAGACAGTCTGATTGGGTCAGCAGCTAAATGGTACAACCAGTTAAGTAGTGCCAAAATCCACTTGTGGAAGGACTTGGCACAGGCTTTCATGGAGCAATAGAAACATGTAATAGACATGACACCCAGTAAAATTACCCTGTAGAATATGGAAAAGAAGTAAGGTGAAAGCTTCAAGCAATATGCCCAAAGATAGAGAGATGTAGCAATGCAAGTTCAGCACCATCTTCTGAAAAAGAAACGACGATGCTTTTTATCAATACTCTAAAAGCCTCGTTCATTAACCATATATTGGGAAGCGCTACCATGAGCTTTTCAGTTACAGTAATATCCGGTGAGATGATCGAAAATGCAGTAAGGAGTGGAAAGATAGACGCGGGAGAAAGCGCCAAAAGATCAACCCTGAGAAATAGGGAAAATAAAGTGAACAACCTAGGCATGCATTCCAAATCGGTCACCATAGGCCAGTCGAGGGCTGTAACCACTAGCTATCAAGGCTCTTCAGGGCATGAAACCAACTCGAGGCCAAATATAGAAAGGCTCCAGTTCACACCTATCCCGATGGCATATATGGAGCTGTATAAGAATCTTTTTGATGTACATGTGGTGTCTCCGTTTTACATAGAACCCGTGCAACCTTCATTCCTAAAATGGTATGATGCAAATGCCCAATGCGAGTGCCATACGGGAATAACAAGGTATTCAATTAAAAATTGAACCACGTTTAAAAAGTTGGTCGAAAGGTCCATTAAAATGGGAATTGTGAAGTTTGACGATTCACCAGAACTTAATTGCTCTGACGAAGCAGTAAATACGATAATTGAAGGAGGAAGCAAGAGAGTTATGATTCCTTGAAGAAGTCAAAAGCCCGAAAGGAGTATCGGGGAATCTGAACATTAATGATGTATCCGAAGAGGGAACCGGGGAATAAAAGTTTCCAAGCCCTTACATACTTGGGAGTGTTTTAAACAATGGGACTGTGGAAGAGATCCCTACATTTTTGGAGCTAATTTAGAGTAATATTCAAAACACACTTGTTGCTTTAAGCCCAGAAGCAATAAGAATCCTTTTGTGAAATAGGCTTGTTTCCAAAGTCTTTATTTCAATAAAATGCATCTTTTTGAGCAAATATTCTTTTATTCTTTATATATTCTTTTGTTCTTTGGACTTTCTTTCAAATATTCTTTTATTCTTCATTCATGATCATACCATACAAATAATCATCCTTAGAATCATTTATTCTTGGGAATCTGCCTTAGTACCTACAACAGGTCCCCGGATATTAATGACATGAGCGACGCTGTTACTGACTCAGGGTCTCCTTTTGGGTGAGATATGTGTTTAGGGGAATCTCAGGAATTTGAAGATGACAGAGATTGTAACTTATCTTATGATTTGTTAAGAATGGTAGAACAAGATGAAAAATAGATCCTACCTTACAAAGGGTCAGTGGACATTGCGAGCCTAAGAAGATGATGAAGATTAAAGCCTAGCTTACCAAAGAAATAAGGCGAGACATCATTGGGTTATTTCCAATAATTCAAAGATTTTTTCACACGATCATATCAAGACACGCTTGGACTACTGAGACGTGAGCATGCTATTAAGACTAAAGAAGTCTTAAAAGAGGTCCATAAGGATGTCAGAAGGACACATGCTAATGGTTTTGCGATAGCCAGGCTAATTATGAGGTTCAGGTACTGTTGGTCCACCATGGAAGGGGATTGCATCAGTTATGCCATATTTAGGGAGACAAGATTCATGTGCCTTATTCATTTTTCACAAACTTGTCTATGTGGGGCTTGGGTGTTATCAAGCCAATCTCGTCAAAAATTTCTAGTATACATTGATTCATCTTGGTGGTCGTCAATTACTTCACTAGGAGGGTGAAAGTCGCTTCATATGCTAATATTACAAAGCTGACAGTCATCAGAATTCAAAAAAAAAATGCCAACAACAAATGTCAAAAAGGTCATATCTAACCGCACAACATCAAAAATTTACAGTTTGTTCAAAGATCAAATGCCATATCACAATACAGCAAAGGCAACTAAGAAGAAAAAATGAAAGCAAAAAGAAAAGAAGAGAAAGAAAAAAACAAAAAATAAAAAAAGGATCGTGGAAGGTGACCGAGATTTATAAAGATTGGCATAAAGAAGTTACATTTACCCTCTATGCTTATCGAACGTCAGCCAGGACCTTCACCGGGGCAACACCCTTCTCATTGGTTTAAGGAATGGAAGTGGTTTTACCTATGAAAGTTGGGATTCCTTTTCTCCAAACTTTGATTGGATGAAGCAGAATGTCTCCAGTGAACTTGATTGAAGAAAAGAGTTTGAAAGTATTCATCATAGTCAAATGTACCAAAAATGGATGATACGAGCTCATGACAAAAAGGTTCGCCTAGGAAAATTTCATGATGGGGACTTGGTATTAAAAAGATCTTTCCCATACAAAAGGATTTCAAAGGGAAATGCATGCCAAACTGGGAAGGACTTTATGTGGTAAAGAAAGCTTTCTTCGGAGGAGTACTGATATTGACTGAGATGGATGGCAAAGATCTACCCAATCCGGTGAATTTAAAATTCAGTCAAGAAAGTATTTTACCTAAAAGGAGAGAGGCCAAAGTGAAAACCCGCAAAGGGCACTTTGAGACCTTCTAAAAATAAAAATAAGAAATCATCAAAAAATAATAAAAATTTTGAAAAAATAGAAGAAAGAAAAAAGAGAGGCCAATGGCGAGAACCCGTAAAAGGCGCTTTGAGACCAAAGGGGATTTGAGTTGAAAATCTGAAAAGGGCAGCTTAAATTTTGATAAAAAAAATAGGGCATATGGTAGTCTTGCTATGCATAAATTAACAATGAAGAAGTATGCTACGTCTTGGGGCATCCCCAAGAAGTTTGTACAAAGAAGTTCAGGCTATGATATTTGGGGCATCTAGTTTTCATATTATCCATTTTAAATTTACTATCTTTGATTACTTTATTCTTTTCAAAATACGCTTCCAATAAATTTCCTTCTTAATTGTGTTTGCTATCCTTGATTAACTTATTTGTTTCGAGCTATGCTCTCCATTAATTTTCTTCTTGTCCATTGTTATGATCTTTTTCAAGCATTTTGTATTGAAATAACAATTAATGGACTAATAAAAGGAGTTTCGCATATTAGTTTGGAAGCTTCTAAATAATACAAAAACCTGATACAGGACTATTGTTTAGAGCTTACCAAGCTTATGGGTTGGAAATATTTGAGTCCAAATTAAGATTATCTCTTCGGATTTTTTGTCAAAGATATTGGTTGAACATAAAGACAAGAAATTACATCGGTGTTACAATCTCGACAAATAACGAGCAATGTCAACCCAAGCATTAAAAGGGGGTCATTCTAGAAAAGAAAAATGATATTCTGCATTCATGCAAGTATCATGCATACACATCTAGTCAGGTTACCCAAGGAGTGATCAGTTGATTGAACAAGTTACAAATCTTATACCCCTAAATTAAAGTGGGATGGATTGAAGATGATATAGATCCTATACCCCTAAATTGTATTGGGATAGATTGAAGATGATACAAATCCTATACGTCTGAGTTGCAGTAGAATGGATGAAAAAAACCAAATTTTATCCCCCTGAAGTTGCAGTGGGGCAAACCAATTGAGCAAAAAGCAATTGTTTCTTTGGGTTTTTTGTCAAAATATCAGCCGAGTAAGAAGGCAGTATAATACGTCAGTGATAGAACTTTGATGAACAATAAGCAATGACACCTTAAGCATTAAAAAGGGATCATTCTCATGACATTTCTGCATTCATTTATCATTTATAACATGTATAGTTAGGTGCATTTGATTCATTCTGATCATAGCATCCTAATCATTTGGCATAAGCATAGGTACATAAAATCGATTCTACGGGTCATACCTCCTAGAAGGTAGTGTAGAAACATCGATGAGTCCACAAATCTTTTCTCCCTGAAGTAGCAGCAGAGCAGATTAAAGTCTTAGATCTTGTCTCCGTGAAGTTACAATGAAGCAGATAAAAAATGGTGGATCTTATCTTCCTGAAGTTGCAGTGAAGTAGATTGAAGCCATTAGTCTCATCTCCATGAAGTTGCAGCAGAGCAGATTAAAGATAGCGAATCTTGTTTTCCTGACATTACAGTGGAATAGACTAAAGCTACAAATTATGGTGAATTCTATCTTCTTGAAGTTGCAGTGAAGCAGATTGAATCCACCATCCTTATCTCCTTGAAGTTGCAGCGGAGCAGGCTGAAGAAAGTAATCTTATTTCTCTAGAGTCACAGTGGAACAGATTGAAGCTACAAATTATGGAAAATCTTATCTTCCTGAAGTTACAGTGAAGCAGAAAGCCATCAGCCTTATCTCCCAGAAGTTGCAATGGAGCAGGTTGAAATTACCAGTTTTTATCTTCTTAAAATTCTAGTGGAGTAGACGAAGCTACAAATCTCTTCTCTCTGAAATTGTATTGGAGCAGATTGAAGTCACAATCCTTATCTCCCTGAAGCTGCAGTAGAGCAAGAAAATAAATAAACCTTATCTCCCTAAAGTTGCAGTGGAGCAGATTGAAATTACCAATTATTATCTCGTTAAGGTTGCAGCGGAGTAGATCGAAGCTACAAGTCTCTTCTCCCTAAAACTACATTGGACCAGTTCAAAGCCACCATCCTTATCTCCCTGAAGTTACAGTAGAGCAGGATAAAAATATACAAACCTTATCTCCCTGAAGTTATAGTGGAGTAGGTTGAAATTACCAATTCTCATCTCTTTGAAGTTGCAGTGGAGTAGATCGAAGCTACAAATCTCTTCTCCCTGAAACTACAAATCTCTTCTCCCTGAAACTACATTAGAGCGGATAGAAGCACTAATTTCTATGCCCCTGAAGATGCAGTGGGATAGAATAAAGTTACTTGAAGAAGACAAGTACCCAAAGAAGTCAAGATTCGGCGAGACTGGACAAGATTGGCCTTTCTTATAAGTCTTTGCTCCATTCTCGTTACACGCCAATGAGCAAAGAGGGACAGCTGTAGCAGGCCCAATCTGCCTGGGGCCCAATAACTATAAAAAACCCAAAATAATAAATGTCCATAGTCCAAGCCCGTTTCCCGGACCCATACAAAAACCAAAAAAAAATAAAACCAAATAAAAATTAACAGTACATGTCCATTATAAATTACAGGCCCAATTACCTAGTCCATTTACAAACAAATACATAACCCAACTAAATTAAACCCTAATCCAATTGTTTAGGCCCATTTTTTAACATTGTTGGCAGAAACCCTCGGGCTAACTACTGCCACCGTAGCCTCCTCCACGAGCGTCGTTGCTCCTCCGCTGCTGCCACGTCATCTCCAACTGGCCTATCTTGTACATGCAATAGACTAACAAATGAAAACATCAACAACCAATATACAACAAATAATAGCAGGAAAAAATAAAGAAAAGAAAAATTTGTATTTAGTTTTTTTCTCTCTTCATTCGGCTATAAAAGGCCAGAAACAATTATAGTATTTACTCTCTGGCTACATGATATACGTGATATGAAGGAATAAAATTTATAAAAATTGATCACACCAAAAACTAACTAATATCACGATTTTAAGGCAAGTATCGAACAGTAGTATAGTTTAGCGGCAAGACCGAGTTATCGTACCCAAGGGAATTAAAAGTACTAGTACTTACTTCCTTTCTATTATCTAGCCTAAAAATAAATGGGGTTTTTATAAAGTCTAAACTAATTCTAAAACTAAACTAAGAATGCACAAAAAGTAAATTGGGGAAAAACTCTTTAGGAAAGACTGATTGATTTGGGCAATACTCAAGGGAGAATCCACCTAGACTTCACTTGTTATCAATTCTTGAGCTAGATGATTTATTCACTTGACTTGATCCTTAGAGATCCCTAACTTATGTTAATACCTCCGTCGAGGATAAGAACAACTAATCCTAGGTTGATTAACTGAAATCTCTTTCTAGTTAAAACCCCTAGTCTTGCATTAACTTGATCTTTGGATCCCCTTATTAGTTTTGACCATAATCCGGTAGATTTATGTCGCCCTATGTCTAGGGTTGCATGCAACTCCGCTTAATTATGCTAGATCTTCTCTTAAACAGGGACTTTTGCTCCTCTGCCTAAGCACATCACTACTTGAATTGATACCTAGGATTATTAAAACAAGAATTAAGAACACATAATTAAGAACAATTCAAGTATTTATCATATAACTTAAGATAAAATAATAACAAGATCTGTCTTATGTTTCATCCCCCTCAAGTATTTGGGGGATTTAGTTCATAATTAATAAAGAAGGCATCTCAGAAGAAATAAGATAACAAAACATAAAGAACCCAAAAACCCTGAAGGAATTTAGGGAGATCCTCTGTCTTGATGTAGAATTCAGCTTCTGGGATGAATCAATCGGCTTCCCTTGGAGTAATCATTTGCTTTCACTCTCTGTGTTGGCAAAAATATGGTACTCCTTTGTGGGAGAAAAAGTACACCCTTAGAGTTGCCTCCAAATCTGAGTGAAATTGCACTTCCTCACGACAGGGACACATCCGTGTGCCACGCCCGTGTGGATCAACAAGAGGCCGTGTCTGAGACTGTTGATGGAGGCACGACCGTGTGGTCAGGTCGTGCTTGTCGGGGCTGCGCAGTGTTGGACCTTATGTGGCACGACCGTGTGCCACGGCCGTGTGGTGAATCCTTGGGCCGTGTCGTTTTCACACTTTGGCTTATTTTCTTTTTTTCGGCCCGTTTTTCGTTCTTTTCTCTTCCCTATGCTCTCCTGAGCATACAACATGAAATAAAAGGATTAAGAGCACCAATTCTCACATATTTAATGATAATTCATCCAGAAATTAAGCTAAGTAAGAGGTAAAAATATGTATAATTTATCATTTATTACTACACACACAGTCTAAAAAAAGAGAATCAATACAAAAAAATTAGATTTCAGATACACAAAAATATCAAAGGCATATTCGAATTTGAAGGTCTTTTTTTTTATCTTTCATTTTTTATTTTATTTTTGTGCGTGAAATAATAAAAAAGATGAAGGGAGCTTACCGGACTTCTCACGGTTACGACATTAGAGTATCTTTCTCCATCGTTGGCGTCGGGCTCAAGCTAAGGGGCAAGGGCTATTGCCTTTTTGCCTTTTGGTTTTTGGAAAGGTTGGTCGAATATGGGAGGCTTTGGGGAAGAGGAGAATTTCTTTTTTTAGGGTTTTATTTTTTAAAAATTTGTAAAGGGTAAAGAATGAAGTAAAATTTTTTTAAACTCTTATATTAAACAAAATGCGGTATTTTGGCTTTTCCTCTAAAACAACTGAAACGATGTCGTTTAGGGAAAGGGGATCCATGTGTTGACCTGACCCACCAAGGAGGATCCGCGCGTTTCTACTTTTGGGGTAAATTGCACGTTTGGTCCCTTTGTGTTCCTAGATCTTTCAAATTAGCTTATTTTTATTTTTGAATCTTGCTCCAAAATAATATTTCAGTTTTATTTTAGTCCCTGAAGGGAACAGCGCCGTTTGGGAACGGGAATATTTCCACAGTCGGTCCTTGCCTTTGTTCGCGCATTTAATTTTAGTCCCATTAGCTTATTCCTTTACATTTTTCATCCCGAATTTTACTCTTGTTCTTATTTGGTCCGTAGTTATTTGGGTTTTAATTTTTTAATTTATTATTTATTTGTTTATTTTAATATTTTATATATTCTTTATTTTAAACCATTTTGTATTTTATTATTTACATTATGTTGTTTCATTATATATATTTATTATATATTATATATTATACATATTATTTAGTTTTAATCTTTTAATCTAATTTAAAATTTTGTTGTATCTTTTTATTTTTTAAATTACTTTATTATTTATCAAAGTTTTTATTATTATTTATTTAAATATATATTATTTATTTTATTCCATTATATATGTATATATTATTCATTTTAAAATTTGCTATATTGTTTTTTTATTGTTTTACTTTTTTTATAATTTTTATATATCATTTGTTTTATTTTTTTATTCAGTCTCTTTTATATGAAGTTTTATCTTATTTCTTAGTTTTTTTTACTTTATATATATATATATTTAAATTGTTATAATTTATTTTATATTTTTATTTGTTTATTTACTTTCTTAAAATTTAGATTTTGTTATCTTTATTATTTTCGTTATTATTTTTATGTTCGCATTAGCATTGTACCGTTTATGTTACTTGATGGTTTTATATTATTCATTCTCTTGATTGTCTATATTAGTTTTGGATGTTAATACGTCATGCAATTTTTGTGAATTGTTCTTTTAGTATTTGTGTTTTGTAATTTGTTAATGTAAGGTTGTATTCACAAATCATCATTTTAAATAAAAGACACATTTCGTTTAATTGCTACATTTTATTCGAAGTTTTTCAAAATAAGGCAATACTTGTATTTGGAAGCTTTGAGAAGATTGTGCCCTAACTTACTGGGTTCCAATTTTCTTCGTTAAATCTAAGTAATCGAATACCCTTTTGAAATCAAAACATAAAAATTTTAAATAAAAGCTTATTCTCAGGAATTCAAGATGTTGCGTCCTAACTTATTGGATGTGACAATTTGTTATCTCGAGGTAAGGATTTCTAAAAATAAAGGCAATATCTTGTATTTGAGAATTTTGAGAAATTGTGCCCTAACTTACTGAGTTCCAATTTCTTCGTTTGACCTAAATAACCGAATATCCTTTTTAAACTTTAATACATGAGTTTTAAAAAATCAAAAGATAAGCTTAGTTTCGAGGTTTGAAATGTTGTATCCTAACTCGCTAGGTGTGACATTTTATTTTTTCAAGATAATAGGGACTTAGCATTCAATTCGTTTTATTCAAGTTTCCTTTTAAATAAAAAGGATCGTATTTTAGAATCTTTTCAAATTTTCGATATTAAGACATTAGTAAATCAATTAGGTACCAATTTTGGGCATTATGAGGGTGCTAATCCTTCCTCGTGTGTAACCCACTCCTGAACTCGTTTTCTAGCATCTCATAGACCAAAATTATTGTTTTAATAAATCAAAATGTTTTATTAAAATGATCAATCTCAAGGTGACCTGATCACACCTGTAAAAAAGATTAGTGGCGACTCAATATTTCATTTTAAAGTCGATCCTCATTTTTCAAAAATAAAAAATGGTTTCGACAGCACTTATGTGATTTTGTTTAGCCTTCGAGCTTCTTAAAACAATGTACTCATATCCGTAAGTCGTTCTTTGACTCAGTAAGATTTGGTTAGTGACACATGAAATTGGTTTAGGAAGACTTATTTTTATTTTTGGCATTAATCTGAAATAAAAGTATTTATTGATTGAAGTTGTGATTGACAGGGAAATTGTATTGAATGAATTTATTTAAATTGATGTGTTATAGTAGATTCGGTAAGATTTATGTTTAAGCCATCAAACTTATTAAGCTTCATTAAGCTTACTTGTGTTGTTTAATGTTATTGTAGATTTTCGTAAGGTCAGAAGATCGAATCAGCACATCAAGCCAAACTATCCAACTTGTTCCGATAGTTTTTACAATGTACATTATGGTTTATATGGCATGTATAGGGTTGGAATGGTTTTGAGTAAAGTTGGTTCGTGTAAATATTATGAATTATATTTTTTTATATTTCCAATCAACTTATATATGTGTGTGTAGTTTTATCATGCTTGATATATGATTGAGTGTATTAAAGGTCTTGTTATGTCCTATGAGTATGAAAATTTAATTGTTTAGGTTGAAATCAAATATGGGTGAGAAATGTGGCTTTAAAATGGCCTATTTTTGTCTACATGGGTAGAGAAACGGGCGTGTGTCTCAGCTGTGTATGACACACGGGCTAGCATATAGGAGTGTGGTTTGGTTGTGTGTCCTCTGCAGCTTTAAAATTGAGAAATATTATACTTAGGTTTTAACACCCTAAACTCGGCCTAGACGTTCTGGCCGAATCTAGCGGTGTCACATTCTAGCACTTTTCGAAAACATGATCCCATTAATAGAAACCCGTTTGAAAGTTAAAGTATCTTTGTTAATTCTCAAATCAACCTATTAAACCGTTAGCCATATTAGATTTCCATTAATATAGTAAAACTAGTTTTGTTGCGGAAGCTTTTCAAAGCTTGTAGTGTACACGTGGTGTCTTTGAAAAACAGTTGTTATTTTGAAAACTCGTCTTTTTCCTAAACTATTATATCAAGCAAGTAGAAACCCAATTAAAAGTTTAAAACCATAGAAGGCCTTATTACATAAATAAAAACCCAAATTGAAATTAAAATAATAAATAAAGTCAAGCATAAAATACCTGCGATCATGTGGCTACCTCTGAGTCCCTCAAGACACCAATCAGTCTATGGCTGGGGATTACCTGTACAGATAAACAGAAGGGTGAGTTTACGAAAACGCAGTGTGTAATCCCTTATCAGTCAGTTAGTCATACAGTATGTGGAAACAATCCAGGCTTGAGCCCATTACAGTAACTTTAACAATGTGGCCTTAGCCCAATACAGTAATAGAATAAAATGTAGGCCTAAGCCCAATACAATATCAGTAGCAGTGCAGTAATACAAATAGAAATCCCACCCCATCCAGCCAGACACACCACTCCATCCCGCCAGTCACACCATGTGGGGATAAAATTGACCCACGCAGCCAGACACACCAAGATTAGCGCCAGTTTTGACACTAATCAATATCGCAGCAAAGCTACCAGTAAACAGTATCACAGCAAAGCTGTAAGTAATATGAGTGGCTTAAAGCCATCAGTACAGTACACTTCCTCCGTCAATAATAACCCAACCCCATGCAATATTTCGTGTCATAAAATCATACGTGTATACATCATGTCATGCTCAACTACAGTCTTACATATTTTAAGGGAATCAGTCATTTTACCTCTAGGGGTATAACGGTCATTTAAACCCTATAGGGGTAAAATGGTCATTTTCACTGAAATGAGAGTCTAAACACAATTACCGACCCATCAAAAGGTCCACAGTCATCTCAGGCGACTCGTGTAACCTTAGCAATCATAATAGTGTAAATGGACCCAAGGCCCATTATGCGGCCTATGTGGCCCACTAAGCCCAAAAATGACCTTAGCCATGTGTGCAACACAGCCGGGTCCAATATTTCTAGCATGCCTGTAAGATTTACCCGTATGGGGCCTACGAGCCCATTGGGCCCTCACGGCCCATTTTGGCCCAATGTGGCCCATAACGACCTAAGCCCATAAGATCCCTCATGGTGGCCTCAGCAGTCTTACGCCCATATTTCGTGGGCTCAGTTCACCACACGTGTGATCGCACGCCCATGTGGCATAAATTGCCAAAATTTTGGCTTTTAGGCTTTTGTCGTTCTATGGTTAAAACAGTGTGAGTACACACATGTTTGTGAAAATGTGCAATCAATCCACAAGCGCTCTAACCTTAGATTCAAACATAATCCACCATCAGTCCTCTTTACTACAAGATCCATAATCTTATTCGTTATAACACTTAATCTAGATTAGTAATAACACTTGCCTCGATTGATAAAGGTGACTTAGTCCACTATTAATGCTGATGAAGGTTGATTACAATCTCCTTGACAAAAAATTGCATACAGCCAAATTCCATTAACCTTCATCGATATTGATTGCGTAACAAAAAAAAATTTTGAATGAACAATAGCACTTGCCAATAATGTGAAACTGATTGTGGGAAAGAAACAGTCAACCTATTCTCAAAATGAGAATCCAATGGGACCGAGGCAAGGTTCAGCACTCACACGATCCTAGCCATAAATGGCAGCAAAGAAAGTGTTAGAAAGGAGATTATTCCATGGAGAAAAAGGGGAGAATAGAGAAGAATTAAAGCACCCACCAATTGTTCAAAGATCAACTTGTAAAAATCGAAATCAAAGGTAGGGAGAGTGCAATGCAGTAACAGCCTAAATATTAATAGTGAAAGGATGACAAGAAGAGAAAGAAAGTGGAGAGGGAGAGAAAAGTAGAGAATATCTGGCCAAAGCTTAGGAAAAACAAAGGAGAGTGAGAGTGGAATCGGCTATGAGAGAAATTGAAAGGAAAAAGAGTGGTGGGATAGGAGAGAGGTAATATTCGGCCACAATGTTAACAGAGAGAGAAGAGGAGAAATCGATTAGCTTTAATGAGAGAAAAGAAGGTCAATTGACAAAAAGAAATCGAAGGTAACCTAAAACCAAAGGGTACTTGATCACTAGCAGAATTCGGAACCAAGGACAACCGAAATCAGCAAAGGATGCCAATTACTGGCCAACACCGAAAATGAAAAGAAACCTCAATGCTATACTCGACTTTAGAGAAAAAGAACTGAAAGAGAAAAATAGCAAAACCCCATATTGATATGCCCCAAAATTCCAAAATACCCAAAACCCAAACCGAAAGTGCTCATAGTTTTCCCCCTAGCCGAATTCTCAATGACTAAAGTCCATGTTTGGCACAAACACTTTCTTCTATACAAATTTCTTATTTTCCCTCCCACAATCTCTCCTCAACAACACCCCCACCAATCCTATCCAAATCCCCCTTTTTCCTCATTGACTTTCTCCACATACGACCTATTCAAACTCCACCTTCTAGAGTTTCAGTGATTTCTGCTTCTCACATGGCAAGAGAACAAAATATATATTCCTTTGTGCATAACGTGACTCGAACTCCAGCCCCCTAAACACACTGACACCCCACCTACCTCTGGACTACATGCTCTTCTTGTGTCATAATTTAATCACAACAATTTAAAAGCCTACATGCTAGAGTCAAGGTTCCATCAAGTAAGAAAAACAAAAATTTTGCATATGACAAGGTTTGAACCTAGGGCTTTCCAAAGACTCCCAAACACTTCTAAATTGTTTAACCATTAAAGCAGACAATCAATTTGTGTCACAAACCTACTAAATAAATACTAAGACTTTTGGGACGTTATAACTCTACCCCCTAAAAGAAATTTTAGCCTCAAAATTTACTTGGTTAAAACAGGTGAGGGTATTGTCGTCGCATCACTTTTTCGAGTTCCCACGTGGCTTCCTCGGAACTGTGGTTACTCCAAAGCACTTTAACTAGTGGAATAGATTTCTTCCTCAATACCTTTACCTCACGGTCCAATATCTGTACTGGTTCTTCCTCGAAAGTTAGGTCTGACCTAACCTCGATCTCCTCGATCAAAACAACATGCGAGGGATCAGAGCGGTAATGCCTCAGCATTGAAACATGAAATACATCGTGAATTTGGTCCAATTCTAGTGGTAACTCAAGCTGATAGGAAATTGGTCCCACACAGTTTAGTATGTGATAAGGCCTAATGAATCTAGGGCTCAGCTTACCCTTCTGCCCAAACCTCAATATATTCTTCCACGATGAGACTTAAAAAAAAACGTAATCTCCCACAGAATACTCAATCTCCTTACGCTTCAAGTCCGTATATGATTTCTGTCTATCTGATGCCACTTTTAAACAATCCTGAATTAATATAACTTTGTCCTGAGTATCAGGGACCGACTCAGGGCCCAAAACACGCCGTTCACCGAGTTCAGTCCAACACGAAGGAGTATGACACCTACGGCCATACAACGCCTCATACAGTGCCATCTGCATGCTCAACTGGTATCTATTGTTATACGCAAACTCTGCTAACGGCAAGTAGTCTTCCCAACTGCCTCGAAAATCAATTACACAACTCCTTAGCATGTCCTCCAGTATCTAAACCACCCTTTTTGACTGACCATCAGTCTGAGGATAGAACGCAGTACTGAAGTCTAACCTTGTACCAAGTGCCTCGTGTAACTTGTTTCAAAACTGAGAAGTGAAACGAGGATCTTTGTTAGATATTATAGAAACTGGTACCCCATGTAGTCTCACAATTTCAGCCACATTTAACTTAGCCAGCTTCTGCAACGAGTAATCTGTACGGACTGCTATAAAATGAGTAGACTTGGCTAATCGATCTACAATGAACCATACCAAATCTTTCTTAGTAGGCGTTAGGGGTAGCCCACTAATAAAGTCCATCGTTATCCTCTCCCACTTCCAAAGTGGAATCTTAACCGGTTGTAATAATCCTGAAGGCAGTTGATGCTCAGCCTTAACTTGTTGGCATGTCAAGCACTTACTTACAAAATTAGTCATTTCGTGCTTAAGTCCTGGCCACCAGTATAGTTTACGAAGGCCTCGATACATCTTGTTCCTGACAGAATGCATAACATAAGGACTACTATGCACCTCCTGCAGTGTAGACTACCTCAAATTTGTGTCCCTCGATACACATACTCTCCCACGGAAACACAGTACCCATTCGCTATTCAATCCAAAATCTAAAGTTTCTCCATTCTCAATTTGTCGAAATTGAGGACTCAATGACTCATCTTCCAACTGCTTACCCTTAATCTATTCAGTCCACGTGAGTTTAATTTGGAGCTTAGCCAACAAGCTACCATCATCAAACAAGCTGAGTCAAGAAAACATCACTCTTAGATTAGACACAGCCCTATGGCTTAGTGCACCGGCCACCACATTGGCCTTATCGGGATGGTATTCAATTGAGTAGTCACAGTCCTTAAGCAGCTCGATCTATCTATGCTGCCTAAGATTTAACTCCTTCTGAGTCAAGAGATACCTAAGGCTCTTGTGATCCGTACAAATAGTACACTTCTCACCGAATAGGTAATGCCTCCAAATTTTCATCAACACACAACCCAAACCAACATGTGATGCATTGATGTAAACAGTAAATTCTTTCCCAGATTCTGGCTATATTAAGATAGGGGCCTCAGTCAGAATCTTTTTAAGTTTCTCAAAACTCTCTTGCTATTTGTTAATCTAGTTAAATGGTACCCCTTTTCACAGTAACTTAGTCTAAGGTGTAGCAATCAGTTACAGCCCCTCAACAAAATGTCTGTAATATCCAACCAGACCAAGAAAACTTCGAATCTCAGATACAGTCTTAGGTGGTTTCCAGTCCAAAATAGCTTCGATTTTTTGAGGATCAACCCTAATTCCTTCGGCAGCTACTACGTGACCTAGAAATGTCACCTCTCGTAGTTAGAATTCGTACTTGCTGAACTTTGCGTACAACTGTTTCTCTCTCAGAATCTGTAGAACAACTCAGAGATGTACATCATGTTCATCTTCGGTTCTCGAATATACCAGAATATCATCTATAAACACCACTACGAATCGATCCAGATAGGGATAGAACACTCAGTTCATCAGATCCATGAAGGCTGTTGGTGCATTTGTTAACCCAAACGACATCACTAAGAACTCGTAGTGACCATAACAAGTCCTAAACACTGTCTTGTCGACATCAGCCTCTTTAACTCTCAATTGATGGTACCTAAAACAAAGATCAATTTTGGAAAAAACTAAAGCTCCTCGTAGCTGATCAAAAAGATCATCAATCTTTGGTAGGGGGTACTTATTCTTGATAGTCAGTTTGTTCAATTGCTGATAGTCGATTCACATGTGCATAGACCCATCCTTCTTTTTCAAAAATAACACTGGTGTTCCCCATGGAGACACATTAGGTCGAATGAATCCTCAATCCAATAACTCTTGAATCTGAGCTTTTAACTCCACAAGCTCCTTAGGTGCCATCCTGTAAGGAGCAATAGACACCGGAGCTGTACCAGGTAGGAGCTCAATCCCAATTTCGACTTCATGGTTTGGGGGCAATCTAGGTAGCTCATTAGGAAATACGTCAGAAAAGTCTTTAACTATTCTTATATCCTCAACAGAAAAGACCTCAAATTTTGAAACACTGATGTAGGCTAGATACGCCTCACACCCCTTACGAACCAATTTCTTGGCCCTCAATATAGAAATCACATTTTATAAATAATGCTGATGCTCCCCAGTAACTACTACCTCATCACCCTTTACAGTTCTCAGTACTACCCGCTTAGTAGCACAATCCGGATTCTTTTGATGTTTGTCCATTCCCAAAATCAAGTCAAATTCTCCGAACGAAAGTTCCATTAAATTCCTTAAAAAGATCATCATTTGAACCTCCAAAGGCACCTCTTTAAATAGTTTATTCACTCTCACTAACTACCCTAAAGGACTCAACATAGTAACCTCACTTGCAGTGTAACACACCTAACCCGTATCCATCACCGGACTAGGGTTAAGAGGCCTTACCAGGTATATCGGAACATTACGTGATCACATCACAATCACAAGTCATATCTCATCATATCATAGTCAAACATCATCATACAGTCCCTTTCTTAGGTCTACAAGACCTTAAACATGCTTAAGTAAGAGTCGAGACTAAACGGAACACATACAAAATTTTTCAAAACTAAAATATTTTTCAAAGTTACAGAGGTCACACGCCTGTATGGTCAGGCCGTGTGCCTCACATGACATTAGACACGTCATGTGTCTCAGCCGTGGCAAAATAAGGCATACCTACTGACTTGGGACACACGGACAAGGACACACATGTGTGCCTGGCCGTGTGAAAACCGGGGTATACTGACTTGGGTCACACGGCCAGTCACACACCCGTGTGTCTAGCCCATGTGGCCTACCCGACACATTTTGAATGGACCTCGAGCAACACGGTAGAGACACACACCTATGTCTCTGCCCGTATGGGTGCAAAATAGGCCATTTGCAAGGCCAATATGCCACCCAATTTTGGGTCATCCCTACAAGCAGAAAACTAATACATTTCATACTCAATTTACAACCAATCCATTACCAAAACATGTATAATTCATGTCATAACATTATCAATCAAATCCACGTCAATCTACCAACTCAAAAACATATCTTTTATGAACCAAAAGCACATATAAAATCACATACTTCATAGCCCAAAATAAACCATTTCATACATATCCAAATTCACCAAATCATTCATATCTAAATATACCAATTCACTATTAAAGCCCATATCAATTCACCCATATTTATCGATTAATATGACATCTAAATAACAAATATTGAACTTACCAAAATATTATCTCAAACTCCTTGCCAATTCATACCATTATACATACTATATACCATATTCACCAAGCATGCCAAAACACGAGGCTATTTATATGTAGACATCTTATAACACATAACAAGTTCACAAATTAAGCCAAATCTCATGGCTATATATATATATATAAATTCCAACCCAACATATCAAAACTAGCCTATACATGCCACATAACCAAAAACTCCAAGTTTTATACTTATCAAAACAAATACTGGATAGTGTGATGAGGCCTCCACCGACTTCCAACCTGAGCAAATTTCTGAAAATCTATAAACATAGGAAAAACATACAGAGTAAGCTTTGGAAGCTTAGTAAGCCATAAGCAAATAATCTATCTCAATGATATTCATAATTCAATTTAACTAAACATAAATTAACAAATCTAATCCACATATACATTCATCATACTTATAAATTCATATGATTATATTAAGTACTTTACCTACTTTCACTTTTCATAAACACATAAACTTCATATTTACCTGTTCCATTTAACTTAATTTCAATTTCATACAACGAGCATATGTATCACAACATTCATTTGTATACATACCTTTTATTAAATGTCATGTATTTCACATATCATCATTGGAAATATATTCAACCTTCATTCTTGAATATCATATACACATCATACATACCTGAATCAGATGTACCTTGAATATTCATGTTTATGTATCGATCTCGTACAAAACTGATACACATTTTTGTACCACCTCGTATAAATCTCATACACATTTTTATATCACCTTGTATAATTCTCATACACATTATCTCCTTTCATTTACCCGCTAAACCATCCGAAATAGAATTTGAATACATAAACATCTCACATGATAAGTACCTATACCATGGTCCGAAACCAAATCAAGGTAACTTATCTCTAGAGTACTTATACCATAGTCCGTAACCAAATCAAGGTAACTCTTACAAAATGCCTATACCATGGCCCAAAGCCAAATCAAGGCATAAATCGTACCCAAAGTGCCAATATCATGGCCCGAAGCCAACTCAATATCTTAATGACATGTCATTAACATCCAAAACTATTCCTAAGGTTCAATTGGGATTTTCCAATATCAAATCGTAATCAAATCATTTCTAACTGCTATCAAATCACTGTTGAATCATGGTCGTACACATCCATAATCTAATATTTACCATTTATGCAATATTACAACATATAAATACAATTATAATAGAGCTTGTTACAAATGAACTTTCCCAAACTCACAAATTCAATTTAAACAAATCTCCGAACAAGTCCTCCAAAGCTTAATTCAGTTCGGCACATGCATATATATATATATATATATATATATTTATACACAACTCAAATCAGCACATCTAAGACAAATACATTTCAATTTAATAACATTTATTTACTTATAACCTACCTCGTACGAACACTAACGGACTGGACGACTATTCGATAATTTTCAACCTTTCCCCGATCTAAATCTGAATTCCGCTTTTACCAATCTAATTAATATCAAAATTAATTTACTTATTCAACATTTCATTCAATTTCATCCAAGAACACATAAATAGGTAATTTGCACTTTAGCCCTTGATATTTCACATTTTTTCAATTTAATCCCTATTTCAAAATAACATAAATTATT
Organism: Gossypium stocksii; assembly: GCA_020496765.1. Classification (NCBI taxonomy): domain Eukaryota; kingdom Viridiplantae; phylum Streptophyta; class Magnoliopsida; order Malvales; family Malvaceae; genus Gossypium; species Gossypium stocksii. The sequence goes on from CM035621.1 coordinate 16,344,134, forward strand.
CAAAATTTCAACAAATAGCAACCCATTAATTTCATTTATTTCATATTTTGACCCCCCAATTTACAAATTTCAGAATTTAATCCTTAGTACACATTTTTATAAAAAATTACTTAATTAAACATAATAGTCTAACAACAATATTTATTTTTCATCATCAAATGATAAACTATACATATTTTTACCCCATGCTTAGCCTATTTTTGGATAAAGTATTCCTTGATTTGTGGAATTTGATGCTCCTAATCCTTTAATTTCTTGTTTTATACTTAGGAGAGCATAAGGAAGAGAAAAGAGCAAGGAACGGGCAAAAAAGGGGGCAAATTAGGCCCAAATCAATAATCAACATGACCTGGAAGTTCGTCACACGGGCATGTCACACGGCCGTGCCACTTTAACAGGCTCGAGCATGGCCTAGCATCGACTCACACGAGCGTGGCACATGGGCGTGTCCCTGTCGTGATGAAGTTCAATTTCACTCGAAAAAGGCTACTTAGGGGCTAAGAAAGACATTCTAAACTCTATATAAAGACCCTAGAAGGTAACTACAAAGCGGGAGAGTAGAGGGGACGGTACAACACAGTACCAAGTCAGTCCTCCTGCTAAGACGAAGAGCTAGAGGCAGGGAATTACTCGAAGGAAAGCCGATTTATCCATCTCAGAAGCCAGGATCTACATCAAGATAGAGGATCTCCTTTTAATCCTTCCAAGAGTTTTGGGTTTTCTTGCGTTTTGTTATTTTATTCATTCTGAGATGTTTCTTTTTATAATTATGAACTAAAACCCCAAATATCTAAGGGGGATGAAACCTAAGACGAATCTTGTTATTGCTATCTGAACTATATGATAAATATTTGATTTGCTCTTAATTGTGTTTTTAATTCTTGAATTGATTTTTCTGAGATATTAATTTAAGTCGAATGTGCTTATGCAGAGGAGTAAAAGTCCTTGTATAAGAGTATATCCAACACAATTAAGCAGAGTTGATCATAATCCTAGATATAGGACGACGAAAATCTGCCAGATTAGAGTCAAATCTAATATGGGGAGCCATAGATCAAGTTAATACAAGGCTAGGGGTTTTAATTAGAAAGAGATTTCAATTAATCAACCTAGGATTAGTTGTTCTTATCCTCGACGGAGGTATTAACATAATTTAGGGATCTCTACGGATCAAGTCAAATGAAGAAATCGTCTAGTTCAGAGTTAGATAACAAGTGAAGTCTAGGTGGATTCTTCCTTAGGTATTGCCCTCATCAATCAGTTTTCCCAAAAGCAATTTCCCAATTCACTCTTTGTCGCATCCTTAGTTTAGTTTAGAGTTAATTAGTTTACACAAACCACTTCTTTATTTTTAGGCTAGATAATAGGAAGAAAGTCATTACTAGTACTTTTAGTTCCTTGGATTTGATATTTTGGTCTTGCCACTAACTATACTACTATTCGATAGGTGCACTTGCCTTTATCGTGATATTAGTTAGTTTATAGGTTCAATCAGTTTTTATTACTTTATCACATCATGAGATCAAGTTTTTAGCGCCGTTGCCGGGGAATTAAAATATTAGGAACACTTGATTCCTATTACTTTAGCCATTTTTTACTTTTATTGCAATTTATTTTTTTTCCTATTTTAGGTTATTTTTACTAAAATTCTCTTTTTATGTTTCCCTTCCAGGTATCTCTAGTTTATGACTAGAAGAAACCCAGTAGGACCATTATTGTTTGATGACGATTTAGAAGCTATAGTTCGTAGAAATCACAGAGAAATAAGAAGAAGCCTACGGTACCTAGAACAAGGACAGGAAGAAGAACACGAATCCACTGAAGAGATGGAGGCAAATCAAGATAAACAGCTACCTCCTGTAGTAGCCGCAAATCCCATTGAGCAAAATCCTGTTCCGCGCACTATGTATGATCATGCTAAACCTAATTTAGCTGGTACTGAATCTAGTATTGTTAAGCCTACTATTGCTGCAAATAATTTTGAACTAAAACCTAACACTATTCAGATGATACGATAGTTTGTTCAGTTTGATGGTTTGCAGGATGAAGATCTTAACGTTCATTTAGCCAATTTCTTGGAATTCTACGACACATTTAAAATAAATGGCGTTTCTGATGATGCCATTCGTCTTCGCTTATTCCCATTTTCTTTGAGAAATAAAGCTAAACAGTGGTTAAATTCTTTACCACGAGGGTCTCTCACTACATGGGAACAAATGAGTGAAAATTTTTTGCTTAAATATTTTTCGCCGGTTAAAATGGCAAAATTAAGGAATGATATCTCTTTTTCTGTGCAGATGGATTTAGAAACATTTTACGATGCTTGAGAGAGATACAAGGACTTATTGATAAGGTGCCCTCACCATGGGTTACCTCTATGGTTACAAGTTTAAACTTTTCACAACGGTTTGAATCCTTCGACGAGACAAATGATCGATGCAGCCGTCGATGGAACAATCAACAACAAAACACCAGAAGCAGCTTACGAGTTTATAGAATAGATGTCATTGAATAACTATCAGTGGCAAGTCATGAGAACAAAGCCACAGAAAGCTGTCAGGGTTTTTAATATTGATGCAGTCACCATGCTTTCTAATCAGGTAGAACTTCTTAATAAAAAGATAGATAATTTCATTGGTTCTATGCAGGTACACCCAGTGCTGCAATGCGACTCAAACCAAGGAAACATGTACAATCCCGATTACTACTCCTATGGACATGGCATGGAAATCGAGCAAGCCAACTATATGGGTAATAATTCTAGATCTCAAAATAACCCTTATGGTAATACTTACAATGCAGGTTGGAGGAACCACCTAAATTTCTCATGGGGAGGACAAGGAAATCAAAGGCAACCACCCCCTCCGAGATTTCAACAACCACCATTCCAACAAGAGAAAAAGTTGAACCTTGAGGAGATGCTCACAAAATTTATCACCGTGTCAGAAACCCATTTCTAGAACATCGAGACGACATTCAAGAACCAGCAAGCATCCATTCAAGGACTCAAAACTCAAATAGGCTAGCTCACTAAGCTAATTTATGAAAGACCACAAGGTAGGTTACCAAGTAACTCTGAGACTAACCCTAAGGAGCAACTCAATGCCCTGGTTACGATCGATGAGGAAGGGTTACCCAAAACCAACCCAGAGCCATGTAAGGACACTGTAGTAAGTAAAGGTAAGGATAAGGTAAGTCCCAAAGAACTAGTTGTCAAAAAATATAAGCCTCGTGTCTCATACCTTATGCGTTAAAGAAAGATCGCACAAATGAACAATTTGGTAAATTCCTTAAACTTTTAAAGAAGTTACATATTAACTTACCGTTTATTGAAGCTCTTTCGCGGATGCCAAACACCGTTAAGTTTTTAAGAGAGCTACTAACGAACAAGCGAAAGATAGATGAAACATCTCATATGGAACTGAATGCAGTGTGCTCAGCTATTTTGCAGAATAAGCTACCCAACAAACTAAAAGATCCAAAGATTTTTACAATTCCTTGCTTACTTGGTAGCTTAGAGGTTAAAAATGCTTTAGCTGATTTAGGAGCCAGTATTAATGTAATGCCTTATAAACTGTTTAAACAACTAGGTCTTGGGAAACCTAAACAAACCAAGATGAGCATTCAATTGGCTAATAAAACCATTAGATTTCCTAGGGGTATAATTGAAGATGTGTTTGTCAAAATTGATAAATTTATATTCCCAATCGACTTTGTCGTTCTAGACATAGATGAGGATAGTAATGTACCCTTAATTCTAGGGCGGCCTTTTTTAGCAACTGTTAGAACCATAATTGATGTAGGCACAGGTGAGCTTACACTTCGTGTAGGTGATGAAAAAGTTACTCTACAGGCCCGTAACTCTAATGAGACTGTTGATAATAAGAATATTGATACGAGTCCTAGTAATAAGAATGATCTCACCGTTCAACCTTCTTTGCAGGATACCTTTCACATAAAGGAGACCAAACCACAGACGAGTCCATCCAAGGGAAACATACATGAAAAAAGAATGCTGCAGATTGAAGAACTAGATGAGTGGCTGAACTACCGCCAAGAGAAATCCAAAATATGCCACACCGAAACAGAGCATCACAATGATGATCCTAAGGTAAAAACGAATCAATTTAAGGTAGGGGATAATGTATATTTAGAAGAGGAAGATCCTCAAATTTTGAATTCAAAAGATCAGACACGTGACACCCCTTCCTTCATGGTAATGAAAATTTTCCCCTATGGTACAGTCGAGATAACACACAAGACATTCGGCACTTTCAAGGTAAATCATACTCGACTCAAAATAAGGTATATTTAGAAGAGAAAAATTCTCGAATTTCAAATTCAAAAGATCAGACAGGTGACACCCATTTCTTCATGGTAATGAAAATTTTCCCCTATGGTACAGTCGAGATAACACACAAGATATTCAGCACTTTCAAGGTAAATCATACTCGACTCAAACCTTATGTTGATAAAAAAAACTGAAAGCAGGATAGAAGAGTTCCAACTCTTCAAGCCACCGTGACTGAACAAGCTTGAGAAAAGTCAGGCTTAGACTATAAACAAGCATTTCTCGGGAGGCAACTCGAGCAGTGACATAGTAAAGTTCTATTATTTTAGCTCTCTAATCCATCAACTAACCTTCTGCATACAGGTTTTTCAAGCCACACAGCCATGCCCACAGACGTGCCTAAGGCCGTGTGGACACTATGGGCAAAGACACGGCCGTGGATGAGCAGGGTAAAATTTTCCCAACACATAGGGCTACAACAATAAGCCACGACTATACGAGGTGGTTGTGGCCAATCCTGACAAATCAACACGGGCGTGCAACACGCACGTGTCCTAAAGCTGTGGTTGATCCTATTAATTCAACACGGGCATGTAACATGCCCGTGCCTCAACCCCGTGGTCAAACCTGCCAATTCATACATGGGCGTGAGAGAAGCAAACATCGAAGGACACGATCATGTGACACGGCCGTGTACCCCAACACGCCCAAGGAACACACCAAACCACATCACGAGATCATCAAACAACAAAAACATTAAGCTATCAACAATGGCAAATCACAAATTCATCAACAATTTCTGAAATTAAGACATGGGCTTGCTAGAAGACGAAGCAACGATCTCAAAAATGTAAAAATTATCAAAAACCGATCAAACCACATACCTAATTCAAGTTTCCTATGTGCCAAACCTAAAAGCTTCATCCATGGCTTCCTTTTTCTTCAACATTCAACAATAAGGTGAATTTTTGCATGTGATTTGTGTTTTTATTTTATTTTATTAACTTTAATACATAATTTACTATTTCACCCATGACAATTTAACTTATAAATAAATTAATGGTTGTCCTTAAATGTCCACTCACCTTAATCCTAGTATAATAACATTATAAGGACATCCAATTAATTAAATCATGACAAATAAGCACTTTAACAATTAGTATTCTACTTTTACTTTTTATGCGATTAAGTCCTTTTATCAAATTAGACAACCAATCGGTAAAATTAAATTACGAAAATTCCACACCTATCAATTATCATGCTGTAAATGCAAAAATAATATTAAAAATAATTTTACGACCCCAGATTTGTGGTTCTAAAACCACTATTCTGACGAGGGTCTAAATCAGGCTGTTACATGCAGTGGTTTCAAACATCATACCCAAAGTCTCAGACATAGTGCATGCAATGTACGAATGCATAGACCCAACATCAATCAGTGTAGTATAAGGTGCATTGTGGATAAAGAACATACCAGTTATCACATCTGGAGTGTCTCCGTCCTCTCGGCAACGTGCAGCATAGACCAAAGCTGGCTGCCTCACCTCAGTATTACCAGCACCTCTGCCCGGTGCTCCATGACCTCGACCAAAACCATTTCCACCTCTAGCCTGACCACAGCCTCTCGATGGCTGCTAAAAACACCCAGCTGGCTGCACAAAACTCTGACCTGTAGCTTGCATCTGCACAGGCCTCTATAGACAATTCCTCACATGGTGCTCCATTGACGCGCATCTGAAACACGCCCTAATTCTTTTCTAGCACTGGCCCTGATGGTGTCTCCCACAATCCGCACAAGGTTGTGATCTAGTAACAGCAATAGGGGCCCCAACTCTGACTGGCCCAACCACTCTAGCCCTTTTCTTAGGCCTCCCAAATACACTTGAGGGCTCTAACTCCCTCTTATTTCTACATCTTTTTTATTCCTGATTTTGGCACTCAGCGCACTTTACAGCCTTGGCGATCTTTGCCTTTTCCACTAGAGTAGCAAAATTTGCTTCCTCTAGGGAGCTATCAGTAACCGCAGACTATCTCTGAGACCTTCCTCAAAATGAACACAACGCTCTTATTCAGTTGCCACCATTCCTCGGGCGTAGTGGCTAAGTCGTAGGAATTTCGCCTCATATTCAGCCACAGATCTATCTCCCCAAGTTAAGTTCAGAAATTCCTTTCTCTGGGCATTTACATAACTAACACCCATGTACTTTCCTTGAAACCAGACTTAAAGAATTCCCATGTTAAACCGATTAGACTGAGTGCCCTATTTTACTATAAGCCATCACTGATAGGCTTTATCTTGCAGTAACGACACTGCACCTTTAAATTTTCGTTTCATAATTGACCCATGACCCCCACTACCGGTATTGGGCTGAGCGACCATTTTCAGAATTCGCAACATCACTTGGGACAGTGCATCGTCCCCAGCTATACGATCGTGTGACCCAGACTCAGTCACATGTGAGGCTGGTGTCGTACTAGTTTCCAAATTAGGCATGTGACCAGATGTCGAAGACCCAGCCCTATCACCTCTACAGCCTCTGCCACAGCCTCTTGTAGCCCTTCCACGAGTACCTCTAGCGCTCATTATCGAATATTCACTTTATCTGTTTTAACAATTTTATGCAAATCAGCTCACAGTTCCAATAATTATAAGTAGATGTTTTATGAGAAGCAGTAGTTTAGTATTTGTTTTTGCAAAGCGCAATCTTACTAAAGTTTTTCAGTTTCCTACGGTTTCCAGTTTACTCTAAATAGAGTGTTTCAGTATAGTCTACTACCTACAGTAGTCTTAGTATTTCTATCTACTGCATTTTAGTGTAAACAAGCAATAGTTTCAAGATGACTTACAGAATCGGCGCCGGAGACTCGGTGTGTCACCCCTTCAGTAAAAATATCTCTAAACACTTCATATCGTTTGAAAATAAGTTTTTGAAATCCAAGATTGAAAACCCATTCCATAGCTGAGTTTTGTAACATGGCTCTGATACCACTAAATATAACACCCCAAACCCAGCCTAGATGTTATGGCTGGATCTGGCGGTGTCACATTGTAACGCTTTTTGAAAACATTATCTCATTAATAGAAACACGTTTGAAAGCTAAAGTTTCTTTATTAATTCTCAAATCAACTTGTTAAACCGTTAGCCATATTAGATCGCCATCAATATAGTAAAACGAGGTTTGTTGTAGAAGCTTTTCAAAGCTTGTATTGCATACATGGTGTCTTTGAAAAACAGTTATTATTTTAAAAACTCATGTTTTTCCTAAACCATTATATCAAACAGGTAGAAACCCAATTAAAAATTTAAACCATAGAAAAGCCTTATTACATAAATAAAAACCCAAATCAAAATTAATATAATAAATAAAGTCAAGCATAAAATAGCTCTGATCATGTGGCCACATCCGAGTCCCTCACGGTACCAATTCGTATATGGCTGGGGATTACCTGTACAGATAAATAGAAGGGTGAGTTTACGAATACTCAGTGTGTAATCCCTTATCAGTCAGTCAATCATACAGTATGCGGTAACAGTCTGGGCCTGAGCCCATTACAGTAACAATAACAATGTGGCCTTAGCCCAAAACAGTAACAGAATAAAATATGGGCCTAAGCCCAATACAGTATCAGTAGCAGTGCAGTAATGCAAACAGAAATCCCACCCCATCCAGCCAGACACACCACTTCGTCTCGCCAGTCACACCATGTGGGGATAAAATCGACCCACGCAACTAGACACACCAAGATTAGCACCGGTTGTGGCACTAATTAGTATCGCAGCAAAGTTGCCAGTAACATGAGTGGCTTAAAGCCATCAGTACAGTACACTTCCTCCGTCAATAATAACCCAACCCCATGCAATATATCATGTCATAAAATCATACTTGTATGCACCATGTCATGCTCAACTACAGTCATACATATTATAGGGCAAATCAGTCATGTTACCTCTAGGGCTATAATAGTCATTTTTACCTTATAGGGGTAAAACGATCATTTTCATTGAAATAGGGGTCCAAACACACTTACCGACCCATCAAAAGGTCCACAGTCGTCCCGTGCGACTCGTGTAACCTTAGCAATCATAACAGTGTAAATGGGCCCAAGGCCTATTATGTGGCCCATGTTGGCCTACATGCCCGTGCGGCCCACTAAGCCCAAAAATGACCTTAGCCATATGTGTGACATAGCCGGGTCCAATATTTTCAACATGTCAGTGATATTTAGCCATGTGGGGCCCACATGCCCATTGGGCAATCACTGCCCATTTTGCCTAACGAGGCCCATAACGGCCTAAGCTCATGAGATCCCTCATGGTGGCCTCTACAGTCTTCAGCCCATGTTTCATGGGCTTATTCACCACACGTGCGATCACATGCCCGTATGGCATTATTCGCCAAATTTTCGGCTTTTTGGCTTTTGTCGTTCTATGGTTAAAACATAATCCACCATTAGTCCTCTTTACTACAAGATCCATAATCTTATCTGTTATAACACTTAATCTAGATTAGTAATAACACTTGCCTCGATTGATAAAGGTGACTTAGTCCACTATTAACGCTGATGAAGGTTGATTACAATCTCCTTGACAAAAAATTGCATATAGCCAAAACCAAAAATGAAAAGAAACCTCAATGCTATACTCGAATTTAGAGAAAAAGAACCGAAAGAGAAAAATACCAAAACCCCACAATGATATGCCCCAAAATTCCAAAATACTTACAACCCAAATCGAAAGTACTCATAATTTTCCCTCTAGCCGAATTCTCAATGACTAAAGTCCATGTTCGACACAAACACTTTCTCCCACACAAATCTCATATTTTCCCTCCCACAATCTCTCCTCAACAACACCCCCAGCAATCCTATCCAAATCCCCCTTTTTCCTTCTTGACTTTCTCCACATATGACTTATTCAAACTCCACCTTGCAGAGTTTCAGTCGATTTCTACTTCTCACATGGCAAGAGAACAAAATAAATATTCCTTTGTGCATAACGTGACTCGAACTCTAGCCTGCTAAACACACTAACACGCCACCTACCTCTGGATTACAAGCTCTTCTTGTGTTAAAATTTAATCACAACAATTTAAAAGCCTACATACTAGAGTCAAGGTTCCATCAGGTAAGAAAAACAAAAATTTTGCATATGACAAGTTTTGAACCCAAGGTTTTCCAGAGAATCCTAAACACTTCTAAATCGCTTAACCATTAAAGCAGACAATCCATTTATGTCACAAACCTACTAAATAAATACTAAGACTTTTGGAGTGCTACATAGGTATTTTCACATGGCCCGACACACGGGAGTGTGGCTTGGCCATGTGACCCCTGCACCTGAATTTTACAAGTCAGTATGCTCATACGGCCTAGCACACGGACATGTGCCTTGGCCGTGTGACCCAAGGTAGAGAGTTACACAGGCATGGACATAGGTTGGGACACAGTTGTGTTTCCTACATCGAATGCCCACCGGCCTAAGACACGGGCGTGTCTCTTGGCTTTGTGAACCACATGGCCTGGCCACACAAGCGTGTGTCCCCTGCACCTAAGAAAAATTTTAAAGTTTTATGAAAAATTTCTTGAGTTTTGGTTTAGTCCCGATTCATTTCTAATATGTATTTTGGGCCTCGAGGGCTCATATAAGGGACAATATGAGTGATTTATGATTAGTTTCTGATATGTATGTTAAATGATTATATAATCTAAAAAGTTTGATAATGCTCTGTAACCCTGTTCCAGTGACGGATAAGGGTTAGGGGTGTTACATTTAGTGGTATCGGAGCTCTGATTTAGTTGATTCTTGGAATAAACGTGGTGTCTAAAATGTTTAGAAATACATGCGATATAAATCTATGATAGTGTGATGTGTATGACCCGATCTAATCTTTGTTTTCTTATAGATTGTAAAGTTGTCAGAAAGATTTGAGCATGCTGATAATGATAAAGTTAATAATAGAGCACAGACATATGAACATGAGACAAATAGTAATGATATGATTCCTCATGCTCAAGAACAAGAACTTAAAAAGATGTTATTTAAATTTATGAATCAATGGTTTAGTGAGTTTATGCAAGAAAGAAATATGGCTCAACAGCCTCCTCCCCCTACTATACCACCTATAATGCCACGGGTTACACCTCTACCTCCTTCATTGACTAAATCTAGTAAACATGCTCTAATTGAGAAACTTAGAAAGTGTAGGGCCGAAGAATTTCAAGGTAGATCAGATGATGATACAGTCAAATCTGAATATTGGCTTCAAAATATAGTAAGAGTTTTTGAAGAAATGGTTTGTTCCCCTAACAATTATTTGAGATGTGTTGTTTCATTACTAAAAAAGGAAGCATATAACTGGTGGTTGACAATAGTGGCGGTTGTGGCAAAGACGGAATAAAAAGTCAAAAAAAGTTCCTCCAAATCATTTTCAGCATTTCTTACAAAAAAGTCTACAGATGATTTCAGCCAAGCTACCTCAATGCCTGAATGATCAAATAAAAACAAGAAGACTCAACCTGATTATGGGGTATCTATTAGACCTGCTATTAGTGTAGGTAGTATGCAAAATGCTCCTAAGCCTAAATGCAAGCATTTGGGAAAATACCACCCTAGTGAGTGTAGAAGTAAAGTGGGGGCTTGTTAGAAATATGGAGCAACTAATCATTTTATCCGAAATTGTCCTCAATTACAAAAATAAGATGAAGAGCAGAAAGAAAAAATTTGGCTACCTTTCAGAGAAGTAGAAGTTTGGGTCAAAATTGAGCCATTGGGACTACTCGTTTAGGAGTAAAAGACACTATTGTTCGGTCAAAAGCTAAGACACCTACACGAACCTATGCCATCCGAGCAAGAGAGGAAGTCACTGCTCCAGATGTGATTGCTAGTACATTTTATCTCTTTAATGTTATCGTGTATGTATTGCTTGACCCTGGGTCAACTCATTCTTATATTTGCACTGTATTAGTAGTAGAAAAGAAATTGCCTATCGAATCTACTGATTATGATATTCAAGTTACAAATCTATTAGGTAAAAGTGTGATAGTTAATTTCGTGTGTCGTAATTGTCAAGTGAAAGTGAAAGGCTGTGAATTCCCTGTTGATTTGATGTTGTTATCCTTCTAAGAATTTGATGTTATTCTGAGAATGGATTGGCTATCTTTACATGATTCTATGATAAATTGTAGACAAATGAATTGATTTGAAATGTTAGATAGGAGAAATGATCTCAATTGATTCTAATAATCTAAAAGATATTGCTAGAATTATTTTAGCTTTTTTTGCTCAAAGATTGATACAAAAAGGTAATGAGGCATTTCTAGCTCACATTCTTGATACTCGGGGTTCTGAATCAAAGCTAGAACAATTACTGGTTGTTAATGAGTTTGCTAATGTATTTCTTGAGAAATTGTCGGGTTTACCACTTGATCATGAAGTTGATTTTGTAATTGATGTGATACTGGGAGTTGCTCTGATATTAGTAACACCATATCGTATGGCACCAGCTGAATTAAAGGGATTAAAGGCACAATTGCAATAGTTATTAGACCAAGGGTTTATCAGACCGAGTATGTCTCCTTGGGGTGCACCTATTTTATTTGTAAAAAAGAAAGACGATTTTTTGAGATTATGCATAGACTACAAATAGTTGAACAAGGTCACAATTAAAAATAAATATCCTTTGCCACGTATCGATGATTTGTTTGATTAATGGAAATGTGTTGTAATGTTCTCAAAGATAAACATTAGATCCAGGTAGTAATGCTATTCGGCTTGACCAATGCCTCCGGTGCTTTCATGGATTTAATGAATTAGATTTTTCAACATTATTTGGATAAATTTATAGTTGTGTTTATCGATGATATACTGATCTATTCCAAGACAGAATCTGAGCATGCACAATATTTGAGAATTGTGCTACTGACTTTGAGAGAAAAACAGTTGTACGTAAAGTTTAGTAAATGTGAATTCTGGCTTCATGAGGTTGGATTTTTGGTTCATATAGTATCAGCTGATGGGATTCGAGTTGATCCGAGTAAATTATCAGCTGTGGTAAATTGGAAAACTCCGAAGAATGTTTCAAAAGTGCAAAGTTTTTTGGATCTAGTAGGTTACTACCGTTGTTTTGTCAAAAAAATTTCAATGATTGCTTCACCGTTGACTCGATTATTACAGAAAAATGTTGAATTTGTTTGGTCTGAGTAGTGTCAGCAGAGCTTTGATCAGTTAAAGAAAATGTTGACAGAAACTCCAGTCTTAACTTAGCCAGAATCTGGTGTACCGTGTGTTGTTTATAGTGATGCATCTCTAAATGGTTTGAGTTGTGTACTGATGCATTCAAGAAAGGTAGTGATCTATGCTTCTCAGCAATTAAAGCTGTACAAGAAGAATTATCCTACATATGATCTTGAGTTGGCTGCAATCGTATTCACTTTGAAGATTTGGAGACATTATTTATATGGTGAGAAATGTTACGTGTTTACAGATCACAAACGTTTGAAGTATTTGATGACTCGAAAAGAATTGAATTTAAGACAAAGACTGTGGTTAGAACTACTAAAAGATTACGATCTAGTTATTGATTACCACCCGGGAAAGGCTAATGTGGTTGTGGATGCACTTAGTCTGAAGTCGTCATTGTTTGCACTATGAGTGTTGAACACTCATTTAACTCCTAACGAAGATGGTTCTGTATTAGTAGAGTTAAGAATGAAACCTCTGTTCCTTCAACAGATTCGAGAATTACAAGATGGTGATCTGAAATTGGTGTTGAAATGACAAATGGTTCGGGACAATCTGAGTTCAGAATATATCATTGATGATAGTGGTATGTTACGTTATCATAATAGAATTTGTGTTCCGAATAATTCAGATTTGAAAAATGGTATTCTTTCTAAAGCTCATAGTAGCATGTATTCTATTCATCTGGGTAGTACGAAGATGTATTGTGATTTGAAACGGATGTATTGGTGACTGGGTATGAAACGAGAAATTTGTGAATTTGTAGCTCAGTGTTTGATTTGTCAGCAAGTGAAAGTAAAACAATAGAAGTGGGAGAATGTCACGATGGACTTTGTATCTGGTTTGCTTGTGACCTTGAGAAAGAAAGATTCAAGCTGGATTATTGTTGATAAACTAACTAAATTGGCACATTTTATTCCAGTCATAATAGACTTTTCACTTGAGAAATTAGCAGAATTATTTATGTGTGAAATTGTGAGGTTACATGGGGTTCCAACATCCATTATTTTAGATCGGGATCCGAGATATACATCAAGATTTTGGAGTAAATAACATAAGTCTTTGGGTACAAAGCTAAATTTCAGCATAATATTTTATCCTCAGATTGACGGGCAGTCAGAACAAGTGATTTAGATTTTGGAAGATATGTTGAGATGTTGTATACTCGAGTTTTGGGGGTAGCTGGGAAAAGTATTTACCATTGGCTGAATTTGCATATAACAATAGTTATGAGAGGAAATGTAAGACAGGTTTGAATTGAGTGAATCAAAACTAGTAGGAATTGATTTAATCCGAGAGACTGAGGGTAAAGTTTAGACTATTCGGGACAGTTTGAAAGCTACTTCTGATCGTTAGAAATTGTATGCTAATTTGAAAAGAAGAGATATAGAATTTGCTATTGGTGATCTAGTATTTTTAAAAGTCTTTCCGTGGAAGAAAATATTACGGTTCGGTAGGAAAGGGAAACTGAGTCCAAGATTTATCGAACCGTATGAAATTGTTGAAAGAATTGGCCCTGTATCTTATCGACTAGCTTTGCCTCTTGAACTTGAGAAAGTTCATAATGTTTTCCACGTATTGATGCTAAGACAGTACAATCTAATCATTCACATGTGATTGCTCATTATGAGATTGAGCTACAGCTAAATATGACGTATTCGGAAGAAGCGGTAAGAATTTTAGCTCGAGAGGTTAAAGAATTGCAGAATAAATGAATACTATTCATAAAAGTATTGTGGAACCGTCATGGTTCAGAGGAGGCTACATGAGAAACAGAAGAATCAATGAGATCACAATATCCGAATCTATTCCCAAGTAACAAATTTCGATGACGAAATTTCCTAAAGGGGGAGAGTTGTAACAGCCTGATTTTCAATGGAAACGAAAACAATGATTCGAGGTCACTAATTTCGATGAGTAAGCTCGTAAATTTTATTATTTAGTATTTACAAGTCAAATGTGGTCTTAGGAAGACTTTTGAATTAGTAATTTGTGTTTTATAAGGATTTATCAGGTTATATGGTTTAGAAAACGAGGTATCGAGACCTCGATTCTATAAATCGAGCCATAAATATTTTTATAGATATCTACGGAGTATTGCTAAGGTAGTATTAAAGTTTCGTTAGAAAATTTTAACGGTTTGATAGCTAATTAATTAAAAAGGACTAAATTGAAAAAGGTGCAAAACTTACTAAAGTGATTAAATAGCATAATTGATAAATAAGGGAGGACTAAAAGGACAAATATGCCAAGTGGAATGGCTGAGGTGGCATAAGTGTGAAAAAAAATAAAAAAATCATGTGATATAAGGGCAAAATTGGAAATATATGAAATTTAAATATTAAAATGAAAAATCTAAAAGTTTCTAGACCATTTCTTCTCCAATTTTCTGTCCAAAAACACCATTGAAGAGCTCTCAATGCTGGTTTTCATATTTTAGCTTCATGTGAGATTAATTCTTGCCTTTTTCTTCCAATTTTTGTGTTTTTAAGATTTTTACAATTAGGTCCAACTAGCTATTTCATTAGTTTTTTATTTTATTGAAAACTTTGAAAGTTACCATTGATGAATGTTGGATGTTTTTGATGAAATAACATGGATTTAGAGTTTTAATTTTGATGTATAATGATTTTAATAAGTGATTTTGTTAGATATTGATTTTAGGACTAAATTGTGAAGAATTAAAGAATTAGGGTTTGGTATTAAATTTCTATGTGATAGCCTAAAATTTTTCGGTAGATTATCAATTGAGAAAAATTAGTTCATTTGATAGACTAAATAGTAAGGGGACTAAATTGCAAACATTGTAAAAATTGGGGTAATTCTGTAATTTCAAAAATTAAAGGGTATTAATTGTGAGTGAATTGGAACTGAAATATATACTAATGAATGAGTAATTTTATATTTTAGATCAAGAGCCCATAGATACTCAAGAAAAAGGGAAATTAGCAGAATAGCCTTTGAACTTCTACAAATTTTACGATTTAACCTAGGTAAGTTCATATGGTTAAATTTTATTAATTATATTGAATTGGTGAATGATATTATGTATTTTACTATACTATTCAAAAATGGAATATTATTAGTAAATCATAAATTTAAAGTGAACATCCGATATAAATGGAATGTAGGATTGAGTACATTCGTTGCGTGGGAAAAGACAGGAAAGGAAGAATTGACGCAAGTAAACCAAGGTTAAGCATTTGTTGCAAACTTTCATGTTTACTTTTCGGTTAGCTCTTACGAGCTTCTGTTTAACTCATATGAGTTTCTGATCAACCCTAATGGGTTTCCGTTTAACTCTTTTGAGCTTCTATTTAACCCTTATGGGTTTCGGTTCAGCTCTTATGAGCTCCCGTTTAACCTTTATGGGTTTCGGTTCAGCACTTATGTGCTTCTGTTCAGCCTTCGGGCTTCTGAAAATAATGTACTCATATCCGTAAGCTGTTCTTTGATTCAGTAAGACTTGGTAAGTGACATATGACATTGATTTCGGAAGACTTATTGTTATTTTTGGTATTGATTGAAATAAAAAGTATTTATTGATTGAGGTTGTGATTGACAGGGAAATTGTATTGAATGAATTTATTTAAATTGATGTGTTAAAATAGATTCGGTAAGACTTATGTTTAAGCCATCGAACTTGTTAAGCTTCATTAAGCCTACTTGTGTTGTTTAATATTCTTGTAGATTTTCGTGAGGTCAAAAGATCGGATCAGCACATCAAGCCACATTATCCAACTTGTTCTAGTAGTTTTTGCAATGTTCATTATGATTTATATGGCATGTATAGGATTAGAATGGTTTTGAGTAAAGTCGGTTTGTGTAAATATTATGAATTGTATTTTGTTTAAATTTCCAATCAACTTATAAATGTGTGTGTAGTTTTATCAAGCTTGATATATGATTGAGTGTATTGAAGGTCTTGTTATGTCCTATAAGTATGAAATTTGAATTGTTTAGGGTGGAATCAAATGTGGGTGAGAAATGTGGCCTTAAAATGGCCTATTTTCATCCACACAAGCAGAGACATAGGCGTGTGTCTCAGCAGTGTGACACACGGCCTAGCACATGGGCGTGTGTGTAACAGCCCAGTTTAGATCCTAGTCAAAAAAGTGGTTTCAAAACCACAAGTCCGAGTTAAAAAAATATTTAAATATTATTTTTGGTGTTTACAGCATGTGAATATATATGTGTGAAAATTTCGTGTGCTAATTTTATCGTTTAAGTGGTTAATTTGGGAAAAGGACTAAATCGCGTAAAATGAAAAAGTAGCATGCTATAAGTTAAAAGTGCCTAATTGCTATGGTTTATTAAATGTGAGGTCCTTATGTTGATATTAGACCATTGATAGTGGAATTTGACATAAATGGGCATTAAACGAATGTTTTTAAATGGTTTTAATAAGTTTATAAAAGTAATTTAGTAATTTAAGTTAATTAAATGAAAACAATTGAAATATTATCATCATTTTCATCTATTTATGGCCAAATATATCAGAGAAGAAGATCAAAAATAGAGTTTGAATGTTCGGCAATTACATTATTGATTAAGGTATGTTATTTGCTTGGTTTTTTATTATTTTTACGTTTTTAAGATTGTTGCTTTGCATTCTAGCTAGCCCATGCTTGAATTCATGAAATTGTTGATGATTTCATGAGATCCCATTGATGATAATTTGAGCTTTGTGAAGTTTGATGATAGAAAATAAGCATGTGATGATAGATTATCATATTTTGTTAAGTGATTTTTGGTAGAAAATTCTATTAAGGTACTAAATTGTGAAGTTTGTAAAATATGGGGATAAAATGTGAAATTAATAAAAGTTATGGGCTGTTAAAGACTATATGAATATTCGGCCAAGCATGAGTATAGAGAAATTATGTATATTGTGTGTATTTGTGAAATTAGGACTAAAATGTTAAAATCTGAAATTATGAGGGGTATTGTGTAAAAAGGCCAAATTATGTGTTTGTGGATTGAATTGAATGAAATGTGTTATTAAATACTCAAATTTGAATTTATATAGATCAAGAATGAAAGAAATCGGAATTAGATCGGGGGAAGTAGAAAGTGGTTGAATAGTCATTTTTATCTGTTTGTTTCCGTACGAGTTAAGTTCATATGCAAATAACGTGTTTCATGTGAATTATATATGTTCATTTGATATTGAAATGCTACAAACGCCAAATGTTCAGAAATGTGAAAGTATCGATAGAGTTGAGATATCCGAAAGCCCCATACGAACCATAGGAATAGTATAGGATACATATGTCATGACATAGGATTCCGAGATGTGATATCGTGTAAGACCATGTGTGGGACATTGGCATCGATTTGAGATTTACGTGTAAGACCATGTTTGGGACATCGGCATTGTATATAATTTTGTGTAAGACCCTATCTTGGACAGTGGCATCGATATTTGATAACGTGTAAGACCATATCTGGGATATGGCATTGTACGAGCTTTATGAGCTATCCAAGTATCCTTGTTGATTCCGAATAGTTCAACGAGAAATATTGAAATATGAAAGACTATGTGAATGACTATCTGATTCAGGTATGAAAGAACTGTATATGAAATTGTGTAATGAAAGGTGAGTATGAATATGATCATTGACATGTGAGTATATGAAATTGAGATGTGATTATATGCAAATGGACTATGAACAAATGAGTTATATGAGAATTATGAACTTGTATATAGTATTTGCCATGGTTTACAAGAATAAATTGGTTTATACTTGTTTTATGAGCTAACTTTATTTGTATACGCCTTACTAAGCTTTGAAAGCTTACTTTGTGTGTTTTCACTTGTTTTATAGATTATCAAAGCTACCGTGAGCTCAGGGATCATCAAGGATCGTCGTCATACTATCGAACGATATTTTATTACTTTTGATGTTGTAAATAATAATGTATGGCATGTACAGGCTAGTGAAGTTGTGGTATGTTTAAGTTGTGAATCTTACCATGAGAAGTGGCTTGAGAATGATGATGATATTTAACTTGTTTTGGTATATGATATGTGATGAAATATGATGTTTATATTGTGTTCATATATGGCCTAGTGAAATGGTCATTTTGGTGAGTTTGTTGTGAAGTTGATTTGGTATATTTCATGGTTGAAATGGTAAGGATTTGGTATGTTTTGTAATGGTTTATTATGAGGTATGTAGTATGTGGTTTTGGTATGATTTAGGTACATGAAATTGGTGTACTTTGAGTTGAAAATGAGTATGGAATTGATTAGTGATATTATGGCATGAATTGTGCATGTTTTGGTATTGTTTTGGCTACAATTTGGTTATGAAATATGTGTCATTTGGTGTTTGTAAGGACGACCCAAAATGGGTGGCATTATGGCCTTGCAAATGGCCTATTTTTTCCCACACGGGCAGGGACAAAGGGGTGTGTCTCTGCCGTGTTGTTCGAAGGCCAGTTCGAATTGAGCCTGGGTGCTCCACACGGTCTCACACACGGGCATGTGCTAGGCCGTGTGGCCAAGTCAGTATACCTTATAGGTTTTGACACGGTTGAGCACATGGTCCAGACACGAGCGTGTGAGGCCATTTCAAATAGCCGCACGGGCTGAACTCACGGGCATGTGACTATTCGTGTGAGCAAGTCTGCAACCTCCCTACTTTTCACATGGCCTGGCACATGGGCGTCTGGTGGCCGTGTAGACAAGTCAGTATGTATGCCACGTTTTGCCACGGCCTAAACACACGGGCGTGTCTAATGCCGTGTGAGACACACAGCCTGTTCACATAGGCGTGTGACCTCCATAACTTAGAAAAATTGTTAAGTTTCAAAAAATTTTATACGAGATCGTTTTAGTCTCGAACCTTCTCTAAAGCATGTTTAAGGCCATGTAGACCTTCTAAAAGGATTCGATGTGTATGAATTGCAATAATATTATGATGTTTTTGCATATAATATGTGAAAGGCTTGATTATGTTATGAAATGTCCGGTAATGCCTCTTAACCCTAGTTTGGCGACAGATACGAGTTGGGGGTGTTACATTTGGTTAGTATCAGAGCTATGGTTTAGTCGATTCTAGGACTACCGTAGCGCATGTGAGTCTAGCTATACATGCCATATATATATGAACTACGATAGTGTGATGAATCCTGACAGCTAAAATGTGTTTTTTCGTATATTAATGGATCCCGAACGAGCCGTAGCTGAAGATGTTCAGAGCAATGCGCCCGCTCCCTCTCAAGGGGTAGCACTGGTTGAATCTAGGCCAATTTCTAGTGACCATGAGGGAGAGGCAAAGCAAGCCTTTTTTGAAATGATGAACGAGTGGTTCACGAAATTCATTCAAATGAATCCGGCTACTCAACAACCTCCACCCCCGCATAACCCTGCACAAGTCCCTGTTGTGCCACAAATGGTAAATCTGATTTCATTGAATAAGCCTTTGGTTGAAAAAATAAGTAAATATAGGGCTGAAGAGCTCCGAGCCACTATTGATGATGATGCTGAGAGAGTTGAGTTTTGGCTCGGGAAAATGATCAGAGTATTTGAAGATTTATCTTGTACTTTGGAAGAATGTGTTAAATGTGTTGTTTCATTATTGGGAGATGCAGCGTAACAGTGGTGGAAAAGTTTGACATCTGTAACTCCAAGAAAACGAGTGACCTAGGATTTCTTTCAAACTGAGTTTCGAAAGAAATATATCAGTCAAAGATTCATAGATAAAAAACATAAAGAGTTTCTTGAGCTGAAATAGGGTCGTATGTCCTGTGTCTCGACTGAAGCAATTATGTGTAAAAGATTTGAAGATGGATTGAACGAAGACATTCGCTTGTTAGTCGAGATTTTGGAAATAAAAGAATTCGTTGTGCTTGTTGACCGAGCATGTAAAGCTGAAGAACTCAGGAAAAAGAAAAGAAAAGCTGATTTGGAAGCTAAAGACATAAGAAAAAGATCAGCGAGTAAGTCATTTTAGTCAGCATCAAAGAAGTTACGAGATGATTATAGCTATTCAAAGGCTAATGTGGGACATTCGAGTAGAGATCGTGCAAGGTCACATTCAAGCTTTAGAGCTCCAGCTAATTCGATAGCTATTGTTGGGAATATGAGATCTGATCGACCCGAGTGCAAATATTGTGGTAAAAGACGTCCTGGCAATTGTAGACAGAATGATCATGCTTGTTTTAAATGTGGATCTTTGGATCATTTCATCCGTGATTATCCCGAGTCAATGGAGCAAGAGATTGTGCAGAATCTGTGACTGAGTAACACTACAGCTAGAGGTAGACCACCTAAAAACACTGGAAATGTGAGTGGTAGCCAAAAAGCAAGTAAAGATTAAGTTGTGATATCCGAGCGAGAGTACCTGCCAGAGCCTATGCTATTCGTGCTTGCGGAAAAGCTTCGACTTTGATAAACGATAAATTATACATATTTTTACCCCATGTTTAGCCTAATTCCTGGATGAATTATTATTAATTTTGTGAGAATTGGTGCTCTTAACCCTTCTATTTCATGTTATATACTCAAGAGAGCTTATGGAAGAGAAAAGAACGAAAAACGGACCAGAAACGAAGAAAATGGGCCAAAGTATGAAAACGACACGGCCCAAGAAGTCATCACATGGCCGTGGCACACGGCCGTGCCACACAAGTTCCAACACGGCCCAGCCCCGACAAGCACGGCCAGGCTACACGGCCGTGCCACCTCAACAGGCCCGAACACGGCCCTTATCGAAACCATACAGGCGTGGCACACGGGCGTGTCCCTATCGTGAGGAAGTGCAATTCCACTTGGATTTGGATACTTAGAGGCTAAGAAAGGCATCCCAAAGCTCTATATAAAGACCCTAGGAGGCAACTCTGAGGGTGAACTCCTTTCCCCCAAAAAGGAGCACCATATTTCTGCCAACACAAGGAGTGAAAGTAAGGAATTACTCCAATGGAAGCCAATTGATTCATCCCAGAAGCCAGAATTCTACATCAAGACAGAGGATCTCCCTAAATTCCTTCAGGGGTTTTTGGGTTCTTTATGTTTTGTTATCTTATTTCTTCTGAGATGTTTTCTTTATTAATTATGAACTAAACCTCTCAAATACTTGAGGTGGATGAAACCTAAGACAGATCTTGTTATTATTTATTCTTGAATTATATGATAAATACTTGAATTGTTCTTAATTATCTGTTCTTCATTCTTGATTTAATAGTCCTAGGTATTACTTCAAGAAACCGATGTACTTAGGCAGAGGAGCAAAAGTCTCTGTTTTAAGAGTAGATCTACCATAATTAAGCAGAGTTGCATGCAACCCTAGACATAGGGCGACATAAATCTACCGGATTAGGGTCAAACCTAATAGGGGGATCCATAGATCGAATTAGTGCAACCTAGGGGTGTTAATTAATAAATAATCTTTAGTTAACCACCTAGGATTAGTTGTTTTTATCCTCGATGGAGGTATTAACATAGGTTAGGGATCTCTACGGATCAAGTCAAGTGAAGAAATCGTCTAGTTCAAAAAGTTAATAACAAGTGAAGTCTAGGTGGATTCTCCCTTGAGTATTGCTTATATCAATCAGTTTTCCCAAAGAGTCTCTCCCCACTTTACTTTTTGTGCATTCTTAGTTTAGTTTTAGAGTTAGTTTTAAACAACCCTATTTTATTTTTAGGCTAGATAATAGAAAGGAAGTAAGTACTAGTACTTTTGGTTCCCTAGGGTACGATAACTCGGTCTTGCTGCTAAACTATACTACTGTTCGATAGGTACGCTTGCCTTTAAAATCATGATATTATTTAGTTTTTGATGTGATCAGTTTTTATAAATTTTATTACTTAATATCGCGAGTATCAAGTTTTTGGCGCCGTTGCCGGGGATCGAAAATATTAAGAAAACTAGATTTCTATTGCTTTAGCCATTACTATATTTTTATTTTCAATTTTTTTGTTTATTTTATTTTATTTTTATTTTTTGTTTTTTATTTTTTATTTTTTATTTTTTATTTTTTATTTTTTATTTTTTATTTTCTTTCTCTCTGTTTTTTTTTCCTTCTAGGTATTTCTAGTTTATGACTAGAAACAACACAGCAGGACCATTGCTTTTTGACGAAGATTTAGAAGCGACAGTTTGCAGAACTCGTAGAGAGATCAAAAGAAGCCTACATTATCCAGAACAAGGACGAGAACAAAGGCCAGAACCAACAGAAGAGATGGAAGCAAATCAAAACATTCCACCACCTCCCGCAATAGCCGCGCAACCAGTGAATCAAGATGAAGCGCCTCGTACTATGTATGATTATGCTAAACCTAGTTTGGCTGGTACTCAAACTAGCATTATTAGACCTGCTATTGCTGGTAATAATTTTGAATTAAAACCTAACACTATTCAGATGATACATCAATTGGTGTAGTTTGATGGTTTACAGGATGAAGATCCAAATTCACACATAACCAACTTTTTGGAACTTTGTGATACCTTTAAAATTAATGGTGTTTCTGATGATGCCATTCGTCTACGGCTATTTCCATTCTCTTTGAGAAATAAAGCCAAACAGTGGTTAAACTCTTTACCACGAGGCTCAATCACTACATGGGAGCAGGTGACCGAAAAATTTTTACTTAAATACTT
Source organism: Gossypium stocksii (assembly GCA_020496765.1). Classification (NCBI taxonomy): domain Eukaryota; kingdom Viridiplantae; phylum Streptophyta; class Magnoliopsida; order Malvales; family Malvaceae; genus Gossypium; species Gossypium stocksii. The sequence goes on from CM035621.1 coordinate 16,367,272, forward strand.
TCCTCCAGCTAAAACAGTTAAATTATGAAACGATATATCTTCTTTTGTGCAGATGGATTTAGAAACACTTTACGATGCCTGGGAGAGATATAAAGATCTTGTGAGAAGATGCCCTCATCATAGGTTACCTTTGTAGCTACAAGTTCAAACCTTTCACAACGGTTTGAATCCTTCAACAAGGCAAATGATTGATGCAGCCGTAGGAGGAACAATCAACAATAGAACACCCGAAGCAGCTTATGAATTTATTGAAGAGATGTCACTGAATAACTATCAGTGGCAAGTCATGAGAACAAAGTCGACAAAAGCTGCAGGAGTTTATAATATTGATGTTGTCACTATGCTTACTAACCACGTAGAACTTTTAAATAAAAAGTTTGATCATTTTCTTGGTTCTACGCAGGCACAGCCAGTGATGCAGTGTGACGTAACCCGAGGAAATATGTTCAATCTGGACTATTCATCTTATGGACACAGCATAGAAACTGAGCAAGCCAACTATATAGGTAACAATTCTAGACCTTAACATAACCCTCATGGTAATACTTACAATACAGGTTGGCAAAATCACCCCAATTTTTCATGGGGAGGACAAGGAAATCAAAGACAACAGCCCCCGCCGAGATTTCAGCAGCCGCCACCACAACAAGAGAAAAAGCCGAATCTTGAAGAGATGTTCACCAAATTTATGGCCGCATCAGAAACCCATTTCCAAAACACTGAAACGGCACTAAAAAACCAAGCATCAATTCAAGGGCTTGAGAATCAAATCGGTGAACTTGCAAAATTAATTTTAGAAAGACCACAAGGTGGACTACCAAGTAATACTGAGCCAAATCCTAGAGAACATGTCAAAGCAATTACTCTAAGAGATGGGAAAGTACTAGTTGAACCAAAAAAGAAGTCTGTTCTAGAATCCTCAGTAGACAAGGCAGAGGAACCCAAGGAAAACACTCCACCAACACTCAAGGAATACAAACTGCCTATTCCATACCGGGCAAAGTTGAAGAAAGACCGTACAGACGCTCAATTCGGTAAATTTCTTGAACTTTTTAAACAATTACACATTAACTTACCTTTTGTTGAAGCAATTTCGAAAAATGCCGAAGTACGTGAAGTTCCTTAAAGAACTTCTAACAAATAAAAGGAAGTTAGAAGAATTAGCCACAGTGGAACTCAACGAAGAATGCTCAGCTATTCTCCAAAATAAACTGCCAGCAAAACTGAAAGATCCAGGAAGTTTTACTATTCCTTGTTTAATTGGTAGTTTACTTATTGATAAAGCCTTAGCTGATTTAGGTGCTAGAATTAATCTCATACCTTACAAAATGTTCAAACAACTAGGTCTAGGGGAACCAAACCCCACTAGGATGAGTATTCAACTAGCTGATAGATTTGTTAAATATCCTAGGGGAATCATAGAAGATGTGCTAGTAAAGGTAGACAAATTTATATTCCCTGTTGATTTTGTTGTGCTTGATATGGATGAAGATATTGAGGTACTTTTAATTTTGGGACGTCCATTCTTAGCCACTGCTAGAGCTGTTATTGATGTAGGGGATGGTAAATTAGTACTTAGAGTTGGTGAGGAAGAAGTCGTTTTTAAAATCTATGATGCTATGAAATTTTCTAAAGAATAAGATGATTCCTGTTATTTTGTTGATATTATTGATTACTTTGTTCAAGATAATTTTTAGGAACTTTCTCTCGTAGACACGTTGGAACTGTGTCTTGTTCAAAGTAGGGGGAAGATGAAGTCACCACTGAAATTGAGGAAGTAAGAAAGGAGTTAGATTCTAATGAAATTATCACGAGACACATAAGTTATGAAAGTATAAAGATGAATGATGGGTTAAGACAGAAACTTTCCATTGATGAACCCCCTAAATTAGAGTTAAAACAACTGCCAGATCATTTAGAATATGCCTTTTTAGGGGAAGATTCAACTTTACCAATTATTATCGCATCAGATATAAGCATTGCAGAAGAAGAAGAACTACTCCATGTGTTAAGGAAGCACAAACAGGCTATAGCCTAGAAAATTTCAGATATTAAGGGAATTAATCCTTCTTTTTGCACCAACAAAATTTTAATGGAAGATAAATATAAACCATCGGTGCAAGCTCAGAGACGATTGAATCCCACATGAATGAAGTCGTAAAAGCCGAGATAATTAAACTTCTAGACGCAGGCATTATTTATCCTATTTCTGACAGTTCTTGGGTAAGTCCTGTGTAGGTTGCTCCTAAAAAAAGAGGTTTGACCGTGGTGTCTAATGACAAAAAAGAATCAATACCTACAAGAACAGTCACTGGATGGAGAGTTTGCATTGATTATAGAAAGCTGAATGACGCAACTCGAAAAGATCATTTTCCCTTACCTTTTATTGATCAGATGTTAGAAAGATTATCAGGTTACATGTATTATTGTTTCCTAGATGGCCTCTCTGGTTACTTCCAAATCCCGATAGCTCCAGAAGATCAGGAGAAAATGACATTCACATGTCCATATGGTACGTTTGCTTATCGTAGAATGCCTTTTGGTTTATTTAATGCTCCTGCTACTTTTCGGCGATGCATGCTAGCTATCTTCAATGAATTCATGGAAGACATCATGGAGGTATTTATGGATGACTTTTCAGTTTTCGGTAATTCTTTCCAACTTTGTCTTAATAATCTAAAACGTGTTTTGATAAGATGTGAAGAGACAAATTTAGTACTAAATTGGGAAAAATGCCACTTTATGGTTCAAGAGGGTATTGTATTAGGATATAAAATTTCTAGTAAAGGGATAGAGGTAGATAAAGCAAAAATTAAAACCATTGAAAAATTACCTCCCCCTAATTCAGTTAAGGCTATAAGAAGCTTTTTAGGACATGCCGGTTTTTATCGCAGGTTTATTAATGATTTTTCTAAAATAGCTAAGCCATTAACAAAGTTGCTAGAAAAAGACGTGCTTTTCAACTTTGACTAACAATGTTTAGAATCTTTTAACACTCTTAAGGAAAAGTTAGTCAATGCCCCAATTATGATTTCACCTGATTGGAATCTACCTTTTAAACTAATGTGTGATGCAAGTGATTTTGCAGTAGGTGCAGTTTTGGGACAGCGAAGAGACAAGCACTTTCAACCGATCTATTATGCTAGCAGAACTTTGACAGCTGCTCAAGCAAATTATACTACCACAGAAAAAGAATTGCTAGCCGATATTTTTGCATTTGACAAATTCAGATCTTATTTGATTTTTTCAAAAGTCATTGTTTATACTGACCATTCTACTCTTTGCTACCTTTTAACTAAAACTGATGCAAAACCTCGATTAATAAGATGGATTCTATTGTTACAGGAATTCGATTTAGAAATAAAGGACAAGAAAGGAGCTGAAAACTTGGCAGCAGACCACCTTTCAAGATTAGAAAACACACAACCCAAGTACCTCGATAAAATAAATGACTTGTTTCCTGAAGAGCAACTCCTAGCCTTAACAGATGCTGCAGTTCTTTGGTTTGCTGATTTTGCAAATTATTTAGCAGCTAACATAACCCCGAAAGGGCTGACCCATCAGCAAAAGAAGCGATTCTTCGCTTATGTGAAAAACTACTTTTGGGAGGATCCTTTTCTTTTTCAAATTTGTGAAGATCAAGTTATTCGAAGATGCGTTACTGAAACAGAAGTATATCAGATTTTAAATCACTGCCATTCAGGACCCACAGGAGGACATCACAATGGAGCTAGAACTGCTCATAAGGTACTCGAATAAGGATTTTACTGGCCTACGCTTTTCAGGGATGCCAACAGGTATGTGACCTCTTGTGATAAATGTCAGAGAACAGGTAATATTTCTCAACATAATGAAATGCCACAGAGCTATATACTTTCATACGAAATATTTGTTGTATGAAGTATTGATTTCATGGGTCCATTCCCTACTTCATTTGGGAATAAGTACATCCTAGTAGCAGTAGATTATATGTCAAAATGGGTAGAAGCCCACGCTTTACCTATAATGATGCTAGAAATGTAGTACGATTTTTGAAGAAACTTTTCTCTCGATTTGGAACACCTAGGATAATTATTAGTGATAGGGGCACCCATTTTTGCAATGCCCAATTTGAAAAAGTTTTAAAAAGGCATGGGGTACACCATAGAACAGCTACCCCTTATTATCCACAAACCAGTGGCCAAGTCAAAGTGACAAATAGGGAACTAAAACGTATCTTAGAGAAAACAATAGAAACAAATAGAAAAGATTGGTCAAGAAAGATAGACGATGCTTTATGGGCCTATAGAACTGCTTTTAAAACACCCATAGGTACATCTCCCTATAAACTTGTCTACGAAAAAAGTTGACATCTACCATTTGAACTTAAACATAAAGCATTTTGGGCCATCAAATTTTTAAACCTTGATTTTAAGCTTGCAGGTGAGAAAAGATTAATGCAGTTAAATGAACTAGATGAATGGCGTTGCAAAGCCTACGAGAGCTCAAGACTATATAAGGAAGCCATGAAGCAACGTCATGACAAACGACTGAAACAACCTAAGCAGTTCAAAACAGGTGATCTTGTCTTACTCTACAACTCAACGCTGAGACTATTTCCTGGAAAACTCAAGTCAAAGTGGTCAAGTCCATTCACTGTTCAAACTGTCTTCCCATACGGCACCATTGAGGTAACTCACCCCAACTACGGTACGTTCAAGGTAAACAGACATAGGCTTAAACATTATAGAGGTGAAAATTTTAAAGATTACAGGGAGGAGCTTCAGCTCCACGAAATCCCTTCGTGATACATCCAGGTAGAGTCGAGCTTAGACTCTAAATAAGCGCTTCTCGGGAGGCAACTCGAGCACTAACTTAGTAAATTTTCCTTTATTTTTTATTTTAGTATTTTTTTGCATCAACTAACCCTTTTAAATGCAGAAATTTGGGACCACACGGCCATGCCCACAGGCGTGTCCAAGACCGTGTGAACACTTAAAGCAGAGACACGGTCGTGCACCCAAGCCGTGTGTAAACAGAGCACAAATTTTCCAAAAACACGGGCCACTTTTAAATCGCCACGGCCTTGCGACATGGCCATGGCAATCTTTCAACTTAGACACGGGCTTGTACAAAGCCACATGCCCGTGCCCTCAGACCGTGGCCAACACTGTCAATTTAGACACGGCCGTGTGACGACCTCTATGACCGTGTGATTAATGAAGAACCAATCGCAAACGGCCGTGTGACCTCTCACACGGACGTGTGGAAAGCGAACAAGATCACAAACGGCCGAGCGAGATGGCCAACACAGGCGTGTACTGCGAACCAAGCACGCCAAAAACACCAAATTTTGAATCACACGAGCAAAACTCGAGTCACACGGGCGTGTTCCATGCCCGTGTGACCCAAAAACTATAAATAAGGAATCACTATTCACTTTCTCCTTCACTAAAACCCTAAATGCTCTCATCAAAACTCTCCCCCAACCACCGTAAACGCCGCCTCCAACCCTTAAAACACCACCACACTCGTAAAGGACTATCCCACGCCCGTGCAAAGCGCCCCACGACCGTTTTGAACCTCCCCCACGACCGTGCACATCTCCTACTTGGTTCTATTTTCCTCATTTTTCTCTTTAATTTTTACTAATCTATTTTATTTATTTTTATCATGATTATATTTAGATTTAGAATTAATTCAAGCATGGAATTAGTTACACTAGGATGAATAATCTAGAATACTATAGAACATTTCATAATTGCATGCCACTTAAAATCACATTTGATTGCCATTTATCTCATGCATTTAGTATAAATACAAAATTATGTTGCCTATTTTTAATATCACATTAGGATGAATAATCTATTTTATTTAGGTTAATCCCCATTTTATGTTTTTAGGAACATCGTTATTTTAATCTTCCTTGTATTTCATTTATAGTCATTTTCATTTTAATTTTAGGACTAATGCTTGTTATTTTATTTTTAGGCATCATGTCATCATCGCGCAGTAAAAAAGCTATCGTCCCCGCTTCAAAGAAACATAAGGGACCCGGTGGTTCATCATCGCGACCCATTACTAAAAACCGCCACCCTTTCCTTCATTTTTTGCAAGCTTCCTAGGAGGAGCGATATGAAATACTTCGAGCTTGCACTATAACCACTGGCCGATGCATAGATTGGGCCGCCCTCGAGCAAATACTCTAGTAGACGAGGTCAGGGCCCTATTGATGACCGATCCATGGGAGCAGTTTTTCCAGATTGTGAAGCCTACATACTTAGAACTCACTCTCGAGTTCTGCTCCACATTCCATCTTCAAACCGTGATGACCAGATACGATGATCCAGGAACAGTCCAGTTCCGTTTGGGAGGTCTCGTGCAACAGCTCAGTGTCCCAGAATCCGGTATAGCCTCGGTCTCTATACCGAGCAATTTATGGAAAAGGAGGACCTCTCCACACTTTACCGCCACATTCATTTAGCACCATCTAGGTGTTGGGAGGCCCTAGTCCCTACGCCATCAACATACGACCCTAGTCGCTCTAAAGCGACTAAGCTTATCCCGGCCCTGAGGTATCTACATTCTCTTCTTGCACACACACTAATCGATAGGGGAGAGAGCATAGGGGTCGTCTGTACCCACAACGCCTACTTCCTATGGTGCATGGCGAATGCACATGTCATCGACTTAGCTTACTTCATCGCCCATGCAATCCAACATCAGATTGAGAGGCACCGCAAGGGCGTAGTTTCTATGGGCCCGTACATTACAAGATTAGGCCGCTATTTCAACCTATTCAACACTGCAGCCCAGACATCCTCATATACTTTGGTGGGCCAGATGTCCCCACAGGGCATTCAGACCATGCTTCATATAAGGATGATCGAGCGGAAGCTAGGAGGCAGCCCCTTCCAATATCGCCTCATCCAGGAGGGCGAGGATCCTGAGGACATTCCTGATGATGCCCCACCATAGGAGGAGGATGCACCAGCCGAGCCGCCACCCACTCATCGCCCATCTCATGCAGCAGCTTCATACGCTGACATATCTAAGCGCCTATCATGATTCGAGCAGCAATGCTTCCAGCGCTTTGACCACATTGACGCCACACTATAGCAGATATGCCAGCACCTTCACATCACTTCCCTACCGCCACCGCGTGATCCACTTGAGGATTAGAGATTTCTATTCCTCCTAACTTTATTTTTATCTTAACTTTTATTTTAACACTGATCCCCATTTTTACCTTTTCCTTTCTTCTAACTTTTTACTCTTATTTTTTTATTTTTTTATTTTTTAGTTCATTTTATCTTTCTCATTATTTGAATATTAGTATTTTTAGAACTTTATTTTATTTTATTTTATTTTATTTCTTTTTCATATCGGCCAACCCCTAACAAGTAATCTCTATTAATCCAAATTCCCCATGACTAATAAATACTTTCGTAGTTTCAAAGGAGCCTTACAGCTCATATCTATATGGAAATGAGACAACCCTGCTACAACTGCCGACTCTTCCAAGTCCAATCTTCATCTCACAAATTCATCCAAAATTCAGGGAGTTTCATGCCTTTCCCTATCTTATGATCTTGTGCTTTTATTGGTATTAAAGTTATCTTTGTACATTGAGGGCAATGTACATCTTAAGTGTGAGAGGGAAATCTATTTTCAGTCTTTACACTCTCTTTGAAATCCCTGAACTTTTTCTTACTAACATTTTGCGTTGTTCTCAAATTCTCACTTTTACTCTTTGCATTATCTTCAATCTCCTATTAGAAATATGTTCTGATTGATTTATGATTTTTATTGATATGTGAGAATTAATACATAGGTGCTTGTACTTTGATTATTCAAACTTTAAAACATTAGGGAATCAAGCATGATAAGTTGAAATTTTTGAGAACCCTAATTTTTTTTCATAAGTTATTTTCCTTAATTCAAACTTTAAAACATTAGGGAATCAAGCATGATAGGATTGACATCAAAAGCCATAATTCTGGTGAGATTTTTGAGCCTTTTGAGCATACATTCTTTCGTGTTCACTTTTATTATTACTTTGAGTAAGTCAATACTGATTTGTTATTCTAGAACTTGCTTCGATTATACATGTCGAGACCACATCATTGATTTGATATACCAAAATGATAAACGCACCTAGGATTTAACCCACTTACAACACAAAAGCCTAACTCCATAAATTAACCCCTAGTGAACCCCATTGAGCCTAACAACCTTTTCTTTGACTTACCTCTAATATTAACCTTTCACCCATTTCTTGTTGAATTCCATTCAATTATTTTGAACCCTATTTTTGTCGAGACTTGAGTTGAAATTTTCATCTAGCTTTATTCTCTTTTCCAGATTGTAAAGTTTTATTCAATTTATTGTATTGTATTTGAATTGTTCTTAAAAAAAAACAAAAGTATGTATTAATTCAGTTGTAATCTGTAATAGTTTAAATAGTTTTTGCATATGTCTATTTTAAGGCTACCAAGGCGGAAATAATGTTATCATAAGAATTAGCTCAAGAAATATGTTCCAGTGATAGAGATTTTTCTAGCTAGATAATTTTTCAATTCAATCTCGATTCTAACCTTCTGTTGCAGCCTGTGACAACACCCCTAACCAAGCCCCATTACAACTATTGAAAGACCTTTTGATCGATGTATCATACCAATCTACAGTGGTGGAGATCTGATTTTCTAGCAAGCCTATGGTAATAACTTTTCAGGTTGACTAGAGAGTATTAAATTCTTGAACCTTAAACACCTTGAGTGGATAGAGTGAATCTTTAGTGAGGATGTCAACTCCTGTTAATTAAGATGGAGAGATAATTACTTAGGATAAGGGAGAAAACTTATGTTTCAATGATAAAATTCTCAACTTAGAGTAATTGAATCATTAATGTTCTTCTGATTGAATTATCATTGTATGATTACTTGTGGATTTGTTTGAAACATTATTAATAACGATTGTAAGTTAAGAGGAATGATTCTTAATTAGGGATTGAGATTTTGCTTGAGGACAAGCAAAGGCTTAAGTGTGGGGGTATTTGATAAACGATAAATTATACATATTTTTACCCATTGTTTAGCCTAATTTCTGGATGAATTATTATTAATTTTGTGAGAATTAGTGCTCTTAACCCTTCTATTTCATGTTATATACTCAGGAGAGCATAGGGAAGAGAAAAGAACAAAAAAGGGACCAGAAACGAAGAAAATGGGCCAAAGTGTGAAACGACACATCCCAAGAAGTCACCACACGGCCGTGCCACACAAGGTCCAACACGGCCCAGCCCCGACAAGCATGGCCAGGCTACACGGCCATGCCACCTCAACAAGCCTGAACACGGCCCTTATCGAAACCACACGGGCATGGCACACGAGCGTATCCCTATCATGAGGAAGTGCAATTTCACTCGGATTTGGATACTTAAAGGCTAAGAAAGGCATCCCAAAGCTCTATATAAAGACCCTAGGAGGCAACTCTGAGGGTGAACTCTTTTCCCCCAAAAAAGAGTGCCATATTTCTGCCAACACAAGGAGTGAAAGTAAGAAATTACTCCAAGGAAGCCGATTGATTCATCCCAGAAGCCAGAATTCTACATCAAGACAGAGGATCTCCCTAAATTCCTTCAGGGGTTTTTGGGATCTTTATGTTTTGTTATCTTATTTCTTCTGAGATGTTTTCTTTATTAATTATGAACTAAACCTCTCAAATACTTGAGGGGGATGAAACCTAAGACAGATCTTGTTATTATTTATTCTTAAATTATATGATAAATACTTGAATTGTTCTTAATTATGTGTTCTTCATTCTTGATTTAATAGTCCTAGGTATTACTTCAAGAAACTGATGTGCTTAGGCAGAGGAGCAAAAATCCCTATTTGAAGAGTAGATCTACCATAATTAAGTGGAGTTGCATGCAACCCTAGACATAGGGAGACATAAATCTGTCGGATTAGGGTCAAACCTAATAAGGGGATCCATAGATCGAATTAATGCAACCTAGGGGTGTTAATTAATAAAGAAGCTTTAGTTAACCACCTAGAATTAGTTGTTCTTATCCTTGACGAAGGCATTAACATCAGTTAGGGATCTCTACGGATCAAGTCAAGTGAAGAAATCGTCTAGTTCAAGAAGTTAATAACAAGTGAAGTCTAGGTGGATTCTCCCTTGAGTATTGCTTATATCAATCAGTTTTCCCAAAGAGTCTCTCCCTACTTTACTTTTTGTGCATTCTTAGTTTAGTTTTAGAGTTAGTTTCAAACAACCCTCTTTTATTTTTAGGCTAGATAATAGAAAGGAAGTAAGTACTAGTACTTTTGGTTCCCTAAGGTACGATAACTCGGTCTTGCCGCTAAACTATACTACTGTTCGATAGGTGCGCTTGCCTTTAAAATCGTGATATTAGTTATTTTTGGTGTGATCAATTTTTATAAATTTTATTACTTAATATCGCGCGTATCAGTCCCCAGATGTTATTACTAGTACTTTTACTCTTTATGGTAGTTCTATGATTGCATTGATAGATCCAGGATCGGCATATTCGTATATATGCATGAACTCAGTATCCAGTAAGACTTTGCCTGTAGAGTCTACTGAACTTGTGATTAGAGTAACTAACACATTATGTAACACCTTTACCCGTGTCCGACACCAGGATAAGGTACGAGGCGCTACCTTACTAAAACACATGCAAAACATTAAAACTTAAGCCGACAAATTGTGTCCCAATTTAAAACTTTTTCAAACATTATCCTGCGGTCCTTCATATGGGCCTGTGAGGCCAAAAACATGATTTGGAAACAATCTAGAACCATTTCGGGTACTTGAGAAAATTCTACTAAAAACTACTAAAAAAAGGCACACACCCGAGTGGAAGGGCAACACGCTCGTGTGGCCTTTAGACATGGCCGGCTGATGGCCCGTGTGGTTCACACGGCCTAAGCACCTAGGGACACGCTGTACCCCTTATCCGTATGGATTTATTTTCTAACATCGAACCTACAGGGGTTTTCACACGATTTGGCACACGCTCGTGTGCTTAGCCCGTGTCCCTCACACGACCATAACACGCCCGTGTCGCGGCCCGTGTGCAAAAACCTTGACATTCTATTTCTGACATCATCAATCACACAGCCGTGGCACACACCCGTGTGCTAGGCCATGTCCTTCACACGGTTGAGACACACGGCCGTGTCTCAGCCCGTGTGTTTACTACTGGGCACTTAATTCTACAAATTCAAAGTCCAAGGAACACACAGCCTAACCACACACCCATGGAGCTGACCATGTCGACAAAAATAAGCTATCTACCAAGCCTCTTTGCCACCTTGAAACAAAATCGAATGTGTACAAAACATAACAAGTCTTAAATCTCAACTAATGGCCATAATTTGGCACACCAACATATTCACATAAAACCAATCCAGCAAGTATGTATGTTATAAAAGACTCATTTACATTTATCAACCATGATCAAATATTAGCCAATATCCTTGGCTTTAGACAAAATGAAGTATTTCAAATGCAAGCCAACACATTTGGCTCTAAATATAACATGACACTAAACAAAAGAGTAAAATCCTATACATGTCATATTCTCAAAATGCTAAAACTAACTATACCGAGTGCTTTGGTTGATAGTGTGAACAAAACCTCCAATGTACTTTGATCCACGAGCTAACTAGGTGGCACTATAAGAAAATGGAAAGGAAAGGGGGTAAGCACAAAGCTTAGTAAGTTATAAGTAAATAAATAACAACAATTTACTATGTTATAACATGTTTTCAATACATCACGATTTGTGCATGATACAAAGAATGGCCACAACATGACTTACTTGTTTTTATCCTTTACTAACCATACAACATACTAGTTAGCTCACATTTCATACATTTCATTTAGGTACCTACACCACTCACAAAATCATCATAATGTCTCTTAAGCTTAACTAGCATTAACCTTAAATTTTCCCGTTTAACTATTTAGAATACAGAAGGATATTCAATGAGCCTCCAACATAGGGTATCGAGCTGATGCCATGTCCTAGACATGGTCTTACACTAGCTCACATATCAAGTCGATGCCATGTCCCAGACATGGTCTTACACTAGCACTCGTATCAACACCGATGCCATGTTCTAGAGATGGTCTTACACTGGCTAGCACATATATCTGTGTCGATGCCATGTCCTAGATAGGGTCTTACACTGGCTCTCGTATCAACCCTAATATCACAACATGAATATCCAATCTATTCTTAAAGTTCAACCGGATTTTATCACATATGTTCTCATCATTTTATGACTAAAAATCATCATTCAACAATTCATGCTCAAATAATGTTCTCATATGCATCTCATAGACACGATTAATCAATTTAAACCAATCAATGATATCATGAATAATTATAGTAAAATCGTATTATTTACCTGCAACTTACCTCGGTATACAAATGTAGACGTCTAGTTGGAATCAGTCTACAAGCTTGGTTTTCCCCCGATCAAGGTTTGGGCCTCGTACTTCTTAATCTATAATAACAAAAGTTCACTAATTTAATCACTATTTTAATCTAAACAATTAAAAAATCATAATTTGGCAAAATGACCATTTCGCCCCTAGACCTTGGAAAAATGATCATTTTACCCTTAGGCTCAGAAATTTATTTTTATCAAATTTCCTTATTCATCAAGCCTAACCAAACTCTTTTCACTCGTATGGCAACCCAAAATTTCTATTATTTCACACAAATATCATCAGCTTATCAACTTTACAAATTAGTCCATTTGAGGTGTTTTCCATGAACACCTCTTCACAAAAGTTCTTGATTTAACAGCTATGACTCATTTTATTCCATAAAAATCTAGCAAACAACACTTATTCATTTATAGAAAAATGCTAAACTTTCAACCATTTTGAAATTAGTCCCCTTAATAGGTAGCCCATGCTACAAGGGTTCCAAAAATACAAAAAAATCAAGAAAAGCCTTAAAAATCACTTACTTATGAGTGCTAGAAGTTGCTAAAAATTTTGAAGCTTCAAAGCCCTCCAATGGCTGATATTGTTGATGGATAATGGAAAGAAATGAAGAAAAGATGATAGCTAGGCAATTAGGCTATTATTAAATCAATTTAGTAACAAAAATCCTACCAACTCTTTGACTTTTCCTTATTTTATGTCTCATGGCCAGCCACCCCATTTTAAAAGGGTCTAATTTCTCATTAAAGGCCCCCAATTTAGATTCTCTAGCCATTTAACACTAATTGCTAACAAATCACAACTTTTGCCCCTTATGCGATTTAGTCCTTTTTCGCGATTAAGCCTTCAACCACGTAAATTAATTCACCAAAATTTTCATGCATTCTTATAAAAATACTATAACACATAAAACAATGCTAAAATAATTTTCTCTAACCTCGGGTAAGTGATTCCAAAATCACAATTCCGACTAGGCCCAAATTCGGGCTGTTACACCTTAGGCAAATGTGTTTTGGTAGATAAAGTGTGCAAGAACTATGAAAAAGAAGATTGAATTAGTGCCTATTGTTTGTGAGTATCCCCTAAAGAATTACTGTGATTACCACCAATTTGAGAGGTTTAGTTTGGCATTGAGTTAGTGTCGAAACTACACCTATCTCAATAGCTCCTTATAGAATGACTCCGACAGAGTTGAAAGAATTGAAATCTCGGTTTCAAGAATTGATTAATAGAGGTTTGCACAACTGATTTACTCACTCTGGGGTGCTCCCGTACTGTTTGTGAAAAAGAAATATGGCACGATGAGAATGTGTATCGATTATCGACAGTTAAACAAAGTGACGATCAAGAATAAGTATCCTCTGCCCAGAATTAATGATTTGTTTGATCAGTTGAAAGGGGCTACTGTGTTTTCAAAAATAAACTTGAGATCGGGATACTATTAGTTGTGAGTAAAAGACTCAGACATACCGAAGATTGCATTCAAAACACAGTACGAATATTATGAATTTTTAGTTATGCCTTTCGGACTAACTAATGCTCCTATAGTCTTTATGGACGTGATGAATTGAATATTCAGATTGTATTTAGATTGATTTGTCGTGGTATTTATAGATGACATATTGATTTATTCGCATGATGAATCTGAACATGCCGAGCATCTAAAAATTGTGCTACAAACTCTACGTAATAAGCAGATTTTTGCTAAGTTCAAAAAATGTGAATTCTAGTTACATGAAGCTGGATTTTTAGGGCATATTGTGTCAGCATCTAGTAATCGGGTTGATCTAAGCAAAATTTCAGTGATCTTAGATTGGAAGCCTCTAAGAAATGTGCCTAAAGTCTGCAGTTTTTTGGGACTTGCTGGTTATTACAGATGATTTGTAAAAGGCTTTTCAATGATTGCGAATCCGTTGACAAGATTGCTATAGAAAGATGTAAAGTTTGAATGGTCTGAAAAGTGTTAGAAAAGCTTTGATCAGTTGAAAACCCTATTGACTGAAGCTCTAGTGTTAGTACAGCCACAATCGGGAAAAGAATTTGTGATTTATAGTGATGCTTCATTGAACAGCCTGGGTTGTGTTTTGATACAGGAAGGAAAAGTTATAGCTTATGCTGCGAGACAATTGAAGCCGCATGGAAAGAATTACCCGATGCACAACCTTTAGTTAGCTGCGATTGTGTTCGCATTGAAGATTTGGCGCCATTACCTGTTTGGTGAGAAATGTCATGTTTATTCAGATCGTAAGAGTTTGAAATATCTGATAACTCAGAAAGATTTGAATTTGCGATAGAGAAGATAGTTGGAACTGCTAAAAGATTACGAGCAAGTTATGATTATCATCGGGAAAAAGCAAATGTCGTTGTTGATGCTTTGAGTCAGAAATTTTGTTTGTTCTATGGGCGATGAATGCTCAGTTGGATCTATCTGATGATGGTTCAGTTTTAGCTGAGTTGAAAGTGAGACCATTATTTTTACAGCAGATATGGGATGCCCAGAAAGATGACAATGAAATGTTAAAAAAAGAGCTCTATGTGATTTGAACTTTCATTTAGAATTTCATATTGATATTGATGATTGTTTGAGATTCTGAGACAAAATATGTGTTCTAAGAAATCCAGAGTTGATTTAAATGATTTTGAATTAAGCGCATAGCAGTCGTTTATCTGTTCATCTGAAAAGCACAAAAATGTATAACGATTTGAAACAGCTTTATTGGTGGCCTAGAATGAAAAGAGATATCTCAGAATTTGTTTCGAAATGTTTGATTTGTCAGGAAGTTAAAGCTGAACATTGATAAGCGTGATATGAAGTAATAAAATTTATAAAATATGATCGTACCCAAAACTAACTAATATCACGATTTTAAGGCAAGGGCACCTATTGAACAGTAGTATAGTTTAGTGGCAAGACCGAGATATTGAACCCAAAGGAACCAAAAGTACTAGTACTAACTTTCTTTTTATTATTTAACCTATAATTAAAAGGAGATTTTTATTAAACTAAACTAATTATTAAACTAAGCTAAGAATGCACAAAAAGGGAATTGGGGAACAAAACTCTTTGGGAAAACTGATTGATTTGGACAATACTCAAGGGAGAATCCACCTAGACTTCACTTGTTATCAACTCTTGAGCTAGACGATTTATTCATTTGACTTGATCTGTAGAAATCCCTAATTTATGTTAATACCTCCGTTGAGGATAAGAACAACTAATCCTAGGTTGATTAACTGAAATCTCTTTCTAGTTAAAACCTCTAGTCTTGCATTAACTCGATCTATGGATTCCCTTATTACGTTTGACCCTAATCCGGCAGATTTATGTCGCCCTATGTGGTTGCATGCAACTCCGCTTAACTATGCTAAATCTACTCTTAAACAGGGACTTTTGCTCCTCTGAATAAGCACATCAATACTTGAATTAATATCCTGGAATATTAAAACAAGAATTAAGAACACATAATTAAGAACAATTCAAGTATTTATCATATAACTCAAGAGAAAATAATAGCAAGATCTGTCTTAGGTTTCATCTCCCTCAAGTATTTGAGGGATTTAGTTTATCATTATAAAAGAAAACATCTCAGAAGAATAATGATAACAAAACATAAAGAACCCAAAAACCCCTGTAGGAATTTGAAGGGAGATCTTTAGTCTTGAAGGAGAATTCAGCTTTTAAGATGGATCAATCGGCTTCTTTTAGAGTAACTCCTTGCTTCTGCTCTTGTGTTGGTGGGAAATAAGCACACCCTTGGCGGGAGAAAAGTTCACCCTTGGAGTTGCCTCCTAGGGTCTTTATATAGAGTTTTGGAATGCCTTTCTTAGCCCTTAAGATCTTTTTACGAGTGAAATTTCACTTCCTCACGATAGGGACACGCCCGTGTGCGGTCGTGTTTAGGCCTGTTAAGGTGGCACGGCAGTGTGGTCGGGCCGTGTAAGTCGGGGTTGGGCCGTGTTCATGCTTAAAGTGACACAGCCGTGTGATGATCTTCCAGGCCGTGTTGTTTTCATACTTTGGCTCATTTTCTCCATTTTTTGGCCCGTTTCTCATTCTTTTCACTTTCCTATGTTCACCTGAGTATAAAACATGAAATTAAAGGTTTAAGAGCATCAATTTACACAAATTAAGGGTTAATTCATCCAGAATTTAGGCTAAGCATGAGGTAAAAACATGTATAATTTATCGTTTATCAAATACCCCCACACTTAAGCTTTGCTTGTCCTCAAGCAAAATCTCAACTCATAATTAATAATCATTCTTCTCAACTTATAACCCGTATCAATAATGTTTCAAACTAATCCACAAGTAATCATACGATGAGAATTCAACCAGAAGAACATTAAAGATTCAAACACTCTTAGTTGAGAATTTTATCATAGAAACATAGGTTTTCTCCCTTCTCCTAAGTAATCACCTTTCAATCAAAATTAACAAGATTTGACATCCTTACTAAAGATTCACTCTATCCACTCAAAGTGTTTAGGGTTGAAGAATTAAGCACTCTTTAGTCAACTTAAAAAGTTATTACCATAGGTGTACAAGAAAATCAAATCTCCACCACTATAGATTGATATGACACATCGATCAAAAGGTCTTTCAATGGTTGTAATGGAGCTTTGGTTAGGGGTGTTGTCACAAGCTAAAAATGAGGGTCAAAATCGAGATTGAATTGAAAAATCATCTAGCTAGAAAAATCTCTATCACTGAAACATATTCCTCAAGCTAAGCCTTATGATGACATCGTTCTGGATTTAATAACTTATAATAGAAACATGCAAAAACTATTGAACTATTACAGATTATAACTGAATTAACTGTTTATACATTTTCATCATTTTTTTAAGAACAATTCAAAAATAATACTTTGAATATTTACAAACTTTACAAACTGAAGAAGAGAAAAAAGCTAGATAATTTCAACTCAAATCTTGACAAAAATAGGGATCAAAATAATTGAATGGAATTCAACAAAAATGGGTTATAGGTTAATATTAGAGGTAAGTCAAAGAATGGGTTGTTAGGCTCAATGGGGTTCACTAGGGTCAATTTATAGAGGTAGGCTTTTATGGAGTAAGTGGGTTATACCTAGGTGCCTTTATCATCGCAGTGTATCAAATCAATGATGTGGTCTCGACATGTATAATCGAAGTAAGTTCTAGAATAACAAATTAGTATTGACTCACTCAAAGCAACAATAAAAGTGAGCACGAAAGAATGTATGCTTAAAAGGCTCAAAGATCTCACCAGAATTATGGCTTTTGATGTCAATCCTGCGAATTTCAAATCTCAAGATAACACTTAAAATTAGGGAAAATAACCTAGAAAAAATTTAAATTCTCAAAAATTTCAATTTATCATGCTTGATTCCCTAGTGTTTTAAAGTTTGAATAATCAAAGCATAAGTACCTATGTCTTAATTCTCAATATATCAATAAAAATCATAAATCAATAAAAATTAATTCCTAATAGGAGATTGAGAAAATTTTGAGAACAATGCAAAATGTTAGTTGTAAGAATTTTTCAGGGGTTCGAAGAGAATACAATGACTGAAAGTAAGTTTCCCCCTCACACTTAAGATGTACATTACCCTCAATATACAAGGATACATTAGTAGCAATAGAAGCATAATATCATAAGATAGGGAAAGAAATGAAACTCCCTGAATTGGATGAATTTGTGAGATGGTTGTGGCTGTAGAGTGTCTGGGACAAAAGAAGGTGTGGAGGTGGATACTCTGGTGGTGGTAGTGTTTGTTTGTCCACAGCTGCTATGCCGAGAGGGTATGTTTGTTGGTATTAGGTGGCTAAGGTTCCTATTAGATTTTGGATTTGAGCTGTAGAGCTCTTTTGAAACTGCGAAGGCATTTATCAGTTTTAGGAAATTTGGATTAGCAAAGTGTACTCGTTAAGGAATAGTCGAGATGAAATAATTGAAATAAAATAAACTAAGTTCTAAAAATAGTAAAATTCAAATAATGAAAAAGGTAAAATAAAATAAAATGGGAAAACAAAAAGGAAAATAAATGAGAAGAAAAGAGGATTAGGAAGTTTTAATCCTCAGATGGGTAGCGAGGTGGGAGTGGTGATGAGATGTGAAGATGCTAGCATATCTGTTGAAGAGTAGCGTCGATATGATCGAAGCGTTGAAAGCACTTCTGCTCGAATCGTGTGAAGCGCTCGGATATGTCAGTATATGAAGTTGTCGCATGAACTGGGCGGCGAGGGGGTGGTGGCTCGGTAGGTGCCTCCTCCGGTGGTGGGACATCATCAGTAATGTCCTCGGGGTACTCCTATTCGGCATCTCAGAGTAGACGGTATTGTAGAGGATTTGTCCCAGGTCGACGCTGGACCATCCTCATGTGTAGCATAGTTTGGATGCCCTGTGGGGACATCTGGCCGATCAAGGTGTAGGAGGATGTCTGGGTCACAGTGTTAAGTAATCCGAAATGGAGGGCTAGTCGAGTGATGCACGGGCCCATCGAAATTACACCTCTCCGATGCCTCTCGGCCTGGTGTTGGATGGCATGAGCGATGAAGTAAGCAAGGTCAATGACATGTGCGTTCGCCATGCTCCATAGAAAACAGGAATCGTGGGTGTTGACGACACCTGTGCTTTTGCGTTTGCCCGTTAATGTTTGTACGAGGAGGGCATGTATGTACCTCAGAGATGGGATGAGATTGGTCGCTTTGGAACGACTAGGGTCGTATATAGGCTGGCCAGGGACTAGGGCGCGCCAGCAGTTAACTGGGGAGACGTGGATGTGGCGATGGAGCTTAGAAAGGTCTTCTTTCTCCATGAATTGCTCAGTGTAGGGGCCTAGAGCTGTACTGAACCCAGGTACATTGATATGTCAAACGAGGCCTCCTAAACAGAACTGGATTGTCCCTGGATCGTCGTGTCGGCTCATTACTGTCTGAAGATGGAATGTGGAGCAGAACTCGAGGATAAGTTCAAGATAGGTAGGCTCCACGATCTGAAAGAACTGCTCCCATAGATCCGTTGTTAATAGGGCCCGAACCTCGTCTACTAGGTGGACTTGTTCTAGTGCGTCCCAGTCGATGCACCTTCTTGCTCCAAGGGGTCTTGCCCGTAGGAGTTGAAATAGTTCCTCTTGAGAACTCTGTGGGAACTGATGAATGGGTGGCGACTTTCAGATTGGGTCTAGAGGATGAACCACAGGGCCCTTTCCGTTTCTTAGACGCAGGTACGGCAGCTTTCTTTCCTCTTGACGATGACATGTTAACTGCAACAAAATGAGAACGAAAAAGAAAATAGGCATGGATTGTCATTATGCAATAATCAAAATAGTTTAATCAAAGTCTTAGTAACTAATTTAGTGCCAAAGCAAGTGTTAAGAAAACAATTTGGTTTATCTAATATGGAAATTGGAGGTGCTTAAATAGAAGTTGGGACTGAAACTCATAGCCTAAGATAACTAGAGATGGCATAAAGATAGTGGTTCTAAATGGCCTAATGAGTAATCTAGATTAATCATGCAAAATGTGTGAATTTTCTATCAATAATAATGCAATAATTTAAATAAATGAGATTATTAATAGATAAGTAGATAAAAGACATAAAAATTTAATGGAAAAGTTGAGAAAAGGAGAACCGAATAGGTGACTATGAGGGTGGAGCATGGTCATGGTGCAGTCTACACAGGCGTGGTGTGGCTATTGGAGTCGGCGGCGGTGCTAGGGGGTTTGGTGTGGGTTTTGGGTGGGAGATTTTAGGGTTTAGGTGAAGAAGAAGGTGAATAGTGGGCTGTTTAAATAGGTTTTTGGGTCACACGGGCATGGCACAGGCCCGTGTGACTTGGGAGTAGCCCGTGTGGTTTGAAATTTAGGGATTTTGGCGCGCCTGGTTCGAGACACACGCCCGTGTTCCTAGGGCGTGTTGGGGCACACGGCTGTGTCATACGGCCATATCCTTCAATGTTTGCTTCTCCCACGCCCGTGTTAAGTCTACTACGCCTGTGTGGAATTTGACAGTGTCGACCACGGTCTAGGGGCACGGGCATGTCGCGCGCCCATGTTTGAATTGGCAGTTTCGGCCACAGCCACATCGCACGACCGTGGCAATTTGTTGAATCCCGTGTGTGATTCAACAGGTTCAGCCACGGCCATATCGCACAGCCGTGGCAATTGTCGAAGCTTGTGTGTTAGAAAAACTTTACCCTGCTTGTACACGGCCATATTGCACGGCTGTGTCTTTACTCGTAGTGTCCACACGGCCTTAAGCACGCCCGTGGGCATGGCCGTGTGGCTCAAAAATCCTATATTCAAAGGGTTAGTTGATGTATTAGAAAGCTGAAATAAAAGGTTTTACTAAGTCAGTGCTCGGGTTGCCTCCCAAGAAGCGCTTATTTAGAGTCTAAGCTTGACTCTTCTTGCGTGTGTTCTTACAAGGGGTCGTGGAGCTGAAGCTCCTCCCTATTATTCTTAAATTCCTCACCTTTATAATGTTTAAGCTGATGACCGTTTACCTTGAAAGTGCCGTGGTTTGGATGAATTACCTCGAATGTGCCATATGGGAAGACATTTTCAATAGTGAATGGGCCTAACCATCTTGATTTAAATTTCCCAAGGAATAGTTTAAGCCTTGAATTTTATAGCAAGACAAGATCGCCATTTTTAAACTACTTAGGTTGTCTTAAACGATTGTCATGGTGTCGCTTTGTAACTTCCTTGTATAATCGTGAGTTCTCGGATGCATTGTAGCGCCATTCATCCAGCTCATTTAATTGCATTAAACGTTTCTCACATGCAAGCTTAAAATCAAGATTTAGGAATTTGAAAGCCCAAAATGCTTTATGTTCAAGTTCAAAAGGTAAATGACAACTTTTTCCGTAAAAAAGTCTATAAGGAGATGTTCCTATGAGGGTTTTGAATGCAGTTCTATAGGCCCATAAAGTATCATCTACTTTTCTTGACCAATCTTTCTTGTTTGTTTCTACTGTTTTCTCTAATATACGTTTTAATTCTCCATTCGTTACTTCAATGTGTCCACTGGTTTGTGGATGATAAGGGGTAGCTGTTCTATGGTGCACTCTATATCTTTTTAACACTTTATCAAATTGAGCATTGCAAAAATGAATACCCCTATCACTGATAATTATCCTAGGTGTTCCAAATCGAGAGAAAAGTTTTTTTAGAAAACGTACCACCATTCTAGCATCATTAGTAGGTAAAGCTTGGGCTTCCACCCATTTTGACATGTAATCTACTGCTACTAATATGTATTTATTCCCAATAGATGTAGGTAAGGGACCCATGAAATCAATACCCCATACATCAAATATTTCACATGAGAGTATATACATTTGAGGCATTTCATTATGCTGAGAGATATTACCTGTCCTCTGGCATTTATCACAAGAGGTCATATACCTGTTGGCATCCTTGAAAAGGGTGGGCCAGTAAAACCTGATTCAAGTACTTTGTGAGTGGTTCTATTTCCACTATGGTGTACTCCTGTTGGTCCAGAATGGCAGTGATCGAGAATTTTATATGCTTCTGTTTCAGTAACGCATCTTCGAATGACTTGATCTGCACACATACGAAAAAGAAAAGGGTCTTCCCAAAAGTAAATTTTCACATTAGCGAAGAATCGCTTCTTTTTCTGATGGGTCAAACCTTTTGGGATTATGTTAGCTACTAAATAATTTGCAAAATTAGCAAACCAAGGGACTACAGCTTCTGCTATGACTAGGAATTGTTCTTCAGGAAATGAGTCATTTATTTCAGCTTTGCCGAGGTCCTTGAGGTGTGGATTTTCCAATCTTGAAAGGTGATCTGCTGCCAAGTTTTTAGCTCCTCTCTTGTCTTGGATCTCTAAGTCGAATTCCTCCATGATGTCTTCCATGAGTTCATCAAAGATAGCTAACATGCATCGCTGAAAAGTAGTAAGGGCATTACATAATCTAAAAGGCATTCTACGATAAGCAAACATACCGTATGGTCATGTGAATGTAGTCTTTTCTTGATCTTCTGAGGCTATCGGGATTTGGAAATAACCAGGGAGGTCATCCAAGAAACAATAATACATATGTCCTGACAATCTTTCCAACATTTGATAGATGAAGGGTAAGGGAAAATGGTCTTTTCTAGTTGCATCATTCAATTTTCTATACTCAATACAAACTCTCCATCTAGTGACTGTTCTTGTAGGTATCAATTCCTTTTTTTCCATTAAACACCACAGTCATGCTTCCCTTTTTAGGGACAACCTGCACAGGACTCACCCAAGAATTGTCAAAAATAGGATAAATAACTTCTGCATCTAGAAGTTTAATTACCTCGGCTTTTACGACTTCCTTCATGTTAGAATTCAATCGTCTCTGAGTTTGGACATATGGCTTGTATTCATCTTCCATTAAAATTTTATGGGTGTAAAAAGAGGGGCTAATTCCTTTGATATCAAAGATCTTCCAAGCTATAGCCTTTTTGTGTTCTCTTAATGCTTGAAGTAATTTTTCTTTCTCTTCAGCACTCAAATCTAATGCGATAATCACTGGTAATGTAGAATCATCTCTCAAAAATGCATATTCCAAGTAATTAGGCAGTTGTCTTAATTCCAATTTAGGAGGTTCATCAATCGAGAGTTTTTGTCTCAGTTCGTCATTTATCTTAATACCCTCATAACTTATGTGCCTTGTGACAAGTTCATTAGAGTTCAGCTCATTCTTTACTTTCTTAACTTCCGTAGTGGCTTCATCTTCCTCCCCACCTTGGACAAGACACAATTCCAACATGTCTTCAAGAGTGATTTCCTGAAAAGTGTCTTGAACAAAATGATCAATAGAATCAATAAAATAACAGGAATCATCTTGTTCTCTAGAAAATCACATAGCATCATAAATTTTAAAGACAACTTTTTCCTCACCAACCCTAAACACTAGTTTACGATCCCCTACATCAATAACAGTTCTAGCAGTAGCTAAGAATGGGCGTCCTAAAATTAAAGGTACCTCAATATCTTTATCCATGTCAAGCATAACAAAATCAATAGGGAATATAAATTTGTCTACTTTCACTAATACGTCTTCAATGATTCCCCTAGGATATTTAACAAATCTATCAGCTAATTGTATACTCATCCTAGTAGGTTTCGGTTCCCTTAGACCTAGTTGCTCGAACATTTTGTAAGGCATTAGGTTAATACTAGCGCCTGAATCAGCTAAGGCTTTTTCAATGTTTAAACTACCAATTAAGTAATGAATAGTAAAACTTCCTGGATCTTTCAGTTTGGTTGGCAGTTTATTTTGGAGAATAGCTGAGCATTCCTTGTTGACTTCCACTGTGGACAATTCTTCCAACTTCCTTTTGTTTGTGAAAAGTTCCTTTAAAAATTTTGCGTACTTCGGCATCTGCGAAATTGCTTCAACAAAAGGTAAGTTAATATGTAGCTGTTTAAAAAGTTCAAGAAATTTACCAAATTGAGCATCCATGCAGTCTTTCTTTAACTTTGTTGGATATGGTATGGTTGGTTGATATTCTTTAATTGCTGGTGGAGTACTTTCTTTAGGTTCTGCTTCCTCTACCTTTTCTTTTCAGATTCTTGAACAGGCTCTTTTTCAGGTTCAGCTAGTACTTTTCCATTCCTTAGAGTAACTACTTTTACATGTTCTTTAGGATTTGGCTCAGTATTACTCGGCAAACTACCTTGTGGTCTATCAAATATCATCTTTGCAAGTTGACTAATTTGATTCTCGAGCCCTTGAATGGATGCTTGCTGGTTCTTAAGTGCTGTTTCGGTATTTTGAAAATGAGTTTCAGAAATCGATATGAACTTTTCCAACATTTCCTCGAGGTTCGGTTTCTTTTCTTTTCAGAATGAAGGTTGCTGGAATCCCGGAGTGGGTGGTTGTCTTTGATTTCCTTGTCTGCCTCATGAGAAATTAGGGTGATTCTTCCAACCTACATTGTAAGTATTGCTATAAGGATTATTTTGAGGTCGAGAATTATTACCCATATAATTCATCTGTTCGTTTTCTGTGCTATGTCCATAAGGATGGTACTCTGGGTTGCTCACTCCTCCTAAGCTTGAGTCATACTGCATGACTGGATGTACCTACGTAGAACCAATAAAACCATCAATCTTTTTATTTAAAAGCTCTACCTGAGTGGAAAGCATTGTGACTACATCAATATTAAAAACCCCTGCTGCTTTTGTCGGCTTTGTTCTCATGACTTGCCATTGATAGCTATTCAGTGACATCTCCTCTATAAACTCATAAGCTGCTTCGGGCGTTTTGTTGTTGATTGTTCCACCGGTTGCTGCATCAATCATTTGTCTTGCTGAGGGATTCAAACCGTTGTGAAAGGTTTGAACTTGTAGCCATAGAGGTAACCCATGGTGAGGGCACCTTCTCAAGAGATCTTTGTATCTCTCTCAAGCATCATAGAGTGTTTCTAAATCCACCTGCACAAAAGAAGAGATATCATTCTGCAATTTAGCTGTTTTAGCTGGAGGAAAATATTTGAGTAAAAATATTTCGGTCATCTGTTCCCATATAGTGATTGAGCCTCGTGGTAGATAATTTAACCATTGTTTAGCTTTATTCCTTAAGGAAAAAGGAAATAGTCAGAGACGAATGGCATCATCAGAAACACCATTGATTTTAAAAGTGTCACAAAATTCTAAGAAATTGGCTAAGTGTGAGTTGGGATCCTTATCCTGTAAACCATCAAACAGAACAAATTGCTGAATCATTTGAATAGTGTTAAGTTTTAGTTCAAAATTATTTGCAGCAATAGCAGGCCTAACAATACTAGATTCAGTACTAGCTAAATTAGGTTTAGCATAATCATACATAGTGCGAGGAGCATTATTTTGGTTCACAATTGTGTGGCTATCACGGGAGGTGGTAGATTTTCTTGATTTGCTTCCATTTCTTCAGTAGGTTCAGGTTCTTATTCCTGCTCTGGATACTGTAGGCTTCTTCTTATCTCTCGGTGATTTCGACGAACGATCACTTCTAAATCTTCGTCAAACAGGAGTGGTCCTCCCAGGTTTCTCCTAGTCATAAACTAGAGATACCTAGAAGGGAAAAGGCACAGATTAAAATAAATAAATAAATAAAACAAATAAAAATAAAAATTGAAAATAAATAAAAATAGTAATGGCTAAAGTAATAAAAATCGAGTGTTCCTAATATCTTAGTTCCCCGGCAACGGTGCCAAAAACTTGATATGCGTGATATGAAGTAATAAAATTTATAAAATATGATCGTACCCAAAACTAACTAATATCACGATTTTAAGGCAAGCGCACCTATCGAACAGTAGTATAGTTTAGTGGCAAGGCCGAGATATCGAACCCAAACGAACCAAAAGTACTATTACTAACTTTCTTTCTATTATTTAACCTATAATTAAGAGGAGATTTTTATTAAACTAAACTAATTATTAAACTAAGCTAAGAATGCACAAAAAGGGAATTGGGGAATAAAACTCTTTGGGAAAACTGATTGATTTGGACAATACTCAAGGGAGAATCCACCTAGACTTCACTTGTTATCAACTCTTGAGCTAGATGATTTATTCACTTGACTTGATCCGTAGAAATCCCTAATTTATGTTAATACCTCCATCGAGGATAAGAACAACTAATCCTAGGTTGATTAACTAAAATCTCTTTCTAGTTAAAACCTCTAGTCTTGCATTAACTTGATCTATGGATTCCCTTATTAGGTTTGACCCTAATCCGGTAGATTTATGTCGCCCTATGTCTAGGGTTGCATGCAACTCCACTTAGCTATGCTAGATCTACTCTTAAACAGGGACTTTTGCTCCTCTGAATAAGCACATTGATACTTGAATTAATATCCTGGAATATTAAAGCAAGAATTAAGAACACATAATTAAGAACAATTCAAGTATTTATCATATAACTCAAGAGAAAATAATAATAAGATCTGTCTTAGGTTTCATCTCTCTCAAGTATTTGAGGGATTTAGTTCATCATTATAAAAGAAAACATCTCAGAAGAATAATGATAACAAAACATAAAGAACCCAAAAACCCTTGTAGGAATTTGAAGGGAGATCTTCAGTCTTGAAGGAGAATTCAGCTTCTGAGATGGATCAATCAGCTTCCTTTAGAGTAACTCCTTGCTTCTGCTCTCTGTGTTGGTGGGAAATAAGCACACCCTTGGCGGGAGAAAAGTTCACCCTTGGAGTTGCCTCCTAGGGTCTTTATATAAAGTTTTGGAATGCCTTTCTTAGCCCTTAAGTATCCTTTTTTGAGTGAATTTTAACTTCCTCATGATAAGGACACGCCCGTGTGCCACGCCCGTGTTGGCACGGCCATGTGGTCGGGCCGTGTAAGTCGGGGTTGGGTCGTGTTCATGCTCAAAGTGACACAGCCGTGTGACACGGCCGTGTGGTGATTTCTAGGCCGTGTTGTTTTCATACTTTGGCCCATTTTCTCTATTTTTGGCCCGTTTCTCGTTCTTTTCACTTCCCTATGCTCACCTGAGTACAAAATATGAAATTAAAGGTTTAAGAGCATCAATTTACACATATTAAAGATTAATTTATCCAAAATTTAGGCTAAGCATGAGGTAAAAACATGTATAATTTATCGTTTATCAAACATCAAGTACCATCCGTTTTGTTACAACCGATTATGATTCCCGAGTGGAAATGGGATAGAGTGACAATGGATATTGTTTCAGGTTTGCCCCTATCTCTGAGAAAGAAAGATGTGATATGGGTTGTAGTTGATAGACTAATGAAATCAGCTCATTTTATTCTGGTACGATCAGATTTCTCGCTTGATAAGTTAGCTGAGTTATATATTTTAGAGATTATTCAATTGCAGAGGGTGCCACTATCTATTGTGTCGGATAGAGATCCGAGGTTCACTTCGTGGTTTTGGAAGAAACTATAAGAGGCTTTGGGTACAAAATTACATTTCAGTACTACTTTTCACTCGTAGATGGATGGTTAATCCGAGCAGATCATTCAGATACTCGAGGATTTGTTGAGATGTTGCATTCTTGAGTTTAAAGGTACGTGGGAGCAGTACTTGCCATTGATTGAATTTGTGTATAGTAATAGCTTTCAATCAAGTATTAAAATGGCACTGTGCGAAGCTTTATACGGTCGCAAATGCCGAACACCTTTATATTGGACTGAGCTTAGCGAGAATAAGATTCACAGTGCTAATTTGATAAAAAGAGACTAAGCAAAAAGTAAAGGTAATTCGTCTTAGTCTGAAAGTAGCGTCAATCGTCAGAAATCATACACAGACTTGAAACAAAAAGATATTGAGTTTCAGATCAGGGATAAAGTGTTTTTAAAAGTGTCTCCGTGGAAGAAAATACTCCAACTTGGCAGAAAAGGCAAATTGAGTCTGAGGTTCATCAGGTCGTATGAGGTTATTGAGCGTATCGGGCCGATTGCTTATAAATTATTTTTGCCATCTGAGTTAGAAAAGATATACAATGTATTTCATGTATTGATGCTTCGATGATACAGATCCGATCCCTCACATGTGATTACCCCGTCCGAGATAGAGATTCAATCTGATATGACTTATGAAGAAAAATTGATCCGAATTTTAGATAGTGAGGTTAAAGAATTGCGAAATAAGAAAATTTTGTTAGTAAAAATGTTATAGCATCGACACGAGGTTGAAGAAGCTACGTGGGAACCCGAAGATGCTATGAGAGAGCAATATCCGAACTTATTCACTAGTAAGATTTTCGGAGACGAAAATCCATAAAGGGGAGAGTTGTAACAGCTCGGTTTAGACCCTAGTCAGAATAATGGTTTCAAAACCACAAATCTGAATCAGAAAAATATTTTAATATTATTTTTGGTGTTTACAGCATGTGAATATATATGTGTGAAAATTTCATGTGCTAATTTTATCGTTTAAGTGGTTAATTTGGGAAAAGGACTAAATCGCGTAAAATGCAAAAGTAGCATGCTATAAGTTAAAAGTGCCTAATTACTATGGCTTATTAAATCTGAGGTCCTTATGTTGATATTAGGCCATTGATAGTGGATTTGACATAAATGAGCATTAAATGAATGTTTTTAAATGGTTTTAATTAAGGTTATAAAAGTAATTTAGTAATTTAAGTTAATTAAATAAAAACAATTGAAATATCAACATCATTTTCATCTATCTATGGCCAAATATATCAAAGAAGAAGATGAAAAATAGAGTTTGAACTTTTGACACTTACATTGTTGATTAAGGTATGTTATTTGCTCGATTTTTTATGATTTTTACATTTTTGAGATTATTGCTTTGTATTCTAGCTAGCCAATGCTTGAATTCATGAAATTTTTGATGATTTCATGAGATTCCATTAATGATAATTTGAGCTTTGTGAAGTTTAATGATAGAAAATAAGCATGTGATGATAGATTATCATATTTTGTTAAGTGATTTTTGGTAGAAAATGCTATTAAGGTACTAAATTGTGAAATTTGCAAAATGTGGGGATAAAATGTGAAATAAATGAAAGTTATGGGTTATTAGAGGCTATATGAATATTCGGCCAAGCATGAGTATAGAGAAGATTATTTATATTATGTGTATTTGTGAAATTAGGACTAAAATGTTAAAATGTGAAATTATAAGGACTATTATGTAAAAAGGCGAAATTATGTGTTTATGGATTGAATTGAATGAAATGTGTTATTCAATACTCAAATTTGAATTTATATAAATCAAGAACGAAAGAAATCGAAATTAGATCGGGGGAAGTCGAAAGTGGTCGAATAGTCATTTTTATCCGTTCATTTCTGTACGAGGTAAATTCATATGCAAATAACGTGTTTCATGTGAATTATATATGTTCATTTGATATTGAAATGCTATAAATGTTGAATGTTCGGAAATATGAAAGTATCAACAGAGTTGAGATATCCGAAAGCCCCATACGAACCATAGGAATAGTATAGTATACATATGTCATGACATAGGATTCTGAGATGTGATATCGTGTAAGACCATGTTTGGGACATTGACATCGATTTTAGATTTACGTGTAAGACCATGTCTGGGACATCGGCATCGTATATGATTTCGTGTATGACCCTATCTAGGACAGTGGCATCGATATTTGAGAACATGTAAGTCCATATCTGAGATATGGCATTGTACGAGCTTTATGAGCTATCTGAGTATCCTTATTGATTCTGAAAGGTTCAACAGGCAATATCGAAATATGAAAGACTATGTGAATGACTATCTGATTTAGGTATGTATGAAATGTATATGAAATTCGGTAATGAAAGGTGAATATGAATATGATCATTGACATGTGAGTATATGAAATTGAGATGTGATTATATGCAAATGGATTATGAACAAATGAGTTATATGAGAATTATGAACTTTTATTTATGATTTGCCATGGTTTGTAAGAATAAATTGGTCTATACTTGTTTTATGAGCTAAGTTTATTTGTGTATGCCTTACTAAGCTTTGAAAGCTTACTTTGTGTGTTTTCACTTGTTTTATAGATTATCGAAGCTACCGTGAGCTCGGGGATCGTCAAGGATTACCGTCACACTATCTAACGATATTTTGGTACTTTTGATGTTGTAAATAATAATGTATAGCATGTATAGGTTAGTGAAGTTGTGGTATGTTTAAGTTGTGAATTTTACCATAAGAAGTGGCTTGAGAATGATGATGATATTGAACTTGTTTTGGTATATGATATGTGATGAAATATGATGTTTATAATGTGTTCATATATGGCCTAGTGAAATGGTCATTTTGGTGAGTTTGTTGTGAAGTTGATTTGGTATATTTCATGGTTGAAATGGCAAGGATTTGGTATGTTTTGTAATGGTTTATTATGAGGTATGTAGTATGTGGTTTTGGTATGATTTAGGTACATGAAATTGATGTATTTTGAGTTGAAAATGAGTATGGAATTGATTGGTGATATTATGGCATGAATTGTGCATGTTTTGGTATTGTTTTAGCTGTAATTTGGTTATGAAATATGTGTCATTTGGTGCTTGTAGGGATGACCCAAAATGGGTGGCATTATGGCCTTGCAAAAGCCTATTTTTGCCCATACGGGTAGGGACACGGGCGTGTGGCTCTGCCGTGTTGTTCGAAGGCTAGTTCGAATTGAGCCTGGGCGCTCCACACAGGCGTGTGACAGGCTGTGTGACCAAGTTAGTATACCCTATAGGTTTTGACACGGCCAAGCACACAGTCCAGACATGAGTGTGTGAGGCCATTTCGAATAGCCACACGGGCTGGACACATGGGCGTTTGACTAGCCGTGTGAGCAAGTCAGCAACCTCTCTTATTTTCACACAGCCTGGCACACGAGCGTGCTTGGTGGTCGTGTGGATAAGTCAATATGTATGCCCTATTTTGCCACGGCCTAAACACACGAGCGTGTCTAATGCCGTGTGAGGCACACCACTTGTTCAAACGGGCGTGTGACCTCTGTAACTTAGAAAATTTGTTAAGTTTTGAAAAATTTTATACAACATCAGTTTAGTCCCGAACCTTCTCTAAAGCATGTTTAAGGTCATGTAGACCTTTTAAAAGGACTCGATGTGTATGAATTGCTATGATATTATGATGTTTTTGCATAAAGTATGTGAAAGGTTTGATTATGTTATGAAATGTCCGGTAATGCCTCTTAACCCTAGTCCGACGATAGATATGGGTTAGGGGTGTTAGAGTGTGGTTTGGCCTTGTGTCCCCTGCAACTTTAAAATTGAGAAAGAGAATGCCCAGGTATTTTCACACAGCCCAGCACACGGGTTTCTGGCTTGGCCATGTGACCCCTGCACCTTAACTTTACAAGTCAATATGCTCACACGGCCTACCACACGGGCATGTGGCTTAGCAATGTAACCCAAGTCAGAGAGTTACACGGGCATGGACACGGGTTAGGACACGGCCGTGTGCCCCACATTGAATGCCCACACGGCCTAAGACACGGGCGTGTCTCTTGGCCGTGTGAACTATATGGCCTGGCCATACAGGCGTATGTCCCCTGCACCTAAGGAAAATTTTGAAGTTTTGTGAAAAATTTCTTGAGTTTTCAGTTTATTCTCGGTTCATTTCTAATGTGTATTTTGGGCTTCTAGAGCTCACATAAGAGACAATATGAGTGATTTATGATTAGTTTCTGATATGTATGTTAAATGATTATATGATCTGAAAAGTTCGGTAATACTCCGTAACCCTGTTTCGACGACAGATAAGGGTTAGGGGTGTTACACGTGTTATAAAATAAAAAATAGAAAATAAAGAACAAAGAGAATGAGAGAGTAAAGAGAGAGTGCATTTTTATTGATCAATCGAGATAGTTAAAAAGCTTCTCTAAAGTTATTATTTATTTATAGGCATAAGAAGGATAAATGAAGTAGCCAAAACTTATCTTAATCTTGATGGACATGCAGTTAATAAGATATTCATAACACATAACTATTTTTAAATTAGAATTATTATTAAACAATTTAATTTCTAATTATGATAACATCAGTAAATATTAACTAATATTACATAAGATATTATTCTAACTATTGAACAGATGATGGTGGGTGATAAGGAATAGGAATAAGGCGCAAATCTCTTTTTCTTCTAGAAGTAGCACCAAAGATCTCTGTCATATCCAGATCCTCATTCTTCATACCATTAGGGAGCTTCCAATCAAAATGATAAAGTAATTGTGCAAGGGAAAGCTCAATCACAGCCATACCATATGAAATGCCAGGACATATCCTCCTTCCAGCACCAAATGGAATAAACTCGAAGTTTGTCCCCTTATAGTCAACTGAACTATCGATGAATCTCTCTGGATAGAACTTCTCGGCTTCATTCCAATAGGTGGAATCTCTTCCAATGGCCCATGCATTAACAATCACTTTGGTCTTGGCTGGTATCTCATATCCATTAATTTCACATCTCTCCCTACTTTCTCTTGGAAGTAGCAAAGGTACAGGAGGGTGTAACCTTAGAGTTTCCTTCATAACTAACTTCAAGTACTTCAAATCATGAAGGTCTGATTCGTTGACATCCCCTGTTCTATCATAGACTTGCCTCACCTCGGCTTGTGCTTTTGCAAGGATTCTAGGATTTTTTATCATTTCCGACATTGCCCATTCTACTGCAGTTGAAGATGTCTCAGTTCCAGCAATGAGCATGTCCTGAAAAGAAGTTCTACTTAGCTAAAACCACAGAACATCTTTATGCACATAAATAAACACGCAAGATATGAATCTACTAACCAGGATAACAGCTTTGATATTTTCAATTCTTAAGGGAAATTCAAGGCCTCCGTGATCCTGGAGATTCAGAAGAACATCAACGAGATCATCTGTTATGTCATCACTGTCTTTCGTATTTGCATTGCTAGCTCTATGCTCTTCAAAGATGATTTCAAGCATCGCGTCCAAATCCTGGTGCCACCTCTCAAGTTTGGATCTCATCCCACTAATCATGGGAAGCAATTTGATGGAAGGAAACAGATCAGTAATACTAAAACCACCCGCAGCTTCCACCAGTTTCCTCGCAATTGAAATGAATGCATCATGTTGCTTGCATCTTGCGGCGAAAGCAGTCCTTAGAGTGATGTTATATGATGAGTTACATAACATTTCTCCAAGGTTGATTTCCAATCCTGTATTAGAATAGATGGATCGAATTAAACTTGACACCTGCTCTTCTCTGATTGATCGGAATGATTGTACACGTTTCATACTTAACAGCTCCAATGTGCAAACTTTTCGAAGCTGCCTCCAAGTGTCTCCATATGGTGCAAAACCAATATCAGAAAAATTATAACCTATAATTTCTGCAACAAGGAGATAAGGCCTGGTAGCAAAATTGATATCATGTGTTTTCATCACTTCTTTAGCAGCCTCTGGAGAAGAAACAACAATGTGTGATAATTCACCAAGCTGAAGGTGCATCAGGGAACCATGCCTTTTGGCTAATTCGGTCAAGCGGTGATGGGGGAGAGAGAACATTAAAAGGTGCAAGTGGCCTATTAGAGGTAGCTTCCATGGTGCAGGGGGTAGATTCTTGGGCGAGTCCTTTATTTTGGATCTCATCCATAGCTTCAACACCATGAAAATGAAGACAAGGAAGGTGAAACACAATGGGAGCAGCTTGAATTGGTTATCCATGGTAGAACTATACAAAACTGTTATGATACACCTTTCAGAATCTTGTGTCTGTCAAAACTGACATTTTGTATGGATGCTTTAAGTAAACATAATCTTTCTTACCAGCACATGCAAAAAAATAATTTCTTTCATGGCTAGAATCTCGGAATATCGTATAAGAGGCACAACCATGGAGAATCCTTTTCTTTTATCAATATCTTCACGTGTCTTCATTAATGCAACTTGGTTTAAATATTTATAGCAGAGATTTATAAAGATACACCAGCTAATAT
Organism: Gossypium stocksii; assembly: GCA_020496765.1. Taxonomy (NCBI): domain Eukaryota; kingdom Viridiplantae; phylum Streptophyta; class Magnoliopsida; order Malvales; family Malvaceae; genus Gossypium; species Gossypium stocksii. The sequence continues at coordinate 16,401,149 of CM035621.1, forward strand.
AGTTTAACTCTTTTATGTTAAGGAAACTACCCAAAAGAACAATTGAAACTGATATCCGAGAAAATACAGTTTCCAATTAAATGGAAGATAGGTTTAAAAAGAAAAGACATATCACATAGAAACAACCACTGAAGATAAATAGATAATACTCGACTTCTAAAATGAAAGAAAAACTCATTTTGGACTAAAGATAATCAAAGTGAGGCATTGAACATGAAATTCCATCTATATAATCTGCATATAAGGCAAACCATCTTAAAATTTCAAGCAGACTCGTAGAAAAACATGCATATAGCTCAATCTTCAAGCATTATTATACTAATATTAACTGAATCCCTAAAATTTTCACTACCTGATATGTCAACCTTGCGACACCAAAAAGACATTGAACTGATCAAAAGACGTGTGGTATTCGAAGGTATTTCAGGCAACACCTTTAGATTTCTGTTAGACAATACCATTTCTTACGAGTATGAATCCCAATCCATATTCTATGATGAACAAAGACGATGTTTAAACTCAGGCGGCAGAGTTTCCTGTCGTCTAACTGGATGATACACATCATCATTAAATTAGTAAGGTATAATATTAAATTTAACCCTTAATATTTATATTTTTTTTATTAATTTAGTCATTATTTATTTTTAGCTAAATTTAACCATTAACATTTTGAATAGAATCAAATCCTTTTTTCTAAAAAATGAAAATACTTAGTAAATATTTTTTAGTGATTTTGACATGGCAACCAATAAAGCAACCCACGTGCAGTTCATACTGACATAACACAATTTGTTATATGTCACGTTAACAATTAATTTAAAAATTATTAAAATATTAAAAAATTCAAAAGGAGGTATAAAAAGCTCATAAAAATTGAAAACGAAACATGGAAGTACATGTGAATTATCATGCGAAGTACATGTTTAAAATTTTAACATTTTAGTCCGTATTTCTACTAAAAATTAATTTTACTCATTTTAAAAGGTTGATGTCAAATTTAATTCTTTTTTTAAAAGGTTAAAGGTTAAATTTAGTTTAAAAAATAAAATAAAAACTTAAAAGTTAAATTTAATATTATGCCGATTTAAGATTAAATTAATTTGATAATTTTCAAAATTCAAAAAATATAGAAACTTAGATTGACCTAATTGAAGCAAGTAGACTAAATCTACTACTATATGCATATTATAGAAACTAATAATTGAACTTAAGTAAATGGATTTAATTACTACGATTTGAATTAAGATTAAAATTTTAAAATTTGATAAGTGTAAAAACTAAATTTACTGATGTAAAAAATATAAAAATTAAAATTAATTAAATAAAAATATAAAAATTAAATACACAACTTTCACAAAATATAAATTTAATACATCTTTTTAACATGCTCTAACACGTGTTGCAATTTTAAGGAAGCATTTGAAAAGTTTATCTCTAGCACTTGCTGTACTGACACGTGAAACGCCTTAAATTAAAATTGTTAACTCAATTATTCAAAATATGAAAGCAACCGCTGCCGTGCAGAATGGGAACCTTACAATATATAACTCGATAGGTTATGCTATCAATTACATTTCAAATTGTAACTTAAAATAAAAAAAAAATCAAAATTCTAACATGACAAGTAATCGGTAACCCAAAATAATTTGGAACTTCAACATATCGATTTGCGATAATGAGGATTTTATACACAATTATTGTCTCATAGTCACTCCATTTAGGATTTCCATGCACAATCCATATTATTCTGATAATTAACTTTTTTTTATTATTCCGCTAAATAATATTTTTTTTTCATATTATTTTAGAAAAGAAAACTCAAATTTAAATCCAAAAATAGACGTTAGCAATTTTTTTAGACATTAGCAAAAACAAAGAAGAACAAGCTTTTATTCTTTCTAAAATCCTAATCAACTTTTTACAAACTAAAACTTGGTTTTGTCGATTGTCGACCGTGGTCTCTTCAATGGTTTTCTTTGATATTTCTGTACTTTTTAGTTCTAGTTTCAATTCACTTCGTTTTCTTTTTTGAAAATGATGGTTTTCAATCCATTCTCCTTTCTGTAAAAGCTATAGTGGTAATGGATTTTTGTTTATTTTAATTTTAGTTTTTTCTAATTGTGAAATTTATCAATGCAAGCCGACTATTATCGTTGTTAAAAGACCTCGTCATGATATAATACTATAATGGTGATCACAAAGCTAGACTCTATTTGATGAGGAAAGAAACGAGCTATTTCAAATTTTACTTTTCATCCATCACTAATGCAGTCAGATCTCTTAAATCATTTATAATTTTATTATATTAAATCAAAATTTAAGTATAATTTTAATATTTATTCTTAAAAAATATTAATCATAATGCTTAAGAAAAAATTGTCAGAATTTACAGAGATAGAGAGTAGCTGGATTCGCTCCAACTCTTTGAACAGTTGTTGATCACGTTCATTTTGTTGGATAATTTTGGTATTCTGTGTGATCAAAGTTCCAAAAAATGACTGAAGGACGACGTCCCTACTTATCTTCAACTTGAAGCCGCGAATTTAATTGCATTGATTAATCAGTGGACACTTACCTGTTTCCATATAATGCACTGCCGAAGCCGAACCTTCTTTTCGATGAACAAATTAATTTGGTTCACTTTTCCTTTCCATCACGTTTTACATACTCCCTACACAATCTCACGCTTCTCCATCATATTCAATGCCAACTGCCTCTTACACATGCTGTTATGATTTTTTTTTTTCCCTAGAAAAAGTTATAGCAAAGCTCCATGCTTTAAAAGGCATTTATTTTTGCCAGTTTGCCACCATCACTTTCTAGGTTTTTGGAAAGCTTTTTCTTTCTTACCATATATGATTAACTTCAACTTTCATCAACTTCCGAGTAATATTATACCACAAGTATCGAATTATGTGATTCGTCATCCATCTAAATAATTGTATTTTGTGTGTATCAATTTATTTTTCTGAAAAAGTTAATATTTTTTAGTGTTTGGATGAATTTGTGTAAAATGTTTTCTGTTATTTGATAGATTTCTTAAAAATATTTTATAAAAGTTGTTTTCAATGAAACAAATATACATATGAGATTTATGATAAGTAGTGAATTGATTATAAAATGATGTTAAGGTGAAATTATAATAAATAATTAATCTTCTTGATGTTAATGATTAAATTATAAACTTTGTAAAATTACAATAAATTTTTAATATAATTGGAGTTCTTTTAAAAAAATTTTGTAACACCCCTAATTCGTATTTATCGCCGGAACAGGGTTACGGAGCATTACCAGAATTTATAGATTAAATAACAGGCATTTCATTTCAGCTAGCTTATATAAAAAACTAATCAAAATCAATTATATTGTTCCTTATGTGAGCCCTCGAGGCTCAAAATACACATTGAAAATAAATCAAGAGTAAATCAAGAACTTAAAGAAATATTTTAGAAAACATCAAAAATTTTCAAAGGTCCAGGAGGCACCGCCCGTGTGGCCAGGCCGTGTGGCTCACACAGTCAAGAGACACAATCGTGTCTCAAGCCGTATAGGTATTCGAAATAGGGGCACATGGTCGTGTCCTAGCCTGTGTTCAAACCTGTGAGCTCTCTAACTTGGGTCACACGGCCAAGCCACACGCCCATGTGCTAAGCCGTGTGATCATTCTGTTTTGTGCAAATTAAAGATACAGGGGACACACGGTTGTGCCACTTGGCCGTGTGTCACACACGGCTGAGACACACTCTTATGTCTCTACCCGTGTGGACAAAAATAAGCCATTTCCAAGACACATTTCTTACCCATTTTGGTATCAACCTAAACACAACATTTTAAGACCTCAACAAGCCACAACAAAGCAATCAAAATAAACCAAAATCATGTCTTAAACTTGACATATTACCACATACAACCAATGCGCCCTTAGGCACCTCAAATGACAATTTAAAGACATGTCAACCAAATATTCATATTTATCTAGATAACCAAATGCATATATATGCATAATCAAACTCACACTTCAAACATGATAAAACCACTTATATACACATCAAAATATACCAACACAGCCATTCAAATGACTAATCTCAACAAAACCTTTATATGCCATCAATGACCAAGTTAACCTATACATACCATTATAACCAAAACTAATTTACTAAATATGCCGAAAGGCTGATGCATGGTGTGAAGTTGCTCCGACCCGCTTCTAACAAAAATGAGCTTTCAAATTACTATAAAACATGAAAAATGAAACAAAGTAAGCATTTAATGCTTAGTAAGTTCATATAACAAGAATATTAACTTACCATTTAATTACATTTAAGGTAAGCATGTTAATATAACAAAACCAATTTGGCTAAAAGCCTAAACACATATCCACAACATGTTAGCCATGTAATTCAAGTATATACCTGTAATTGTTTGTTTCGAACTCATGTTGTTTCATATCAGAACTTTTCCCGTTAAACCATTTAAAATATTGTTGGATACACGGGTAGTAAACACGAAGTGTACAAATCTATTAGTCGTCAATTCATAAACATATGTGCTCATACAAGGATGTAAATGGGAAGTTCTTCCGAGCCATATAACGGAAAGCTCATGTGAGCTAAATAACAAGAAGCTCTTACGAGCCAAACATCAAGAAGCTCAAGAGAGCTGTTAATCAGGAAGCTTATGAGAGCCAAGTATCGGCAAGCTTAAGAGAGTTGTGGTGTGTCCCCTAACACATGTAGGATCACAACCAAATCGTGAACCCTAATGACATGTTATTTGGATCCTTCAAATTTCTAAGGTTTAACGGGACTAAAAAATTATCGGATATGTGATTGGTAATTATACATGGCAATTTGTACAAATCACACACAATAATATTCAATTTAAAACATTTAAGTATACAACTTAGTTACATGAACTTACCTCGACTAATGTTCGTAGATTTGTAGGCTACTAATCCGATACTTTTTCTTTGCCTCGATCTAACTCCGTATTAGGTCTATCTGGATCTATACGAATGAATTTAACTCAATTTAATATAATTCATATTCAATTTAATTCAACACACATCTTTGGAAAAATTACTATTTTCCCCTATACTTTTAATTAATTACGATTTAGTCATTATGCTCGAAAAATAAAATTCATACAATTTAATCCTTATTCAAGCTTAGCCTATTTTTCATACATATCAATAGCGGCCGATGTATTTCACAAAATTCAAAATTTTTCCATAAATTTTTCATCTTTTCAATTCAGTCACTAATTGATAATTTCATTAAAATTCTTTAACAAAATACTTTTAAATATGAATCAAAATCTCAAATTCATCATTTAATAACTAAAATCATATAGATTCATCAATGGGAACTTCTAAATTTTTTAATTAAATCAAAAACTAAGGTAAGGTTTAGTTGGACCTAATTGTAACAAACTCAAAAACATAAAAATTATAAGAAACGGGTAAGAATTGAACTTACATGAAGCAAAAATTGAATAACCACTTAGGGTTTTCTCTCCTATGGCTGTTTTGGCCAAAATTTTGAAGAAGAATGCTAAAAAAAAAATTCTTAATTTCCTATTTGTTTTATTTTAATTTCAAATAAATTACCAATTTGCTCTTAAATCACATTATTTTATTATTTTTCCATGTTATGCCACCTCATCCATCTAATTTAGGCATATTTATTCTTTAAGTCCTCCGTTGTTTATTAATGAAGCCATTTAATCACTTAATTATTATAATTAGCAAGTTTTGCACATTTTTCAATTTAGTCCTTTTTAATTAATTAACTATCGAAACGTTAAAATTTTTCAACAAAAATTTAATACCACCTTATTAACACTCTGTAAATATTTATGAAGATATTTACAACTCGGTTTATAGAAACAAGGTCCTAAGACCTAATTTTCTAAAACCACTTGACCTAGGGTTTTTTTACTCGAACCTAATAATTTATTATAAGACATAAATTACCAATTCAAAGATCTTTTTAAAACCATATTGGACTTGTAAATATTAATTAATAATATTTATGAACTTACTCATCAGGTTTGGTGGTCTCGGACCATTGTTTCCAACACCACTGAAAAACAGGTTGTTACAACTTTCTCCCCTAAAAGAATGTTCGTCCTCGAAAATCTTACTAATAAAGAGGTTCGGATATTGCTTTCTCATAGTTTCCTCGGGTTCCCAAGTATCTTCTTCTATTCCATGCCACTGCCAAAGAACCTTTACTAAATCTATTTTTTTTATTTCTCAATTCTTTCACCTCTCATGCCAAAATTATGATCGGTTATTCACTGTATGTCATGTCAGGCTAAATCTAGATATCCTTCATGGAGATAACATGTGAAGGGTCAGGCCGGTAACGTTTTAACACAGACACATGAAATACATTGTGAATATTTTCTAGTTCTGAAGGTAAAGCTAATCGATACGCAACAGGTCCGATTCTCTCAATTATCTCATACGGCCTGATAAATCGTGGACTCAATTTTCCTTTACAACCGAACCGAAGAACTTTCTTTTAGGGAGAAACTTTCAAAAATACCTTGTCACCAACTTGAAACGCTATTTCTTTACGCTTAAGATCCACATAAGATTTTTGACGATTAGAAGCTGCTTTTAAGCTATCTCAGATCACTTTCACCTTTTCCTCAGTCTTATGAATCAAATCAACTCCGTGTATCTTTTTCTCACTTAGCTTAATCCAATACAATAAAGTTTGGCATTTATGACCATACAAAGTCTCATACGGTGCCATCTCTATGCTTGACTGAAAACTATTATTATATGCGAATTTGACTAACGGTAAATATTTCTCTCAATTGCCTTCGAATTCTAAAACACAGCAACAAAGCGTATCTTCGAGAATTTGAATACACCCTCTGATTGACCATTAGTCTGAAGGTGAAATGCAATACTAAAATGTAATCGGGTACCCAGAGCTTCTTGTAACTTTTCCTAAAATTACGATGCGAATCGCGGATCTCTATAAAAAATAATAGAGACTGGCACTCTATACAGTCTAACAATATCTGAAACATACAATTCTACTAATCTGTCCAGAGAGCAATCCATACATACCAGAATAAAATGTGCAGACTTCTTCAAACGATCGACAATAACCCAAATGGCATCATTCTTTTTCGGAGATAGGGGTAACCTCGATATAAAATCCATCGTAACTCTATCCCATTTCCACTCCGGTATCGTCACTGGCTGTAACAGTCTCGAAGATACCTGACATTAAGCTTTAACTTGTTGACATATCAAACATCTAAATACAAATATTGAAATGTCACGTTTCATTCCTGGCCACCAGTACATCCGTTTCAATTTATTTTACATTTTATTACTTCCAGGATGAACAGACATACTATCACTATAAACTTCGTGTAAAATTTTTGTGCAAGCTCTGGATTCTTCGCTACACAAACTCTGTATTTGAATAACAAACAATCATCATATCCTACCTAAAATTCTGAATCAGAAGTCGACTCACACTATACCGGTTTAGCTTGCAACTCATTATCACATTTTTTAGCTTCACAGATCTACTGTAGAAACATTGGTTTAGTTTTTAACTCAGCTAAAATTGAGCCATCATCAAACAATGACAATCGGGTATTCATCGCTCACAAGGCAAACAAGGACTTTCTACTTAGAGCATCTACAACTATGTTTGCTTTTCCCAAATGATAATCAATAACTAAGTCATAATCTTTTAACAATTTGAACCATCTACGCTATCTTAGATTCAAATCTTTTTACGACATCAGATACTTTAAACTTTTATGATCGGTAAATATATGACACTTTTTACCGAACAAATAGTGTCGCCAAATTTTCAGCACAAATACAATAGCTGCCAAATATAGATCATGTGTCAGATAGATCTTTTCATGTAGCTTTAACTGTCTTGAAGCGTAAACTATTACTTTACTTTCTTGCATCAAAACACAGCCTAATCCGTTCAATGATACATCACTGTAAATTACAAATTTCTTACCCTGTTTCAGGCTGGACCAAAATTGGTGCTTCAGTCAACAAGGCTTTCAACTAGTCAAAACTTTGCTGACATTTATCGGACTATTCAAATTTTACATTTTTTTATAACAGTCATGTTATCGGTGTAGCTATCATCGAAAAACCTTTTACAAATCTTCAATAATTACCACCTGATAAACGATAAACTATACATATTTTTACCTCATGTTTAGCCTATATTTTGGATGAATTATCATTAGATTTGTGAGAATTGGTGCTCTTAATCCTTCTATTTCATGTCTTATACTCAAGAGAGCATAGGGAAGAGAAAAGAACGAGAAACGAGCCAAAAACGGAGAAAATGGGCCAAAATGAGAAAACGACACGGCCCAGGGCTTCACTACACGGCCGTGGCACATAGTCGTGCCACATAAAGTCCAACACGGCCCAACCCCGACAAGCACGGCCAGACCACACGGCCGTGCCACCATCAACAGGCCCATACACGGCCTCTTATCGATCTACACGGGCGTGGTACACGGGCGTGTCCCTATCGTGAGGAAGTTCAATTCTACTCGAAAAAGGATACTTAGGGGCTAAGAAAGCCATTCTAAACTCTATATAAAGACCCTAGGAGGCAACTTCAAAGGGTGCTTATTTTCCCGCTAAGGGAATACTCTTTTCTCTCAAGAAGGAGCGCCATATTTCTACCAACACAAGGAGTGAAAGCAAGGAACTACTCCAAGGGAAGCCGATTGATTCATCCCAAAAGCCAGAATTCTACATCAAGACAGAAGATCTCCTTAGATTGCTTCAGGGGTTTTTGAGTTCTTTACGTTTTGTTATCTTATTTCTTCTGAAATGTTTTCTTTATTAGTTATGAACTAAATCCTTCAAATACTTGAGGGGGGTGAAACCTAAGACAGATCTTGCTATTATTTATTCTTGAATTATATGATAAATACTTGAATTGTTCTTAATTATGTATTCTTCATTCTTAATTTAATAATCCTAGGTATTACTTCAAGAACTTGACGTGCTTAGGCAGAGGAGCAAAAGTCCCTGTTTTAAGAGTAGATCTACCATAATTAAGCAGAGTTGCATGGAACCCTAGACATAGGGCGATATAAATTTGCCGGATTAGGGTCAAACCTAATAGGGGGATCCATAGATCGAATTAATGCAACTTAAGGGTGTTAATTAATAAAGAAACTTTAATTAACCACCTAGGATTAGTTGTTCTTATCCTCGACGGAGGTATTAACATAAGTTAGGGATCTCTATGGATCAAGTCAAGTGAAAAAATCATTTAGTTCAAGAAATTAATAACAAGTGAAGTCTAGGTAGATTCTCCCTTAAGTATTGCTCATATCAATTAGCTTTTCCCTAAAGTTTTCCCCAATTTACTTTTTGTGCATTTTTAGTTAGTTTTAGAATTAGTTTCAGTCAATCCTCTTTTATTTTTAGGCTAGATAATAGAAAGGAAGTAAGTATTAGTACTTTTGGTTCCCTTGGGTACGATAACTCGGTCTTGCCGCTAAACTATACTACTGTTCGATAGGTGCCCTTGCCTTTAAAATTGTGATATTAGTTAGTTTGTGGTGTGATCAGTTTTTATAAATTTTATTACTTAATATCGCGAGCATATCAAGTTTTTGGCGCTGTTGCCGGGGAACTAAAATATTAAGAAAACTCGATTTCTATTACTTTAGCCATTATTATATTTAGTTATTTATTTATTTTCAGTTTTTATTTATTGTTATTTTTAATTTTTTATTTTCTTTGCTTTTTCCTTTCTAGGTATCTCTAGTTTATGACTAGAAGAAACCCAGGAGGACCATTACTTTTCGACGACAATTTAGAAGCAATAGTTTATTGAACTCGCCAAAAGATGAGAAGAAGTTTGTAATATCCAGAAGAAGGACAAGAAAAAGAACCTGAACCTACTGAAGAGATGGAAGCACATCAGGATAATCAGCTACTTCCTATAGTAGCCACAAATCCTGTTGAGCAAAATCCTGCTCTACGTACTATGTATGATTATGCTAGACCTAATTTAGCAGGCACTGAATCTAGCATTGTTAGGCCTACTATTGCTGCAAATAATTTTGAACTGAAACCTAACACTGTTCAAATGATACAGTAATTTGTTCAATTTGACGGTTTACAGGATGAGGATCCTAACTCGCATCTAGCCAATTTCTTAGAAATATACGATACATTCAAAATAAATGGTGTTTCTGATGATGCCATTCGTCTTAGGCTATTCCCATTCTCCTTGAGAAATAAGGCTAAACAGTGGTTAAATTCTCTACCACAAGGCTCAATCACTACATGGGAATGGATGACCGAAAATTTTTTACTTAAATATTCTCCTCCAGCTAAAATAGCTAAATTACGAAACGATATCTCTTCTTTTGTGCAGATGGATCTAGAGATACTTTACGATGCTTAGGAGAGATACAAAGATCTTTTGAGAAGGTGCCCTCACCATGGGTTGCCTTTGTGGTTACAAGTTCAAACCTTTCACAGCGGTTTGAATCCATCAACAAGGCAGATGATCGATGCGGCCGCCGGAGGAACAATCAACAATAAAACACCAGATGTAGCTTATGAGTTTATAGAAGAGATGTCATTGAATAACTATCAGTGGCAAGTCATGAGGACAAGGCCGCCAAAAGCTGCAGGAGTTTATAATAATGATGCTGTCACCATGCTTACTAACCAAGTAGAACTTTTAAATAAAAAGTTTGATAATTTTGGTTCGATGCAGGCACATCCAGTGATGTAGTGTGACGCAATCCAGGGAAATATGTTCAATCCAGATTACTCCTCTTATGGACATGGCATGGAAACTCAGCAAGCCAACTATATGGGTAACAATTCTAGACTTCAAAATAACTCTTATAGTAATACTTATAATGCAAGTTGGCAGAGTCACCCCAATTTTTCATGGGAAAGACAAGGAAATCAAAGACAACCACCTCCTCCGGGATTTTAGCAGCCACCACCACAATAGGAGAAAAAGCTGAACCTGAAAGAGATGTTCACCAAATTTATGGCCATGTTAAAAACCTATTTCCAAAATACCGAAACGGCACTAAGGAACCAGCAAGCATCTATTCAAGGACTTGAAACTCAAATAGGCCAGCGCGCCAAGCTAATCTCTGAAAAACCGCAAGTTAGGTTACCAAACAACACTGAGACTAACCCTAAGGAGCAACTCAATGCCGTGGATACGATAGATGATAGGTGGTTAACCAAAACCAACCCAAAGCCATGCAAAGAGCCTGTGGTAAGTAAAGGAAATGCTGAGGTAAGTTACAAAGATGAAATTAACAAAAAATTTAAACCTCGTATCCCATACCCAACCGCGCTAAAGAAGACCGCACAGATCAGTAATTCGGTAAGTTTCTTGAACTCTTAAAGAAATTACATATCAACTTACCATTTATTGAAGCAATTTTACAGATACCGAAATACGCAAAATTTTTAGAGGAACTTCTCACAAATAAAAGGAAATTGGAAGAACTGTCCACAATGGAACTCAACAAGGAATGCTCAGCTATTCTCTAAAATAAACTGCCAACCAAACTGAAAGATCCAGGGAGTTTTACTATTCCTTGTTTATTTGGTAGCCTAGACACCAAAAATGCTTTAGCTGATTTAGGGGCTAGTATAAATGTCATGCCTTATAAACTGTTTAAACAACTAGGTCTTGGAAAACCTAAGCAAACTAAGATGAGCATTCAACTGGCTGATAAAACTATTAGGTCTCCTAAGGGAATAATTGAAGATGTGCTTGTCAAAATTGATAGATTCATATTCCCAGTTGACCTTGTTGTTTTAGACATTGATGAGGACAGCAATGTACCCTTAATTCTAGGGCGACCCTTTTTAGCAACTCCGAGAACAATAATTGATTTAGGAACAGGTGAACTTACACTACGTGTAGGTGATGACCAAGTTACCTTACAAGCTCGAAACTCGATCAAGACTGTTGATAATAATATAGTCACGAGTCCTTGTAAAAAGAATAATCTCACCATCCAACCTTCTGTGCAGGCACTCCACATAAAGGCAACTCAATCACAGACAAGTCCATCTAAGGGAGACGCACCTGGAAAGCGAATACTTTAGATTGAGGAACTAGATGAGTGGCTAAACTATCACGAAAAGCCCAAAATATGCCACACCAACGCAGAGCATCACCAAGACGACCCTTAGGTACAAACGAATCAACTCAAGGTAGGGGATAAGGTAATCTTAGGGGAAGACGATCCTCGAATCTTGAATTCAAAAGAGCATAAAAGTGATACACCTTACTTCACGGTAATGAAAATCTTCCCCTATGGTACAGTAGAGATAAAATATGAGTCACTCGGCACTTTCAAGGTAAACCACACTCGACTCAAATCTTACATTGAAAATAAAGTTTTAAACAGGATAGAGGAGTATCAACTCTTCAAACTGCCGTGACCGACCAAGCTTGAGCACAGTCAAGCTTAGACTCTAAATAAGTGCTTCTCGGGAGGCAACCCGAGCACTAACTTAGTAACTTTTCTTTTATTTTTGATTTTAGTTTTTTTTAATACATCAACTAACCCTTTTTTTTTACAGAAATTTAGGACCACACGGCCATGCCCACGGGCATGTCCAAGGCCGTGTGAACATTTAAAGCAGAGACACGGTCATGCACCTAGGCCGTGTACAAACAGAGGAAAATTTTTCCCAAAGCACGAGCCACCGACAAATCCCCATGGCCGTGCGACATGGCCATGGCAACCCTTCAGTTTAGACACAGGCTTGCACAATGCCACATGCCCGTGTCCCCAAACTGTGGCCAACACTGTTAATTTAGACATGACCGTATGACTTCCTACACGACCGTGTACATAGCGAAACCTCATCGCACATGGTCGTGTGACTTCCTATCTCTATTTTCACCTTCTAACTTCTTCTCCTTTATTTTCCTTTTTACATTTCTTTTTATTTTTAGTTTATTTTATCTTTTTGTTTTTTTTATTTTTTGAATATTCGTATTTTTGGAACTTTATTTTATTTTATTTCCTTTTCATATCGGTCAACCCCTAACGAGTAATCTCTATTAATCCAAAATTCCCACGACTAATTAATATTTTCACAGTTTCAAAAAGGAGCTCTACAGCTCATATTCAAATGGAAATGGGAACACCCTGCCACAACTGCCGACTCTTCCCATTTCTGTCTCACAAATTCATCCTAAATTCAGGGAGTTCCAATTCTCTCCCTATCTTATAATATGATCCTTCTCTTGCTATTTATGTATCTTTGTACATTGAGGGCAATGTACATCTTAAGTGTGGGGGGAAACTTACTTTAAATCTTTATATTATCTATGAAATCCCTGAAATTTTCTTTAACTTTTTACATTGTTCTCAAATCTGCATTATCTTCAGTCCCCTAATAGGAATTAATTTTGATTGATTTATAATTTCTATTGATAAGTTGAGAATTAAGACATAGGTGCTTGTACTTTGATTATTCAAACTTTAAAACATTAGGGAATCAAGCATGATAAGTTGAAATTTTTGAGAATCCTATTTTTTTAAAGTATTTTTCCTTGATTTTAAGTATTATCTTGAGATTTGAAATTCACAGGATTGACATCAAAAGCCGTAATTTTGGTGAGATTTTGAGCATTTTTTAGCATACATTCTTTCATGCTCACTTTTATTATTGCTTTGAGTGAGTCAACACTGATTTGTTATTCTAGAACTTGCTTTGATTATACATGTCAAGACCACATCATTGATTTGATATACCGAGATGATAAAGGCACTTAGGATTTAATCCACTTACTCCACAAAGGCCTACCTCCATAAATTAACCCCTAGTAAACCCCGTTGAGCCTAACAACCCATTCTTTGACTTAGCTTTTAATTATTAACCAAAAACCCATTTTTTTGTTGAATCTTATTCAATTACTTTGACCCCTATTTTTGTCGAGATTTGAGTTGAATTATTATCTAGCTTTATTCTCTTTTCCAGAATGTAAAGTTGTAAATATTCAAGTTGTTGTATTTGATTTGAATTATTCTTCAAAAAAAAAACAACAACTACAACAAAAAAAATGTATATACAGTTAATTCAGTTGTAATCTGTAATAGTTCAATAGTTTTTGTATATTTCTACAAGCTCCCAAATCCAGAACAGTGTCATAATAAGAATTAGCCCTAGAAATATGTTCCAAATGATAGAGATTTTTCTAGCTAAATAATTTTTCAGTTTAATCTTGATTCTAACCCTCTTTTGTAGCCTGTGACAACACCCCTAACCAAGCCCCGATACCACTATTACAAGACCTTTTGATTGATGTGTCATGTCAATCTATAGTGGTGAAGATGTGATTTTCTTGCAAGCCTATGGTAATAGCTTTTCAGGTTGACTAGAGAGTGCTTAATTCTTGAACCCTAAACACTTCGAGTGTATAGAGTGAATCTTTAGTGAGGATGTCAACTCCTGTTAATTAAGATGGAGAGATAATTACTTAAGAGAAAGGGGAAAACTTATGTTTCAATGATAAAATTCTCAACTTAGAGTGATTGAGTCTTTAATGTTCTTTTGATTGAAATTTCATTGTATGATTACCTGTAGATTAGTTTGAAACATTATTGATAAAGATTGCAAGTTGAGAAGAATGATTCTTTATTAGGGATTGAGATTTTGCTTGAGGACAAGCAAAGGCTCAAGTGTGGAGGTATTTGATAAACGATAAATTATACATATTTTTACCTCATGTTTAGCCTATATTTTGGATGAATTATCATTAGATTAGTGAGAATTGGTGCTCTTAATCCTTCTATTTCATGTCTTATACTCAGGAGAGCATAGGGAAGACAAAAGAACGGCCATGGCACACGGCTGTGCCACATAAAGCCACACGGCCATGGCACACGGCTGTGCCACATAAAGTCCAACACGGCCCAACCCCGACAAGCACTGCCAGACCACACGGCCGTGCCACCATCAACAGGCCCACACACGGCCTCTTAACGATCCACACGGGCGTGGTACACGGGCGTGTCCCTATCGTGAGGAAGTTCAATTCTACTCGAAAAAGGATACTTAGGGGCTAAGAAAGCCATTCTAAACTCTATATAAAGACCCTAGGAGGAAAATTCAAAGGGTGTTTATTTTCCCGCTAAGGGAATACTCTTTTCTCCTAAGAAGGAACGCATATTTCTGCCAACACAAGGAGTGAAAACAAGGAACTACGGGAAGCCGATTGATTCATCCCAGAAGCCAGAATTCTACATCAAGACAGAAGATCTCCTTAGATTGCTTCAGGGGTTTTTGAGTTCTTTATGTTTTGTTAGCTTATTTCTTCTGAGATGTTTTCTTTATTAGTTATGAACTAAACCCCTCAAACACTTTAGGGGGATGAAACCTAAGACAGATCTTGCTATTATTTATTCTTGAATTATATGATAAATACTTGAATTGTTCTTAATTATGTGTTCTTCATTCTTGATTTACTAATCCTAGGTATTACTTCAAGAACTTGATGTGCTTAGGCAGAGGAGCAAAAGTCCTTGTTTTAAGAGTAGATCTACCATAATTAAGTGGAGTTGCATGGAACCCTAGACATAGGGCGACATAAATCTGCCGGATTAGGGTCAAACCTAATAGGGGGATCCATAGATCGAATTAATGCAACCTAGGGGTGTTAATTAATAAAGAAACTTTAATTAACCACCTAGGATTAGTTGTTCTTATCCTCGACGGAGGTATTAACATAAGTTAGGGATCTCTACGGATCAAGTCAAGTGAAGAAATCATCTAGTTCAAGAAATTAATAACAAGTGAAGTCTAGGTGGATTCTCCCTTAAGTATTGCTCATATCAATCAGCTTTTCCCTAAAGTTTTCCCCAATTTACTTTTTGTGCACTTTTAGTTAGTTTTAGGATTAGTTTCAGTCAATCCTCTTTTATTTTTAGGCTAGATAATAGAAAGGAAGTAAGTATTAGTACTTTTGGTTCCCCTTGGGTACGATAACTCGGTCTTGCCGCTAAACTATACTACTGTTCGATTGGTGTGCTTGCCTTTAAAATTGTGATATTAGTTAGTTTTTGGTGTAATTAGTTTCTATAAATTTTATTACTTAATATCGCGAGCATATCACCAGCTAATCCCAGAAAACTTCTGACTTCAAATATATTTTTCGGTGGTTTCCAGTTAACAATAACTAAAATTTTATTCAAATCAATTCTAATACCTTCAGTCGATACTATGTGTCCTAGAAAACTAACTTCCCGAAGCCAAAATTCACATTTGCTAAATTTAGAAAATAATTGTTTATCTTACAAGGTTTGCAAAACAATTTTCAGATGCTCGGTATGTTCAGTCTCATCTTGGGAATATACCAAAATATCATCAATAAGTACCACAACAAATCTATCCAAATACGATCTGAAAATTATATTCATGAAATCTATAAATACCCCAGGAGCATTAGTTAAACCAAATGGCATCACAAGAAATTCATAATTTTCGTACCTGGTTCTGAATGTTGTTTTTGGCACATCTGAATCTTTCACTCGTAATTGATAATAGCCAGAACAAAGATCAATCTTCGAAAACACTGTGGCACCGTTCAACTGATCAAACAAATCATTATTGCGAGGCAGTGGATATTTATGCTTAATTGTAACTTTATTGACATGATAGTACTCAATACCTAATCTCAACGATCCATCCTTCTTCTTAACAAACAGAACTGGTGCACTCCACTGTGAAAAACTAGGTTGAGCAAAACCCCTATCAGCTAACTCTTATAACTGTGCTTTCAATTCCTTTAACTCCGTAGGAGCCATTCTATATGATGCTATCGATATTGGTGTTGTTCCCGGTATAAGATCTATAGCAAATTCAACTTCTCTGACTGGCGGTAATCCAGGTAACTCCTCTGGAAACACATTAGGATACTCGCAAACCACTAGCACTAATTTAAGCTTCAAATGAGACACTTTAGTATCCAAAATATAAGAAAAATAAGCATCATAACCTTTTCTCACATATTTCTATGCTGACATAACTGATATCACATTAGACAACCCATCCAATTTATCTGGTTCAATACAGAGCATTTCACCATTATGACATTTCAATACAATATACTTTTGTTTACAATTTACCACGGCATCATGCAAAGTTAGCCAATACATACCCAATATCACATCAAATTCATTGAACGATAATAGATCAAATTAGCCGGGAAACAATAAACCCACATCATTAACGAACAATTCTTGCAAATTTTATCAACCATCACATACTAGCCTAGAGGGTTTGATACTTTAACCACGAATTCAGTAGACTCGATAGGTAAATTTTTACTAGACACTAAATTCGTGTAAATATATGAATGAGTTGATCGGGATCAATTAAAACAGTTACATCAATATCAATAAGAGAAAAAGTACCAGTAATAACATCTGGTACAGAAGCATCATTACGTGCACGAATAGCATAAGTTGTAACAGCTCGAATTATGGCCTAAATGGAACGATGGTTTCTAGACCATGAATCTGTCATAGAAAAAGTTATTCCAATTAAGTTTTAAGGTTTATTGTATGATTGAATGCATGACTGAAAATTTAGTAAATAAATTTTACCGATAAAGTGCCAGATTGAACAATAAGACTAAATTGTAAGAAATTCAAAATATGTGTTCTAGAAGCTTTTAGTGTGAAATTGAAATGAAATTTCAAATTAGAGGTCCTTATTTAGTAATTAGACCATTTTTAGGCATTATGGACAAAAATACCCTTGGAAGGAAAAATTTGCAAAAAAGGCCATTAAGGGCATTTTGGTCATTTGGTTATTAAAAGAAATAAAAAGGGAAAATAAGGCCAAAAACTGTCCATCTTTCTCCTAACTTGGGCAAATTTCACAAGCACCATAGCTAGGTTTTCTTTCAACTTTTCAAGCTTAAAGTAAGTGACTCCTAGCCCCGTTTTTCATGTTCTTCGTACTTTTGAAATCATCGTACCTAAACCTAGCTTTCTATACCACTGTTTTAAGCTAGGGTTCATGTTTAAAAATTTACCCATATGTGACATGGAAGCATTTTGATGTTTATTGGCAGAAAATGAAAGTTTGAAGTGTAGTAAACAACTTTTACTAAGTGATTTTTCATGAAAATGTATTTAGGGACTAAAATGTAAAAGTTGTAAAATATGTGCATAAATTATGAAACATTAAAAATTGTGGGTTGCTATAGAAGAGAAATATGTTCGGCTAGGCTTGGGAATGTAGAAAAATTGATACATTTCACTTTACGAGCGTAGGGATTTAATTGTAAAAATTAACAAAGTTAGGGGTAAAATGGTAAAAATTACCATAGGATGATTTTGTGCCCAATTGAGTAATATGTGTATTGAATGAGTGAAATTTGATGTTATAGATCAAGAACGGCGAGAAAACGACCTTGATCAAGGAAAAGGCAAGGTCTCGGATTAAATCAAAAAGGGTTGCATTTTGTACCGAGGTAAGTCCTATATGTAAAATATGAGTTATTTTTTTACCATTGTGTTTAATTAGTTTAACTATTCTAAAATTTTGAAAATTTTATATTGAAACATTGAGTTTGGAATGTGATAAATCGATAAGTAAAGAGAAGTCCCGGTTGAACATTAGGAATCATTAGGATACAAGTGACATGTCACTAGGAAATCATCAACCGTTATTGATTGTTTATGTGATTTCAGCTGCTGGTCTAGTTCGACTACCATTGGCTAGGTAATCTTGCATTTGTTGCGAATACCTGTCAGCTTGTGTGAGTAGCACTAAATAGAATTGACTACACTGCCAGCTTGTGTGAGCAAACTCGATAGTGGCTCATTATTGAGCATTATGTGATAAGTGGTAGCTTCGACTATATATTAATGGTAGCTTTGGCTACATTATGTGTGTGGCACTTGTGCCTTAATTCCGTGTATCCTCTAGTATTCCACGTGGTTCATCGGGCTATCTGAACTTATATGATAATGTGTTTGCATGAGAACAGATTTAACCGTGTGTTCGAGATTGTGTATGTACAGGTTATATGAAAAATATTATTTGTGCTAAATGCCTAATGTATGTATTGAGCATGTGGTAAGATCATATGAGTAAGTGATAACTTTCCAAACTTAATTGTACAATTGGAAAAACTTATTTTCTATTAGCTACGTCTAATTAGTTTAAATGCTCATTATCTTTACATATAGACTTACTAAGCTTTATAGCTTACGTCCTTCCTTTCCCTTCCTATATAGGGTCGTCAAGCTAATCTAAGGCTCGTTGATTGACGGGATTCCATCAACACTATCAACCATCTCTTTCGGTACTTTGAATACAAACTTTGAAAGTTTTGGCAAGTATAGGTGGTCTATTGTTTTGGTTATGTGTCATAACTATTTTGGGTCCATTTGTTGGTAGTGGTATTTGGATACTTGGCCATGAAAAATGAGCCATGAATGTTTAAGTCATATTTTCTCAAAATGTTGTAATTTACTAATGAGCAAGCTTGCATAGTATGGGTAAAATGTGGAGGGATGTGTACACTTGTGTATGATTGGTAAAATGTAGTGTGTGGATGCCAAATTGTGGTCGATTGGATGTGTTTTAGTGTTATTTTGTATATTAGAAACATTGGTTTGTGTTGGTTTGTGTTTCAGGGTGGCAATTGGCTTGGAAAATAGCCTCTAATTGTCCACAGCGATAGACACACAGGCGTGTGTCTAGGCCATGTGTGACACATGGCCAGCCCACGGGTGTGTTGATAAGCCGTGTATCCACTGCACCTAAAATTATGGGAATTAAATGTTTTTGTAGTAAACATACGGGTTGGAGACATGATTGTGTGTCCCAACCGTGTGATAGACACGGCTTAGCCCATAGGCGTGTGGCTTGGCCATGTGACGAAGTTTTCGCGATGACGTCATAAACAGAATGTCCCACTTTTTCACACGGGGAGAGGACACGGGCGTGTTAAGGCTGTGTGAAGGACACGGGCCAAAGACACGGGCCTGTGCTCGGCCGTGTGAAAACCCTATAGATTTGAAATGAAAACTAATTCCGCACGGGCTAGGGACATGGGCGTGTGTGACCACACGGCCTGCCCACACGGACGTGTCCCTATCCCACACGGGCGTGTGCCCTGTTTTAAGCAGAACTTTTCTAAGTGTTCAAAAAGTTCCGATTTGGTTCCGAATTGTATCCAATGAGCCTCTTGGGCCTCATAAGCCCATAATAAGAGTGTTTTGAAAAAGATTGAAAAATTTTTAAATTTTCGTGAAATTTGTGAGTCGAGATTGAGTGATCGAGTGTTCATAAGTCCCGTAATGCCTCGTACCCAGTCCCACATCGAACATGGGTGAGGGGTGTTACATAAGTCCTAGCTGGTGCTCGTGCTTCGGATCTTATGGTAGAGTCTTTTGTCACACCACGGTTACCACTCGTATTTCTAGGATTTCAAGGTGGTCTACCTCTCACAGTTGTGTTGTTCGGCCTCGAAGTTTGAATAGTATCTTTTTCAGTTTTCTCTAGGCAATCTCTAAGATAGTTGTCAAAGGAACCACATCTAAAACAAGCTCCACTTTTTATTCAACATTCACCAAAATGTAGCTTGTTACAGTGTTTGCACTTACGTTTAGTGTTTCTAACACTACCCACACTCGCTACAGATATAGCCTGAGATATAGGACTAGAGCGTCAAGTACCTCTGTCTCTACCAGAATATCCCGTAGAAGTAGTAGAACGGTCATGATATTTCTTTGATTCTTTGATGCTGACTAGTATGACTTTCCCATCAATCTCATACTCAGATTTCTAGCTTCCATCTCAGCTTGACTTTTCTGTTTGCTCAGCTCTTCAGCTTTATATGCCCGATCAACTAATACAACAAATTCTTTCAACTTGAGAATCCCAACTAACAATTTCATATCTTTGTTTAAGCCATCTTCGAACCGCTTGCACATTACAGCATCAATTGGAATACATTCTCGAGCATATTTACTCAATTGAACAAATTCTTGCTCATATTTAGACACTATCATATGACCCTGTTTAAGCTCCAAAAATTCTTTACGTTTCTGGTCGAGAAATCTCTAACTGAGGTATTTCATTCAGAACTCAGTTTGGAAAAATCCTCAAGTGTCCTCTCTTTTGGCCCCACTGAAATTAATGTGTTCCACCACTGATAAGCTGAATGTTTTAACAAAGATACTGCACACTTAAGACATTCAGTCGATGTACAAGATAATTCATCAAGAAATCTGATGGTATTTTCTAACCAGAACTTAGTTCTTTCAAGATCATAATCAACTGTAGCTCAAAATTCTTCTACACTGTACTTATGGATTTTATCAACAGGAAGCTTACCTGCTCTGATAAGTTCTATACTTTGAGGCATATCGGGAACTAGTTGAGGAACAGGAGGGGGTGGAGGTTGTTGCACAGCTAAATTTGTTCGTACAAATTCAGTAACCATTCATTCATCATTTGGAAGAAAGCTTTTTTAGCCTCTCCTCCTCAGCCCACATATACGGGCCTCCTACTACTCGTAGCTGCTCTTTGCACAGAGGCTTCAGCATTACTTTCAGCTTATTTGGAATCAGCTCAGTTGGATGACATTGCTGTATGAAAACATGTTCTCAAATGGTCAAGAGATATCACACTATCATAAGTTATATAATGGCATGTATAGCTAGACTCTTATACACCACGTTAGCCCGAGAATTGACTAAACCGTAGCTCTGATACCAATAAATGTAACACCTCTAACCCGTATCCATCACCGGAACAAGGTTACGGAACGTTACCAAAATTTATAGATTAAATAATAGACATTTCATTCCATCTAGCATTATTAGAAACCAATCAAAATCAATTATATTTTCCCTTATGTGAACCCTCGAGGCTTAAAATACACATTGGAACTAAATTGGGACTAAATCGGGAACTTAAAGAATTTTTCAGAAAACATCAAAAATTTTCAAAGGCGCGAGAGACACACGCCCATGTGGCTAGGCCGTGTGGCTTACACGGTCAAGAGACACACCCATGTCTCAAACCGTGTTGGTATTCGAAATAGGGGCACATGGCTATGTCCCAGCCCGTATCCAAACTTATGAGCTCTCTGACATGGGTCACACAACCAAGCCACACGCCCGTGTGCTAGACCGTGTGACCATTTTGTTTTGTGCAAATTAAAGATATAGGGGACACACGGTTGAGCCAAACACCCCTGTCTCTGCCCGTGTGGACAAAAATACACTATTTCCAAGCCACATTTCTCACCTATTTTGGTTTCAACCTAAACACAACATTTTAACACCTCAACAGGCCACAACAAAGCAATCAAACCAAACCAAAATCATGTTTTAAACATGACATGTTACCACATACAACCAATGTGCCCTTAGGCACCTTAAATGACAATTTAAAGACATGTCAACCAAATATTCATATTTATCTAGATAACCAAATGCATATATATGCATAATCAAACTCACACTTCAAACATGATAAAATCACTTATATACACATCAAAATATACCTTTATATGCCATCAAAATATACACAAGCCATTTAAATGGCTAATCTCAACAAAACCTTTATATGCCATCAATTGACAAGTTAAGTCAACCTATACATGCCATTAAACCAAAATTAATTTACTAAATATACCAAAAGGCTGATGGATAGTGTGAAGTTGCTCTGACCCGCTTCCAACCAAAACGAGCTTTCGAATTTCTACAAAACATGAAAAATAAAACAGAGTAATCATTTAATGCTTAGTAAGTTCGTATAATAAGAAAACTAACTTACCATTTAATTACATTTAAGGTAAGCATCTTAATATAACCAAACCAATTTGGCCAAAAGTCTAACCATGTAACACTTTCGACTGATGTACATAATCACTAGGTAAGATTCACATACATGTATCATCCATCGTATATTTCAACATATCATGTAATATCATTTCCATGTAATTCAAGTATATACCTGTAATTATTCGTTTCGAACTCATATTGTTTCATATTAGAACCTTGCCCGTTGAACCATTTAAAATATCATTGGATACACAGGTAGTACACACGAAGTGTACAAATCTTTACTCCATCAATTCATATACATATGTGCTCATACGAGCATGTAAGCGGGAAGCTTTTTCGAGCCATATAACTAGAAGCTCATGTGAGCTAAATAACGAGAAGCTCTACCGAGCCAAATATTAGGACGCTCAGGAGAGCTGTTAAGCGGGAAGCTCATGAGAGCCAAGTATTGGGAAGCTCAAGAGAGTTGTGGTGTGTCCCCTAACACATACAGGATCACAACCAAATCAGGAAACCTAATGACATGTCATTTGTATCCTTCGAATTTCTAAGGTTTAAACGGGACTAAAAAATTATCAGATATATGATAGGTAATTATACATGGAAATTTTTACAAATTACACAAAACAATATTAAATTTAAAACATTTAAATATACAATTTAGTTACACGAACTTACCTCGACAAATGTTCGTAGATTTGTAGGCTACTAATCTGATACCTTTTCTTTGCCTCGATCTAACTCTGTATTAGGTCTATCCGGATGTATACGACTGAATTTAACTCAATTTAATATAATTCATATTCAATTTAATCCAACACACATCTTTAGAAAATTACTATTTTGCCCCTATACTTTTAATTAATTACGATTTAGTCCCTATGCTCGAAAAATGAAATTCATACAATTTAATCCTTATTCAAGCCTAGCCAATTTTTCATAAATATCAATCACAGCCCATGTATTTCACAAAATTTAGAATTTTTCTATAAATTTTTCACCTTTTTAATTCAGTCCCTAATTGATAATTTCATAAAAATTCCTTAACAAAATACTTTTAAATATGAATCAACATCTCAAATTCTTTATTTAATAACTAAAATCATATAGATTCATCAATGGAAACTTCCAAAATTTTTAATAAAATCAAAATCTAAGGTAAGGTTTAGTTGGACCTAATTGTAACAATCTTAAAAATATAAAAATTACAAGAAACAGGTAAGAATTGAACTCACATGAAGAAAAAATTGAATAACCACTTAGGGTTTTCTCTCCTATGGCTATTTTGGCCGAAGGTTTTAAGAAGAAATCTAAAAAAATCTCACTTTCCTATTTGTTTTATTTTAATTTCAAATAAATTACCAATTTGCCATTAAATCACATTATTTTATTATTTTTCCATCTTATGCCGCATCATCCATCTAATTAGGCATATTTATTCTTTAAGTCCTCTTTTTTTATTAATCAAGCCATTTAATCACTTAATTATTGTAATTAGCAAGTTTTGCACTTTTTTCAATTTAGTTCTTTTTAATTAATTAACTATCGAAACGTTAAAAATTTTTAACAAAACTTTAATACCACCTTATTAACAATACATAAATGTTTATAAAAATGTTTACAGCTCGGTTTATGGAAATGAGGTCCTGATATCTTGTTTTCTAAAACTACTTAACCGATGGGTTTTTCACTTGAACCTAATAATTCATTATAAGACATAAATTACAAATTCAAAAATCTTTTTAAAACCATATTTGACTCGTAAATATTAATTAATAATATTTATGAACTTACTCGTCGGATTTGGTGTCCTCGGACCACTGTTTCCGACATCACTGAAAAATGGGTTGTTACAAAATTGATCTTTAAGGAGTTTGACGATTAGATCTTTTTCACATATACACTTTATTGAAAAAAATTTAAATTTTTATTTAGTAGAATTAGATATAGATATTGATTATACTTTAACAAGCATTTTTTATGGAAACATATTTTAGAGGGCTTGTTAAGGTTATGAGAACTACATAGAGCACTTTGTTTTGCTCATTTAGGAATAGTTTTTTGTACAAAAATTACAAGTAAACTAAAATAAGTTCATCACTTAGTTTACATTTATGCTTTCAAGGAAAATTTGAGTGAGAGTAATTTAAGTTGTAGTATATATGTGAGGTTGCAATTTAGTGAGTGAACTAAACTTAAAAGACACACTGTACTTGTTGATTTTATAAAAGGCTACACTTTGGGCAATGCCTCGTAGTCATAAGAAGTGTAGCAGCCCAAATTTGACCGGGCCTCAAAAAAGGCAAAAACAGAAAAATTAAATGGATAAATAAATATTTTAAAGTCCATTTAAAACAGCCCATTTACAAATGTTAAAACCTTAACCCACCTAGCTAATTAGCCCAGCAACCCATTTACACCCGTGGCCCATACATCAAAATAACCTAAAACCCATACCCGTTACACCCTACCCAAAAGCAACCCAAACAACTAACTACCCAATACCCCGTAGCCCAAATAACAAAGGCCCAAGAGGACTTAGCCCTTCGGCTAGGGTAAGGAAACCCTAGCTCCTTCCACGCCGCAAAGGGCTTCCAGAACTTTCACGCCGCAATCAGCAATGGAATCGTTTGTCTTCAGTCATGCCGGGATCGTCGGGCAAATCAGCGCCCATCAGATTATTGCCAGATCCCTCAAGCGTTCCTGCAAAAAAGGGAAAGAACCAAGACAGAAAAGCAAAACAGAGAAGGAAATGAAAGATAGCAGCAAATATGCTATAGCAAGAAATAGAAAGAAATCTTCGATTTCTTTCCTAAATCTGTAACGATACTGGCTATAAAGCCATCTTTTGTAACCCGTAAAGGGGGATTCTTCACACAGAGATATTGAAAAAATACAGAAAAGAAATACAAACAGTTTTTTCTAGAAAGGTGATTCCTTTTTAATATTCCATTATTTTCCCTTATTATTTGGTTTTATTTATCTTATGTTAAGTATATATGTATATATATAAAGTTTTTTTAAAAAATACAACTAAAATGAAGAGGAAAGGAGGTTACCTGCAAAGCGCCTGGAAAAGGAGGGTTTTTGATCCTCCGACAGCCACGTGTGGTGGTGCGTGAGGCGCGTGGGAAGGCCCGATGATCGGAGCCATGACGGCCCTTGGCCGGAGCTCGGAGGGCTCTTCAGAGCTTTTTAGTTTTTTTTAAAGGGTAGCTTAGAAATGAAATTTTTTGGGGTTAAAATGAGTTATATAAGACCCAAAATCTGACCCGATTTGACCTTTGAGATTCGCGTGTTTTGCCACTAAGTTGGGATATTTATTCCCTCAGTCCCTCCGCATTTTCAACTTACTTAATTTCGTTTAATTCAAATATTATTTTACTTAAAATTGGCCCTAATTTTCTGTTTTGTTGTAATTTGGTCCTCTATCCTTTAAAGGGCCAGTTCTAAGAACGACGTCGTTTTAGGAATTGGGGCTAATTTCCCAATGAGTCCCCGTACTTTAAAATGCGTGTTCTAGGGGGCCCAAATTGGTTTTTCTTTATTTTGAAAATTAACCCTAAGATTCAATTTTTTTATTTTAATCCTTTTTTAATTTATTCATTCATATATTATTCTTCCATGTATTTATATTATATTACTTTATTATTTTATGTTGTTATATATATCATATTATCTATATATTATTTTTTATTTTATACTTACTTATATTTTTATTATATTTTATCACTTAATATTTATTTTATTACTTCATATTTTTTATATTATTATATTAATGTATATTTTAATATATATTATATTACTAATTATTTATTATATTGTATTTTCGTCACATAATGTTTATATATTTTCATATTATTATATTATTTTACATTTTAACATATATTATTTCATATTATTATTACTTATTATATATTTTTACATATATTATTATTAATTATATTATTATTTGTATATTATATTTAATTGGTATTAGATATTTCATTAATTATATTTATATTATTTAAAAACAAACCTAAATATTTTTATATCCTAGGCTATAAAATTATTATTCTATTATATACTCTATTATATACTATGTATTTTGGTAGTTTTGAAACCCATTTACTTTTATGTACTATAATTACTTTATTTATTATCTATATTATTTATTTTATAAAGTTGTTAAAATATTATACTATGGGATCGTGTTCTTGTATTTCATAATTAATTCTCTCTTGTGATTATTTTTATGTATTAATTCCTTTTTTATAAACTTCATTCATGATTTTTGTATGCTAATACTATATCATTATTTTCTTTTATGTTTATGTATATAATTGTACATCATGCATCATTTTCTTGTTTATTAATATGTTTAAATATACGTTGAATTCCATGTTTATATGTTTTACCTATTCTTCTTTTATATATATATATATATATATATATATATTGTTTTTTATGTATATCTTGCTTATTTAAATTTGCCATGTTTTTTGTACATATATGTTAATTAATGTATGACATTTATGTCATTGTCATTATGCTTTTTAGCATGTTATCTTGTATGTTTTATAATATTAATATGATTCATCATACATCAATTTAAAACGAGGATCCAAAATTTTCAAAAATAAAGGCAATGCTTGGTGTTTGGAAACTTCGAGAGAGGTAGTGCCCTAACTTATTGGGTTGCGACTTTTCTCGTTGAGTTCGAATAGTCAAGCATCCTTCTAAGCTTTCAAGGTTTTCAAAATACGAGTAACTATCTTGAAATTTCAAAGGGTTGTATCCTAACTCACTGGATATGATGTTTCGTTATTTCAAGATAGGGATTTTCAAAAATGGTCAGCTTAGCTTCGAATGCCTTAAAAATATTGTCTCCTAACTTATTGGATGTAATATTTTGATTCATTTGATGTAAGTGAACCCTAATTTTTCAAAATCAAAATATTTTTAAAGAGGATTGCATCTTAAAAGTTTTAAATTTCTGATATTAAAGACATTTGATAATCAATTTGGTACCAATTTTTGGGAGTTACGAGGGTGTTAATCCTTCCTCGTACGTAACCGGCTCCCGAACCCGTTTTCTGATTTTGTAGACCAAAACTAATGATTTTAAAACAAAATGTTTTACAAGGTGATCCAATCACACCTAAAAAGATTGGTGGCGACTCCCATTTTCATTTTTTAAGTCGATCCTGTTTTTCCAAAACCCTAAAAAATGGTTTCGACAAAAAGTTTTCAAACTTTGTAAACAAATTTAAGCTCATATTTCCGGCCACATCGAATTTGAGCTAGTATAAAGTGTATTAATATCATAATTAGATTTGACACAACCCATGAATACCTCTATTTGAGAGGTGGGGGATTTATTTTCATGATTGAGTTCATTTTTATATATTTTATCTATAATCTATAATATAGGTACACAAGCACGACTTTGGAAAAACTTTTGAATTAATAAGAATACCTTTTTATTTTTCATCATATTACTAAATTCACAATTAAAAATAATTATAATATTTAATTTAGAACTATTAATTTAAAAAGTTAGAAATAAGGGAGTCAATGCAAACTCTGTTGCATTATAAATAAACTAAAATAGTTTAAGAAAGTAGAGAAAACATACTCACGAAAATGATGTCATGGGTTCTCATCACTTCTGCAACAATTTGTGGGCAAGAAACTACGATCTTTGGAAGTTCTACAAGCTAAAAATGCATCAAGGAGCCATATATCTATTGATGTATTTTGAATTTGATATTGGAAATTTGATGTATGTTTTGTGTGCCAGTTGCTTTAGGCCTTTAATAGTAACTACTATTTGTTTTAAGTTTAGTTTTTCTGTTGTAAGTTTCTTTTACTTTATGATTTTTTTACTCTAGTGTTAGGCAGTTGTAAAACCTTTTTTTTTTAAAGAACATGTGTGTGTGTATGTGTGTGTGTGAAGGTGAATAGTATCAGCAAACGACAGAAACTCACATAAAAAAATAGATCATTTTTCTTATCTTGATAAGCACAGGTCATTAGCACCCTTTTATACAGCGTTGAGTAGTAACTATCATAACAGAGTAATAACTACCTAGCTAACAACCAGTTGACTTCAGTTGTAACGCCTCAAATTTTTAATTTTTATTTCTTTGTATGTGTGAAACAAAAATTTGTCTGCTTAAATGGTTATGTGTTCTGGGTGTGTATGGGAGGTCCCAAGTTCAAGCCATGACTTGGGCAAATTTTGGTATTTTTATAAATAAAGCCTTAACCTTGCCTAAAGGGCTTAAGTTTAATTGTTGGTAAGTAATTAATAGAATGGGCTTGCTGGTCTGGTGGATAAGTGGGGTGTTGGTTATGCTGGAGGTCTTGTGTTTGAATCCTCGTGTGAGCGAGGGAGTGATTCTTTTTGCATAAGGCGTGTGGTATGGATGAGTTTGATGGGAATTGAAATTCTGATAGTGGGGAGTTGGATGAAGAGAATTAAGCGGAGTATCAGGAATTTTAGTTGATCTTTACTTTTATTTTTCCCAAAAATATAGTTTTCTCTTTTCTCTCAAAAGCTTGGACGACAACCCTCTATTTTCTTCTTTCCTTCTTTTGCCAATTTGTTCTCAAATGCTACTACTCTCTTTGCTTTTTATCCATATTTACACTTCCGAAGATCACTCTGTTTTGTGTCAGTAGTGGTAAGTGATATTGGTATTTTGTAATCTTGGTCTTTAAGTTATTAATTGGGGACATACATACTATTTGGACAGCTGAGAATAGGGTGTAAAAGGGGCTGTTCTGGTGCCGAATTGTAGGGGGAGGCATCAGTGGCTTTCAAGGTAAGCGTTTTTCACTCGAAAGATGAATTCTCATTTTTGGTTTTAACTTAGCTCGGTTGTTTAAGTGAATAATTGAGTGAAATATTGGTCAGTGATAGGTACTAGAGTACTCGGGAGTGATTAGGCATTAAAAATGATACAAGTGTATACCTGAAAATACAAAAAACAAGGGTTTGGCAAAAGTTGAAAACCTTATTATCGACACTGCACGGGCATGTGGTTGCCTGTGCGGTAGGCTATGTGCCCTAACACGAGAGTGTGATCGACGAGGTCAGGCTATGAGCAAAGGACGAGGCCACACGAGCGTGTGAGATTTTGGGCCAGGCCGTGTGACCCACACGGCCAAGCCCAATATAGGCCGTGTGGGCCACACGGGCGTGTGAGCCTATTTTTTTGAAATAATTGTTAAGGTTGCACGGGTCGCCCAAGTTGACTGTGAACCTTCCATAGGATCAGTAAGCACTACTTAGACCCTTAACTGTGTGAAATTAATTGTGTGAATTATGTACTAAGCATGTTATATATAAGCATATATACTAAACTATATGTGTATCTGGTAGACCTGTGATAGCATGAAATTTTATTGTATGTTGCATTGCATTAGGTTGGGTTGGTATTATTTGGAGGAAGTGTACTGAAAGGCTCTTAAGCCTAGTATCTAGACGCTCAGCTGTAAATTACTGTTTATGTGCCACATTCGGTACTATTTGGATGTAGGGATGGGTGGGTGATTTAATCCCCATATGGAGTGTAGGGTTGGACAGAGATGGTGTGTAGAGGCAGGTTGGGTAGGACTCTGCTATTGAATACTTTATATCTGTTACTGATTCTGTGATGGGCTAAGGCCCTTTTGCATACTGATACTGATACTGGATTGGGCTAAGTCCAAACTGATACTGATACTGAAAGGGGCTTAGGCCCAAGACTGTTTTTGACTATACACTGTGATTGCTATTTGTTTATTTTCTAGGGGATTACACACTAAGTTTACGTAAACTCACCACTTTTTGTTTAATGTGCACAGGTAATCCCCAGACTTAGACGAATCGATGCGGTAAAAGACTCAGTAGTGAGCACAGTTTTTGGACTTTTACAATTTTTGATTTGTGATTTATGGTTTATTTATTATTAGTTTATTGGGATCTAATTTGAGGACTCTCTAAGACATTTGCTTAAATTTGGGATTTTGTTTATTTATTTATTTTATGGATTTAAAACTGCTAGTCATAGGAAATTTTGTTTTCAAAAGGTTAAAGTGTTTTCTAAACTCACGATCACATAAACTATTTTTGTTAAAGCTTTCGCAACGAGAGGTGTTTTAAAACAAATGACTTAAATGAGTAAAACGATTTCTTTTAGAACTAATAAGAGTTAAAGAATAATAATAACATGGAAATAATTTCATCGCAACAACTTAGTTTTCAACACACTATCATGTGACATTGCCAGATTCGGCCATAACGTCTAAGCCGGGGATGGGACGTTACATCAGCTAACTACTAACAGACTAACTGACTTGACAAACCAGCTAGCTACTAGTTGTTATCTAACAAATAGACAGCCTTCTCTATTATTCTAAAAAAAATATTTTTCTTCTCTCTTCTTCTCTTCCTCTTTTTTATAACAAAAACTACACCAACAGTGGTATTCAGAGCTTCTTCTTGAGGGTTGTAAGGTTCTACGGCTATTTTTGAGTGATTTTAATGGCTTCTTCTAATGCTCTTTCAATATATGTTCCTATTTTTACAAGAACTCATTATCATGTTTGGGTAGTCAAGATGAAAGTTTATTTGAGATCTCTTGGCATGTGGAAGGTTGTAGAAACTGATGAAGATCCTCTAGCACTGAGACAAAATCCTACCATTACACAACTCAAAGCTTATGATAAAGAAATCTTGAAAAAGGATAAAGCTTTATCATGTATTCTCTCTAGGTTAGTAGATCACATTTTTGCAAACATTATGGATCTTGAAACACTAAAGGCTTTTTGGGATAAACTTAAAGAAACTTATGATGGAGGTGATAGACTGAAGAAAACAAAAATTTTAACTCTAGAAAGAAAGTTTATGATGCTGCAAATGAAGGAGGATGAGCTAATTAAAGATTATTCAACCAGGTTGATGGTTATTGTAAACCAAATCAGACTTTATGGTGAAGAGTTGCATGATGAAAAGGTGGTTGAAAAAGTCATGATCAATTTTCCTTAAAGATTTGAAGCCAAAATTTCATCTATTGAGGAATCTTGTGACATGAGGAGTCTAACTATTGTTGATCTTGTTAGCAAGTTAGAAGCACAAAAAGAAAGGGTTTCTATTGTAACACCATTAGCCTGTATTCGTCGCTGAATTAAGGTTATGGAGTATTACTCAACAATCAAAAAAAATTGAACAATATATCATTCAATATTATAATCAAATCATTAACCATTCATACACATGCATAATGTCCCTAAATTGAGCCCTTGAAGCCCTAAGTTTTCTCTTATCTTTTATATATTATCAAATTAGTCCCTGATGTATGATTGAAGCCTTATATGTTTGTTTCAAGCATGAAATGTTTATATATGATTGATGTTGCTAAAATGGATTAATGTTTGATAAAAATTTCAAGTTTTACTGTTCTGTTCTGAGTTACAAGTCCGGTAACGCCCCTTACCTATTCCGGTAATGGTTACGGGATAGGGGTGTTATATTTTATTGGCATCAAAGCTACGGTTTAGTCGATTCTAAGACTACCGTGGAGTATACGAGTCTAGCTATACATGCCATATATAAACTGTAATAGTGTGATAATCTCCTAACAACTTCAGAACATTGTTTTATTTAGTAAATGGATCCAAATCGAGCAATAGCCGACAATGTTGAGAGCAATGCTCTAGCTCCTGCTCAAGGGGCTGTACCTACTGAATCGAGCCCTGCTATGGGCAGTCAGGGAGAAGTTAAAAAAGCTTTCTTCCAAATGATGTCTGAATGGTTTTCTAAATTTGTACGAACAAACCCGACTGCTCCACAACCTCTACCCCCTCCGGTCCCTAATCTAACCCTGAAATTATACAAGGTACGAATCCTTTGAGACTAAATAGACCTCCTATTTATAAGATATGAAAATCTGGGGCTGAAGAATTTCAAGCTACTGCTAGTGATGATGTTGAGAGGGCCGAGTTCTGGCTTGAAAATACGATCAGGGTTTTTGATGAATTAGCCTGCATACTGGAAGAATGTTTGAAATGTGCTATTTCATTGTTGCGAGATGTTGCGTATCAGTGGTGGAATACCCTAATTTCAGTTGTTCCATGTGAAAGAATTAATTGGGATTTAATTCAGATCGAATTTCGGAAGAAATATATTAGCCAACGATTCATCGATCAGAAAAGAAAAGAGTTTCTTGATCTGAAATAAGGCCATGTGATAGTAACTAAATATGAAAGAGAATTTGTACGACTCAGTAAGTATGCTCGTGAATGTGTCTCAACCGAAGCCATTATGTGTAAACAGTTCGAGGATAGATTGAATGAAGATATCCGATTGTTAGTAGGGATTCTTGAGCTAAAAGAGTTTGTTGTTCTGGTTTATAGGGCTTGTAAAGTCGAGGAACTTGCTAAAGAGAAATGAAAAGCTTATTTTGAATCGAGAGAGTCTAGAAAGAGATTTGCGAGTAAGTCGCATCAGTTTGGATCAAAGAAAGCTAAAGACTTTCATCCCTGTTCTACTGCTTTTGCGGTGTAACAATCAGAGATAGAGATGTAAGATCCTATAATCCGAAGCCCTAGACAACGTCCGTTGCTAGTGTGGGTAGTGTGAAGAATATCGGGCCTGATTGTAAGTATTGTAACAAAAAGGATCTTGGTGAATGTCGATCAAAAAATAGAGTATGTTTTAGATATGGGTCACTGGATCATTACCTCGGAGACTGTCCAAAGAGATCTACTACTGTTAAAGAACAATCCGTAAAAGTTAGTAATACTATTGCTAGAGGTCGACCACCCTGGAGTGCTGGTAATTAGAGTGGAAACCGCAGTGCTACACAAGATTCAAATGCTAGATCTGAGACATGCGCACCTGCTCGAGCCTATGCTATACGTGCACGCGAGGAAGCCTCGTTGCCTAACGTCATTACCGGTACTTTTTCTCTTTCTAACACTGATATAGTTGCATTGATAGATCTTGGATCAACTCATTCATATATCTGTATAGAATTAGTGTTTAAAAAGAGTTTACATGTTGAGTCTACTGAATTTGTAGTTAAAGTATCGAATCCATTAGGCAAGTTAGTATTAGTTGATAAAATTTGTAAGAAATGTCCATTGATGACCCGGGGATACTATTTTCTGGCTGACTTGATGCTCCTACCGTTTGATGAGTTCGATGTAATACTAGGCATGGATTGGCTGAATATGCACTGTGACAACTTTAAAACGACCCTAGTCAGAATGTGGTTTTGGGACCACGAAACCGAGGCCTAAAATATATTTAATGTTCTTGATGCCTATAATATGTGTTAATTCATGTGTGACATGTTTGGTGTGTCAATTTAGAGTTATAAATTTGAATTTCACTTAAAAGGGACTTAGTTGTGAACTTTGAAAGTAAACTAGCTAGATGTGTGATGACTAATAAAGGCATGCATGCAAAATAAGGGACTTGCATGTCAAATTACCCACTTTTATGATAGTGGATGGTAATGATGACCTAGTTTGTCATTTTGTGCTTTGTTTGTGGCTAATTAATAATAATAGAAATAAAAAGAAATTAGTAATTTGGTAGCATAAAATAAATAAAATAGAATTAAATTAATATTAGTAAATTTGGGTGAAAAAAAAAAAAAACAAAGTGATTCATCTTTGTTCTCTCATTGCCGTGAGTTGAGTAGAGAAAGAAAATAAGAAACCCTTGAGTTAGGGCATTTGGCAAAAGGGAAGCACAAACAAGGTAAGATTCATGAAATTTTTCTTTGAATGTTGTGATTTTGAGATGAAAACCAAGCTTCTAACATGACTCTTGTGAAAGTTTTTGAGTTTATATCACTCTCCATATTCGGCCATATGAGAAGAAGTGGGGAAAAATTCTTGTCTAATTTGGAGTTGTGTAAATAATAGAGTTTGGATGTTGTTTGAGCTAGATAGAGGTTTATTTATGAGGTTTTATGAATAGATTGAATCGGTTGTATGTCTAGCTTCTTACTTCCAAATTCCGAATCTAAGTTGTGAGATTTGTGATTTTGAATTTAGTATTAAGAGTCTTACTTAACCATGATAGAAATTTTGTTTTGGCTATTGACTTGGAGGTTCGGCCATGAACTTGAATTTGCTATTAGGAATTGTATATGTGTAAAAGATAAGGTATTAGTAGTCAAATGACTTCTTTTGTTGCAACTTGTGTGTGTGTGCTAATGAATGGAAGTGAGGCTATTTGTACTTGAAAAATAAGTAATGCTAGTAATTTTGGATGAGGGTGCCGAATGTGTTTTTGATTAATAAGTGAAATTGAGCTTGTTAAATGCACATTTGTGAATTGATTGTTAATAGGGATCAATTAAAGAGCTTGAATGTGCCTTTGATGTTGTTTTTCGATGTTTTGGGTGTTAAATTGATAAGTGGTTTGGTTTGTGTTGTATGGAGAAATCTGATTGTGGATGGGATAAATATGAATTATGTATATATATATATGTTAAGGTCAATGACTACTCTAAATGGTGCCTTAGGAAATGGTATGTTTTAAGTATGTGCATGAGAACACTAAAGAGTGAATTAGGTATAAAATTCTGCTTGGTACAGCAGCAGTAACGTGTTTTGGAAAAATCACCATAAATTGTGAGAGTTGAATTAGAGGCTGAATAAATTTTGTAATTAAAGCCTAATGAGTCTAGTTTCTTATAAAAGAAACCTTGCAAGCAAAGGAATTTCCGATGAATAGATTTTTAGAGTAGAGTGAGACAGTGTCAGATTGACTTCGAAGTCCCCTGCTCTGTTTTTGGAAAATCACTATAAATTGTATAAAAATTTTTATGAGACAAAATTTATATGCTTAGACTCCTCAATGAGTCTAGTTTCGAATAAAATTGGTGAGGACGCATTTGGAATTCTGTACAAGGAGAAATTCAGTTCGTAGTATAGGGTGGTCAGTCTAGTCAAGCAGTGAAATAGGGAAACTTTAAGAAAATTCTGGTATTGATTGACCAAACCAAAAATTATGAAAATTTTATGGATTAAAGATAAATGAGTCTATTTTCATGAAAAATTTACAGCACTACATTTGGAGTTTCGTAGCTCCAGTTATGAATAAATTACTGAATGCTGCTCAGAAAATCAGCTTGTTGTGACTTATGACATGTATGTGAAATGCTCCAATGTGCATGTGTGTTTGTAATGAGAGGAATATGCATGGATGATTTGACTATGACTGAAAATGATTCATTGAGGTGCTTGAATAAGGATTAATAGAATTAAATGTTTTATTTAGCTCAAGAGCATAGAGGGACGAGTTCGGATAAAGGGAAGGCTAAAGTGGTCGAATAGCCAACTCGTAGTTCCTCGTGAAAGTTAAAGGTAAGTTTTGAGTAATCGAATTTGGTATTTAAGTTAAAATGCCATGATATACATGCTGATATTAAATGATGTCCCATTGAGAAAGAAACCTTATTCATGTTTGTGATATGGCCGAATGGCTCATAGAGAAAAGGGCCGAAATGGAGCTTTGAAACGCATTTGCTTATGTATGTTTGATCATTGGGCCGAAAGTTTAGAAAAGAAGTGTATATGTGCGTATAAGTTTGAATTATATGTATATTTATGATATAAAGTCGAGAAGCATGTTACATGTTGGTATGCACATGAATTGATTGAATTGTAAGTGAAATCTTGCTATGTGAAACTTGGCTACATGCGAATACATATATATATGCATATATGAGAAATTGTGATGCGAATCCGGGATTTAAGTCCCGCTGACTATATGTGGAGATGATGTCCGGGTTAAGACCCGAAGGCTATATGCAGAGATGATGTCCGGGATTAAGACCCGAAGGCTATATGCGGGGATTATGTCCGGGCTAGAGACCCGATGGCTATGAATAGAGTTTTGCCCGAGCTAAAGACCTCGATGATGATGAGAATAAAGCCTAAGACTAATGGTCTTCAAGGTAACGATCGCTAATGAATTGCGCTGAAAGTGTTAAACTATACAGGTATGTACCCTTGGCTTATATACAAGATGGATTTTGGACCGAATACTAAAGTCATTATGTGATTTCATATGTGTACTTGAAATGAGATTATTAATATGACCAAAGTACAATTGGCCTTTGTGAAATGTTATGTGACTTTTGTGACATGTATATGTTATGTGAACTTACTATGAGTGGAAGCTATCCATTTTCGTACGTGATGTGAATGTCTATGTTTGGAAAAAGGGTGACATACCCGAAAAGGAGAGGGAAACAAAGATATGATCAACTATGCTATAATTTGATGATCTTTTTAATGTCATTGCTTAAAACTTACTAAGCATTGTAATGCTTATTCCATTTCCCTTGTTTCCTCTGTTTTATAGATCTCTTTTGGAAGCTACGGACTCGGGGATTGAAGCCTTAATCACCTACACTATCGCTGCCTTTTTGGTACATTTGATGGTTATTTTGGGTCAATGGCATGTATAGGCTATTTTCCTTCGGTTGAATCAAACTTCATTTTGAGTTGTAATTATTCTAGCCATGCGAAAATGGCTTGCTTAGTCTTCGAGTTGAATATATAAGTATGTGTGTGAATGATACTTGTATGGTTTGAGGTTGTGGCATGTTATTTAGTTAGTAACCAATATGTGATGAATTTCTAACATGATGATCGGTCATTGAATGTTCGAATTAGCCCAATTATTAGTAGCCATCAAGGTATAGTTTTGCTAGCATGCTTATAGAATGTTTTTAATAAAATATGATGGACTGACCGCACCGACCTAGTATGATCTTCGATTAGGGAACTCAATGAATTCACGTCTAGCCTGTAACTATGAACCCCGGTGAATTGTATTTAGATTTATAATACCTTATACCCTATTCCGGCGACGGATAGGGGTGTAGAGTGTTACATGCACGAAGCGGTTGTGAATTGCAAATGAAAGAGTATAGAGTTGAAATGTCAAAATGGTGAAATTCTTTGGATTGAATCAAATTATTCGAATGACTTACCGATTATGATATCTGCTATGCGAACCCAAAAATGTGTGAAAAAGGGTTGTGATGCGTATTTAGTATATGTATTGGATACTAAGGTGTGAAAATCAAAGCTTGAAGCTGTACCGATTGTTTGTGAATTTCCAGATGTATTTCCAGAAGAGTTACCAGGTTTACCACCAATCAGAGAAGTTGAATTTGGCATTGAATTGTTACCGGGAACTACACCAATATCGATAGCACCGTACAGGACGGAATCGCCTGAATTGAAAGAGTTAAAAGTACAGTTATAAGAATTAACAGATAGAGGCTTTGCGAGACCTAGCTTCTCACCTTAGGGTGCTCCAGTATTATTCGTGAAAAAGAAAGACGGGTCAATAAGAATGTGTATTGATTATCGACAGTTGAATAAAGTAATCATAAAGAATAAGTATCCCCTATCGCGAATTGACGACTTGTTTGATCAGTTGAAAGGGGCTATAGTATTTTCAAAGATAGATTTAAGATCAGGTTACTATCAGTTGCGGGTTAAAGACTCGGATATACCAAAAACTGCTTTCAGAAAATGGTACGGTCATTATGAATTCTTAGTTATGCCTTTTGGTTTGGCTAACACTCCTGTGGTGTTTATGGATTTGATGAATAGTACATTCAGACCGTATTTAGACAGATTTGTTGTTGTATTCATTGACGACATTCTAATCTATTCTCCTGATGAGATAGAGCATACTGAACATTTGAGAATCGTGTTACAGACCTTGAAAGATAAGCAGTTATAAGCTAAATTCAGTAAATGTGAATTCTGGCTTCAGGAAGTCAGATTTCTGGGTCATATTGTTTCAACGGAAGGCATCAGAGTTGATCAAAGTAAAATATCTGCAATATTAGATTGTAAGCCACTGAAAAATGTATCTGAAATAAGAAGTTTTCTGGGTTTAGCGGGTTATTACCGAAGATTTGTGAAAGAATTCTCGATGATTGCAGTTCCGTTAACTCGATTACTTCAGAAAGATGTGAAATTCGAATGGACCAAAAAGTGTCAACAGAGTTTCGAGCAGTTGAAAGCACTGTTAATAGAAGCACCGGTTTTAGTTCAACCTGAATCGGGTAAAGAGTTCGTGATTTACAGTTATGCGTCGTTAAATAGACTGAGCTATGTATTGATGCAAGACAGGAAAGTTATAGCTTATGCTTCTTAACAATTGAAACCACACGAGAAGAATTACCCGACACATGATCTTGAATTAGTTGTTATAGTCTTTGCACTAAAGATTTGGAGTCACTATCTATATGATGAAAAATGTCGAATATTCACTATAACGCCCAAAAATATAGGGTCTTTTATTTTGCATGATCTGACACAAATTGCTCGTTTGGTGTGCTGGCTAGATGATTTGGGTGTGTTTAGAAGTATTTGAGAAGCCTGGGTTCAAGTCTAGTATTTTGCAAAATTTTAAATTTTTGCTCTTAAGTGAATCTGGATGTTAGCATTTAGGCCTTATATTTAAATATGATGGATTTATGTCACAAAAAGCCCAGGAGCTAAGTGGCGAGGGGCGTGAGTTGGCTAAGGTGAGGGCTTGGGTTTGAAACCTATGGTAAACAAGGGATAATTATTTTGCTCCATGGGACGGCAAGTGTTTAAAGTGGATTTGAACTCTGTTGAGTGAGAGTTTGAACTGGTCTTGGAGTAAGTTGTGGAGGATATCAAGGAGGGATATGGAGAGAGATTTATGGAGAAAATCGTGAAATTCAATTGGAGAGGGAGTTGTACCGATTGGGGAGTTTGGGTATGCAAATTCGGCTAAGGGGTCTTTTGGTGTGCATTTTCGACAGTTTGAGAGTTTGGGGGTGTATTCTTTGTTCGATATTCTTTTTGTGCATTCTTTTTCCATTTTACTCTATAGTGCCAAAGTGGCAAGGGATCATTCGTGCTTTTCCTTTTTCGTATTGTTGGGATTCTATTGCCTTGCCAATTGTTCAGCTAGTGTGCCGAAACCTTTAGTTGCTGAAAATACTGAAGCCTTGAGTTGCTTTTCCCAAGTCTCTTTCTTCCTTTTCTATTTCAATCTCTGTCGAATCACTCACTTGTAAGTTCTCTCTTTTACCTTTCCTTGCTTTGGCCGAATAGAGTTAGAACTCTACTTGATTTTCTTCCAAATTTTCTCCTAGCTAATTGTTCTTCCCCCTTCTTTTATCTTTCTCGCTTTTCTCTTGTTTTGCTTTTAATGAAAAGTTTGTCTTCTTTGTTCATAGAACTCGGGTAAGTCGAATTGATCTTGTTCTCATACTTTTCATTTTCTTTCGATTTCTCTCCTAATCAATTCTTCCTTTTCTCTGTTTCCTCTTTGTTTTTTATTTCAGCACTCAGTTTTGATTGGGATATCGACTTGCTTTTCTTCAGTAGCCAGTCTGCGGGTTGGTGGTGGCGTTAGTAATTGGTAAGTTAGTAGTTACTCCCTATTCTCTTCATTCTTTCTATACACTCAAGTTTTCGTCCTAATGGGTACTCTTCTTTTGTGTTTCACGTGTGACCAATGTTCTTGCCTCCTTATTTTCGGGTGGTGTCCTTTGCGATTCATAGATTTTTACAAAGGGTGAAGGGGGTTTGTTCAAGGGTATCATTGGTAGCCACACTTTTCTTTCATCTTGAAATCAAAGGTAAATATTAGGGGCCAGTGTTATGAGGTGTTGGCCAAATGCTCATCTTAGGTTTAGATCTGTATTAATCAATGGATATCGATTTAAGTTTTGGATTATACGATTATTGATTAGGGGATTTTCTTTGATGATACAGCTTATTGACCAAAAAGGGTGTAGTCAAGGCATTGGGCTCGTAAGCGATTCGTTTGATTTTGCTTAAAGGTGTGTATTCACACCACTGTTTAATAACGAATCAACAAAAGCCGAAATGCCGAAACTTTGGTAATTGTAGCCTTACGAGCGTGCAAACACTCGTTTGGTGAATCGAGCCCACAAATCATGGGCGATAGATAGTAGAGGCCGCCATGAGCATTCTCGTGCGCTTGGGCCATTTTGGGCCACGTTGGGCCAGAATGGGTCGTACGGGCCCAATGGGCTCGTAGGCCCATGCGGATTAAATCCATGGTAAGTGACAAATATTGGACTGGGCGTTGTAGATCACATAACTGTGACCGAACTTGGGCTAAACTCGTGTGGCCCACTTGGGTCGGGTAATGGGCTTTAGGCCTATTTACACTGTTTTGGCCATATAGGTTACTTGAGTTGCTCGAGGCGATGGTAGACCTTCTAAGAGGTCGTTATATGTACCGAGATCCCACAATTAGTTAAATGTCCAAAATACCCCTGAGGGGTAAAATTACCGTTTTACCCCTAATTGACAAAAAGATCATTATACCCCTAGTGGTAGGTTGATTGATGTGTGTATGATATTTATATGATTGATATTGACTGTGACATACTGCATACACGTACTATTTATGCCACAACATACTGCATGGGGTTGGGATTCTGATATGGAGGAAGTACTGTATAGTGGCTCTGCCACGTATTTTTTGTTACTGGTGGCTTTGCCACGTATTTTCTGATTCTAGTGGCTTTGCCATGTTTATTGTGACTAGCAGCTTTGTTACGTTATTATTACTAGCAGCTTTGCTACAATATTGGTGTATTAGCTAGGTGGGTCGATTTTATCCCCACATGGTGTGTTGGTTGGTACGGGTGGTGTGTTGGTTGGATTGGGATGGGTTGCATTACTGTACTATACTGACTCTGTATTAGGCTTAGGCCTACACTGTTACTGTATAGGGCTAAAGCCCAGACTGATCTGTTACTGAATAGGGCTCAGGCCCAGACGGTTTTTGCATGCACTGTTTATTGTTTGACTGACAGGGAGTTACACACTGAGTTTTCGTAAACTCACCCTTTCTTTTAACTGCATAGGTAATCCCCAACCTTTGATTTCATTTTGGGCTTTTGGTTATGTAATAAGGCCATTTGGTATAAATTTTTAAGTTGGCCTTTGATTTCTTATTTTAATATGCTAGAGTAGTAAAACGGGTTTTTAAAATGTTAACTGTTTTCAAAGAAAAACACGCATTTTAAACTTCATGGTTTTCAATTAGAAAAGCTCCGGTTTTGATTAGTTTAAGAAATCAACTATAACAAATATGGAAATTGTTTTGCTAAGTTGTTTCCAAATCTTAATAACGTAATTTGCTGAATTTTTCTCAAGCAATAAAAAATAGATGGGTTTTAAATTAAATACGGATTTTTACCAACAAGTCTAAATTTTGGGAAAGGTTTTGACGGGATGATTTGCTAAACACAAACACAAAAAGATTTGAATAGTTAATGAACTTTTATCGACTAATCCGTTTCTTTTACGACACTTTGATGTGACACGCCAGATTCAGCCATAGCGTCTAGGCCAAGTTTGGGGTGGTACATTCACATATCATAAAAGTCTGAAATATTTGATGTCGCAAAGAGATTTGAATCTGCAACAGCAGTGATGGCTTGAATTACTGAAAGATTATGAGTTCATGATTGATTATCACCTGGGAAAAGCTAATATTGTAGCTGATACTTTGAGTCGAAAGTCTTTATTTACTTTACGAGCTATGAATACTCAAATGATGATTTGTGATGATAGATCTATTTTAGCTGAGTTAAAAGCTAAACTGGTATTTCTGCAACAAATCTGCGAAGCTCAGAAAGATGACACAGAGTTGCAAGCTAAACAACTTCAATGTAAGTCTAATTCTAATTCTAATTCTAATTTTAAATTTACTATTGGAACTGATGATTGTTTAATGTTCCGAAATAGAATTTGTATACTGAAAGATACTAAACTCATTCAGAAATATTTACACGAAGCACATGATAGTCACTTTTCTGTTCATCTTGGTAGTACTAAGATGTACAATGATTTGAAATAATTATACTGGTGGTCGGGTATAAAACAAGATATATTGGAGTTTGTATCTAAAAGTTTGATCTGTCAGTAAGTAAAGGCCGAACATCAAGTACCGTCAGGTTTATTACAGCTAGTGATGATTACGAAATGGAAATAGAACATAGTTACAATGGATTTCATATCGAGATTGCCCCAGACTTCGAAAAAGAAAGATGCAATCTGGGTTATCGTTGATCGATTAACGAAATCTACTCATTTTATATCGGTACGTACAGACTATTCCCTGGATAGATTAGTTGAATTGTATTTATCTGAGATTGTACGATTGCATGGTGTACCGTTGTCTGTTATCTCCAATCGAGATTCGAGATTCACATCGAGATTCTAGAAGAAACTACAAGAAGCTTTGGGAACAAAATTGAATTTCAGTACAGCTTTTCATCCCCAAACTAATGGGCAGTTCAAAAGAGTTATACAGATTTTAGAGGATATGTTACATTGTTGTATCCTTAAATTTGAAGGTAGCTAGGAGAGACATTTACCTTTGATTGAATTTGCTTATAGTAACAACTTTTAGACGAGTTTAAAAAAGGCTCCGTACAAAGCATTATACGATCGTAAATGTCGAACACCGTTATACTGGACAGAATTGAGTGAGAAAAAGATACACGGGGTTGAATTGATCAGAGAAACCGAAGAAAAAGTGAAAGTGATTCATGATAGCTTAAAAGCAGCTTCTGATAGACAGAAATCTTATGCAGAAGAAATAGAGTTTCAAGTCAGAGACCGAGTATTTTTGAAAGTGTCACCGTGGAAAAAAATTCTTCGTTTTTTCTAGAGAGGAAAGTTAAGTCCACGTTTCATCGGACCGTATGAAATAGTTGAAAGAATAAGGCCTGTAGCTTATCAACTATCGTTACCGACCGAACTTGAAAAGATACATGATGTTTTTCATGTTTCAATGCTTCATTGATATCGATCTGATCCATCACATGTCATCTCTCCCATTGATGTGGAAATACAGTCAGATTTATCATGTAATGAAAAACCTATCCGAATTCTGGCCTAAGAAATCAAAGAGTTGAGAAATAAGCGTATAGCACTTGTGAAAGTTCTTTGGTGTAACACGAAATAGAGGAAGCTACATGGGAGCCCAAGGAAGCTATGCAAAAACAATACCCTAACCTGTTTACTGGTAAGATTTTCGGGGACGAAAATCCCTAAAGGAGGGAGAGTTGTAACAGCCCGGTTTAGACCATAATCAGAACGAGTGGTTTTTGGACCACTTAACCGAGTAAAAATATTTATTTTATTATTTTAATTTATCTTACGATATGATAGAATTACTGTATGAAAATTTCGTAAAAAAATATTACCGTTTAATTAGCTAATTCAGTAAAAAGGACTAAATCGCGTAAAGCGATAAATGTGAGTTAAATTAGTAAAATAGCTTAATTGATTTTGGTTTTATAAAAGAAAGTCTTTAAAGTGAAATTTACCCATTATTATTGAGTATGGATGATGGTGGACAATAATTTTCATATTTCGTATGTTTTTTTTTATAGTTTTATTAAGGTTAAAGTGGTAAATGGCCATTTAGTCATTTCTTTTTAATGAAAACAAATGAATTATACCTTGGTTTTCATTCATTCTTAGCCGAAAATCAACAAAGAAATAGGGTTTTAGGTTAACATGATATTCGGCCACTAAT
The DNA here is from genome assembly GCA_020496765.1 of Gossypium stocksii. Classification (NCBI taxonomy): domain Eukaryota; kingdom Viridiplantae; phylum Streptophyta; class Magnoliopsida; order Malvales; family Malvaceae; genus Gossypium; species Gossypium stocksii. The sequence continues at coordinate 16,445,592 of CM035621.1, forward strand.
TGCTTGATTAAAGGTATGTTTTGCTTCGGTTTTTAATGATTTTTATGTTTTTGAGATCTTTGCTTTGTGTTCTATCATGCCCAAGCTTCGATTTTTGAAATTGATGATGTTTTTAAGTTATGTCATTGTTGAATGCTTGGTTTTTTTTATGAATAATGGTGGGTTACTGATTGTTACTTAGTGATATACAAATTTTATACAGTGATTTTTGACAAAAATGTCGAAAAAGGATTAAATTGAAAAAGATAGAAATTTTGGCTGTTAGAAATGTGAATAAATGAAATTTATATGCTTTATGGTATACATGAATATTCAGCTATGATAAGGATATGAAATTTTGATGTATTTTGCATATTTATGAATTAGGGACTAAATTGACAAAATGTGAAATACAAGTGCTATTTTTCAAAATGGCTAAAATACATGTATTTGGACTAAATTGAATGTGTTAGTGAATAATAGAGTTAAATTTGAATTAATATAGATCAAGACAAGCAAATCCTGGAACTTGATTGGGGAAAACGAAAGGTAGATGAGTAGATATCGGATATACGAGCTAAATCAAGGTAAGTTCGTATAATTAAAATCGAACTTGTATTATATTTATAATTTTTATTTTGATGTTATATGAATGTTTAATAACTATGGAAATCAATTGCCTATTGAATACATGTTGAATCTCATATTGGATAAGTGCATATATGAAATAATGAATTGAAATGTCTAATGGTTACATGTTCAATTTGATTACTGAATCCCATTTGAACCGTAGAAAGTCGCAGGATACAAGTGACATGTCACTAGGGCTATAGGTTGGTTGAGCTCCTACATTCGTTGTAGACTCACCACAGCCCATGAGCTTAAATGTTTAGCCTTCGGGCTTACCATTTAGCCTTCAGGCTCACATGTTCAGCCTTAGGGCTTACATGTTTAGCCTTTAGGCTTACCGTTACCAGCTCAGGAGGAGCATACCGTACATGGCTTGAAAGAGCATACATGATGAATTGACGAACTTATAAGTTTACATATATACACTGTGTGTGTATCACCCGAGTATCCCCCGATGTTTCCAAAGGTTCAATGAGCAATTTACCGATTTGTAATATATGAAATACATGTTATAAGAGGTATAAGGAATATATAATTACATGATATATGTACATGATTTATAAGAGATTACATGATAAATAAGGTACAAGTACATGAATTGTATGTTACAAGTCTATGTTCACATGAATGACATGGAATGCATGAAGTACATGGTACAAGTACATGCTTACAAGGTATATGATACATGATACCAAAGATACAAGATGCATAAGAGTTGTTTAATACATGAACTACATGAAATACAAGAATTACAAGATACCAATATATGCTTATAAGATATATGATATGTTTAAATAAATTGGTATACGGTTATATGATTATATGCTATGTGAGTTATGGTAAATGAATGTATTGATAAATGAATTTTGGTTACATGGAAGTTACATGTTTGTTTCATCTTTGGATTGGATGAATACATGATTATTATATGACTAACATGTGTGTGATGGTTGAATAGGCATTGAGGACATACAAATAGGTTTGATAATGTTTTTTTTTTTACACTTTTAATTGTTGATTTGGTAAGTTAAATTCTATATTATACGGGCTTACTAAGCTTTTAAAGCTTACTCCGTTTATTTTTTTCCATGTTTTATAGATTCTCGGAAGCTATTTCGATTTTGGATAAAGTCAGAGATTGCAATCGCACTATCCAAGAAACTTTTGGTACTTTTTGATCTTCGTAAATGTTGTAAATATGGCATGTATAAGCTAGTTTATAAGTTAATGTTTATGGTTATCTTTGTGTTGATGAATGTGGTATGATTTTGGCACTTAATCAAGCTATGTGATATGGCTTGATCTTGAAATGGATGTTTTGGTATGAAAACTTTATATGATATGCCTTTTATATGATATGTGAATGCATTGAAATGGGAAGTTCGTAAAGGACCTTAATTTGATGAATATGGTAATAGAATGCATTATGGTCTTGAATGAATTACTATAAGTATGACTTAGAGAAGTTGAAATAGTCTTTTGGTATGAGGTTATTTGTGAATTAAGATTGAGATATATAGATAGATGATTACTTGAAATAGGTACTTGAAATGTATTCATGTTTATGTTATTTATGTAACATTGAGTTGGTTAACATGAAATGGTCTTTTTGATGTTTGGAATTGGTTGAAATGGTTGTGCATTGAGTATATGTAATTGTTATGCAATTGATGTTTTAGGTACATAACCTATTGGGGTATGAAAATGGCTTAAACCAAGACTATTCCGTGCTACATGGTCAGAGCACACGGGTGTGTGACTCGACCATGTAACCCATGCACCTTAGTTATTTTGGTTAGAATGCCACACGGGATATGCACACGGGCGTGCCTTCTACCCGTGGGTGCAAGTCAATAGCTTCATAATTTTCACACAGCCAAGACACATGGGCGTGTCATATGGCCGTTGCACAAGTTAGTATGTATGCCCTGTTCTGCCACGGCCTGGACACACGGGCGTGTCTGGTGACCGTGTAAGGCACACGGCCTGGGCACATGGCCGTGTCACCCTATTCTAAAAATTTTCATAAGTTTTCTTATATCTTTTATGTATTATCAAATTAGTCCCTGATGTATGATTGAAACCTTATATGTTTGTTTCAAGCATGAAATGTTTATATATGATTGATGTTGCTAAAAGGGATTAATGTTTGATAAAAGTTTAAAGTTTTACTGTTCTTGTAACACCTCCTACCCGTATTCGTCGTCGAATAGGGTACGAGGCATTACCGGAGTTTACCAAATTTTTTTTTAATTCAATATAACCCCTTTATAGATATCTAACCTTCCCTGCAAAACTTAAACCGAGACAAATCCAAATCAACCAATCCAATTCAACATATTTTCAAAATAGATTCATGCATATTCATAAGATAATCTCATCACATACCAAACCAAAGTTTGTTAGCCACACTAATGGTAACTTTACATTCATTTCACATTAATATTTACTTTATTAACTTATACATGCCATTGGTTTCCAAAATAAAGTTTCTGGATATACCAAAATGTTGAGGTTGATAGTGTGATGTGTCTCCGACCGAATCTGACCTCCGAGCTCTTAATACTACAAAACAGGGAAAAAGAAAACAGGGTAAGCACATTGTGCTTAGTAAGCTCATGTAACAAGAATTATACTTACATTGTGCTTAGTAAGCTCATGTAACAAGAATTATACTTACCTAATATTTTCAATACAATACAATAAACATTTATACATCCATTCAATGCATTGTTATCCTAACATGCACAAACTCAAAATTCAAGTTAGTCCAATAATTTCAATGTATCAATAATGTATACGATGATTGATGAGCTCATCAATAGCATGATTTCATTCCACTATTATTTTCCCATATTTATCCCGTTGAATTTTTCAGAATATCGATGGATTTTCAGAGGTACACTTTAGTGTACAAATCCAGGTCCGTCAATTCATATTCATGTGCGCACATTTTCATTTCAGAGAGCACACTCCCGCAAACTTCATCCTTACAGCGGGATTACCAGTCCAGGCTAAATCCCCTATAATATAAAGTCATAGAGTATTGTCGGGATTACCAGTCCAGGCTAAATCCTCTGCAACGACAATTACTCTAATGAGCTTGGATCTGAATTACCAGTCCAGGCTAAATTCAGACCCTAATTCGGATTACCCGTCTGGGCTAAATCCATTTTCCACATATTCTTCGGGAGGGGAATATCAAGATAGGATCACCCGTCCGGGCTAGATCTTTTTTGCCGTCAATTCCTTTTCAGAGATCCATCAAATTTTCCTTTCATTCAACTGGGATTTATTCCCCTTTTTATCAAATATATCAATGTTTCATCAATTTTCATATAATGAACATTCAATTCATATTCACATCAATAACATACATTTCAAGCATTTAAGAATATAATTCAAGTTACACGAACTTACCTTGATACTTGTTCATACACAAAAATCTACTAATCCTGAACTTTTTCCTTTCCTCGATCTAGCTTCGTATTTGAGTCTTCGGGATCTAAATAAATAAATTTAATCATCAATTTAACATTTCATGTCCATATGTACCATTCTCTATAATTCCACTATTATTTATAGTTCATTCAAAGCTGTATACTTGAGTTGTAGTCACTAAATTATTTTTATCTTGAGTGACAGAACTCCAAATTAAGATCCACTAATTTTCCCTAAAACTAGACTCACATATCTTCTTACCATAAAATTTTCAGAATTTTTTGTTTAGCCAATAAGTACAGTTTATTCTTTAAAGTTACCCCTGTTCTGTTGTATGACAGTTCCGACCTCTCTTTACTAAAAATTAATTATCTCCTAGTACGGGACTTGTTTCTCTTGAAAATAGACTCATTAAGGATTTCAAACATACAAATTTAAGTCCCTAATTATTTTTATACAATTTTTGGGGATTTTCCAAAGTCAAAACAGGGGAACCCGAAATCATTCTGACCTTGTCTCACAAAATGCATTATATCTCATGATTTACAATTCCATTGCTTACACTGTTTCTTCTATGAGAAACTAGACTCAACAAGATTTAATTCCATATTTTTTTCACCCTCTAATTCGATTTCTAAAATTTATGGTGATTTTTCAAAGTTGGACTACTGCTGCTGTCCAAAACTGTTTTAGTGCAAGAGGTTTATTACCATTTTTCCCCTAAGCTTTTAATAAGTGATAATTTCGTCCCTACTCAATTAACCTCTCAATTGAGCTAATTTTTCTCAATTAACACTTTATTCTATCATTTTAAACTACTTTATAGCCTTTGGAGATAAGAATTTCAGCACTAGACTTCAATTTCACACTCTTTTATAAATAGGTCCTAAATATCCACTTTCTATTCATTTCATTCAATAAAACCATCATATAATAAGATTAAAGCTTAAATTTCATTCTAAATAATCATATACTTACATCACTCAACCATGGTGACTTTCAATTTCATCCATGAAATCAAAAACTAATGAATTTAATAGTAGGACCTAGTTGTAAAAGTCTTAAAAACACAAAAATTACAACAAAAAGGCAAGATTAACTCACTTGGTGCAAATATTATGAAATACCAGCTTAAAGAAACCCTCCTATAGTGTTTTGGCTGATGAGAATGAAGAGAAATCTAAAGAAATCTAGATATTTCCATATTAGTCCTGGTTTTATTAGTTAATAATGCAATATTCCAATTTTTCCCTTAAATCACCCATTTTCTTGCTGATTTTATGCCCTTGCCGTCCAGCCCAAATAAATTTTGGGTCTATTTGCATTTTAAATCCTTTCTCATTAAACACTTAAGCTATTTAATCATCCTAACCACTTTTACACCTTTTCCAATTTAGTCCTTTTCATTTAATTGACTGCCCAAACGTTAAAATTTTCTAACGAAATTTTAATACCATATTTCTAACATTTCATAAATATTTATAAAAATATTTTTGACTTGGTTTTACAAGATCGAGGTCTCGATAACTTGTTTTTACCTAATTTCTTCAATAATTTCTTTTTTTTCTAACTAACCACTAAATCGATAAAAAAAAATTTTATCGATATTTTCATACAATTTTCCTATCATATAAATATTTATGCAAAAATATTAAAATAAATTTCTCTTTAAATCAAATTAGTGGTTACGAAACCACTGTTCCGATAACCTTGAATTTAGGCTATTACAGTTCTGTTCTGAGTTACAATCTGGTAACGCCCCTTACCTATTCTGGCAACGGTTACGGGATAGGGGTGTTACATTATCAAAACTAAAGCCTTAGTAAATGTGTATGAAAGGTTCAATTTTGTCTTTGTTGAACCAACAAGTTTCGATGAAGTTTCAAAGGCACTTGAATGGATTGATGCAATGAAGGCAGAAATTTCTACAATTGAGAAAAATGATACCTGGTTTTTAACTAATCTACCTAGTGGTAAACATGTTATAAGTGAGAAGTGGGTGTATAGGACTAAGTTCAATCCTGATGGCATTGTGTTCAAGCATAAGTCTAGGTTGGTCGTAAAGGGGTATGCACAGATATATGGAGTTGACAACGGTGACACTTTTGTACCTGTTGCTAGACACAATACCATCAATTTACTTATTGCTATTGTAAGTCAATTAGGAATGTGTTTCATTTGGATGTAAAATCAGTTTTCTTGAATAGAGAGCTTGAAAAAGATATCTATGTTTGTCCTGAAGGTTTTGTGGTTGTTGGAAATGAACATCCAGTGTATAAGCTTAAGAAAGCTCTTTATGGCCTAAAACAGGCACTAAGGGGCTAGTATTGCAGAATTGATTCTTATTTGCAGAAGTTGGGTTTTTAGAGGAGCATTAATAAAGTTACTTTGTATCTTAAGACAGGTATGATCCTAACTTGCCTGTTATTTCTCTTTATTTTGATGATTTGTTGGTGATGAGAAGCAATGTTGAAGATGTCACATCCTAAAAACTAGGCTAGAAGAAATTGGGTTAGTGAAACCAAGATTGGTCATGTCATGTTTTTTAGTAGAAGTTGTGGGAATTATGACAAGTGAAGTGATCTGATTTAGTGGTTTAATGTTGTATTGGTGTGTGGGAAGTTCTGGGTTCGATTCTTTTTCTCTAAAATTTTTCCTATTTTTTATCCCTATCTTGATCTCTGAACATCCGACTTCAGTTTAATTTCTGTGCAAGTTTTAGCAAGAATGAGCTTGTTGGTTCAATGGTAAGGTGTCAGCTTACCCTTTGGTCTTGTGTTTAAATTCTTACTTGTGTAAATGGGTATTATTTTTGCTAATATTCATGTTTGTCACCCATCTAGTAGTGTTTGGATTAGATTTGGGCTTTAGAAATTTTTGTTTAAGTGAGTGTCAGATTAGTGGAGAAGTAGTTAGTTATGATTTGGATTGTATTTTTATTCTTTATTTTTAATGTATTTTATTTTTTCCTAAAATTTTCTCCTAATTCTACTCTCACGTCTCTCACTCCTCTTCATGGTCTATTCCATTTGATTTTCTTTTTTTTATTTCAATTAATTTCATTTCATTGTTTTTCTTCCTATTAAACTTCTGTCCCCTTGTACTACCTTTCACTAAATTGCTTCTTATCTATGGCTTTGTAACACCCCTTACCCATGTCCAACACCGAGATAAGATACGAGGCGTTACCTTACTAAAACACATGCAAACATTCAAACTTAAACCGACGACTTGTGTCCCAATTTAAAACTTTTTCAAACATTATCCTACGGTCCTTCATATGGGCCTACAAGGCTTAAAACATGATTTGGAAACAATCTGGAACCATTTTGGGTACTTGAGAAATTTCTATTAAAAACTACTAAAAACAGGGCACACGCCCGTGTGGAAGGGCAACATGCCCGTTTGGCCTCTAGACATGGCCGTGCTGATGGCCCGTATGGTTCACATGGCCTAAGCACCTAGGGACATGCTCGTGCCCCTCGTCCGTGTGGATTTATTTTCTACCATCGAACCTACAAGGGTTTTCACATGGTCTGGCACACACTCGTGTGCTCAGTCCGTATCCCTCACACGGCCATGACATGCCCATGTCGCAACCCGTGTGCAAAAACCTTGACATTCTATTTCTGACGTCATCAATCACACGGCCGTGGCACACGCCCGTGTGCTAGGCCGTACCCATCACACGGTTGAGACACATGGTCGTGTCTCAGCCCGTGTGTTTACTACTAGGCATTAATTCTACAAATTCAAGGTGCGGGGGACACACGGCCTAACCACACGCCCGTGGGGCTGACCGTGTGTCACACACAGCCTAGACACACGCCCGTGTGTCTACCCGTGTGGAAAAAAATAGGCTATCTACCAAGCCTCTTTGCCACTTTGAAACAAAATCGAATGCGTACAAAACATAAAAAGTCTCAAATCTCAACCAATGGCCATAATTTGGCACACCAACATATTCACGTAAAACCAATCCAACAAGTATGCATGTTATAAAAGCCTCATTTGCATTTATCAACCATTATCAAATATTAGCCAATATTCTTGGCTTTATACAAAATGAAGTATTTCAAATTCAAGCCAACACATTTGGCTCCAAAAATAATATGACACTAAACAAAAGAGTAAAATCCTATACATGTCATATTCTTAAAATGCTAAAACTAACTATACCGAGTGCTTTGGTTGATAGTGTGAACGAAACCTCCGACGTACTTTGATCCACAAGCTAACTAGGCGGTACTATAAAAAAATGGAAATGAAAGGGAGTAAGCACAAAGCTTAGTAAGTTATAAGTAAATAAATAACAATAATTTACTATGTTATAGCATGTTTTCAATGCATCACGATTTGTGCATGATACAAAGAATGGCCACAACATGACTTACTCGTTTTTATCCTTTACTAATCATACAACATACTAGTGAGCTCACATTTCATACATTTCATTTAGGTACCTACACCACTCACAAAATCATCATAATATCTCTTAAACTTAACATTAACCGTAAATTTTCTCGTTGAACTATTTAGAATACAAAAGGATATTCAATGAGCCTCCAACATAGGGTATCGAGCCGATGCCATGTCCCAGACATAGTTTTATAATAGCTCACATATCAAGTCGATGCCATGTCCCAGACATGTCTTACACTGACTCTCAATGTATCAAGGCCGATGCCATGTCCTAAACATGGTCTTACACTGGCTTTCCTATATCCGTGCCGATGCCATGTCCCAGACATAGTCTTACATTGACACATCTCCAAGCCGATGCCATGTCCTAGATATGGTCTTACACTAGCTTGTCTGACGAGGCTGATGCCATGTCCCAGACATGGTCTTACACTAGCACTCGTATTAACGCTGATGTCATGTCCCAAAAATGGTCATACACTGGCTAGAACATATATCCGTGTTAATGCCATGCCTAAACATGGTCTTACACTAATACGTGACGAGGCCGATGCCATGTCCCAGACATGGTCTTACACTGGCTCTCGTATCAACCCTAGTATCACAACATGAATATCCAATCTATTCTTAAAGTTCAACCGGGTTCTATCACATATGTTCTCATCATTTCATGACTAAAAATCATCATTCAACAATTCATGCTCAAATAATGTTCTCATGCTCACATATGTTCATAGGCATGATTAATCAATTTAAACTAATCAATGATTTCCTGAATAATTATAATAAAGTCGTATTATTTACCTACAACTTATCTCGATATACAAAATGTAGACGTCCAGTTCGAATCAATCTACAAGCTTGGTTTTCTCCCGATCAAGGTTCGGGTCTCGTACTTCTTAATCTATAATAACAAAAGTTCACTAATTTAATCACTATTTTAATCGAAACAATTCAAAAATCATAATTTGTCAAAATAACCATTTTGCCTCGAAACTTTGACAAAATGACCATTTTACCCCTATGCTCAAAAATTAATCTGTTATCGAATTTCCTTATTCACCAAGCCTAACCAAACTCTTTTCGCTCTTATAGAAACCCAAAATTTCTATTATTTCACACAAATATCATCAACTTATCAACTTTACAAATTAGTCCATTTGAGGTATTTTCCATGAACACTTCTTCACAAAAGTTGTTTATTTAACAACTATGAATCGTTTTCTTCCATAAAAATCCAGCAAAAAACACTTATTCATTTATGGAAAAACTCTCAAATTTCAACCATTTTCCCCTCAATAGGTAGCCCATATTATAAGGGTTCCAAAAATGCAAAAATTATCATGAAAAGCCTTAAAAATTACTTACTTATGAGGGCTAGAAGTTACTGAGAATTTTAAAGCTTCAAATCCCTCCAATGGCTGATATTTTCGATGGAGAATGGAAAGAAATGAAGAAAAGATGATAGCTAGGCAATTAGGCTATTATTAAATTAATTTAGTAATAAAAATCCTACCAACTATTTGACTTTTCCTTATTCTATGTCTCATGGCCTGCCACCCCATTTTAAAAGGGCGTAATTTCTCATTAAAGGCCCCCAATTTAGGTTCTCTAGCCATTTAACACCAATTGCTAACAAATCACAACTTTTGCCCCTTATGCGATGTAGTCCTTTTTCGCGATTAAGCCTTCAATAGCGTAAATTAATTCACCAAAATTTTCATGCATTCTTATGAAAACAATATAACACATAAAATAATGCTAAAATAATTTTCTCTAACCTCGGGTAAGTGATTCCAAAATCACTATTCCGACTAAGCCCAAATTCGGGCTGTTACAGGCTTACTTGTTTTTTTCTTCTTTTGATTCAAATCTTGCATGGGTATGGTGTGAATTCTTTGCTTGTAACTCTCTTGGTATATGTTATGATGTGATTGTTCGGTAATACCTCGTAACCCTATTTCGGCAACAAATACGGGTTAGGGGTGTTACAGCAGTATTTTGAGTTTAGTTTCTTTTACTTTATGTTTTTTTAAAAGAACGCGTGTGTGTGTGTGTGAAGGCGAACAGACAATTTTCTCTATTATTCTTAAAAATTTTGTTTTTCTTCTCTCATCTTATCTTCCTCTCTTTGTAACAAAAACTACACCAACAATCTCTTGGCCATGTTTCTTAATATTTTATGTGGTAGAGGGACAGCAGTAAAGTGGTGCAAGCTCCCTATGACAGGCAAGTTCCATGGCCGTGGTGGTAGATTTGGAGTCAAATTGTTGGCTCTGAATCTCTTACTTAGTTTCACCAACATCAAAACAAAGATAATGAATGTAAAGAATGTAGGAGAGGAGAAGAATTGGTGCTCCATAAATTTAGAATATTAAAGAGAATTATGGTGTTTGTCACTGAAGTTCCATTTCCATCCACTTTTCAAATGCTTTTTATGTAGGTTATTTGTGTTGTTTAAGACAAAGTAGAAGCTAAAACTCTTTGAGATCAAATTAGTTTCGATTTAGGCTATTTTAAAAAAAATTATCTGTCAATGCATAGATCTAGATCAGAAAACATGTGATTGGGAAATGATCTTATTGATGTCACTGGCACATCATGATAGAATGTCTTATGCCTTATATACTTTGACTACTTTTCACAACTGCCTGTTGGAAGGTACTAGCTTTTCTACAGTTGCATACTCCCCCAATCTCACACTTAGTACTGCTATACATCCCTTTCCTTTAAATTACTGCAAATTTTTCTTTTTTGGCTTTTCATATCCATATTTTAGCCAAAACATAGAAAGTTACTTTTATAATTCATTTTCCATAAAGAAAAAATAAGAGCTTGTTTATTTTTGATACTGTAAAGTTGTTTGCCTCAAAACAGTGTTATTAGGATTTCCATGTTGTATTTATAAAAAGTTTGTAACAGCCTATTTTCAGTGAAATCAAAACAATGGTTTCGAGACCACAAATTTGATTTGGAAAGAAATTTTATTTTAATAATATTGCATGGTCTGCATTATGATAGGAAAGATGTATGAAAATTTTGATAAGAAAATATTACCAATTATGTGTTTAATTAAAGAAAGGACCAAAGCCAATCGAGCACACAAAGCCGAAGAATTAAGTAAAGGAAAGAAACAAGCAGAAAGAGAAGCTCGGATTTCTAGTAAGAGATCTATGGGGAAGTCACAAGCATCTGTTTCAAAGAAATTAAAGAAACACTATGATCATTCTACCACATTTACGGGGTATTCTGGAAGAGAACGAGGCTCTCAACATTCTAATCCAAGATCTCCATCTCCATCTGTTACAAGTGTGGGAAGTGTTGGAAGTCCTAAACCAAGATGTAAACATTGTAATAAATTACATTTTGGTGAATGACGTATAAAAAGCGGAGCTTGTTTTAGATTTGGATCTTTTTAACACTACTTCAGAGATTGCCCGGAAAGACCTGAAAAAGATGTTGTTCAGACTTCAAAGCCAAGTAAACCCACTTCTAAGGGTAGACCACCTCGCCACCCCAGCAATGTCAGTGGTATCTGAGGTGTGACAAAAGATTCAACAGTTAAATCTGAAGCACGAGCACTGGCCAGGACATATGCTATACATGTAAGAGAGGATGCTTCTGCACCAGACGTTATTACTGGTACTTTTTCTCTTCTTGATACTGATACTACTGCTTTGACTGATCCTAGTTCAACACATACATACATATGCACGAATTTAGTGTCTGTTAAAAATTTTACCTATTGAATTCACTGAATTTGTGGTTAAAGTTTCAAACCACCTGGGCTAGTATGTTATGGTGGATAAAGTTTGTAAAAACTATCTCTTAATGATACGGGGCTATCGTTTCCCGGCTGATCTGATGTTGTTTCCTTTTGATGAATTCGATATAATTTTTGGTATGGATTGGTTAACTCACCATGATGCAGTGGTGAATTGTAAACAGAAATACATTGTGTTAAAATGTCAGAATGGTGAATTATTTCATCTTGAATCTGATAAACTGGATGAGTTGTCTAATGTAATATCAGTCGTGACAGCACAGAGATATATCAGAAAAAGGTATGATTCCTACCTTGCCTATGTGTTAGATACTAAAGTGTCTGAATCTAAGATCAAGACAGTGCTAGTTGTTTGTGAGTTTCCTAATGTGTTTCTGAAAGAATTACCCGGATTACCACCGGTCAGAGAGGTGGAATTTTCTATAGACCTTGTTTCTAGAACAACTCCTATTTCTATAGCACCCTACATAATGGCTCCGACAAAATTAAAAGAGTTGAAAGCACAATTGCAAGAACTAACTAACAGAGGTTTTGCTCGACCCAGTTCTTCACCTTGGGGTGCACTGGTTTTGTTTGTAAAGAAGAAAGATGGATTGCTGAGGTTATGTATTGATTACAGATAGCTCAACAAAGTCATAATTAAGAACAAGTTTCCATTGCCTTGACGATCTATTTGATCAGTTGAAAGGTGCCACTGTATTTTTGAAGATTGATCTTCGCTCTGGTTACTATCAGCTACTGGTAAAAGAATTAGATGTACCAAAGACAACTTTTAGAACCAGGTATGGACATTATGAGTTTCTTGCGATGCCATTTGGTTTGAAACATGCACCAGCGGTATTTATAGATCTGATGAATAGAATTTTCAGACCGTATCTAGACAGGTTTGTGGTGGTGTCTATTGATGATATTTTGGTATATTCCTAGGATGAAAATGAACATGTTCATCATTTGAGAATTGTGCTGCAAATTTTGCGTGAGAAACAACTGAATGTCAAATCCAGTAAATGTTAATTTTGGCTACGGGAAGTCGGTTTCCTTGGGCATATAGTGTCTGCAGAAGGTAGTGATGCATTATTAAATGGTTTAGGCTATGTCTTGATGCAAGAAGGTAAAGTAGTAGCCTATGCTTCTAGACAGCTTAAGCCACATGAAAAGAATTACCCGATACATGATTTAGAGCTGGCAACCATTGTTTTTGCATTAAAAACATATTGAAATTATCTGTTTGGTTAAAAATGTCATATCTTTACTTATCACAAAAGCTTGAAATATTTGATGTCATAAAAAGATTTGAACTTGAGACAGCGTAGGTGGCTTGAACTATTGAAAGATTATGATCTAGTTATAGATTATCATCTGGGGAAAGCCAATGTGGTAGCAGATACTTTAAGCAGAAAGTCATTGTTTGCTTTACAAGTATTGAATAATAGGATGACTTTATCTGATGATGGTTCAATCATAGTTAAGTGAAAAGCTAAACCGATATTTCGGTAGCAAATTTGCGAGGCTTAGAAAGATGATAATGAGTTACAAACAAAACGGATACAGAGTGAATCAACTTTTGATTCAAAATTTTAGATTGGTTCTGATTGTCTGTTATTCAGAGGTAGAGTATGGGCACCAAGAAATTCAAAGCTTATACAGAAAATTTTGCATGAAGCTCACAATAGTACTATGTTTGTGCATCTGGGGAGTAACAAAATGTACAATGATTTGAAAAGATGTACTAGTGACCAGGAATGAAACGGGATATTTCTGAATTTGTATCTAAATGCTTGATATGTCAACAAGTTAAAGCTCAACATTAGGTGCCTTCGGAATTATTACAGCCAGTTACGATACCGGAATAGAAGTGGGAAAGAATTACTATAGACTTTGTATCGAGATTGCTCCTGTCTCCAAAAAAGAAAGATGTCATTTGGGTAATCATTGATCAACTAACAAAGTCTGCACACTTTATTTCGGTACATATGGATTTCTCTTTGGATAGATTGGTTGAATTATATATGTCTGAGATTGTTAGATTACATGGAGTGCCAATCTCCATTATTTTAGACAGAGATCCCCAGTTTACATCTCGATTCTGGAATAAATTGCAAGAAGCTCTGGGTAGGTAGTTACATTTCAGTACTACATTTCATCCTCAGACTGATGGACAGTCTGAATATGTTATACAGATTTTAGAGGATATGCTTCGGTGTTGTGTACTAGAATTTGAAGGTAACTGGGAAAAATATATGCCCTTAGTTGAATTTGCTTATAATAAAAGTTATCAATCTAGCATTAGAATGGCACTGTATGAGGCTCTGTATGGCCGTAAATGTAGAACTCCATTGTACTGGACAGAACTCAGTGAGAAAAAGATACACAGAGTTGATTTTATTCATGAGACTGAAAAAAATGTGAAGGTGATTCGGGATAGCTTGAAAGCAGCCTATGATAGTCAAAAGTCTTATGCTGATCTTAAACAAAAGGAAATAGAATTTTAGGTCGGCGACAAAGTATTTCTGAAAGTATCGCCTTGGAAGAAAATTCCCCGGTTTGGCCATAAATGAAAACTGAGTCCAAGGTTTATCAGGCCATATGAAATTACCACCAGAACTTGACAAAATTCATAATGTTTTTCATATGTCCATGTTACGACGGTATAGATCATATCCTTCACATGTTATTTCTCCGACAAAAGTTGAGATTCAGCCTTATATGACTTCTAGTGAAAAATCGATCAGAATTCTGACACGGGAAACAAAAGAGTCAATAAATAAAAAGATAGCCCTGGTAAAAGTTCTTTGGCAATGACATGAAATAGAAAAAGCCACTTGAAAACTGGAAGAAACAATAAGGAAGCAATACCTAAACCTCTTTATTGGTAAGATTTTCGAAGACGAAAATTCTTAAGGAGGAGAGTTGTAACAGCCCATTTTCAGAGAAATCAGAATAGTGATTTCGGGACCACAAATCCGATTCGGAAAGAAAATTTATTTTAATAATATTGCATGGTTTGCATTATGATAGGAAAGGCGTATGAAAATTCTGATAAGAAAATTTTACCGATTATATATTTAATTAAGGAAAGGACCAAATTGTATAAAATGCAAACGTTGGATTCTAATAGCTATAAGTACCAAATAGCTATGGAATTCAAAACTTGAGGTCTTTATATGGTAATTAGACCATTAAAGAAAAGTTAGTAGATATTTTTGATGAATCATTCATGGAAAAATTAAAAAAGCCAAGGACTAAATTGAAAAATAGAATAATTAAAAGATGATAAATAAAATAAAGGTTTAATATCATCATTTTATATCATCTTCTTCCCCAAATTTCATGGAAACCCTAGGAAAGAGAAAACAAACTTTCTTGGCTTAATTGGGTAAGTATTCTTGTCTCGTTTTTTTTGTAATTTCTATATTTTTGAGATCAGGATAGCTTAATCTATCTATTTTGGGGATTAATTTGAAAATTTATCAAAGTATAGAAGGTTTGAAATGGATTAATATGTTGAAAATTTGAAATTTATGGTAGAAAATGAAAAGTTGTTGATAGATAAAATTTCGATGAAATTGTGATTTAGGGACTAAATTGTAAAGTTGCAAATTTTATGGAAAAATTCTTATTTTTTTGAAATTTATGGATTGTTATTGTTATATATGAAAATCAACTAGGCTTGGAATAAGGGATAAATTGCATAAATTTCATTTTTTGAGCTTAGGGACGAAATTGGAATTTGTGGAAAGTATAGGGGCAAAATGGTAATTTTGCCTAAGACATAAATTGAATCTAACTGAATGTGAATATTATGAAATTGATGGTTAAATTCATTTATATAGATCTTGAAAGACCTAATACCGAGTTGGATCGAGGGAAACAAAAAGTGTTGGATTAGTAAATTTCGTATACAAACAAGTGTCGAGGTAAGTTCGTGTAACTTAATTGTGTAATTATATGCTTGAATTGAATATTGTATATGTGAATTGTGTAAATGTTATATATATAAGAAATTGGTCACATATTTGATAATACCTGATAAATGTTAAGTACCGTTTGATAGGGGTGTTCAATCGGTTAACCAACCGGTTAACCGACCTGAAACACCATTAACCGAATTAACCGACCCTTCAAAAATTTTAACCGTTAACCAAACTGAAATTTTTTCAAAAAAATTAGCCGAACCAAAATTTTTCGGTTAATTTGGTCAGTTAACCGAATTAATCGAAAATTATATATCTTTTTATTTTTGGTTAAAATAAGTATAAAATTAATCGAATTACCCAATTTACCCGAATTAACCGAATTACCTAATTTACTCGAATTAACCAAATTACCCGAATTAACCGAATTAATCAAATTAACTGAATTATTTTTATTTTTAATTTTGTTTTTATTTTTATTTTTATTTATTAAATTATTTGTAATTTTTATGATTGGGTTGGATAATTGGGTTAGATAATTAGTTTTAGTTTGATTGGGTTTATGTTGGATTGGGTTTGAGTGAATAGTGGGCTATTTATATATTATAATTTTATTTATTAATTTTTTCAGTTGAACAAAAAAATTCGATTAACTGACCGGTTTCGAACCGAATTAACGGTTAACCGAAAACTCAAAAAATTATTAACAGGCCCCCAACTGAAAAAATTCGGTTAACTGACCAATTAACCGAATTCGGTCGGCTAACCGAATTTTTTCGGTTTGACCCGAATTTTGCACACCCCTACCGTTTGAATAAATGAAAATCGATGGATACAAGTTTCCCATATTAGTTGTAGTCTTGCATATGTTGGAAACACACC
Source organism: Gossypium stocksii (assembly GCA_020496765.1). Classification (NCBI taxonomy): domain Eukaryota; kingdom Viridiplantae; phylum Streptophyta; class Magnoliopsida; order Malvales; family Malvaceae; genus Gossypium; species Gossypium stocksii. Next base: position 16,462,644 of record CM035621.1, read on the forward strand.
ACAGCTCAAAAAAAGCATCTTGTATTAGCCCTCTCAAGCTTCCTGTTATAGTGTTCTTGTGAGCTTCCCGTTAATAGCTCTTCGGAGCGTCCCGATAGGTTGTGATCTTACATTTGTTGTGGAAACACATTAGCTCTCATGAGCATCCTAATTATAGGCTCTTCATGAGCTTCCCGATAAATTGGCTCTTGTGAGCTTCCTGATAGTGTTCGCTTGAACTTCCCGATATATGGCTATCCGAAGCTTCTCGATATATGATTATTTGTGAACTTCCCAATATGGTTCTTTGTGAAATTCCCGATATGGTTCTTTGTGAGCTTTCCGATTATAGCTATTATGAGCTTCTCATATATAGCCCAGATAAGCTTCTCGATAGGCTCTTTATGAGCTTCCCAAAATGGCTCTGTGTAAGCTTCTCGTTACAAGGCTCGAGAGTGTGCTTCCCGATTATGTGCCCTAATTGGGTACCCTCGAATATGAATTGACAAATTTCAGTTTTGTATACTTTAAGTGTACCACACGAGTGTATCCATCGATATTTCAAATAAATTCAACGAAAAATTTCTGACTGGTTAAATTGAATCTGAAACAAAATGTCATGGAAATGTACATGTAATATGGAATAATGATATGAAAATCATGTTCTTGGTATTATGTGAATTACTTGACTAACATGATTGTTGAAGTTGTGTTTTAGGCTATAAGCCAAATTGCTTGGATATATTATTACATGCTTATCTTAAATGTAAATATATGGTAAGTTAAATTTCTGGTATACGAACTTACTAAGCATTAAATGCTTACTAGGTTTATTTTCTTCTATTTTATAGTGCTCGGAAACTCGCATGGTTTAAAGATTGGTCGGAGCATCTTCACACTATCGACCAGCTCATTTTAGTATAAATAATAAACTTATTTTGGTATAATGGCATGTATAGGTTAAATAGTTCATACGTTAAAATATTTTGGTTGTAATGAGCCATTGGAATGGCTAATGTTGAATAAACTTTGATGTATTTATATAAGGGATTAACATGTTTTATATAGGTTGGAAATGATTGATAGAAAAAGGTAAGTATTGGAAATACATGAATGCATGTGATGATACATCATGCTAGATGATAGAGTTGGCTTGGTTATAATGCTTGAATTGGTTGGCATATGATTGCAAGTATTGGTGTAGGCTTTTAGCAAATTCAGGTGAGAAATAAGGCTAAAAAATGGTCTTATTTTGTCCACACAGGTAGACACAAGGGCGTGTGTATTGATCATGTGTGGCACCCGGCTTGGCACATGGGCATGTGGTTTGACCGTGTGTCCCCTACATCTTAAAATTGAAAAATAGAATGCTCAAAATTGGGCACATGGGCGTGTGTCTCAGTCGTGTGAAACACATGGCCTAGAACACGGGCGTGTGTCTTGGCCGTGTGAAACCTGCACCTAATTTTTAAAAATTAAATTGTCCACACGACCCAGCACATGGACATGTGACTTGGCCATGTGACCCATCCATTTAATTAAATTGCAAGTCAGTGAGTTACACGAGTTAGGGACATGGGCGTATGCCCTACCTTATATGCCACACTGCCTGAGACATGGGCATGTCATCTAGCCGTGCGAGCCACACGGGCTAACCACATGGGCGTGTGACCCCTGCACCAAGGAAAAATTTTAAAATTTCGCGAAAAATTCTCTGAGTCCCCGATTTAGTCCCGACTCGTTCTAATGTATGATTTGGGCCTCGAGGGCCCTAAAAGGAACTTTATAATAAATTTTTGACATGAATGATAGAATAATATAAAATGTCTATATTCATTATGTAATTTCTGATAATACTCTGTAACCCTATTCCGATGACGGATACGGGTTAAGGGTGTTATAAAGTTGAAAAAAAAACACTTCTCCTCAATATTTGGAAATTTGAGGGGTGTTGTGCTAAATATAAATTCCAGGCATCTTGGTTCTCTCAACTGACATCATTCGCCTAAGCCATAGTCAACAATCGTCATACTAACGAAGAGGACCAAGAGAATGTTTCATCTCAAACAATGGAGTTCCCTGTCAGCTAAATAACATTAGACTCGACTAATCTTTTTAACATGGAGCAATCACAGGGTACAATTAAAGTGAACATTATTTAAACACAAATTAAGATTAAGAAACAACTGCGGCCAAGTGAAATGTGATTCGACAGTCTTCTCACTGACTTTTAAAAAAAGGTCTCTTTGTATTCAAACTACTGAATGCATGGTGCTGGGTAGTAAGGAGTGGGAATCAGGTACAGATCTCGTTTTCTTCTTAAAGTAACACCGAAGGCATCAGTCATGTCTACATCCTCAGTTTTCATTCCATTAGGGAGTTTCCAATCAAAACGGTACAGTAGTTGTGCAAGGGAAAGCTCAACGACAGCCATACCATATGACATTCCAGGACACATCCTCCTTCCAGCACCAAAGGGAATAAATTCGAAGTTAGCCCCTTTATAGTCAACTGAACAATTGATGAATCTCTCTGGATTGAACCTCTCGGCTTCATTCCAGTAGTTGGAATCTCTTCCAATGGCCCATGCATTAACAATCACTTTGGTTTTGGCTGGTAACTCATATCCATTAATTTCACATCTCAGTATTTTCTCTTTGAAGTAGCATAGGTACAGGAGGGTGTAATCTTAGAGTTTCCTTGATAACCAACTTCAAATACTTCAATTCATGAAGGTCTGATTCATTGACATCCCCTGGTCTATCATAGACTTGCCTCACCTCAGCTTGTGCTTTTTCTAGTATTTTAGGTTTTTCATCATTTCCGACATTGCCCATTCTACTGTAGTTGAAGATGTCTCAGTTCCAGCCATGAGCATGTCCTGAAAAGCAGTTCAACTTAGTTGAAGTACAAAACATGTTTGTTTGAGTAATTGAAGAAAGTGAGGTCTCATATAAGTTGGGCAAGGAATTAGACCTTGAGTTATTTGATCTTCGATCAAGCTAAATTTATAGGACTATACAAACGTGTCTATAAACAAGCAAGACATGAGACATCAAACTACTAACCAGGATAACAGCTTTGGTGTTGTCAGTTGTTAAGGGAAACTCAAGGCCTCCGTGATCCTGGAGATTCAAAAGAACATCAAGTAGATCATCTGTTCATCATCACTGTGTTCCAGATTTGCATTGCTAGCTCTATGTTCTTCAATGATGCTTTCAAGCATCGAGTCTAGATCATGATGAGACCTCTCAAGTTTGGCTCTCATCCCACTAATCACTTGAAGGAATTTGATGGAAGGAAACAGATCAGCAGTACAAAAACCAGCTAATGATTCCACAAATTTCTTCACAAATGAAATGAATGCTTCGTGTTGCTTGCATCTTCCAGCGAAAGCAGTCCTTAAAGTGATTTCATATGATAAGTTGCATAACATTTCTCCAAGGTTGATTTCCAGTCCTGTATTAGAATAGATGGATCTAATTAAACTTGATACATGCTCTTCTCTGATTGATCGGAATGATTGTACACGTTTTGTACTTAACAGCTCCAATGTGCAAACCTTTCGAAGCTGCCTCCAATAGCCTCCATATGGTGCAAAAGCAATATCTGAAGAATTATACAAAATGATTTCTGCAGCAAGGAGAAAAGGCCTGTTAGCAAAATTGATATCATGTGTTTTCATCACTTCTTTAGCAGCCTCTGGAGAAGAAACAACAATGTGTGATAATTCACCAAGTTGTAGCTGCATCACGGAAACATGTCTTTTGGCCAATTCCGTCAAGCGTCGATGGGGAAGAGCAAAGATCAAAAGATGCAAGTGCCCTATAATAGGTAGTTGGTGAAGGAGGTAGATTTTTGGGTGTCTCCTTTATTTTGGATCTCATCCATAACTTAAGAACCATGAAAATCAACACAAGGAAGGTGAAGGACAAAGGGAGCAACTTATCCATGGTAAACATATTCAAGACTAAAGGGTAAACTGTTCATGTATTGCTGAGAAAATTTCGTTTATTTTTAGTTTATGCAGGTTTCTGATCTTGAAACATGCTTGCCTGTCAAAACTGACTCCCGGTATGGGTGCTTTAAACAAACTTATCCTTCGTCACCAGAACATGACAAAATTGAATAATTTTGTTGCTATAGTATTGGGAATATAATAGAATTTTGAACCCAAATATTGGGAATAGGAAGCAATAGCTGCCATGTGAAATGGGATTTCACAATCTTCACACTGGTTTTACAAAGAGATCACCCTGATATTTATGTATATATTTCTAAAGTTGTAACTACTGAACACATAGTGGGTGGTAAGGAATGGGAATCAAGTACATATCACTTTTTCTTCTAACAGAAGCACCAAAAGCCTCAGTTATGTCTAGATCCTCATTTTCCATTTCATTAGGGAGTCTCGAGAACAGCCATACCGTATGAGATGCCAAGACACATTCTCCTTCCAGCACGAAAGGAAATAAATTCGAAGTTAGCCCCTTTGAAGTCAACTGAACTACTGATGAATTTGCTTTCAAAAAAGAAACTATTGATGAATCTCTCTGGATTGAACCTCTTGGCTTCATTCCAGTAGTTGAATCTCTTCCAATGGCCCATGCATTAAAAACCAATTTGGTCTTGGCTGGTATCTCATACCCATTAATTTCACATCTCTCCATACTTTCTCCTGGAGGTAGCAAACGTAGAGGAGGGTGTAATCTTAGAGTTTCCTTTATAACTAACTTCAAGTACGTCAATTCATGAAGGTCTGATTCGCTGACATCCCGTGTTCTATCATAGGCTTGCCTCACCTCGGCTTGTTCTTTTTCAAGGATTCTAGGATTTTTCATCATTTCTTACATCACCCATTCAGCTCTAGTTGGAGATGTCTCAGTTCCACCAATGAGAAGGTCTTGAAAAGTTCTACTTGCAGTACAAAACATTTTTTTACAGTTTTCAAGCAACTAAAGAAAGCAAGGTCTTATATATTTGAACACTAAATAAATGTTCCTTCCCGAAGATATCAATCTGAAGCTTGAAGTTATCTGATCTTTGAGCATGTTAAATTATAGGATCATATAAACACATAAAAACATGCAAGATATGAGACATCAAATTACTAAACAGGATAACAGCTTTGACGTTGTCAGTTGTTAAGGGAAATTCAGGGCCTCCATGATCCTGAAGATTCAAAAGAACACTAACTTGGTCATCTATTTCATCATCACTTTTCTTCGGATGCGCATTTCTATCTCTATGTTATTCAATGATGCTTTCAAGCATCACGTTTAAATCATGGTGAAACCTCACAAGTTTGGCTCCCATTCCACTGATCACATGAAGCAATTTGATGGAAGGAAACAGATCAGCAATACTAAAACCAGCTGCAGCTTCCACAAGTTTCCTCAGAATTGAAATGAATGCTTCGTGTTGCTTGCATCTTCCGGAAAAAGCCATCCTTAAAGTGATGCTATATGATAAGCTGCAAAATAATTCTCCACTGTTGATTTCCAGTCCAGTATTAGAATAGATGGATCTAATTAAAATTGATACCTGCTTTCCTCTGATTGATCGGAATGATTGTACACATTTCGTACTTAACAGCTCCAATGTGCAAACCTTTCGAAGCTGCCTCCAATAGCCTCCATATGATGCAAAACCAATATCTGAAAAATGGTACATTATGATTTCAGCATATAGGAGAAAGGGCCTGTTAGCAAAATTGATGTCGTGTTTTCATCACTTCTCTAGCAGCCTCTGGAGAAGAAAGAACAATATGTGATAATTCACCAAGTTTAGTTGCATCACGGAACCATGTCTTTTGGCTAATTCTGTCAAGCGGTGATAGGGAAGAGAGAAAATTAAAAGGTGAAAGTGCCCTATAAGAGGTAGCTTCTATGGTGCAGGGGGTAGATTTTTAGGTGAGTCCTTTATTTTGGATCTCATCCATTTCTTGAACACCATGAAAATGAACACAAGGAAGGTGAAGGACAGTGGGAGCAATTATCCATTGTAAAACTACACAAGACAAAAGGGAAAACTGTGCAGGTATTGCTGAAAATTTTTCATTTCTTCTTAATTTATGCTGGTTTTTCAGGTCTTGATACCTGCTGCTTGCCTGTCATGACATCTGTATGGATGCATTTAATAAACTTAACCTTTCTGACCAGCACATGGAAAATTTTAACATCTTTTATGGCTATAATCTTGGAATATCTTACCGAAAAACATCAATGGAGTAAACAGGCAATAGCCATGTAGAATCCTATCAACATCTTCACGTGCCTTAGTTAATGGAACTTGATTTAAATATTTGTAGCAGAGATTTATAATGATAAAAAGAATCTCTATCAGCCTACATACTTAAACTCTTTTATGCTAAGAAAACTACCCTAAAGAGATTGGAGATAGGTATTAACAAATAAATAAATAAAGAGAGAAAATTACATCACACGGAAACAACCATATAAGACAATACTGAACCTCTAAAATGAAAGAGAAACTCATTTTCGAGTAAAGATTTTCCAAGTGAGACATTGAACATAAAATCCCATCTATAAACAATCGAATGGTAAAAACTCAACAGCTCAGAATTAAGCACTATTCTAGTGCAATCCTTACAGCACTAGATAAAGACAAAATAGAACCTTTTTCTATTCTGAACAATAAGGAACCTCTTTGGCTTATGGTACAAAGTGTAGCATCATTTGGATCATACCATCTACGCATTTTCCCCCCAGTACCAACAGAATAAATGCAAATAAAGATATGCCATCATAACTTGTATCACCCTTCTGCTAATCCTACCCTGCCTCTGCACTCTGTATCGATGTCACTCTCTTAAGTACCTCATTTTCTGGTCATACTTCCCTAAAACCTCTATGTAAAATAGTTTTTTCCGTGACTCGGGCAGGACTTGTGTCAACTGAAAACTTGAACTAAAGTATGTTCAATCGACTCATTAGAAACTAGTTAAGGCTTCGATCCAAAAGGATACAACACTAACCATTCTTTTTAAATATCAATACTATATTTAAAACTAAACTTTATTGGTTACTCAGCTATTAAAACAAAACAGAGCTCTCATGTTCCCTGAAAAAAGGAAATAGCTAGACTCTGAATCCATACCTGTTGAAAAAACATGGATCATAAATATGAAAAAGTACTACTGCAATGCATTCTGGCAATAATGGAAATCATAATTCCCACAAAAGCACATGTTATATTGTACTTACAACAAAGCGGCCAATACAATAACATATTACAAGCGGCCAACACAAAAAAGTGTAGCGTCATTTGGATCATAACTTTTATGCATTCGCCCTTATAACACAAATAAAAGGCTGCAAAGTCCAAACCAAAGAGGCTAGAATTCCAAAACTTAGGAAAGTAAAATTAGTAGTCCCTCTAAATGACATAATCAGACCACTCAGCAATGTGTGAAGTATGATCCATGGTAAAACTTGGAATCTTGTCAAGCTTTATAGGGTTTTCCCTCCCTCCTACCAATCTAGCCGGATTCCCCACCGCAGTTGTCCTTGAAGGCACGTCCTTTAACACCACCGAACCAGCACCTATCTTAGCTCCATCACCAATCTTAATATTCCCTAAAATACAAGTACCGGCACCAATCAGAACCCCATCTCCAATCTTTGGATGTCTATCACCAGAAGCCTTACCAGTTCCTCCTAATGTTACATTATGTAAAATTGACACATTGTTTCCAATCACTGCTGTCTCTCCAACAATAACTCCAGTAGCATGATCAAACAATATCGCACTCCCAATCTTGGCTCCAGGATGAATATCCACATCAAAAACCTGAGACACCCTATTTTGTATCAGCAAGGCCAAAACTTTCCTCCCTTGACACCATAAATTATGGGCTACCCTATGTGATTGACATGCTAGGAACCCTTTAAAATTCAAAAAGCAATGTACATAACTTATACATGCAGGGTCTCTTTCTTTAGCAGCTTTCAAATCTTCCTTAACAGCTATCATGATTCCTTGATCTTCCACAAGCACGGCCATGATAATATCAAATAAAGTACTGCTAGGAAGACTTGGATTGCCTAATTTGATAGACAAATGATTGGCTAAAGCACTTTCAAATGAATTATGAGAAAAGATTGAGCTGTAATAATAATTGGATAAGATGGGTTCTTGCTCAGCATCTAACCTTGCTTCTTCTTTCATTTTCAGCCATAAAGCACCAACCTCTTCTTTTCCTTCTAAAGAAAAATCAACAGATTTTCTTGCAGGGATGGTTTTTGTGTGGTTTTTATTCAAGGGTACGCTCGAAACATTATTTGGGAAAGTGGATCCGCAGAAACTTCCATACTTGTAAAGAACTTCATCAGGTTGAGAAATGTTTGGACGTTGGGAAAGTTGGGAAGAGTCTGTTGTTCTTGAGATGTCAATGCAAGCAGCCATGGATTGCGAAAACTTGTGGGAATAATGGGTTGATGGGAAAATTGAAGGAGAAAAGTATGGATGAGAAAAAGGAGGTGAATTGTTATATAAAGGGAGAGGCAAACGTCGAGATGTCCCAAGAATTTTCATGGAAACTGGGATTTCCTCAGAAATTTGGTTTTGGTCTCTAAATTATTTATAGAAGGGAAAGAGGCTAAGAGAAAAATATATACTAAAAAATATTCGTGTGGTTGCGCCGGAAATTTTGGCCTTTGCTGCACATTATTTGATAAGAGTGATCAAACTACTATTTTGCTTCTTTATGTCAAAAAATATATATAATTTATACTAGAATTGGTTATATTTTCATTGTTTTGAGTTGAATTTTTTAAGCTAAATCCTTTTTTTAAATTAGTCAAATGTAAATAATATTTTTTATAATATTTTTCAATAGTATTAACATGCCTAATTAGCAGCTAAAAGTGAAATTAGGGGTTTAAAAGAATTTTGACTTTCCTTAAAATAAAAAATTAAGATTTTTAAAATTTTAAATTAGTATATTTTAACCTACTTAAAAATAATAAAATTTAATTTAATCTTTTAAGAATTATAAAAATATAAATTATTATAATAATAAAATTATATTTTTACCATCATAAATATTACAACTTAATTTCGACTCTTAAAAGAATTTCTATTAATTTACTTATTTTTATAGTGAAATTTTATAAGCCCTTAATAACATTGACACGTATATTTAAAAAAATAAAACTAACTTTTAACAAATAAATCAAGTATCAATCTTCAAATTTACTTGTAAAATATACATTTTTTTTAATCCACTACAAATTGAATATGTAAAAGATGAGGATGGAATCCACTTGATCTAAATGTGGTGTAGCATTGTCCTGATCCACCTCTGGTGTCAAATCGTGGTCATACCTTTACTTGTTACACTTTTTCTTTTCTTTTCTTTAGTAATGATAAATAATTTAAATGTCTAATTTTTGAATGGTATCAACTTTCAGATTTAAATATGAAGAGATTTTTTCTAATACCTTTTGATACAATAATAATATCCATTTTTGCTATTCTTTTTTTTTTATTTGCTTTTATGTTTTTTTAGTGTCATCAATCCGACTGAGTGTTAAGGTAATTTAGGGTGATCTAAAAATTTTTGACAGAAACATAAATGATTATCATCTTTATAAATTAACATTCGAGAAGGGATTATAATTGAGTCATTAAATTTGTTTGGCATGTCGAGCAATTGACCAATTGTCTTAAACATAAGCTACAAGTTGTATCCAAGATTTACACAAGACAATTTATAACCAACAATAAACCATATATATCTATGTCAAGACAAGTTTCTATATATCGGATTCAACGTCAAATTTTGCAACATCGGAGGAAAAACATGAAAACAAAAGCCCAACCTTCTCCAAGACATAGGAGGAAGGAATTTATGACTGCGTTATGGCATAAGTGTTCCCATCGATGAAGCTGTTAGAGCTAGAGAAAATGGTTATGGTCAAGGCAAATGTTGAACTCAATGTCGAGGTCGAGGAAAAGATGTTCCTACTAAATAGGCCTTAACTTTCATATCTGCTGAACCTGACGAATGATCTAACTTTACAGAAATAGAGATCAATCCCGAATTTGCCTAAATAATAGATGGAGATTTGATGAATTGATCATACAAGTAATGATATTTTTGTTATTCTATTGTATTACTTGAACTAAATAATTTTATGTATTTATGTTATGGATTTACTTGAATTTAGTTCCCATAATTCATTTTGATTCATTTGCTTTCAATTTTAATAAAACACTGGAGAATCAATAAGGTACAAAATAGATTTATTATGATATGAATATCAGGCATCCAACTTAAGATAAAGTCCATTACCAATAATTGATTCAAGCGACTAATATAATTGCCTATGTATGATTCTTGTATTGTCCATACCACCTTGCTTAAAAATGTTAAAGCATAAGTGCATGGAAACCTTGACCTGTTTCCTTAATCTCAACATTTGATTGCTCAGTGATATTTGTTGGTCCCAACAATCATAAAAGCCCACCAAAAGCCATAATATGTTGCTTATTTCGCTTAGCGACTAGGTATCATTTTTCTTGAAAGTGAGCAACTTTTGTGAAATTGCTCCCATAGTAGAATGAACCCACCAAAAATTATTGGTTTGTCAAAAAAACTTATATGCGTGATATGAAGTAATAAAATTTATAATAATGATCGTACCAAAAACTAACTATTATTACGATTGTAAGGTAAGCGCACCTATCGAACAGTAGTATAGCTTAGTGGCAAGACCGAGATATCGTACCCAAGAGAACCAAAAGTACTAGTACTAACTTTCTTTCTATTATTTAAACTAAAAATAAAAGGGGTTTTAAGAAACTAAACTAATTCTAAAACTTAAACTAAGAATGCACAAAAAGTAAATTGGGGAAAAACTCTCAGGAAAACTGAATGATTTGGACAATACTTAAGGGAGAATCCACCTAGACTTCACTTGTTATCAACTCTTGAACTAGATGATTTATTCACTTGACTTGATCCGTAGAAATCCCTAACTTACATTAATATCTCTCTCGAGACTAAGAACAACAAACCCTAGGTTGATTAATTGAAATCTCTTTCTAATTAAAACCCCTAGAATTGCATTAACTCGATCTATGGATTCCCTTATTAGGTTTGACCCTAATCCGGCAGATTTTCATCGGCTTATCTCTAGGATTGCGATCAACTTCGCTTAATTGTGTTGGATCTACTCCTATGCAGGAACTTTTACTCCTCTACACAAGCACATTCGACTTAAATCAATATCTTGGAAATATCAATTTAAGAGTTAAAAACACAATTAAGAACAAATCAAATATCTATCATATAATTCAAGAGAAAAAAATAACAAGATCTATCTTAGGTTTCATCCCCCTCAAGTATTTGGGGAATTTAGTTCATGATTATAAAAGAAAACATCTCAGAAGAATTAAAATAGCAAAACATAAAGAACCCAAAAACCCCTGAAAGGATTGAAGGGAGATCCTCTGTCTTGATGTAGATCCTGGCTTCTAAGATAGATTAATCGGCTTCCTTTCGAGTAATTTCCTACCTTTAACTCCCCATCTTGGCGGGAAAAAAATGTGTCCCTTTGAAGTTGCCTCCTAGGGTCTTTATATAGAGTTTAGAATGGCTTTCTTAGCCCTTAAGCAACCTTTTCCGAGTGAAATTGAACTTCCTCACGACAGGGACACGCCCGTGTGCCACGCCTTTGTGGATAGAAGCCTAGGCCATGCTCGGGCCTGTTAAGGTGGCACGGCCGTGTGGTCTGGCCGTGTGAGTCAGGGTTGGGCCGTGTTGCTCAAAGTGGCACGGCCGTGTGACACGGCCGTGTGGTGAATCTCCGGGCCGTGTTGATTATTGAATTAGGCCTAATTTCCCCGTTTTTTGGCCCGTTTCCTGCTCTTTTCTCTTTCTTAAGCTTACCTGGGCATAAAACATGAAATAGAAGGATTAAAAGCACAAATTTCCACAAATTCAATGATAATTCATCCATAAATTAGGCTAAGCATGAGGTAAAAACATGTATAATTTATCGTTTATCAAATACCCCCACACTTAAGCCTTTGCTTGTCCTCAAGCAAAATCTCAACCCACAGTTAAGAATCATTCTTCTTAACTTACAATCCTTATCAATAATGTTTTAAACTAATCCACAAGTAATCATACAATGAAAATTCAATCAGAAGAACATTAAAGTTTCAAACATTCTAAGTTGAGAATTTTATCACAGAAACATAGGCTTCTTCCCTTCTCTTAAGTAATCACCTTTCAATCAAAATCAACAAGATTTGACATCCTCACTAAAGATTCACTCTATCCACTCAAAGTGTTTAGGGTTCAAGAATTGAGCACTCTTTAGTCAACCTGAAAAGTTATTAGCATAGGCTTGCATGAAAATCAAATCTCCACCACTGTAGATTGATATGACACATTGATCAAAAGGTCTTTCAATGGTTGTAATGGGGCTTTGGCTAGGGGTGTTGTTACAAGCTAAAAGAGAAGGTTAAAATCAAGATTGAATTGAAAGATCGTCTAACTAGAAAAATCTCTATCACTTGAACATATTTCTAGAGCTTAAGTCTTCTGATGACATCGTTTCGGATTCGGTGGCTTATAATAGAATATGCAAAAAATATTAAACTATAACTAAAATATGAATTACAACTGAATTATTTGTATAAACACCTTTTTGTTTTTTTAATTTTTTTATTTTTTTGTATTTTTTTAGAACAAATCAAATACAATACTTTGAATATTTATAAACTGAACAAGAGAACAAAGCTAGATAATAATTCAACTCAAATCTCGACAAAAATAGGGATCAAAATAATTGAATGGAATTCAACAAAAAACGGGTTATAGGTTAATATTAGAGGTAAGTCAAAGAATGGGTTGTTAGGCTCAATGGGGTTCACTAGGGGTCAATTTATAGAGGTAGGCTTTTATGGAGTAAGTGGGTTAAATCCTATGTGCCTTTATCATCTCAGTGTATCAAATCAATGATGTGGTCTCGACATGTATAATCGAAGCAAGTTCTAGAATAACAAATCAGTATTGACTCACTCAAAGCAATAATGAAAGTGAGCACGAAAGGATGTATGCTCAAAAGGCTCAAAAATCTCACCAGAATTATGGCTTTTGATGTCAATCCTGCGAATTTCAAATCTCAAGATAATACTTAAAATTAGGGAAAATATCCTAGAAAAAATTTAAATTCTCAAAAATTTCAACTTATCATGCTTGATTCCCTAATGTCTTAAAGTTTGAATAATCAAATCATAAATACCTATGTCTTAATTCTCAACATATCAATAAAAATAATAAATCAATCAGAATTCATTCCTAATAGGAGATTGAGGTTAATGCAGAGAATTTGAAATTTGAGAGTAATTTTCAGGGATTTCAAAGATGATATAAAGAATGAAAGTGAGTTTTCCCCCTACACTTAAGATGTACATTGCCCTCAATGTACAAAGATAACATTAATAGTAATAGAAGCACAAGATCATAAGTTAGGAAGAGAAGTAAAACTCCCTGAATTGGATGAATTCCTTGAAAGTTGTGAAAGCTGGATTGGAGAGATGACCACTTGAAGTTCATGATCCTAGGTAACTTGAAGTATAACTGCGTAGGGAATTTAAGTCTTACTCGATAAGAAGTGAGTGTAAAATAAAAGGAAAAATATAAAGTGAAGAGAATAAAAATAAAAATAAAAAATAAAATAAATAGGGAATTGAGCACACGGCTGTTGGGCACGGGCGTGTGGCTTAGATCTAGCCCGTGTGTTTCATGCTCCTATTGGTTCGGCCACAGCTGGTTGGCACGGGCGTGTCTTATGCCCGTGGTAATTTCTCAGTCTCGCTCACGGTTAATTGGCACAAGTGTGTTGAGTCACACGGCCTTATAGCACGGTCGTGTCTTTTTATGTTCGCTTTGCCCATGGCCGTGTTTGTAATCGCACGCCTGTGTATGAATGGACAGGTTTGGCCACGGAAATATCGCATGGTCATGTTTCTACCCGTGGGGTGTGCACGACCTTAGGCACACCCGTGTGTCTGGTCGTGTGGTCCTGGGAAATCTGCGTTTTAAGGGGTTAGTTAAGAATTTAAGAAAATCAAACTTGTTAGTACTAAGGTTGCCTCCCGAGAAGTGCTTGTTTATAGTCTAAGCTCGACTTTTCTCAAGCTTGTACGTTCACGGTGGTTTGAAGAGTTGGAACTCTTTTAACCTGCTTTCAGTTTCATTGTCAAAATAAAGTTTGAGTCGGGTTTGATTTACCCTGAAAGTGCCGAGTGACTCATGATTTATCTTGACTGTACCATAGGGAAAGATTTTCATTACTGTGAAGTAGGGTATGTCACTTTTATGTTCTTTTGAATTCAAGATTCGAGGATCATCTTCCCCTAATATTACTTTATCTCCTACCTTGATTTGATTCGTTTTCACCTGAGGGTCGTCTTGGTGATGCTCTGGGTTGGTATGGCATACTTTGGGCTTTTCATGATAGTTCAGCCATTCATCTAGTTCCTCGATCTGAAACATTCGCTTTTCAGGTGCATCGCCCTTGGATGGACTTGTCTATGATTGGGTTGCCTTTATATGGAGTGTATCATGCACAGAAGGTTGGGTGGTGAGTTCAATGTTTTTACAAGGACTCGTGACTATATTATTATCAACAGTCTTAATCAAGTTTCGAGCTTGTAAAGTAACTTTTTCATCACCTACATATAGTGTAAGTTCACCTGTTCTTAAATCAATTATTGTTCTAGTAGTTGCTAAAAAGGGTCGCCCTAGGATTAAGGGTACATTGCTATCCTCATCAATATCTAAAACAACAAAGTCAACTGGGAATATAAATTTATCAATGTTGACAAGCACATCTTCAATTATTTCCTTAGGAAACCTAATAGTTTTATCAACCAGTTGAATGCTCATCTTGGTTTGCTTAGGTTTTTCAAGACCTAGTTGTTTAAACAGTTTATAAGGTATGACATTTATACTAGCCCCTAGATCAGCTAAAGCATTTTTGGTGTCTAGGCTACCAAGTAAACAAGGAATAGTAAAACTCCCTGGATCTTTTAGTTTGGTTGGCAGTTTATTTTAGAGAATAGTTGAGCATTCCTCATTGAGTTCCACTGTGGACAGTTCTTCCAACTTCCTTTTATTTGTGAGAAGTTCCTCTAAAAATTTTACGTACTTCGGCATCTGCGAAATTACTTCAACAAACGGTAAGTTGATGTGTAATTTCTTTAAGAGTTTAAGAAACTTACCGAATTACTCATCTGTGCGGTCTTTCTTTAACGCGTTTGGGTATGGGATATGAGGTTTATATTCCTTGATGACTGGCTCGTTATTACTTACCTTGACCTTGCCTTTACTCACCTCATTCTCCTTACATGGCTCTAGTTTGGTTTTGGTTAATCCTTCATCATCTATTGTATTCACAGAATTGAGTTGCTCCTTAGGGTTAATCTCAGTGTTGCTTGGTAACCCACCTTGCGGTCTTTCAGAAATTAACTTGGCGAGCTAGCCTATTTGTGTTTCGAGTCTTTGAATGGATGCTTGCTGGTTCTTCAGTGCCGTTTCGGGGTTTTGGAAATGGGTTTCTGACACAGCAATAAATTTTGTAAGCATCTCTTCAAGGTTCGGCTTTTTCTCTTGTTGGAATGGTGGTTGTTGAAATCCCGGAGGAGGTGGTTATCTTTGATTTCCTTGTCCTCCCCATGAAAAATTGTGGTGGTTCCGCCAACCTACATTGTAAGTATTACTGTAAGGGTTATTCTGAGGTCTAGAATTATTACCCATATAGTTGGCTTGCTCGGTTTGCATAACATGCCCATGGGAGGAGTAATCTGGATTGTACATGTTTCCCTGGATTGCGTCACACTGCATCACTGGGTGTGCCTGCGTAGAACCAATAAAACCATCAATCTTTTTATTTAAAAGTTCTATCTGATTAGAAAGCATAGTTACGGTATCAATATTAAAAACTCTTGCAGTTTTTGTCGGCTTTATCCTCATGACTTGCCACTGATAGTTATTCAGTGACATTTTTTCTATAAACTCGTAGGCTGCTTCGGGTGCTTTGTTGTTGATTGTTCCTCCGGCGGGTGCATTGATCATCTGCCTTGTCGAGGGATTCAAACCGTTGTGAAAGGTTTGAACTTGTAACCACAGAGGTAACCCATAGTGAGGGCACCTTCTCAAGAGATCTTTATATCTCTCCCAAGCATCGTAAAGTGTCTCTAAATCCATCTACATAAAAGAAGAAATATCATTCCGCAATTTAGCTGTTTTGGCTGGAGGAAAATACTTAAGTAAAAATTTTTTGGTCATTTGTTCCTATGTAGTGATAGACCCTCGTGGTAAAGAATTTAACCACTGTTTAGATTTGTTTCTCAAGGAGAACGGGAATAGCCTGAGACAAATGGCATCATCAGAAACGCCATTTATTTTCAATATATCGCAAAATTCTAAAAAGTTGGCTAGATGCGAGTTAGGATCCTCAACTTGCAATCCATCAAACTGAACAAATTACTGTATCATTTGAATAGTGTTAGGTTTCAGTTCAAAATTATTTGTAGCAATAGTAAGCCTAACAATGCTAGATTCAGTGCCTGCTAAATTAGGTCTAACATAATCATACATAGTACGCGGAGCAGGATTTTGCTCAACAGGATTTGCGGCTACTACAGGAGGTAGTTGATTATCCTGATTTGCTTCCATCTCTTCAGTAGGTTTAAGTTTTTCTTCTTGTCCTTATTTTGGATATTGCAAGCTTGTTCTTATCTGTTGACGAGTTCGCCGAACTGTCGCTTCTAAATCGTCGTCAAAAAGTAGTGGTCCTCCCGGGTTTCTTCTAGTCATAAACTAGAGATACCTAGAAGGGGACAAGCAAAAAGAATTAAAATAAATAAAAAATGAAAATAAAAGCTGAAAATATATAAAAATAGTAATGGCTAAAGTAATAGAAATCGAGTTTTCTTAATATTTTAGTTCTCCGGCAACGGCGCCAAAAACTTGATATGCGTGATATGAAGTAATAAAATTTATAATAATGATCACACCAAAAACTAACTATTATCACAATTTTAAGGCAAGCGCACCTATCGAACAGTAGTATAGCTTAGTGGCAAGACCGAGATATCGTACCCAAGAGAACCAAAAGTACTAGTACTAACTTTCTTTCTATTATTTAACCTAAAAATAAAAGGGGTTTTAAGAAACTAAACTAATTCTAAAACTTAAACTAAGAATGCACAAAAAGTAAATTGGGGAAAAACTATCAGGAAAACTAAATGATTTGGACAATACTCAAGGGAGAATCCACCTAGACTTCACTTGTTATCAACTCTTGAACTAGATGATTTATTCACTTGACTTGAACCGTAGAAATCCCTAACTTATGTTAATATCTCTCTCGAGACTAAGAACAACAAACCCTAGGTTGATTAATTGAAATCTCTTTCTAATTAAAACCCCTAGAATCGCATTACCTCGATCTATGGATTCCCTTATTAGATTTGACCTTAATCTGGCATATTTTCATCATCCTATCTCTTTCTAATTAAATTTAAATTAAATTTCAAGCAAGGCCATTATACATTAAATTAAATTTAAACACCCAACAAACTACAAACATATGGGTAAAATTAATACATAAAAATTATAAATTCAAACTACATATAATACGGACTTAATTAAATTTACAGATACCAAAAAATAAAAACATTCAAAGAAATTAATATACGAAAATAAATATAAATTGAAACCTTAATTCCTAAACAATTCAAACTACATATAATACGGACTTAATTAAATTTACAGATACCAAAAAATAAAAACATCCAAAGAAATTAATATACGAAAATAATTATAAATTGAAACCTTAATTCTTAAACAACTACATTAAATTTAAATATATAACAAATTTCTTGTTGAAAAACTCGTGTACGGGTGCCGGCCATTAAAAGACCAACACTCAAAAAATTTAATTTTTTTTACTACAGTAGTGCCTGCCATTAGAAGGCTAATACAAAAAAAAAAAAACAATTTTTTTAAAAACTCGTATACGGGTGCCGGCCATTAGAAGACAAGCACCCAAAAAATTCAAATTTTTTTGTCTACAGTGTTACCGGCCATTAGAAGGCCAATACCAAAAAAAAAATTGAAAACTCGTGTACGGGTGCCGGCCATTAGAAGACCAACACCCAAAAAAATTCAAATTTTTTTTTTACTACAGTGGTGCACCCAAAATTTTTTTTCTAAATACTCGTAACTTTTACACCAGTATTATACGATTTAAAAAAAATACTCTGAGGGCTGACAGCTACAGTGGTGCCGGCCAATAATATCCCATAGTGCCTTTTTACTATTTATTTTAGGTTATTTTAGTGATTGTTTTAGATCTTGGGTTATTTTTGTAAATATAAACTTTTTTTAGGTTATTTTAGTAAAATAGCCGTTTTGTACTGTCCCCTGGTCACTGTGACTTCAACGTAGGCTATTTTACTAAAATAACCTAAAAAATGTTGATATTTACAAAATAACCCAAGATCTAAAACAATCACCAAAATAACCTAAAATGAATAGTAAAAAGGCACTATGAGATATTATTGGCCGGCATCACTGTAGCTGTCAGCCCCCAAAGTATTTTTTTTAAATCGTATAATACTGGTTTAAAAATACGAGTATTTAAAAAAATTTTAGGTGCTGGCCTTCTAATGGCCGGCACCACTGTAGTAAAAAAAATTTTTAATTTTTTTGGGTGTTGGTCTTCTAATGGCCGGCACCCGTACACGAGTTTTTCAAAAAAAAAATTTTCTGGTATTGGCCTTCTAATGGCCGGCAACATTGTAGAAAAATTTTTTATTGAATTTTTTTTTTGTGCTAGTCTTCTAATGGCCGGCACCCGTACACGAGTTTTTTAAAAAAAATTAAGAGATGAAATTTACAAACACAATAAAATACAAATATTCTAAAATATTAATAAAAAAATATATAAATTTCAAGCAAGGCCATTATACATTAAATTAAATTTAAACACCCAACAAACTACAAACATATGGGTAAAATTAATACATAAAAATTGCAAATTCAAACTACATATAATACGGACTTAATTAAATTTACAGATATCAAAAAATAAAAACATTCAAAGAAATTAATATACGAAAATAAATATAAATTGAAACCTTAATTCCTAAACAATTCAAACTACATATAATACGAACTTAATTAAATTTACAGATACCAAAAAATAAAAACATCCAAAGAAATTAATATACGAAAATAATTATAAATTGAAACCTTAATTCTTAAACAACTACATTAAATTTACATATATAAAATTTTTTTTTGAAAAACTCGTGTACGGGTGCCGGCCATTAAAAGACCAACACCCAAAAAATTCAATTTTTTTTACTACAGTGGTGCCGGCCATTAGAAGGCCAATACCAAAAAAAAATTTTGTTTTGAAAAACTCGTGTACGGGTGCCGGCCATTAGAAGACCAGCACCCAAAAAATTTAAAATTTTTTTTCTACAGTGCCGCCGGCCATTAAAAGGCTAATACCAAAAAAAAAAATTTGAAAAACTCGTGTACGGGTGCCAGCCATTAGAAGATCAGCACCCAAAAAAATTTTAAAAAAAAATTTCTACAGTGTTGCCGGCCATTAGAACGCCAATACCAAAAAAAAAAATTTTTGAAAAACCCGTGCACAGTGCAGGCCATTAGAAGACCAAAAAAAATTTTTTTTTTGAAAAACCCGTGCACGGTGCCGACCATTAGAAGACCAACACCCAAAAAAATTTAATTTTTTTTTACTACAGTGGTGCCGGCCATTAGAAGGCCAGCACCCAAAATTTTTTTTTCTAAATACTCATATTTTTTATACCAGTATTATACGATTTAAAAAAATACTCTGGGGGCTGACAGCTATAGTGGTGCCGGCCAATAATATCCCATAGTGCCTTTTTACTATTCATTTTAGATTATTTTGGTGATTGTTTTAAATCTTAGGTTATTTTTATAAATATTAATTTTTTTAAAGTTATTTTAATAAAATAGGCGAGATTCAGAAAATATACTATTTTAGTAAATAATTTAACTGACAATCTATTTTAATATTTAATATATATATTTTAATATATTTAGGTAAAAAACCCGGTTTCTAGTATTATTTAAAAGTTTAAAATTAAATTTATCTGATGTGGGCGATGACGCGTCTCTGTAAGAAAGGACAAGAAGGAGAATTGGTTTTGTGCTGTCCCCCGGTCACCGTGACTTCAACGCATCTTTCTTAAGAAATAAAATATATCCTATAATCTTTGACCTTCTTATGTAATTGGTTACGTTATAAAACCAGCTTTTTAGAGTTAATTTTTGTACGAGCTGCGTAAAATCTTATTTAATTACATAAATTAATATTTTGTATGAGTATAATAAAATAGTATTTAACATTATTCTATTATATAATTAACATTAACTAATTTTAAAAATTATTAAAACATATAATTTTTTGTTTAATTAAACAAATTATTCGTAATGTTTTTAACAAAATAAATTACACAAAGTAATATTTAATTATACAAACTATTATAATCTTTTGTAATATTTAATATTACATGCAAACTTATCAAAACTCATTCCAAGAAATTTTCCCTTAGAATTTTGCAAGTTTGAAGTGAAGTCCGACGCGTGCTTGACCAACACCCAAATTTCTTCATCTTCATGCTCTGGACTGGTCGGGCCGTACTACCATATCTATTTTTTTTTTTTATCAATTTAATACGACTAATAATAATTAATAAAACTTACAGGTATCAATTTTGGATACATTGAATATCAATTTTCTGATTCTATTTCGATCGCCCATAGTTTTACATTTGATTACCCACGGATTGGATTTTATATTACCATGATTTTTCTTTAAATATTATAATCATATATTTAGATTATATTTGTTCTTTTTGAACATAATACTTAAAATTATTTATAAATACTTCTTAATCCATAAACAAAAAGATAATACGTTTCAACACACTCGAATTAATATATTCTTATATTGGCAATAATGCTCATATCAATCGAACTAATACTCAATCGACAATAATTCGATGACTTTTATTTCTTAAATTTTTTTCAAATTATATCCATCATCCTGTAATTTTTCTTTTTGTAAAAATTTAATTTCTTTATTATTATTTGCTAAAATATGATCGTTTTATTTTCGATTTATTAAAATTAAGCTCAATACATAATATGTTCCATTAGCTCTATTATAAATGATGACATAATTCGCCAAATAATTTTATTAAAAAAATATTAAAATGCATTTTAAAAAGGACAAATTCTTACCAACAACCCTATGGATCAAAGTCGAAGTTAATTGTTGAGAAATCGAGAAAAGCCCTTAACCAGCAACCTTTACCAGCGAGAACAATAGCAATGACTTGAAAAAAGAAAAAAGAAAAAAGAAAAAAGAAAACCAATGGCTTGCAATAGCAATCAACTTATCCATGTTATACTGATCTAGAAAACAAGGATCACTCCTAACAAATAAACAACAAATAGTTATCGATTCCCAAAAGAAGCACTTGATGAAAGTCAAGTAAAAGGATCAATAAAAAAACTAAAGGCATTATCTTGTCAAACCAAGAACACATGCTTTAATCAATTACATGCAAGGGATATCTCAATCCTCACATACTCTCATAAAAAGCATAACCTCAAATATTGCAAGAAAACCTTGATATAAAATATTAAGTAGGTAAATCACCTTCTACTACTTTAAAAATCACTCCTTAGCCAACATTTTTCATCTCTTCTGACTAGATTTCAACAGAGTTTTCTCTTGTATTTTATTGTATATAATTTTTGGCATGCATATGCAAGATTTATACTAATATTTGAAGTAATAAAATAATTGAGTAAAAAAAAATTCAAGTCCAACTAGGACTTCTACCACCCCATGGCTAGCAACTCCAATGGATAATTTCCTTTGTGTGTCACAACTCACTAGCTCGCTATCCTAGTTTAATTTTGATTATATGTTATTCAACCCAATATATCAAAGTATATGAGTTCCATACACGTAATCATTCATTTATTCAAGAGTAAATCATGTCATGAACGCCACAAGTTAATAATCTTTAAACAAATTTAGGATAAATTTAATCTGGGTCCAATCCAATATATTGTCAGTCTAGATAATCGCATCTATGTCTCTATTTCTAAGAGTCAATGTCATTCTAGATAATCGCATCTATGACTCTATTTCTAGGAGTCAATCCAACTCCAATAGCCAAGACAAGTCATCTCCCTAATTGGACTTATAGATGACATAATTGTCTTAACATGAATCATGTGCTCAATATGATTCTATGGACTACAGGTAATTTAGATTACCTATTAACATATGTTGTCTTCTCGCATTATAACCCAACCATATAATGCCACTTAATATTAGTTAAATCTTACGTAATCAAGGAGCTAATATTTGCTTTTACAATTTTCTTTTCGTACAAAAACCATTAAGAATAATCATAAAAATAATATTAAATAAAAATGTGGCACTTTATTTTGTCAATCAATTTGAAAATTTACAAGTAGTCATGTCAAAACCACTAAACTAAAGGCACAAATCCTAACAAGTTTCCTGTTGAAGTACATACTATGCAAATATGGTAAGCCTCATACACTCATCATTGATAATGCACTCAATTTTCAGCCTCTACAATTAAAGGGTTTTACAAAAGGTTCATGTTAGCTCTAATATACGCTTCTATAACCCATCCTCAAAACAAGCATTCAAAATAAAACAATAAAGAAAAAACATCGTCACACCATTAGAGAAAAAGACTTGATGAGGCTAAAGAAGCATTGGTTGAAGAGGTTTTAGGCATCCTCTAATCCTTACAAAAAACTACAATTCAGGCCTCCGTATATATGCCACTTAACCTAGTTTATGACAAAAAATTTAGTCATACCAGTAGAAATAAAGATCAATACTTTAATGACCAAGCACATTGATATTCAAACCAACAATGGCAATCTACTAATAAACCTAGATCTCATCAAGAAGACTAGAGAAAATTTGTGCATAAGCCAGCTCGCGTATAACACCTAATGTTTGATAATGTCAAAAAAATCAGGTTTGGGTTGGATTTCTTAAATCGAGTCATTTCGGGCAGTTAAACAGAGAGATTTTTGGGAATGGGTACGATAGTGGATTAGGGTGTCATTAGTTAGTAATTAGGTAATAATAAGAATATTAAGAGGTTAATTTAAATAGCTTAGCAATTAATTAGTTTATGGGCTAAATTGTAAGGTTAGCAAAACTAGTAGTGTCAATCTATGAATATTAGAAAATATGGTTTAGCATATTAAAGGTCTTTACGTCGTAAATATCTCAACTCCTTGATAGCAAAATCCCTTTTTTGAATTTGCAAGAAAGGGAACGACTAAAGGGAGTGATTTGTCACAATCATTTCTCCAAACTTGCAAAAAATTCTCTCTAATTTTTCTTTCAAAATCAATATTTGAGTATCTTTCGAGATTTAAATTTGGTAAGTTGATTTTCATTAAAACCATTCATTTTATCAAGATTTCTAGATCAAATTTCAACGTTTTCTTACTTCTCTTGTTAGTCACATTGAAGGTTTTGGAAGAGTAGATGAATTGAGTGTTTTTTTTTTTTTTATTTCTTTGCTACATTTTGATATTTCTAGTAAGGTAAAGTGTTTCCTAACCTTAAATTATTATTTTAAACCATTTTAGCTTGATTTTTTATTTTATCTTTATTTTTCTTTTATTTTGAGCACTTTTCAAGTTAGTGAGAAGAAACTTTGATCCATTCATTTCTTTTTATTTGTAAGCTTGAATCTTGTTAGAAATAAGTTTAGAATGGAGAGGAATAGTTGAGACTTAAGTTAGAATAAAGTTTTGATTAGGTTTTCCTGAGATTCCACTATTGAGAGCTTGTAGAACTTTAGAGAAAATCTGTATAAGAGTTAGTGTTGCTAGTAAGTCTTGAGTAATTAGAAGGTCTTAAAAAGGATTCTAAGGTTAGATTTCATGTGTTGATAAGTTATACTGGAGTTTTTTAGAGTTTCGACTAAAAGCGATGAAGTGTCTTGCTATATTGAGATGCATTTCATGATTAATATTAGGTTATTTTTTTGCTTAATTATTTTTTTCTAACTATATTTGTAACACCCAATTTTGGTGGGTTCTAAATTCTGGCGAGTAGCTGAGAGTAATCTGTAGGGCACAGCCTATCCGCCCAAATATTATCTTGGCATATAGGTCGAGTGCGTAGTAAATATTAAAATATTATGTAAGAATTGTTCTCAGAATGTATTAAGTCATAAAGAAGAAGAGTTTGGTAAGAGTGTTGAGACCATGGTAAAAATATGGTTATCGCCGAAGGTATTGTACACCCAGTTCATTAAGTTGTTGTGCTAGTTACAATGTAATTAAAGTAATTAAGGGTTTTGGTTAAGGTAACTGGATCTTGTCCATATTGAATTTCTTTTATAATATTTTCAAATAAAGTTGTAAGCCATTATAAAAGAAGTTTCTAGATGAGAGTCACGTGTCAAAACATAGGTTTTACTTGTAATTATATATTAGTTAATTAGGCTTGAGAAAATGAGTTTTTCTTTTTCCTTCTTCAAGAAGTACTTCCATTAGACCTTAAAGATCCTAAAGTATTTCTTTCTCCCTTAAGCTAGAGTTGTAGGTCTCGATCCCTGTTAG